>JASDDO010000022.1:212236223-213551575 GCA_030015575.1 Agapanthus africanus
ATACATTCTTGTGATTCGATTTCCGTACCCTTATCGAATCCTACTTTTCTTTTCACCCGTTATGCCGCCAAAGACTACAAGGGCGCAGAGAGCGGCCGCGAGGGCCGAGATTCGAGTTGACTCGTCCGAGACGAAGACTGATCCGGATAGTACACCGGTTGTGCCCGAGCAGGCTGTTCCAGCCGTGACAGATCAGATTGCCATGTTAGGGGCTGGTGTGCAGGAGATGCGCCTGACGGTGGGATCCAGTATGCAGGAGATGCCCCAGATGATGGGATCCCTAGTTGAGACACTTCGAGCGCAGCGTCCAGAGGTAGTTCCACCCGTTGCAGAGACCGCGGTGGTACCCACAGTACAGGCAGTTGCCCCTGCAACTTCAGAGGTCATCTCGGTATCGTTAACAGAGTTTATGAGGCTGAAACCTCCGGTCTTCACAGGCACCGATGCGGCCGAGGACCCACAGTCTTTCATTGATAGGATAGCTCGGATATGCCGTTCCCTCAGATGCGCAGACGCGAGATGGGTTGAGTTCGCGAGCTTTCGTCTGGAAGGTCTTGCACAGAAATGGTGCGAATCAGTCGAGAAGGGTAGAGCAGCAGGTCTTCCTCCTATGACATGGACAGAGTTCGTGGCGCTATTCCTTGCCCGCTTTCTTCCCCTGAGTGTCAGAGATGCTAGAGCACGCAGGTTCGAGTCCTTACGCCAGACTCTGGAGATGTCAGTGGCAGAGTACGATGTGCTGTTCACCGAGCTATCAGTTTATGCTCCGTACTTAGTGGGTACCGAGGAGATGCGAGTTAAGAGATTTGTTCGAGGCTTGCTCATACCACTGTTCCTTGCGATCAGCACGCAGCATTACGAGACATACGCAGCAGCAGTAGATGCAGCATTATTGGTTGATAAGCGCCTTGCTGAGACTTCAGAAGTTCCAGGGCCGAAGAGGGTTCATGCAGATACATCAGTGCAGAGACGGCCTTTTCGGCGCCGTGACAGGCACCTTGCAGGTGGCAGAGATTCGAGGCGAGGCCGGTTGTTTAGCTCCTATCCCCAGGAGGGTCAGCGACCATCATCGGGATGTTTCCGTTGCGGGAGTTCTTATCATCGTATGCGAGATTGTTTAGAGATACTACGGAGAGAGGCGGCAGCACCGCATGTCACATTACCACCTTCACCACCCCAGAGGGCGTTGCCTATTGTACCTACTGTTACTCAGCGTCAGACCCATGCACAGAGAGGTCGTGGACGCGGAGGATTTGTTCGTAGAGGACGAGGTGATCGAGGCAGAGGACGACCAGTTGCTGGCAGGGGACAGTCAGTCGCAGGTGGAGGACAGGCGCGAGTTTTTGCTTTGACGCATCAGGACGCGCAGGCGTCCAATGCGGTGGTCTCAGGTATCCTTCCAGTATGTTCTGTTGATGCACACGTGTTATTCGATCCCGGATCCATGCACTCGTACGTATCCACACACTTTGTGCCGAGTTTGGGTAGAGAGTCTGGTTTGCTTGATCTGCCGCTTATGGTGACTACCCCTGTGGGAGAGTCGTTTGTTGCTTGGCACGTGTTCCGATCCTGTACTGTCCGTATTGGCGAGAAAGAGTTGCCAGTTGATTTGATCCTTCTTGAGATGTTGGACTTCGACATTCTGTTGGGCATGGATTGGTTAGCCACGTGTTATGCTTCTGTTGACTGCCGCGAGAAGACAGTTAGATTTTGTTTTCCCAGCGAGTCGGTTTTTGTTGTGTTGGGGGACCGTGGTGCCACCCCTCACACTGTGATTTCTTCTTTTCGCGCTGGACAGTTTTGAGGAAGGGATGTTAGGGATTTCTCGCCTATGTTTACGATACTAGAGCTACAGAGGTTTCGATGGATCGGATTCCAGTTTTTAGCGAGTTCTCTGATGTGTTCCCTGACGAGCTTCCTGGGCTACCGCCCGAGCGCGACATTTCTTTCTGTATTGATTTGGTTCCTGGCACGAGGCCTATTTCCATACCGCCTTATCTGATGGCCCCGGCGGAACTTAGTGAATTGAAGGATCAGTTGCAAGATTTGCTGGACAAGGGACTTATTCGATCCAGTGTTTCTCCTTGGGGTGCTCCAGTCCTGTTTGTCAAGAAGAAGGACGGTAGTATGCGTTTGTGTATCGACTACCGTCAGCTGAACAGGGTGACAGTGCGGAACATGTATCCCTTGCCACGCATCGATGATTTGTTCGACCAGCTTCAGGGGGCAGGTTACTTTTCGAGGATCGATTTGCGATCAGGCTACCATCAGCTGCGGGTTCGACAGGAGGACATCCCTAGGACAACATTCCGCACGCGCTACGGCCATTACGAGTTTCTGGTGATGTCGTTCGGACTCAGCAACGTGCCAGCAGCATTCATGGACTTGATGAACAGTATTTTCCGGCCGTATCTTGATCTGTTCATCATAGTGTTCATTGACGATATTCTGGTGTATTCTCAGAGTAGAGAGGAGCACGAGCAGCACCTGCGGATTACACTACAGACCTTGAGGGAGCATCAGCTTTTCGCCAAATTCTCCAAGTGTGCTTTTTGGCTAGACAGCGTAGACATCTTGGGGCACGTGATTACAGTTAGGTTTACCTAGCACCTCATGAAGGGTTTGGAATCATCACATGTCTCAAAATTAAATTTTTAAGGTGCTAAGCGAACATGCAAAGAATCATCACTAGAATTTTAGGGTTTCTAAACATACACATCATCACAATTAGATAAAGCTAGGGTTTTGAGAGTACAACCTTTGTAGCTCCCTTCGCTAGACTCCTTGGCTACTTGAGGGTTGGAAAACGTCCGCTTGAGAACCTCTAGGTCCACGATGATCCACCCGGAGTCCTCTTTATCCAAACTTGAAACTTCATAAGATCAAGAGAAGAAATTGAAGCTAACACTCTTCACAAGTGGGCAAGACTAGTGTAGAATGGTGTTGTGGTTGGTTTTCTCACTTCAAAATCCTAACTTTGTTACTCTTTTGCTTACTTGAAAGAACTAGAGAGCAAGAGAGAAAGGAGGAAGAAGATGATGGCTTTCTAAACTCAAGATAATGATAAGCTTGAAATAGAAAATGAGAAAATGAAAATATATATATTTTCACTCTCTCATTCTTAACTAGGGTTATAAAATATCTAGATATTTTTGTTTGGAAAAGAAATGACCATAGAAATTGAATCATGGTTAGTCAAAGGGTTAGTGCAAGAACAAAGAATTAAACCATGAAACAATTTCAATTTCCATTTTCCTTTTTCCAAATAAATAATATCCATATATTTTATATGGTGTTAGTCTTATATTGCCACCATCTACTATATCAACAACCATGATAATCTTTATGCATGCATGTATGTGTGCATGCACATCCTATGTGCATGAATGAGAATGAATGAGAATGAGTGCATACATGCATGCATACAACATAAAGATAAGAAATGATTTCAAGTGAGAAACTACTGGTTAATGATAAATCAACACTTGATTTAGCAACCCGGTCGTATCGCATACGACCCGACCAAAAGCAAGCCGCCCGATTAATATACGGTATCTCATACTCTCATTTTAACCGGGTCCATGTGCATATCGCATATGCGCACCACAACGTTTCGCCTGGACTAGGTAACTCCTTTGTGGGACTCTAAGACTCGTTAATACGCCGGCAGTGGGTGATGATCATATCAAGCACCCCCAGGCCGCAAGCGGTCAGCTAAACGTAACGGCCACCCGGGTATTGAGCGATCAGAAGAAAACAAGTGAACCTGCTACAACTCCCGTCGAGCCAACCGGCAACACTACCGTACTGTCCGGTCTCTTCGTCAGATATGCTGCATATCAAGTCTAGGGATGGTAACGTCGACCCCAATAACTTAATAAGTCATGCCGATGAATGGTCTATAACAGATCGAGAAACTACTGATAACACTTATCAGTAAATCTCAACAGCCCTGGCTAGGGACGTACTGATATAGCCAGTCGGGCACAGCACAGCATCAACTCCCAATACCGGGAGAGACGAAACCCCTCCTATCGCTCATCGCCTTCGTGTGTCTCGGGACTATACCCAACGGACACCTGTTTGCATGACTCAGTAGAGCCGTGGTAGGGTGGTAATCAAAGTACAGTGGGAGAACACACAAGACTCTATGACGATCTCGGGTCTACAGACTAACCTGCACCAGTGTCACCTGAGAACTGCTATCCGACGATAGATATAATTCCATATAGGAGTTCTCGGTGAGTCCGTCCAGTGTACCCAGTCACCACTGAGCACCCGTATACGATCTCGATGTCAAACATCGATGAATGTGGGAACATCCATCGCCCATCATATGGGTCTAGTATCATATATGCTAGTCTACTCTGGTATATCGATGCCCCATCTCGATACACCTACGACTAAGGACATTCCAGGATATGCTTATAAACTACCGATGTCCCACTAGTATGATCTTTATCATAATAACAGTAGTCAAGTCTATATCCTCAGGGCTTTATCAACATGTATGAATGAATAAAAGCATGATCAAATCAACATGTCAGATAAACAAGAACCAGATAGCATACTATCATTTCGAGCAAGAATGTACATTGAATATATATATATATATATATACATGTATAAATACATCCACTATCATATAATAGCCTCTAGGGCATACATATATCCAACAATCTCCCACTTTCACTAAGGCCAGTTATTGTCGTATCTCATACCCAACATCTCAAAAAGTCGCTCATGCTGCGGCTGAGGGAGAGCCTTGGTGAGTGGATCCGCGGCGTTATCCTTTGTGTCTACTCTCTTAATCTCGATCTCGCGGCGATCTACAATCTCCCGGATCAAATGAAAGCGCCTCAGGATGTGTCTGGACCGCTGATGGGACCTGGGCTCCTTGGCTAACGCCATAGCCCCATTATTATCACAATACCATGGTATTGGATCAATAATGGTTGGAACAACTCCTAGCTCCGAGACGAACTTCCTCATCCAGACGGCTTCCTTGGCGGCATCATTTGCAGCAATGTACTCAGCCTCCATCGTAGAGTCTGCAACGGTATCCTGTTTGGAACTCTTCCAACTTACCGCCCCTCCATTGAGGGTAAATACAGACCCTGAGATAGATTTGTTGTCGTCCTTATCGCTCTGGAAGCTCGAATCGGTAAAGGCCTCCATTTGGAGAACTCCATTACCATACACCAAGAACAATTCATTAGTCCTTCGTAAGTACTTAAGAATGTTCTTCACAGCTATCCAGTGATTTTCCCCTAGGTTGGACTGATACCTGCTTACTACACTAAGTGCATAAGCTACATCTAGGCGTGTACATAACATCGCATACATTATAGATCCTACTGCCGAAGCATAGGGTATAATGCTCATGCGAGCTCTCTCTTCATCGGTCTTTGGGCAAGAATCCTTGGAGAGAGTGACCCCATGGAAAGCGGGTAAGGCACCCCGCTTGGAGTCTTCCATACTAAACCTCTTTAGGATGGTGTTAATGTACCTGGTTTGGGACAATCCCAATAACCTTTTGGATCTATCCCTATAGATCCTAATACCCAGAATGTATGTGGCATCACCCAGGTCCTTCATGGAGAACCTTAGTGATAAGAAAGATTTGACCGACTTTAGCATAAGAATATCATTTCCTATCAGAAGAATGTCATCCACGTACAATACGAGGAATATGACAGCTCTCCCCACAGCCTTCTTATAAACATAAGGTTCATCTGGATTTTTGATGAAATCAAACACTTTGATAACATCATCGAAACAGATGTTCCAACTCCGTGATGCCTGCTTTAACCCATATATGGATTTAAGCAATCTACATGCTTTCCCGCTGCTCCCACTGTCAATGAAGCCCTCTGGCTGATCCATATAAACGCATTCTTCTAAATCTCCATTTAAAAATGCCGTTTTAACGTCCATTTGCCAGATTTCATAGTCGTAGTGAGCAGCAAAAGCAAGTAGGATCCGAATGGATTTAAGCATGGCTACGGGCGAAAAAGTCTCATCATAGTCCAAACCTGGTCTTTGACGAAAGCCCTTCACCACAAGTCTTGCCTTATAGGTCTCTACCTGCCCATCTACACCAATCTTTCTTTTAAAGATCCATTTTCACCCCACAGGTTTTACCCCAGGGGATACAACGTCCAAAGTCCATACTTTGTTGGTGTACATAGACTCCATTTCGGATCTCATGGCCTCCAGCCACTTTACAAAGTCACCACTCGTGATAGCTTGCTGAAAACTGGTAGGGTCATCATCCTCCATGATGCAGTCTTCTCTGTCACCATCAATGAGGAAACCGTAGTACCTCTCCGGTGGGCGAGAAGTCCTACCAGACCTACGGAGTGGCCGAGGTTCCTCAGTTTCTATTACAACAGCCGGTTCAACCAAGTCGTCATTTGTAGTTTGTGTCTCCAGAACCTCTTCTAGATCCACCACATTGCCATCATCTTTATCTGTGAAAAACTCTTTTTCTAAGAATGTGGCATACTGAGAAACAAACACCTTTTGTTCCTCCTTGTGGTAGAATAGATATCCATAAGAGTTCTTTGGATATCCCACAAAGTTACACATTACCGACCGTGTCTCGAGTTTGTCCGGATTCTGCTTTTTAACATAGGCCGGGCAACCCCAAATCTTAATTCTCTTAAGAGATGGTCTTTTCCCATGCCATATCTCATATGGCATGGTAGACACGGTTTTGGTTGGAACCCTGTTCAAAAGGAACGCTGCAGTCTCCAATGCATGCCCCCAAAATGAGATAGGCAACTCAGCATCACTCATCATGGATCGGACCATATCTAATAGGGTCCTATTCCGTCGTTCAGACACACCGTTGTGCCGTGGTGTGTAGGGAGGAGTGAGTTGAGAGAGAATCCCATTCTCCTTTAGGAAGTTTGCAAATTCTGTACTGAGGTACTCCCCACCTCGATCTGATCGAAGCATCTTGATACTCAAGCCGGTTTGTTTTTCTACTTCTTGTTTATATTCAGTGAATTTCTCGAAAGTTTCGGATTTGTGCTTTAGTAAAAATACATGACCGAATCTTGAGAAATCGTCAGTGAAAGTAATGAAGTAAGAAAAACCGCCTCTAGCCTGTATAGACATTGGCCCACATACATCACTATGTATGAGTCCTAGGAGCTCGGTAGCTCTTTCTCCGTGTCCGGTAAACGGAGTTTTGGTCATTTTACCCTTGATAAAAGACTGGCAAGTCGCATAAGATTTATATTCAAAAGAGTTTAAATAACCATCTTTGTGTAACTTGTTTAGTCTTGTTTCGTTAATATGACCAAGTCTACAGTGCCAAAGAAAAGCTTCATTTATTTCTGAAAGTTTTCTTTTATTAGTGTATTGTATGCTGAAAACTGTGTGTTGATTTAGGACGTATATCCCGTTATTAAGTGTACCATACCCAACCAACATTTGATTCAGGTGAATGTTCATAACATTGTTCTGCAATATAAAGTTATATCCTTCATTGTCTAACAATGAAACAAATATTATATTACATAGCATACTTGGTACAAAATAACATGGGTTCAAAACCAATATACACCTAGATGGAAACCCTAAGTGATACTCTCCCACTGCGACTGTATGTACATTGGAACCATTTCCAACGCGGAGAGTATGGTCACCTGTCTTCAAAACTTTGCTATTTCTCAGCCCCTGCATAGAATTGCAAATGTGAGAACCTGAACCGGTATCTAATACCCAGGAAGCAGAGTTTATTGAAAAACAGTTTTCTGTCACAAACACACCTGAAGTGGAAGCATCCCCATGCTTCTTCTTGAGATTCAAGTACTTCGTACTGTTGCGCTTCCAATGTCCTGTTTTGTAGCAATGAAAACATTCCCCTTTCCCCGATTCTCCAGCTTTGGACTTTTCCTTCCCCTTAACCTTTTTAACTCCACCCTTAGGATTGGTGGGCTTCTTTTTTTTCTTTCCCTTGGCCTTAGCCTTTGGGCGAGAAGAGGAAGATTGTCCAACAGTCATAACGGGAGTTTTCACTGATTTTAGTGTGCTCTCTGCACTCCTTAACATATTAAGGAGTTCTGGTAGTTCCCTGTCCATGTTGTGCATGTTGAAGTTAACTATGAATTGAGCAAAGGTGGAGGGTAGAGACTGCAGAATAATATCCGTATATTATTCATTGTCCATCGTCCATCCAAGGTCCTCAAGCTCTTCTATAAGAGCTATCATCTTCAGAACATGGTCTCCTACCGGTATGCCAGGGGCCATTCGCATCTGAAACAATTTCATTGATGCTTCGTATCGTAATACGCGGGATTGCTCTCCATTCAACTCCTTTGTATGGAGGAATATGGTTTGAATGTCCATATTCTCGTGCTGCTTTTGATGTGTGTTATCCATCGATGCAAGCGCGAGGCATTTGGCCGTGGCACAGTCAGCATCCCATGTCTTGCGGACTTCAATATCCTCAACTGAGGATTTTAGACCTGGGGTGGGCGGGGCTGAAGCCGTGAGGACATATGATACTTTACCTTAAGTCAAGGCTATTTTCAGATTCCTCAGCCAGTCTTTATAATTGGTCCCATTCAGTTTATTTTTATCTAGTAGAAGCTTGAGTCCAGTCATTGGTATCTGCCATTAAGAGAGAGAAAAGAATACACTCAGCGAAAGCTCTTGCAAAGATCAGATTGGTTATTATCTTGTCTAATCGATGTCTCCCACTGCTTTAATCAAGTTTTTCTTTCAAACCTTAAAAAGAAAACTAGCCAGGATTAATTACAGTCTACAACTTCGCTAACCGTTCAGCCAGGCCAGTGTCGGTACTTGAGGGAGGTTCCCCGTGCTTTCGTACGAACCTAATTAAAGTAAACCTCGTTTTCCCAGAGGCGTAGCGCCGTTAACACCTTTCTAGACACCTAATGAGTTAGCAAATTGTAAACTGCAAAACTCTCCTGGGAGCAACTATTGCCCACAGTGGGATCGGGATCCAACCATCATATGGAAGGTATGCAATCTCATTGCAAATCTCAACACTTGAAATTCCCGATGCGGTTTTTACCCCTAGTACTTATGACCTTAACTATGGTCAACAAATTATTAGTACCAGTCAAGTTCTACCCGTCATTTCTTGATCAATTAGACCCACCCATATGACCCTTAACTATGGTCAACAAAGTCGCATGAATGTCCTGATTAATCTGCATGATATGTAGTGTAGGAAGACATCACTTAGCTACCGTACACTACGCCTTAACTAAAGTCAACAAACGTAGCACGAATACTAAGTACTCTACTTCCTAAAATGACGGAGGGTTGCGGATGATTTTTAAGAAAATCTTTAACGCTTTGAACTTGATATCGTCGTAGAATCAAATGGTTTTCAAAAGGAGTGGCTTGTGCTCTGCAGTTTTGAAATGTAGCTTTTTCATAAAGAGCCGAGTGGTTTTCAAATCCGATTCTACAACATCCTTTTTAGGTTTATTTTCTTTACATTAATCATATTAATGTAGTCCCATCATTTAAGTCCTTAAGCCAATCACAGAAAAGAAACGAAAATACAACGTACGCTTATGCCATCCGCATTCGCCGCAATGTTCCGTTATGCACCGTTAGGTTACTTAACTAACGGCATACCGGGACGGGACTAGCGCGGGTGTAAAACATAAGCAACGTCTACTATATATCTCACATATAATATATCATTCGTCTCAGATATCACAGAACACAGGCAGCAGAAACATATATATAATGTGGGATATACTAGGACGTCCATATTTAGTATTTAGCCAATAATAGAAAATACGGATTCCACAGTCGCGATGAATAGCCAAGCCCACACCTCTAGACCCCTACGAGAGTGGAAAGCGACCCTACCAATCCTGGAGTTTAGGAGATCCGGTCTCGACTCCTCGAGATGGCCTCCCATTGAACCCCAGAACCCGGTCACTTGTGCTCCCCTCCTTGGGTCTATCCTAATGCAGAAAAGTAAATAATATACAACACTGGTGACATCAACCTCAACCCGGAAGTGCCCCAAATAAAAGAATATTACATTAAATTTGAATTTTACATGAATGAAAATAAAACTCTCATCTCACATAAAACCCCCCGGCTATTCAATCGCGACAATCCTGCACATCATATCTCAGTAACACATAATATCATATATCATCAACGTAAGTAAGTATGCGTACCCCGATTGTCGTTGATGTATAGCAACGAAACCGGCGACAAACAACATACTACACTTACGGTCACAGAAAAGAAAATGTAAAACTACAATATTTGGAATCCATATTTTCTTTAGACATCGTAAATCCGAGATATCACATACCTCGCATTTCATGCCTAACTATATGAATTCCACATATTGTATCACATTCCAGATAAATAGACAGTATTAAACATTTCGATCGAATAATCAAATACCCAAAATTTCCTAAAGCTCAACACTTGAGCGGAGTTCAAAAAACCCGGAATGTGTCACAGTAGTAGCGGTCCAGCCGAAGAAGGGTCAAGCCAACGACTCACATGTGGCACGCCGTACTGCCTCAAACCCTAAGGTTCAAAAGGCAGTTCAAGACGGTCACATAATCGAGTTAAGGTTTGTTGTCTTCTAGAGGGTCCACTACAAAACTTGCATGCATTTCCGAAAGATTTAAACTTGAGAAAAGAATCAACACTTGAAAATTTTTCGTGTCGGGAAAAAGTGAGTTAATGATATCCGTTCGAACTTTTTAATACTTTCTAAATTATCCGAAAAAGGCACGAGATTAAAATTCCAATCGAATCACCGAATCCAAAACCAACCCCAGAACATTCAACACATGAATCAGATTAAACAAACCCAAAACAATATACAAGGAGGTATAGGCATTACTGTATAAATACGAAGCTATAAAGCCTCTGTACAGCCGCGGAGCCGCGGACCAAGCAAGGTATGGCCGCGGTTCCGCGGCGGCTTGTACGGCTCATGGCTTCTTATTTCACAGGGTTGCTTAGAATTGCCTGCTGAATTTTTTACGTATTTTTAATTCTGAAAATTACACAGTTTCAAAAATTGTCCAGAGAGGGTTCATAAAGTCCGTATTTTGGTTCGATCGGAGTTTTAACTTCGCGCAAGTGTCGCCTAAAGCTCTAGGTCGGCTCTGATACCAATGTTAGGTTTACCTAGCACCTCATGAAGGGTTTGGAAGCATCACATGTCTCAAAATTAAATTTTTAAGGTGCTAAGCGAACATGCAAAGAATCATCACTAGAATTTTAGGGTTTCTAAACATACACATCATCACAATTAGATAAAGCTAGGGTTTTGAGAGTACAACCTTTATAGCTCCCTTCGCTAGACTCCTTGGCTACTTAAGGGTTAGAAAACGTCCGCTTGAGAACCTCTAGGTCTACGATGATCCACCCGTAGTCCTCTTTGTCCAAGCTTGAAACTTCACTAGATCAAGAGAAGAAATGGAAGCTAACACTCTTCACAAGTGGGAAAGACTAGTGTAGAATGGTGTTGTGGTTGGTTTTCTCACTTCAAAATCCTAACTTTGTTAGTCTTTTGCTTACTTGAAAGAACTAGAGAGCAAGAGAGAAAGGAGGAAGAAGATGATGGCTTTCTAAGCTCAAGATAATGATAAGCTTGAAATAGAAAATGAGAAAATGAAAATATATATATTTTCACTCTCTCATTCTTAACTAGGGTTATAAAATATCTAGATATTTTTGTTTGGAAAAGAAATGACCATAGAAATTGAATCATGGTTAGTCAAAGGGTTAGTGCAAGAACAAAGAATTAAACCATGAAACAATTTCAATTTCCATTTTCCTTTTTCCAAATAAATAATATCCATATATTTTATATGGTGTGATCCTTATATTGCCACCATCTACTATATCAACAACGATGATAATCTTTATGTATGCATGTATGTGTGCATGCACATCCTATGTGCATGAATGAGAATGAATGAGAATGAGTGCATACATGCATGCATACAACATAAAGATAAGAAATGATTTCAAGTGAGAAACTAATGGTTAATGATAAATCAACACTTGATTTAGCAACCCGGTCGTATCGCATACGACCCGACCAAAAGCAAGCCGCCCGATTAATATACGGTATCTCATACTCGCATTTCAACCGGGTCCATGCGCATATCGCATATGCGCACCACAACGTTTCGCCTGGACTAAATAACTCCTTTGTGGGACTCTAAGACTCGTCAATACGCCGGAAGTGGGTGATGATCATATCAAGCACCCCCAGGCCGCAAGCGGTCAGCTAAACGTAACGGCCACCCGTGTATTGAGCGATCAGAAGAAAACAAGCGAACCTGCTACAACTCCCGTCGAGCCAACCGGCAACACTACCGTACAGTCCGGTCTCTTCGTCAGATATGCTGCATATCAAGTCTAGGGATGGTAACGTCGACCCCAATAACTCAATAAGTCGTGCCGATGAATGGTCTATAACAGATCGAGAAACTACTGATAACACTTATCAGTAAATCTCAACAGCCCTGGCTAGGGACTTACTGATATAGCCAGTCGGGAACAGCACAGCATCAACTCCCAATACCGGGAGAGACGAAATGTAACGTCTTCAAAATAATAAAATATGATTTTTGGGAAATTTTATAATTTAATATTATTTTAAAGAATATTTTAATATTCTGGTATAATTAAATACAGATAAATGGGGAAAAATTATGGAAAATTCTAAAATAAGGTATTTTAAGGAATTGCCTCGTTTTCTGTGCATGCCCCCATTTCCTCTAGTATTGACCCTGGGTACTTCTAGTTTTGACTGATTCCATCTAGGGTGAAATCTGGGTTGATTTTCCTATGTTGGTGTATGTTTTACGACTTGATTTAGCATGGATTTTGGTATTTGGTGATTCATTCCTGTCGGATGGCGTTTGGACGTCAACGACAAGTGGATATTGATTGTGTTTACATGCGAGTCGATAGGTTTTTACCTATGCGGGTAGCGTGTGCTATTTTGGTTTCCGATGTGATTTTCATGTGCTTTAGCGTTGTGATATACTTGTAGGTACCCTACGAGATGTTGAGGCAAAGAAGATGAAGATGGCGACATCGGCACCGACACATGAGAAGCACGGTGAGTAGATTTATATCTACGGGGAGAAGTCGGGTGGATGGCGTATAGCACCCCCGCAGTCCGTGGTGTTGTATACGAATACGTATACACACGTATATTATTATGTGTGGTTAGGATCATTGATAGTAATAATGGTATTCTTGATGCTGAGATCTTTGGGTGTAGTATAGTGCGAACCCTAGGGTAGCGATTGCACTCATACCTATACTTACCCTTATATTTACACACATTCTTGCATTCATTCTCTCATATGTTGGTGCGTATATCTACACATGGGTATGGGACTATGTGTTCATATACGGGTTTGGTGATGATACGTGGGTTTGAGGTGTTACTTGATGTGAGGCCGTGAGATCGGCGGTGTGACACAGTCGCCTTTTGAGGTGCGATATGATAGTTTAGCGGGCCTTTGGACATGTGCTTTACCCGCATTCATATTTTTATAGACGGTATCGATTTGTACTAGACTTACAGTAGTACCCCAGATGTGTGATCTGATGATGGTGATACCTGATATGTGATGAGATAGTGTGACATTGACCCCTACCCAGCTATTGGGATGCCATACGACGATTTACCGTACGAGCCGATATTGATGATAGATCCGCCCTCATGATTCGAGGATATCTTACGATATGTTATTGAGGCGAGATCACCGACTATCATATCTATACTTATATATTGACTCAGATTAGGTGGTTTCATACCCCTCCGGTCCAGATTTCTTAGTGGGCATTGGACTAGACCGAGTCATACCTATTTCAAAAGTAACGAATCGGGGATATTTTAAAGATAAGCAGAAGGGTTATACGGATATTTTCAAATGATGCATCTTTTCTTAAAACACCGTAGCCCTTACTTTACCAAAAGCCCTGATTCGTCTTATTTCAAAAGGCAAGGTTGCATGACATATCTTGTGAGGCAGGTTCTGTGTTTTTGCGTTGATTATTCGTTTCCGCATTATTCCTGCTATCTGCATTGCATCGCTTGTATTGTTGTGATATTCAGTCATGCTGCTAGGACACCAGCACCATTATCGATGATGCATATGCTCCACGTACACTTGTTGCCGGCTCACACACTTATCATCGATAATTGCCATGTCACTACACTGTAGTACTATTGCATTCAGTATATGATCCTTGCATGACATGATGATGTACATACATTCCTTCACATGTAGCATGCTTCATGCTTGATTTTACGCATTGAGATATGTTGTTTCTATGATATTTCTGGATTTGGGAACCGAGAGTGTTTTAAAAAGAGAATATATCGTTACTTTAAAAACCCGGTTACCCTTGATATGATATTTCAGTGCGTCCACCATGTGTTTTCTCGGTGCTGAGAGCGACAAGTGTAACCCGAATCGAGGAGTGGATGAGCTGATTGCGGGTACATGGTGGACCCGGTATGGTTTCCCTCGGCAAGATGATCGATGAGCTTTGCCGATTGAGCCTAGAGGCGGGCGAGCACCTACCGGTGATTGGTTGGACCTGGGGGTTATCCGGAGGATACCGACCAGAGTCGATAAATGTTTGGGCATACTGCCGGGGCCGAGGGCCGATACCGCAGACAGAGCCCGCGGGCCGATCCGGACTGACGGAGCCCGATATATGAGGATTTACGTGCCGATGCTGGGCACGGTTTTCATGATGTTTTCGGGTGTCGATGCTGGGCACCCTGGTTCCATGATTTTAATGTGTCGCGAGGGACACGGGTGGATTATATCCTCATATTTCCATGCACAGGTTATGATATTTACTTGCATGATGGTTATTGTCAGTGGGTGACGAGTGGACGGGATCCACGTGTGTGCAGATTTGATTACATTGATCATACCTCATATTCTTGACATGCTATTACCTGAGGCACTAGCACGAGCTCTTGGCATTACACTCATGTATAGAGATTACATTGCCAGTTTAGCATGTTTCAGCTTTATTCATAATGAGGTTTATTTATATCTGATCGTATTGACCTAGGATGGGTCATGCATTCGATCTCTGCTTGTAGATATATCTCTATTCACGAGTTGGCAACTCACCCCCGTTGTGCCCCAGTTCTTGCAGGTTTTTGCCGTACAGATTCCTTAGCGGCATTTCGGGCACACTGCTTCCATCGGGTGACTTGCTTGGTTAGGTGGGTTCTTTTGTATCAGAACCGCTATTGTATTGGTATTATTCATTGTATCTAGAATTGTCCATCAACCAAAAACTTGTTTATTATTTCAGACTTAGAAAACAGTGTTGTTTTATTTCGACCTTAGAGTCGCGCTAGTAGTATTACGGTTTTCTGGCTGTTTTGAGTTTCTTTTTTTTGGGTTTTGATCCTCGCCCTTTGGCGTTGTATATTATTATTGCTTGCGTGGTTGTGACCGTCGATGGACGAAGAGCTAGCTCCCGCTTGGGGATGCCTTTTATCATTTCATATATATTATTCTTGTTGTACCCCGTTCGGGGCCAGTTTTTACAAAGGAAACTCTGCCGAAATTTTCAGGAAAGGTTACACATTTTTAAAAAATGCATATTCGGCTTAGTTATTTAAAAACTTTGATTTCCAAACATGATTTCCTTACTTTTCAAAATCAGTTTTCCTTATTTACTCTTTAAATGGTTTTAGATTGCTGGGCTTTTGGCTTACTTGGATCAGATGGGGTCCTATAGACTTCATATGGTCTAAGGGCCAGTCACGTGCTCTTTCGGGTCGTGACAAAGTTGGTATCAGAGCGCTAGGTTGACCTTGGTTCGAGTCTGAGTTTGACTATGTGGAGCCTAGGGCATTATTTATATGCGGAACTTAGGCTTGACCTTACGGAACTTAGACTTGGTCGAGGGGGTGTAAACCCGAACTTTCGTCGTGTAGGATGACCCTTGGTTGATGGAATAGGTGACTAAAGTAGAGTGACGTACCGTTGGTATGTTCCGCGGCATACTTACGACACGACACTCCGCTTAAGGAACCTTAGGATGTACATACTTTTGAGATCAGTGATTCTCTTCATATCCAGGATTATACATCCATTTGAGATCCCCGATTCTATTAGTTTCATGATCATACCTTCATTGATGTTGTTCCTTCCTATGATCATGTATCCACTCTGGATCTGTTGTTTCCCTTCTTGCCACTAGTGTGCTCTCTTGATACTCGATTGAGGTTCCTGTCACCATGTTTGAGCGCAGTTTGGGCTGCTGCTAGGGTTACGGCCGGTGTGAGCTCGTTTGGTACGAGGGCCGACCATTGTGTTTTCTGGTGACATGAGAACGTCTCGAGTTGGTATTGTGGATTGTGACCTCTAGTGGAGGAAAGTGCTTGGTCTTGCACCGGATGATCGGGTCATTGTTAGAGCTGCCAGTTGAGAGAGGACTGTTGATGTACAACATACCTCAGAGATTGTGATGTCGCCTACCGTGCAGACAGATGGACCAGCTGTTGCTGAGATTGACAGGATGTTGCTTTCGGAGCTTACGAGCTGAGATTGCCGGAGCTTTCAGGTAGATATGCGACAGATGATAGCTAGTCTACCCGATTTGAGAGACGAAGGTGATTCGTCCGATTTTTGCGCCGGAGCGGGCCCAGTTGTGTTGAAGATCTCCAGTGTGGAGAGTCTTGCTCAGATCTAGAGCAGACCGATTCTGAGATGACCGCTTATGTATCGCCTTTTCTGGGGGATTGAGGCGTTGTTCGGCGTACAGGCGTATGAGCCAGTTGTTGCTGCAAATGATGAGATATCGCCCAGATGATTGGAGCTACTGCAGCATGAGGATATTCTTGAGATATGATGGTGAGTCGCTATTCACCGAGGATGA
Source organism: Agapanthus africanus (assembly GCA_030015575.1). Taxonomy (NCBI): domain Eukaryota; kingdom Viridiplantae; phylum Streptophyta; class Magnoliopsida; order Asparagales; family Amaryllidaceae; genus Agapanthus; species Agapanthus africanus. Next base: position 212,253,147 of record JASDDO010000022.1, read on the forward strand.
ATGACTAGGACGTGTGGTGAGTTCGCTTACCCCGATGCGAGGTCATCAGGTGGATTGATTCCAGCTAGAGGCGACTTCATGCAGATTCGTTGAGAGTTGATTGAGACGATCGAATGTCAGGAACCTATTTTCCAAGTTTAAAGTATACGGAAAGACATGCAGGTGATTCTATGGACCCTCTAGAAGAATGAAACCCTAACTCGACTTAATGACCGTGTGAAAGCCTTTGAACCTTAGGGTTTGCGGCAGTTCCTCGGCGCCATTAGTGAGGCTTGGGTTTGCCCTTCTACGGCTGGACCACCGACGCTGTGGCATGTACTCGATACTACTAAACTGTACCCGAGATGTGAGCTCTTGGGGGATCATGAGGTTCTGACGAGTCGATCGGATGGTTCGACATCTTTCGGATATTGTGATGGGACACTGCTTGGGAGAGTCCAGATGTGAGCATAGCCGTCGGAGTGCAGTTCGTGTAGCCACGATGAGATGAGTCCGAATCAGTCGATATTTGAGCAAGGTGGAGTAAAGAGTTCGCACGAGATTTCGATGAGATGACGTTCCACTCCGCTGACATCAGAGATGTGACATGCACGTTGAGGACGTGTTCGGCTAGATATCTTCTACGGAGTGATGAAGATACCGAGTTCGTGATTTCGAGTCCGTGTTAGAGACTTCGGATGGACCGTAGCCGAGGACATTGCAGTGTGCAGATAAAGACGCGACGTCGAATGGTCGATGATACAGACAAGCGGGACAAGAAGTTCGTGCGAGAGGCAGACGAGCTGTTACTACACCCCGTTAAGATTAAAGGCCGGAAATGCATACAGAGGCGCAGAGATGCGACCAGCTTCCGAGGGGATGTTGTACTAAGGACGCAGAGGTCCATAGAGCGAGAAAATATTACGCCAGAGTACCAGCCTCCTTACAGTTTGGCTTAGGCAAGATCAGAAGAGACCTTGAGTAGGATTCCTTCCAGTACACTGCTGCAATAAGAGTTGCACCCAGAATCGGATGTGTGATATGCATTCAGAGGACCCGAGGTCGGCGCCAGAGATGTGCTGCTTTACGAGCGGTCGTGAGGATTGACCGAGAGATGACCAGGGAAGTGCAAGAACGGAATCGTTCCTGTCAGCACACCTGACCGGGCCGATGAGTCGATGGATTGCGAGTTGGTAATCTACAGGAAGGATCAGGAACCAGAGGCAGAGGACGCCAGCCGCGAGCAAGAGGCAAGTAGATATCTTGCGCCGCTAGCATCGGATGTACCGGTACCTTCTCGCCCCTGAAGGAGGGTATACCGACGACGGTAATTATGATTTGTGATTTTGTGATTTGATTATCACGTATCCGTTGCTTTGGATTTCGGTATTTTGGGCGATCTATTCGCATGATTTAGTCTTGATGACTGAGTTTCATGATATTTGATTTTGTGCACCATGGTTGCACCTACTGGGTATTTATACCTTGTACATAGTTATTACTCTTGAGCTGTTGATTGCGATTTCATGCCTATTTTATGCTGGTGATTTGATTTACGCTTCCAGCAGAGTTTCATGTAATTTTAGTGTTTTGATTTTGCACTCGGTATAGCTTATATGTGCTTGTAGTGCATCGATATGTGTTTTGTGCCCGCAGCTGCACACGTTTATGATTTTCTTCATATCTGGATACACTTGGTGTTGCTGCTTATGTATTTGAGTTATTGCTTGGTATTTGTACATGGGATGCACCAGTTCTATACTTCGTGCATTTGTCGCACCAGTTTTATGTTTCTTGCGTTTATCGCATCAGATTTATATTTCGTGCCTTTGTTGCACCGGATTTATATTTTGTGCATTACGATTGCACCTGACTTCGATTTGATGCCTTCCGGTATGTCGATTTTGATTGTGATATTGATGTGGATTCTTGCATTCCGTGCTTTTGACTGGACTTACGCATATTCGACGTTGCTATTGGATTTTGTGATTCCGTGCATATTGAGTGCGCAGGGTCTAGATTTTCATTCGTGCATGATGGATGCACCGATTTGGATTTTCGCGCATGTTGGGCGCATGTTTTGAGATACGATTTTGGGGCACACCAGATGCACTAAATCAAGATTCTTCGTGCATGTCAGATGCACCTGTTTTGGCTGTCAGGCACACATGTTGCCTATGACAGATGCTTCGTGCACACCCGTTGCACCTAGATGTTGTTTTGTGCACATGTTTAGCGCATATATGGATTTTGATTTCCGTTCGCGTCAGACGCACAGGGTGGTGTTATGTGCATTTTTGGAATTTATTCCTTTTGGAGCAGTACATTTTTATGATGTGGGATATTTGCTTTCATACTAAGCAGGACTAGTCAGTGGACAGTGCCTGGATATATTTTGCATGCATCGATAGTTATCGAAGGGATTTCCGAAAAGCGAGCTATAGTCTCAGTATATACCTACGTGTCCGATATGACACAAAACGTTTTAAAAACAAGGAAACCCTTCTGATTATTTTCAAAATGGTGGAACGTGCTTATTAAACAAAGGATATATATACTCATATATAGTTATTTTCTTATGAGAAACGTCCGCCACTGTGCAGTGTTACGCGCATCGCACAGCGACTTAAAAAAGATTTGGCATACAGTTGCATCAGCTAATTACATGTACAGATTGGGTGTCTACATGTATAGTCTTGGTCCATATCATATTGATTTTGTATTGGATTTGACATTGTGTCGTTACCATGACTCCGATGATTGCGGATGCTTGATGGAGTGTTGCTTTTGAGTTATCTGCTCAGTACTCATGCGCATGCATTGCGCTATGATGTTTTATGTATAGATGATTTCGGAGCCCCGATGACTTGGAATTTGTATTGAAATATTTTAGTATTTGGGGGTTTAAATTTAAATTCGGGGACCGAATTTCTTTAAGGGGGGTAGATTGTAACGTCTTCAAAATAATAAAATATGATTTTTGGGAAATTTTATAATTTAATATTATTTTAATGAATATTTTAATATTCTGGTATAATTAAATACAGATAAATGGGGGGAAATTATGGAAAATTCTAAAATAAGGTATTTTAAGGAATTGCCTCGTTTTCTGTGCATGCCCCCATTTCCTCTAGTATTGACCCTGGGTACTTCTAGTTTTGACTGATTCCATCTAGGGTGAAATCTGGGTTGATTTTCCTATGTTGGTGTATGTTTTACGACTTGATTTAGCATGGATTTTGGTATTTGGTGATTCATTCCTGTCGGATGGCGTTTGGACGTCAACGACAAGTGGATATTGATTGTGTTTACATGCGAGTCGATAGGTTTTTACCTATGCGGGTAGCGTGTGCTATTTTGGTTTCCGATGTGATTTTCATGTGCTTTAGCGTTGTGATATACTTGTAGGTACCCTACGAGATGTTGAGGCAAAGAAGATGAAGATGACTACATCGGCACCGACACATGAGAAGCAAGGTGAGTAGATTTATATCTACGGGGAGAAGTCGGGTGGATGGCGTATAGCACCCCCGCAGTCCGTGGTGTTGTATACGAATACGTATACACACGTATATTATTATGTGTGGTTAGGATCATTGATAGTAATAATGGTATTCTTGATGCTGAGATCTTTGGGTGTAGTATAGTGCGAACCCTAGGGTAGCGATTGCACTCATACCTATACTTACCCTTATATTTACACACATTCTTGCATTCATTCTCTCATATGTTGGTGCGTATATCTACACATGGGTATGGGACTATGTGTTCATATACGGGTTTGGTGATGATACGTGGGTTTGAGGTGTTACTTGTTGTGAGGCCGTGAGATCGGCGGTGTGACACAGTCGCCTTTTGAGGTGCGATATGAAAGTTTAGCGGGCCTTTGGACATGTGCTTTACCCGCATTCATATTTTTATAGATGGTATCGATTTGTACTAGACTTACAGTAGTACCCCAGATGTGTGATCTGATGATGGTGATACCTGATATGTGATGAGATAGTGTGACATTGACCCCTACCCAGCTATTGGGATGTCATACGACGATTTACCGTACGAGCCGATATTGATGATAGATCCGCCCTCATGATTCGAGGATATCTTACGATATGTTATTGAGGCGAGATCACCGACTATCATATCTATACTTATATATTGACTCAGATTAGGTAGTTTCATACCCCTCCGGTCCAGATTTCTTAGTGGGCATTGGACTAGACCGAGTCATACCTATTTCAAAAGTAACGAATCGGGGATATTTTAAACATAAGCAGAAGGGTTATACGGATATTTTCAAATGATGCATCTTTTCTTAAAACACCGTAGCCCTTACTTTACCAAAAGCCCTGATTCGTCTTATTTCAAAAGGCAAGGTTGCATGACATATCTTGTGAGGCAGGTTCTGTGTTTTTGCGTTGATTATTCGTTTCCGCATTATTCCTGCTATCTGCATTGCATCGCTTGTATTGTTGTGATATTCAGTCATGCTGCTAGGACACCAGCACCATTATCGATGATGCATATGCTCCACGTACACTTGTTGCCGGCTCACACACTTATCATCGATAATTGCCATGTCACTACACTATAGTACTATTGCATTCAGTATATGATCCTTGCATGACATGATGATGTACATACATTCCTTCACATGTAGCATGCTTCATGCTTGATTTTACGCATTGAGATATGTTGTTTCTATGATATTTCTGGATTTGGGAACCGAGGGTGTTTTAAAAAGAGAATATATCATTACTTTAAAAACCCGGTTACCCTTGATATGATATTTCAGTGCATCCACGATGTGTTTTCTCGGTGCTGAGAGCGACATGTGTAACCCGAATCGAGGAGTGGATGAGCCGATTGCGGGTACATGGTGGACCCGGTATGGTTCCCCTCGGCAAGATGATCTATGAGCTTTGCCGATTGAGCCTAGAGGCGGGCGAGCACCTACCGGTGATTGGTTGGACCTGGCGGTTATCCGGAGGATACCGACCAGAGTCGATAGATGTTTGGGCATACTGCCGGGGCCAAGGGCCGATACCGCAGACAGAGCCCGCGGGCCGATCCGGACTGACGGAGCCCGATATATGAGGATTTACGTGTCGATGCTGGGCACGGTTTTCATGATGTTTTCGGGTGTCGATGCTGGGCACCCTGGTTCCATGATTTTGATGTGTCGCGAGGGACACGGGTGGATTATATCCTCATATTTCCATGCACAGGTTATGATATTTACTTGCATGATGGTTATTGTCAGTGGGTGACGAGTGGACGGGATCCACGTGTGTGCAGATTTGATTACATTGATCATACCTCATATTCTTGACATGCTATTACCTGAGGCACTAGCACGAGCTCTTGGCATTACACTCATGTATAGAGATTACATTGCCAGTTTAGCATGTTTCAGCTTTATTTATATTGAGGTTTATTTATATCTGATCGTATTGACCTAGGATGGGTCATGCATTTGATCTCTGCTTGTAGATATATCTCTATTCACGAGTTGGCAACTCACCCCCGTTGTGCCCCAGTTCTTGCAGGTTTTTGCCGTACAGATTCCTTAGCGGCATTTCGGGCACACTGCTTCCATCGGGTGACTTGCTTGGTTAGGTGGGTTCTTTTGTATCAGAACCGCTATTGTATTGGTATTATTCATTGTATCTAGAATTGTCCATCAACCAAAAACTTGTTTATTGTTTCAGACTTAGAAAACAGTGTTGTTTTATTTCGACCTTAGAGTCGCGCTAGTAGTATTACGGTTTTCTGGCTGTTTTGAGTTTCTTTTTTTTGGGTTTTTATCCTCGCCCTTTGGCGTTGTATATTATTATTGCTTGCGTGGTTGTGACCGTCGATGGACGAAGAGCTAGCTCCCGCTTGGGGATGCCTTTTATCATTTCATATATATTATTCTTGTTGTACCCCGTTCGGGGCCAGTTTTTACAAAGGAAACTCTGCCGAAATTTTCAGGAAAGGTTACACATTTTTAAAAAATGCATATTCGGCTCAGTTATTTAAAAACTTTGATTTCCATACATGATTTCCTTACTTTTCAAAAACAGTTTTCCTTATTTACTCTTTAAATGGTTTTAGATTGCTGGGCTTTTGGCTTACTTGGATCAGATGGGGTCCTATAGACTTCATATGTTCCAAGGGCCAGTCACGTGCTCTTTCGGGTCGTGACACGAAACCCCTCCTATCGCTCATCGCCTTCGTGTGTCTCGGGACTGTACCCAACGGCCACCGGTTTGCATGACTCAGTAGAGCCGTGGTAGGGTGGTAATCAAAGTACAGTGGGAGAACACACAAGACTCTATGACGATCTCGGGTCTACGAACTAACCTGCACCAGTGTCACCTGAGAACTGCTATCCAACGATAGATATAATTCCATATAGGAGTTCTCGGTGAGTCCGTCCAGTGTACCCAGTCACCACTGAGCACCCGTATACGATCTCGATGTCATACATCGATGAATGTGGGAACATCCATCGCCCATCATATGGGTCTAGTATCATATACGCTAGTCTACTCTGGTATATCGATGCCCCGTCTCGATACACCCACGACTAGGGACATTCCAGGATATGCTTATAAACTACTGATGTCCCACTAGTATGATCTCTATCATAATCACAGTAGTCAAGTCTATATCCTCAGGGCTTTATCAACATGTATGAATGAATAAAAGCATGATCAAATCAACATGTTAGATAAATAAGAACCAGATAGCATACTATCATGTCGAGCAAAAATGTACACTGAATATATATATATATATATATATATACATGTATAAATACATCCACTATCATATAATGGCCTCTAGGGCATACATATATCCAACAATTACACGAGATGGTATATGTATAGACCCGAGGAAGATTGAGGCCGTTCGGAGTTGGCCCAGACCCACATCAGTTACGGAGATTCGCAGCTTTCTAGGGCCGGCCGGCTACTACAGGCGATTCGTGCAGGACTTCTCCCGTATTGCTACACCTTTGACCGGGTTGACCCGGAAGGGAGTTCGTTTTGATTGGACGGAGGAGTGTGAGCGCAGTTTTCAGCAGCTACGGGCTCTACTGACTACGACACCAGTGCTATCTTTGCCTTCAGGATCAGGCGGATTTGTGGTCTACTGTGATGCTTCACGAGTGCGGCTAGGGTGCGTATTGATGCAGCATGACAGGGTGATCGCGTATGCTTCGCGGCAATTGAAGAAACATGAACAGAATTACCCCACTCACGATTTGGAGATGGCTGCAGTGGTCTTTGCACTTAAGATCTGGCGATATTACCTATACGGTGAGTCGTGCCAGATATTCACTGATCACAAGAGCTTAAAGTATATATTTCAGCAGCGAGACCTGAACCTTAGACAACGCCGATGGATGGAGTTAGTGAAGGATTACGATTGCGAGATCTTGTACCACTCGGGCAAGGCTAATGTGGTGGCGGATGCTTTGAGCAGGAGGCCCGGGGGTAGTCTGTCTTGTTTGAGCGCAGTGCAGAGGCAGTCGTCGGCAGATTGGCAGATTTTATGCGACAGCCGGGTACAGTTCGAGTTCATGCCGATCGGAGGATAGATTGCGCATGTACATGCATGCCCACAGTTGCTCGACCGTATACATGAGGCACAGCACAGTGATGACCGATGTTCAGAGATTAGGACACAGATTGGACAGGGAAGATTTCCCGAGTTCATGATCGATGATTAGGAGATACTACGATTTTGGGCTAGACTGCGCGTACCAGATGTTGAGGGATTGCGGCGCGAGATTCTTGAGGAGGCACATCGATCGGTATACAGTGTTCATCCCGGTTCCACCAAGATGTACCATGACATGAGAGGTATTTACTGGTGGGACGGAATGAAGAGAGACATCGCAGATTTTATGTCAAGATGCCTGACTTGTCAGCAAGTCAAGGCTGAGCACCAAAGGCCCGCGGGAAAGCTACAGCCGTTACCCATCCCGGAGTGGAAATAGGAGCAGATTTCTATGGACTTCATTGTGGGTCTACCCAGGACTAGTTGAGGGTATGACTCCATCTGGGTGATCGTGGATCGTTTGACGAAAGTGGCTCACTTCCTACCGGAGAAGACGACTTTCGGATTTTCTCAGTATGCCCAGATATACATTGAAGAGATTATACGACTGCACGGAGTTCCGACATGTATCGTGTTCGACAGAGGCACCCAGTTTACCAGCCGACTATGGCAGAGGCTTCAGGAGGCTTTGGGTACTCGCTTGAGTTTCAGCACAGCATTTCATCCGCAGACCGACGGACAGTCAAAGCGGACTATTCAGACTCTCGAGGACATGCTCAGAGCGTGCGTCTTAGACTTTGGAGGTAGCTGGGATCATCATTTACCCTTAGTAGAGTTCTCCTACAACAACAGCCACCAGGAGACCATTCAGATGGCACCGTTTGAGGCTCTTTATGGGAGGAGATGCAGATCGCCCGCCTGTTGGACGGAGCTCAGTGAGAGCAATATCTTAGGGCCACAGATTGTGGAGGAGACGACCGCGAAGATCCAGTTGATTCGCGATAGGATGAGAGCAGCCCAGAGTAGGCAGAGATCTTATGCGGACCGTCGTCGGCGCAAACTTGAGTTTTCTGTTGGTGATCATGTTTTCTTGAGGGTCTCCCCAATGAAAGGTGTGATGAGATTTGGGAAGAAGGGGAAGCTTAGTCCCAGATATGTGGGCCCCTTCGAGATCCTCGAGTGTGTTGGTGCAGTTGCGTATCGGTTAGCCCTTCCGCCCAGTTTTCCAGATGTGCACACCGTATTTCACGTTTCGATGCTCCGCAGATATCTTCATGATCCTTCGCATGCGATTCAGCACCCGACGATCCAGCTTGAGCGCGACCTTTCCAATGCGGAGCAGCCGGTGATGATCTTGGATCGCTAAGTGAAGAAATTGAGGTCGAAAGAGATACCGTCCGTCAAGGTACTTTGGCATGGTCCGAACAAAGAGGAGGTCACTTGGAAGACCGAGAGCGAGATGAGGAAGAGGTATCCCCACCTTTTTGAAGGTACATATAGTTAGATTTTTTTTAATTCGGGGACCGAATTTCTCTAAGGGTGGTAGATTGTAACGCCTTGAAATTCGTTAGGATGTTTTCGCGTTATTTAGCAAGTGTGCGTGTTTTTCAAAAACGGATATCTTATCTTTTCCTTCTTGGCTAGTGATAATTTGTGTTGTGAAGTGTTTAGATATATATTTATATTTATATATAATTCTAGGGTTATTAATTATTTTTAGTCGTATTACCCTAATTGGGAAAATTTCCATTGTGTAGTGTACACTTGCACACATAGCATTTTGTGACTTAGGTTTTAAGTGTTAGCATGTTAACCATTCTTTGTTGCATGGTTCATTGTTATCCCCACCCTTTTTCCAAGTCAAAAACCCTTTTTAAAATTCAAAATTTCAATTAAAATATGAAGCAAGGTGTTAGGTGAGAACCCTTGACTTTTGACCCATTTTTTTCCTTCTCTCTTCTCTCATTTCTGAAACCCAGCAGAAATTCCAGCAGCAACAACCCCATTTTGTTCATCTCCTCTTCTCCTTTTCATTTCCCCTTGAGGCCAGACAAAACCCTACACAAAAACAACACTTTTCCTTCACAAAACCATGGGGAAAAAGGGCTTTTTGAGGTGTTTGGGAGCAATTCTGCATACTTGAGGAGGGAGCTAGAATTCTTGGTGTTTCATAAGGTCTTTAGGAGGTATTAGCTCATAGTTAACACCCTTTCTCCATATCTTGTAGTATCTTAACTAAAAATCATGTTTTTTGTGCATTATTAGTGATATTGAAGGATAATTGTGAAGCATATGTTAGATTGGTGTTCTCATAGTTTGGTTAACTCTTTTAAGTGTTTTTAGAGCTATTTAAACCAGGTTTTGCTTCAGGTTTGCACAAAAATACCATAAGGTACCTTTTTAGTTAAAAAATGTGATTTTTAACTAGATTTTGAGTTCTGTTAGATCTGCTTGTGCCCGGATTATTTCAGAACGATTTTGGATTTACTGTAGCATGTATAGGGGGTATAGAGTGCACACACAAAACCTGGGAGTCCCTCTCCCTACCCAGGCCGCCGGACATACGAATGCCCGCAGAGGACAGCCGGTTGCCGGTAGAGGACATCCAGTCGCAGGTAGGTGGCAGGCACGGGTATTCGCTTTGACTCATCAGGACGTGCAGGCGTCCAATGCAGTAGTCTTAGGTACTCTTTTGATATGTTCTTTTGACGCACACGTGTTGTTTGATCCGGGATCTACGCACTCGTATATCTCCACACACTTCGTTCCGAGTTTGGGCAAGGAGTCATGTTTGCTAGATCAGCCTCTTGTTGTGACCACTCCTGTTGGCAAGTCATTTATTGCGAGACACGTATTTCGGTCGTGTGTTGTCCTTATTGGTAAAAGAGAGTTGTCCGTCGACTTGATCCTTCTTGAGATGTTGGACTTCGATGTTCTCCTGGGCATAGACTGGTTAGCTACGTGCTATGCGTCTGTGGACTGCAGTGAGAAGACAGTTAGGTTCTGTTTTCCCGGCGAGTCGGTTTTTGTTGTTCAGGGGGACCGTGATGCCACCCCTCACAGTTTGATTTCGTCTCTTTGCGCTGGACAGCTCTTGAGGAAGGGATGTCAGGGATTCCTAGCATATGTTTGTGATACTAGAGCTGCAGAGGTTCCGTTAGACTAGGTCCCGATTGTTAGCAAGTTCCCTAATGTTTTCCCTGATGAGCTGTCTGGGCTACCGCCTGAGCGCGATATTTAGTTTTGCATTGATCTGATTCCCGGCACGGTGCCGATTTCTATACCGCCTTATCGGATATCCCCGGCGGAGCTTAGGGAGATGAAGGATCAGTTGCAGGAGTTGCTAGATAGGGGACTTGTACGTCCGAGTGTTTCGCCGTGGGGTGCTCCTGTCCTGTTCGTCAAGAAGAAGGACGGCAGTTTGCATTTTTGTATTGATTACCGTCAGCTGAACCGGGTTACTGTGCGGAACAGATTTCCTTTACCTCGTATCGATGATTTGTTCGACCAGCTTCATGGTGCAGGACACTTTTCGAAGATTGACTTGCGATCAGGCTACCATCAGTTGCGGGTTCGGCAGGAGGATATTCCGAGGATGGCTTTTCGCACGCGTTACGAACACTATGAGTTTTTTGTGATGTCGTTCGGACTCACCAACGCCCCAGCAGCGTTTATGGACTTGATGAACCACGTTTTCAGGCCGTATCTTGATCAGTTCATCATCGTATTCATCGACGACATCTTAGTGTACTCCTGAAGCCGAGAGGAGCACGAGCAGCATTTGCGTATTATGTTGCAAACCTTCAGGGAGCATCAGTTGTTCGCTAAATTCTCTAAGTGTGCGTTCTGGCTCGACAGTGTTGACTTCTTGGGTCACGAGGTGACGAGAGATGGCATATGTGTGGACCCGAAGAAGATCGAGGTTGTTCAGCATTGGCCTAGACCACCATCAGTTACAGAGGTTCGCAACTTCCTAGGATTGGCCGGCTACTACCGACGTTCTGTTCAGGACTTCTCACGTATCGCTGCACCGTTGACCGGGTTGACCCGCAAGGGAGTCCCTTTTGTTTGGACGAAGGCGTGTGAGCATAGCTTTCAGCAGTTGCAGACTTGTTTGACTATGGCACCGGTGTTATCATTGCCTTCGGGATCGGGCGGTTTTGTGGTATATTGTGATGCTTCTCGGGTGGGGCTAGGCTGTGTATTAATGCAGCACGACAGGGTTATTGTAACGCCTTGAAATTCGTTAGGATGTTTTCGCGTTATTTAGCAAGTCTGCGTGTTTTTCAAAAACGGATATCTTATCTTTTTCTTCTTGGCTAGTGATAATTTGTGTTGTGAAGTGTTTAGATATATATTTATATTTATATATAATTCTAGGGTTATTAATTATTTTTTGTCATATTACCCTAATTGGGAAAATTTCCATTGTGTAGTGTACACTTGCACACTTAGCATTTTGTGACTTAGGTTTTAAGTGTTAGCATGTTAACCATTCTTTGTTGCATGGTTCATTGTTATCCCCACCCTTTTTCCAAGTCAAAAACCCTTTTTAAAATTCAAAATTTCAATTAAAATATGAAGCATGGTGTTAGGTAAGAACCCTTGACTTTTGACCCATTTTTTTCCTTCTCTCTTCTCTCATTTCTGAAACCCAGCAGAAATTCTAGCAGCAACAACCCCATTTTGTTCATTTCCTCTTCTCTTTTTCATTTCCCCTTGAGGCCAAACAAAACCCTACACAAAAACAACACTTTTCCTTCACAAAACCATGGGGAAAAGGGGCTTTTTGAGGTGTTTGGTTGCAATTCTGCATACTTGAGGAGGGAGCTGGAACTCTTGGTGTTTCATAAGGTCTTTAGGAGGTATTAGCTCATAGTTAACACCCTTTCTCCATATCTTGTAGTATCTTAACTAAAAATCATGTTTTCTGTGCATTATTAGTGATATTGAAGGATAATTGTTAAGCATATGTTAGATTGGGGTTCTCATAGTTTGGTTAACTCTTTTAAGTGTTTTTAGAGCTATTTAAACCAGCTTTTGCTTCAGGTTTGCACAAAAAAACCATAAAGTACCTTTTTAGTGTAAAAATATGATTTTTAACTAGATTTTGAGTTCTGTTAGATCTGCTTGTGCCTGGATTATTTCAGAACGATTTTGGAATTACTGTAGTATGTATAGGGGTATAGAGTGCACACACAAAACCTGGGAGTCCCTCTCCCTACCCAGGCCGCCGAAATATTAGTTCTGGCCGCAATTTCCGGCCAGATAAGTGAGTTGGGGTTTGGGGTTTGGGCCACTGGAGTCTGCATCTATGTGGAGTGTTTTGGTATATATATTTTTGTAATATCTGTTCTGTATCAAAATCTGGAGTGGAATACCTTATTTCCCATATTTTTTACTTTTTCGCGACACGCGTGATACGTGTGTGTGGGTTTTGGGTTTCTGCGTATCGCGACTCGACGGAGTGACTTCAGGCGCGTAATCACACGTTATAGTGTATCGCGCACACGCGTGCTTGGTTTGCGGCACGGGTTTCTGGTTGACTTTAAATGACGTGTTTGTATGGCTTCGAGCTTATGTGTGATATTCTGTGGAATTCTAGGTTCGCAGGCAAGTGCGACGGACGCCGCGAAGAAGGGGAAACAAATCGTCGGCTATACCTAGCGAGAGACTGCGGTGAGTAGATTTAACATCTACGGGGAAATCGCCCGCATGGCGTTATGCGTCAGGGCTGATAGGACCTTGTAGCAGCATATTACACTTACCTACATTGAATGTTTATGGCCACTATTTTGTGCATACCACATTCCCTGCTATAGGTATATAAACTAGAATTGATAGAACACCGCACCATTACTAACGGTTCATGTTGCACGAGCACTATCCTGCATGTTACACACACACCGTTAGTAATTGCCATGACACTCACACTGTAGAATTTCCATTATCATTATGCTGTAGCTCATCTTTTATGTGACTAAACATGATATTCATACTTGATACATATATCACATTGTTTGATATGTAAATTGATTCGGATTACATGATATTCATACTTGATTCATATATCACATTGTTTGACTTGCATATTGATTCGGATTACATGATATTCATACTTGATACATATATCACATTGTTGACTTGCATATTGATTCGGATTACATGATATTCATACTTGATGCATATATCACATTATTTGACTTGAATATTGATTCGGATTACATGATATTCATACTTGATACATATATCACATTGTTGACTTGCATATTGATTCGGATTACATGATATTCATACTTGATACATATATCACATTGTTGACTTGCATATTGATTCGGATTACATGATGTTCATACTTGATACATATATCACATTGTTGACTTGCATATTGATTCGGATTACATGATATTCATACTTGATGCATATATCACATTGTTTGACTTGCATATTAATTCGGATTACATGATATTCATACTTGATGCATATATGACATTGTTTCACTTGCATATTGATTCGGATTACATGATATTCATACTTGATGCATATATCACATTGTTTGACTTGCATATTGATTCGGATTACATTGTACATTCATACCAGTGCACACATACATTGATATCTTCATACTTGCACACATGCACATTGTATATTCATACCAGTGCACACATACCTTGATATCTTCATACCTGCGCACATGCACATTTTACATTCATACCAGTGCACACATACCTTGATATCTTCATACCTGCGCACATGCACATTGTATATTTATACCAGTGCACACATACCTTGATATCTTCATACCTGTGCACATGCACATTGTACATTCATACCAGTGCACACCTACATTGATATCTTCATACTTGCGTACATGCACATTCTATATTCATACCAGTGCACACTTAAGGGTTTACCTAGCACCTCGTGAAGGGTTTGGAAGCATCACATGTACCAAAGATTGAATTTTTAGGGTGCTAAGTGAACACACAAAGGATCGTTCCTAGAAAATTAGGGTTTCTAAAATAACATGTCATTTCAAGTATGAAAAGCTTGGGTTTTGAGAGTACAACCTTTGTAGCTCCCTACGCTAGACTCCTCGGCTTCTTGGGGTTTGGAAAAGGTCCGCTTGAACTCCTCTAGGTCACCGATGATCCATCCGGAGTCCGCTTTGTCCAAACTTGCAACTTCACCCGATCAAGAGAATGAAATGAAGCTAACACTCTAAACAAGTGGGCTAGACTTGTGTAGAATGGTGTTGTGGTTCTCTTTCTCACTTCAAAATCCTATCTTGTTGAGTATTTTGCTCCCTTGAAAATTCTAGAGAGCAAAGGAAGAAGAAGGAAGAAGATGATGGCTATTTTTTTAGAAGAAGAGAAGAATAACTCCCTTGAGAAAAAGAAAAATATAAGTATATATATTTTTCCTTCTTCATCTCAAACCATGGTTATCATTTATGGATATTTAATTTTACTTTAGTTAAAACACAAGATAAAGATTAAACCATGGTCAAAAGGTAGGTGAACATGATTAGGTCAAAAGAAGAGTGTAGAAACTAATCCATGATTCAATCTTATCTCTTTTCTTTTGTTTTAGCATAAATAAAAATAATAATCCATAATATAAACCATGGTGTGAGTCTTATATTGCTACCATTTTATATGTATAAACAACCATGATAGATGATGTATGTATGTATGTATGCACATCCATATGTGCATGAATCTATAAAGAAATCATACATGCATGCATACATCCATCAAACACAAGAAAGGATTTCTAGTGAGAAACTAATAGTTAAATGATAAATCAACACTTGATTTATCAATCCGGCCATATCACATACGACCTCACCAAAAGCAAGCCGCCCGATCAATATACAGTATCCTATACGCGCATTTTAATCGGGTCCATGCGCATATCGCATACGCGCACCACAACATTTCGCCTGGACTAGGTAACTCCTTTGTGGGACTCTAAGACTCGTCAATACGCCGGAAGTGGGTGATGATCATATCAAGCACCCCCAAGCCGCAAGCGGTCAGCTAAACGTAATTGCCACCCGGGTATTGAGCGATCAGAAGAGAACAAGCGAACCTGCTACAACTCCCGTCGAGCCAACCGGCAACACTACCCGTGCAGTCCGGTCTCCTCGTCTGATATGTCGCATATCAAGTCTAGGGGTGGTAAACGTCAGACCCCAATAACCGATAAGTCATGCCGATGTGAGGCCCATAACGGGTCGAGAAACTACTGGTAACACTTACCGGCAAATCTCTGAATCAGCCCTGGCCAGGGACTTCCCTGTTATGGCCAATCGAGCACAGTGCAACATCAACCCCCAATACCGGGAGAGACGAAACCCCTCCTATCACTCATTGCCTCCATATGACTCGGGACTGTATCTAAAAACCACCGTTTTGCACGCCCTCCTGGACGTGGTAAGGTGGAAATCAAAGCACAATGGGAATCACACAAGACTCTATGACGATCTCGGGTCTACAGACTAACCTGCACAAGTGTCACCTGAGAACTGCCATCTGACGTGAGGTATAATACCATTTGGGAGTTCTCGGCGAGTCCGTCCAGTGTACCCAGTCTCCACTAAGCACCCGTATACCCTCTCTGATGTCAAACACCAATGGATATGGGATCATCCATCTCCCATCTCATGGGTCGAGAAGCGTATACGCTAGTCTACACTGGTATATCGATGCCCCGTCTCGATACACTCACGACTAGGGACCTTGAAGGATGTACTTATGGACTACCATGTCCCCACTAGTATGATCCGCATCATAGTCCAGGTAGTCAAGTACACATCCTAAGGGCTTTGCCAACATATAACTATAAGACAGTATAAAGAGACAAGTATACATGTTAAGATAAAGAGCAACCAGATAGCATACTATCATATCGAGCAAGAAAGTCATCTCTATATATGTCCAAGCATCCAATATAATATACATCATCTGTACAGTACTGGCCTCTAGGGCATACATAGAACTAACAATCTCCCACTTGCACTAGGGCCAGCTGCTGTAGTATCGCATACCGAGCATCCCGAAGAGTCTCTCAAACTGTATCTGGGGAATGGCCTTCGTGAGTGGATCCGCTGTGTTATTCTTCGTGTCAACCCTCCTGACCTCGATCTCCCGGCGATCAACTATCTCCCGGATCAGGTGATACCGCCTCAGAATATGCCTGGATCGCTGATGGGACCTGGGTTCCTTGGCCGAAGCCACCGCTCCATTGTTATCACAATACAAAGGTATTGGATGCTCAATGGATTGAACCACTCCAAGTTCAGTAATGAACTTCTTGATCCACTTGGAGTTCTCCGTTACCATACACCAAGAGCATCTCTTTAGTCCTTCGTAAGTACTTGAGAATGCTCTTCACAGCTGTCCAGTGACACTCTCCAGGATCAGCTTGATACCTGCTCACTACACTTAGTGAGTATGCTACATCGGGTCTGGTACATAGCATTGCGTACATGATAGAGCCTACAGCCGAAGCATAGGGTATCCCTTGCATGCGAGCTCTCTCCAAATCAGTCTTGGGAGACATCTCTTTGGAGAGAGTGACTCCAGAGATCGTGGGTAAGTTCCCACGCTTGGATTCTTCTATACTAAACCTCTTTAGTATGGTGTCAATGTACCTGGATTGGGACAATCCCAATATCCATTTGGATCTATCTCTATAGATCCTAAATCCCAATATGCAGGAGGCATCACCAAGATCTTTCATTGAGAATCTTTGTGATAAGAAGAGCTTGACCGATTGCAGTATAGGAATGTCATTTCCTATCAAGAGTATGTCGTCCACGTACAATATGAGGAAGACAACCTTACTCTCTGCCACCTTCTTGTAGATACAAGGTTCATCTACGTTTTTGACGAAATCAAACTCTTTGATAACGACGTCAAAGCAGATGTTCCAACTCCGCGATGCTTGCTTTAATCCATAAATGGATTTAAGCAGCTTCCACACCTTCCCGCTGCTCCCACTATCTACGAAGCCCTCTGGCTGAGTTATGTACACGCACTCTTCTAAATCACCGTTTAGAAAGGCGGTCTTAACATCCATTTGCCAGATTTCGTAATCATGATATTCAGCGATAGCAAGCATGATCCGGATGGATTTAAGCATAGCCACTGGAGAAAAGGTTTCGTCATAGTCCACACCTGGTCTTTGACGAAAACCCTTTGCAACAAGTCTAGCTTTGAAAGTATCCACTTTCCCATCTACACCAAGTTTTTTCTTGAAGATCCACTTGCTCCCAATGGGTTTTACCCCTTCAGGAGCAACTTCCAAAGTCCATACTTTGTTGGTGTACATGGATTCCATCTCGGACCGTATTGCATCCAGCCATTTCACTGAGTCTCTAATCGTGATGGCCTGCTCAAAACTAGTTGGGTCATCATCCTCCATGATGCAATCCTCGCTCCCACCGTCAATGAGAAAACCGTAGTATCTTTCAGGTGTACGAGAAACCCTACTAGATCGGCGGAGAGGCTGGGGTTCGTCGGGTACTACTGAATCCTCTGGTTCTACTAAATCATCAGTTGTAGTTTGTGGTACTGGAACCTCTTCCAGCTCTACCTCTTTGCCACTAGTTTCTTTTGCAAGAAATTCCCTTTCCAAAAAGGTGGCTTGTTGAGCAACAAACACTTTTTGTTCCTCAGCTTGGTAGAAAAAATATCCTTGAGAATTCTTTGGATATCCCACAAACTTGCAAAGAACTGATCGTGCCTCGAGTTTGTCCGGATTTTGCTTTTTGACATAGGCCGGACAACCCCATATCTTAATTCGTTTAAAATATGGTCTCTTCCCACTCCATATCTCATATGGTGTGGTAGGTACAGATTTAGACGGAACCAGATTCAATAGGTATATGGCTGTCTCAAGCGCATACCCCCAAAAGGAAATAGGTAACTCAGCATCGCTCATCATTGAGCGCACCATATCTAATAGGGTGCGATTCCTTCGTTCCGATACACCGTTGTGCTGTGGTGTATAAGGAGGAGTAAGCTGAGAGAGAATCCCATTCTCTTTTAGATAATCTAGGAATTCAATGCTTAAGTATTCACCTCCTCGATCCGATCGAAGAATCTTAATACTTTTGCCCGTTTGGTTTTCTACTTCGTGCTTATATTCTCTGAATTTCTCAAAAGCTTCAGACTTGTGTTTCAACAGGAACACATGCCCGTATCTAGAGAGATCGTTAGTGAATGTAATGAAGTAGGAAGAACCGTTCCTGGCGTGTGTAGACATAGGACCGCATACATCACTATGTACCAGTCCTAAGAGTTCAGTAACTCTTTCTCCGTGTCCACTAAACGGAGTTTTGGTCATTTTTCCTTTGAGACATGAATGGCAAGTGTCATAAGATAATAATTCGAATGAATTCAAATATCCATTCTTATGTAACTTAGCTAGTCGTGTCTCATTGATATGGCCATGTCTACAGTGCCATAAGAAGGATTCGTTCATTTCTGAGCTTTTCCTCTTGTGTGTGTTTTGTATATTGAGGACTGTATTTTGATTGAGAATGGATATGCCATTATGTAACGAGCCTGATGCAATCAACTTTTGATCTAGGAATATGTTCATAACATTATCCTTTACTACAAAATTATATCCTTCTTTACTTAATAAAGAAACTGATATAATGTTGCACATCATGTTCGGTATATAATAGCACTCATTCAGAATTAGTGTATCACCACTTGGTAATACCAGGTGATATTTGCCAACTGCTTTGGCTGCAACATTTGCCCCATTCCCTACTTAACGGAATGATCACCTTTTCCCAGTTCTCTACCTTTACGTAGCCCATATAACATTTTACATATGTGGGATCCTGATCCGGTATCTAATACCCAGGACGTAGGGTGAACTGAAAAACAGTTCTCAATAACTAACACACCTGAAGAAGATGCATCAACATGCATGTTCTTTTGGGCGGCGTGAGAATCCAGATATTCTCCTATTCCCTGTTCAGTCTTATAACTCTTATAAGAAAGAACGGGTCCAACGTTCCCCTGCACAGTATAACATGCGGGTTCGGTCAATACATCCATATTATTATCTTGATTAAAGCATGACATGGTCGCTACCTGGAGAGAGAGAGAAGAAAACACTTTAGCGTATGCTCTTGCAAGATCAGATTGGTTATTATCTTATCTAATCAGGATGGCTCCCACTGTTTTTATCAAATCTTCCTTCAAACCCTAAAAGGAAAGACTAGCCGGGATTAATTACACCCTACAACTTCGTCGATCTTTCAGCCAGGCCAGTGTCGGTACTTTGAAGGAGGTTCCTCGTGCTGTCGCACGGACCTAATTAAAGTAAACCTCGTTTTCCCAGAGGCGTAACCCCGTTGACACCTTTCTAGACACCTACTTGATCGGCTAATTGTCCTGTGTAAAACTCTCCCAGGAGTAACAATTACTCGCAGTGGGTTTGGGGATCCAACTATCTCATAGAAGGTATGCAATCTCATTGCAAATTTCAACACTTGAAATTCCCGATAATATTTTGCCCCTAGCGATCTATGACCTTGACTGAGTCAACAAACCATAAATCGCAAGTTAAGTTCAACCCGTACATTTCTCGATTGAATTAAACCCACCCGTACGACCCTTGACTGAGTCAACAAGGCTGTGCGAATACCCTAATCTAATAACATCTCATGTTTTAACAGATAAACACTATTTAGCTACCGTACACTACGCCTTGACTAAGTCAACAAACATAGCATGAATACTAAATAATATCTATCTGAAATGACGGAGGGCTACGCAGGTTTTTCAGAAAACCATAAGCGTAATGAACTTGATATCGTTGTAGAATCGAATGAATTTTGAAATGGAGTGATTTTGAGGCTTTTATTAGTTTTTCTAAAGAGGCCACTCCCGGTGAAGGGATCTCGGCGCTTTCCTCATCGAATAAGGTGCAGGACATATCATATATATCACTATGCAAAGTAAAACTATAAAAGCGGTCAAAAGTCAAACCGAGTGTTGTAGCATCTGCCAGTTTTGCTAAAGAGGTCACTCCCGGTGAAGGGATCTCGGCTCTTTCCCCATCGAATAAGGTGCAGGGTATATCATATATACCGCTATGCAAAGCAAAACTGTAGCTACCCCTTTTTATTTAAAATTTGATTCTACAACATCTTTTAGGTTTCTTTTCTTTCATTAATCACATTAATGAAGTCCCATCATTTAAGTCACCTAAACATCACTGATAAATACGACGTACACTTATGCCATCCGCATTCGCCTCGATGTCCCCTCGTGCACCGTTAGGTTAGGTAACTAACGACAGAGCAGGGCAGGGCTAGTGCGGGTGTAAAACATAAGTAACGTCTATACAATATATCATATATACTATATACTGTATCCATCACAACATATCAAATGATCTCATCACAGATATCGCAGCAGAAACATAGATATAATGTGGGATATACTAGGACGTCCTTATTTAGTATTTAGCCAACAATAGAAAATACGGATTCCACAGTCGCGATGAACAGCCAAGCCCACACCGTGGACCCCTACGAGAGCAGCAAGTGACCCTACCAATTCTGGAGTTTAGGAGACCCGGTCTCGACTCCTCGAGATGGCCTCCCACTGAACCCCAGAACCCGGTCACCTGTGCTCCCCTTCTTGGGTCCATCCTAATGCGGAAAAGTAAATAATATACAACACTGGTGGCATCAACCTCAACCTGGAAGTGCCCTAAATAAAAGAATATTACATTACATTTGAATTTACATGAATGAAAATATAAAACTCTCATCTCACATAAAACCCCCCGACTATTCAATCGCGACAATCCTGCACATCATATCTCAGCAACACATAATATCTCATATCATCAACGTAAGTAAGTATGCATACACCGATTGTCGTCGACGTATAGCAACGACAATCGGCAATACCACTACATACTACACTTACGGTCACAGAAAAGAAAGTGTAAAACTGCAATATCTGGAATCTACATTGTAAATGTGAAATATCACATACTTCGTATTTCATGTCTAGTAACATGAATTCCACACATTGCATCACATTCCAGATAATTAGACAGTATTAAAGTTTTCGAACGATCGATCAAATGACCAAGATTTCCTAAAGCTCAACACTTGAGCGGAGTTCAAAAACCTGGAGTGTGACACAGTAGTAGCGGTCCAGCCGTAGAAGGGTCAATCCAACGCCTCACATGTGGCACGCCGTACTGCCCCAAACCCTAAGTTTCAAAGGGCAGTTCAAGACGGTCACATAATCGAGTTATGGTTTGTTGTCTTCTAGAGGGTCCACCACAAAACTTGCACGTATCTCCAAAATATTTAAACCCCGTGAAAAGTGAGCAAATGATACTCGTTCAAACACTTCAATACTTTCTAATTTATCCGGAAAAGTCACGAAATGAAAATTCCGATCGAATCGACGAGTCCAAAACCATCTCCAGAATATACAGTACTAAATTCAGATTAAAAATACCCAAAACCATCTATAAGCAGACAAGAACACACTGTACAAAAAATGAAGCCTTAAAGGCTCTGTACGGCCGCGGAGCCGCGGCCTAAGCAAGCTATGGCCGCGGTGGAATTGGCGAATTAGGGTTTCATTTTTCATAGTATTTCTTAGAATTCCCTGCTCTATTTTTTACATATTTTTAATTCTGAAAATAACCATGTTCGGAAAAATGTCCAGAGAGGGTTTTAAAAGGTCGTATTTCGGTTCGATCGGAGTTTTTACTTCGTTAAAGAGTCGCCAAATGTTCTAGGTCGGCTCTGATACCAATGAAGGGTTTACCTAGCACCTCATGAAGGGTTTGGAAGCATCACATGTACCAAAGATTGAATTTTTAGGGTGCTAAGTGAACACACAAAGGATCGTTCCTAGAAAAATTAGGGTTTCTAAAATAACACGTCATCTCAAGTATGAAAAGCTAGGGTTTTGAGAGTACAACCTTTGTAGCTCCCTACGATAGACTCCTCGGCTACTTGGGGTTTGGAAAAGGTCCGCTTGAACTCTTCTAGGTCACCGATGATCCACCCGGAGTCCGCTTTGTCCAAGCTTGCAACTTCACCCGATCAAGAGAATGAAATGAAGCTAACACTCTAAACAAGTGGGCTAGACTTGTGTAGAATGGTGTTGTGGTTCTCATTCTTACTTCAAAATCCTATCTTGTTGAGTATTTTGCTCACTTGAAAATTCTAGAGAGCAAAGGAAGAAGATGATGGCTATTTTTTTAGAAGAAGAGAAGAATAACTCCCATGAGAAAAAGAAAAATATAAGTATATATATTTTTCCTTCTTCATCTCAAACCATGGTTATCATTTATGGATATTTAATTTTACTTTAGTTAAAACACAAGAGAAAGATTAAACCATGGTCAAAAGGTAGGTGAACATGATTAGGTCAAAAGAAGAGTGTAGAAACTAATCCATGATTCAATCTTATCTCTTTTCTTTTGTTTTAGCATAAATAAAAATAATAATCCACAATATAAACCATGGTGTGAGTCTTATATTGCCACCATTTTCTATGTATAAACAACCATGATAGATGATGTATGTATGTATGTTTGTATGTATGTATGTATGTATGTATGCACATCCATATGTGCACGAATCTATAAAGAAAGCATACATGCATGCATACATCCATCAAACACAAGAAAGGATTTCTAGTGAGAAACTAATGGTTAAATGATAAATCAACACTTGATTTATCAATCCGGCCATATCACATACGACCCCACCAAAAGCAAGCCGCCCGATCAATAGACGGTATCCTATACGCGCATTTTAATCGGGTCCATGCGCATATCGCATACGCGCACCACAACATTTCGCCTGGACTAGGTAACTCCTTTGTGAGACTCTAAGACTCGTCAATACGCCGGCAGTGGGTAATGATCATATCAATCACCCCCAAGACACAAGCGGTCAGCTAAACGTAACGAACACCCGGGTATTGAGCGATCAGAAGAGAACAAGCGAACCTGCTACAACTCCCGTCGAGCCAACCGGCAACACTACCCGTGCAGTCCGGTCTCCTCATCTGATATGTCGCATATCAAGTCTAGGGGTGGTAAACGTCAGACCCCAATAACCGATAAGTCGTGCCGATGTGAGGCCCATAACGGGTCGAGAAACTACTGGTAACACTTACCGGCAAATCTCTGAATCAGCCCTGGCCTGGGACTTCCCTGTTACGGCCAATCGAGCACAGTGCAACATCAACCCCCAATACCGCGAGAGACGAAACCCCTCTTATCGCTCATTGCCTCCATGTGACTCGGGACTGTACCCAAAAACCACCGTTTTGCACGCCCTCATGGACGTGGTAGGGTGGAAATCAAAGCACAGTGGGAATCACACAAGACTCTATGACGATCTCGGGTCTACAGACTTACCTGCACAAGTGTCACCTGAGAACTGCCATCTGACGTGAGGTATAATACCATCTGGGAGTTCTCGGCGAGTCTGTCCAGTGTACCCAGTCTCCACTAAGCACCCGTATACCCTCTCTGATGTCAAACACCAATGGATATGGGTTTATCCATCTCCCATCTCATGGGTCAAGAAGCGTATACGCTAGTCTACACTGGTATATCGATGCCCCGTCTCGATACACCCACGATTAGGGACCTTGAAGGATGTACTTATGGACTACCATGTCCCCACTAGTATGATCCGCATCATAGTCCAGGTAGTCAAGTACACATCCTAAGGGCTTTACCAACATGTAACTATAAGACAGTATAAAGAGACAAGTATACATGTTAAGATAAAGAGCAACCAGATAGCATACTATCATATCGAGCAAGAAAGTCATCTCTATATATGTCCGAGCATCCAATATAATATACATCATCTGTACAATACGGGCCTCTAGTGTATACATACAACTAACACACACTTACATTGATATTTTCATACTTGCGCACATGCACATTGTATATTCACACCAGTGCACCCATACATTGAGATCTTCATACTTTCTTAGATTACGTATTGAGATATGCTGTTTCCATGTTAATTCTGGATTTGGGATACCGTGAATATTTCAAAAGAGAATAGTTAATTATTTGAAAACCCGGTTTCCTTTGATATGATATTTCGGTGCGTCCACCATGTGTTTTCTCGATGCTAGAGTGATATATGTGAACCCGAATCGAGGAGTTGGATGAGGCCGATTACGGGAACATTGTGGACCCGGTATGGTACCCCGGGACGAGAACGGTTTCGCTTTGTATTAGATGGTGAGCCTGGCAGAGGGACTACTACCTACCGGTGATTGGTTGGACCTGGCAGTTATCCGGAGGATACTGACCAGAGTCGATAGATGGATGCGGGATGATCCGTACTGCCGGGGCCGAGGGCCGATACCGCAAACGGAGCCCATGGGCTGATCCGGACTGACCGATGCCCGATGAATGAGGATTTGCGTGTCGATGCTGGACACGAGTACTTATGATATTTGGGTGCCGATGTTGGGCACTCGTGATTCTCAGAGATTTACAGGATTAGAGGGCCGATGAGAGTGCCGGCGCCTGAGCTATTTGGGAGATCTGGGTGCATTGATGGACACCGAGTATATAATCCATGTTGAATTTCCGTGTAGATGTTATATTTTCCCATGCTCAGCATTTATTATTGTATATCATCCTGTAGTTATATTACCTGATAGAGCACTTGCATGATTATTGCATATACTGCTTATCACGCATTGATATCATCTGCTGGCATTTGATTGAGTAGCGCAGTACGTGCATGCTCGCGATTACCTTTATATGTTATTTCTATTCATGAGTTGGCAACTCACCCCTGTTGTGCCACAGTGTTTGCAGGTTGCCCCTCGGAGTAGTCGCGGCAGGCTTCCCTTTTGCATTTTTTGGCTACAGATACCACTACAGTTGGTGCGAGGACTATTTTGCTATTTGGTGGGTTGTGGTATCTTGTTACTTCTATTGTACACACTTTTGTATCTAGTATTCTCCATCTACCATATTTGTACTGGACTTAGAGACAGTGTGTGGACGATGATGTATATTTTTTTGTATTTCTGGTGTCGAGCTCGTGGGAGCCGACTGTGTATATTTATGCAGTTTATTATGCTGTGATGTTTACTTTTTGCTCATTCTTCGCTACGACGTCGTATATTACTCTTGTGTTGTTGTTTTCTGCTGTTGGGCATGTTGCTTCCGTTTGGGAATGCTTTATTTCATTATTTATCATTTCACTTATATCCTTTTTTATACCCGATTTTCGGGGTTAATTTTACAAAGGAAATGATGCCAAAGTTATTATAAGGATAACTTAACTTTAAAAAGGAACTTTATTGAACTATTTAAGGTTTTCTAAATATTTAATTGAATGTTTTCAACACTCACTACTTTTTAATGGTTTTGATTTCTGGGTTCGGCTTACTTAGTCGCGTTACGCCTGTAGACGTTGCGTGGTTAAGTGTTGGTCACGGGTCGAAATATTCGGGTCGTGACAGTTATCTCTTATGCTTCTCGGCAGCTGAAGAAACATTAACAGAACTACCCCACTCACGATTTAGTGATGGCTGCAGTGGTGTTTGCACTCAAGATCTGGAGACATTTCCTACACGGCGAGGCGTGCCAGATATTCACGGACCACAAGAGCTTGAAGTATATATTTCAGCAGCGAGACCTGAATCTGAGACAGCGCCGTTGGATGGAGCTAGTGAAGGACTACGATTGCGAGATCCTTTGTCATCCGGGCAAGGCGAATGTAGTGGCTGATGCTTTGAGTCGGAGGCTCGGAGGTAGTCTATCTTGTTTGAGCGCGGTGCAGAGGCAGTCGTCGGCAGATTGGCAGACTCTATGCGACAGCCGAGTGCAATTCGAATTTACTCCGACCAGGGGACAGCTTGCGCATATCCGTGCACGTCCACAGTTGCTTGACCGTATCCTTTAGGCGCAACCCAGTGATGACTGTCTTTCAGAGATCAAGGAGCAGGTTAGGCAAGGCAGAGACTCTGAGTTCGTGATCGATGATCAGGGGGTACCGTGATTTGGGACTCGACTGTGTGTACCAGATTCTGAGGGGCTGAGGCGTGATATTCTCGAGGAAGCGCATCGATCGGTATACAGTGTTCATCCAGGTTCCACCAAGATGTACCATGATCTGAGAGATGTTTACTGGTAGGAAGGGATGCAGAGGGACGTCACAGACTTCATTTTGAGATGCCTGACTTGTCAGCAAGTCAAGGCCGAGCGCCAGAGGCCCGCAGGAGAGCTACAGCCGTTGCCCTTTCCGGAGTGGAAATGGGAGAAGATTTCTATGGACTTCGTTGTGGCTCTACCCAGGACCAGTAGAGGGTACGACTCCGTTTGGGTGATCATGGATCGATTGACGAAAGCGGTTCACTTTCTTCCAGTGAAGACCACTTTTGGATTTGCTCAGTATGCCCAGATATACATCGACGAGATTGTACGATTGCATGGCGTCCCGGTTTGTTTCGTGTACGGCTGAGGCACCCAGTTCACCAACCGACTATGGCAGAGACTTCAGGAGGCTTTGGGCACCCGCTTGAGTTTCAGTACAACATTCCATCCACAGACCGACGGCCAGTCAGAGCGGACTATTCAGACTCTTGAGGGCCTGCTTCAAGTTTGTATTCTAGATTTCGGTGGTAGTTGGGATCGTCATTTTCCCTTGGTAGAGTTCTCCTACAATAATAGCTTCCAGGATACGATTCAGATGGCACCTTTCGAGGCTTTATATGGGAGGAGATATCGATCGCCCGTCTGTTGGACAGAGCTCAGCGAGAGTAGTATTTTGGGGCCGCAGATCGTACATGAGACGACCGAGAAGATACAGTTGATTCGAGATAGGATGAGAACAACTCAGAGTAGGCAGAAATCGTATGCTGACAGACGCCGTCGCAGACTCGAGTTCGCCGTTGGCGATCATGTTTTTCTGAGGACCTCTCCGATGAAGGGCGTGATGAGATTTGGGTGGAAAGGGATGCTTAGCCCCAGATTTATAGGTCCCTTCGAGATCCTCGAGCGTGTCGGCGCATTTGCATATCGTTTGCTCTTCCACCCGACTTTTTGGATGTTCACCCCGTATTCCATCTGTCGATGCTTCGCAGATACCTTCATGAACCTTCTCACATGATTCAGCACCAGACCGTTTTGCTTGAGCGTGATCTTTCATTCACCGAGCAACCAGTAGTTATATTGGATCGGCAGGTAAAGAAACTTCGATCAAAGGTCTTGCCATCTGTGAAGGTTCTTTGGCGTAGCCCGAATGGTGAAGAGATCACTTGGAAGGCCGAAGGCGAGATGCTGAAGAAATTCACTCATCTTTTTGAAGGTACGCCTAGTAAATTTTAAATTCGGGGACGAATTTCTATAAGGGGGGAAGATTGTAACACCTTAGAATATGATTAGTGGGTAATTAGGCGATAATGCGGTTTTTAGTAAAAAGTTTACCAAAACGGTTTTCAAATATTTTATAAAAATTAATGAATATTTTATTAGAATTTAATTCGGGCTTGCACACAATTGTGCATGTTAACTTAGGGTTAATTGGGGTTAAACCATGCTTAGTAGCCATGGTGTATTAACCCATTTTCATTAGGGTAATATGTAATTTATTAAGTATATAAGTTTTCAAAATTTAAACAAATGAAAATCATTTTGTGTTGACTTGGAGAAGGAGGAAGAGATAGGGAATAATGAGGCTTAAGCATGGGAGACAAGCATGCTTTGCATTAAATGAGGAGAGAGAAAGTTCCATGCTTGCTCCCATACACCCCTCTCACTCTCTCTCTATTGTTTGTTCTTCTCATTTCTTCTCTCATTTTTTTCCATTTCACTCTCTCCCAAACTGGAGAACTTCTGCCCCTTCACTAAAACCAAACCCAAATCTTCCAAAAATCCTCACTACCCTCACCAAAATTCACTACACCCTTCTCTAAACTTAAGCCAAAGCCCATGGAGACCACTTGGAGCTTGGGAAGTTAGAGTTTTGAGCAAGTTTCGGAAGGTAGTTCTCTTTTTACTGTTATTTCGCTAGTTAACATGTTGGGTTGTCTTGTAGTTCCAGTTTAGAACCATAAAGTTTTAGTTTTAGTGCAGATATCGTATTTTAGTGTCGTTTTTGTGTTACTGTGACCTGCTGTGACCCCGAGACTTTCCTGTAAAACCAAACAGTGTAGTAGTATAGACCTAGTTACCCTGAGTGGGCACCTGGAGTTCGAGACAGATCTGGGCGGTTTTGGCCGGCGACGAGGGGGACTTTTCCAGCGAGCTCGGCCTCATGGTGAGCTGAGGGCTTGGAAATTTTAGGGTAGCAATCTGCTGTGGTTTAGGGTTTTTTGGTACTGCTAGATTTTTTAGTAATGACCGTGGGTAAAATCTGGGATCGTTTAGGTAGTTTTTAGTGTTACGTCGACGCATGATACGGTGTCCCACTCAGTTCTGCGCTTCGCGTGAATTCTGCGCGCAGGATCTGTTGTTTTCGTGTCACACACACTTTTGCCGTTAAACGAACACGTTAAGTGGTTGTTGGATTCGGTGTGTCATTTTATGTTTAATTGTGCGTATTATTGGTCGATTTCTATGTTTTGCTTTGCTATGTATTATGTGTTAAGAGGGTCGCAGGCGGGGACTTCGGACGCCGCGAAGAAAGGGAAGCAGGTGGTCGGATACTCTTTGCTCGAGATCACCGGTGAGTAGATTTAACATCTATGGGGAAATCGCTCGTATGGCGTTATGCGTGAGGGCTTGATAAGATGTTGTAGCCACATGTTATATTCTTATACATATATAGGTTGTGCATATGTACCATTGTTGCATACCCCTCTCTTGTTGCGTAAGGACATAGTAGTTATGAGACACCGCACTGTTACTGTTAGTTATATGTATGCCCTAGAGGCCATTACTGTACATGGGATCTATATTGTAGTGGATGCTGGGACATATATAGGTAGGACTTTCTTGCTCGACATGATAGTACGCTATCTGGTTGCTCTTTATCTTAACATGTATACTTTCTGTCTCTCTGTTACATGTTGATAAAGCCCTTAGGATGTGTACTCGACTTGCAGGACTATGATGTAGATCATACTAGTGGGGCCTGGGTAGTCCATGAGTACATCCTTCAATGTTCCTAGTCGTGGGAATATCGAGACGGGGCATCGATATTCCAGAGTAGACTAGCGTATATCTTCTCGACCCATGTGATGGGCGATGGATGATCCCATATCTATTGGTGTTTGACATCAGAGATGGTATGCGGGTTCTCAGTAGTGACTGGGTACATTGAACGTACTCGCCAAGAATTCCCAGATGGTATTATACCTCACGTCAGATGGCAGTTCTCTAGTGACACTGGTACAGCTTAGTCTGTTGACCCGAGAACGTCATAGAGTCTTATGTGTCTCCCACTGTGCTTTGATTTCCACCCTACCACGGCTCTACTGAGTCGTGCAAACAGGTGGTTTTTGGGTACAGTCCCGATTCACATGGAGGCAATGAGCGATAGGAGGGGATTCGTCTATCCCGGTATTGGGGGTTGATGTTGCGCTATGCTCGACTGGCCATAACTGGAAATCCCTGTCCAGGGTTGCACTGATTTACTGGTAAGTGTTATCGATAGTTTCATGCTTGTTATGGACTTTACATCGGCATGACTTATTAAGCTACTGGGGTCTGACGTTTACCACCCCTAGGCGAGATATGCGACATGTCAGACGAACAGACCGGACTTTGCGGTAAGTGTTGCTGGTAAGATTCACAGGAGTGTGCGCAGGCTTGCTCATTGATCTTCTGATCGCTCAATACCCGGGTGGCCGTTACATTTAGCAGACCGCTTGCGGCTTGTGGGTGTTTGATATGATCATCACCTACTGCCGGCGTATTGACGAGTCTTTAGAGTCCTACACAGGGGTTTCTTGGCTCAAGCGTAACGAAATAGGAGCGTATATGAGATATGTGCTGGACCGAGAATAATACCAGTATGTGATACTGTATTCTATTCTCGCTATTTGTGACATTGATCGGTTGTATGCGATATAGCCGGGTTATCGGATCAAGTGTTGATTCGATAAGTTGTTACTATTGATATTAGTCGGTTATATGCAATATGACCGGATCGTTAAATCAAGTGTTGATTTAATGATTTAATGTATAATTATATATTTGATATATTACTTTACATTAACTAGTATTGGTTCACTTAAGATTGATTTTCTCACTAGGATGTGCACATTGTTTATATGTGATATATGCAAGTGTACATGTTTGTATCATGCTCGATGATACATACAAGTTGTGTGTATGAGACTTAAAGGTTAAATTAGGGTTTACTAATTTCCTAACAAATAACAAAAGAGGTGAGACTTTGGTCAAAGTTATCAAGCTTTATGAAGCTTGAAGAAACTTTGACAAAGTCAAATCTTTTGTCATTTCCTTAGGATATTAGTTAACCCAACCTTTAACCTAATACTTTGGTTAATTCTCTATATGAGTTAAGCATGAGGGCTTAACTCAACCATGGTGCGATAATTAAATGTATAATCTTTCTTTTGGATGAGATAATTCATTATTCTTTCTTCTTCTTCTTCTTCATCAAGCTCCATCAAAAGCTTGCTAGCTCCAATGGTGCCATGAGAAAAAGAGTGAGAAATCCAAATCTAAAGTGAACCCACTTCCTATTTCTTCATCCTCTACCACTTTCCATGTAGTATAGGGTGTTCTCTTCATAAAGTTTTTGACCAAGTGAAGGAATAGCTTGAGTTTGAGTCTTCCCGACGTAGATCATCTTCGGCCTCGAAGTCAACGACCTAGCCCGCTCATTTCTCCGATGAAACCAACGCTAGGGTTCGGGATCCCGATGATCGCAGCGAAGGGACGTCAACACGGAGCTTTAGAAGTGGAGGACCGGATCTACAAAGGTTGTATTTCCATTCACTTGTAGCAAAGTAGTTTGCTTGCTTTTCTTTTTTGCCTTACCTCTACTAATCGATCTAGATTAGGGTTTCTCGGCAAATAAAAATTTGAATTGGACATGGTTGATGCCTTGTAGAACTTCTTGAGTGTGCCTAGGAACCCTACAGTGGTATCAGAACCTAGCTAGAGCTTTAGGCGAAGTGTAGACGAAGTTAGAAACCCGATCGAACCCCGAAACCCTAAAGAAAACCCTTCTCTGTACATTTTTTGAAACTGTGGATTTTTCCAAATTAAAAATATCCAAAAAATTCAATAGGGTTTTCCAGGAGTTACTGTGCAGCACGTGTCCCCAAGTCGTTCATTGCGCCGCAGAACCGCGGCCCCACCCTGGCTTGCACGGCGGTTCCGCGGCCATAAAGGAGCATCTTGTCACGTGCTTTTCATAGTAATCCCCGTCTGTAATGCCTGTGTTTTCTGGGAATTTTTAATTTATACTCAAGAGTTGAATTTTCTGGGTTGTATTGGGGACTCGATGATTCGATCAGATTATTTAACTTTGTTTATTTTGTTTTTCCGGGTAATTTTAGAACATGTTAAAAAGTTCGACCGGATATAAATACCCACTTTTTCCCCTACCGGGAAATTTCCAAGTGTTGGATTTTTCCGTAGTTTAAGAACGTTCTAAGTAGTGCAAGTAACGCGATGGACCCTCTAGAAGACAACAAACCTTAACTCGATTATGTGACCGTCTTGAACTGCGTTTTGAACCTTAGGGTTTGGGGCAGTACGGCGTTCCACATGTGAGGCGTTGGCTTGACCCTTCTACGGCTGGACCGTTGGTACCGTGGCATGAAGTGAATGTTTTTAAACTTATTTCATGTGTTGAGCTTTTCGGGAAAACTTGGGTGTTTTGATTATTTGATCGGAAATTTTAACATTGTCTATTTATGTGGAATGTGATACAATATTTGGAATCCACAAGTAGTTATGAGATAACTGATTTGAATGTTATAAATCTAGCAGTTTAGTCTCACTTGATCGGTTGCCACGGAATTTTGATGCGATCAAAAGTCCTTCGCAATCACGTTGTGTACGCGGATACTCGCCGGTAAACTTAATAGATAGCCCCGACCAAGTGACTGTAGGAGAACCCCGTCGCCAAAAGCATTCGTTCGGGTGCTTGCGGCAGCGGTGTTCCGCCTTAGTGCACTTCGTCGACGGTATCGGGGGTGCGGCCGTCTACTGAAGTTTGCGACGAGCATTCATTCAGGATGTCGGGAATCTTGTTGAATTGCCCGACTTGATATTGAAAAGTGTTTTCGATGTAGAGACTAAAATGCGGGGTTTATAATTGTTAGGCATGCGATGTCTAAGGAATTCATTTGGTTAGGCATGCGATGTCTAAAGCGTTTTCGGATTCCAACGGTTGTAGTTTTACACTTTCTTTTCTGCGACCGTAAGTATAATATGTGATATCGCCGGTTTCGTTGCTATATATCAACGACAATTGGGTTGGGCATATTTACTTACGTTGATGACATGTGATGTTATATGTTGCTGGATATGTTATATTGGATCGTCGTGTTTGAATAGCCGGTTTTTTTTATGTGAGATGAGTTTTTTTTCTTTTTCATTCATGTAAAAACTTGTATGTAATATTCTTTTATTGGGGCACTTCCGGGTTGAGGATGATGTCACCATTGTATATTATTTACTTTTCCGCATTAGGATAGACCCAAGGCGGGGAGCACAAGTAACCGGGTTCTAGGGTCCAGTGGGAGACCATCTCGAGGAGTCGAGTTCGGGTCTCCTAACTCTAGAATTGGTAGGGTTGCTTGCTGCTCTCGTAGGGGTCTAGGGGTATGGGATTGGCTATTCATCACGACTGTGGAATCCGTGTTTTATACAGGCTCAAAATAAAACACGGACGTCCAAGTATATCCAATATTTCATATGATATTTTCTGCTGCGTTATCTGTGATGTGATCATGTGATTTGTTCAGATAGATATTGTATATAGTATATATGATATTGTATATAGTATATATGATATATTATATAGACATTGCTTATGTTTTACACCCGCGTTAGCCCTGCCCCGCTCTGCCGTTAGTTACCTAACCTAACGGTGCTGACGGGACATCGAGGCGAATGCGGATGGCATAAGCGTACGTTGTATTTATCTATGATGTTTAGGTGGACTTAAATGATGGGACATTCATTAATGAGATTAATGAAAGAAAATAAACCTAAAAGATGTTGTGTAATCGAATTTCAAAAATAAAACCAGGTAGCTACAGTTCTTGCTTTGCATCGCGGTGTTCCTTGTAGAACATCCTGCACCTTATTCGATAAGGAAAGGGCCGAGATCCCTTCACCGGGAGTGACCCCTTTAGCAATAACTGGCAGATGCTACAACCATCGGTTTGTCTTTTGAATGCTTCTATAGTTTTTGCCTTGCACAGCGGTATATATGATATATCCTGCACCTTATTCGATGAGGAAAGGGCCGACGATCCCTTCACCGGGAGTGACTCCTTTAGCAAAATTAGAAAAGCCTCAAAAACACTCCATTTAAAAACCATTTGATTCTGCAGCGAGATCAAGTTCAAAGCGTTAAAGGTTTTCTTAAAAACCATCCGCAACCCTCCGTCATTTTAGGAAGTAGAGTACTTAGTATTCGTGCTGTGTTTGTTGACCATAGTCAAGGCACAGTATACGGTAGCTAAGTGATGTCTTCCTACACGGCATATGATGCGATTAGTTAGGACAGTCATGTGGCTTTGTTGACCTTAGCCAAGGGTCATGTGAGTGGGTCTAATTAATCATGAAATGACGGGTAGAACTTGACTAGTGCTTATGATTTGTTGACCTTAGCCAAGGTCATAGGTGCTAGGGGTAAAAACCATTATCGAGAGTTTCAAGTGTTGAAATTTGCAATGAGATTGCATACCTTCTATATGATAGTTGGATACTGATACCCACTGCGAGTAATTGTTACTCCTGGAAGAGTTTTGCACTTTACAATTAGCCGATCAAGTAGGTGTCTAGAAAGGTGTCAACGGGGTTACGCCCCTGGGAAAACGAGGTTTACTTTAATTAGGTCCGTGCGAAAGCACGGGGAACCTCCCTCAAAGTACTGGCACTGGCCTGGCTGAAAGATTGGCGAACTTGTAGAGTGTAATTAATCCCGGCTAGTCTTTCCTTTTAGGGTTTGAAGGAAGATTTGATAAAAACAGTGAGAGCCATCCTGATTAGATAAAATATATAACCAATCTAATCTTGCAAGAGCGCACGCAGAGTGTTTTCTTCTCTCTCTCTCCAGGTAGCGACCATGTCACGCGTTAATCAAGATAATAATATGGATGTATTGACCGAACCCGCTTGTTATACTGAGCTGGGGAACGTTGGTCCCGCTCCAACTTGTAATTGTTATAAGACAGAGCAGGAAATAGGGGAATACCAGGATTCCCTTGCCGCCCAAACGAAGAATGTGCATGAGATGCATCTCCTTCGGGTGCGTTCATTACAAAGAACTGTTTCTCAGTATCCTCTTCATCCTGGGTATTTGATACCGGATCAGGATCCCAGATATGTAATCTGTTACATAGGGCTACAGAAAGGTAGAGAACTGAGAACGGGTGATAAGTTTCATGAGACAGAAAACGGTGCAAGTGTTACAGCCAAGTCTGTTGGTCACTATCACCCTGTATTACCAGAATACACTGATTCTGAACGAATGTTATTAGATACCGAACCTGATATACAACATCAAATCAGCCTCTATATTTACTAAAGAAGGATATAATTTTGTATTGTTGGATAATGTTTTGCACATATCCTATATCAAGATTTGATCGGTTCAGGCACGTTATCTAAAAGCATATACATTCTAAATCAGACCACAGTTCTTAACGTACAGAACACACACAAGAGGAAGAGTTCAGAAATGAACGATTCCTTCTTGAGGTATTGTAGACTAGGTCATATCAATGCGAACCGACTAGCTAAGTTACATTTAGATGCATATTTAAATCAGTTTAAATTTACATCTTATGAAACTTGCCAGTCATGTCATAAAGATAAGATGACCATAGCTCCATTTACTGGAAACAGAGAAAGAGTCAGTGAACTCTTGGGACTGATACATAGTGATGTATAAAGGTCCCCAGTCTACATATGCCACGACTGGTTCTTTGTACTTCCTTACATTCACTGATGATCTCTGAAGATTCGGACACATGTTCCTGTTGAAACACATGTTTGAAGCTTTTGAGAAATTCAATGAATATAAGTCAGAAGTAGAGAACCAATATAGGTATAATTATTATGTCCTATGATGAAATCAGGGAGGAGAATACTTGTGCATGGAATTCTTGGACTATTCTAAAGGAGAATGAGATTCTCTCTCGGTGTTACTCCTCTGAATACACCACAGCACAACGGTGTATCGGGGCGGAGCAATCGCACCCTATATGATATGGTGCGCTCTATGATGAGTACTGCTGAGTTACCTATTTCCTTTTGGGGGTTATGCAATTGAGAAGCTGCATACCTATTGAATTGGATTCGAATCATATCAGTGCCTACCACTCCATATAAGAGATGGTGTGGGAAGAACTCATCTCTTAAGCAAGTTAAGATTTGGGGTTGTCCGGCCTATGTCAAAAGCAAAATCCAGACAAAATCGAGGCAATGTCAGTTCTGTAGAACTGGAAGGATTTCCAGCTATACAAACTACAGCTGATGATTTGATAGAACCAAAGGATTAAATAGTCTCCGACGAACCTCAGCCTCTCCGCCGATCTAGTAGGGTTCCTCATCCGCCTGAGAGATAGTTCGGTTTCTCGATGACAGTGGGAGCGAGGATTGCATCATGAGATGATGACCCAACTAGTTTCGAGCAGGCCATCAAGAGTGGGGACTCTGTAAGAATGGCTGGATGCTAAGCGATCTGAGCTGGAATCCATGTACACCAACAAAGTATGGACTTTGGATGCTATATCTGAAGGGTTAAATCCCCATTAGGAGCAAGTATATCTTGAGAAGATTACTTGGTGTAGATGGAAAAGTTGAGACTTTCAAAGCTAGACTTGTTAAAGGTTTTCGTCATTGACCAGGCGTGGATAATGATGAAACCTTTTCCAGTGGTTGTGCTTAAGTCCATCCGGATCCTACTTTCCATTGCTATATACCATGATTACGGTATCTGGTGGTTGGGTGTCATGACTGCTTTTCTAAATATTGATTTAGAAGAGAGCGTCAATAAGTACACAGCCAGAGGGTTTCGTAGACAGTGGGAGCAGCGAAAACGTATGCAAGTTGCTTTACAGGATAAAGCAGGCATCGCGGAGTTGGAACGTCTGTTTTGATGTGGTAGTCAAAGAGTTTGACTTCATCAAAATGGTAGATGAACCTTGTACATACAAAAGGATAGTAGAGAGTAAGATGGTCATCCTCGTATTGTACGTGGACAGCATACTCTTGGTAGGAAAAGAGTTTCCTATACTACGCATGGTCAATCTCCCCTTATCACAAGGATTCTCCATATAGGATCTAAGTGATACCTCCTAAATCCTAGGTTTTATATCTATGAGATAGATCTAAATGGATATTAGGATTCTCACTAGTTGTAGTGAGATGGTATCAATCGATCCTGGGGAGAATCACTGGAAAAGTTCCAGGGTGATAAGGACGACTGAATGTCAGTCGCAGGCATTTTCTTTACCCTCAGTGGAGGAACGGTATGTTGGAAGAGTTCCAAGCTGAGAAACCGTGGCAGACTAGACGATAAAGGCTGGTGACATCGCTATCAAAGATACTACCAAAGAGGCAGTTTGGGTGTATATTAGTTCATGAGATGAACTAGGTTCCTACCATTGTATGACAATGGAAGTGTGGCTTTGGCCCAGGAACCCCGATCCCATCAGTGACCCAGACAAATTCTGAGGCAGCATCACCTGATCATGGAGATAGTTGATCTCCAGGGAGATCAAGGTTAGGAGAGTAGACTCATAGGACAAAACGGCGGATCCACTCACAAAGGCCTTTTCCCAGAGAGAGACTTATATGGGATGGTTGAGTATGTGATACTGCAACCACTGCTACAGATGGCCCTAGTGCAAGTGGGAGATTGTTAGTTATATGTATGCCCTAGAGGCCATTACTGTACATGGGATGTATATTGTAGTGGATGCTGGGACATATATAAGTAGGACTTTCTTGCTCGACATGATAGTACGCTATCTGGTTGCTCTTTATCTTAACACGTATACTTTCTGTCTCTCTGTTACATGTTGATAAAGCCCTTAGGATGTGTACTTGACTTGCAGGATTATGATGTAGATCATACTAGTGGGGCCTGGGTAGTCCATGAGTACATCCTTCAATGTTCCTTGTCGTGAGAATATCGACATGGGGCATCGATATTCCAGAGTAGACTAGCGTATATCTTCTCGACCCATGTGATGGGCGATGGATGATCCCATATCCATTGGTGTTTGACATCAGAGATGGTATGCGGGTGCTTAGTAGTGACTGGGTACACAGAACGGACTCGCCGAGAATTCCCAGATGGTATTATACCTCACGTCAGATGGCAGTTCTCTGGTGACACTGGTACAACTTAGTCTGTTGACCCGAGATCGTCATAGAGTCTTGTGTGTCTCCCACTGTGCTTTGATTTCCACCCTACCACGACTCTACTGAGTCGTGTAAACAGGTGGTTTTTGGGTACAGTCCCGATTCACATGGAGGCAATGAGCGATAGGAGGGGATTCTTCTCTCCCGGTATTGGGGGCTGATGTTGCGCTTTGCTCGACTGGCCATAACTGAAAATCCCTGGCCAGGGTTGCACTAATTTACTGGTAAGTGTTATCAGTAGTTTCATGCTTGTTATGGACCTTACATCGGCATGACTTATCAAGCTACTGGGGTCTGACGTTTACCACCCCTAGGCGAGATATGCGACATATCAGACGAACAGACCGGACTGTGCGGTAAGTGTTGCTGGTTGGATTCACAGGAGTGTGAGCAGGCTTGCTCGTTGATCTTCTGATCGCTCAAAACCCGGGTGGCCATTACGTTTAGCAGACCGCTTCCGGCTTGTGGGTGTTTGATATGATCATGACCTACTGCCGGCGTATTGACGAGTCTTTAGAGTCCTACAAAGGGGTTTCCTGGCTCGAGCGAAACGAAATAGGGGCGCATATGAGATATGTGCGGGACCGAGAATAATACCAGTTTGTGATACTGTATTCTTTTCATGCGATTTGTGACATTGATCGGTTGTATGCGATATAGCCGGGTTATCGGATCAAGTGTTGATTCGATAAGTTGTTACTATTGATATTAGTCGGTTATATGCAATATGACCGGATCGTTAAATCAAGTGTTGATTTAATGATTTAATGTATAATTATATATTTGATATATTACTTTACATTAACTAGTATTGGTTCACTTAAGATTGATTTTCTCACTAGGATGTGCACATTGTTTATATGTGATATATGCAAGTGTACATGTTTGTATCATGCTTGATGATACATACAAGTTGTGTGTATGAGACTTAAACCAAATCAAGGTTAAATTAGGGTTTACTAATTTCCTAACAAATAACAAAAGAGGTGAGACTTTGGTCAAAGTTATCAAGCTTCATGAAGCTTGAAGAAACTTTGACAAAGTCAAATCTTTTGTCATTTCCTTAGGATATTAGTCAACCCAACTCTTAACCTAATACTTTGGTTAATTCTCTACATGAGTTAAGCATGAGGGCTTAACTCAACCATGGTGCCATAATTAAATGGATAAGCTTTCTTTTGGATGAGATAATTCTTTATTCTTTCTTCTTCTTCTTCTTCATCAAGCTCCATCAAAAGCTTGCTAGCTCCAATGGTGCCATGAGAAAAAGAGTGAGAAATCCAAATCTAAAGTGAACCCACTTCCTATTTCTTCATCCTCTACCACTTTCCATGTAGTATAGGGTGTTCTCTTCACAAAGTTTTTGACCAAGTGAAGGAATAACTTGAGTTTGAGTCTCCCCGACGAAGATCATCTTCGGCCTCGAAGTCAACGACCTAGCCCGCTCATTTCTCCGATGAAACCAACGCTAGGGTCCGGGATCCCGATGATCGCAGCGAAGGGACGTCAACACGGAGCTTTAGAAGTGGAGGAACGGATCTACAAAGGTTTTATTCCCATTCACTTGTAGCAAAGTAGTTTGCTTGCTTTTCTTTTTCGCCTTACCTCTAGTAATCGATCTAGATTAGGGTTTCTCGGCACATAAAAATTTGAATTGGACATGGTTGATGCCTTGTAGAACCTCTTGAGTGTGCCTAGGAACCCTACAGTTACTAACGGTTCCTGCTGCAAGAGCATTAATTATATGCTACACACACACCGTTAGTAATTGCCATGACACTCGCACTATATAATTGCTATGAACCATACATCGTTTTGCTTATCTTATCATTGATGATTGGACATGATTCTGTTCCTTTGTGTGCATACATATTTGCGTATCTACATACTTGCATTTCCATATTGTACACTCATACTTGCGTATATGCATATTGCACACTCATACTTGCGTATATACATATTGTACACTCACACTTGCGTATATACCCACTTGTACACTCATACTTGCGTATATGCATATTGTACACTCATACTTACGTACATACATATTGTACATTCATACTTGCGTATATGCCACTTGTACATTCCTACTTGCGTGCATACATATTGTACACTCATATTTGCGTATATACCACTTGTACATTCATACCTGCGTAGATACATATTGTACACTCATACTTGCGTATATACCACTTGTACATTCATACTTGCGTACATACATATTGTACACTCATACTTGCGTATATATCACTTGTACATTCATACTTGCGTACATACATATTGTACGCTCATACTTACGTATATACCCACTTGTGCATCCATACCTGCGTACATACACATTTGCACATACAGTGAGATGTTGGCTTGATTTTGGAGAATTGGGGACCGCATGTTATATTTTTAAAAGCTAGATCCATTTAAAAGAGCAGTTTTGCCTTTTTGCTCATAGTACGATTTTATGCTGCATACGTCACATAGCATGGGTTTACGCATTGAGTTTTGGATTTCATGTGATTTCTGGATTTGAGAACCGTGGCATTATTTAAGAAAGTATGCATTGTTTTGAAAACCCAGTTTCTCCTGATATGATATTCGGTGCGTCCACCATGCGTTTTCTCGGTACTGAGACGTGTGCTAGAATCCCGATTCGAGGAGTTGGATGATCTGTTTGCGGGTTCATGGTGGACCCGGAATGGTACCCCAAGGTAATAAAGGGATGTCGCACAGTAGACGATGAGCCTGGCTGAGGGACTACTACCTACCGGTGATTGGTTGGACCGGGCGGTTATCCGGAGGATACTGACCAGGGTCGAGAGATGGATATGGGCCGACCCGTACAGCCGGGGCCTGAGGGTCGATTCCGCAGACGGATCCCGTGGGCCGATCCGGACTGACAGAGCCCGATATATGAGGATTTGCGTGTCGATGCTAGACATGAGTATTTCATGATATTTTCGGGTGCCGATGTTGGGCACTCATGTCTCCATGAGATTTACAGGATATGAGGGCCGATTAGAGTGACGGCGCCTAAGTTATTAAGGGATTTGGGGTGTATCGATGGACACCAGTTTTCCCACGATGATGATTCGTGTAGATGATATTTTTATCCTATGCTCAGCATTCATGAGTACGCATTACATCATGTAGTTGTAGTACCTGATAGAGTACCTTGCATGATTATTGCACACCTAGATTACCATATTGATGTTATCAGATTGCACATGTTAGAGTATCGCAGTACGTGCATACCTGTGATTACCTGTATATGTTATTTACTATTCACGAGTTGGCAACTCACCCCGTTGTGCCACAGTGTTTTGCAGGTTGACCCTCAGAGTAGTTGCGGCAGTGCTACATCATTGTATCTTTTTGTTACGGATCCCGCTACAGTTGGCGTGTGGGCCATTTTGCTTATAGGTGGGTTGCGGGTATCCGTTTATATTTCACTATACCTTCTATTGTATCTAGTACTCTCCATCTACCATATCATGTATTGACTTACAGACCAGTTGTGAGGACGATATTGTATATTATTTTGTACTCTGGATGTCGAGCTCGTGTGAGCCGACTTTATTTATGCAGTTTTACCGTTTATGTTTTTCTTCACTTATATTGTTCATTTCTTCGCTACGGCGTCGTATATTATTCTTGCAGTGCCTGTTTCTGCCATTGGGCGTGATTGCTCCCGTTTGGGGATGCTTTATTCTTATTATCTGTCGTTTTACTTATATCATGTGTTGTACCCGTTCGGGGCTAGTTTTTACAAAGGCGGTGCTGCCGAAATTTTTAAGAAAATAACTTAAACTTTAATGATTTTTACTCGAGTTTTCTAAATGTTTTAAACCAATTTTTTCATCACTCATTACTTTTAATGGTTTTGATTTCTAGGTTTTCGGCTTACATAGTCGCGTTACGCCTGTAGACGTACGTGGTTAAGTGCCGGTCACGGGCCGAATTATGAGTCGTGACAAAGTTGGTATCAGAGCATATGTTTTACCTTTCGGAGTGTAGGATGACCTTGATATGATGGAGTAGGTAGCTGAAGCAGAGTGGCGTAGCGTGTGTATGTTCCGCGGCATACTCACGACACGGTACTCCGCCTAAGTGACCTTGGGACCTATTGGTTGGAATTCCTTCGTGATTATATACATCCTTGTGATTCAATTTCCGTATTCTTATCGAATCTTATTTTCATTTCCAGCCATTATGCCGCCGAACACTACGAGGGCGCAGAGAGCGGCAGCGAGAGCCGAGGGCAGAGTTGGCTCATCTGAGACGAGGACTGATCAGTGCAGTACGCCAGTTGTACCGGAGCAGATTGATCCCCCTTCGACAGACCATATTTGTCACGACCCGAAAGTACGGAATATGACCGGCACTTAAACTACGAAACGTCTCGAGGCGTACGTAGTCTAAGTAAGCCGAAAACCTAGAAATCCAAACCAAAGAAAGTAGTAGAGTGAAGGAAAACCATTTTAAATCAAATAGTTTGCAACATACGCCGAAATATGCATTT
The DNA here is from genome assembly GCA_030015575.1 of Agapanthus africanus. Lineage (NCBI taxonomy): Eukaryota > Viridiplantae > Streptophyta > Magnoliopsida > Asparagales > Amaryllidaceae > Agapanthus > Agapanthus africanus. The sequence goes on from JASDDO010000022.1 coordinate 212,295,796, forward strand.
TTAAAATCACAAGTCTTTTCTAAAAATTTCGGCAGAGTTTCCTTTGTAAAAACAGACCCCAAACGGGTACAAAACCTGATAAAGCATATATAATGAATAAAGGCATCCCCAAGCGGGAGCTAGCTCTTCGTCAATCGACGGTCACAACCACGCAAGCAATATAATATACAACGGCGAAAGGCGAGGATCACAACAGAAAAGGAAACTCAAAATAGCATGAAATCCATAGAAATACAACGCGCAACTCTAAGGTCGAAAGAATAACATCAATGGTCTCTATCTCAAATAAATACATGTTTGGTTGATGGAACTTCTAGATACAACTGAATAATAATATACAAAATATACTGATGGTCACGATACAAGTGAACCCACCTACTAGCAAATCACTCGGAAATGGAAGTAGTGCCAGCAAAGCCGTAATGAAACCTGTAAGGCAAAACCTGCAAAAAACTGTGGCACAACGGGGGTGAATTGCCAACTCGTGAATAGAATACATCTACGAACAGAAATCGCATGTATGACGCAATCCTAGGTCATACGATCACTAGATACATATAATCCTCAAATATGACAAGTCTGAAGCAGGAAAAGGTGGCAAGGGCAAATATCTAACCCAAGTGTAATCCCATGTGCTCGTGTCAGTGCCTCAGGTAGCAATATATCATATGGATGAGGTATGAATGCATGAATACAGAATGCATGAAAACGAAGAAACTGCTTTCATAACTTAGTGAGATTTTTGTATATTTAAAAACGAGGTATCATAATGAAATCAGCATAAACAGTGTCTAGCATCGATACAAAACATAAATCTCAATCTCGACGTCTCAGGCTCGGTACCTCAATATCTCAAAAATCCCAGTGTCTCAATATCACTATCTAGGGCGCCGTCAGTCCAGACCGGCCCCTAATATCCATCACAAGACCACGACGATATCCTCCGGATATCCGACGCGTCGGGTAAAATCACCGGTCGGTAGTGCTCCCCTGCCAGGCTCATCGTCTACAACTCGAGCTTCTTGCCCCGGGGTACCTTACCGGGTCCACCATGTACCCGAAACGGTTCATCCAACTCCTCGAATCGGGACTCGAAATCCATCAGCAAACTCATGGTGGATGACTCATACATCATGGGAAAACCAGACTTTTCATTTTAAAAAGAGAGAGAAAGAGAAGAAGTTTATATATGTTCTTGCGGTTTTCCCCCAAATCCAGGAAATCTCATGAAAATCCGAATCCAAATCATCAATAGCATGTAAACAGTGAATAACAATATGCATGAAGTAGAAAATAATAACTGCAATGTCTAAACTGGTATATAAGGCAAGTACACTAATATCATGTCGAAGCTACTAGCTAACAAGCTATGTCAATGTAATAGTATTTTCTAAAGTGTACGTGACATGGCAATTACCGATGATGATGTATGTGAGCCGGCAAGTAAGTGTACGTGGTACATACGCATCATCGGTAATGGTGCTGGTGTCCTAACAGCATGATATCAACAGTGGAATATGAAATCACAACATAAGTATGCGATGCGGAGCAAACAACAATAATGTGCGGGAGATGAATACTAGACACAACGATAACTAATATGGTCTAACAACTACCCTAAACTATAGGGCTGAGCTAACATTCTAAATGAAAGGTGAGGAAACCGCCTAACATCTGAGTCGATACATATATATATATATATATATATATATATATATATATATATATATATATATATATATATATATATTAGTCGGTGATCCCGCCTTGATAATATCACATCCGATACCATATCTATAATCAGATATTCCCAAGTCAAGAGTGCGGATCTATCATCAATATATAGCTCGTACGTAAATCCGTCGTACGGCATCCCAAATCTGGGTACGGGTCAATATCACATTCATTATATTATTCATTTGGTATCCTCTTTCTCAAAGATCAAAATCCGGGGTACTGACCTACATCTAGTACAATACTAATATCATCAATATAATCATGATCTGACTACTGATCGATAGTCTCGTACCAACCGATATCATCAGCATGTATCATCATAAAGAAGTATACATCGCCCAATGTGACCCATTATAGCTATCTTGACATATCTTATCTCATGTCTCGATCACAAGTCAACTATTCTATGTATATCACCATTCACATGGTATCGTCGTCCAAAGCTCCGCTATAACATCATGACGTATCTCAAATACGAATCCTGCCATATCACCGATCTCACGGTCTCAAATCAAATCACACCGACTCACCTCAAATCCTAAATTGTCACGACCCGAAAGAGCACGTGACTGGCCCTTGAACCATATGAAGCCTATAGGACTCCATCTGATCCAAGTAAGCCAAAAGCCCAGAAATCTAAAACCATTTTTGAGAATAAGTAAAGAAAACTGGTTTAAAGAAGTGAAGAAATACAGGTTTGAAATCAAGGTTTTTAAATAACTAAGCCGAAGGTACGTTTTGAAAACAATAAAGTCTTTTCTAAAAATTTCGGCAGAGTCTCTTTTGAAAAACTGGCCCCGAATGGGGTACAACAAGTATAACAATATGTATGCAATGATAATGGCATCCCCAAGCGGGAGCTAGCTCTTCGTCAATCGACGGTCACAACCACATATTCAACAATAATATACAACGCCAAGTGGTGAGGATCAAATCCAAAGAAAACTCAAAAGTAATAAGAAAACCGCAATACTACTAAGCGCGACTCTAAGGTCGAAATAATACATCACTAGTCTAGGTCTGAAACAATATACAAGTTTTGGTTGATGGAAATTCTAGATACAATGAAATAAATAAATACAATGGTGGTTCTTGATGCGAAAGAATCCACCTACCAAAGCAAATCACCCGCAAGAAGAAAGTGTGCCAGAAATGCCGCAATAGAACCTGTACGGCAGAACCTGCAAGAACTGTGGCACAATGGGGGTGAGTTGCCAACTCGTGAATAGAAACATCTACAAGCAGAAACCGAAAGCAAGACATAAACCTAAGTCAACGATCAATAATATAATCCACAAGAGTACATCTGAGTGTAATAGGGTGGCAAGGTAACATCTAATCATGTATGTAGTGCCAGGTACTCAGGTAATCACATGTCATCAGTGTAAGGTATGTCTGCATGAATTAACCATGATGAAATATCAATGATATCAATACACATATATTAGCATCCCATACCACTAATATTGGTGTAAGGGTATATATAACAGCGCCCTCATACCCTGTTATATATACAAATAAAGTATGATCAATGTAAAACCAGTCTGTATATGATCCAAGTCTGTATGTAATCCATGTCTGTATGTATGTGGAACCCGTCCACTCGTCACCCACTGACGATAAGCATCAAGTATGCAAGTATGAGGATATAAACAATATCATGGAAAATCATCATGAAAACCCGTGCCTAGCATCGACACGTAAATCCTCATCCATATGGGGCTCCGTCTGCGGTATCGGCCCTCGGCCCCCGGCAGTACGAGTCAACCCATGTCCATCTCTGGGCTCCGTCTGCGGTATCGGCCCTCGGCCCCGGCAGCACGGGTCAGCCCATCTCTCGGCTGAGGCCGGTATCCTCCAGATATCCGCCGAGCTCAAATACAATCACCGGTAGGTACTCGCCCGCCTCCAGGCTCAATCGGCAAACCCATCGATAATCTCGCCGAGGGGAACCATACCGGGCCCACCACGAACCCGCAAACGGATCATCACCTCCTCGAATCGGGTTTCAAGCACACGTCTCAGCACCGAGAAAACGCGTGGTGGACGCACCGAAATATCATATCACGAGGTACCGGGTTTTCATAAAAGTGTCTCTTTTCTTAAATAACCCCACGGTCCTCAAAAACCAGAAATCACATGAAAATCCAACATCAGGAAGTAAATCCAATGCGATGTGCTATGCAGTCAATCCATGACGTATGCGACATGTAAAGAACAGTAATCATATCGGAAATCATGCAACATGGAATAATAATGTGGATATGTCGAAGGAAGAATCATCTCATGAATGCAATAGTACTACAGTGTAGTGGCATGGCAATTATCGATGATGAAGTGTGTGAGCCGGCAAATAGTGTACGTGGAACATACGCATCATCGATAATGGTGCTGGTGTCCTAACAGCATGATAATAATATAGCAATGAACATATACCAGCAATGCAAATAGCAGGAAGATGCAGAAATCTAGTAGTCAACACCACAGAGAAGTATCTACTATGCAACTACATCTAAGTATCAGGTCAATCAGGAGGGGTAGGTATGGAAACCACCTAAATCTGAGTCGGTATATATATAAAGATATATAGTCGGTGATCTCGCCTCAATGTCATATCATAAGATATCCTCGAGTTATGAGTGCGGATCTATCATTAATATCGGCACGTACGGTAAATCATCGTACGGCATCCCCATAGCTGGGTAGGGGTCAACATCTCACTGTCTCATCACATAACAGATATCACCATCATCAGATCATATAGTCTGGAGTACTACTCTATGTCTAGTACAAAACGGTAACATCAGTAAGTATGCATGCGGGGGTAACCACATATCCCAAGCCTGCAAGAATCACAAGTCATATCCTACATATGAATCGTATCAAATCACCGATCCCAGGGCACCAAGCCCACATCATCGACTCATCTCCAAAGTCATCACATATCATCAATCACAGTGCAAGTACAAGTGATAAGCAAGGGTGTGTGTATAGGTGTAATTCTATCCTAGGGTTCGCGACTATGAACTGCACTAGTCACTTCTAACCCTATACTATCCATAATACACCTAATATCACAATAACTATATAATAATCTATCTACGGACTGCGGGGGTGCTCTACGCCATCCACCCGACTTCCCCCTGTAGATATAATCTACTCACCTTGCATCACCAATTGCGGACGTCACCACGTATTTGCTTGTCGTCCGAGGTCTTCATGGGTACCTACACATCAAATATCGTATATGCGCATTAAAACCAAATCCAAACTAAAACGGCGCATGAAATCCAAAACGATACGATAAGGGGGCCTATAGGTGAGAACCTATGGCACACTTCCAAAACCATCAATAAATCCTCTATATCGTCGTATAAACGACAAATAGTCGAGGCAAAACACATTCCACCATTTCAGAATCAAAAATACGGAACACGGAAACTAAAGTCCAAAACAGCAACTCATGAAATGTGTTCCAGATTTTACCCCAGGTCACTTTTTACAAATCTATATATACCAGGGGCCTAAACTAACAATTTAGGAGCTACAGAACCAATACGAGCCAAGAAGGTGGGACCCAGGCCGCAATTGGCGGCCAAAAGAGGAAATTTGGCGGCCGGAAAAGGGAATTGGGGGCTAGGGTTTGGGGTGTTGCCTCTATGGTGCCTGCACATCTCAATTTCCACTCAATATTATTTTAGGGTTCTCAGGGTGTTAGCAGATTCTAATTAACAGTGACAGATTCCAGTTTTTCCCCGATATTGGTTTCTAAAATCCGTATTCTGGTTCAAGCTTCAGGTTTTGGGTTCCAATTCAAACACTAGGGTGTTGGTAAGACCTCTACTGAGCTCAATTTCATAGTACAACACCAATTTCCCTCAAACCGTAACTAGGTTTTTGCCAAGTCCATAATATCACACAATATCGATTAAACCTTAACATGGGGTTATAGGAAAGGCTATAATTAAGCTAATGGTTCAGAAATTACCTACATTAGCAACTCAAGAAAATTCTTGAGTTGCCCCTAGTGGCCAAAATCCTTGCTTGTTTAGCTCCATGTGTAGATCTAGGGATTTTGCACAATTTTAATGAAATGAGTGTGAGGTTTTGGGGTGATTTTAGAGATGATTTGAGGAGTTGAAGAAGGGAGGAAAATGGAGAAGGGGCAGCAGCAGCAAGTATGGGAGAGAGGGGAAGAAAATGAGAGGGGAAAAAAGCTAAGGGTTATTAGTCAAAGGTCCACCCCTCTCTCTCTCACCTACCCTCATCATTACATTTTCTTTTCCTTTTCTTTTAAAATCCAAACCTTCTCACATATTAGTAAACCCAAATAAAAACCATGGCTAGAAAAATGCACAAGTGTAGAAAAAGTGATATGTGCAAGTTTTGCACAAAATTGCCAAAAAACCCGATTAGCGATTTTAATCGCGATTAGCAATAAATTAGTGTCAAACTAAACACAAAAACTTAAAAATGTCATAATTCACTAATTTACCCTATTTTAGAATTTTCCATAATTTTTCATAATTTTTCTAACATTTTTCCTATTTATTTGCATTTAATATTAAAATAATCAATAAAATAATATTAAATTATAAAAATTCCCAAAATTAATATTTTATATTTTTGAAAATGTTACAATCTACCCCCCTTAAAGAAATTCGGTCCCCGAATTTAAATTTAAACCCCCAATACTTAAAACAATTTCTGTGCTAATCCATTTTGTCGGGGCTCCGAAAATACCAATACATAAAACGTCACAGCGCAATGCATGCGCATGGGTAATGAGCAGATAGCTCAAAAGCAAAACTCCGTCAAGCATCCCGCAATCATCGGAGTCAAGGTAAAAACACAATGTCGAATCCAAAACAAAACCGATATGATATGGACCAAAACTACACATGTAGACATCCAATCTATACATGTAAAAAAAAAAAGCTGATGTAAAAGCATGCAAAAGTATATCCAGGTACCGTCCACTGACTAGTCCTGCTCAGCATGAAAGCAAAAATCCAACCTCATAAAAGTTACTGCTCCAAAAGGAATAAATCCCAAAAATGCACATAACACAATCCTGTGCGTCTGGTGCGCACTGAAATCAAGATCCATAAATGTGTCAAACAGGTATACAAAACAACATCTAGGTGCAACGGGCGTGCACGAAACATCTGTCGTAGGAGACGTGTGTGCCTGACAGAAAAATCAGGTGCATGTGACATGCACGAAGAATCCCGATTTAGTGCATCTGGCGTGCACCAAAATCGTATATCAAAACACTAAAGGTGCATGAAAACCACGCTAGAAGTGCAAATCAAATCACTGCATACTGTAGGCATGAAATCTCAATCAATATCTCAAATGTAATAACTCTGCGCAAAATATATAAATATCCAGTGGGTGCGTGAAACCAAATCATGAAACTCAGTCATCAAAACTAAATCATGCAAACAGAGCGCCCAAAATACCGAAATCCAAAATGACGGATACGTGATAATCGAATCACAAAATCACAAATCATAAATACCGTCGTCAGTAGTTCCTCCTTCAAGGTCGAGAAGGAGTTGATGCATCCACTGCTAGCAGCGCAGGATATCTACTGCCTCTTGCTCACGGTCTGGCGTCCTCTGACTCTCTGGGTCTTTATCTTCTCTGTGGGTTACCAATCTCACAGTCAATCGGCTCATCGGCCCTGTCAGATGTGCTAACGGGGACGATTCCGTTCTGGCACTTCTCTGGTCACCTCTCGGTCAAACCTCACGACCACTCGTAAGGTAGCATATCACTGGCGTCGGCCTCTGGCTCTCTGAAAGCACGTCACACAACTGATCCTGGGTGCAAACATCATTGCAGCAAGGTCCTGGAAGGAATCCTGCTCAAGGTCTCTTCCGATCATGCCTATGCCGATCAGTACAGAGGTTGGCTTTCCTGAACAACCACTTCTCGCTCAAAAGGCACCTGTGTCCTCACAACAATATTTTCTCAGAAACTGGTCACATCCCAACGTCTTTGTAAGCATATCAGGTCTCTAGTCTCGACGGGAAGCAATGACAGCTCGTCAGTGTCTCGCACGAACTTCTTGTTCCAACTGTCTCTATCGTCGTCCACTATGACGTCATGCCAAGCTACGATGAACCGCACTGTTCTCGGCCGCTGTCAATCTGAAGTCTCTCACACGGACTCGAAATCGCGTACTCTGTAGCTTCATCATTCTGTAGCAGATGTCAGGCCGAACTGGTCCTCGGGAATACGTCCCAACCATCGGAGGAATACTTATCACTCGTCCGTCCTTGATCAATTCGCAACGCATCTGGGTAAGTTCCTTTATCCGAACTTGGTCAACTACCCCGTCGGCATTGCCGAACTCTGTCTTGCTGGGTGCGCGCAATACGACCACTCCTGGGTCTAGGTCTTCTCGTATCGTACTCCAGAAAGTTCCTGCCGAGATTCCTTCTCAAATCTCAATCCTGCCGAAATGCCCGGAAGTCGTCATCCAATGTTGAAGCTAAAGCTTATTCCGGAACGGCTACATACTTACCGCGCTTCTTTCTGGAAGATATATCCACATACCACGCCTCGGGGTGTGTATCACATCTCTAATATCAGCGGAGTGGGACGTCATCTCGTCGAAATCTCGTACGAACTCTCTTCTTCACTCTGCGTCAGTGTCGACTGATTCGGACTCGTCTCATCATGGCTGCACGAACTGCGCTCCGACGGCTATGCTCGCATCTGGAGTCTCCCAAGCAGTGTCCCATCACGATATCCGAAAGATGTCGAACCATCCGATCGACTCGTCAGATCCTCATAATCCTCCAAGAGCTCACATCTCGGGTACAGTTTAATAGTATCGAGTACATGCCACAGCGTCGGTGGTCCAGCCGTAGAAGGGCAAACCCAAGCCTCACTAATGGCGCCGAGGAACCGCCGCAAACCCGAAGGTTCAAAGGCTTTCACACGGTCATTAAGTCGAGTTAGGGTTTCATTCTTCTAGAGGGTCCATAGAATCACTTGCATGTCTTTCCGTATACTTTAAACTTGGAAAATAGGCTCCTGACATTCGATCGTCTCTATCGACTCTCAACGAACCTGCGTGAAGTCGTCTCTATCTGGAATCGATCCACCTGGTGGCCTCGCATCGGGGTAAGCGAACTCACCACACGTCCTAGTCATTCATCCTCGGTGACTAGCGACTCGCTATCGTATCTCCAAGAACATGCTCATGCTGTAGTAGCTCCAACCATCTAGGCGATATCTCGTCATTTGCAGCAGCAACTGGCTCATACGCCTGTACGCCGAACAACGCCTCAATCCTCCAGGAAAGGCAATACATAAGCGGTCATCTCTGAGTCGGTCTGCTCTGGATCTGAGTAAGACTCTCCACACTAGAAGTCTTCAACTCATCTGGGCCCGCTCTGGCGCAAAATCGGACGAATCACCTTCGTCTCTCAAATCGGGTAGACTAGCTATCATCAGTCGCATGACTGCCTGAAAGCTCCGGCAGTCTCAGCTCGTAAGCTCCGAAAGCAACCTCCTGTCAATCTCAGCACAGCTGGGCCATCTGTCTGCACAGTAGGCGACATCACAATCTCAGAGGTATGCTGTACATCAACAGTCTTCTCTCAACTGGCAGCTCTAACAATGGCCTGATCATCCGGTGCAAGACCAAGCACCCGTCTCCACTAGATGTCAAAACCCACAACGCTAACTCGAGACGTTCCCATGTCACCAGAAAACACAATGGTCGGCCCTCGTACCAAACGAGCTCACACCAGCCGTAACCCTAGCAGCAGCCCAAACTGCGCTCAAACATGGTGACAGGAACCTCAATCGAGTATCAAGGAGAGCACATCAAAGGCAAGAAGGGAAACAACAGATCCAAAGTGGATACATGATCATGGGAAGGAACAGCATCAATGGAGGTATGATCATGAAACTAGTAGAATCGGGAATCTCAAATGGATGTATAATCCAGGATATGAAGAGAATCACTGATCTCGAAAAATATGTACATCCTAAGGTTCCTTAAGCGGAGTGGCGTGTCGTAAGTATACCGCGGAACATACCAACAGTACATCACTCTACTTTAGTCACCTAATCCATCAACCAAGGGTCATCCTAATACGACGAATGTTCGGGTCGAATACCCCCTCGACCAAGTCTAAGTTCCATAAGGTCAAGCCTAAGTTCCGTATATAAACAACGCCCTAGGCTCTACATAGTCAAACTCAGACTCGAACCAAGGTCAACCTAGCGCTCTGATACCAACTTTGTCACGACCCGAAAGAGCACGTGACTGGCCCTTGAACCATATGAAGCCTATAGGACTCCATCTGATCCAAGTAAGCCAAAAGCCCAGAAATCTAAAACCATTTTTGAGAATAAGTAAAGAAAACTGGTTTAAAGAAGTGAAGAAATACAGGTTTGAAATCAAGGTTTTTAAATAACTAAGCCGAAGGTACGTTTTGAAAACAATAAAGTCTTTTCTAAAAATTTCGGCAGAGTCTCTTTTGAAAAACTGGCCCCGAATGGGGTACAACAAGTATAACAATATGTATGCAATGATAATGGCATCCCCAAGCGGGAGCTAGCTCTTCGTCAATCGACGGTCACAACCACATATGCAACAATAATATACAACTCCAAGTGGCGAGGATCAAATCCAAAGAAAACTCAAAAGCAATAAGAAAACCGCAATACTACTAAGCGCGACTCTAAGGTCGAAATAATACATCACTAGTCTAGGTCTGAAACAATATACAAGTTTTGGTTGATGGAAATTCTAGATACAATGAAATAAATAAATACAATGGTGGTTCTTGATGCGAAAGAATCCACCTACCAAAGCAAATCACCCGCAAGAAGAAAGTGTGCCAGAAATGCCGCAATAGAACCTGTACGGCAGAACCTGCAAGAACTGTGGCACAATGGGGGTGAGTTGCCAACTCGTGAATAGAAACATCTACAAGCAGAAACCGAAAGCAAGACATAAACCTAAGTCAACGATCAATAATATAATCCACAAGAGTACATCTGAGTGTAATAGGGTGGCAAGGTAACATCTAATCATGTATGTAGTGCCAGGTACTCAGGTAATCACATGTCATCAGTGTAAGGTATGTCTGCATGAAGTAACCATGATGAAATATCAATGATATCAATACACATATATTAGCGTCCCATACCACTAATATTGGTGTAAGGGTATATATAACGGCGCCCTCATACCCTGTTATATATACAAATAAAGTATGATCAATGTAAATCCAGTCTATATATGATCCAAGTCTGTATGTAATCTATGTCTGTATGTATGTGGAACCCGTCCACTCGTCACCCACTGACGATAAGCATCAAGTATGCAAGTATGAGGATATAAACAATATCATGGAAAATCATCATGAAAACCCGTGCCTAGCATCGACACGTAAATCCTCATCCATATGGGGCTCCGTCTGCGGTATCGGCCCTCGGCCCCCGGCAGTACGAGTCAACCCATGTCCATCTCTGGGCTCCGTCTGCGGTATCGGCCCTCGGCCCCGGCAGCACGGGTCAGCCCATCTCTCGGCTGCGGCCGGTATCCTCCAGATATCCTCCGAGCTCAAATACAATCACCGGTAGGTACTCTCCCGCCTCCAGGCTCAATCGGCAAACCCATCGATAATCTCGCCGAGGGGAACCATACCGGGCCCACCACGAACCCGCAAACGGATCATCACCTCCTCGAATCGGGTTTCAAGCACACGTCTCAGCACCGAGAAAACGCGTGGTGGACGCACCGAAATATCATATCACGAGGTACCGGGTTTTCATAAAAGTGCCTCTTTTCTTAAATAACCCCACGGTCCTCAAAAACCAGAAATCACATGAAAATCCAACATCAGGAAGTAAATCCAATGCGATGTGCTATGCAGTCAATCCATGACGTATGCGACATGTAAAGAACAGTAATCATATCGGAAATCATACAACATGGAATAGTAATGTGCATATGTCGAAGGAAGAATCATGTCATGAATGCAATAGTACTACAGTGTAGTGGCATGGCAATTATCGATGATGAAGTGTGTGAGCCGGCAAATAGTGTACGTGGAACATACGCATCATCGATAATGGTGCTGGTGTCCTAACAGCATGATAATAATATAGCAATGAACATATACCAGCAATGCAAATAGCAGGAAGATGCAGAAATCTAGTAGTCAACACCACAGAGAAGTATCTACTATGCAACTACATCTAAGTATCAGGTCAATCAGGAGGGGTAGGTGTGGAAACCACCTAAATCTGAGTCGGTATATATATAAAGATATATAGTCGGTGATCTCGCCTCAATGTCATATCATAAGATATCCTCGAGTTATGAGTGCGGATCTATCATCAATATCGGCACGTACGGTAAATCATCGTACGGCATCCCCATAGCTGGGTAGGGGTCAACATCTCACTGTCTCATCACATAACAGATATCACCATCATCAGATCATATAGTCTGGAGTACTACTCTATGTCTAGTACAAAACGGTAACATCAGTAAGTATGCATGCGGGGGTAACCACATATCCCAGGCCCGCAAGAATCATAAGTCATATCCCACATATGAATCGTATCAAATCACCGATCCCAGGGCACCAAGCCCACATCATCGACTCATCTCCAAATTCATCACATATCATCAATCACAGTGCAAGTACAAGTGATAAGCAAGGGTGTGTGTATAGGTGTAATTCTATCCTAGGGTTCGCGACTATGAACTGCACTAGTAACTTCTAACCCTATACTATCCATAATACACCTAATATCACAATAACTATATAATAATCTATCTACGGACTGCGGGGGTGCTATACGCCATCCACCCGACTTCCCCCTGTAGATATAATCTACTCACCTTGCATCACCAATTGCGGACGTCACCACGTATTTGCTTGTCGTCCGAGGTCTTCATGGGTACCTACACATCAAATATCGTATATGCGCATTAAAACCAAATCCAAACTAAAACGGCGCATGAAATCCAAAACGATACGATAAGGGGGCCTATAGGTGAGAACCTATGGCACGCTTCCAAAACCATCAATAAATCCTCTATATCGTCGTATAAACGACAAATAGTCGAGGCAAAACACATTCCGCCATTTCAGAATCAAAAATACGGAATACGAAAACTAAAGTCCAAAACAACAACTCATGAAATGTGTTCCAGATTTTACCCCAGGTCACTTTTTACAAATCTATATATACCAGGGGCCTAAACTAACAATTTAGGAGCTATAGAACCAATACGAGCCAAGAAGGTGGGACCCAGGCCGCAATTGGCGGCCAAAAGAGGAAATTTGGCGGCCGGAAAAGGGAATTGGGGGTTAGGGTTTGGGGTGTTGCCTCTATGGTGCCTGCACATCTCAATTTCCACTCAATATTATTTTAGGGTTCTCGGGGTGTTAGCAGATTCTAATTAACAGTGACAGATTCCAGTTTTTCACCGATATTGGTTTCTAAAATCCGTATTCTGGTTCAAGCTTCAGGTTTTGGGTTCCAATTCAAACACTAGGGTGTTGGTAAGACCTCTACTGAGCTCAATTTCATAGTACAACACCAATTTCCCTCAAACCGTAACTAGGTTTTTGCCAAGTCCATAATATCACACAATATCGATTAAACCTTAACATGGGGTTATAGGAAAGTCTATAATTAAGCTAATGGTTCAGAAATTACCTCCATTAGCAACTCAAGAAAATTCTTGAGTTGCCCCTAGTGGCCAAAATTCTTGCTTCTTTAGCTCCTTGTGTAGATCTAGGGATTTTGCACAATTTTAATGAAATGAGTGTGAGGTTTTGGGGTGATTTTAGAGATGATTTGAGGAGTTGAAGAGGGGAGGAAAATGGAGAAGGGGCAGTAGCAGCAAGTATGGGAGAGAGGGGAAGAAAATGAGAGGGGAAAAAAGCTAAGGGTTATTAGTCAAAGGTCCACCTCTCTCTCTCTCTCTCACCTACCTTCATCATTACATTTTCTTTTCCTTTTCTTTTAAAATCCAAACCTTCTCACATCAATAGTAAACCCAAATGAAAACCATGGCTAGAAAAATGCACAAGTGTAGAAAAAGTGATATGTGCAAGTTTTGCACAAAATTGCCAAAAAACCCGATTAGCGATTTTAATCGCGATTAGCACTAAATTAGTGTCAAACTAAACACAAAAACTTAAAAATGTCATAATTCACTAATTTACCCTAATTTAGAATTTTCCATAATTTTTCATAATTTTTCTAACATTTTTCCTATTTATTTGCATTTAATATTAAAATAATCAATAAAATAATATTAAATTATAAAAATTCCCAAAATTAATATTTTATATTTTTGAAAATATTACATAAATACTATCCTCAAATCCAGTATATAAACACATAGTCCCATACCCATGTGAACACATAAATATAATCTCATATACGCACATGTAAAAGAAAGAATGTATGCAAGTATGTGCGTGCGTGTGTGTATAGGTGCAACCCCTACTCTAGGGTTTCGCAACACTAAACCAATCCAAGAACACCAAATATCCATCTTCATCATCAAAATCTCAAACAATATATAATCAATATATGTGTGTATACGTATTCGCATATATCACTACGAACTGCGGGGGTGCTATACGCCATCCACCCGACTTCTCCCCGTAGATATAAATCTCCTCAGTTGATTCTTGTGTGCCGATGCCGATATCGCCATCTTTATCTTCAACGCCTCGACGTCATGTGGGGTACCTACAAGGATATCACAAACGCTAAAGCACATGAAAATCACATCGGAAACCAAAACGGCACACGCTACTCTCTTAGGTAAAAACCTATAGTCTCGCATGCAAACACGACCAATAGCCCTTTGCCGTTGACGTTCAAACACCACCCGACAGAAACGAATCACAAAATACCAAAATCCATGCTAAAACAAGTCCTAAACCATGCGCCAACACAAGAAAACTACCCCAGATTCTACCCTAGATGGAATCAATCAAAATTGCCTATACCAAAGGTCAAATTTACTGGAGATAGGGCCCTGAACCAAAAATGAGGGGGTTCCAACCTTCTCTGGCCGCAAATTGCGGCCAGAAGGGATTTATTGGCGTCCTGAAAAAGGAGTTAGCGGATAGGGCTTTGGGTGGTAGTTCCTAGGTGCCTGCACATCTCACTGTCAACCCAGAATTATTTTAGGAGTCTCGGGGTGAAAGCAGATTTCAAAACACACTCACAGAATTATAGTTTTTCCCGATATCGATTCTATAAATCCGCATTCTGGGTTCTAATCTCTAGTTTGGTCCAATGTAACATCACTACCAGGATTTTAAGGTCACTACAAGCCTCAATTTCACTTTACAACTCAATTCGACTCCTAACCCTAACTAGAAATTTCCAAAGTCCTCAAAACCACACCATATCGACATGAAATAAGTATAGATGCATAATGAATAGAAATACTACTCTAAGCGTGTAGAAATTACCTGCTTTGGCAACTCAAGAATTTTCTTGAGTTGCTCAAAATCCTCAAAATCCATTCTTTCTAGGTCCAATGTGTAGCTAAGAGCTTGGGAACAATTTTTGTGAAATGGGAATAGGGTTTTGAGGTGAATTTCATGGTGGATCTAGGCTTGAAGAGGGAGGAGGAAGAGGGAGGAGTAGGATCAGCAGCAGCTCAAGGGAAGGGGAGAGAGAAAATGAGAAGAGAAATGATGGGGATGGGTTCAAACAAAAGGGTTGACCTATACTTTCTCTCTCTTCATCATACCATACCTTTTTCTTTTCTTTTCCTTTATTTCTTCTCACACAATAGTAAACCCTAAGTAACCATATACCCACAACAAGTAAGAAAATATAACAAGTGGAAAAATGATATGTGCATGTTTTGCACCAAAAATGCTAAAAATCCGATTAGCGATTTTTAATCGCGATTAGCACTAAATTAGTATATAATTAATCATGAAAACTTAAAAATGGCATAATTCCACAAAATACCCTAATTTAGAATTTTCCATAATTTTTCCAAAATTTTCTCAATTTATCGGTATTTAATTATACCGAGATATTAAAAATTCATTAAAATAATATTAAATTATGAAAATTCCCAAAAATAATATTTTATTTTTCTGAAATGTTACAATATTGCTATGCTAGGGGCCGGTATGCAGGATTTGCGCCAGATGATGGGGTCGTTAGTTGAGGCCATTCGAGCGCAGAGATAAGAGGTTGTTCCACCTGTTGCAGGGACCGCGATGGTACCTACAGTTCAGGCAGTTGCACCTGCAGCTATTGAGGTGATCGCAATGTCGTTATCTGAGTTCATGAAGCTGAAGCCTCCATTTTTCACAGGCACAGATGCAGCGGAGGATCCGCAGTCATTTATTGATCGGATGGCTAGGATTTGTCGTTCAATTAGATGCTCGGACGCGAGATGGGTGGAGTTCGCGAGCTTTCATCTGGAAGGTTTGCGCAGAAATGGTGCGAGTCTCTAGAGAAGGGCAGAGCCGCAGGTCTTCCTCCCATGACATGGGCTGAGTTTGTGACGGTGTTTCTTGCCCGCTTTCTTCCATAGAGTGTCCGGGATGCTCGAGCGCGCAGTTTCGAGTCGTTACGCCAGACTCCGACTATGACGGTGGCAGAGTACGACGTGCAGTTTAACGAGCTATCTACGTATGCACCGTATTTGGTAGCTACCGAGCTATCTGTTTTGATGTTATAGTCAAAGAGTTTGTCTTCATCAAGAACGTAGATGAACCTTGTATATACAAGAAGGTGGCAGAGAGTAAGGTTATCTTTCTCGTATTGTACATGGATGACATACTCTTGATAGGAAATGATGTTCCTATGCTGCACTCAGTCAAGCTCTTCTTATCACAAAGATTCTCATTAAAAGATCTAGGTGATGCCTCCTGCATCTTGGGGATTAAGATCTATAGAGATAGATCTAAACGGATACTGAGATTGTCCCAATCCAGGTACATTGACAACATACTAAAAAGGTTTAGTATGGAAGAATCCAAGCTTAGGAATTTACCCACGATCTCTGGACCCACCCTCTCTAAAGAGATGTCTCCCAAGACTGATTTGGAAAGAGCTCGCATGCAAGGGATACCCTATGCTTCGACAGTAGGCTTTATCATATACGTGATGCTATGTACCAGACCCGATGTAACATACTCACTAAGTGTAGTGAGTAGGTATCAAGCAGATCCAGGAGAGAGTCACTAGACAGCTGTGAAGAACATTCTCAAGTACTTGAGATGGACTAAAGAGATGTTCTTGGTGTATGGTAACGGTCAACTCCAAGTGGAGTCCTTTACCGATTCGAGCTTCCAGAGTGATAAGGATGACTCTAAGTCACACTCGGGATTTGTATTTACCCTCAATGGAGGGGCGGTTTGTTGGAAGAGTACCAAGGAAACCGTGGCAGACTCGACGATGGAGGCTGAATACATCGCTGCCAATGATGCTGCCAAAGAGGCTGTCTGGAAGAAGAAGTTCATAAACGAACTTGGTGTGGTTCCATCCATCGAGCATCCAATACCTTTGTATTGTGATAACAATGGAGCTGTGGCTTTGGCCAAGGAACCCAGGTCCCATCAGAGATCCTGGCATATTCTGAGGCGGTATCACCTGATCCGGGAGATAGTTGATCGCTGGGAGATCGAGGTCAGGAGAAATGACACGAATGACAACACAGCGGATCCACTCACAAAGGCCATACCCCAGATACAATTTGAGAGACTCTTCGGGATGTTGGGTATGAGATATGTTGGGTATGAGATACTACAACAACTGGCCTTAGTGCAAGTGGGAGATTGTTAGTTATGTATATGCCCTAGAGGCCATTACTGTACATATGATGTATATTATAGTGGATGCTTGGATATATATAGGGATGACTTTCTTGCTCGACATGATAGTATGCTATCTGGTTGCTCTTTGTCTTAACATGTAGATTTGTATTGTGATACTGTCTTGTTCTCACATGTTTATAAAGCCCTTAGGATGTGTACTTGACTGCTAGGACTATGATGGAGATCATACTATTGGGGCCAGGGTAGTCTACAAGTACATCCTATAATTGTTCATAGTCGAGGGTGTATCGAGACAGGGAATCGATACTCCATAGTTGACTAGCGTATACGCATCTTGACCCATATGATGGGCGATGGATGATCCCACATCCATTGGTGTTTGACATTAAAGATGGTGTACGGGTGCTCAGTGGAGACTGGGTACACTGAACGGACTCGCCGAGAACTCCTAGTTGGTATTATACCTATCGTCAGATAGCAGTTCTCTGGTGACACTGGTACATGTTAGTCTGTAGACCCGAGATCGTCATAGAGTCTTGTGTGATTCCCACTGTGCTTTGATTTCCACCTTACCACGTTCAAGAGAACATGAAAAACGGTGGTTTTTGGGTACAGTCCCAGTCCCGAATCACATGGAGGCAATGAGCGATAGGAGGGGTTTCATCTCTCCCTGTATTGGGGGTAGATGTTGCACTATGCTCGATTGGCTATAACAGGAAGTCCCTGGCCAGGGCTGATATGGAGATCTACTGGTAAGTGTTATCAGTAGTTTCTCGACCCGTTATGAGCCTCACATCAACACGACTTATCAGTTACTGGGGTCTGACGTTTACCACCCTTATACTGGATATGCGACATATCAGACGAAGAGACCGGACTGTACGGTAGTGTTACCGATTGGATTCAAAGGAGTGTGAGCAGGCTTGCTTGTTGAACTTCTGATCGCTCAATACCTGGGTGGTCGTTATGTTTAGCTGACCGCTGACGGCTTGTGGGTGACTGATATGATCACTACCTACTGCCGGCGTATTGACGAGTCTTTAGAGTCCTAGACATAGGTTTCCTGGCTCAGGTGAAACGGAGTAGGAGCACATATGTGATATGTGCGGGACCGAGATTGATACGCGTATGTGATACCGTATTCTATTCTCACGATATGTGATATCGACCGGTTATATGTGATATAGCCGGGTCATCGGATCAAGTATTGATTCGATGAAATGATACATTTTATATTAGTCGGTTATATATGATATAGCCGGATTATTAAATCAAGTGTTGATTTAATAATTTAATGTATAATTATATATTTGATATATTACATTACATTAACTAATATTAGCTCACTTAAGCTTTTCTTTTTCTCACTTATGATACATTGATATATATGTGATATATGTTAAATGTATTGTTTTCTTTATGCACACATAAATAGATATGTGATATATATTCATGTGTCATGCTAGGTTACACTTGCAACAAGGGTGTATGAGACTTACGCCATGCTAGGATTAATATGGGTTAATATTTATTATTAAGCAAATTCAAAACTAATGGAGAATTAGTCATGGTTATGAGCTTGGATGAAGCTTGTAGAACATTGACTAAGTCTACCTCTTTTATTTTTACATAAGATATTTATTAACATAAACTTTAACCCTTAGCCATGGTTTATTCTCTACATGGGTTAAGGTATGACAAAACTCACCATGGTTGCATTTCTAACCTCACTCTCTCATTCACTTCATCTTCTTCTTCATCTCTTTCTAGCTCTCTTGACTTTGAGAAATAGAAGAAAAATTATGAGTAATTAAATTCTAAAGTGAGCAAAATTCCTACTTCATCATCCTCTTATATAGTAGCCATATAGTTTAGGGTGTTAGCTTCAGTAATTCTATATTAGTGAAGTGATAGCTTGAGTCTATGTTTCCTCGACGTAGATCATCATAGACTTTGAAGACTTCTAGCAAGCAAGCATCATACATCTCGTGAAGCCTCTCAAAAGTATGGGAGTTCGTTGATCGCAGCGAAGGGACTACAACAAGGAGCTATAGAAGTGAAGGAACGGACTACAAAGGTTGTAATCCCTACTCACTTAGTTGTAAAGTTGTTTACATCTTGTTTTCGTATGATTCTCTAGTTAAACATCCATGGTTAGGGTTCTTTTAGCATGGCAAAATTTTAATTTGGCTTGGACGATGCCACCCGAAACCTTGCTGTCGTGCTTAGGAACCCTACAGTGGTATCTGAGCCAAGCTAGACAATTAGACGGATTGTGTAGGATTCCGAAACCGAAACAACTCCGAAACACCCGATTCAAAACATTAGTTTCTGTCGAATTTTTCTGAGAGTCGAAAAATTATTTTAGCAACTGCAGAATGTTGTATGTGATGGAACATGAACAATGTAGAAAATTCAACCCCTTACCTATTTTTGGCCGGCCACTTGGGCATAAAAACCGGTCAGCTCGGCCAGATCGGGGTCTAGAAGCGTATACACTAGTCTACTCTGAAATATCGATACCTAGTCTCGATACTCCCAGGACAAGGGACATTTAAGGATGTGCTTATGGACAACCCAGCTCCCACATATATGATAGCCATCATAATTCTAGTTGTCAAGCAACAATCTTACGGGCTTCATCAATGATGAAGAAAAACCAGATAGCATACTATCATCTTGAGTAAGACAGTTATACCTGTATAGGTCCTCCCTTAATTATCATAATCACCTACTTGCAATCACAATAATCGCCTTTAGGGCACTGTATCCAACAACTGTCACATAGTGAAAAACCCCTATAGGTCGGCATCTTTGGCTAATATCTCTGATACCATGTAGGTGCGACTTATGCACACTACTTAGATTTTAGAACAACGAAAAATAGGGTTTTCAAAAATCTAGTGAGCTCAAGACTACAAACTAGGAACATAGCTAAAGAATTAACTTGCAAACTTAAAATCTAGGAGTTTCCATACAAGGTTGGAATCAATAAAACCTTTGTAGTATTTTCACATGCTCCAATTTGTGTTGGACTCTAACTGGGCTCCTGGAATGAGTGAACAAGGTTGGTGAAAATCTCTTTTTGTCATAGATGATCCGCTTTAGGAAACCCTTGTTTAGCTCCATATCCATATAAACCTCCAAACATCTTATGAAGAAACTAAAAATCCAATTTTGCTTGGATTGAAATGTGATGGATGTAGCAAGTCACTAATTATTTTTATCTCACCATCTAATTTCCTTTTGAATTCTCTTTTGAATTTTGAGAAAGAAGAAGAGAGAAAGAACTTGAGCATTAAGATGAGAAAAAATAGAATTCACACCTTAAATAAAATGGTTGCAAATACTTTTTACATAACTTAAAAATATCACAACCATTAGATCCTCATCACAAAGCCAAATGTCCACTCTCTTCTCTCCCTTCCACATGTCACTTATGAGAGAGTGACCATGCATATGCTACACCTAAGGCAAAACATAACATAAAGAGAAACAAAGGAAAAAGTAATATCATAATAACAATATATAACATTATATATATATATATATATATATATATATTCTATATGTATAAAAAATACATAAATGAGATATAAATAAATAGCGACTATATACTAGCAAATACATATATATAATACATGTATTATCATATTAAATCAACATTATATTTAATATCCATCTTTCTAAAATGACCGGCTAATATATTCAAAAGTCCGATTACCATCAATGCACTAAATACAATAGTTATAATCGAACCCCGGTACGTATACACTACGCTCATCTACATCATATTGCTAGAGTCAGAAAAACCTCTATGTGGGAATCTAAAGACTCGACAGTATGCTGGCAGTGGGTTTAACCACAAGTGCGTCAGCAGCACTAACTGTACGTAACAGGTACCTAGGTATTGAGCGAAAGGAATGTCGACAAGCAAGATTGTCCAAACTCCTACTGAGCCTATAAGTGACAGTCTCCATATAGTCTGATCTGTTCGTCAAAGAGTATTCCATACCGGGTCTAGGGAGTTGGTAAACGTCATACCCCTAATAACCCGACAAGTCGTGTCGGTGTCAAGCTCATCACCTTTCGAGAAACTACCGATCTTGTAATCAGTAAATCCAAACCACTCTAGCCAAAGTTTTATGGTGATAGCCGACCGAACACAGCGTGACATCTACCCCCAATACCGGGAGAGACGAATCCCCAACAATCCGCTTACTACCTCCATGTGGCTCTAGACTGTACCTAACTAAAACTTGTTTGTATGACTCAGTAGTGCCGTGGTAGCGTAGTAATCAAAACACAGTAGGAACACATACAAGACATATGACGATCTCAGGTCGACAGACTAACCTGTACTCATATCACTTGAGAACTGCTACCTGAAGATAGGTATAATACCATCTAGCATGTTCCCGATGAGTCCGTCCAGTGTAACTCATAACCCAATGAGCACTTGTATACAATCTTTGGTGATTGACGAATACCAATGGTTGTGAGACCGGCCATCGCCCCTTTTCGGGGTCAAGAAATATATACATTAATCCACTCTGGAATATCGATGTCCAATCTCGATACTCTCACGACTAGGGACATTTATTTTCTTATAGACTACCCAGGCCCCACTTGTATAATCGCCATCATAACCCTAGTAGTCAAGCAAGGATCCTATGGTCACTATCAACATGTAATAGTGATATGTAATACCACATAATACATATACATGATGATAAAGATAAACCAGATAATATACTATCATCTCGAGTAAGACTGTTCTACCCGTATAGGTCCTCCCTCAATTATCATAATCGCATGCCCGCAATTACAATAATTGCCTTGATGGCACTATAGCCAACAAGAACAATACCCTATTTCTCGGATCAACGAATTGTTTGGTCAACTTAGTGGTGCAAATGTGTTCTCGAAGTTAGATCTAGGATCGGGTTATCATCAAGTTCGGGTGAAGCCATAAGATATTTGTAAGACGGTGTTTCGAACTCGATACGGGCATTATGAATTCTTAGTTATGCCATTTGGGGTTACAAACACGCCCGCCGTATTTATGGATTTAATGAACCGAATCTTCTCAATGTATCTAGATCGGTTTGTTGTAGTGTTTATCGACGACATTCTGGTTTACTCGAAGAGTAAGGAAGAGCACAAAGAACACTTACAGATTGCACTTCAGACATCGAGACAAAAGAATTTATATGCTAAGTTAAGCAAGTGCGAGTTTTGGCTTGATGAAGTGAAGTTTTTGGGTCACATCATATCAGGAGATGACATCGCAATGGATCTGGAAAAGATTGCGACAGTTCGTGATTGGCCGATTCCGAGGAAAGTGGCGGAAATTCGAAGTTTCCTTGGATTTTATGGTTACTATCGAAGGATCATGCAATACTTCGCTCGGATGGCAGAACTGTTGACCAAGTTGACTAAAAAAGAAGTACCATTTGTTTGCTCCGAGAAGTGTACGCAAGCTTTCGATTCATTGAAGCATAAGTTAACGACCGCTCCTATTCTAACTGTGCCGAATGGTACTGGAGGGTTAATTATTCATAGCGACGCATTAAGAAAAGGTTTGGGTTGTGTTGATGCAACATGGACGGGTGATAGCTTATGTGTCAAGACAATTGAAGACGAATGAGAAGAATTATCCGACACACAACTTGGAGTTATATGCAGTGATATTTTAGTTAAGTTTATGGAGACAATACTTTTCAGGTGAGAAGGTCGGGGTATTCACCGACCATAAGAGTTTAAAGTACGTGTTCACTCAGAAAGACTTCAACATGAGGCAGCGAAGGTGGTTAGAACTGATGGCTGATTATGATTTGGACTAAAAGTACCATCCAGAAAAGGTGAATGTAGTGCCGGATGTTTTGAGTCGGTTACCAGCAATAAAGATGTTGACTTCAAAGAAGGAATCGATAGCTAATTTTCAGAGTTTTGAATTGGAGATAGTGTTACCGGGTTCTTCGTGGCAATTTGTTAGATATGTATTCCCTAGAGCCCATTATTACATGATATAGTAGATACTTGGAGATATATATGTATAGAACAGTCTTGTTCAATGTGATAGTATGCTATTTGATTTGTCTTTATCAATCATGAGTATAGTTCCTACTTGTTATTACTATCACTAATACATGTTGATAAAGCCCGTAGGATCTATGCTTGACTCCTAGGATTATGGTAGAGATCATACTAGTGGGACATGGGTTGTCTATAAGCACATCCATAAAAGTTCCTAGTCGTGGGAGTATCGAGACTGGGCATCGATACTCTAGAGTAGACTAGTGTATACGTTTCTTTACCTGACCGGGGCAATGGCTGTTCCCACAAAAATTGGTGTTTGACACCAAAGATTGTATACAGGTACTCATTAGAGAATGAGTACACCAAATGGATTGGCCGAGAACTCCTATATGGTATTATATCTATCGTCAGATAGCAGTTCTCTAGTGACATGAGTACAGGATAGTCTGTAGACCTGAGATCGTCATAGTGTCTTGTATGTTTCCTACTGTACTTTGATTATTACCCTACCACGTCTTTAAAGAGCAGTGCAAACAGGTTTAGTTGTGTACAGTCCCGAAACACATGAATACAATGACCAATCGGAAAGGTTTCGTCTCTCCCAATATAGGGAGTCGATGTCGTGCTGTGCCTGATCGACTGTAAACATAAGTCTCTAGCCATGGTGGATGGGATAAACTGATAAGTGTTATCAGATGTATCTATTGTGGTTACAGGTTACTGATTGGAACGACTTATCGGTTATTAGAGGTCTGACAGATACCACCCTCCAGACTTGATATGCGACACTCACAGATTAATATACTGTTCTGTACAGTGACTGTCACTTTATGGCTATGAAGGATTTCAGACGAGCTAGTTTGTCGATCTTTCTTTTCGCTCAATACCTGGGTAGTCGTTACGTGCAGCTAGTACCGCTGATGTGCTTGTAATTTATATGATATGATCATTACCTACTGCCAGCATATTTATGAGTTTTTAGAGTCCCAAACTAAGTTTTCCCAGCATAAGCGAAACGATGTAAGGTATGTATAGTGATATGTGTGGGAGCTCGATTAAATACGAGTATGTGATACCGTATTTTAATCGAGCATTTTTTAATATTAGCCGGATCATATATGATATAACTGGATTATTAAATCAAGTGTTGATTTAATAATTATATATATATATATATATATATATATATTGTGCTCATTTTATTTTTCATTCTCTTTATAGAATATTTATATATGATATAAATATTATATATCGCTTTGTCATGATTCTTATACACACAAGAGTTGCGTGTATAAGAATCATATTGGATAAAAGATGAGGATAAAGATTTTTATTTATTTTTATGAATAAAAAAGAAACGAGTCATTCTTTTGAATGGTGTAGAAACTTATGACTCATTCTTTTTATTCTTTTAATAATTATGCATATCTTTATACCTTCTCTTAGAATTCTTATCTCCTTCTTCTCTCTCTTGATTTTCTATTCATGCAAGAGTGAAGAAAAAGAGAGTGAAAATTAGTGAGCTAAAATCCTACATCATCTACTTATTCCTTTTTAGCAAATTAGTTTAAGTAGTTTCTTCACTACAAGTTTACTTAGTAAAGTGGAAGCTTGTGTTTATGCAAGCTCAAATGAAATATTCTAGAGGGGGGTGAATAGGATTATACTAACAAAACCTACAAATTAAAAATTCTACTTGCAAGATAAAATTAAACACAAATATATCACAAGATCATATGCAAGTAAAAAATGGTAATAGAGAATCAAAATGCAAACACAAGCGATTTAGGGAGGTTCGGGAGATCTCTTATTCCTCTTTCTTTAGGCAACGAGCCCGTTCCCCTTAAGTCATGTCTTCACTGAGACAACACGTTGCGCACCCACAACAATACGTCACTAGACACACGAGTGACCCTCTTCACCACACTTCTCCTTACTTACAAGAATTCTCCTACACTCAAGAGATTCTACACAAAGAGATAAGAAGAAGAAGATTACAATCCAAGATGCTCTCTCAAGATTTTACAATTCAAGCTCTAGTATACTTCAATAGAGTATAAGATTTGCAATTAAAGCTCAAGTGTTTTTATTCATCACGAAAAACTGCATTTTAATATCGCTCATTCATTATCATTTTTGTGTTATATTGGTACTATTAATCCGTGTCTGCTCAAGAAGTACAGATTACAGGTATTCACGGTAAAACACTGAAAACATACTCAAATGCATAAATACGACATTTGTGAGCCGACACTGCAACCGGAACGGAAAACCGATCAATATTCAAGAATTTTCGCAACAAATACATGTGTGCACAATTTTTGTCCATTTTGGTCCAACATTTCACAATTGTAATTTCATGTGAGATCACAAGTATGTTTGGATGCACGAACCTTGGTGGGCAGCTAATATGATGATGGTTTGAGCAAGTTTGCAAGTAGTCATGAGTGAGTGATAAAGTTGTGATGTGATGGTTTGAAACTAGACAATTTCCCTCCAAATCTATAGATTAAAATTCAAGTGTTTACAAAAGAATCAAACAATACTAGAGAGATCATGGAGAGGACATGAGATCATCACACAAAGACGGGCCCCACAAACCGCCAGAAAACCGCCCAAACTCCTATATTTCCCGCTACCGGCGGTTTTTCAGTCTCCAAAGTGCCTCATTTTTCTTCTGGTCATTTCTCATTGTCACATCACCTCTTTTTTATTGTTTGTTTATTTTGTTGAAGTGCCTATAAATACCACACCAGAGGAGAGGCAAAAGGTCCAAGTTTTTTGGTAAGACTAAATTCATCACTTTTGTAATTCTTATTTTGTAATTTTCAGTTGTATCTTGAGTTCTTGCCCCTTTCTTATGACCTTGTAAATTCTTAGTTGAACTTACAAGTTTAAGTTTTAGCTTCTTTAACTCAATTAGTTTGTATCTCATTTGCAAGTTTAATAAAATGTGCTTTTAGTTATTCATATCATGTCATGCTCATTTCAACTTGTGAGATCTTTTGCGTTTCTTTGATCTTGCAACCTCTTAAGTGAGCTTCCAAGTTTAAAGTTTAGTATTTGATTTCATAGTAATATTTGGACTCAAAGGACACTTGAAGACTTCATATTGGATATATCGGTTCTTAGTATTCCTTAACTTTTTCTTTACTTATCTTGCATTTTTTATTATGTGTTCTTCTCTTTTTGTGTTTTCTTTGATTCTTGTGAATATGTGTGTGTAGTTTAATAACTTGTTAAGGACAGAATAGGGTTACTTTGAATAGGAGAAGTGTTTGCTAATTTCTTTTAAAAACCATTAACTCGTAATTGAAACTCCGACCAAAAGATTCGCAATCCGCTCCGTTAGGCACCCTATCCTACCACGATAGTAGTGATTCTTAATTGTGACCGGTTGCGAATGGTTTGCCGGAGGCGAAGGTTAAGAGGCAAGAACGGAAAGACAAAGGACAAAAAATACGGATATAGCGCACAATCGCAAATACTGTACTTCAAGCTCGCTAATCCACGTTGTTGCCGATTACCTTAGCAACAATATCAAGTTAGGTTTATAAGAAAATGACAAACATTATCCTAGCTCAAGCTAACCTAAAACTACCCATAACAAGTCATTTCTTTTGAACATATCATATTTTACGACATTTAGTATACAAACAACTTCAAGTTACGGACTTAACTCGTTAAAACAAGCTTAAAAATCTACCATCTCCCTGCGGACGACCCGTACTCATCTCGGCTCGCTACACGCGACACCGTTTTGATTGTGGTGCTTTTAAAACTAAAAACTGTTGGATATATGTATACCCTAGAGGCCATTATATGATAGTGGATGTATTTATACATGTATATATATATTCAGTGTACATTCTTGCTCGACATGATAGTATGATATCTGGTTCTTATTTATCTGACATGTTGATTTGATCATGCTTTTATTCATTCACACATGTTGATAAAGCCATGAAGATATTGGCTTGACTACTGTGATTATGATGGAGATCATACTAGTGGGACATCTGTAGTTTATAAGCATATCCTGAAATGTCCCTAGTCGTAGGTATATCGAGATGGGGCATCGATATACCAGAGTAGACTAGCGTATATCATACTAGACCCATATGATGGGCGATGGATGTTCCCACATTCATCGATGTTTGACATCGAGATCGTATACGGGTGCTCAGTGGTGACTCGGTACACTGGACGGACTCACCGAGAACTCCTATATGGAATTATATCTATCGCCGGATAGCAGTTCTCAGGTGACACTGGTGCAGGTAAGTCTGTAGACCCGAGATCGTCATAGAGTCTTGTGTGTTCTCCCACTGTACTTTGATTACCACCCTACCACGGCTCTTCTGAGTCGTGAAAACAGGTGGCCGTTGGGTACAGTCCCGAGATACACGAAGGCAATGAGCGATAGGAGGGGTTTCGTCTCTCCCGGTATTGGGAGTTGATGTTGTGCTATGCTCGACTGGCTATATCAGTAAGTCCCTGGCCAGGGCTGTTGAGATTTACCGATAAGTGTTATCAGTAGTTTCTCGATCTGTTATAGACCACTCACCGGCACGACTTATTGAGTTATTGAGGTCGACGTTACCATCCCTGGACTCGATATGCAGCATATCTGACGAAGAGACCGGACTGTACGGTAGTGTTGCCGGTTGGCTCGACGGGAGTTGTGACAGGTTCTCTTGTTTTCTTCTGATCGCTCAATACCCGGGTGGCCGTTACGTTTAGCTGACCGCTTGCGGCTTGGGGGTGCTTGATATGATCATCACCCACTGCCGGAGTATTGACGAGTCTTAGAGTCCCACAATGGAGTTACCTAGTCCAGGCGAAACGTTGTGGTGCGCATATGCTGTATGCGCATGAACCCGGTTAAAATGCGCGTATGAGATACCGCATATTAATCGGGCGGTTTGCTTTTGGTCGGGTCGTATGAGATATGACCGGTTTGCTAAATCAAGTGTTGATTTATCATTGACCATTAGTTTCTCACTTGAAATCGTTTCTTGTCTTTTTGTTGTATGCAAGCATGTATGCATTCATTCTTATTCATGCACATATAGATGTGCATGCATATATAGATGTGCATGCACACATAGATGCATACATCATTCTATCATGGTTGTTGATATAGTGGATGGTGGCAATATAAGACTCACACCCTTTATAAAATCTATGGATATTATTTTTGGAAAAGAAAAATGAAAATGGAAATTGTTTTATGGTTTAATATTTTATTCTTTCATTAACCCTTTTGTTTAACCATGATTTAATTTCTACGGTCATTTTTGTTCCAAACTAAAATATCTAGATATTTTATAACCTTGGTTAAGAATGAGAGATAGAAAATATATATATTCTCTTTTCTCATTTTTATTTTAAGAGCTTATCATTATCTTGAGTTTTATAAGCCATCATATTCTTCCTCCTTTCTCTCTTGCTCTCTAGTTTTCTCAAGTGAGCAAAAGAGTTACCAAGTTAGGATTTTGAAGTGAGAAAACAAACCACAACACCATTCTACACTAGTCTTGCCCGTTAGTGTAGAGTGTTAGCTTCCATTTCTTCTCTAGATCTTGTGAAGCTTCAAGCTTGGACAAAGAGGACTCCGGGTGGATCGTCGTGGACCTAGAGGATCTCAGGCGGACCTTTTTCCAACCCTCAAGTAGCCAAGGAGTCTATCGTAGGGAGCTACAAAGGTTGTACTCTCAAAACCCTTAATTTTTCTACTTGTGTTTGTGTTAAAGTTTAGTTGCCCTAATTTTTCTGGCATGATCTTTATGATTGTTTCTTTAGCACCATCTAATTTTTAAATATGGCATGTCTGTTGCCTCCAAACCCTTGTAGTGGTGCTGTAGGAAACCCTTCATAGTATCAGAGCCAAGCTAGATCCTTAGGCGACATTTAGGCGAAGTTAAAACTCCGATCGAACCCCGAAATACGCATTTTAACCCTTCTCTGTAAATATTTTTAAAACTGTGTTTTTTCAGAATTAAAAATACTTTAAAAATTCAGCAGGCAAATCTAAGCAATACTGTAAAAAACGACGCCATGATACATACATACCGCCGCGGAACCGCGGCCATACCTCCTTTGGGCCGCAGATCCGCGGCCGTACAGAAGAGATATGGCCAACTTTTTATACAGTAATGTTAGAATCTTCTTATACATATTTTGAGGTATTTTTAATCTGACTCAAGTGTTGAGTGTTCTGGGGATTATTTTGGATTCGTTGATTCGATCGGAATATTTAATTTCGTGCTATTTTCGGGTAATTTAGAAAGTATTAAAAAGTTCGAACGGATATCATTAACTCACTTTTTCCCGGCACGAAAAACTTTCAAGTGTTGAATTTTTTCTCGAGTTTAAATCTTTCGGAAATACGTGCAAGTAACGTGGTGGACCCTCTAGAAGAGCACAAACCTTAACTCAATTATGTGACCGTCTGAACTGCCTCTAAATCTTAGGGTTTGGGGCAGTACGGCGTGCTGTTCATATCAGATTTTTGCATTTTTATACCGTCCAATTTTTATCACATTGCTTATCGGTAGGTACTCTTGAGCCGTGTTTGCTAGTTAATTGCAGGATACAGGTTCTCGGCTCTAAACAGTGAAATTGATGGAAAAGAATGACAAATTCCGGATTACTGCCAACCACAGATAAAACACGGGTCTCCGCTCTCTATACGTATGTTGCCGCACATCAGTTTAAGGGAAAAAATGGCAAATCGATGTCATTTTCATTCACAAAGCTCAATGTCAACACAAGATCCAACATATCTACGCGGAGCTCGAGGAAATCATGGCAAAAGATCCACATCAAATCACCTTTTGATCTGCTGAAATTCTGGAAAAATTGTGAGGAGCTTCTGAGAAACAACATATACCACACTGAAGGGTACTGCAAACCAAGGGAAATCACCAAAATTGAAGGCCTATGCCTCCTAAATGGCCGCGGTTCCGCGGCATAAGCACGCTTAGGCCGCGGAACCGCGGCCGTACGGTGTCGGCAGTTGACCTATTTTCAGGGGCGTTTTGGTCACTTCATTTTTGTTCTGAATGTTGCCCTAGAATTTCTGTTGCCTGCCTATAAATAGTCCAGAACTTGCCAAAGCCAAGGGTGCTTATTCTTGAATTTAGATTTTAGAATACATGTCGTTGTTCTTCTTCCTCTTCTCATCTCTTCTCCATTAAAACCTTGTAGTGAGCTTTTGTGAGTGAAGTGATGAATAAAGAGTTCTTTTTGTTACCATGCTTCTCTTATTGTTAATTATAATTGCTTGTATTTTTCATTTGCTAATCTAGTTGTTGTTATTTGTTGTTTGTTTCTTTCTTGTTCTCTTTTTCTTTATCCTTAAACAACAATGATGCTTAAGCTTGATCCTTGCCAAGGTGAGGACTTAAATAGCTAGTTGTAATCTTCTAACCTCTTTCTTTCTATCTTCCTCCTTTGTTTTATTTTCCTTTTTCTTGTAATGAGTGAGTAGTTTTCTCACTTGCTAGGGTAGGATAAGGAAAGTTTGAGAGAAGGAAATCTCTCTCACTCTTTTCTTGCCTAACATCTTAATTCGGACTCCCGTTAATTGAACCACAATCCGCTCCCTACGGCACCCTATCCTACAAGATAGCGGTGATTCCTTATTGAGACCGGTTATGGTTGAATTAACCGGAGGTTAAGGCTAAGAGCCAAGAACGGACGGACAAGCACCAAAAGGAAGAACTTAAGCGTTGGAAAGCCTAGCTTATACTCGCAAGTTCCTTCCTAGTCGTGCTAATCCCCGTTGTTGCCGATTACCGTAACACCGATATTAAGAGTGGCAACGAAAGAAGTGAGTGACTCCTAACTCAAACTAACCTAATCCTAACCCTAACAATCTCTCTTTATATATCATTTTAGCACATAAGTAATCTAAAAACAAACCTGGACATTTGGACTTAACTCGTTAAAGCACATAGAAAAAGATTCCCATCTCTCTGCGGACGACCCGTACTCAACCGGCTAGCTACAAGCGAAACCGTCTTGATTGCGATAATAAACTTAGCACGCAAAAACTCTACCAATCACGTGCCATATGTGAGGCGTTGGCTTGACCCTTCTACGGCTGGACCGCTGCTACTGTGACATGTTCCGGTATTTTTGAACTCCGCTCAAGTGTTGAGCTATTAAGGAAATCTTGGGTATTTGATTATTCGATCGGAAAGTTTAATACTGTCTATTTATCTGGAATGCGATACAATATGTGGAATTCATGCAGTTAGGCATGAAATGCGAAGTATGTGATATTTCGGATTTGCGATGTCTAAAGTGATTGTGGATTCCAAATGTTGTAGTTTTACACTTTCTTTTCTGTGACCGTAAGTGTAGTATGTCGGATATCGTCGGTTTCGTTGCTATACATCAACGATAATCGGGGTACGCATACTTATGTTGATGATATATGATATTATGTGTTGCTGAGATATGATGTGCAGGATTGTCGCGATTGAATAGCCGGGTTTTTTTTATGTGAGATGAGAGTTTTCTTTTCATTCATGTAAAATTCAAATGTAATATAATATTCTTTTATTTGGGGCACTTCCGGGTTGAGATTGATGCCACCAGTGTTGTATATTATTTACTTTTCCATATTAGGTTAGACCCAAGGAGGGGAGCACAAGTGACCGGGTTCTGGGGTTCAGTGGGAGGTCATCTCGAGGAGTCGAGACTGGGTCTCCTAAACTCCAGAATTGGTAGGGTCGCTTGCCGCTCTCGTAGGGGTCTAGGGGTGTGGGCTTGGCTATTCATCGCGACTGTGGAATCCGTATTTTCTATTGTTGGCTAAATACTAAATACGGACGTCATAGTATATCCCACGTTATATCTGTGTTTCTGCTGCCTGTATACTGTGATGTGATATCTGAGACGAATGATATATTACATATGAGATATATAGTAGACGTTGCTTATGTTTTACACCCGCACTAGTCCTGTCCCGGTATGCCGTTAGTTAAGTAACCTAACGGTGCATAACGGAACATTGCGGCGTATGCGGATGGCATAAGCGTACGTTGTATTTTCGTTTCTTTTCTGTGGTTGGCTTAAGGACTTAAATGATGGGACTACATTAATATGATTAATGTAAAGAAAATAAACCTAAAAAGATGTTGTAGAATCGGATTTGAAAACCACTCGGCTCTTTATGAAAAAGCTACATTTCAAAACTGCGGAGCTCAAGCCACTTCTTTTGAAAAGCATTTGATTCTACGACGATATCAAGTTCAAAACGTTAAAGATTTTCTTAAAAATCATCTGCAACCCTCCGTCATTTTAGGAAGTAGAGTACTTAGTATTCGTGCTACGTTTGTTGACTATAGTTAAGGCGTAGTGTACGGTAGCTAAGTGATGTCTTCCTACACTGCATATGATGCAGATTAATTAGGACATTCATGTGACTTTGTTGACCATAGTTAAGGGTCATGTGAGTGGGTCTAATTAATCAAGAAATGACGGGTAGAACTTGACTAGTACTTATGATTTGTTGACCATAGTTAAGGTCATAAGAACTAGGGGTAAAAACCACATCGGGAATTTCAATAAATGAAATTTGCAATGAGATTGCATACCTTCCATATGATGGTTGGATCCCGATCCCACTGTGGGCAATAGTTGCTCCCAGGAGAGTTTTGCAGTTTACAATTAGCTAACCCATTAGGTGTCTAGAAAGGTGTTAACGGGGCTATGCCTCTGGGAAGACGAGGTTTACTTTAATTAGGTCCGTGCGAAAGCACGCGGAACCTCCCTCGAGTACCGATACTGGCCTGGCTGAACGGTTAGCGAAGTTGTAGACTGTAATTAATCCTGATAGTTTTCTTTTTAAGGTTTGAAAGAAAAACTTGATCAAAGCAGTGGGAGACATCGATTAGACAAGATAATAACCAATCTGATCTTTGCAAAAGCTTTCGCTGAGTGTATTCTTTTCTCTCTCTTAATAGCAGATACCAATGACAGGACTCAAGCTTCTACTGGATAAAAATAAACTGAATGGGACCAATTATAAAGACTGGCTGAGGAATCTGAACATTGCCTTAACTTATGATAAAGTATCATATGTCCTCACGGCTCCAGCCCCGCCCGTCCCAGGTCCAAAATCCTCAGTTGCGGATATTGAAGTCCGCAAGACATGGGACGCTGACTGTGCCACGGCCAAATGCCTCGCACTTGCATCGATGGATAACACACATCAAAAGCAGCACGAGAATATGGACATTCACGCCATATTTCTCCATACAAAGGAGTTGTATGGAGAGCAATCCAGCGTATTACGATACGAAGAATCAAAGAATTTGTTTCAGATGCGAATGGCCCCTGGTACACCAGTAGAAGACCATGTTCTGAAGATGATAGCTCTCATAGAAGAGCTTGAGGACCTTGGATGGACGATGGACAATGAACAATATACGGATATTATTCTGCAGTCCCTCCCCTCCACCTTTGCTCAATTTATAGTTAACTTCAACATGCACAACATGGAGAAGGAACTACCTGAACTCCTTAATATGTTAAGGAGTGCAGAGAGCACACTGAAATCAGTGAAAACTCCCGTTTTGAATGTTGGGAAATCTTATTCTTCTCTCCCAAAGGCTAAAGCCAAGGGAAAGATGAAGAAGAAGCCCACCAAGCCTAGGGGTGGAGTTAAAAAGGTTAAGGGGAAGGACAAGTCCAAAGCTGGAGAATCGGGGAAAGGGGAAAGTTATCACTGCCACAAAACAGGACATTGGAAGTGCAACTGCACGGAGTGCTTAAATCTCAAGAAGAAGCATGGGGATGCTTCCGCTTCAGGTGTGTTTGTGAAAGAAAACTGTTTTTCAATAAACTCTGCTTCCTGTGTATTAGATACCGGTTCAGGTTCTCACATTTGCAATTCTTTGCAGGGGCTGAGAAATAGCAAGGTTTTGAAGACAGGTGATCATACTCTCCGCGTTGGAAATGGTTCCAATGTACATTTAGTCGCAGTGGGAGAGTATCATTTGGGGTTGCCGTCTGGGTGTATATTGGTTTTGAACCCATGTTATTTTGTACCAAGTATGCTTTGTAATATAATATCTGTTTCTTTGTTAGACAATGAAGCATATAATTTTGTATTGCAGAACAATGTTATGAACATTCACCTGAATCAAATGTTGGTTGGGTATGGTACGCTTAATAACGGGATATACGTCCTAAATCAACACACAGTTTTCAGCATACAACACACTAATAAAAAAAAAACTTTCAGAAATAAATGAAGCTTTTCTTTGGCACTGTAGACTTGGTCATATTAACGAAACAAGACTAAACAAGTTACACAAAGATTGATATTTAAACTCTTTTGAATATAAATCTTATGCGACTTGCCAGTCTTGTATCAAGGGTAAAATGACCAAAACTCCGTTTACCGGACACGGTGAAAGAGCTACTGAGCTCCTAGGCCTCATACATAGTGATGTATGTGGGCCAATGTCTACACAGGCTAGAGGCGGTTTTTCATACTTCATTACTTTCACTGATGATTTCTCAAGATTCGGTCATGTATTTTTATTAAAGCACAAATCCGAAGCATTCGAGAAATTCACTGAATATAAACTCGAAGTAGAAAAACAAACCGGCTTGAGTATCAAAATACTTCGATCAGATCGAGGTGGGGAGTACCTCAGTACAGAGTTTGCAAACTTCCTAAAAGAGAATGGGATTCTCTCTCAGCTCACTCCTCCTTACACACCACAGCACAACGGTGTGTCTGAACGACGGAATCGGACCCTATTAGATATGGCCCGATCCATGATGAGTGATGCTGAGTT
The DNA here is from genome assembly GCA_030015575.1 of Agapanthus africanus. Taxonomy (NCBI): domain Eukaryota; kingdom Viridiplantae; phylum Streptophyta; class Magnoliopsida; order Asparagales; family Amaryllidaceae; genus Agapanthus; species Agapanthus africanus. Next base: position 212,331,227 of record JASDDO010000022.1, read on the forward strand.
ACCCGTCTCATTTTGGGGGCATGCATTGGAGACTGCAGCGTTTCTACTGAACAGGGTCCCAACCAAAACCGTGTCTACCACACCATATGAGATATGGCATGGGAAGAGACCATCTCTTAAGAGAATTAAGATTTGGGGTTGCCCGGCCTATGTTAAAAAGCTGAATCCGGACAAACTCGAAACACGGTCGGTCATGTGTAATTTTTAGGGTATCCAAAGAATTCTTATGGATATCTATTCTACCACAAGGAGGAACAAAAGGTGTTTGTTTCTCAGTATGCCACATTCTTGGAAAAAGAGTTTTTCATAGATAAAGCTGATGGCAATGTGGTAGATCTAGAAGAGGTTCTAGAAACACAAACTACAAATGACGACTTGGTTGAACCGGCTGTTGCAATAGAAACTGAGGAACCTCGATCACTCCGTAGGTCTGGTAGGACTTCTCGTCCACCGGAGAGGTACTACGGTTTCCTCATTGATGGTGACAGAGAAGACTGCATCATGGAGGATGATGATCCTACCAGTTTTCAGCAAGCTATCACGAGTGGGGACTCTGTGAAGTGGCTGGATGCCATGAGATCCGAAATGGAGTCTATGTACACCAACAAAGTATGGACTTTGGACGTTGTACCCCCTGGGATGAAACCTGTGGGGTGCAAATGGATCTTTAAAAGAAAGATTGGTGTAGATGGGCAAGTAGAGACCTATAAGGCAAGACTTGTGGCGAAGGGTTTTCGTCAAAGACCAGGTTTGGACTATGACGGGACTTTTTCGCCCGTAGCCATGCTTAAATCCATTCGGATCCTACTTGCTATTGCTACTCACAACGACTATGAAATCTGGCAGATGGACGTTAAAACGGCATTTCTAAATGGGGATTTAGAAGAATGCGTTTATATGGATCAGCCGGAGGGCTTCATTGACAGTGGGAGCAGCGGGAAAGCATGCAGATTGCTTAAATCCATATATGGGTTAAAGCAGGCATCACGGAGTTGGAACATCTGTTTGGATGATGTTATCAAAGAGTTTGATTTCATCAAAAATCCAGATGAACCTTGTGTTTATAAGAAGGCTGTAGGGAGAGTTGTCGCATTCCTCGTATTGTACGTGGATGACATTCTTCTGATAGGAAATGATATTCCTATGCTACAGTCGGTCAAATCTTTCTTATCACTAAGGTTCTTCATGAAGGACCTGGGTGATACCACATACATTCTGGGTATTAGGATCTATAGGGATAGATCTAAGAGGTTATTGTGATTGTCCCAAACCAGGTACATCAACACCATCCTAAAAAGGTTTAGTATGGAAGACTCCAAGCGGGGTGCCTTACCCGCTTGCCATGGGGTCACTCTCTTTAAGGACTCTTGCCCAAAGACCGATGAAGAGAGAGCTCGCATGAGTATTATGCCCTATGCTTCGGCAGTAGGATCTATAATGTATGCGATGTTATGTACACGCCCAGATGTAGCTTATGCACTTAGAGTTGTAAGCAGGTATCAATCCAACCCAGGGGAGAATCACTGGATAGCTGTGAAGAACATTCTTAAGTACTTGCGAAGGACTAAACAATTGTTCTTGGTATATGGTAATGGAGATCTCCAAATGGAGGCCTTTACCGATTCGAGCTTCCAGAGCGATAAGGACGACAGCAAATCTATCTCAGGGTTTATATTTACCCTCAATGGAGGGGCGGTAAGTTGGAAGAGTTCCAAACAGGATACCGTTGCAGACTCCACGATGGAGGCTGAGTACATTGCTGCAAATGATGCCGCCAAGGAAGCCGTCTGGATGAAGAAGTTCGTCTCGGAGCTAGGAGTAGTTCCAACCATTATTGATCTAATACCATTGTATTGTGATAATAATGGGGCTATAGCGTTAGCAAAGGAGCCCAGGTCCCATCAGCGGTCCAGACACATCCTGAGGCGTTTTCATTTGATCCGGGAGATTGTAGATCGCCGCGAGATCGAGATTAGGAGAGTAGACACAAAGAATAACACCACGGATCCACTCACCAAGGCCCTCCTTCAGCCGCAGCATGAGCGACTTTTTGAGATGTTGGGTATGAGATACGCCAATAACTGGCCTTAGTGCAAGTGGGAGATTGTTGGATATATGTATGACCTAGAGGCCATTATATGATAGTGGATGTATTTATACATGTATATATATATTCAGTGTACATTCTTGCTCGACATGATAGTATGCTATCTGGTTCTTATTTATCTGACATGTTGATTTGATCATGCTTTTATTTATTCACACATGTTGATAAAGCCCTGAAGATATTGGCTTGACTACTGTGATTATGATGGAGATCATACTAGTGGGACATCTGTAGTTTATAAGCATATCCTGAAATATCCCTAGTCGTAGGTATATTGAGACGGGGCATCGATATACCAGAGTAGACTACCGTATATGATACTAGACCCATATGATGGGCGATGGATGTTCCCACATTCATCGATGTTTGACATCGAGATCGTATACGGGTGCTCAGTGGTGACTGGGTACAATGGACGGACTCACCGAGAACTCCTATATGGAATTATATCTATCGTCGGATAGTAGTTCTCAGGTGACACTGTTGCAGGTTAGTCTGTAGACCCGAGATCGTCATAGAGTCTTGTGTGTTCTCCCACTGTACTTTGATTACCATCCTACCACGGCTCTACCGAGTCGTGAAAACAGGTGGCCGTTGGGTACAGTCCCGAGACACACGAAGGCAATGAGCAATAGGAGGGGTTTCGTCTCTCCCGGTATTGGGAGTTGATGCTGTGCTGTGCTCGACTGGCTATATCAGTAAGTACCTGGCCAGGGCTGTTGAGATTTACCAATAAGTGTTATCAGTAGTTTCTTGATCTGTTATAGACCACTCATCGGCACGACTTATTGAGTTATTGAGGTCAACGTTACCATCCCTAGACTCGATATGCAGCATATCTGACGAAGAGACCGGACTGTACGGTAGTGTTGTCGGTTGGCTCGACGGGAGTTGTGACAGGTTCGCTTGTTTTCTTCTGATCGCTCAATACCCGGGTGGCCGTTACATTTAGCTGACCACTTGCGGCTTGGGGGTGCTTGATATGATCATCACCCACTGCCGGCGTATTGACGAGTCTTAGAGTCCCACAATGGAGTTACCTAGTCCAGGCGAAACGTTGTGGTGCGCTTATGCGATATGCGCATGGACCCGGTTAAAATGCGCGTATGAGATACCGCATATTAATCGGGCGGTTTGCTTTTGGTCGGGTCGTATGCGATATGACCGGTTTGCTAAATCAAGTGTTGATTTATCACTGACCATAAGTTTCTCACTTGAAATCCTTTCTTGTCTTTTTGTTGTATGCATGCATGTATGCATTCATTCTTATTCATGCACATATGGATGTGCATGCACATATACATGCAGACATCATTCTATCATGGTTGTTGATATAGTGGATGGTGGCAATATAAGACTCACACCCTTTATAAAATCTATGGATATTATTTTTGGAAAAGAAAAATGAAAATGGAAATTGTTTCATGGTTTAATATTTTATTCTTTCATTAACCCTTTTGTTTAACCATGATTTAATTTCTACGGTTATTTTTGTTCCAAAATAAAATATCTAGATATTTTATAACCTTGGTTAAGAATGAGAGATAGAAAATATATATATTCTCTTTTCTCATTTTTATTTTAAGAGCTTATCATTATCTTGAGTTTTATAAGCCATCATCTTCTTCCTCCTTTCTCTCTTGCTCTCTAGTTTTCTCAAGTGAGCAAAAGAGTTACCATGTTAGGATTTTGAAGTGAGAAAACCAACCACAACACCATTCTACACTAGTCTTGCCCATTAGTGTAGAGTGTTAGCTTCCATTTCTTCTCTTGATCTTGTGAAGCTTCAAGCTTGGACAAAGAGGACTCCGGGTGGATCATCGTAGACCTAGAGGATCTCAAGCGGACCTTTTTCCAACCCTCAAGTAGCCAAGGAGTCTAGCGTAGGGAGCTACAAAGGTTGTACTCTCAAAACCTTAGTTTTTCTACTTGTGTTTGTGTTAAAGTTTAGTTGCCCTAATTTTTCTAGCATGATCCTTATGATTGTTTCTTTAGCACCATCTAATTTTTAAATATGGCATATGTGTTGCCTCCAAACCCTTATAGTGGTGCTGTAGGAAACCCTTCAAAAACTACACGTAAAATCCTTACCAATCAAATGGCGTCGTTGCAAGGGATACGGTAAAGCTTTTATATTTGTAGTCTCGGGTTAATTTGTGAATATTTTTATGTATAAAACAAAATAAATTTCTAAAAATTTCAATCCAAAACAAGAACTAAATTCGTGACATTTGTTCTCCGGAAATTTGATCTGCTAACACTCTATGTTTAAATAGGAAAATCAAAGTATAACTGTGGCATATTAGGATAACATAGAGCACCCACACAAAAATTGAACACCTAATTATTAAGTTCGACCGCCAGTTTTTGCAATTTTTCCACTACCGGCGGTTTTGTTGAAAGGGTTTGCAAAGATTCTTTTTGTGTTTGCTCCATTGTTCTGTTAGTACTCCACTTTTATTGTTTGATTTTTAAGATTTCCTGTGTGCAGAACTTTAGCTATCTATATTGCTTTCTAACTCAAATATCCATATTTCCGACATTTGTAGATTTGGACAGATTGGCGAACAGTGATCGTGCGGAGCAAAGTGCGTTTTCAAATTCAAGGTGATAGAAAACTAAAGATCTGGGTTGTTTGACCTGCGCAAGCGAACCATTCAAGCATTCGGGAACTATTTCAACAAGATTTTCTTAACTCGACAAATTTCGGTGCGTATTTTTCTAAATACCTTATTTCTCAAATCCGACGCTCCAATATTCATATGTTTTGCAGGATTCTTTGCAAATTTCCGCAAATAGCTAAAGAAAAAACTAACCGTATTTGTTGCAGCGCCGCGCTTAAACTAAAAAACGATTGTTTGATGATGGTGAAGACCCTATTTTGATTTGCGCATTGCATTGTTAATACGGACTTTAAGAGGCTATAACACCAATTCAGATCGGGTGGGGATTTCATCACTCTTTCTAAGACCCCGGAAATCACTAATTGCATAAGCATCACCTTGAGCTTAATTAAAAAAATACCTAGACTCAACCAATTAAGGACTTGTCGCGCTCAATAAGACATAGAAAGGTTGTGGGCATTCGGTCATTTATCTAAACACGACTTTTGTGGTGCTTGGGCTAGACAAGTGAGGAGGTAACTTTAAAAGGCCCGTCTCACAGTGATTAATAAGAGGAACCCTCCTTACCTCACTTATACTTACCTTGCCACAATTGGCTGTGTAAAGACGATTTGAGGGTTATCTCATAACTTGTCACTTTAGAACAGTTAGGAGCAGGTCTAGTTTGACTTCAGAGGACCCTAATTCTAGGTATTGATTGTGAATTTGTGACTGTGCAGTTGTGATTTTGTTTGTTTGTTTTGCGCTCGTCATTTTTTTATACTCTGTCAAAACATAACATAAATTCGCCATTTTGCCACATTTCACTTTCACCAAACACTTTTCTCCATTGACGTTTTCTTACCCTCACCTTCTACACTTTGACTACACTAAACGAGTTTAGTGTATGTCCGTTTGGACTCGAGAGCCAAGTGCACGTTTAGTCCGCGTTTCGTTAGTCGCTACCGATTATGCGATCTACTCAGAAGTCGAAACTCCTTCCACGCCCCATTCACCTTTGCCTTTACCGGTCAATCCGACGTTGACCGTGATTCTGTTCATACTTCTTCACCTTCACTTTCACCAAGCTCTTCTTCCGAGATGTCAGGATTTCCTCCTAATATCACTTTACCTACTATAGGAATCATTCCACCACCACTTGGTATGAATAACCTACCACCTCTTGTTGCAGCGGCACAACAAATCTCGCTTCAAGATCGTTTCTACCAAATACGCGCTGCGCTTCCCACTTATCTTTCTCTTCCACTAGACAATGAGGACAACTTCGAGATTAAGCCCCACTTCATCAACATGCTGCCTAAGTTTCATGAGCTTGAATATGAAGATGACTATATCTTCATAAACAAATTACAAAATGTGTGCGTGATGATAAAGACAACCCAACTGTCTGACGATGCTATACGGCTACGTGTTATACCTTTCACTCTGTGTGATCTTACAGAAAAGTGGTTGTATAGCACCACATTACATTCGATAACAAGTTAGGACGAATTTGTGAAAGCATTTCTGAAGAAATTCTAACCAAATCAAAAAACCGCTAGGATCTGAAACGAGATAAACCAATTCAACCAGCTTCCTACCGAACCTTTTTGGAAGTGTTTTGACCGGTACAAGGACCTCTGTATCATTTCAGAAAAATAAAATATTATTTTTGGGAATTTTTTATAATTATATAATATTATACTGAATATTTTAATAAGGCGGTATAATTAAATACCGATAAATTGGGAAAAAATTTGGAAAATTACAGAAATGAGGGTGCTTTATTGGATTTAAGCAAATTATGAAATTTTATGAATTATTATACACTATTTTAATGCTAATCGCGGTTAAATATCGCTAATCGCGCATTAAGCTTGTTTTGTGCAAAACATGCACCATGTCATTTTTACACTTGTGTTACATTTTATAACCATGGTTTCATTTGGGATTTATGTGTTTGGTTTTAAAAATGAATGGAAAAGAAAAGATAAGAAAAGGAAAGGAAAGGAAAATGAAAATGTTAAACAATTGAGGGATGGGCATGAGAGAGAAAGAGGTGAGGGGTCAAACCTAAGTCTTGGTCTTTGTCTCCCTCTTCATTTTCTTCATCCTTTTTCCTCTCCTCTCTCACCATTGCTGCTGCCCATCTCCCTCTCCCTCTTCATCCTCACAATCACACCCCAAATCAACTCAAAAGTTCATCTCCTTTTCAATAAAAATGTGCACAAGCTCACAAGCTACACTTTGGACCAAGAAAGCAAGGATTTTGGACATTTGGGGCAACTCAAGAATTTTCTTGAGTTTCCAAATGAGATATTCTCTTAACCATTAGCATAGTTTTTCCATTGCTTTTACATCCATGTTTGCTTAGAACCGATTTAGTGTCGTTTAGTGAGATTTGGAAATTTCTAGTTAGGGTTTGAGGAATTCTTGAGTTGTGAAATGTGATTGAGCTTAGTAGAGGCCACACAACCCCCTAGTGCTAGAATTTAGACCCAAACCTGAGACTTAAACCCCTATTATCGAACTTAGAAATCCATGATATCCGTATTTTGTGGAATTCTGTAGGGAATTTGAAATCTGCTAACACTCGGGTGACCTGAAAATTATTTAGCAAAGACAGTGATACATGCAGGCAACCTAGGACCCCCCACTGAAACCCTAGCCCCTAAGCACTCACCATGGCCAAAAATATAATCCTTCTGGCCGCAATTTACGGCCAGACCTGGGGCAATTTGGCTCGTGTTTGTTTCATGGCTCCAGTATCTATAATCTAAACCATTTGCATATGCAAAATTGGCTAATTTCTGTTAGGGTAAAATCTGGGACCATTTTCTTGAGTTGCTGTTTTGATTCGGGGTTATATTTTTCGTATTTTGGATTCTGGATTTTAGTATCTGCGTTCCTCGATCACTTGACGTTTGTACGACGATATCGAGGGTTGTTTGGTGGCTTGAAAGGCGTAGTCCGTAGGTTCTAACCTATAGGCTTTTAGCGTGTCGTTTTGGTTTTGATTTGGAGTTTAATGCGATACGATACATTGTGACATGTAGGTACCCCTACGAGGACTTAGAGACGACAAGAAAGCGTGCGGCAATGTCGGCAACGGCAAGCGAAGAGCAAGGTGAGTAGATATATATCTACGGGGGAAGTCGGGTGGATGGCGTATAGCACCCCCGCAGTTCGTAGTGTAGCTTATGTTAGGTTATACATTTACATATGTGTTGTGAATTTGGATGATTAACAAGTAGGATCTTAGAAGATCATGGGATAAATGTTGGTGTATTTGGAAGATAGTGTCGTGGTTGATTTCTTAGTCGCGTACCATAGAATAGGTTTGCACACACGCACACACACGCATGTTTACATTGTTTTACTTGTGCGGTTATGGGGAGATGTATATATACATACGTATACTTATACATGGATGATGATGGTTTTACATGGCATTTGGAGATGAGTCGATGAGATTGGGCATGGTGCCATGAGATCGGTGATATGATGTGGTTCGTATTACGAGATACGACATAAGATTTTAGCGGGCCTTTTAGACGTGTGTTTCGTATACGCATATATTTGCCGATGGTATCAGTTTGTACTAGACTTAGATCAGTATCCTTAGTTCATGAGATATGATGATAAGGATAACAGATAAATAATGAGATAAATGTAGTAATTGACCCGTACCCAGATTGGGATGCCGTACGGTGGATTTACGTACGAGCTATATATTGATGATAGATCCGCACTCTTGACTCGAGGATGTCATAATATATATTTTATCGTATGTGATACTATTGAGGCGGGATCATCGACTACTATATGTATATATATCGACTCAGCCTTAGGTGGTTTTCCTTTACCCTTTCGGTTAGACTGTTCGTTTAGTCCTGTAGTTTACTTGATGTTAGACAAGACTCGAGTCATACCTATCTCAAAACTAACGAATCGTGAGTATTTTAAAGAAAGGCCAAGAGATTCTACGGACATTTTCAAAAGACGCATCTTTTTCTAAAAAAACCGTAGCCCTTATTTTTCTAAACACCACGATTCGTGTTATTTCAAATAGCAAAACTGTATGACATATATATATATATATATATATATATATATTTATATTGATGTAAATTCTTCACTGTTGTATTTATTATTCATTTTCCGCATATTCTTGCTATTCGCATCGCATTGCATGTTTAAATGTGTTTATTGTTATATTAAACCATGCTGTCAAGACACCAGCACCATTATCGATGATGCGTATGTTCCACGTACACCTGCTTGCCGGCTCACACACTTCATCATCAATAATTACCATGTCACTACACAGTAGGATTGTTGCATCAGGATATGACTCCTTGCATGACATACTTGTGTACATACATATTGTACACCCACACTTGCGTACACACATATTGTACACCCATGCTTGCATACATTCACATTTGCACATACATAGATGATTCTGGTTTGATTTTGGAGATTTGGGAACCGCGTGATATATTTTAAACTGGATTCATTTAAAGGAGCGGTTTTCTCGATATGTACATATTACTGTTTTATGTTGCATGATATACTGATATGCTTACATTTCTATTATATGTCGCATACATCATGCTTTATGATTATACACATTGAGATATGTTGTTTCCATGATATTTCTGGATTTGAGAACCGTGGCTATTTCAAAAGAAAGCATGTACTGTTTTAAAAACCCGGTTTCTCTTGATATGATATTACAGTGCGTCCACCATGCGTTTTCTCGGTTCTCTGAAGTATGACATGTGAAACCCGATTCGAGTAGTCGGATGATGCCGATTACGGGTACATGGTGGACCCGGTATGGTACCCTGGGGCGAGAACGGATTGCTGTGCTGCAGATGGTGAGCCTGGTAGTGGGACTAATACCTACCGGTGATAGTATTTGGGCTCGGCGGATATCCGGAGGATACCGACCGGAGTCGAGAGATGATATGGGCCGATCCCGACTGACGGAGCCCGTGGGCCAATCCGGACTGACGGAGCCCGATATATGAGGATTTACGTGCCGATGCTGGGCACGGGTTTCATGATGTTTCGAGTGTCGATGATAGACACTCAGATTCCATGATTTTGATGTGTCGCGAGGGACACACGTTGATTTATATCCTCATACTTTCATGCATATGCTTTTATGACATTTACATGCATGATGTTGTTATGTCATTGGTTGACACGTGGACGAGATCCACATGCATACAGGCATTGATTACATAGTTGGATAATATCCACATACTTATAGACTTGATGCTATAGTTGGCACTGATTTCATTGATGATACCTCATATTTATGATATGTTGCTACCTGAGGCACTGACACGAGCACTTGGTATTACACTTATGTATAGATGTTTACCCTTACCACCTTATCATGCTTCATACTTTATCATAATGAGGATATATACTACTGATCGTATTGACCTAGGATGGAGTCATACGTACGATTTCTGCTCTGTGATGTTTTCTACTCACGTGTTGGCAACTCACCCCCGTTGTGCCACAGTTTCTTGCAGGTTTTGTCGTACAGATTTCATTGTGGCTTTCTGGCACACTGATTCCATTTCCGGGTGATTGCTTTGGTAGGTGGGTTCACTTGGATCGTGACCACCATTGTACATGTATTTATTTCAGTTGTATCTAGTAAACTCCATCAACCAGACTTGTATTTATTTCAGACTTAGAAAAACAGTTGTTTATTCTTTCGACCGTAGAGTCGCGCTTGTATTATTATGGGTTTTCTGATATTTTGAGTTTTCCCTTGAGTTTTGATCCTCTCCCTTTGGCGTTGTATATTATATTGCTTGTATGGTTGTGGTCGTCGATTGACGAAGAGCTAGCTCCCGCTTGGGGATGCCTTTATTCGTATTATGCATGTAGTACCCCGTTTGGGGCCAGTATTTACAAAGGAAACTCTGTCGAAATTTTCAGAAAAGACTTGAGATTAAAAAATGCATATTCGGCTTATGTTATTTAAAAAACCCTTGCTTTGAAACATGTTTTCTTCATGTCTTATTTAACATGGTTTAGATTTCTGGGATTTTTTGGCTTACTTGAATTAGATGGGGTCATATAGACTTCATATGATTTAACTGCCCGTCACGTGCCATTTCGGGTCGTGACAAAGTTGGTATCAGAGCGGTAGGTTAACCTTGGTTTGAGTCTATGTTTGACTATGCGGAGCCTAGGGCGTTTGTATATATACGGGATCTAGGCTTGACCTTACGGAACTTAGACTTAGTTGAGGGGGTATTAGACCCAAACTTTCGTCGCGTAGGTTGACCTTGGTTGATGGAGTAGGTGACTTAAGGAGAGTGACGTACTGTGTGTATGTTCCGCGGCATACTTATGATACGCTACTCCGCTTAGGGAGCCTTAAGATGTACATTTCTTTGCACAGTATTATATTCATTCCTATGATCTATCCTCATCATTATTGGTTATGGTTTTGCTGCCACGATTACACGGGAAGAGAGAGCTACGGCTAGAGTTGCGTCAGCATGAAATCGTCACGGATGAGGACTGACCAGGGCGCGATTCCAGGGACACACGATTGCATAGAGGTGTCATTTTATTGTGTTTTCGCGCCATGAGCGTTTGATGGATCGCTTTTACGAGATTTCTCAGACGTGCAGATCAGCACCAGAGGATCAGGCTACTGCTAGAGGCCAGCCAGAATGTGATGACCGTCGATGCACCGATTTTTTGATGATTGAGGCACTGTTCAGCGTTCGGACAAATGAGCCAGTCGTTGCTGCGAATGACGAGATATTGCCCCAGATGTTTGGAGCTACTGCAGCACGAGTTTGTACTTAGAGATATGATAGAAGGTCGCTAGTCACCCGAGGATGAGTGACTAGGACATGTGGTTCGTTCGCTTACCCCGATGCGAGGTCATCAGATTGATTGATTCCAGCTAGAGACGACTTCACGCAGGTACGTTGGGAGTCGATAGAGACGATCGAATGTCAGAAGCCCATTTTCCAAGTTTAGAGTATTCAGAGACAAATGCAAGTAATGCTATGGACCCTCTAGAAGAATGAAACCCTAACTCGATATAATGACCATGAGAACGCTTTGAAACCTTAGGGTTTGCGGCAGTTCAGCGATGCCATTAGTAAGGCTTGGGTTTGCCCTTCTACGGTTAGTCCGTAGGTACTGTGGCATGTACTGGAATACTATTAAACTGTACCCAAGATGTTAAGCTCTTGGGGGATTATGGAACCTTGACAAATCGATCGAAAGGTTCGACGTCATTCGGATGTCATGTGATGGGATACATTGCTTGGGAGACTCCAGATACGAGTATAGCCGTTGGAGCGCGGTCCATGCAGCCACGAAGAGACGAGTCCGAATCAGTCAACATTAGAGAAAAGGGGAGTAAGAGGTTTGTACGAGATCTTGATGAGATGACGTTCCACTCCGCTGACATCAGAGATGTGATACGCATGCAGAGGCGTTGTTTATGGGTATATCTTCCAGAAGGAGTCATGATGAATATGCAGCCGTTCCGGAACAAGAAAGAGACTTAGTAAAGGATGATAACTTCCGGGCAGTTCGGCAGAAACGAGATTTGGGAGAGACTTCGACAGAACCTTTTTGGAATACTATACAAAAATACTTGGACCCAAGAACGGTCATATTGCGCACACCCAGTAGGACATAGTTCGGCATCGTCGACGAGATAGTTGGCCAGAGATCTTTAGAGGATGTGCCAGAGCGGGACTGTTTCCGTCGTCATTCCATATTTGGCCGTTGAGCCGAGGAGCTATGCGCTTAGCAATATGCAGTGAGAGATGAGAGTCTAAGGGCAACAGACGACAGGACACGAATAGTAGGCAAGTAGATACCATGCTCTGCTAACATTGGATGCACCGACACTTTCTCAACTTTGAAGGAGGACATATCGATGACAGTATTTATGATTGTGATTTGGTGATTCAATTATCACGCATCCGTCACCTTGAATTTCGGTATTTTGGATGATTTATTTGCATGACTGAGATTTTGTGCACCACAGTTGCACCTGACTTCGATTTGATATCATTCGAGATGTTGATCTTGAGTTCATACCTATGGTATGCCTGTGATTTGACTTATGCTTTCGGCATAGTTTTCATGCACTTTTTGTATTTGATCTGCTTTTGTGCACGCTGATGCACATGGTTATGATATTATATACCACGATATACCTGATTTGGATTTGGATTTGGATTGAAATGTGCTGTATACCGTCGATTTTGATTGTGATACTCGATATTTGTTTTGTGCACCGTGTGCACCGGATTGGATTTTGCGCATGTTCGGCGCTTGATATTGGATTTTGTGATTTCGTGCATGTTGAATGCACATGATTTAGATTTTATTCGTGCATGATGGATGCACCTGATTTGGATTTTTGCGCATGTTGGGCGTATGTTATGAGATGCGATTTTGGTGCACACCAGATGCATTAAATCGGTATTCTTCGTGCATATCAGATGCACCTGATATTTATTGTCAGGCACACCCGTTGCCTTTGACAGGTGTTTCGTGCACACCCGTTGCACTTAAATTTTTTTTCTGTGCACATGTATGGCACATTCATGGATTTCGATTTCCGTGCGCACCAGACGCACAGGGTATTCTTATATACATTTTGGGATTGACTTCTTATGGAGCAGTACGTTTTTATGATATTTGCTATTTGTTTTCGTACTGAGCAGGACTAGTCAGAGGACAGTACCTGGATATATTTTGCATGCATTGATAGTTATCGAAAGGATTTCCAAAAAGGGAGCTATAGTCTCAGTATTTACCTACGTGTCTGATATGACACGAAACTTTTAAAAGAAAAGGAAACCCTTCTAAATTATTTTCAAAAAACGGCGGGACGTACATATTAAACAAAGGATAAGTATATATATAATTATTTTCTTACAATAAACGTCCGCCACTGTGCCGCGATACGCGCATCGCACAACAACATGAAAGGTTTGGCATGCATTTCCTTCAGATGTTTACATGTATAGTTTTGATTTACATCATATTGGTTTTCGTATTGGATTTGACATTTGTATCTTCACCATGACTTAGATGATTGCGAGATGCTTGACGGAGTTTTGATTTGGAGTTATCTGCTCATTGTTCATGCGCATGCATTGCGCTATGATGCGTTTTATGTATTGACGATTTCGGAGCCACGACGACTTGGACTTTTTACTGAAATATTTTAGTATTTGAGGGGTTTAAATTTAAATTCGGGGACCGAATTTCTTTAAGGGGGGTAAGATTGTAACATTTCAGAAAAATAAAATATTATTTTTGGGAACTTTTATAATTAAATAATATTATATTGAATATTTTAATAAGGCGGTATAATTAAATACCGATAAATTGGGAAAAAATTTGAAAAATTACTGAAATGAGTGCGCTTTATTGGATTTAAGCAAATTATGAAATTTTATGAATTATTATACACTATTTTAATGCTAATCGCGGTTTAATATCGCTAATCGCGCATTAAGCTTGTTTTGTGCAAAACATGCACCATGTCATTTTTACACTTGTGTTACATTTTACAACCATGGTTTCATTTGGGATTTATGTGTTTGGTTTTAAAAATGAATGGAAAAGAAATGATAAGAAAAGAAAAGAAAGGGAAAATGAAAATGTTAAACAATTGAGGGATGGGCATGAGAGAGAAAGAGGTGAGGGGTCAAACCTAAGTCTTGGTCTTTGTCTTCCTCTTCATTTTCTTCATCCTTTTTCCTCTCCTCTCTCACCATTGCTGCTGCCCATCTCCCTCTCTCTCTTCATCCTCAGAACCACACCCCAAATCAACTCAAAAGTTCATCTCCTTTTCAATAAAAATGTGCACAAGCTCACAAGCTACACTTTGGACCAAGAAAGCAAGGATTTTGGACACTTGGGGAAACTCAACAATTTTTTTGAGTTGCCAAATGAGGTATTCTCTTAACCATTAGCATAGTTTTTCCATTGATTTTACATCCATGTTTGTTTAGAACCAATTTAGTGTCGTTTAGTGGGGTTTGGAAATTTCTAGTTAGGGTTTGAGGAATTCTTGAGTTGTGAAATGTGATTAAGCTTAGTAGAGCCCACACACCCCCCCTAGTGCTAGAATTCAGACCCAAACCTGAGACTTAAGCCTCTATTAGCGAACTAAGAAATCCCCGACATCCGTATTTTGTGGAATTCTGTAGGGAATTTGAGATCTGCTAACACCCGGGTGACCTGAAAATTATTTAGCAAAGACAGTGATACATGCAGGTAACTTAGGACCCCCCACTGAAACACTAGCCCCTAAGCACTCACCATGGCCACAAATATAATCCTTCTGGCCACAATTTGCGGCCAGACCTGGGGAAATTTGGCTCGTGTTTGTTTCATGGCTCCAGTATCTGTAATCTAGACACTTTGCATATGAAAAATTGGCTAATTTCAGTTAGGGTAAAATCTGGGACCATTTTCTTGAGTTGCTATTTTGATTCGGGGTTATATTTTTCGTATTTTGGATTCTGGATTTTAGTATTTGCGTTTTACCTCGATCACTTGACGTTTGTACGACGATATCGAGGGTTGTTTGGTGGCTTGAAAGGCGTAGTCCGTAGGTTCTAACCTATAAGGTTTTAGCGTGTCGTTTTGGTTTTGATTTGGAGTTTAATACGATACGATACGTTGTGACATATAGGTACCCCTACGAGGACTTCGAGATGACAAGCAAGCGTGCGGCGACGTCGGCAACGGCAAGCGAAGAGCAAGGTGAGTAGATATATATCTACGGGGGAAGTCGGGTAGATGGCGTATAGCACTCCCGCAGTTCGTAGTGTAGCTTATGTCAGGTTATACATTTATATATGTGTTGTGAATTTGGATAATTAACGAGTAGGATCTTAGATGATCATGGGATAAATGTTGGTGTATTTGGAAGATAGTGTCGTGGTTGATTTCTTAGTCGCGAACCATAGAATAGGTTTGCACACACGCATACACACGCATGTTTACATTGTTTTACTTGTGCGGTTATGGGGAGATGTATATATACATACGTATACTTATACATGGATGATGAGGGTTGCACATGGTATTTGGAGATGAGTCGATGAGATTGGGCATGGTGCCATGAGATCGGTGATATGATGTGGTTCGTATTACGAGATACGACATGGGATTTTAGCGGGCCTTTTAGACGTGTATTTCGTACACGCATATATTTGCAGATGGTATCGGTTTGTACTAGACTTAGATCAGTACCCTCAGTTCATAAGATATGATGATTAGGATACCAGATAAATGATGAGATAAATGTGATAATTGACCCGTACCCAGATTGGGATGCCTTACGACGGATTTACGTACGAGCTATATATTGATGATAGATCCTCACTCTTGACTCGAGGATGTCATAATATATATTGTATCGTATGTGATACTATTGAGGCGGGATCACCGACTACTATATGTATATATATCGACTCAGCCTTAGGTGGTTTTCCTTTACCCTTTCGGTTAGACTGTTCGTTTAGTCCTGTAGTTTACTTGATGTTAGACAAGACTCGAGTCATACCTATTTCAAAACCAACGAATCGTGAGTATTTTAAAGTCAGGCCAAGGGATTCTACGGATATTTTCAAAAGATGCATCTTTTTCTAAAAACACCGTACCCCTTATTTTTCTAAACACCACGATTCGTGTTATTTCAAATGGCAAAATTGTATGACATATATATATATTGATGTAAATTCTTCACTGTTGTGTTTATTATTCATTTTCCGCATATTCTTGCTATTCGCATCGCATTGCATGTTTAAATGTGTTTATTGTTATATTAAACCATGATGTCAGGACACCAGCACCATTATCGATGATGCGTATGTTCCACGTACACCTGCTTGCCGGCTCACACACTTCATCATCGATAATTGCCATGTCACTACATAGTAGGATTGTTGTATCAGGATATGACTCCTTGCATGACATACTTGTGTACATACATATTGTACACCCATACTTGCGTATACACATATTGTGCACCCATGCTTGCATACATTCACATTTGCACATACATAGATGATTCTGGTTTGATTTTGGAGATTTGGGAACTGCATGATATATATTAAACTGGATTCATTTAGAAGTGCGGTTTTCCCTCGATATGTGCATATTACGGTTTTATGTTGCATGATATACTGATATGCTTATATTTCTATTATATGTCGCATACATCATACTTTATGATTATACGCATTGAGATATGTTGTTTCCATGATATTTCTGGATTTGAGAACCGTGGCTATTTCAAAAGAAAGCATGTACTGTTTTAAAAACCCGGTTTCTCTTGATATGATATTTCAATGCGTGCACCATGCGTTTTCTTGGTTCTAAGATGTATGACTTGTGAAACCCGATTCGAGGAGTCGGATGAGGACGATTGCGGGTACATGGTGGACCCGATATGGTACCCCGGGGCGAGAACGGATTGATGTGCTGCAGACGGTGAGCCTGGCAGTGGGACTACTACCTACCGGTGATAGTATTTGGGCTCGGCGAATATCCGAAGGATACCGACCGGAGTCGAGAGATGATATGGGCCGATCCGGACTGACGGATCCCGATATATGAGGATTTACGTGCTGATGCTGGGCACGGGTTTCATGATGTTTCGAGTGTCGATACTGGACACTCAGGTTCCATGATTTTGACGTGTCGCAAGGGACACACGTTGATTTATATCCCCATACTTTCATGCATATTCTTTTATGACTTTTACATGCATGATGTTGTTATGTCATTGGTTGACACGTGGACGAGATCCACATGCATACAGGCATTGATTACATAGTTGGATGATATCCACATACTTATAGACTTGATGCTATAGTTGGCACTGATTTCATTGATGATACCTCATATTTATTATATGTTGCTACCTGAGGCACTGACACGAGCACTTGGTATTACACTTATGTATAGATGTTTACCCTTGCCACCTTATCATGCTTCAGACTTTATCATATTGCGGATATATACTACTGATCGTATTGACCTTGGACGGAGTCATACATACGATTTCTGCTCTGTGATGTTTTCTACTCACGAGTTGGCAACTCCTCCCCGTTGTGCCATAATTTCTTGCAGGTTTTGCCGTACAGATTTCATTGCGGCTTTCTGGCACATTGCTTCCATTTCCGGATGATTGCTTTGGTAGGTGGGTTCACTTGCATCGTGACCACCATTGTACATGTATTTACTTTAGTTGTATCTAGTAAACTCCATCAACCTGACTTGTATTTATTTCAGACTTAGAAAACCAGTTGTTTATTCTTTCGACCGTAGAGTCGTGCTTGTATTATTATGGGTTTTCTGATATTTTGAATTTTCCTTTGAGTTTTGATCCTCGCCCTTCGTCGTTGTATATTATATTGATTACGTAGTTGTGGCCGTCGATTGACGAAGAGCTAGCTCCCTCTTGGAGATGCCTTTATTCATATTATGCATGTTGTACCCCGTTTAGGGCCAGTATTTACAAAGAAAACTCTGCCGAAATTTTCAGAAAAGACTTGAGATTTAAAAATGCATATTCGGCTTATGCTATTTAAAAACCACTTGCTTTGAAACATGTTTTCTTCACTTCTTATTTAACATGGTTTAGATTTCTGGGATTTCTTGGCTTACTTGAATTAGATGGGGTCCTATAGACTTCATATGATTCAAGTGCCAGTCACGTGCCATTTCTGATCGTGACAACCTCCTTGTTCAGTGTCCTTATCACGGTATTGAAAAATGGCAACTTTTTCAAACTTTGTACGAGGGCCCGAATCCAGCAACTAGGCAGTTGATGGAAACCATTTGTCAAGGCCACTTCGTATCTAAGTTCAACGAAGAGGCTTGGCAATTCTTCGATGATCTTGCGGAGCATACGCTACAATGGGAGAGCACCAGAATGAACGCTTCATCTTCTTCTACTTCTTCTTCTGGTCTGTCTAGGGCAGGCGTTCACCAGCTCGATATCTCTATTGCAATGAAAGCCGAAATGGCTCCAATCATGAGAAAACATGAGACGATTGAAAGCAAATTTTCATCTCCTTCTCCAAGCCCTGTGGTTCCCTGATTTATGTGAGATTTTGTACTTATACGTACGTGCGTTTTGAAATCAAAGAATAAAATACCGCAATCAAGAACGGTGTCGCTTGGTAGCTAGCCGGTTGAGTACGGGTCAGTCCACAGGGAAAATGTGTATTTTCTAGTTGTTCTAACGAGTCAATTCCTATTTGTGGTAGGTTTTGATTTTCTATAAAAAAAATGAGGTTGAAATTGATTTGGATTAAAACCTTGCTAGGGTTAGGATTAGGTTAGTTTGGAAAGTCAATTATTCTCACCGCTTTCTTTGCCCTAATTAAGAACTTTAGGTGTTAAGGTAATAGTTAACAAAGGGGATTCGCACGACCGGGAAGAAACTAGGTTTCTTCCCTTTGGTCCTTGTCCGTCCTTTCTTAACTATTATCCCTAACCTCTTTGGAAATCAACCACAACCGGTCTTAACTAGGGAATCACCGCTACCTCGTGGGATAGGGTGCCGTAGTGAGCGGTGTGTGGTTGTTTTGAATAGAACCCTTATTTTAAAATATTGAACGGTCAAGAAAGGGTTGAGAGATTTTCATCTCTCAAACCTTCCCCAAACCTAACCCTAACAAGTGAGGAACAACTCACTCATTAGGGAATTAGAAAAGGAATTCATTTTTTGTGTGTGATTTTAATAGCCTAATTAACTTGCGGAAAATAACTACGGCAGATAAAAATTTGCAGAGAAATAAAATTGCAGATAAAAAAATTCAAGATAAAAAAAACTTACTTTTTATTGATGCACTCTTTGACAATTACAAGGAATGAAAATTTTAATCTAGGAAAATAAAAAGAGGCATACTCCAAAAAGAGCTGTAGGCTTCCTATTTATAGATAATAGAAAACCTAGGGTTTACATCTGATCCATATCTAAAATTACAAAACTACCCTAAGAAAACCGGGTCAATGCACCGACTTCCACCGACACGCACCGACACACCGACACGTGTTCAATATGGCCGCGGAACCGCGGCCATAAGCCTTGTTTGGCCGCGGATCCGCGGCCGTTTAATGGGCTTCTGGGCTGAGTTTCTGAGGGATTCTTCATGTTGCTTTTTTATTGTATTTTCTTCTCTTGGTTCTTCAGAATCCCTTCTAGTTTCTTCCAGATTTCCACAGTGCAGAATGTTGTGGACTTTTACCGTTTGCTTCGTGTTAAAGTCTTGAATCTTGTGTTGCCGTCGTACTTTGTGCAATCGAACTGTTCATTGATCTTCATTTATTCCTTAAACTGTAGGCGGCATCATATAGATTCTTCTATTTGTTGGTCGTAGTCTCACTTTTTGTAGCGTTTTTTCATCATTTTCACTGTATTGTTCCAAGAACCTGTAACCTGCAACTATTTAACAGACATGGATCAAAAGCACCTATTTATTTGCAATATGATTAAGAATGGGGAATATAATAATGCAAAATTCTGATATGAACAAATACCCCCAAACCTATCTTTTGCTCGTCCCGAGCAAAACTAGTTTATTCTCGAAAAAACTTAACCTCACTTTCGCAGGGAAACGCGATTGCACTGAGCTCGTGCAACAAGACGTTAAACCTCTAGGTGTCCCTAGTAGGAGGAGTGTTGTCTCCTGAGGTTTTTCAGCAGATACTACCCACAAAATCCGATCAATTTGGCCTATTGACTTTCATTCTTCAATTCGGTGTTCTAGCAAGAAATTCTATTATCTTCAACTCAGAAATTATCAACCCGTATTTTTCACACTCACTTATCATTTAACTTAAGATTGTATATGTTCTGTAAATTTACTTAGCTTTTAGCATCTTTTGAATTTTCCTTCTAAGGTTCCATCTCAACTTAGGAATTTTTATCATCTTTACTGAAGATATAAGTCCTATTTTTCATTCCTATCTCTCATCCAAACCCCAATCATATACCTCTACGTGTGTGTATGTATCACCCCTACACTTGGAAATTCAATTCAAGCTATTATACTCTTGTCCATCGTCTAAAGTACTTTTAGTTGGTGAATTTTTAGATGAAATTGCTCACACATCCTTCATGCGACCGTTAATACTTCTTGAGGTACTAATGACCGATTACAAAATGTGTTTGCGCATTAAGGCGTAATTCCTCGTCTTGTAATACCTAAGGCTTAGCAGTGACTCCCAAACCAGTTGGTCTAAGGCACTAGGTGATAAAGCACCCTCGCTAAGTATTTTTTTTTATTTTACGCAGCCTTAAGTAATTACAAAACCAGTGTTCATTTTTTTTATATCTCTTTATTCACGCTTATACATTAATTTTTTTTATATACTAAGGATTTTAGACAAGAGCATTTCAAGGTATTCTCTACTATCCCAAGTTTCAAGGTGCGTGTTTGTGCAAGTTGTAGGGTATATATTTTCAGAATTTAGACTTAAGCTTAGGATTTATTTTTTTAGACTTACACTTCAAATAAAAATTTCAATACTCCTCCCTTGTTTTGACTTAGCCCAAGAAGTGAACTCAAAATTTGCTTACTTCTAAGTATACCACAAGGACATACATTTTCTACCGTTAAATTTTAAGAAAGGTTATTTTTAGGGTTTTTAATTTACTAAGTTTAGGATCTAGTTTTTCCTAGCTAGTTAACCGTCTTGTCAAACTTAAGTCAATTATGGCCAAAATTGAATTTTTATAATTTTTCAATTTTTTATTTGATTTTTATATATATATATATTTTTTTTTTTCATTTTTTTTTCAATTTTTATAATTTTTTTATAAAGATGCAATGCAAAATTAAACATGCAAAAGAAAGAGAAAAAATATAGACAAAATTTTTTAAGAAAAAAATATGCAATGAAATGATAACTATTTACAACCACCTCCTCCCCCAAACTTACCAAAAGCAATGCCCTCACTACTCGGCCCCACGCCGTCCCCTTGAGCGTGAACGGAAACGCTCCTCCCTAGCTAGCAGGGTTCTGACCCCCTGCTCTACCTCTATCAGACGCCGATCATGCTCCCACATCATCCCCCTCAAATCGTCAATCCCCCTAATGGCTCTCCTCATTAAACGTGCATGTTCTAAGGGGGTGAGCTCTTCCTCGCTCGCGGTCGGGCTGGAGCTAGGTGTTCTGGCGGGCACGTGTTCCGCCGGTTATGTTCGTGACCAAACATCTGTCAAGCGTGTATAGGACGTAGATACGCCCTCAATGAGAGGCCTGATTGGTATACCTCCATGCATGTAAAATTCAAATTCCTCCACAGGGAGGAAATAGCGACACAGTTGTGTCACTAACATGGGGCATGGGTAGTTCGCGGCCCTTTTGCCCGCACCAATTGAGTTAAGCAGAACCGTGCACATGTCGAATCTAGGGTTCCTAGTCATTAGTGTGTGCACGATATGAAGTGACAGGGTGAAAAATGTGGTATTATGGGAACTCCCAAAAATATTGTTTTGTGCCCATCGGCACACGGTTAAAACATTACCGAAAAGGGTTCTCGCTTGTATTCATTTCCTCGGTTCCCTCGAGCAATCATTACCCATTAAGGGCATGTAATCTTCAAACTGAAGGGGTTGATCGTGAACAGGTAACCTAGGGATTAAAGTGACTTCATGGATGAAGTCTCTATCAATAATTATCTCCGTATCACCCCACAGTAACTTGATAAAACCAAATTGGACAAGGCAGTCGTCTTCCATGCACTCGTAAAACCGAGTAACTAGATCTGGAAGGGCGTAAGCATTTGGGTGATTATAAATTAAAAAATTCCAGCCCCTTCGTGCGATTTCATCAGCAAAATAACTCCCAGATATCGTGTGTGAAAAGATCTGTGAGAAATCACGTTCTAACTGCATATTTGGTGCCATTACAGAAAATTTACAGATCTAAAAAATTTAACAGAGAAGGAGAAGAAGATGCAAACCGCCTCTGAGAAAATCAGAGGGTGAAGCAGCAGGGGCGCGGCGGATCAGCGGCGGGAGCGTGCCTTCGGCGGCGGATGCGCGGCGGCTGGAGGAGATCTCTTTGCAAAAACTGCGGCGGCGGCTACGGTTTTCTGTGAGCAATTTTTAGGGTTTGTAAAACAGAGAGGGTCAGGGTCTTATTTATAGGGGGAGTGTTTTGGTCATTTGCAAAAAAAAACCCTCTCAAAGAGAGGAAATTATTTGCAAAATAAAATTTTTATTTTTATTTTATTAAATATGGAAAATTATAAAAATATCCAAAAAAAAATTATTTTCAAAATTTTTAATTTTTTATGTTATTTTGTATTTATATAATTACAAATGATACATACCCCCAAACTTGTTTAAAACAATGTTTTGGCTAGATGATCGAAAATTTTGTGGTAGATGGAGGAAGATCAGTCAATATAAATCGGCTTCTGTAAAAACATGAGCTCCTCCGAAGGGTCCGCAGTGAGGAACGGCTTAAGCCGATTTTCGTTTACTTTAAACAGTGTACCGTCTTCCGGGTTTTCTAGATCTACCGCACCGTGTGGATATACGGTGTGTATCATAAATGGCCCTTTCCATCGAGATTTGAGCTTGCCGGGATGGAAATGTAACCGAGTATCGTAAAGCAAAACCTGTTGACCAGATTTGAAAGTCTTGCGCATAAGGTGTTTGTCGTGGAACACCTTCGTTCGGTTTTTAACAACTATTGCATTCTCATAGACCTCATCCCGCAGCTCGTCCAATTCATTCAACTGCAGCTTTCTATTGCTGCCCGCATCTCCCAAGGGTAGGTTCAACTCTTTAATCGCCCAAAATGCCTTGTGCACTATTTCAACAGGAAGGTGGCAAGCCTTTCCATAAACAAGCCTGTATGGAGACATGCCAAGATCGGTCTTATAGGCAGTACGGAATGCCCAAAGTGCATCAATCAGTTTTGATGACCAATCTTTACGGTTTTTGGAAACCGTTTTCTCCAATATTCATTTAATCTGCCGATTCGAAATCTCGGCTTGCCCACAAGTTTGGGGGTGATATGGCGTTGACAGTTTGTGAGTAATGGAGTATTTGCGCATTAAGGACTCAAAAGTCCTATTACAAAAGTGAGATCCATTATCACTGATAATCGCGCGAGGATGCCCAAACCGAGAAAAAATGTTTTCTTTAAGAAATCTAACGACAACCTTGTTGTCATTCGTTCGGCTGGGCACAACCTCGACCCATTTTGAAACATAGTCAACAGCAAGTAGAATGTACATGTTCCCAAAAGAGTTGGGAAATGGTCCTATGAAGTCTATCCCCCAAACATCAAAAATTTCAATAACCAAAATTAGTTGGAGCGGCATTTCATTTCTCCGAGATATCTGGCCCAAGTGTTGGCACCGGGAGCATGTCTTGCAGTATTCGTATGCATCTTTAAAAAGTCGTGGCCAGTAGAAGCCACACTGCAAGATTTTTTCTACTGTTTTTTTGGGCCAAAATGCCCGCCACACGCTTGATTGTGGCAGAATGACAGCACGCTCTTAAACTCGTTGGCGGGGACACACCGACGAATGATTTGGTCGGAACAGTATTTGAAGAGATATGGTTCATCCTAGTAAAAATGTTTTACTTGGGACAAGAATCGGAGTCTGTCCTGATTCGACCATTCGTTTGGTATCAGTCCGGTGGCCAAATAATTTACGATATCAACGAACCAAGGTTCGCATGAAACGGTTAAGAGCTGCTCATCGGGAAAAACATCTTTAATAGGAATTTGAAGTGTATGTGAAGAAGGGAGTCGTGAAAGGTGGTCGGCGACTACGTTTTCACATCCTCTCTTGTCTCTTATGACAAGGTCAAACTCTTGTAGCAAGAGGATCCAACGTATTAGCCGAGATTTAGCATCCTTTTTCGCAAAAAGATGGCGAAGAGCTGAGTGGTCCGTGTAAACTATGACTGGAGAGCCGATTAAATAGGGCCTGAATTTTTCTAGTACAAACACAACGGCTAAGAATTCTTTTTCAGTTGTTGTGTAATTCAATTGGGCTTCGTTTAATGTTCGGGTAGCATAATAAATTACGTGCGGCATCTTATTTATGTGCTGTCCAAGGACAGCACCAATAGTGAAATCAGATGCATCGCACATAATTTCAAATGGATGCGTCCAGTCAGGAGATGAAAGAATGGGCACGGAAATAAGTGAGTGTTTCAATGACTCGAACGCCTTCATGCAGCTTGAGTCAAAATCAAAAGTTGTGTCCTTGGCCAACAAAAGAGTCAAGGGTCTAGCTATCGTGCTAAAATCCTTGATGAACCGTCTATAGAAACCGGCATGGCCAAGAAAGGCTCGGATGTCTTTGACGCACTTGGGAGGAGCAAGATTGGAAATGATTTCAATCTTAGCTTTATCAACTTCAATGCCATTTTGCGAGATGATATGTCCTAAGACAATACCTTCTCGTACCATAAAGTGACATTTCTCCCAATTTAAAGTGAAGTTCTTATCCCTACAGCGTGTAAGAACTGCATCTAAATGTAGCAAACACTCATCAAAGGAGTCTCCGAATGGAGACATCATCCATAAAAATCTCCAAGAATTTTTCCACCATGTCTAAAAAGATACCCATCATACACCGCTGGAAAGTAGCGGGTGCATTGCATAACGGAAAGGGCATGCGACGGTAAGCGAATGTAACGAAGGGACAAGTAAAGGTGGTCTTATCTTGATCCTTTTCGGCGATGGGAACTTGATTATAGCCGGAGTAGCCATCCAAAAAGCAGTAAAATTCATGCCCAGCCAATCGTTCTAGCATTTGGTCAATAAAAGGTAATGGAAAGTGGTCTTTCCGTGTCGCGACGTTGAGTTTTCTATAATCAATGCAAACTCGCCACCCAGTTTGGGTTCGAGTAGGTATTAACTCATTCACCTCATTAGTTATGACTGTTATGCCCGATTTCTTTGGGACAACGTGAATGGGGCTAACCCACTGGCTATCAGAGATAGGGTAAATGATACCACTATCAAGACATTTTACAATCTCCTTGTTAACAGCCTCCTTCATTATGGGGTTGAGGCGTCTCTGTGGATCCCTTACTGGCTTGGCATCATCCATCATATGAATATGATGTTCAACTATTGAGGGACTAATCCCCTTGATGTCTGCCATAGTCCAGCCAAAAGCTTGCCGATTATTTTGTAAGACCATTAAAAGGGCTTTCTCTTGCTCGAAGGCTAGAGATGCAGATATGATAATAGGAAGGGTCTCATTCTCACCTAAGTAAGCGTATTTAAGGTGAGACGACAACAGCTTGAGTTCGAGTTTTGGAGGCGAAACAATTGAAGGTAAAATTGGTGAAACTGTCTCGAACTCGAAGGATTCCAACAATGGTTCGAAGCGAGTGTAAGCAACCGAGTCGGATGGTTCGGCTAACTCATCCGAAAATTCAAAGGACTCAAACTCAGGTGGTGATTCTTCAAAATCGTCCGAAAAAGTGAAACACTCGTAATCGTTATCGGGTGTAAAAGTTGTGTCAGATTCAAGGAGGAACGCACTAGTGGCGTCAAAACTGCTGTGATCGAACAGAATTTTTTCGAGCTCACGGTCCTCCTGAGTGATCTCTTGGATCGAGAAAACATCAAGTATACTAGCATTAGGCTCAGAGGGCTGATTCCCCAACTTAAAAATGTTGAGTTCAATTGTCTTATTTCCAAAAGATTGTTTCATCGAACCATTTCGACAATTGTTCACCACATTAGAAGTCGCAAGGAATGGTCGACCGAGTATCACCGGAATTTGACTCCAGGGGTTAGCTACAGGCTGTGTGTCCATAACAATGAAATCAACGGGGAAAATGAAGTCCCCTACTTTGATCAACACATCCACTAACTCTCCCCTAGGATGGGTGATGGATCGGTCGGCCATTTGGAGAGTACAATGTGTGGGTTTCAGCTCTCCAACGCCTAATTGTTCATACACTGAATAGGGAAGCAAATTAACACTGGCACCAAGATCTAAAAGTGCGCGATTGATGTTCTTATTTCCAATTGTTATTGAAATTGTAGGATAACCAGGGTCCTTATGTTTTTGGGTTAAAGGTTGGGTAAGAGCATAACTTACTGCACTAGCCAAGAAAACTTTCTTGGGTACCTGTGATTTCCTCTTCTTGGTACATAAGTCCTTCAAGATTTTAGCGTAAGAAAGGACTTGTTGGATTGCATCCAAGAGAGGTATATTAATGCTAACCTGTTTGAATAACTCCACAATTTTCTCCATTTGTGGAGTTTGTTTATTGGATCTCAACCTGTTTGGAAATGGAATATTTTAAAATTTTGTTGAGTCCAATGTTTGTGGAGTAGATTACGGAGTTGGAACGGATCCCAGTGTTGGTTTTTTCATGGAGTGAGATGTGGGTCCGTTCGAATTAGAAGAAGTAGAGCCTTGTGAAGAATGAAGAACAGGCTCTAAAGAAGATGAAGAAGATGAAGAAGAAGAAGAAGAAGAAGAAGCGGCGGCCGGGGTGTCATCATTATTACCAACATTGTTGTGCAATACCTTTCCAGATCTCAATGTAGTCACGGCACTCACATTATGATTTTGTTGTTCATGAGCAACATATGTAATTTGTGTGTGACCGGGATTTGGCAGTGGTTGAGATGGAAGCTTCCCTTTCTCTCGCTCGCTTAACGTAGCATTCAGTTGTGCAATTTGGGCTTCAATTGTTTTGATACTCTGATCATGTGAAGCAGTATGCTGCACCAAAGACTGAATGGACGATTGGATGCTGGCTGAGGATTGCGTAGATTGTTTTAAGAACGCATCCAGACTTCGTTCTAACGAGGAAACCTTATCGTTATTTGTCTGAACAAAATTGTTTTGAGGATAAGAGTTGTTTGGTACAAAATTGTTCATTTGGTTTTGGTAAGGTTGGGGTTGGAAAGGTTGCTGATATTGAATTTGCTGAGGGGCTTGTTGTTGTGGAGGAGGACTTTGAAAATTGTTAATGCCTTGGAATTGTTGTTGATTTTGGTTCCAAGCAAAATTTGGGTGGCTCCTCCAACCAGGATTATAAGTTGAAGAGTATGGATCATTTCTTTGCCTTTGCTGAAAGGCAGCATTGACTTGATCTTGTCCTTGAACAGGAGGATTGTAAGGACACTCTTCAGTAAGATGGGATGGATCCGAACAACAAGCACAAATAGTGCGTGGGGGTAAAGCTGGGGCAGGAGAAGGCGATGAGAATTTGCTCTCAATTGCTTCTAGCTTTTTCGTGAGTACAGTCATTTCGGCCTTCATTGCAATCGATATATCAAGTTGATGTATGCCTACCCAAGACTGACCTGATGAAGTAGATGAAGTGGTCTTAGTGCTTTCCCACTGAAGTGTTTGTTAAGCAAGATCATCAAGAAATTGCCAAGCATCCTCGCTTGATTTTGTAAGAAAGTGACCTTGACAAATGGTTTCCTACAACCGCTTAGTTGCTGGGTTCAGTCTTTCATACAAAGTCTGGCAAAGTTGCCAATTCTCGATACCGTGATGAGGGCACTGAACAATAAGGTCTTTAAATCTTTCAAAACACTTCCAAAAAGGTTCGAAAGGAAGCTGGGAAAATTGAATAATTTCATTGCGAATTCTCGCGGTATTGTGGTATGGGTAAAACTTTTTTAGAAAAGCCTTAACAAACTCTTCCCAATTTTTTATGGAGTGTGATGCTGTGCTATATAACCATTTTTCAGCTAGGTCACATAAAGTGAATGGAATGACACGTATCCTTATAGCATCATCAGAAAGTTGTGTGGTCTTCATCATTGCGCAAACATTCTGGAATTTGTTAATGAAGATGTAGGCATCTTTAGATTCTAGTCCGTGAAATTTGGGCAACAAATTGATGAAGTGGGGTTTAATTTCGAAGTTATCCCCATTAGCCGGTGGAAGTGAAAGACAAGTGGGAAGTGCGGTGCGGATGGGATAGAAAAGATCCTGGAGCGCGATTCGTTGGGGCGCTTCAATAGGAGGGTGTGGTGGGTTATTCGCACCCAGTGGAGGTGGAATCAGTCCCGTAGATAAGGGGTTGTTTGGATTGAATCCCGACATCTCCTTAGAAAATGATGAATTTGATGATGAAGGTAAAGAAGTGGATGGAATTTCGACTTCGGAGTCGAAAGCGTCGTCAGTCGGCACTAACGAGACACGGACTAAACGGGCGCTAGTGTCCCTAGTCCAACTGGACATACACTAAAGAGGTGTAGTGTAGTCAAAAGGTCCAAAAAATAGAAGGTGGGGGTAAGAAATGTTAGGTCCACGTTACCCACCCCGGTTCTTTCGAGGAGGCGGAATAGGTAAAAATCAAATTTTTCTCACAAGGTGACATGGACCAACCATGAAGGATCTTTGCTAAACAAAAACTAACAAACAACTACAAGTTTTAGCTACTATGTAGAATGGTTATACCTAGATCTTGAACTCCTTCTCTTCTTGTTGTGGTTCTCCTTCTTGCTTGCTCCTTGTAGTTGCGTAGACGGTTCCTCCTCGTCGTCTTCTCTTTGCCGAAGATAGATCCACCCGAGGGCCTCGAACTTGAGCTCCTACCTCAACCAAGAGATAACTAGAGTGCTTGGTTTGCTAGACAAAGAACCCTAGAAAGAGTAGAGTGATGCTTTGATGGTTTAGTCTCAAAGGCTTATGATTTCCAACACATGGAACACTTAAGCTTTGAGAGAGGAAGAGGGAGAGCTTTTTCAAGAGAGAGAAAGAGTATGATAGAATGAGAGGATAATCCTCAACCTCTCTCTCATATGAGAATAATAGAAATAATAATAATAACTAAGGAAAATGTGATGGTTAGTTTGGAATGACCATTATCATTTCATAATAAATGCAATTTGCAAGAATCAAGAAGCATCTTGCAAATGAAATGATGATGGTCAAAAGGTCAACATGGGTCAAATGGTCAACCAAAGTAAAACTGTCAACCATAGTCAAATGGTCAACCTAACCATAGCACAATAATCCTTAATTAATATCATTAATCATATCTCCCATTCTCATTACGGTTTGGAAAAAGTCAACGGTCAATAACCCTAATGAGAATCCTATGCCTCTGTCAACTATGCATACACACCCGCATCCGTGTTCCGAGGAACATGAATACAATAAGACAAAACAAATCCCAAAAAAAATTCTAGGATCTGGCTTAAACCAAAGCCCGCTAGTAATAACTGCCCGGACACTAAACGTGCACAAGTGCGCGGATGTGAACGAACCCCGTCGCAAAACCATGCGACCTCTACTCTGTTTTGCCCAAAAGCGAATAACCCTCTGTGTGGGACTCTAAAGGCTTGACACTATGCTGGCACTGTGTTTAACTACAGGACGTAAGCAGTACTAGCTGTACGTAACGGTCCCCAGGTAGATGCCGATAAGAAGACCGATGAGGTGAACCCATCCGAACTCCTACTGAGCCTGAATGTGAAAATCTCTGTACAGTCCGGTATGTTCGTCTAAGAGTATCGCATGGCGGGCCTAGGGGGCGGTAAACGTCAGTCCCCTAATAGCGGTACAAGTCGTGTCGGAGTGTAGCCCAGAACACCCTGAGAAACTACTGGTAACACTACCAGCAAATCTCGCATGCCCTGGCCAGGGACGACTATGTGTAATGGCTCTCCTAGACACAGCGCGATATCAACTCCCAATACCGGGAGAGAAGAATCTTGTCTAACCGTCACTGCCTCCAAGTGCTTCGGGGCTGCTCCCAACTACTACCTGTTTGCACGACTCAATAGAGCCGTGGTAGGGTAGTAATCTAAGAACAGTGGGAACACACATGAGGCGAAGTGACAGTGCCAAGTCAACGGACAAAGATGTACTCATGTCACCTGGGAACTGTTAACTGACGACAGGTATAATACCAACCAACAGTTCCCGACGAGTCCTGTCCAGTGTACTCGTAACCTAACGAGCACCTGCATACTATCTCCAGTACGACGTACTGATGGCTTTGGGACAGACCATCTCCCCTGCTGGGACGAGAAGCGTATGCACCAGTCTACTCTGGAGTATCGATGCCCTGTCTCGATAATCCTATGACTAGGGACCAAAATAAGGATGTGCTTATAGACTACTCAGCCCCTACTAGTGTGATCGCCATCACAACGCCGATAGTCAAGCAAAGATCCTAAGGGCTCTATCAATATGTTCTTAGCGATATGTTAAAAGAAACATATACACATATTAAGATAGAAACAAACCAAGTAGCATACTACTATATCGAGCAAGACTGTCGTAAACCCGTATATATATCCCAAGCATCCAAAATGTATTATACAAACTAGTACTATACAATAATGGCCTTTAGGGCATACATATCCAACAATCTCCCACTTGCACTAAAGGCCAATAATTGGTGTACCGCATACCCAACGTCTGCTCTATGGACAGCTGCTGGAGTACCGCATACCCAATAGCTCAAAAAGTCGTTCGAACTGTGTTTGAGGGAGGGCCTTTATGAATGGATCCGCCGTGTTTTCTTTTGTGTCCACTCTCCGTACCTCGATCTCCTGGCGATCAATAATCTTCCTGATCAGGTGATACCGCCTCAAGATGTGTCTGGACTTCTGATGGGACCTTGGTTCCTTCGCTAAAGCTATATCCCCATTGTTATCGCAAAACAAAGGTATTGGGTCAACAATGGACGGAATCATCTGAAGTTCACTAATGAACTTCTTCATCCAGACCGCCTCTTTTGCGGCATCGCTTGCAGCAATGTATTCAGCCTCCATCGTCAAGTCTGCGACGGTATCCAGTTTGGAACTCCTCCAACACACCGCCCCTCCGTTGAGGGTAAACACAAAACCCGAGACAGACTTACTGTCATCTTTGTCACTCTGGAAGCTTGAATCGATAAAGGACTCGACCCTGAGGTCTCCATTATCGTAAACCAGGAACATCTCCTTAGTCCTTCTCAGGTACTTGAGAATGTTCTTCACTGCCGTCCAGTGGTTCTCACCTGGGTCAGACTGATACCGACTCACCACTCTTAGCGCGTAAGCTACATCTGGTCTTGTACATAGCATCGCATACATTATAGATCCTACCGCCGAAGCGTAGGGTATAGTGCTCATGCGAACCCTCTCCTCGTCAGTATTAGGAGATATCATCTTGGAGAGGGTGATTCCGTGCAATGAGGGTATATTACCGCGCTTGGAATCTTCCATACTAAATCTCTTTAGTAAGGTCTCTATGTACCCGGACTGCGAAAGTCCTAGTAGTCTCTTGGATCTATCTCTGTAGATCTTGATCCCTAGAATGTACGAGGCATCACCCAGGTCCTTCATGGAGAACCGTTGTGACAAGAATAGCTTGACCGATTGTAGCATAGGAATGTCATTTCCTATCAAAAGAATGTCGTCCACGTACAAGACTAGGAACACGACAGTTCGTCCTACAATCTTCTTATAGATACAAGGTTCATCTTCGTTCTTGATGAAATCAAATTCCTTGATTGCCTCATCAAAACAGATGTTCCAGCTCAGCGATGCCTGCTTTAATCCATAAATAGATTTAAGAAACTTGCACACCTTCCCGCTGCTCCCACTGTCTACAAAACGCTCTGGCTGATCCATGTAAACGCACTCTTCCAAACAGCCATTTAGAAAAGCCGTTTTTACGTCCATCTGCCAGATTTCATAGTCATGGAAGGCAGCAATGGCAAGTAGGATCCGAATGGATTTGAGCATAGCCACTGGAGAAAAAGTTTCGTCATAGTCCAC
Organism: Agapanthus africanus; assembly: GCA_030015575.1. Classification (NCBI taxonomy): domain Eukaryota; kingdom Viridiplantae; phylum Streptophyta; class Magnoliopsida; order Asparagales; family Amaryllidaceae; genus Agapanthus; species Agapanthus africanus. The sequence goes on from JASDDO010000022.1 coordinate 212,363,735, forward strand.
ACCAGGTCTTTGACGAAAACCTTTTGCAACGAGTATAGCCTTATAGGTTTCCATCTGCCCATCTACACCAAGTTTCCTTTTATAGATCCATTTGCATCCAACGGGGTTTACCCTAGGTGGAGCAATATCCAAGGTCCACACTTTATTGGTGTACATGGACTCCATTTCGGATTGCATAGCATCCAGCCACTTATCAGAGTCCCTACTGATAATGGCCTGCCTGAAACTGGTAGGATCATCTTCTTCCAAGATGCAATCCTCTCGATCCCCGTCTATGAGAAAACCATAGTATCTCTCGGGCGGATGAAAAATCCTACCAGATCTGCGGAGTGGCTGAGGTTCGTCCGGGGTTATTGAATCCTGAGGTTCTGTCAAATCTTCAGTTTCATTTTGTGGTCGCTAAATTTCTTCCAGTTCTACCGAACTCCCACTAGTTTCTTTTGCAAGAAATTGCCACTCTAAAAAGGTGGCGTGGCGAGATACAAACACCTTCTGTTCCTCGGTGTGTTAGAACAGATATCCTATAGAGTTCTTAGGATATCCCACAAATTTACATAGAACTGAACGTGCCTGAAGTTTGTCCGGATTTTGTACTTTTACATAGGCCGGACAACCCCATATCATAATGCGTTCAAGATACGGCCTTTTTCCATTCCATATCTCGAATGGAGTCTTAGGCACTGATTTAGACGGAACATCATTCAATAGATATGCCGCTGTTAAAAGCGCATATACCCAAAATGAAAGGGGCAACTCGGCACTACGCATCATGGAGCGAACCATATCTAATAGGGTACGATTCCTCCGCTCCGATACACCGTTGTGCTGTGGTGTATAAGGAGGAGTATGCAGAGAGAGAATTCCATTCTCTTTTAAGTAATCTAGGAATTCCGTGCTTAAGTACTCCCCTCCCATATCTGATCGGAGGATCTTGACACTTTTGCCAGTCTGGTTCTCTACTTCGTTTCTGAATTCCTTGAATTTCTCAAAAGCTTCAGATTTGTGTTTCATAAGATACACATATCCGAATCTAGAGAGATCGTCAGTGAATGTGATGAAGTACGAGAACCCACCCCTTGCATGTATAGACATCGGACCACATACATCACTGTGTATGAGTCCCAAGAGCTCTGTTGCTCTTTCTCCATGTCCGGTGAACGGAGATTTGGTCATCTTTCCTTTGAGACAAGACTGACAGGTTTCATAAGATGAAAACTCGAACGTATCCAGGAGTCCATTTTTATGCAACTTACTTAGTCTTTTCTCTCCGATAAGACCAAGTCTACAATGCCATAAGTAGGATTCGTTCGTATCTGAACTCTTTCTCTTGCGTGTGTTTTGTACATCGAGAACTGTATTCTGATTTAGAATGTAGATACCATTACACAGTGTACCTTCTGCAACCAGTACCTTATGAAGGTAAATGTTCATGATATTTCTATCAAGAACAAAGTTATATCCATCTTTATTGAGTAAAGAAACTGATATGATGTAGCAAACCATGGAAGGTACATAGTAGGAATCGTTCAAAATCATAGTATTGCCATTTGGCAACACTAGGTGATATTCACCGACGGCTGCAGCATTAACTTGTGGTCCGTTCGCTACCCTGAGCGACATATCACCAGGTGCAACTTTCCTACTTTTTCTCAGTCCCTTCAATAAATTACAGATGTGAGATCCTGATCCGGTATCAAGTACCCAGGAGGTAGGGCTGACCGTAAAACAGTTTTCAATTACAAGAACACCTGAAGTAGATGCAAAACTATTCTTCTTCTTCAACTGGGTACCCTTGGAATCCATACAATCCTCTTTCCCTTGCTCATACTTGTGACTGTTGTCATAAGTTAGAGCCGAACCGATGTTCCCCAGCCCCGAATAAGAATTCGGATCGGTCAAGCGATACATTTTATTATCTTGATTAGGGCGTGAAATGGCTGCTACCTGGAGAGAGAGAAAAGAAACACTTAGCGTGCGCTCTTGCAAGATTAGATTGGTTTATTAATTTATCTAATCTGGATGGATCCCACTGTTTCCTCAAATTCTTCTTCAAATCTTTAAAAGAAGAACTAGTCAGGATTAATTGCACGTCACAATACTTGCTTAACCTTTCAGCCAGGCTAGTGTCGGTACTTCGAGGGAGCTTTTACAACGCTTTCCCGAAGTTCCTTAATTAAATAACCTCTTTTCCCTGGAGGCGTAGCCCCGCTAACATTGTTCTAGACACCTACTTAGTTTATAGCATTGATTGTTAAGTGAAATAATCTCCCGAGAGTAATCCAACTCATCAGTGGGATCGGGATCCAACTATCATCGTGTAATGACCTAGATGGAATCCACTTTAGTCACTACACTCCAGAAGGTATGCTAAATCTGCAAGTTTCGGTTTCTTTAGAAACTCCCGATGTGGTTTTTACCCCTAGGACCCAAGTGACCTTGACTGAGCCAACATATCAAAGGATCCTAGTCAAGTTCAACCCGTCATTTTCTTGATTGCATTAGACCCACCCGTACGAGTCCTTGACTGAGCCAAAATGACCGCACGACTGTCCCAACCAATCATATTATATGCTACAGAAAAAATATTACATTGCTACCGTTCACTATGCCTCGGCTGAGCACGAAATACGTAGCACGAATACTAAGCAATACCAATCCGAAATGACAGAGGGCTACGGCTTGGTTTTGGCGAAAACCCGTTAACGTAATGAACTTGATATAGTTGAAGGAACATGATTGCCTTTTTGAAAATATAGTGGCGAAAACTTTTGCTAAAGAGGTCACTCCCTGTGAAGGGATCTCGGCTCTTTCCTCGTCGAGTGAGGTGCAGGATATTCCAAACTGAATACCTCGATGCAAAGCAAGAATAATCGACTGTAGTGAAGTTATTACCCTGACGCAAACTTCTGTCCAAGGGGTCACTCCCGATGAAGGGATCTCGGCCCTTGCCTCGTCGATTGAGGTGCTGGACATTCATAATCGAATACCTCTGTGCAAAACAAAAGAGAACGTCCTTGCAATAACAGCTTTTTGAAAATTGTTCCAACAACATCTTTTAGGTTTGTTTTTCTTTGCATTAATATAATGCGTCCCATCAGTTAATCCTACCATTGCAGAAAACAACGAAAATATGACGTACGCTTATGCCATCCGCATTCGCCACGGGGCCCCGTCATCACCCGTTAGGTTACTTAACTAACGACAGAGCGGGGGCTGGACTAGCGCGGATGCAAAACATAAGCAACGCCTACTTGATATCATAAATAGATATATACATTCGTCAGATGCAATGATAGCCATTCCAGATCACAGATGAACACATTGGATATGCCAGGAATCCGCGTTTCGTTCGAGCCTGCAACGAAAGACGGATTACACGGTTGCGATGAATAGCCAAACCCCACCCGAGACCCCTACGGGTGCGGCAAACTACCCACCAAATACCCGAAGTGAAGTAGCCTTCCTCAACAACGTGAGTAGGCCACTCGGCACTTTAAAGTACCCGGTAGTTTATGCACCCCACCTTGAGTCTATCCTAGGAGCAAAAACAGAAAAAGAAAAAAATATACATTGGCGGCTACAACCTCATCCCGGATGTGCGGACATAAAGAATTATATTACATCAATTTACATATTACATCAAATGAAAGATAAAGAAACTCTCATCTCACAAAACCCCGGCTATTCATCCGCGACAATCCAATAAGTTCATATACACAATCCAACAACATTACAGATCACAGATATGCACAACCCCCACTAATCGACGTATAGCGATTAGTCGACGTTCAGTGCATATATCACATTACAGATATAACCATTTAGCAAGAGTTTGTAGAACTTCGATCAAAATAACAATTTGTAACTACCCCCAAACATAACATTGTTCTCTGGAAAATCTGGGCAGAAACAAAACATCTTAAAAATCCCAAAAACCAAAAAAGAGAAAACTGCAGGAAACCCGAGTCGCGGCCGAGTTGACTCGGCCGCGGAACCGCGGCGAAACGCTTGGTTTCGTCGCGTTTCCGCGGCGCTTTGACCGAGTCAGCGGCTCGTTTTTCCTGGTTATTTCTAAAAAAACCCGCACTGAATTTTAAGATACGTGGAAATATTTTTAGGGCGGTTTAAAAAATCGGCAGACAGTTTGGTTTTTTGACATGTTTTCGGGATTTTTTCCGAATCGAAGTTCTAAACACTTTGCTAATAGTAAGTTGTTATTTAGCTAGGCTCTGATATAACTGTTAGGTCCACGTTACACAACCCGGTTCTTTCGGGGAGGCGGAATAGGTAAAAATCAAAATTTTCTCAAAAGGTGACATGGACCAACCATGAAGTATCTTTGCTAAACAAAAACTAACAAAAAACTACAAGTTTTAGCTACTATGTAGAATGGTTATACCTAGATCTTGAACTCCTTCTCTTCTTTTTGTGGTTCTCCATCTTGCTTGCTCCTTGTAGTTGCGTAGATGGTTCCTCCTCGTCGTCTTCTCTTTGCCGAAGATAGATCCACCCGAGGGCCTCGAACTTGAGCTCCTACCTCAACCAAGAGGTAACTAGAGTGCTTGGTTTGCTAGACAAAGAACCCTAGAAAGAGTAGAGTGATGCTCTGATGGTTTAGTCTCAAAGGCTTATGATTTCCAACACATGGAACACTTAAGCTTTGAGAGAGGAAGAGGGAGAGCTTTTTCAAGAGAGAGGAAGAGTATGATAGAATGAGAGGATAATCCTTAACCTCTCTCTCACATGAGAATAATAGAAATAATAATAATAACTAAGGAAAATGTGATGGTTAGTTTGGAATGACCATTATCATTTCATAATAAATGCAATTTGCAAGAATCAAGAAGCATCTTGCAAATGAAATGATGATGGTCAAAAGGTCAACATGGGTAAAATGGTCAACCAAAGTCAAATTGTCAACCATAGTCAAATGGTCAACCTAACCATAGCACAATAATTCTTAATTAATATCATTAATCATATCTCTCATTCTCATTAGGGTTTGAAAAAAGTCAACGGTCAATAACCCTAATGAGAATCCTCTGCCTCTGTCAACTGTGCATACACACCCGCATCCGTGTTCCGAGGAACACGAATACAATGAGACAAAACCAATCCCAAAACAAATACTAGGATCAGGCTTAAACCAAAGCCCGCTAGTAATAACTGCCCGGACACTAAACGTGCACAAGTGCGCGGATGTGAACGAACCCCGTCGCAAAACCATGCGACCTCTACTCTGTTTTTCCCAAAAGCGAATAACCATCTGTGTGGGACTCTAAAGGCTCGACACTACGCTGGCAGTGGGTTTAACCACAGGCCGCAAGCGGTACTAGCTGTACGTAACGGTCCCCAGGTAGATGCCGATAAGAAGACCGTTGAGGTGAACCCATCCGAACTCCTACTGAGCCTGAATGTGACAATCTCTGTACAGTCCGGTCTGATCGTCTAAGAGTATCGCATGGCGATCCTAGGGGGCGGTAAACGTCAGTCCCGTAATAGCGGTACAAGTCATGTCGGAGTGTAGCCCAGAACACCCTGAGAAACTACTGGTAACACTACCAGCAAATCTCGCTTGCCCTGGACAGGGACGACTATGTGTAATGGCTCTCCTAGACACAACGCAATATCAACTCCCAATACCGAGAGAGACGAATCCTGTCTAACCGTCACTGCCTCCAAGTGCTTCGAGACTGCACCCAACTACTACCTGTTTGCACGACTCAATAGAGCCGTGGTAGGGTAGTAATCTAAGAACAGTGGGAACAGACTTGAGGCGAAGTGACAGTGTCAAGTCAACGGACTAAGCTGTACTCATGTCACCTGGGAACTGTTAACTGACGACAGGTATAATACCAACCAACAGTTCCCGACGAGTCCTGTCCAATGTACTCGTAACCTAACGAGCACCTGCATACTATCTCCAGTACGACGTACTGATGGCTGTGGGACAGACCATCTCCCCTGCTGGGACGAGAAGCGTATGCACCAGTCTACTCTGGAGTATCGATGCTCTGTCTCGATAATCCTATGACTAGGGACCAAAATAAGGATGTGCTTATAGACTACTCAGCCCCCACTAGTGTGATCGTCATCACAAGGCCGGTAGTCAACCAAAGATCCTAAGGGCTCCATCAATATGTTTTTAGCGATATGTTAAAAGAAACATATACACATATTAAGATAGAAACAAACCAAGTAGCATACTTCTATATCGAGCAAGACTGTCGTAAACCCGTATATATATCCCAAGCCTCCAAAATGTATTATACAAACTAGTACTATACAATAATGGCCTCTAGGGCATACATATCCAACAAGAAAACGTCAACGGAAGAAAGTGGGGTGCGATGGATTTCTAGCGACAAATTGGCAAGTTTTTGTAAAAATTTTGTTTTGTGGTTTTTTTTATAGAGTTTTTGCAAAAGATTTTTATAAGGAGCTTAGACACACTTTTAAGTAATCACAATATGCACAATCAAATCTAGAGCTAGGGTCCCCTAAGTCAACTAGACTGCTCGTAACTGTTTCAAAGGGCAAGTTGTGAGATCCTCAAATCGCCTCTTCACCGCCAATTGTGGCCAGGTAAGCACTGTTGGATATAGTGCCCTCAAAGTCAATTATTGGATCGCAGGAACGTAATTGCAATGATTGAGGGAGGACCTATACCGGTAGGACAGTCTCACTCGAGATGATGGTATGCTATCTGGTTTATCTTTATCATCGTGTACTGATTTAGGTGACATGATATATATCACTATTGCACGTTGATAGAGCCCATAGGATTCTTGCTTGACTACCAGCAGTATGATGGCGATCATATACGTGAGAGTTGGGTAGTCTATAAGCACACCCTTAAATATGGTCCCTAGTCGCGGGAGTTTCGAGATAGGGCATCGATACTCCGGAGTAGACTAGTGTATACAGTCGAGACCCCGACGAGGGGCGGTGGCCGGTCTCACAAGCCATTGGTGTCAATTGGTTAACCTAAGATGTATACAGGTGCTCATTGGGTTATGAGTACACCAGGCAGGACTCGCCGGGAATATGCTAGCTGGTTTTTGAAACCCGTCGTCAGATAGCAATTCCCGGGTGACATGTCTATAGGTTAGTCTATCAACCTGAGATCGTCATTTGTCTCGTGTGAGTTCCCACTGTGCTTTGATTATTACCCTACCACGGCTCAAAGGAGTCGTGCAAACAGGTTCTAGTTGGGTACAGTCCTGAGCCACATGGAGGCAGTGAGCGGATAGGAAGGGGATTCGTCTCTCCCTACGTTGGGAGTGAGATCGTGCTGTGTCTGGAGAGCCATTACATAAAATCCATGGCTATGGTAAGCGAGATTTACTGGTAGGTATTCCAGTAGTATCTCAGGTGTTTTGGGCTACACTCCGACACGACTTATACCGCTTTTGGGGGTCTGACGTTTACCAACTCCCTAAGCCCGATATACGATACTCATAGACGAACGGACCGGACTGTACGGATATTGTCACACATAGGCTCAGTAAGGTTCGAGGATGAGTTCGCTCATTGTTTCCCTTTCCCTCAGTACATTGGCAGCCGTTACGTACAGCTAGTACCACTGACGGCTTGTGGTTAAACCCACTGCCAGGGTATTGACGAGTCTTTAGAGTCCCCCACAGAAAGTTTCCCAGTTCGAGCGAAACGTTGTAGAGGCCGTATGGTTTTATGGCAGGGTTCGAACATACGCGTGCACTTGTGCACGTGTCATGGTTCGGACGGATAATACTAGCGGGCTTTGGTTTAAGCCGGATCCTAGTATTATACTGTGTAGATTTTGTCTCATTGCATTTGTATTCGGTCGGAATACAAATGCGGGTATGTATATACAGTTGCGGGGTTATCCCATAATTAGTTAAGGGATCGCTTTTTGAAGTTGCCAGCTTGCATTCTTTATTTGGCCAAATTCCCATCCGTTTGTTCTTTGGCTGAATTTTGCTTAAAGATGGTTCTTTTTGCAAATGTGACATTTTGTAAATGGGAGGGGTTTTCTGTGGTCAGGGCCTCCAGCACCTTCCTGCAACAACTTGAGGATTCTAGATGGTTTTGACTCAATTGTTGCATTATTGATCTTTTGGAAATGCTAGGATATTTTGGTGGTGATCTTTTCCTTGTGGTTACTCTCTTCACTTGTGCTCACCTCCTCATGATTGCCTTGGCCGAGCACAATAAGAGGCAGCCCCATTTTTCCTTTGTAAAAGAGATTGATAGATTTTTAGATTGCACAAAATTCTTTAGCTCAATTTCAAAAGCTCATTTCATCTTCCCTCCTTATGGCAACTTCGATTAACCCTTCATCCATTCACTTGGGTAATTTGAGACGGTATTCTACATCATCTCTACATCCACCTTGGACACGTCGGCTAGCAAACTTTGTGTCCGAGTTCCTCGGTTCAGAGGCGGGAGCCCGTATAAAGATTCGTTGATGTGGCGCAGTTTTCGGCGAGGTGGAGATCATGGATCGAGCGAGATCGGAAAGCGAGCTTCGTCGGTGCATCCGCAACATGCTAGGGACAGAGGTTAAAGACCGAAGGACACAGATCGATCGGTATAATCTCGAAACCCCCATTACAGTATATTAGTTAACGGTTAATGGAATGATCCGGGATTCAGATGCGGTTAGCGCCAGTTCGTAAAAACTTTTTGTTCCGCATTTGGCCTCGGAAAGATGGTCGGGGCGCTGCTGCGTCCCAACATGGTATCAGAGCCAAACTATTAACCGTTAACTAGTTGGTTTAGACAATGTTAAAGTATCGAAACCGAAACGAAACCCAAACGACGTCACGGAAAATGTAGTTTCTGTTGTTTTTTAAACTTCTTCAAAAAATTATTTAAACAAGTGCAGAGGACTACTGGAGAGACCACAAGAGGACACCCCAAACACGGACCTACCTCGCCGAAATTTTGTCGGCCATCATACCCGCATTTCCTGTGTCTGTTCACACCAGAATATTGCATTATTATATTCCCCATTCTTATTCATTTTATAAATAAACAGGTACTTTTGACGCATGTCTGCTACATGTTACAGGTTACAGGTTCTTGAACAGAAAACAGTGAAAAAGACAGAAGATGATGCAAAAGAGAGACTTTGACCAATAAACAGAAAGATCTTGCACAAAGATCAGTTTACAAAGAACAAAGGACAGCGCAAGGTCCAAGATTACAAAGCAAACGGGTAAAGTTCACTACAAGTATTCACTGGAAGATCTGGAGAAGACCAGAAGTCAAACAGAGAAAAGACCTATAGAAATAGGAAGCAAAAATCACCAAGAAGCAGCACTTGAACTTTCATCCATCAAGTCCTCCTTTTGGCCGCGGAACCGCGGCCAAACCCAGGCTAAGGCCGCGGTTCCGCGGCCGTATTAAGCACGTAGAGTGTAATTTTTTTACCATAATTCTTGGCGGCTTTGACCGGTCAACCTAGGGCTATTTTTGTAATTGTAGACATGCGAATCAGATGTAACGTAGGGTTTCCTATCCTCTATAAATAGGAACTCTAATCATTGTAATTTCTGATGCCTCCTTTTAATAATAAATTCAGATCTCTTTATGGAGAGCATCGGTGTTTCTTTTCAATTCATGAATTCAGATCTGACAAACCTGCGTTGATGATTGGAGAGATGCATCTGTAAGTAGATTTAATTCCTTGCTCTAGTTTAGATTTCAATTCTTTGCCCTAGGTAGATTTAATTTCTTGCCGTAGATAAATTGTTTAGAGTTAGCTTTGGGGAAGGATTTTGAGAGATGAGATCTCTCATCCCTTTCTTACCCATAATATATTTTCAATAGGACTCCATGCATACACGCACACACCGCGTCCTACGGCACCCTATCTCTCCAGGTAGCGGTGATACCGTAGTGTAAAAGCCCGGTTACGCGCGTTTTCCATGGAGGTTAGGGTAGGGATCTCTAAAGGAAGGACAAGAACCTAGAGGAAGGAACACCTTCCCGAATGGATCTAATCCCCTTTATTGATAATTACCATAACTCCTCATAGATCTTCATTCGGGTATAGAAAGCATTGAGATTTACCTGCATTTCCAAACCATCCTAAACCTAACCCTAGCAAGACTAGATCTAGATAATTGTAGTATAGAATAATTAGGTTTTTAGATTTAATAACCAATCCGAACACCCTTCGGAATTAACTCGTTAGCGCGACTAGGAGATTCACAACATCCCTGTGGACCGACCCGTACTCACCGGCTAGCTGCAAAGCGACGCCGTTCTTGATTGCGGTAATAGATAGTTTTTGAGATCAATCAAATGGCGCCGTTGCCGGGGATCGAACCTGGGTCACCTGCGTGACAGGCGGGAATACTCACCACTATACTACAACGACGCGTGACAGGCGGAAATACTCAATCAAATGGCGCCGTTACCGGGGATGGCGTAGAACTTACCTTTTTGCAATTTCGGGTTAATCTTAATAAAATTAAAAAAAATCATAAAAATCTGAAAAATCCAACAAAAAAATATAAAAATATATCAATTGTTATTTTTGGAAAGGGTACTTTGTTGTGTGAAATCTTGCAGGAACAAACTCGGATCTAGAAATTTACAGAAAGATAAACAGAAAACAAAATATCAAAACAGAAGAGGTCTACGAAATCAGAACAGCAGAATTTTTCCAGAGATCTGTACCCTCCATCTCACCTCGTTTCCGCCGCGAAAACCGACCTAAGACCGCGTAACCGCGGCCGTCTGGTCAAATCAGAAGTACAAAAAAATTCTTGGGACTCGAGCCAGCAAACTGACCGCGGAAACGCCGCGGGAGGTAGCTTCAGACCGTGGGAACACGGCATTTTGGTGACTTTAGCTCTTGAAAATTGCACCGTAAGTCTTCTCTGTTCCTTCTCTGCAATTTTTCAAATATCTTTTCTGAAAATTCCTGCAGAATTCCATGCGGTATAAAAATATTTCCCCTTCCAAATAACAATCTTGTGCAGGATTTTTAGGCCCCGCTTAAAATAAAAATTGATTGCAAGTAATATTTTTCTGTTGCATATCTTTTATCAACAATCTTTATGCAACAATTTCCAAATAAAGAAAAAGGAAAAAGGACAAATCTTTTATTAGAAACCTTGCAAACCTTTGCCGCAAATAAATCCTTGCACCACCACCCATCTTTCTTTCTTTCACCCTTTCTTCTTACAACATGGGTACCCCACATAATAAATCACTTGCCGAACTTTGGTATCCCGAACCTACTTTTGCGTCGTACGTCAATTTGTTCGGTCAATTTAAAGACATCCCTCCTTTCCTAAAATATCTTTGAAAGATCAAATAGAGGCGTCTAGGAGAAACAGTTTGACTTTTCAACCCACTTTGTGTCAACCAAGTCAATTTTTACCACCTCCATATGTTGACACCACTTTTTCAAGTCCTTCTGTCACTCCTAAGCCGATGTCCATTGCTGAGCATATTGCTCAATCTAGCAGCCGATCTTTCATCCCTCTCCACTCATCTAGTTCTAGGGGCCCGCACGATTATTCACCTTTTTATCCACATGTTGACCCTACCCCTGTCCAACAACCCACTTCCTACCAGTCCTACCCGACTTTTCCACCGTCACTAGACAATGTTTCTACACAGCCATTAGGGAGTTTCACGTATCCAAACAATTTCGAATCTTTTACCGAAACCCCCTTACCACCAAAGTCTAGTTTGGAAGAGTCGTTGGAAGCTTATATTGCTGCAACAAACAAAATGGTTAGGAATGTGGAAGCGTCCGTGGCCGCCCTTATGCAACCTGCTGAACCGGTAGCTAGTTTCCCGCTAGCCCCAAATTTTTCAATGTATGAGGAGGCGGTTGGACAGAATGAGAATGTGAGAGGATTTCCAAATCAAACTTACCCTTACCCAATTGAAGCCCACAACTCCAGTTTTCCATCGAATGTCCTAAATGATTCACAATTTCAAAATAAAAACGAGTTGTGCGACTTTGTAGTGTTTGATTTGCCAAATTGTGAAGAACCCCTTTCGAGTGAAACCACACCTAATCCTTTCGATCTTTACACCTCCCATCTAGAACCTAAATCGATATCCATGCTTTTGATGAGGTGTCTAAGAAAATTGATTTTCACTTGATTGAGGATATAGACGCCGGGAATATTTCGGATGATGAACCTGTCGATTTAATTGAAATTTTATGTTCAAATCATCATCCCGAGTTATTAAATGTTTCTCCCGAATCTCATATGCGTCTTGATTTTGATGATAATGGCATGGATGAGTTGAATCTTGAGGAGAATTATGAGGATAATATTGAGGAGAGTAGTAAGGATAATATTGAGGTTGAACCAATTTTGTTTGATGTGTCGGATTTTCCAATTCATCCTCTTGAACCTTTGACTGTTATATCACCCTCCCTCCTTTCCATCGTTCCGACCACGCTTGAAGACTGTAAGCTTGAAAATTTTTTCTTTGAATATGATACTGTTCTCACAGACGATAACACTTACGAGTGTTTCAATTTTTCGGACGATGTTGATGACTCACCGCCCGAGTTTGAGTCCTTTACATTTTCAGATGAGTTAGTTGAACCATCAGACTCGGTTGCTTACAGTAGTTTCGAACCATTAATGGAATCTTTCAAGTTCGAGACAGTTTACTACGGTGAGAATGATACTATCCCTAATTCACTTCCTTTCGTCCTTCCTATTGTTCCGACCGTGTAAGTGACCGTTACGCTTTCATCTCCTATACCAAGTTCGGCGTACCCATGTTTTCTTGCGAATCTTGAGGGATTTGACCCCATTTCTCGACGGGTTGAGAGGTTAGCGCAATCGCTTTTAACACATCGGTCATCACAAATTGCGCTAATTTATTCACTAGCTTTACACCCTCAAGATCGTACTCCACTTCTTTCTTCTTTCCGCCAGTCTTCTCCCCCATCGAGACCACATTCTCTTCTTCCCATTCGGTCTCGTGTGTTTCTCATTTCTTTTCTTTCCACCCCATTCTTTCACCAACTAGATCAGTACCACGATAAGATTTTTGAATGGTTGGTGTTAACCTTTGGCTTGTGTAAGGCCAAGCTTAAGTTTGGGGGGACCTTGTTGTATATATATACATATATTTTTGTTTCTTTTTCTATATAAAAAAAAAATTCAAAACAATAAAATAAAAAAAAATTATAAATAAATAAACAGGGGAGTGCCGGCATTTTGACCCTTTTGGTGTAGCATGACAGTGAGGACACTGTCAAGTTCAAGTTTGGGGGTATGCTCGGTACGTCTTCTTCCTTCGCATTCATTTGTACATATTTTTGCATTTGCATATTTATTTGAAAACCCATAAAAATTGAAAATTTTCAAAAATTATAAAAATTATTGTATTCAATTTTGGTCTAATTGACTTGAGTTTGACAGATAGGTTAACTAGCTAGGAACAACTAGATCTTAGACTTGGTAAATTAAAAACCCTAAAAATAACCTTCCTTAAAATTTAACGGTAGAAAGTATATGTCTTTATAGATTATTTAGAAATAGGCAAATTTTGGGTTCACTTTTTGGGCTAAGTCGAAACGAAGGAAAAGTATTGATGTTCTTATTAGAGTATAAGTTTGAAAAATAATTCCAAACTTAAGTCTAGATTCTGAAAACGTATACCCTAAAATTTGCACAATCACGCACCTTAAAACTTGGAATAGTAGAAGAGACCTTAAAATGCTCTTGTCTAAAGTCCTTAGTACGAAGAAAAAAATATACAAGTGTGAATAAAAAATAAAAAAGTGAACACTGGTTTTTGTGATTACTTAAGGTTGAAAAAAATACAAAAATATTTAGCGATGGTGCTTCATCACCAGTGCCTTAGACCAACTGGTTTGGGAGTCACTGCTAAAAAGCCTTTGGTGTTGCAAAACTAGGAAGTACGCTTTAAAGTGCAAACGCATTTTGTAATCGGTCGTTGGTACCTCAAGAAGTATTAACGGTCGCATGAAGGATGTGTAAGAAAAATTCATTAAAATTCACCAATTAAGAAGTGCTTTGGACAACAGACAAGAGTACGATTTTCAAGTGTAGGGGTAATATTTACACACACGTAGGGATATGTGATTGGAGTTTAGATGAGAGAAAGGAATGAAGAATATAACTTGTATCTTTAGTAGAGTTGATAAAAATTCCTAAGTGGAGATGGAACCCTAGAAGGAAAACTTAAGAGATGCCGAAAGCTAAGTAGGTCTGCAGAACATATATAATCTTAAGTTAGATGATGAGGAAGTGTGAAGAATATAGGTGGATAATTCGCAAGTCGACGATAATAGAATTCCTTGTTAGAAAATCTAATTGGAGAACAAAAGTCAATGGGCCGAGTTGATACGATTTTTTGGGTAGTATCCGCTGAAAACCCTCAGGAGACAACACTCCTCCTACTAGGGACACCTAGAGGTTTAACGGCTTGTTACACGAGCTCAGTGCAATCGCGTTTCCCTGCAAAAGTGCGGTTAGGTTTTTAGAGAATAAAAAATAAGTTTGCTCGAGGACGAGCAAAAGATAAGTTTGGGGGTATTTGTTCACACCAGAATATTGTATTATTATATTCCCCATTCTTATTCGTTTTATAAATAAACAGGTGCTTTTGACGCATGTCTGCTACATGTTACAGGTTACAGGTTCTTGAACAGAAAACAGTGAAAAAGACAGAAGATGATGCAAAAGAGAGACTTTGACCAATAAACAGAAGGATCTTGATAAAGCCTACACAAAGAGCAGTTTACAAAGAATAAAGGGCAGCGCAAGGTCCAAGATTACAAAGCAAACGGGTAAAGTTCACTACAAGTATTCACTGGAAGATCTGGAGAAGACCAGAAGTCAAACAGAGAAAAGACCTATAGAAATAGGAAGCAAAAATCACCAAGAAGCAGCACTTGAACTTTCATCCATCAAGTCCTCCTTTTGGCCGCGGAACCGCGGCCAAACCCAGGCTAAGGCCGCGGTTCCGCGGCCGTATTAAGCACGTAGAGTGTAATTTTTTTACCATAATTCTTGGGGGCTTTGACAGGTCAACCTAGGGCTATTTTTGTAATTGTAGACATGCGAATCAGATGTAACGTAGGGTTTCCTATCCTCTATAAATAGGAACTCTAATCATTGTAATTTCTGATGCCTCCTTTTAATAATAAATTCAGATCTCTTTATGGAGAGCATCAGTGTTTCTTTTCAATTCATGAATTCAGATCTGACAAACCTGCGTTGATGATTGGAGAGATGCATCTGTAAGTAGATTTAATTCCTTGCTCTAGTTTAGATTTCAATTCTTTGCCCTAGGTAGATTTAATTTCTTGCCGTAGATAAATTGTTTAAAGTTAGCTTTGGGGAAGGATTTTGAGAGATGAGATCTCTCATCCCTTTCTTACCCATAATATATTTTCAATAGGACTCCATGCATACACGCACACACCGCGCCCTACAGCACCCTATCCCTCGAGGTAGCGGTGATACTGTAGTGTAAAAGCCCGGTTGCGCGCTTTTTCCATGGAGGTTAGGGTAAGGATCTCTAAAGGAAGGACAAGAACCTAGAGGAAAGAACACCTTCCCGAATGGATCTAATCCCCTTTATTGATAATTACCATAACTCCTCATAGATCTTCATTCGGGTATAGAAAGCGTTGAGATTTACCTGCATTTCCAAACCATCCCTAAACCTAACCCTAGCAAGACTAGATCTAGATAATTGTAGTATAGAATAATTAGGTTTTTATATTTAATAACCAATCCGAACACCCTTCGGAATTAACTCGTTAGCGCGACTAGGAGATTCACAACATCCCTGTGGACCGACCCGTACTCACCGGCTAGCTGCAAAGTGACGCCGTTCTTGATTGCGGTAATAGATAGTTTTTGAGATCAATCGGCGTCGCCGGCCAAGTGAAAGGCATTGTTTTTAGTTGTTTTAGGTGTGCTCTTGTGTCTATGATGATGGTTCTGTGGTGTTGTTTATTTGACCCAATTTGGATATGGTTTTATCAGTATGTTTGGGCTATTCGGGGGTTATTTCGAAGTCAATATTTTCTAACATTGTTTAAAGTTTTGCAGTGCTTTACATTACTATTTGTGACCGTGAATGTTATTCGATCGGTAAAACTTGTCTAATTGCTATAGTCCTTTTAGACGGGTTTTGCGAACGTGACATTCACGTTGATGTTCTGTGTTGTGCTGTGATGTTGAGGATTTGTCGTGGTGGATAGTTCCTGTGCAATGGTAGTGCAGTTTTGATATTTGTACATTTGATATCGCGGGGCGAGCGTCCGACATGTGGACTGCCGTCACTGCCTGTTTGTATATTCTTTTGGGGCACGACAGGGTTGAGGTCGATGTACCTATTGTATATATTTTCTTTTCTGTACTAGGTTTACCCCGCGGTGGAGTGCACGGATAGCCGGGTTCTGGAGGGCAACGGGTCCGCATCTCATGGCTTTGAGAGGGAGGGGACCTCACTCTAGGATTGGCGGGCTGTTCGCCACACTCGTAGGGAGTATAGGTTTTCATTGCACAGGCTATCCACACGACCAGGGGAACGTCGGGTTTCATTTGTGGCTCTATGAAACTCGGGGCTCCCAGTATATCTGTATTGTTCTGTGATGCTTATTACTTTTCTGTAATGTTGCATTTTATCACGCCTAGAGCGATTATTATATATTGATATATATACTAATAGATGTTGTATATGTTTTACACCCGCGCTAGTCCAGTCCCCGCTCTGTCGTTAGTTAAGTAACCTAACGGGTGATGACGGGATCCAGTGGCGAATGCAGACGGCATATACGTACATTTTATTTTCGTTCTTTATTGGTGTGATTAATTGATGGGACTGCGTTGATTCGGATCAATGCAAAGAAAACAGACCTATATAGATGTTGTTGGAACAATTTTCAAAAAGTTGTTATTGCAAGGACGCTTTCATTTGTTTTGCACAGTGGTATTCAGTTTAGAATATCCAGCACCTCATTCGACGGGGCAAGGGCCGAGATCCCTTCACCAGGAGCGACCCCTTGGACCGAGGTTTGCGTCAGGGTAATAACTTCACTATAGTCGATTACTTTTTTCTTTGCATCGTGGTATTCAGTTTGGAATATACTGCACCTCATTCTATGGGGAAAGAGCCGAGATCCCTTCACTGGGAATGACCTCTTTAGCGAAAGTTTTCACCACTATATTTTGTAAAAACTATGCAGTTTCTTCAATGATATCAAGTTCATTACGCTAAAGGTTTTTCGCCAAAAACCAGTCGTAGCCCTCCGTCATTTCTTACAAGCACAAGTAAAGAAAGGAGGGATCCTCTCACGAATCACCGTGAGACGGGACTTTTAAAATTACCTTTCCCACTTGTCTAGCCTAGGCACCACAAAGTCTGGTTTAGATAAACGACCGATGCCTAGAACTTTTTCTTTGTCCTAATGAGCACGACAGTCCTTATTGGCTGAGTTTAATATTTTTTAATTAACTCGAAGGTTGATGCAAAATGCTTTTTGTGATTTTTGGGGTCCTAGGAAGGGTAATGAAATCCCCACCCAATCTGGATTGGTGTTATAGCCCCTTAAAAGTCCGTTTTTAATAAAAAATGCAAAGCAGTAAACACACAAAAATTCAAAACACTTGCCAATTTTTTTTCTTTTATTTGCGGCGCAAAGAATCCTGGACAAAATCAAGTTATCAGAGAAGGGGGAGATGTTTTGCGCAAAGAACCCTGCAGGAAAATTTTTCAGAGGAGATCAGAGGGTTACAGAGAGGAAAAGAATGCTTACCGAGAGATTCAGAAGGCTGACTTCACCATCCTGCGGAGGATCTGCGGTCAAAAGCAAGATATTGCGGAGGTCCCGCGGTTCTTTTGTTGGATCAGGCCTCCAAAATTCTGTTGTGCGCTGCTGTGGTTCTCCTCTGTTTTTTCAGATTTGTTGCTTGCTGTTTTGTGCACTTGATTTTTCCAGATCTGAATCTGTCCTTCTTTCCGATCCTGCACAATTCGCAGGAAAACCCTTCAAAAAATAACAAGATGATAAAAAAAAATTTGTGATTTTTTATATGTTTCAATTTTTATGATTTTTAATTTTTTAACTAACCCGAAATTAGAAAAAGAAAATAACTACCGTTATCCCAGGCAACGGCGCCATTTGATTGATGTGAGATTTTTTACTTATGCGTACGTGCCTTTTGAAATCAAAGAATAAAATACCGCCATCAAGAACGATGTCGCTTGGTAGCTAACCGGTTGAGTATGGGTCGGTCCACAGGGAAAACGTGTATTTTCTAGTTGTTCTAACGAGTCAATTCCTATTTGTGGTAGGTTTTGATTTTCTATAAAAACCGGGGTTGAAATTGATTTGGATTAAAACCTTGCTATGGTTAGGATTAGGTTAGTTTAGAAAGTCAATTATTCTCACCGTTTTTTTGCCCTAATTAAGAACTTTAGGTGTTAAGGTAATAGTTACCAAAGGGGATTAGCACGACCGGGAAGAAACTAGGTTTCTTCCCTTTGGTCCTTGTCCGTCCTTTCTTAACTCTTATCCCTAACCTCTATGGAAATCAACCACAACCGGTCTTAACTAGGGAATCACCGCTACCTCATGGGATAGGGTGCCGTAGTGAGCGATGTGTGGTTGTTTTGCATAGAACCCTTATTTTAAAATATTGAACGGGCAAGAAAGGGGTGAGAGATTTTCATCTCTCAAACCTTCCCCAAACCTAACCCTAACAAGTGAGTAACTACTCACTTATTAGGGAATTAGAAAAGGAATTCATTTTTTTGTGTGATTTTAATAGCCTAATTAACTTGCGGAAAATAACTACGGCAGATAAAAATTTGCAGAGAAATAAAATTGCAGATAAAAAAATTCAAGATAAAAAAAACTTGCTTTTTATTGATGCACTCTTTGACAATTACAAGGAATGAAAATTTTAATCTAGGAAAATAAAAAGAGGCATGCTCCAAAAAGAGCTGTAGGCTTCCTATTTATAGATAATAGAAACCCTAGGGTTTACATCTGATCCATATCTAGAATTACAAAACTACCCTAAGAAAACCGGGTCAATGCACCGACTTCCACCGACACGCACCGACACACCGACACGTGTTCAATATGGCCGTGGAACCGCGTCCATAAGCCTTGTTTGGCCGCGGTTCCACGGCCGTTTAATGGGCTTGTGGGCTGAGTTTCTGATGGCTTCTTCATGTTTCTTTTTTATTGTATTTTCTTCTCTTGGTTCTTCAGAATCCCTTCTAGTTTCTTCCAGATTTCCATAGTGAAGAATGTTGTGGGCTTTTACCGTTTGCTTCGTGTTGAAGTCTTGAATCTTATGCTGCCGTCGTACTTTGTGTAATCGAACTGTTCATTGATCTTCATTTGTTCCTTAAACTGTAGGCGACATCATATAGATTCTTCTATTTGTTGGTCGTAGTCTCACTTTTTATAGTGTTTTTTCATCATTTTCACTGTATTGTTCCGAGAACCTGTAACCTGCAATTATTTAACAGATATGGATCAAAAGCACCTATTTATTTGCAATATGATTAAGAATGGGGAATATATTAATGCAAAATTCTCCCTTTCACACCATTTGTGCTTATTGTTCAGATCCATCTCATTTGACCGAAGAGTGTCCTTACAATCTACCATCTCAAGGACAAGATCTGGTTAATGCTGCATTTCAGCAAAGACCAAGAAACATTTCATACTCTTCCATGTATAACCTTAGTTAGAGGAACCACCCTAATTTCTCCTGGAACCAGAACCAAAACCAGAATCAGAACCCGAACCAGTTCTAAGGCCAGAACAACTTTCAGAGGACCCCTTCATGACAAAAACAAGCTCATCAACCTTTCCAACTCCAACCTTTTCAGAATCCGACGAACAACTTTGCATCTTACAACAATTCTTTTCCTCAAAACAACAACTTTGTTCCGTCCAATAATGATAAGGTTTCCTGGCTAGAATAGATTCTTGATGCTTTTATGAAGCAATCAACTCAATACATTGTGAACATTCAATCTTCCATTCAATCACTTATGCAACACACATCTTCTCTTGGACAGAGCATCAAAACCATCGAGACCCAGATTGCACAGCTGAACGCGGCATTGAGCGAGTGAGAGAAAGGAGAACTTACATCTCGGCCATTACCCAATCCTAGTCACCCACATAATGCACAAGTTGCTCTTGAACAACAAAACCATAATGTGAGTGCCGTGACTACGTTGAGATTAGGAAGAATGCTGAACAACAATATCGGCGCATCAAATGATGATGATGATAGCACTCCGACTGCTTGTTCATCTTCTCCTTCATCTTCTGACCCCATTCTCCATTCTTCATAGGGCTCTTCTTCAAAAAATGATGCTTCAAATGAACTTACCTCTCACTCCACTCAAAGTCCAGTTTTGGGTTTCGTTCCAACTCCACAATCTCCTCCACAAATATTGGACTCAACCAATTTAAACAAAATTCCATTTCCAAACCGGTTGAGATCCAATAAACAAAATCCACAAATAGAGAAGGTTGTGGAGTTGTTCAAACAGGTTAACATAAACATTCCCCTCTTAGATGCAATCCAACAAGTCCCCTCTTATGTAAAAATCTTGAAAGACTTGTGCACTAAGAAGAGGAAATCCCAGGTACCGAAGAAAGTTTTCTTGCCAAGTAACGTGAGTAATGCTCTTACCCAAGATTTACCATAAAAACAGAAGGACCCTGGCTGTCCTACGATTTCAATTACCATTGGGGATAAGAACATCAATCGCGCTCTTTTGGTTCTCGGTGCCAGTGTTAACCTTCTTCCTTATTCAGTTTATGAGCAACTCAGTGTAGGAAAACTCAAACTTACACACTGTACTCTTCAAATGGCTGACTGATCTATCACCCATCCTAAGGGTGAGTTAGAGGATGTGTCGATTAAGGTTGGGGAATTCATATTACTCGTTGATTTCATTGTTTTAGATACACAACTAGCCAAACCCCGAAATCAAATTCTGGTGATTCTCGTTCGCCCATTCCTTGCAACCTCAAATGCGGTGATCAATTGTCGAAATGGTTCCATGAACCTATCTTTTGGTAATATGACAATTGAACTCAACATTTTTAGGTTAGGGAATCAGCCATCCGAACCGAATGCTCATATACTGTATATCTGTTCCATTCAGGAGATCTCCCCCGATGATTGTGAATTTGAAGAATTTCTGTTTGATCATGGTGATCTTGATGCAACTAGTGTGTTCTTCTTTGAACCTGCTACTTCCGACTATGACAAAGAATACGAGTGCTTCACGTTTTTGAACGATCTTAACATATCACCAACCGAGTTGGAATCTTTTGAATTTTCGGATGAGTTAGTTGAACCATCCGACTCTATTGCATACACTCACTTTGAACCCCTCTTGGAATCCTTTGAGTTCAAGACACATTCTTCGATCTTATCTTGAGTTGTTTCTCCTTCGACGATCGAACTCAAGCCACTACCGTCTCACCTCAAGTATGCTTACTTAGGTGAAATTAGACTCCCTTGGTAATCATTTCGGCTTCTCTAGCTCTAGAGCAAGAGAAAGCCCTGCTTTTGGTCTTGTAATCAAATCGGCAAACTTTCGGTTGGACGATGGCAGACATCAAAGGGATTAGTCCCCTGATCATTGAACATCACATTCACATGATGAATGATGCCAAATCAGCCAGGGATCCACAGAGACGTTTGAATCCAGTTATGAAGAAGGCTATGAAGAAATGGATTGTCAAATGTCTGGATAGTGGTATCATTTACCCTATATCCAACAATCAATGGGTCGGTCTAATAGACATTGTCCCTAAAAAGTCGGGCATTACGGTCATCACAAATGAGGAAAACAAGTTAATCCCCAGTCGCACCCAAACCGGGTGGCGAGTATGCATTGATTATCGAAAACTCAACGCCGCAACACAGAAAGATCACTTTCCGCTACCTTTCATTGACCAAATGCTCGAAAGATTAGCTGGACATGATTTTTACTATTTTATGGACAATTAATCAGGTTACAACCAGATTCCCATGGCCAAAAAAGACCAGGACAAAACCACTTTCACATGTCCTTTGGCCACGTTCACATATCGTTGCATGCTCTTTGGGTTATACAATGATCAAGCTACATTTTAGCGGTGAATGATGGGCATATTCTCTGACATGGTGGAGAAGTTTCTGAAGATATTCATGGACGATTTCTCCATCTTTTGAGACTCTTTTAACAAGTGTTTACAACATCTTGACGTTGTCCTTACTCGATATAAGGATAAGAATCTCACTTTGAACCGGGAGAAATGCCACTTCATGGTGCGCGAAGTTATTGTCTTAGGACATATCATTTTACGAAACGACATCGAGGTTGACAAAGAAAAATTTGATGTCATTTCCAACCTCTCTCCTCCATAATGCGTCAGAGACGTCAGATCCTTCCTTGGCCATGCCAGTTTTTATAGATGGTTCATTAAGGATTTCAGTAAGATTGCTAGACCCTTGACTCTTCTGCTGTCCAAGGACATAACGTTCAACTTCAACTCGGACTGTCTGACTGCTTTTGAATCATTACGAAGCTCACTCACTACAGCTCCCATGCTATCTTCTCCCGAATGGACACATACTTTTGAGATCATATGAGATACATCAGACTTTGCCATCAGTGCGGTCTTCGGAAAACATATCGAAAAGATGCCGCATGTGAATCTACTACACAAGCCGAACCTTGAATGATGCGCAATTGAACTATACAACAACCGAAAAAGAGTTCTTTGCGGTTGTATTCACTTTGAAGAAATTCAGGCCATATCACATTGGCTCTCCAGTCGTTGTCTACACTAATCATTCTGCTTTGAGGCATCTTTTCGTGAGAAAGGATGCCAAATCTCGGCTGATACATTGGTTCCTCTTACTTAAAGAGTTTGACCTTGTCATTAAGGACAAAAGTGGATGTGAAAACATTGTCTCCGATCATCTTTCACGAATTCCTTCTTCGACAACGATACCTCTCCCGATAAACGATGCTTTTCCTGATGAACAACTCTTGACCGTATCTTGCGAACTTTGGTTCGCAGATATTGTGAACTATTTAAAAATATGACTCATACCAAGCAAATGGTCGAGTGAGGGCAAACTTAGATTTTTCTCCCAAGTAAAACAATTTTACTGGGACGAACCCTACTTGTTCAAGTATTATCCAGACCAAATCATTCGCCGGTGTATCCCTGAAAACAAGTTCAAGAGCGTGTTTTCATTCTGCCACGATCAAGCGTGTGGCGGGATTTTTGGCCCAGAAAGACAGCTGAGAAAGTCTAGCGGTATGGCTTTTATTGGCCAAAACTTTTCAAAGAAGTACATGATTACTGCAAAACTTGCTCCCGGTGCCAACATTTGGACCGGATCTCTAGGAGAAATTAAATGCCTTTCCAATCAATTCTGGTTGTTGAGATGTTCGATGTTTGGGGGATTGATTTCATGGGCTCGTTCCCCAACTCTTTTAGGAACTTCTATAACCTTCTAGCTGTTGTTTATGTCTCCAAATGGGTCAAGAAAATACCGAGATGGACGAACGACAACAAGGTTTTCGTTGTAGGGTTACGGCAGCGCCCTAGCCATTAATCCATGGCCAAACGCGGAACAAAAACATTTAAAACCCGGAGCTAACGGAACCCTAATCGAGGGATCGTACCATTAACCTTATACTAGTTCTATGAAAAGAGTTTAGTGAGGTTATACCGATCGATCTGTATCCTTCGGTCTTCAACCTCTGTCCTAAGCTCCTCGCGACTTCCTCGATCAAGTTCAATCTCGTGTCTCCTTCGTCAAAGATGATCCACGCCGAGGATTAGTAATACGGGCTCCCGCTTCAAAACCGAAGCAAATCGGGCATCCAGTTTGCTAGCCTAGATACCCAAGATGAAGTAGAGAGAGTCTGTGATCATTTTGTCTCAATACACCCAAGGATTCTCAACTCATAAGATGGAATGGGTGGAGGTTGAAGAAGAAGCCATGGATGAAAAAGTGTGAGCTCAAGTGAAAGGCCAGGTGAAGAAAATGTCTATGTTGTTTTCTTCAGTGAGTTGTAAGATATTATGTTAGCACAACTAAAGAAAACCCTCTCTACAAAATATCTTCCACTTGCCACTCAAATATCTCACAACACACACCAAGAACCATCAATGCACCATGAATCACACAAGACCCAACACCATGAGTCACAAATTGCACATGCCACATTCAATGCTCAAGGTCAAGACTTGAACTCACAATTTCCATCAAATAAACATTAATCCAAATGATTAAAGAAAGAAAAAGAAATGGAAACCTCAAAAGTAAACTCGTAACGAATTATAAGAATACCCCTCATCTTGTTGGCTACAGTGCCCTCAAGTCAATTATTGGATCGCAGGAATGTGATTGCAATGATTGAGGGAGGACCTTTACCAGTAGAACAGTCTTACTCGAGATGATAGTATGCTATCTGGTTTGTATTTATCATCGCGTACATGCTTCAGGTGAGATTACAGATCACTATTACATGCTGATAGAGCCCATAGGATTCTTGCTTGACTACCAGCAGTATGATGGCGATCATATACGTGAGAGTTGGGTGGTCTATAAGCACATCCTTAAAGTGTCCCTAGTCATAGGCGTTTCGAGACCGGGCATCGATACTCCAAGAGTAGACTAATGTATACGGATCGAGACCCCAACGAGGGACGGTGGCCGGTCTCACAAGCCATTGGTGTTAATTGGTTCACCTAAGATGTATACAGGTGCTCATTGGGTTATGAGTACACCGGACGGACTCGCTGGGAACATGCTAGTTGGTATTATACCTATTGTTAGATAGCAATTCCCTGGTGGCATGTGTACAGCTTAGTCTATCGACCTGAGATCGTCATTTTTCTCGTGTGAGTTCTCACCGTGCTTTGATTACTACCCTACCACGACTCAAAGGAGTCGTACAAACAGGTTTTAGTTGGGTACAGTCCGAGCCACATGGAGGCAGTGAGTAGATCGTCAGGGGATTCTTCTCTCCCGGTATTGGGGGTTGAGGTCTCGGAGTGCACGGGTGGCCATCACCAGAAATTCTCGGCCAGGGTAGTCGAGAATTACCGATCTAGGATCGGTAGTTTCTCAGTTGGTGATAGCTTTCATGCCGACACTGAATGTCGTGTTATTAGGGGTCTGACTTTATCCATCCCCTAGACTCGATATGCGATACTCATAGACGAACGGACCGGACTGTATGGATATTGTCACTGTCAGGCTCAGTAGGGTTTCAGGATGAGTTTGCTCGATGGCCTCCCTTTCGCTCAATACCTGGGCAGCCGTTACGTACAGCTAGTGCCACTGACCTGCTTGTGGTTAATCCCACTGCCAGCGTATTGACGATTCTTTAGAGTCCCACACAGAGGGTTTCCCTGGTTCGGGCGAAACGTTGTAGAGGCCGTATGGTTTTATGGCAGGGTTCGATCATATACGTGCACTAGTGCACGGATCATGATCGGACGGATAATACTAGTGGGTTTTGGTTTAAACCAGATCCTAGTATTATATTGTTGGATTATTTTCGTCTCGTTGTATTCGTATTCGGTCGGAATACGGATGCAGTTATGTATATTCGGATGAGAGGTAATCTTGTAATTCTTTACAAGATTTCTTTAGTTGATTCCATTTCTTTTTGTTGCTTTAAACATTTAGTTTAATGTTTATTGTGAGAAAAATGTGAGGTTAAGTTTTGGCCTTGTGCATTTATTTGATGGTGCATGCACTTGGTGACTCATGGTGTTGGGTCTTGTGATCATTTATTGTGACATAGATAGTTTTATAGGCTATTATTATTGTGTGGGATATTTGTGAAGAGAGGGGGCAATTCTTACCTAGCTCTTAGGATTTTTTCTTTAGTTGAAAATGATCTCTCAAAATATCTCACACAATAACTAAGCCATTTTCTTCACTTGCTTCTTTGCTTGAGCTCACACTTTCCTCCATGAGCATCTTCTTCAACCTCCACCCATCCCACTCATGAGTTGAGAATCCATAGGTGTTTTGAGACAAAGTTATCACACACACTCTCTACTTCATCTTGGGCATCTAGGCTAGCAAACTGGATATTCGAGTTGCTTCGGTTTAGAGGCGGGAGCCCGTATTAAGAATCCTCGATGTGGATCGTTTTCGACGTGGGAGACCGGAGAACGAACTTGATCGAGGAAGCCGCGAAAAGCTTAGGACAGAGGTTGAAGACCGAAGGACACAGATCGATCGGTATAACCTCTATAAACTCTTTACAGTTAACTTGTATAGGGTTAATGGTTCGATCTGGGAATCGGGTTCCATTAGCGCCGTATTTTAAAAGTTTTTGTTCCGCATTTGGCCACGAATTGATGGCCAGGGCACTGCCGTAACCTTACATGGTATCAGAGCCAACCCATTAACCGCATACTAGTTCGTTTAGATAATGTTCAACTATCGAAACCGAAACAACTCCAATTCAATACCCGTAGTATTCCAGTTTCTGTCATTTTTTCAGTATCTTCAAAAATTAGTTTAGCAACTGCAGAAGACTACTTAAGTGACCACTAGAATGCACCCAAAATACGAACCACTTCCACCTGTTTTGGGCCGAGCACATTGCCACAAAATCCAAGCTGGCCGGCCATTCTTTGGAGTCTGGACTGTTAGTGTATATGCCCTAGAGGCCATTACTGTATCATACTAGTATGTATATTACTTGATGAAAGCTTGGGATATTCACCTTGTATTGACAATCTTGCTCAAAATAGTAGTATGATACTTGGTTTGTTTCTGCTTTAATGTGTGCATGTGTTTCTTTTAGCATATCGCCTTTACACATTAGTGGAGCCCTTAGGATCTTTGCTTGATTACCAGCGTTGTGATGGCAGTCACACTCGTGGGGGCTGGGTAATCCATAAGCACATCCTTATGCAAGTCTCTAGTCGCAGGACTATCGAGACAGGGCATCGATACTCCGGAGTAGACTAGCGTATGCGCTTCTTATCCCAGCTTGGGAGACGGTCTGTCCCACAGCCGTCAGTACGTCGTACTTGAGATAGTATGCGGGTGCTCGTTAGGTTACGAGTACACTGGATATGACTCGTCGGGAACTGTTTATTTGTATTATACCTATCGTCAGTTATCAATTCCCAGGTGACATGAGTACAGCTTAGTCCGTTGACTTGACACTGTCACTTCGCCTCGAGTGTGTTCCCACTGTACTTTGATTACTACCCTACCACGGCTTAAAGGAGTCGTGCAAACAGGTAGTTTTTGGGTGCAGTCCCGAAGCACTTGGAGGCAGTGACGGTTAGACAGGATTCGTCTCTCCCGGTATTGGGGGTTGATATCACGCTGTGTCTAGGAGAGCCATTACACAAAGTCCCTGGCCAGGGCAAGCGAGATAGACTGGTAGGTTTCCAGTGTTATCTCAGCTGTTCTGGGCTACACTCCGACATGACTTGTACCGCTAGTAGGGGACTGACGTTTATCGCCCCCATAGGCCCGCCATGCGATGTTCTTAGACGAACAGACCGGACTGTACGGAGACTGTCACATTCAGGCTCAGTAGGAGTTCAGATGGGTTTACCTCGTCAGTCTTCTTATCGGCATCTACCTGGGGACCGTTACGTACAACTAGTGCCGCTTGCGGTCTTTGGTTAAACCCACTGCCAGCGTAGTGTCGAGTCTTTAGAGTCCCACACAGAGGGTTATTCGCCTTTAGGCAAAATGAGTAGAGGTCGCATGGTTTTGCGACGGGGTTCGTTCACATCCGCGCACTTGTGCACGTTTGGTGTCCGGACAGCTTATACTAGCGGGCTTTGGTTTAAGCCGGATCATAGTAAATGATTTAGGATTGGTTTTATCTCATTGTATTCATGTTCCTCGGAACGCGGATACGGGTGTGTATGCACAGTTAACTGAGACAGAGGCAGAGGACTTTCATTAGGGTTGATGACTATTGTCATTTTCTTAACCCTAATGTTTATGTGTGTATTATGATTTATTAATATTAGTTAATTATAATTATGCATGGTTAGGGTTGTTGACCATTTGTCTATACTTGACTTGTTGACCTAGGTTGAC
Organism: Agapanthus africanus; assembly: GCA_030015575.1. Lineage (NCBI taxonomy): Eukaryota > Viridiplantae > Streptophyta > Magnoliopsida > Asparagales > Amaryllidaceae > Agapanthus > Agapanthus africanus. The sequence goes on from JASDDO010000022.1 coordinate 212,391,844, forward strand.
AAGTTGACCATCATCATTCCATATGAAAGATGCTCTTTGATCCTTGCAAAAGCATTTAATGTGAAATGATAATGGTCATTTCCTGATTAACCATGACAATTATCTTTAGCCAATTATATATTTTTCATAAATCACATATATGTGAGAAGGTTGCATTATTCTTCTCACTTTATCATTTCCATTCTCTCTCCTCATCTTCCTCTCTCTCTAGCTCTCCCCTCTCATGAGTTGAGAACCATTTGAGCTTGAGATAATCCCTTAAAAAATACTCTCTACTCTTTCTAAGGTCCTAGGTTTAGCACACCAAGCACCTTAGTTACTTCTAGTTTGAAGTTGGAGCCAAAGGTAGAGGCCCTCGGGTGGATCTTTCTTCGGCAAGAGAAGGCGACGAGACGATCCGTTCTTTCACTCCAAGGAGCAAGGAGAGAAGGACTTGAAGACCTAGGTATAACCCCTTTTCCGAGTACCTAAACTCTTTTAGCTTGTTGTTAGTTTTTGTTTAGCAAAGATCCCTCCTTTACATAGTCCATGTTGCCTAGTGTTGTAAAAATTAGATTTTTCATAACGTTTCCGCCTCCCCGCAAGCACCGTGTTGGGCAACATGGACTTACAGTGGTATCAGAGCCTAGCAAAACACAAACTAACTAGTTAGCAAAGTATTTAGAACTTCGATCGGAAAAAATCACAAAACACATCCGGGAAAAATCAACTTTCTGCCGATTTTTATTTCTGCTTTAAAAATAATAAATCAAACAAAAAAATCGGCTCAGGGTTTTCTAAAGACACCTACCAAAAACGATCTACTGAACCGGTCAAAGCGCCGCGGTTCCGCGGCAAGAACATACTTCTTGCCGCGGATCCGCGGCCAAGTTGACTCGGCCGTGGACCGAGTTTGGTGCAGTGTACTCAGTTGGAGGTTTTGGGATTTTTGATATAGTTTGTTTCTGCCCAGATTTTCCACAGAACAAGTTGGTTTTTGGGGTGGTGACAAATCCGTATTTTGATCGAATTTCTTTACACTTTGGCTAATGGGTTATATCTGTGATGTGATATATGTATTGAACGTCTGCTAATCGCTATACGTCGATTAGTGGGGGTTATACATATCTATGATCTGTAATGTTGATGGTTTGTGTATATGAATTCGTTGGATTGTCGCGGATGAATAGTCGGGGGGTTGTGAGATGGGAGTTTTCTTATTCTTTCAATTCTTGTAATATGTAATTTGATGTAATATTATTTGTATGGCCGCACAACCGGGTCGGAGTTGTATCCGTCATTGTATAATTTCTTTTTACTGTTTTTGCTCCTAGGATAGACCCAAGGTGGGGTGCACAAACTACCGGGTATCTCGAAGTGTCGAGTGGCCTACTCACGTTGTTGAGGGAGGTTGCTTCACTTCGGATACTTGGCGGGTAGTTTGCCGCACCCGTAGGGGTCTAGGGTAGGGTTTGGCTACTCATCGCGACCGTGTAATCCGTTCTTCGTTACAGGCTCGTACGAATTGCGGATTCCTAGTATTTCCAATGTATTCATCTGTGATCTGGAATGGCTATCATTGCATGTGACGAATGTTTATATATATCTATATGATATCTATTTAGGCGTTGCTTATGTTTTGCATCCGCGCTAGTCCAGCCCCCGCTCTGTCGTTAGTTAAGTAACCTAACGGATGATGACGGGACCCCGTGGAGAATGCGGATGGCATAAGCGTACGTTATATTTTCGTTGTTTTCTGCAATGGTAGGATTAAATGATCGGACGCGTTGGAATTAATGCAAGAAAAAAAAAATAAACCAAGTAAAAGTCGTTGGAACACATTGAAAACCACTCGGTTCTTTTCAAAACCAAACTTTTAAATGCGGAGCTTGAACCACTCCTTTTGAAAGATATCTCGTTCCTTCGATTATATCAAGTTCAGTACGTTCACGGTTTCGCCAAAACTATTCGTAGCCCTCCGTTGTTTCACATGAATGGTCAGTAAGTATTCAAGCTATATTTGTTGGCCAAAGTCAAGGCATAGTGATTGGTAGCTATTGGGTATTCATGTGCAGCATAGATAGATGTGTTGGTTTGGGGCAGTCGTTCTACCTTGTTGGCCAAAGTCAAGGGTATGTGCGGGTGGGCTCAAATTAACCTGGAGAATGACGGGTAGAACTTGACATGTGACTTATGATTTGTTGGCCAAAGTCAAGGTCATAAGAGCATGGGGAAAAAATCCACATCGGGAGTTTCAAAAGAACTGAAACTTGATAGCGCTGCATACCATTTGGAGTGTAATGATTCTGGTAGGATTCCTTCAGTTTTGTCACGCGGTGATATTTGGATCCCGATCCTACTGTGAGTATATGCTACTCCTCCGGAACTTTCTCACTTAACGATCAATGCTATAAACCAAGTAGGTGTCTAGAAAGGTGTTAGCGGGGCTACGCCCACAGGGAAAAGAGGTTACTTAATTAAGGAACTTCGTGAAAGCGTTGGAAAACCTCCCTCGAAGTACTGACACTGGCCTGGCTGAATAGTTAAGCAAGTATTGTACGGTGAGATTGATCCCGACTAATTCTTCCTTTATGGTTTGAGGAGGGATTCGAGAGACAGTGGGAGCCATCCTGTTTAGACAAATTAAAAACCACTCTAAACTTGCAAGAGCATCATGCTAAAGTGTTTCTTCTCTCTCTCCTAATTGCAGCGACCATTTATCATGACTGGACTTAAGTTACTTCTAGATAAAAACATACTGACAGGGCCAAACTACAAAGATTGGCTCAGGAATGTCAAAATGGCAATCACTTATGACAAGTTGGGGTATCTTCTTACCACCAAAGCTCCCCCTGTCCCAGGTCCCAAAACCAGCGTCGTGGATAGGGAAATCCGCAAGACCTGGGAAATAGACTGTGCGAAGGACAAGTGCCTCGTGCTTGCCTCTATGGACAACGAACATCAGAGGAGGCACGAGAATATGGACCTCGAATCCATATTTCTCCATACAAAAGAACTGTCTGGAGAGAAATCTCGCATCGCCAGATACGAAGTGTCGAAGAAGTTATTTTCGGCAAGATTGGCCGTCGGATCATCGGTAGCGGAACACGTGCTTAAGATGATTGGCTACATAGAGGAGCTCGCGGACCTTGGGACCACGTTGGAGAATGAGCTCTATACGGACTTGATTCTCCAGTCCCTTCCTTCCACTTACGCCCAGTTCATCCTGAACTTCAACTTGCAGGAAAAGGAAGTTGAACTTTCAGAACTCCTCAACATGCTGAGGAGTGCAGAGGGCACCCTACAGAAAGGTAGGGAAACATCCACTTTGTTTGTAGGAGGATCTTCCTCTTCTAGGTCCAGGGCGAAAGCCAAGGGAAAGAAGAAGAAAACCCCCGCCAAACCAAGGGGTGGTGTTAGTAAGGTGGATACGAAGGGAAAGGCAAAAGCAACAAAGGTAGCGGGGAAGCTTGTGGATTAGGAAGAATGCTTTTACTGTCACAAGAGTGGACACTGGAAGAAAGATTGCAGAGCTTGGAAGGCCAGAACACAGGATCTAAAGCAAGTCGCGGCTTCACCTTCAGGTGTGTATGTTATTGAAAACTGTCTATCAATAAACTCTACGTCCTGGGTATTGGATACCGGATCAGGATCTCGTATCTGTAATTCTTTGCAGGCGTTGAGAAAGCGTAGGTTTTTGATGGCAGGTGACATGACCCTAAAAATTGCAAATGGAGCTAGCATGGATGCTGAGGCCGTGGGGGACTATCACCTGGGAATGTCAGATGGACATGTTTTGGTTTTACGTAATTGCTTTTTTGTACCCAATGCAACTTGTAATATCATTTCTGTATCTTTGATTTCTAAAGAAGGTTATGAATTTGCGTTTGTAAGTAATGTTGTAAACATTCACCTTAATCAAGTTCTGATTGGGTCAGGTACATTAAGCAATGGTATATACGTATTAAACCAACCACAGATTTTCAATGTCCAGAATACACACAAAAGAAAGTCTCCGAAAACAAATCAGACTTTCTTATGGCATTGTAGACTGGGTCACATCAATGAGAGAAGGTTGACGATGTTACATACAGAAGGATATTTGGATCCGTTCGAATATCAATCATATGCAACTTGTCAATCCTGTCTCAAAGGAAAGATGACAAAGACTCCATTCACTGGACACGGAGTAAGATCGAGCGAGCTCTTGGGACTCATACACAGCGACGTGTGCTCCAAAGTCTACGCTTGCACGAAGCGGTTATTCTTACTTCATTACTTTTACGGATGACTTCAAGGTACGGTTATGTCTTCTTAATGAAACATAAATCCGAAGCCTTTGGAAAATTCCAGGAATATAAGAATGAAGTAGAAAAACAAACAGGCAAAATTATCAAGACACTGAGATCTGATCGAGGTGGTGAATACTTGAGTGCCGAGTTCCTGGATTACTTAAAAGAGAATGGAATTCTCTCTCAGCTTACTCTTCCATACACTCCGCAACATAACAGTGTATCGGAGAGACGGAACCGAACCCTATTGGATATGGTACGGTCCATGATGAGTAACGCTGAGTTACCGCGATCATTCTGGGGATATGCACTAGAATCAGCTGCATACCTTTTGAACCGAGTTCCAACTAAGACTGTGCCTACTACACCATATCAGATGTGGTGTGGGAAGAGACCCTATCTTAATCACATTAAGACATGGGGATGTCCAGCTTTTGTCAAAAAGCAGCATGCGGACAAGCTCGAGGCACGCTCAGTACAGTGCAAGTTTGTGGGATATCCAAAGAACTCCAAGGGATATTTCTTCTATTGCGAAGAGGAACAAAAGGTTTTTGTTTCTCACCATGCCCACTTCTTGGAAACTGAGTTTTTGGAAAATCAGATAAGTGGGAGCGCAGTAGAACTGGAAGAAATTCCAAAACCACGAGCTATTACTGAAAGCTTAGTAGATCCAGAGGGTTCCAAAGATCAGGACATTCCTGCACCGCTCCGCAGAAGTAGTAGGCAATCTCATCCGCCCGAGAGATACTACGGTTTTCTCGTAGACGGGGATAGAGAGGATTGCATCATTGATAGTGATGAGCCTACTAGCTTCCAGCAGGCCATTCAGAGCGTTGACTCGGTAAAATGGTTGGATGCAATGCGGACCGAAATGGAGTCCATGTACACCAACAAAGTATGGACGTTGGACATTGCTCCAGATGGGGTAAAACCCGTAGGATGCAAGTGGATCTTCAAAAGGAAGATTGGTGTAGATGGACAGGTTGAGACCTATAAAGCTAGACTTGTTGCAAAGGGTTTCCGTCAAAGACCTGGCTTGGACTATGACGAAACCTTTTCGCCAGTGGCTATGCTGAATTCCATTCGGATCCTTCTTGCCATTGCTGCCTTCCACGATTATGAGATTTGGTAAATGGACGTAAAGACCACTTTTCTAAATGGAAATTTAGAGGAGTGTGTCTATATGGACCAGCCAGAGGGTTTCATTCAGAGTGGGAGCAGCGGAAAGGTGTGCAAGTTGCTTAAGTCCATCTATGGACTGAAGCAGGCATCGCGGAGTTGGAACATCTGTTTTGATGAGACGGTCAAAGATTTTGGCTTTATCAAAAATCCAGATGAACCATGCATCTATAGTAGATTTGTAGCAAGAATTGTTGTATTCCTCGTATTATACGTGGATGACATTCTCTTGATAGGAAATGACATTCCTATGCTACAATCTGTCAAAGGGTTCTTGTCACACAGCTTCTCCATGAAAGACCTGGGTGATGCCACATACATTCTGGGGATCCGGATCTATCGTGACAGATCCAAGAGGATATTGGGACTCTCACAGTCCAAGTACATCGACACCATACTGAAAAGATTCAGTATGGAAGATTCCAAGCGTGATAATCTACCGGCTTGTTACGGGATCACCCTCTCCAAAGAGATGTCTCCCAAAACTGATTTGGAAAGGGATCGCATGTCTATTATACCTTACGCTTCCGCGGTAGGCTCTATAATGTATGCGATGTTATGTACCAGACCAGATGTAGCTTATGCACTGAGTATGGTAAGCCGGTATCAGTCAAACCCTGGGGAGAAACACTGGATAGCGGTAAAGAACATTCTCAAGTACCTGAGAAGGACTAAGGAGATGTTCTTGGTGTATGGAGGAAAAGACCTCCAGATCGAGGCCTTTGCTGACTCCAGCTTCCAGAGTGACAAGGATGATTCCAAGTCCATGTCGGGTTATGTCTTTACCCTCTATAGAGGGGCGGTGTGTTGGAAGAGTTCCAAACAGGAAACCGTTACTGACTCGACGATGGAAGCGGAATATATCGCTGCTGCAGATGCCGCAAAAGAAGCCGTCTGGATAAGGAAGTTCCTAACAGAACTTCAGGTGGTTCCGTCCATTATTGATCCAGTACCTCTGTATTGCAACAACAACGGGGCTATAGCTTTAGCGAAGGAACCCAGGTCCCATCAGAAGTCCAGGCACATCTTGAGGTGGTATCACCTGATCAGGGAGATCGTGGGTCGCTGATTGTTATAATTTCCGATTGTGTATGTAAAAAGTATCAATTCAAATAGTCCCCGATTTCGGCGCCATTTGATTGATCGTAAAATTCGAGACTGAGTAAGTAAATCAACTCAAATGATTCCTGATAACGGTTTCATTTGATCGATAAGAGTCTCTTTGTGTCGGTAATTAGAAAATTGAATAAAGTTCACAATCAAAGAATTATATTTGACCGCAATCAATTACGGTGTCGATTGTAGATCGTAAGCGAGTGCGGATCGTCCACAGGGATTGTACGATTCGTTTTTATATTTGCTTTGTTTGAATTGAAAAGTTAATCGAAAAGAAAACAAAACATGATTCAAGATTTTATCAAATGTTTCAAGTGTCACAATTCTAATCAAGAATCAAGAAAATGATAAACAATCGAGAATCAGGGTTTCGATGATATTTCCAACCAAATGTCAAGAATCTAAATGAGGCTCGTAGGAATCGATCGGATCTATAGACGTGATGTAATCTCAAGATTTCGTGTTCTTGTCCTTCGAAGGATTGATACTAGATCGATGATGATCGACGAGAGTTAGGGCTTTCTTGATGAAACTAGGGTTTCATCATTTAACCCTTGTTCTTTCGTTGATATCATTCACATTCTAGCCTCTAGCACTTTCAAGAAACGATCGTAACTCCCCAATCTCGAGCGATATCAATCAAGAAAGCATCGCAATGAATTGGGTCATCGATTCTTGAGCTTGCTAGGGTTTACAAAACTCGTAGGACTCAAGAATCGATTTAAGATATATTACATCATCATTCTATTGATCGTCTCGACTCCTCGACGAGCGGAGTATTACTCAAACATCACAACAAGAATTACAACTAGAAATTTAGATTGAATCATGATGCAAGAATTTAAAGAAAACAAGATAAAAGAATATCACATTTTATTTATATCAACAATTTGATTACAGTCGCTCAAGAACTACAAGAGGAAGAACTAAATTGTCGACTTGGCTTCGCTCGGCTTCGTGAGTCGCGGATCGGCTTGGACCACTTGCTCTGTTGAAGATCGGTCGGCTCATAAAAGGTTGCAAGGCTTCTTGCTTGATGGGGTACTCGGGATCTTGGCTTTTGATTGGAATTAGGGTTAGAGTTTCACACAAGCCTTCTCACTAGACTTGTGGAAGAAGAAGATGAAGAAAGAGAGTGAATGGGTCTATTGATTTTAATGAATGAATCTAATGAATTCAATAATTGGATTCTTTTACAAGTGAGCCTAGGGTCTTATTTATAGATCACCCAAACCCTAAGCCTTGAGAAGTTCCCTCCAAAAGTTTGTTGAAAGACTTCTAGAAGTAGTTAGTTAGGCTTAGATTAGGGTTTAAGCTAGGGTTTAGGGAGAAGTTTCTAGAATATAAGGCTAGTTTAGTGTTGATCCCAAAGCTTGCTGATCTGGCAGAAGTCTCTTGAGTATTCTGGAAATTGTTGTATCAGAAAGGAATGTGGGCCCAGAGATAAGAATTCTCCACTAAAAATGAAGTGCTGACGTGGCAGAAGCGCCGCGGAACCGCGGCGCAAGCCGGCTCCCGCCGCGGTTCCGCGGCTCTTTTGGGGCTTCAAGGCTTGGTACTTCTGGTGCTGATTTGGGCTGACTTGTGGGCCTTTCTTTGATATGTTGATTTTTATATTTCCTTTTTAATTGCTACCAGATCTGAAATCATTGAGTTGGTGTATTTTTGATCAGCTTCTTTTGGCTTTGCTTCTGGGTTTTCCTGCACAGATCTCAAAACAAGTGTTGCGCAATGTAGGGATGATGCGATGCCATGAAATGCGGTCAATTTCCTTTATAGTGCCGGTTTTAGGGTCTAACACATGTAATCTGATATTTTGCGACAGTTTTTCTAATATGTGAAATATGAATGCCGAACACTTCTATATGAATGCAAATGATGAGGAAATTGCCGGCTAAAATATGCAATATTTTCGACTAATCAAATTCCCCCAAACTTAATTTCGATCATCTCGAGCGAACTTTTTATTAAAAAGAGAAGGAGAAAATAAAGAGAAAGAAAAACTAACTAGCACACTTTCGTAGGCAACACGATTGCACTGAGCACGTGCAACAAGCCTTTAAACCTCTAGGTGTCCCTAAAAGGAGGAGTGTTGTCTCCTGAAGGTTTTCAGCGGATTGCACCCACAAAATCCAATAATAAAAGAAAGATCATGAATATTACATTTAAAGAAAAGAATTGTGAAAGAAAAGCCTTGAAAATTAGGGTTTCCAACTAAGCTAGCTTTTCGGTTGTCATGAGCCCTATCTTAATGGTCATGAAAAGATGTTAGAAATCACGTCCTCCCTCAATAAAACATCGTCTTATTTTTCATTCCTATCTTTCTTCCAAACATCGATCATATAACCCTGCGTGTGTGTAAAGGACATCCCTACACCCGGAGAATTCAATTCAAGCTATCATACTATTGCCCATCAGCCTCAGTACTTTTTAATTAATGAATATTTAGATGAGATTGCTCACACACTTTCATGCGACCGTTAATACTTCTTGAGGTACTAACCGACCGATTACTCCTGTGCTTGCTTACTTGGTGTATTTTCCTCGTCTTGCACCACCTTAGGCATAGCAGTGACTCCCGGACCAGTTGGCCTTAGGGCACTAGGTGAAGAAGCACCATCACTATACATTTTTATTGCCTTTGGTGATAACAAAACCAGTGTCCATTTTTCTCACCACTTATATATTTTTTTATTCATTTTTTCTTTTTATTTCATTCATACATCGGCTTTAAGACAAGAGCATTTCAAGGTATCCTCTACTATCCCAGGCTTTAAGACGTGTGTAAGTGCGAATAGCAGGGTATCAACGTTCAAAATGTTTGGCTTCCAGAATAGAAACTATTTTTCAGACTTATTTTTATCCTCAGATTAGTGACGTCTTTCATCTTACTAACCCTTGGGACAACGGCTCATAACTACTTATTACTAGTTCGTATAAGAAAACTTCTAATTTTCTTGGTTTTCTTAAATTTTTCTAATCTCATGGATATAATTTTTCACTATCTAAACTTTTATTATCTTATTTATATACAAAAAAGTGTAAATATTAAAATTATTTTTATACTTGAAAATTTTTAAATTTTTATGGTTTTTGCAAATTTTTCAATTTTTATAGATTTTTAAAAGAAATGTTTTGTGCTTATGCAAATGATATGCAAATGATGCAAGAATAAGCACAAACCTCCCCCAAACTTGTTTTCAACAGTGTCCTCACTGTTGCCAACAGCTATATCTGAAAAACCTGTAAGTCTGGGAGGAATTATTAGTGGGGGCTAAATATATAAGTGAAGAACTTCCCCCAAACTTATTCTTTTCACTCACCTCCATTCAAAAGATGATGCAATGATATACTGGACATGAAGGTGAGACAGAGGAATTTTAATCTAAATAAACTGGCTCTTGTAAGAACAAGAGCTCCTCCGTGGGGTCAGTGGAAAAATACGGCTTTAATCTATGTCCATTCACTTTGAAAACGGTGCCGTTTTTAACATTTTCTACTTCTACTGCCCCGTGCGGGTATACAGACCGCACAACAAAAGGTCCCTTCCATCGAGATCGGAGCTTACCCACGTGAAGGTGTAGTCGTGAATCATAAAGAAGGACTTGTTGACCAGGTGAAAATGTTTTCCTCAAAATGTTTTTATCGTGAAAAACCTTAGTCCTATTCTTTATGATTACAGCATTATCATAAGCTTCATCGCGGAGTTCGCTTAGCTCATTTAGTTGCAGCTTCCGAAAGTTGCAAGCAAGGTTTAAATCAAAATTTATTTCTTTAATAGCCCATAATGCTTTATGCTCTATCTCGACGGGTAAATGACATGCTTTTCCAAACACTATCTTATATGGAGACATCCTTAGGTCGGTCTTATATGCAGTTCGGAATGCCCAAAGAGCATCTGTCAGTTTGGTCGACCAGACTTTTCTATTCTTAGCAACAGTCTTCTCCAGGATAAGTTAGATTTGTCTGTTTGAGATTTCAGCATGCCCGCTTGTTTGGGGGTGATAGGGTGTAGAAAGTCGGTGGTTGATTGAGTATTTTCGCATCAGAGTCTCGAAAGACCTGTTGCAGAAATGTGTCCCATTATCGCTAATAATAGCGCGTGGGTGTCCAAATCGCGAAAAGATATTCTCTTTCAATAACTTAATGACAACTTTCCTGTCATTAGTGCGACATGGAATGGCTTCAACCCATTTTGAGACATAATCAACCGCCAGCAGTATGTACAAATTTCCAAAGGAGCTGGGAAAGGGACCCATAAAATCAATGCCCCAAACATCGAATATTTCAACAACCAAGATGGGTTGCTGAGGCATTTCATTCCTCTGGGAGATTCTACCCGTGTACTGACATTGTGTACAGGTTTTGCAATGGTCAAATGCGTCCTTGAATAAGGTCGGCCAATAAAATCCACATTGCAAAACCTTCTCCGCTGTCTTTTTAGGACCGAAGTGACCCCCACAGGCCTGATCATGACAAAAAGAAAGAACACTCTTGAACTCTTCATTCGGGACACACCGGCGAATGATCTGATCAGGACAATATTTAAACAAATAGGGCTCGTCCCAGTAAAAGTGTTTTACTTGGGATAGAAAACGGTATTTGTCCTGTTTCGACCAATCGCTGGGTATCAGTCCCGTGGCATGATAGTTCACAATATCCCTGAACCATGGTTCATTGGATACGCTCAAGAGTTGCTCGTCAGGAAACGAGTCATTGATCGGCAGGGTCACAAGGGAAGAAGAGATGCGTGAAAGATGGTCAGCTACTACGTTTTCACATCCTTTCTTATCTTTGATAACAAGATCAAATTCTTGTAACAGAAGGATCCAACGTATTAGTCGACCTTTTGCATCTTTCTTCGCCAGAAGATGTTTTAAGGCGGAATGGTCAGTATACACACTATAGGTGAGCCAATTAAGTAAGGCCTGAATTTTTCTAATGCAAATACAACCGCTAAAAGTTCTTTTTCTGTGGTTGTATAATTGATTTGCGCATCATTCAGGGTCTTACTTGCATAGTATATCACGTGTGGCATCTTTTCGATGTGCTGTCTTAAGACTGCACCTACTGCAAAATCAGATGCGTCACACATCAGCTCAAAGGGGTAGTCCCAGTTTGGTGATGATAAAACGGGGGCTGAAGTGAGTGAGTGTTTAAGTGAGTCGAAAGCTGTCTCGCAATCCGAGTCAAAATGGAAGGTCGTATCCTTGGCCAGGAGAAGAGTTAAAGGCCTAGCAATTTTGCTAAAGTCCTTAATGAATCTCCTATAAAAGCCCGCATGGCCAAGGAAAGATCGAATATCTTTGACGCTTTTGGGATGAGAGAGGTTTTGAATGACATCTATCTTAGCTCTGTCAACCTCAATGCCTTTCTGTGAAATAACATGTCCAAGAACAATTCCTTCTTGGACCATAAAATGGCATTTTTCCCAGTTCAAAGTCAAGTACTTCTCTTTGCAACGAGTAAGAACAGCGTCAAGATTCGATAGGCAATCAGAAAAAGAGTCTCCAAAAATCGAGAAATCGTCCATAAAGATCTTCAAAAAATTCTCTACCATATCAGAGAATATCCCCATCATACACCGCTGAAAGGTAGCGGGAGCATTGCATAACCCAAAGGGCATGCGACTGTAAGCAAAAGTACCAAAAGGACAAGTAAAAGTGGTTTTATCTTGATCCTTTTTGGCGATGGGGACCTGATTATAGCCTGAGTATCCGTCCATAAAACAATAATATTCTCGTCCCGCTAAGCGTTCCAGCATTTGATCAATGAATGGTAGAGGAAAGTGGTCTTTCCTCGTGGCAGCATTGAGTTTTCTATAATCGATACATACACGCCACCCAGTTTGGGCGCGTGTTTGAATCAACTCATTTGCCTTATTGGTTATAACAGTGATGTCGGATTTCTTAGGAACGACATGTATAGGACTTACCCATTGGCTATCGGAGATGGGGTATATAATACCATTATCTAAGCATTTGACGATCTCTTTCATTACCGCTTCCTTCATGACGGGATTCAACCGTCTCTGTGGTTCTCGGGTTGGTCTGGCATCATCCATCACATGTATATGATGTTCAACTATCAAGGGACTAATCCCTTTGATGTCCGCCATACTCCAACCAAACGCCTCTTTGTTAGATCTCAATACCGATAAAAGTGCATTCTCTTGCTCTAATGCTAGAGAAGCGGAAATTATAACCGGTAAAGACTCCTTCTCACCTAAATAAGCATATTTCAGATGAGATGGTAAAATTTTGAGATCTAATTCAGGAGGAGAAATGATAGAAGGAGGGAACATTGAGTGATTTTTGTATTTACAAAGAAGCTCAGAGCCTGTGAAAGATACAGACTCGGGTGGAGAAAAGTCAGAAGTGCAGGACTCAAGTGTAGAAAAAGTGTCCTCACTAAGATCTTGTGTGAAGTCAAACAGAGATGTGGTAATGTCATCGAGACCAGTAAAGAAAAGTTCCTCAGCTCCACAACTATCGGGAGCGATCTCATGGACAGAGCACACATCTAAAATATGAGCAGAGGGTTCTGATGGCTGACTTCCAACTTTGTAGATATTTAGTTCAATGGTCATATTTCCAAATGATAAGTTCATTGAACTGTTTCAACAGTTTATAACAGCGTTGGAAGTGGCAAGGAAAGGACGACCTAGAATCACCGGAATTTGGCCCCGGGGGTTTGCTACAGGATGTGTGTCGAGCACAAAAAAGTCTACAGGGAAAACAAATTCCCCGACCTTTATCAACACATCCTCTAATTCACCCCTTGGTTTGGTGATAGATCGGTCTGCCATCTGGAGAGTGCAGTGAGCAGGTTTCAGCTCTCCAATCCCTAATTGCTCATATACAGAATATGGAAGGAGGTTAACACTTGCGCCAAGGTCTAAAAGAGCATGATTTATGTTTTTACCCCCAATAGAAATCGATATTGTAGGACATCCTGGGTCCTTTCGTTTCTTTGGTAGCTGGGGAATAAAAGCAGTGCTGATATTATTAGCCATGAAGACCTTCTTCGGCACTTGGGTCTTCCTCTTCCTAGTGCACAAGTCCTTAAGAATTTTCGCATATGCGGGGACTTGTTGAATTGCATTTAGGAGAGGGATATCGATGTTAACCTGTTTGAACATTTCCATAATTTTCTCCATATGAGGACTCGTTCGGTTACCCCTTAACCGATTCGGGTAAGGAGCTTTCGCAATAAGCGCTGGGTCCATCATAGGAGAAGGAAGAGGGGGTAGACGAGGTCCCAAAAGAGGTGTGGGGACCGTCTGTGGAGAACTATAAGGGTTGGGTTGAGGTGTCAAGCCTAATGGGAAATGGAGAATAGGCTCTTGAGAAGGTGGTGTGGTAGAAGAAGAAGGATCAGAAGGAGAAGTGTGTGTGTGTGGAAAGGTCTCAGCCGGGGTGTTGATATGATTTTCAGTATCATCAATACCTTCCCCGACATGATTGTTCAGCACTCTTCCCGATCTCAACGTTGTGATGGCATTTACATTGTAATGCCCAGGATTCTGTAGGGGTTGAGAGGGAAGTTTCCCTTTTTCTCTCGCACTCATTTCGGCTATAAGGCGTGCGATTTTAGCTTCCATCGATCTGATACTCTCAGCTTGAGACGCTGAGTTTTTCTTTATCTCACTGACGGAAGATCTAACCTCAGTCGAAACCTCTATGAAATTTGATAAAAGTGATTTCATGGTTTGAGTGAATTGAGAGAATTCGTCAGAACAGGACAACTGTATAGGATTAGACTGTGCAGGAGTGTTGCCCTGGTTTTAGAAATTTTGTGACTGGTAGGGGTGCTGAGTGATTTGAAGGGGTTGCTGTTGTGGTGGAGGAAGAGCCCTTTGAAAATTATTCGTGTTTGGAACCGTGTTTTGAAATTGATTTTGGTTCCAAGCGAAATTCGGGTGACCAACCCTGATTGTACGTGGAAGAATATGGATCATTTCTATGTCGTTGAAATGCGGCATTAGAATGCTCGTGACCTTGAAACGCAGAGTTTAATGGACATTCTTCCGTTAAATGAGACGGATCAGAACAGCACCCACAAACAGTTTTGGGGAGCGACATTGGGTTTAAGGAGGCTGCAGAAAATTTGTGTTCCATAGCGTCGAGCTTCTTTTGCATTGCTGCCATCTCAGCTCGAACACCTATGGACACATCTATTTGGTGTACGCCACTCCTATTCAATGGTTGGGTTCCACTCTCCCACTGTTGTGATTTTTCAGCGAACTCTTCTAAATACTTCCAAGCTTCCCCATCATCCTTAGTCATAAAAGTACGTTGACACATGTTTTCAAGGCTCTCTTTAGTGTTTGAGTTAATGCCCTCATAAATGATTCGGCATAATTCCCATCTCGGGATGCTGTGATGAGGACACTGAACCAATAGATCCTTGAAACGTTCAAAGCATTTAGAGAATGGTTCAGCAGGGAGCTGGGCAAATTGATTCAGTTCGCTACGGATTCGAGCTGTCTTTTGGATTGGGTAAAATTTCTTAAGGAATGCAGCGACAAATTCTTCCCAATTCGTAATAGAGTGTGCGGTAGTGTTATATAGCCACTTCTCGGCTATATCGCATAATGTAAATGGAAGAAGTCGTAGACGCATAGCATCCACTGAAAGTTGTGACGTACCCATCATTGCGCATACGTTTTCAAATTTGGTAATGAAAACGTAAGCGTCCTCAGTCTCGAGTCCGTGGAATTTGGGTAAAAGATTGATGTACTGGGGTTTAATCTCAAAGTTATCCCCATTGGCTGGTGGTGTGGATAAGCAGGTCGAAAGAGGACCTCGAAGTGGATTGCACCTCTCGTGGAGAGAGATGCGGGGTGGATTCTGCGCACCAATGGACGGCGGCAGATTAGGGTTAAAGAAGTTTGATGGAGGTGGATCCATCGGTGTGGGTGTGGTAGTGGGTAAAGAAAAGGAAAATGGAGAAATATCGACTTCGGAGTCGATAAAGGGTACGCGGACTAAACGGGCACTAGAATCCCGTGTCCAGCCTATCTTGTACTAAAAAGGGTTAATACAAGTGGCAGCGTTGGCTTATAATTAGGGGTAAATGAATGCGGTGTTTGCTTTGAAAAAGAGACGGATTTTTGAAAAAATGATGCGACACAACAAATGCAGCACACAAACCCTAGAATCTAGTGGTCACCTAGGTCCGGCTCTATACCGCTCCTAACTGCCAAAAGACAAGTCGCAGGATAGAATCCTCCACTGCCTCTTTGTTCTCCTGTGGCCAGGTAAGTGCCAGGTAAGTGGGAAGGTACTCCACTAAGTAAGTAGTGGGCCTAATTAATAACCACTAGCCTTCGACACACTTTTCTAGGCACCACAAGAAAACGCGGATAAGCAATGAATTACCCAAGGCCTTCTTCTGTCCTAAGTGAGCGCGACGGTCCTTAGAGTCATCTCTAGATTTCTTTTAGTTAATGTGGGTCAATGCGGATGCAAGTTTTGTGGTTTTCGGGGCCCAGGAAGGGTAATGAAATCCCCACCTAATTTGGATTTGGCCGTGCCCCTTAATATCCGTATTTAGAATGCAAACAACCAAGAAACAAAATCACGCACAAATTTAATTTTGCAATTTGCGAGCTGCGATTCTTTGCAAAGAATCCTGCAGAAAATTATTAGTTGGAGCTAAAAAGAGGAGAGAAGAGAAGGAAAAAAGTCACCTGAAGCAAAATTGTACAGAGAACCCTCAAAGGGGCCGCGGTTCCGCCGCAATTCCTCCTTTATGCCGCGCTTCCGCGGTTGAAGTGTGGGAACACTGCACCAAATTTTTCCAGGGAGCTTCTGTAGACTCCCTCAGCTCTCTGGTATATTCCAAAAAAAAATTCCAATTTCCAGCAAGCTCCAGATCTCCTTGCAATAAACCACAACAAATTGTTTAAGGTTTGCACGAATTTTGATCTCAAAATTCACAATGAAATAAATCTTTCAATTCAAACTATAATATGAAACGAATTAGCGCGCGATCCCCGGCAGCGGCGCCATTTTGATTGTTATAATTTCCGATTGTGTATGTAAAAAGTATCAATTCAAATAGTCCCCGATTTCGGCGCCATTTGATTGATCGTAAAATTCGAGACTGAGTAAGTAAATCAACTCAAATGATTCCTGATAACGGTTTCATTTGATCGATAAGAGTCTCTTTTGTCGGTAATTAGAAAATTGAATAAAGTTCACAATCAAAGAATTATATTTGACCGCAATCAATTACGGTGTCGATTGTAGATCGTAAGAGAGTGCGGATCGTCCACAGGGATTGTGCGATTCGTTTTTATATTTGCTTTGTTTGAATTGAAAAGTTAATCGAAAAGAAAACAAAACATGATTCAAGATTTTATCAAATGTTTCAAGTGTCACAATTCTAATCAAGAATCAAGAAAATGATAAACAATCGAGAATCAGGGTTTCGATGATATTTCCAACCAAATGTCAAGAATCTAAATGAGGCTCGTAGGAATCGATCGGATCTATAGACGTGATGTAATCTCAAGATTTCGTGTTCTTGTCCTTCGAAGGATTGATACTAGATCGATGATGATCGACGAGAGTTAGGGCTTTCTTGATGAAACTAGGGTTTCATCATTTAACCCTTGTTCTTTCGTTGATATCATTCACATTCTAGCCTCTAGCACTTTCAAGAAACGCTCGTAACTCCCCAATCTCGAGCGATATCAATCAAGATAGCATCGCAACGAATTGGGTCGTCGATTCTTGAACTTGCTAGGGTTTACAAAACTCGTAGGACTCAAGAATCGATTTAAGATATATTACATCATCATTCTATTGATCGTCTCGACTCCTCGACGAGCGGAGTATTACTCAAACATCACAACAAGAATTACAACTAGAAATTTAGATTGAATCATGATGCAAGAATTTAAAGAAAACAAGATAAAAGAATATCATATTTTATTTATATCAACAATTTGATTACAGTCGCTCAAGAACTACAAGAGGAAGAACTAAATTGTCGACTTGGCTTCGCTCGGCTTCGTGAGTCGCGGATCGGCTTGGACCACTTGCTCTGTTGAAGATCGGCTCGGCTCATAAAAGGTTGCAAGGCTTCTTGCTTGATGGGGTACTCGGGATCTTGGCTTTTGATTGGAATTAGGGTTAGGGTTTCACACAAGCCTTCTCACTAGACTTGTGGAAGAAGAAGATAAAGAAAGAGAGTGAATGGATCTATTGATTTCAATGAATGAATCTAATGAATTCAATAATTGGATTCTTTTACAAGTGAGCCTAGGGTCTTATTTATAGATCACCCAAACCCTAAGCCTTGAGAAGTTCCCTCCAAAAGTTTGTTAAAAGACTTCTAGAAGTAGTTAGTTAGGCTTAGCTTAGGGTTTAAGCTAGGGTTTAGGGAGAAGTTTCTAGAATACAAGGCTAGTTTAGTGTTGATCCCAAAGCTTGCTGATCTGGCAGAAGTCTCTTGAGTATTCTTGAAATTGTTGTATCAGAAAGGAATGTGGGCCCAGAGATAAGAATTCTCCACTAAAAATGAAGTGCTGACGTGGCAGAAGCGCCGCGGAACCGCGGCGCAAGCCGGCTCCCGCCGCGGTTCCGCGGCTTTTTTGGGGCTTCAAGGCTTGGTACTTCTGGTGCTGATTTGGGCTGACTTGTGGGCCTTTCTTTGATATGTTGATTTTTATATTTCCTTTTTAATTGCTACCAGATCTGAAATCATTGAGTTGGTGTATTTTTGATCAGCTTCTTTTGGCTTTGCTTCTGGGTTTTCCTGCACAGATCTCAAAACAAGTGTTGCGCAATGTAGGGATGATGCGATGCCATGAAATGCGGTCAATTTCCTTTATAGTGCCGGTTTTAGGGTCTAACACATGTAATCTGATATTTTGCGACAGTTTTGCTAATATATGAAATATGAATGTCGAACACTTCTATATGAATGCAAATGATTTGGAAATTGCCGGCTAAAATATGCAATATTTTCGACTAATCAGTCGACAGGAGATCGAGGTTCGGAGAGTTGCTATGGAAGATAACACTGCTGATCCATTCACGAAGGCCTTACCCCAGACTCAGTTCGAGCGGCTAATCGAGATGATAGGTCTTTGATACGCCAGTACATGGCCTTAGTGCAAGTAGGAGATTGTTAGTGTATATGCCCTAAAGGCCATTACTGTATCATACTAGTATGTATATTACTTGATGGAAGCTTAGGATATTCACCTTGTATTGACAATCTTGCTCAAAATAGTAGTATGCTACTTGGTTTGTTTCTGCTTTAATGTGTGCATGTATTTCTTTTAGCATATCGCCTTTACACATTAGTGGAGCCCTTAGGATCTTTGCTTGATTACCAGCGTTGTGATGGCAGTCACACTCGTGGGGGCTGGGTAATCCATAAGCACATCCTTATGCAGGTCCCTAGTCGCAGGACTATCGAGACAGGGCATCGATACTCCGGAGTAGACTAGCGTATGCGCTTCTTATCCCAGCTTGGGAGACGGTCTGTCCCGCAGCCGTCAGTACGTCGTACTTGAGATAGTATGCGGGTGCTCGTTAGGTTACGAGTACACTGGACAGGACTCGTCGGGAACTGTTGGTTGGTATTATACCTATCGTCAGTTATCAGTTCCCAGGTGACATGAGTAAAGCTTAGTCCGTTGACTTGACACTGTCACTTCGCCTCGAGTGTGTTCCCACTGTACTTTGATTACTACCATACCACGACTCAAAGGAGTCGTGCAAACAGGTAGTTTTTGGGTGCAGTCCCGAAGCACTTGGAGGCAGTGACGGTTAGACAGGATTCGTCTCTCCCGGTATTGGGGGTTGATATCGCGCTGTGTCTAGGAGAGCCATTACACAAAGTCCCTGGCCAGGGCAAGCGAGATAGACTGGTAGGTTTCCAGTGTTATCTCATGTGTTCTGGCCTACACTCCGACACGACTTGTACCGCTAGTAGGGGACTGACGTTTACCGCCCCCTAGGCCCGCCATGCGATGTTCTTAGACGAACAGACTGAACTGTACGAAGACTGTCACATTCAGGCTCAGTAGGAGTTCAGATGGGTTTACATCGTCAGTCTTCTTATCGGCATCTACCTGGGGACCGTTACGTACAGCTAGTGCCGCTTGCGGTCTGTGGTTAAACCCGCTGCCAGCGTAGTGTCGAGTCTTTAGAGTCGCACACAGAGGGTTATTCTCCTTTAGGCAAAATGAGTAGAGGTCGCATGGTTTTGCGACGAGGTTCGTTCACATCCGCGAACTTGTGCACGTTTGGTGTCCGGACAGCTTATACTAGCGGGCTTTGGTTTAAGCCGGATCCTAGTATATGATTTGGGATTGGTTTTATCTCATTGTATTCTTGTTCCTCGGAACGCGGATACGGGTGTGTATTCACAGTTAACTGAGACAGAGGCAGAGGACTTTCATTAGGGTTGATGACTATTGTCATTTTCTTAACCCTAATGTTTATGTGTGTATTATGATATATTAATATTAGTTAATTATAATTGTGCATGGTTAGGGTTGTTGACCATTTGACTATACTTGACTTGTTGACCTAGGTTGACAAGTTGACCATCATCATTCCATATGAAAGATGCTCTTTGATCTTTGCAAAAGCATTTAATGTGAAATGATAATGGTCATTTCTTGATTAACCATGACAATTATCTTTAGCTAATTATCTATTTTTCATAAATCACATATATGTGAGAAGGTTGCATTATTCTTCTCACTTTATCATTTCCATTCTCTCTCCTCCTCTTCCTCTCTCTCTAGCTCTCCCCTCTCATGAGTTTAGAACCATTTGAGCTTGAGATAATCCCTTCAAAAATACTCTCTACTCTTTCTAAGGTCCTAGGTTTATCACACCAAGCACCTTAGATACTTCTAGTTTGAAGTTGGAGCCAAAGGTAGAGGCCCTCGGGTGGATCTTTCTACGGCAAGAGAAGGCGACGAGACGATCCGTTCTTTCACTCCAAGAAGAAAGAAGAGAAGGACTTGAAGACCTAGGTATAACCCCTTTTCCGAGTAGCTAAACTCTTTTAGCTTGTTGTTAGTTTTTGTTTAGCGAAGATCCCTCCTTTAAATAGTCCATGTTGCCTAGTGTTGTAAAAATCAGATTTTTCATAACGTTTTCGCCTCCCCGCAAGCACCGGGGTGGCCAACGTGGACTTACAGGGACTTCGTATTTGGGTTGTGGTTTTGACTCTGAAATATTGGTTTATTAGTATTACTTGATTAGCCCAGTTTGGATATGGTTTTAGCTAGTAGTTTGGGGCTATTCAGGGTTATTTCGAAGTCGATATTTCTAGCATTATTTAAAGTTTACAGTACATACATTTCTATCTGCGACCGTGAATGTCATTAGATCAGTACAACTTGTCTAATGGCTATAGTTCATTTAGACGGGTTTGCGAACGTGACATTCACGTTGATGTTCTGTGTTGTACTGTGTTTTTTTACGGATTCGTCGTGGTGGATAGCTTGGGTGCAATGATAGTACAGTTTAGTTTCATTTGTACACTTGATATCGCGGGGCGAGCGTCCGACATATGGACTGCCTTCACTGCCTGTTTGTATATTATCTGTTTGGGGCACGACCGGGTTGAGGTCGATGTTACCGTTGTACATATTTTCTTTTCTGTACTAGGATTACCTTGCGATGGAGTGCACGGATAGCCGGGTTTTGTAGGGAAACGGGTCCACATCTCATGGCGTTGAGAAGGAGGGGGCCTCACTCTAGAATTAGCGGGCTATTCGCCGCTCTCATAGGGGGTACAGGTTGACCCAAGGAGGGGTGCTCAAGTTGCTGGATTCCATGAAGTGTTGGGTGGCCATTCACTTTGATGAAAGGGGTTGCCTCGCTTCTGGTTTTGGAGGGTAACTTGTAGCGCTCGAAGGGGTCTAGGTTTTCATTGCACAAGCTATCCACACGACCAGGGGAACGTTGGGTTTCACTTGCGGCTCAAAGGAAACCCGGGGCTCCCAGATTATCTGTATTGTTTTGTGATGCTTATTGCTTATTTGTGATGTTGCATTTATCATACCTGGAGCGATTATTATATATTGATATATATACTAGTAGATGTTGTATATGTTTTAAACCCGCGCTAGTCCAGTCCCCGCTCTGTCGTTAGTTAAGTAACCTAACGGGTGATGACGGGACCCAGTGGCGAATGTGGATGGCATATACGTACATCATATTTTCGTTCTATTGTGGTGTGATTAATTGATGGGACTACGTTGATTCAGATCAATGCAAAGGAAAACAGACCTAACTGATGTTGTTGGAACAATTTTCAAAAGCTGTTATTACAAGGGCATTTTCTTTTGTGTTGCATAGCGGTATTCGGTTATGAATATCCAGCACCTCATTCGACGAGGCAAGGGCCGAGATCCCTTCACCGGGTGTGACCCCTTGGGCAGAAGTTTGCGTCAGGGTAATAACTTCACTATAGTCGATTAATTTTTTGCTTTGCATCTAGGTATTCTGTTGGAATATCCTGCACCTCATTCGACAAGGGAAAAGCCGAGATCCCTTCACCGGGAGTGACCTCTGTAGCAAAGGTTTTCGCCACTATATATTTGTAAAAAAGCTATCCGGTTCCTTCAACGATAACAAGTTCATTATGTTAAAGGTTTTTCGCCAAAACCCATCCGTAGCCCTCCGTCATTTCAGACGGGTAGCACTCAGTATCCATGCTATGTTTGTTGGCCTTCGTCTTGGCATAGTGTATGGTAGCTATTTGTTACTTTTCTGTTGCAAAGATAGAAGTGTTGGTTTGGGACAGTCGTACTACTATTTTAGCCTTCGTCAAGGGTATGTACGGGTGGGTTTAAATTAACCTGGACAATGACGGGTAGAACTTGACATGTGACTTATGATATGTTGGCCTTCGTCAAGGTCATAAGAGCATGGGGTAAAAATCACATCGGGAGTTTCAAACATACAGGAAACTTTCCAGATATGCGCATACCTTCTGGAGTGTGATAACTTGAGTGGATTCCATCATGTTATCATGCGATGATAGTTGGATCCCGATACCCACTGATGAGTAGATTTACTCCTCGGGTGATTTTAGATGATCCCGACTAATTCTTCTTTCAGGGTTGGAGAAGAATTTGAGAATACAGTGGGAGATATCCTGATTAGATAAAGTGATTAACCATTCTGATCTAGGTTAGAGTGTACGCTGAGTGTTTTTTTTTCTCTCTCTCTTTGACAGCGACAATGGCCCGACCCTAGACTATAACTCAGTAACCAAGATAACCGGACCATCTTAAAAAATATTGACTTTTGGATTGTCTGAGTTGCATACCTCATTGCCACTCCTACTTTTACCCTTTGATTTTCTCCGGAACATTCCGTATAACTACAAAGATCCATATTTATTGGATATGACCATCGTATAGTTACATACGAACTCGAAGAAACTTGTTTCAGATTCGAGGATGGTTTCCGGTTCTGGAGAAATTGAATAGGACTATTCAGTTGTCTTTTCCTTTTACCTTCTCTCAGGTTATGAGGGCTCCTGGGATTAGGAGAGGGTACACCTATTGCGCTTATTGGATAGTCTTCTTCCAAACCATAGACAGGTGCCGAAAGGTAGGGAATGAAGAAAACCAATTAGCCTAAGTGAGGTGTACAGAAGGTAATAAGTAAAGACAAATAAAGGGATTAGAAAGAGGACAAAGTAAATTGCGACTGCTATCATTCACGACCAAACTGCGTAGTTCATCGCCACTCCTACTTCACCTTTGCATTTCTCCAGGACACCCTATATCACTACGAAGATCCACATTTATTGGATAATCCATCATATAGTTATATACGAACTCGAAGGAACTTGTTCCAGTTCAAGGATGGATTCTGGTTAGGAGAAATGGAATAAGGATTATTCAATTGTCTTTTATCTTTACCTTCTCTCAAGTTACAAGTACTCTTAGGATTAGGAGAGCACACCTATTACGCTTATTGGATAGTCTTCTTCCAAACCATAGGCTGGTGCCGAACGGTAGGGAAGGAAGAAAACCATTTAGCCTAAGGGTGGTGTACAGAAGGTAATGAATAAAGACAAATAAAGGGATTTGGAAAGATGGCAAAGAAATATATGGTTACAGTCATGAATCTGGATAATGGAAGAGGCATTACTAGAAATACCCAGCAACCCTTTCGAAACATTTTCATGTTTCAGTTTTACTATGCGTTGTTAATTGAAAACTGATTTCCCAATTAGATCCTTACTCTAGGGTATGTATTTACCAGGTCTGATTCTCACATCTGTATGCTTTTACAGATGATGAGTGCGAGTAAGTTATTGGGAATTAGGTGATTACAACCTCCTTATATCGGAATTCGTTGTAATTGGTTATATTTGAGGAAATCACCTGGGGTTTTGCCTGACGACAAATATTTGGTTTTGAATATCCGTTGTTATGCACCAAATTCAAACTGATATATCTGTACGTTTATTTTATAAAGTGAGATATAACATTTTGAAATTATGTCCATGACATTTACCTATATCAGTTGATGGTTAGGTAAGGAGCATTAAATATCGGTGTAATTCTTCTTAACCATAGTACAGTTTTCAACCTACGACGCACTGGGTTTGAGTTATTGAATTTAGGGGACTTATACAAAGTATTGTATGTTGTCCAGTGTCCATTAGGATAGAGGGGTTGGTCCTCGTACTATATTCTGTTTACTTATAACTTCTCCAGTTTTAGACAAGTGTTTCATAGAAATACAAGGTCCATGTTTTGAGAAGTTATAGGTATAAGAATAAAGTAGAGAACCATGTGTTGCAAGTATCGGGATTTTTCAAGGTGATCGAAGATGTAGATACTTGTGTTTGGTATTCAGTTGATAGTAATGGTTTTGAGAACTTGCTTCTCTTTCAGGTTACTCATATCTGGATGCAGTTCTGAGTTGAGTAATGTTGATCGGCCTCTCTCTATTTAGTTGACATGCACTGGAGACAGCTGCATGATTTGAATCTGGTTCCAATTAAATCAGTGCCTCTGTTTCTATACTGTATATAGAATGGTTCATATCTTAACGATGTTAAGGTATATAGAGTTGTCCAGCTTATGCTTAAAACAAGACTCTGGATAACTCAAGGCACGTTTCTGTAATGGCAGTTTGTTGGTTATCCCGGGATATGACGAGGGTTAACTTTCTACCATCTGGAAGATTAATAGTGATATTGTTCTTGACTCGCCACAGTTTTAGTAAAATGGATTTTTTCAGAAAATAGTAGTGAGAGTATGGTAGAACTGGAAGTGACTCCAGAACCACAAACGATTACTGAAAATTTAATAGAACCTAAGGATTCAATCGGGTTTGACATTCCATTAGCCACTCCGCAGATATGGTGGGTAACCTCAGGCGCCCGAGCGGTACTATGCTATCCTCAAAGACGGTGACAGAGAGGTTCTTGTTTACCCAGAATTTCCATTATTGTTGTTCTAGACTATGAGACCCGGCAGGAGGATGAGTATAGCGTCGTTCTAAACTAGCTTTAGAAGTGCACGTGTATATGACTCTGCCAGAGTGTTGTTGTAATCAGTGGGAGCAGCGGAAGCATAGTGGACAAGTAGCTTGTGTCTATTTATAGACTAAAGAAGGTATAGCGGAGATAGATCATCTATTTTTGATGTGACAGTTGTAGACTTTGACTTCATCAGAATAGGAGATGGATCTGTTAAGAAGATAGTAGGGTGGTATGTCCTGGTAGAATGACATACACTTTATAGGAAGTGAAATTCCTATACTACAATCGGTTATATTGTGGTTGTCACACAGTGGTTTCTTCACATAGGATATGGATATTATATCTGGCATTCTTGTTACTAAATCTATTGTTTTAGATCTAGATTTCGGTAGTTTCCCAATCTGGGTATTTAGACAGTATTCTAAATGTGTTTTAGAATGGACGACTCCTGGCATGGTAGTGTACCTGTAGGTGATGGAGTCACCCTATCTAAAGGTGTCATACAGATTAAAGGGGAGAGGGATGGGCATGATTGGCATATCACTTGCTTATGAAATTGAGTCAACCATGAGATGTCAAGTACCACACCAGATATTGTTTTTGCTCTAGTTGCAATAAGTTTATCTTAATCCAATCCTGGAGAAACGTTCGAAAGCAATCTATGAACATAAGTGAATGTTCTAGGGATATGGTAACGGCAGCCTCCTTCGGGAGACGGTTATCATTCCAGGCTTCCAAGGTGACCTGGATGACAGAGTGACTGTCAGAGTTATAGTTTTCCCTCTGACGAGGGGTAATAGTTTGGACAGGTGGTCCAAGAGGATACTGAGGGAGGCATGGCGCAGGATACTGATTAAATTCAGTTGACGACACAGTTTAAGAAGTTTACTGGATTTTGAGTTCATTTGTGAACTGGGTCCCATCAGATATCCAGGCATATTCTAAGAAAGGTATTGCTCATTTTGGGAGAAGTCTTTCTCCGCGAACATGAGATAAATAGAGATATAGAAAGAAACATCAGAGCGGATCCACTCACTGGAGCTATTTCTCGAATGCAATAGTTTTACAAAGGAGCTTTGTGAAACTAATTAGTAGAGATGTTGGGTGTTCAGTATCACACGGGCTGTCAGTATGCGATACCGCAATAATTAGCCTTAAGTGCAAGTGGGAGATTGATGGCTATAATGCCCTAAAGTCAATTATTGGATCGCAGGCACGTGATTGCAATGATTGAGGGAGGACCTATACCGGTAGAGCAGTCTAACTCGAGATGATAGTATGCTATCTGGTTTGTCTTTATCATCGTGTACATTCTTCAGGTGACATTACAGATCACTATTACATGCTGATAGAGCCCATAGGATTATTTCTTGACTACCAGCAGTATGATGGCGATCATATACGTGAGAGTTGGGTGGTCTATAAGCACATCCTTAAAGTGTCCCTAGTCGTAGGAGTTTCGAGACTGGGCATCGATACTCCAAGAGTAGAATAGTGTATACGGATCGAGACCCCAACAAGGGGCGGTGGCCGGTCTCACAAGACATTGGTGTCAGTTGGTTCACCTAAGATGTATACAGGTGCTCATTGCGTTATGAGTACACCGGACGGACTCGCCGAGAATATGCTAGTTGGTATTATACCTATTGTCAGATAGCAATTCCCTAGTGACATGTGTACAGGTTAGTTTACCGACCTGAGATCGTCATTTGTCTCGTGTGAGTTCCCACTGTGCTTTGATTACTACCCTACCACGGCTCAAAGGAGTCGTGCAAACAGGTTTTAGTTGGGTACAGTCCCGAGCCACATGGAGGCAGTGAGTAGATCATCAGGGGATTCGTCTCTCCCGGTATTTGGGGTTGAGGTCGCGGAGTGCACGGGTGGCCATCACCAGAAATCCTCGGCCGGGGTAGTCGAGAATTACCGATCTAGGATCGGTAGTTTCTCAGTTGGTGATAGGTTTCATGCCGACACTAAATGTCGCGTTATTAGGGGTCTGAATTTATCCATCCCCCTAGACTCGATATGCGATACTCATACACGAACGGACCGGACTGTACGGATATTGTCACTGTCAGGCTCAGTATGGTTTTAGGATAAGTTTTCTCGTCGGCCTCCCTTTCGCTCAATACCTAGGCAGCCATTACATACAACTAGTGCTACTGACGTGCTTGTGGTTAAACCCACTGCGAGCGTATTGATGAGCCTTTAGAGTCCCACACAGAGGGTTTTCCTGGTTCGGACGAAACGTTGAAGAGGCCGAATGGTTTTATAGCAGGGTTCGATCATATACGTGCACTAGTGCACGGATCATGATCGGACGGATAATTCTAGTAGGCTTTGGTTTAAGCCGGATCCTAGTATTATATTGTTGGATTACTTTCGTCTCGTTGTATTCGTATTCAGTCAAAATAGGGATGCGGGTATGTATATACGGATGATGGATAATCTTGTAATTCGTTACAAGATTTCTTTAGTTAATGCAATTTCTTTTTGTTGCTTTAAACATTTAGTTTAATGTTTATTGTGAGGAAAATGTGAGGTTAAGTTTTAGCCTTGTGCATTTATTTGATGGTGCATGCACTTGGTGACTCATAGTGTTGGGTCTTGCGATCATTTATTGTGACATAGATTGTTTTTTAGGCTATTATTATTGTGTGGGATATTTGTGGAGAGAAGGGGTAGTTCTTAGCTAGCTCTTGGGATTTTTTCTTTAGTTGAAAATGAGCTCTCAAAATATCTCACACAATAACTAAGCCATTTTCTTCACTTGCTTCTTTGCTTGAGCTCACACTTTCCTCCATGGGCATCTTCTTCAACCTCCACCCATCCCTCTCATGAGTTGAGAATCAATGGGTGTTTGGAGACAAAATATTTACACACTCTCTCTACTTCATCTTGGGCATCTAGGCTGGCAAACTGGATGTTCGAGTTGCTTCGTTATAGAGGTGGGATCCCGTATTAAGAATCCTCGACGTGGATCGTCTTCGACAAGGGAGACCAGAGAACGAACTTGATCGAGGAAGCCACGACAAGCTTAGGACAGAGGTTGAAGAACGAAGGACACGGATCAATCAGTATAACCTCTCTAAAATCTTTACAGTTAACTTGTATAGGGTTAATGGTTCGATCCGGGAATGGGGTTCCGTTAGCGCCGGGTTTTAAAAGTTTTTGTTCCGCATTTGGCCATGGATTGATGGCCGGGGCGCTGCCGTAACCTTACACATCTGTATATACATACCTGTATCCGTATTCCGAATGAATATGAATACAATGAGACGAAAAAATTCCAACAATATAATACTAGGATCCGGTTTAGACTAAAGCCCACTACTATTATCCGTCCGATCATGATCCGTACACAAGTGTACGAATATGATCGAACCCTGCCATAAAACCATACGGCCTCTACAACGTTTCGCTCGAACCAGGGAAACCCTCTGTGTGAGACTTTAAAGACTCGTCAATACTCTGGTAGTGGGTTTGACCACAAGCACGTCAGCAGCACTAGCTATACGTAACGGCTACCCAGGTATTGAGCGAAAGGGAGGCCAATGAGCAAACTTATCCTGAAACCCTACTGAGCCTGACAGTGATAATATCCATACAGTCCGGTCCGTTCGTCTATGAGTATCGCATATCGAGTCTAGGGGGTGGATAAAGTCAGACCCTTAATAGCTTGACATTTAGTGTCGGTATGAAACCTATCACCAACTGAGAAACTACCGATCCTAGATCGGTAATTCTCGTCTACCCCGGCCGAGGATTTCTAGTGATGGCCACCCGTGCACACCGCGACATCAACCCCTAATACCCCGAGAAACGAATCCCCTGCCGTTCCGCTCACTGCCTCCATGTGGCTCGGGATTGTACCCAAATAAAACCTGTTTGCACGACTTCTTTGAGCCGTGGTAGGGTAGTAATCAAAGCACAGTGGGAACTCACACTAGAAAAATGACGATCTCAGGTCGATAGACTAACCTATACACATGTCACCAGGGAACTGCTATCTGACAAAAGGTATAATACCAACTAGCATGTTCCCGGCGAGTCGGTCCGGTGTACACATAACCCAATGAGCACCTGTATACATATTAGGTGAACCAACTGACACCAATGGCTTGTGAGACCGGCCACCACCCCTCGTCGGTGTCTCGATCCGTATACACTAGTCTACTCTTAGAGTATCGATGCCCGGTCTCGAAACTCCCACGACTAGAGACACTTTAAGGATGTGCTTATAGACCACCCAACTGTCACGTATATGATCGCCATCATACTGCTGGTAGTCAAGCAAGAATCCTATGAGCTCTATCAACATGTAATAGTGATCTGTAATGTCGCCTGAAGCATGTACACGATGATAAAGACAAACCAGAGAGCATAATATCATCTCGACAAAGACTGTTCTACCGGTATAGGTCCTCTCTCAATCATTGCAATCACGTGACTGTGATCCAATAATTGACTTGAGGGCACTATAGCCAACAATCTCCCACTTGCACTTTAGGCTAATTATTGCGGTGTCGCATACTCACAGCCCGTGTGATACCGAACACCCAACTTCTCTACTAATCAGTTTCACAAAGCTCGTTTGTAAAACTATTGCGTTCTAGAAATAGCCTCAGTGAGTGAATCCGCTCTGATGTTTCTTTCTATATCTCTCTTTATCTCAAGTTCGTGGAGAAAGCCATCTCCCGAAATGAGCAATACCGGTCTTAGAATATGCCTGGATATCTGATGGGACCCAGTTCACAAATGAACTCCAAATCCAGTAAACTTCTTTAGACTGTATCGTTCACTGAATTTAATCAGTATCCTGCGCCATACCTCCCTCAGTATCCGCTTGGACCACCTGTCCAAACTACTGCCCCTCAAAAGTGGGAAAACTATAACTCTGAAAGTCACTCTGTCATCCATGTCACCTTGGAAGCCAGGAATAATAACCGTCTCCCGAAAGAGGTTGTCATTACCATATCCCTAAAACATCTACATATGTTCATAAACGTCTTCCGAACATTTCTCCGGGATTGGATTAATATATAAACTTATTGCATCTAGTGCAAAATCAACATCTGGTGTGGTACTTGACATCCCATGATTGACTCAATTGCCTAAGCAAGTGATATGCCAATCATGCACATCCCTCTCCCCTTTAGTCTTTAAGAAACCTTCAGATAGGGTGACTCCATCACCTGCAGGTTTACCACCATGTCAGGAGTCGTCCATTATAAAACACCTTTAGAATACTGTCTAAGTACCCAGATTGGGAAACTACCCAAATCTAGATCTAAAACCATAGATCTAGTAACCAGAATGCCTTATATAATATCCATATCCTATATGGAGAAACCACTATGTGACAACCACAGTATAACCGATCCTAGTATAGGAATTTCACTTCTTATAATGTGCATGTCATCCAAATATCAAGACATCACAACCTACTACCTTCTTAACAGATCCATCTCCTATTCTGATGAAGTCAAAGACCATGACTGTTACATCAAAAATAGATGATCTATCTCCGCTATACTTGCTTTAGTCTATAAATAGACACAGGCTACTTGTCCACTATGCTTCCGATGCTCCTACTGACTGCAACAACCCTCTGACAGAGTCATATACATGTGCACTTCTAAAGATAGTTTAGAACAACGCTATACTCATCCTCATGCTGGGTCGCATAGTCTAGAACAGCAGTAATGGCAAGTCTGGGTAAACAAGAACCCTCCTGTCAACGTCTTTGAGGATACCGAAGTACCTCTCAGGCGCTTGAGGTTACCCACCATATATGCGGAGTGGCTAATGGAATGTCAAAACCAATTGAATATTTAGGATCTATTAAATTTTCAGTAATCGTTTGTAGTTCTCGAATCACTTCCAGTAATACCATACTCTCACTAATGTTTTATGAAAAAGTTCATTTTACGAAAACTGTGGCGAGTCAAGAACAATATCACTATTGATCTTCCAGATGGTAGAAAGTTAACCCTCGTCATAACCCGGGATAACCCACAAACTGCCATTACAGAAATATGCCTTGAGTTATCCAGAGTCTGGTTTTAAGCATAAGCCGGACAACTCCATATACCTTAACATCGTTAAGATATGAACCATTCTATATACAATATAGAAACAGAGGCACTGATTTAATTGGAACCAGATTCAAATCATGCAGCTGTCTCCAGTACATGTCAACTAAATGGAGAGAGGCAGATCAGCATTACTTAACTAGGAGTGTATCCAGATATGAGTAACCTGAAAGAGAAGCAAGTTCTTAAAACCATTACTATCAACTGAATACCAAAAACAAGTATCTACATCTTTGATCACTTTGAAGAATCCTGATACTTGCAACACATGGTTCTCTACTTTATTCTTGTACCTATAACTTCTCAAAACTTGGACCTTGTATTTCTATGAAATACCTGTCTAAAACTGGAGAAGTCACAAGTAAACAAAATATAGTACGGGGACCAACCCCTCTATCTTAATGGACACTGGACAACATACAAAACTTTGTATAAGTCTCCTGAGTTGAATAACTCAGACCCTGTGCGGCGTAGGTAGAAAACTGTACTATGGTTAAGAAGAATTACACCGCTGTTTAATGCTCCTTACCCAATCATCAACTGATATAGGTAAATGTCATGGACATAATTTCAAAAAGTTATATCTCACTTTATAAAATAAACGTAAAGATATATCAATTTGAAATTGTGCATAGCAGCGGATATTCAAAACCAAATATTTGCAGTCAGGCAAGACCCTAGGTGATTTCCTCAAATATCACCAATTACAACGAATTCCGATATAATAAGAATATAATCACCTACCAATAACTTACTCACACTCATCATCTATAAAACCATACAGATGTGAGAATCAAAGCTGGTAAATACATACCCTGAAGTAAGGATCTAATTGGGAAATCAGTTTTCAATTAACAACGCATAGTGAAACTGAAACATGAAAATGTTTCGAAGGGATAGTCGGGTATTCCTAGTAATGCCTCTTCCATTATCCATGTCACGACCCAAAATATTAGCTCGTGAGCGGCACTTAAATCACGCCACGTCTAAAGGCGTCACGTAATTCAAGTAAGCCGAAACCCAGAAATCTAAACCTTTTTAAGAAAATAAAGGAGGTGAAGTTTTGAAATAAAGGTATAATAAAATCAAGTTTTCTTAATGCATTGAAAAGGAACATGAAAATGCAAGTGAAATTTACTAGTTTGAAAACGTGTTACGTCTTTTAAAAATTTGGGCAGCACCTCCTTTCTATATGTTGATCCAAAACCACAAATACATAAAAATATAAAGGCATCCCCAAGCGGGAGCTAGCTCTTTGCTAACCGGCGGATCACAACCACGCAAGACGGTATATATAAGTATACGACGCTCAACGGCGAAGATCACCACAAAAGATAAAAGAAAAGCAAGACATAAATCCCAAAAGCGAACATAAACCCATCGCTCAAGTCTCGCAACTACAAGTCTTGCTAAGTCTCATTACTTATACAAATACTAGTTTGATTTGATGAAGATGACTAGATACAATATGAAATATAAATACAAGAGGGGGTACGATACAAATGTCCCACCTACCAAAGCAAAACACCCGAATGCAACTGTGTGCCAGCGATGCCGCTACTGATCCATGCGGTCAACCTGCAAGAACTGTAGCACAATAGGGGTGAGTTGCCAACTCGTGAGTAGAAAAACATCGACAAGTAGAATAAAAAAACGACTCCTAGGTCAACTATATCATAAAGGTAATACTATGATATCTAGGGAGACCGTATCTGTATATGTGCCAACACTAAAAAAGAATGTCTATCAGCATGTGGATATCATCTAACAATATAATCAATGCCTGTACGCAAGTGGATCTCGTCCACGTGTCAACCAATGACACAACAACATCATGCATGTAAATATCACAAAAGCATATGCATGAAGGTATGAGGATATAAATCAACGTGTGTCCCTCGCGACACATCAAAATCATGGAACCTGAGTGTCCAGCATCGACACTCGAAACATCATGAAACCCGTTTCCAGCATCGACACGTAAATCCTCATATCTCTCGGGCTCCGTCTGCGGGATCGGCCCGCGGGCTCTGGCAAAACGGGTCGGCCCATATCCATCTCTCGACTCCGGTCGGTATCCTCCGGATAACCGCCAGGTCTAACCAATCACCGGTAGGTACTAGCCACCCTGCCAGGCTCATCGTCTACTCCACGAAAAACATTTCTCGCCCCGGAGAACCATACCGGGTCCACCATGAACCCGCAAACGAATCATCCAACTCCTCGAATCGGGTTTCACATATCACACGTCTCAGAACCGAGAAAACGCATGGTGGACGCACTGAAATATCATATCAAGAGAAACCGGGTTTTTAAAACAATACATACTTTCTTTTGAAATAACCACGGTTCTCAAATCCAGAAATCTCATGAAAACAGCATATCTCAATGCGTATAATCGTAAAGCATTATGTATGCGACATATAACAGAATGTAAGCATATCCATATATCATGCAGCATGAAACAGTGATGTGAACATAGTAATTAAATGAAACATGTCATGGTGCACTAACCATGAAAACTGTAGAAACACGGATTTGGCTTAATCGCGATTAGCAGTGCACTAATCGAGTTTTTATCCAAACTGCATATAATAAATTTCAAAAATGCCAAATCCTTTAAATATATTTTTAAATGAATAAATCATTTTAATCTCCAATTATTTCACAATTATTGATATATATTTATACTCTTTTTCAAAAACCCCAATTTCCCAAATCGGACAGTTTTCGGGAAAAATATTATTTTAATATTAAATTCCAAAAATAATATTTTATATTTTCTGAAATGTTACAATCCATATTCCTGACTGTAACCGTATATTTTTTTGCCATCTCTCCAAATCAGTTTATTTGTCTTTACTCATTACCTTTTGTACACCATCCTTAGGCTAAATGGTTTTCTTCCTTCCCTACCGTTCGACATCAGCCTATGGTTTGGAAGAAGACTATCCAATAAGCGTAATAGGTGCACTCTCCTAATCCTACGAGTACTCACAACTTGAGACAATGTAAAGATAAAAGTCAACTGAATAAACCTTATTCTATTTCTCCTGAACCAGAATCCATTCTCAAACTGGAACAAGTTCCTTCGAGTTCGTATATAACTATACAATGGATTATCCAATAAATCCGGATCTTCATAGTGATACGGGGTGTTCTGGAGAAATGCAAAGGTGAAGTAGGAGTGGCGATGATATACGCGGTTTGGTCATGAACGATAGCAGTCGCAATTTACTTTGCACTCTTTCTAATCCCTTTATTTGTCTTTACTTATTGCCTCTTAGGATAATTGGTTTTCTTCCTTCCACACCTTTCGGCACCTGCCTATGATTTGGAAGAAGACTATCCAATAAGCGCAATAGGTGTACCCTCTCCTAATCTTAGGAGCCCTCATAACCTGAGAGAAGGTAAAAGGAAAAGACAACTGAATAGTCTTATTCAATTTCTCCAGAACCGGAAACCATTCTCGAATCTGAAATAAGTTTCTTCGAGTTAGTATGTAACTATATAATGGTAATATCTAATAAATGTGGATTTTCGTAGTGATACAGAATGTTCGGAAGAAAAGAAAAGGGTAAAAGTAGGAGTGGCAATGAAGTATGCAACTCTGACAATCCAAAAGTCAATGTGTTTTAAGAAGGTTCGGTTAACTTGGTTACTTAGTTATAGTCTAGGGTCGGGCCGTGGTCGCTGCCACAGAGAGAGAGAAAAGAAACACTCAGCGTGCACTCTTACCTAGATCAGAATGGTCAATCACTTTATCTAATCAGAATGTCTACCACTGTATCCTCAAATTCTCCTCCAAACCTGAAAGAAGAATTAGTCGGGAATATCCAAAAAAATTACCCGAGGAGTAAACCAACTCATCAGTGGGAATCGGGATCCAACTATCATCGCATGATAACCTGATGGAATCCACTCAAGTTATCACACTCAAGAAGGTATGCGCATGTCTGGCAAGTTTTCGGTATGTTTGAAACTCCCGATGTGATTTTTACCCCATGCTCTTATGACCTTGACGAAGGCCAACATATCATAAGTCACATGTCAAGTTCTACCCGTCATTGTCCAGGTTAATTTGAAACCACCCGTACATACTCTTGACGAAGGCCAAAATAGTAGTACGACTGTCCCAAACCAACGCATCTATCTATGCAACAGAAAAGTAACAAGCAGCTACCATACACTATACCATGACAAAGGCCAACAAACATAGCATGAATACTAAGTGCTACCCGTCTGAAATGACGGAGTGCTACGAATGGTTTTTGGCGAAAAACCTTTAATGTAATGAACTTGATATCGTTGATGGAACCGGATAGCTTCTTACAAATATATAGTGGCGAAAACCTTTGCTAAAGAGGTCACTCCCGGTGAAGGGATCTCGACTCTTTCCTCGTCGAATTAGGTGCAGGATATTCCAACTGAATACCAGGATGCAAAGCAAAAAGTAATCGACTATAGGGAAGTTATTACCCAGACGCAAACTTCTGCCCAAGAGGTCACTCCCAGTGAGGGGATCTCGGCTCTTGCCTCGTCGAATGAGGTGCTGGATATTCATAACCGAATACCACTGTGCAAAACAAAAGAAAACGCCCTTGTAATAACAGCTTTTTAAAATTGTTCCAACAACATCAGTTAGGTCTGTTTTCCTTGCATTGATCCGAATCAACCCAGTCCCACCAATTAATCACACCACAAAAAAACGAAAATATGATGTACGTATGCCATCCGCATTCTCCACTGGGCCCCGTCATCACCCGTTAGGTTACTTAACTAACGACAGGAGCGGGGACTGGACTAGCGCGGGTGTAAAACATATACAATATATATGTAACGCCTTGAAAATCGTTCTAGTGAAATTTCGGAAAATCGGGAAAATAAGGGTTTTTTTGTAAAACGTCAAAATACAAATATCTTTATTTTAAAATTTAATATAAATATTCTAGATATGTAATTGCTAGTATTTGGTGTTTATTGAGCCACTGGTGAGATTTCAAAATTTCTGAAAATTTTTCCGAAATTAATTATTTTAATATTATTTTAAGCCGTCACTAATAAATTTAATTAGGGAAATTACAAACCGGAATGAGTTGAAACAAATTTTGTGCATCATAATACATTAAACAAAATTTTAACAAGTGGTTTTTGAATTAAAATAGGGTTGTTAACCGGTATTAGAAAATATCGAAGAAAAAGGCTTTTTTTTCGGTGAAATTAGTGCGAATGAAGTGCGGTATAACTTTTATCTTTTCCCAAACAAAACCACACTCTCTTTTACCCCCCTCACACTTTTTGGGCTGATCTTGGCAGCCCCCCCTCTCTCTTGATGCTTCAAGTGGCTTCTAGATAATTGGTTTTATGGAAAAATGAAAAGAAAATGAATTAAACTTGAAAAGACATAAAGCAAGAAATTATGAGTGAACTTTCCACACACCTCCATACCCTCACTCCCTCACTTCTCCCCTCTCAATTTCTGGCCGAAACCAGGTCCCCCCCAATTCTACACAATTTCCACTTCAATTTGCTTCAAAAACCCTCCAAAATCCATCAAAAATCAACATATTTTAGCACAAATTCATCCTTTAACCTTCATCCAATATTCTTTGCTCATTTTTACATGGATCTTAGAGTTGGAAACCATACTTTTGGGAGGCAAATTATCATGTTTGGATCTCATATGTAAGGTATAATCCTAAGCCCTTTGGTTTGAATGTTTGTAAATTACTTAATCTAACTTAATTAAGTGTTTAATTAGTTTTTAATTTGGTTCTTTTGCTAGATGAATAATTCAAGAGAGGGTTTCAAAATGAAATTTGGGTTTCTATTATTTGAGTAAGGTTATATTATGTAGTTTAGCAATTTTAGAATTGGAAAATCTAGCATGGTTGATATGTTATAATTTGTTCATTCAAAATGGGTTTAATTAAGCAATTTTGCACACTAGATTTTAATATATTATACATATGGGTGAGATAAATTCTAATTAATGTTTGTAACATTAGATTTTTATTTAAATGAGGATATTGACATGTTTAAGGAATGAAAAACTTAATTTGGTTGCTAGTTTTTATTGATAATTGATAAATTGTAAGTAAAATGCTATTTTTGCTAACTAGAATTTGGAAATTCTTAAATTAATGAGATTTAAAATCTAATTTATGGTTTCATTATATTACCATCATTATAAATTGTAGTTTGAAAAGTTAAATCATGCAAAATCAAGTTTTGTTGTGGAATTGTGGAATTTTGCTTGTAAGTTGTGGAAAATTGATAAAATTGCAAACTAGAAATTTATTTGTAATACAAATTAGTGTAATAAAAAAATATGGTAATGGTTTCTATAACTTAGTTATGTTATTTAATGAATATTATGACCATTAGTTTCATTAAACGTCAAGTTTTGAAGTAAAACGGTGAATTGATATTTTCAAGGTTTTCGGAATTGGATGATTTGATCGATTTTAGGGTTCCGATGATTTGAACCACGTTTTATATTATAAGTAATGGGTTTTGAAACTACGGGTTGTTTATTGGTTTTTACCTCGATCAATCGGCGTTTGTACGCCGATATCGAGCGAATTTGGTTCTTTTGCGTGAACGGGACATAGGTTTTAACCTATGCGCGTTCCGTGTGTCGTTTTGACTTTTGTCCGTGATTTAGTTTACGATACTATATATGTTTACATATAGGTACCCCTCACGTGGATTGCGGGCGATGAAGAAGAGGATGGCGACACTGTCTTCGGCAGACATGGACCAGGTGAGTAGATGCATATCAACGGGGGGAAGTCGGGTGGATGGCGTTTAGCACCCCCGCAACGTAGAATAGGAATAGTACTTATTGATATTAGGAAACCAGACGTGACCCTAGTAGGACCCTAGTATTGACCCTAGGTTGGACTAGACTGATTTAGGAAAACCATATTAGAGGATGAGTACCTTGGAAGAGGTTCGTAGGTTTCAGAAAGAAACACACCCACGCACACACTGAAACTCGACTTGGGGTACGTGTATGTGTATATATATAGAACTAGGTATAGATATATACATATATATAACACGTATAGGTGATTCATTGATGTGATATGATATCCGAGGTATGATGAAACAGTATAACTGGGCTTGATGCCGTGATTCTTGACTATACAGTCGTAATAAAGTGTTAGCGGATCATTAGGAAATGAGATAATGAACTTGAATATATAAATTACAAAGAGTGGTGGTGATAGTGATGTACATGGGACGCTAGAATAGTACTCGGACTGTAACTTGTGACTGATCACGATCTGATATATGTATAACTTGATTACGACATTATATTGGTGTGACCTGATACCGATTTCATATAAGTATGACCTAGTCACAATATGATACATATGACATTATACGAATGAAGAGACACCTAGGAGATACTTGACCGTACCCCGACATTGGGATGCCGTACGATGGATTTTACCGTACGAGGCTTAGATTTGATGATTGATCCGCACTCTTGATTCGAGGAAGCCGTACTACGTACGTGACGCTATTGAGGCGGGATCGCCGACTATTAGAGATATTGATTCAGACCTTAGGTAGACTCTAGTTTCTTACTGACTAGTCTATTAGGTTTAGTTCCTTAGGATGCTAGATGGACACTGGTTTAGGTTCGACTCACATAGTGGTAGTTGTACTCGCATCTCGCAGAGGAGTGGATAATGCACGTCTGTATTTACATTCATACTGTAATCATCATGGTGCATGTTCTTTTATATGTTGCTATAATCAGTATAAACTTTACCTGTTAGGACACCAGCACCATTACCGATGATGCGCATATTCCACGCACACTTATTTGCCGGCTCACACACATCATCATCGGTAATTGCTATGTCACGTACACTTTAGATCATATTATCTTTTATTGATAGAATCAGTTAACAACTAAACCGATATATTATTGTGACCACTCTCTGATGTTAAGTATGTGACATGATATTCATTACTTAGACATTCATGCATTCATATTTTCGTGTTATCATGTAGTATTATGGGCATATGCCGACACTTATCATATAGTTACTCATGATTTTGAGATTTGGATTTCTATGAGATTTCTGGATTTTTGGGGGAAAACCGCAAAAATATATAAAAACTTCTCTCTCTCCTCTTCTCTTTTTAAAATAAGATGCGGTTTTCTCGTGATGTATGTGTCGTCCACCATGAGTATTTCATGTTTTCTGATGGATTTCGAGACCCGATTCGAGGAGTGGATGAACCGTCTCGGGTACATGGTGGGCCCGGTATGGTACCCCGGGGCAAGAAGATCGAGTTGTAGACGATGAGCCTGGCAGGGGAAGGCTACCTACCGGTGATGTCTGGCGCGGCGGATATCCGGAGGATACCGACCGTTGTCGTGGGATTTGATGATATGGGCCGATCCGGACTGACGGAGCCCGACATATTGAGACTTGAGGTTACATGTGTTGTGTCGATGCTTGACACGGATTTCTATGGATTTCATTGTTGAGATTTCAGATGCTTATACACACTTTACTATGATAACGGCTAAAGGTTCTCATACATATATATCTGGATTTCAGGATTTGTTACTTTACATTCATGGTGCATGCATTTCATTTCATATGACTTAGTACTATATGCGGCACTGACACGACACGGAGTTTTTGCACTTACACGTAGTATTACCCTGCTATTACTAGATGCTTGGGAAATAGTAGTGTATTATTATGACCTAGGATAGCGTCGTGCATTCGATTTCTTTTCGTAGATGTCTTCTACTCACGAGTTGGCAACTCACCCCCGTTGTGCCAAATTCTTTACAGGTGCGATGTACAGGTTTCTCTTGGCAGTTGCTGGCACATCATTTTCATTTCGGGTGATTTGCACGGTAGGTTGGTTCATTTGTATCTGAACCGCCGTTGTATTTATATTATTTCATTTGTATCTAGAAAGCTCCATCAACCATATTTGTATTACTTGATAAGTTATTGGACCAGTTGTTTATTTCGACCTTAGAGTCGCGCATGTATTATTCTGATCTGGTGGTTTTGTTTTCTTTGAGTTTTGAGCCTCGCCCTTTGGCGTTGTATATTATTGTGATTGTTGTGGTTGTATCCGCCTGTTGGCGTTGAGCTAGCACCCTTTGGGGATGCTTTTTATTGTTTATTTATACTATACTTGTTGTACCCGTTTGGGGGCCAGTTTTTACAGAGGAGACTCTGCCGAAATTTTTGGTAAATTTGCTGATGTTTTTATACTTGTTTTCTTTTCTTTTCTTCTTTTTCTTCTTTTATGGTTTAGATTTCTGGGCTTCGGCTTACTTAGGTCACGTGGCGTCTCTAGACGCTTCGTAATCTAAGTGCCGGTCACGTTCCGTACTTTCGGGTCGTGACAAAGTTGGTATCAGAGCGCTAGGTTTAACCTTGTATAAGTCTAGGTGACCCTTGGTTGATGGAGTAGGCGATTTAGGTAGAGTAACGTACCGTGGGTATGGTCCGCGGCATACTTTCGATACGCTACTTTGCTTAAGGAGCCTTAGGATGTACATTTGTTTGTACCGTATTTCATTCGTTCCGTTGATCTATCTTCGTCGATGTCAGAGGGTGGTTTTTTGTTACCACGGGCGCACTGGCAGAGGGAGCTACGGCTCGAATGTGATAACCATTAGGGTATTGGTTATCCTTGAGTATTGAAGCATTGTTTAGCGTGCGGACGAAGGGTATTCACATGCCGTCCGGATGAAGTTAAAGGGTTCGAACGATTATCAGAAAACCATTTTCCTAAGTTTAAAGTATTCGGAAGAACATGCAGGTATTTCGATGGACCCTCTAGAAGAATGAAACCCCAACTCGACATAATGACCACGAGAACGCCCTTGAACCTTAGGGTTTACGGCAGTTCCGCTGTGCCATTAGTGAGGCTTGGGTTTGCCTTTCTACAGCTGGATCATCGATGCTGGGGTATGTACCGGATATTTTTAAACTGTACTTGAGTGTTGAGCTCTCGGGGAATTATGGGATTTTGATGGATCGATCGAGAAGTTTAATGTAGTCCGGATATCAAGTGAAGGGATCGACTATGTGGGAGACTCTAGACATGAGTATTGCCGTTGGTAGCGCAGTCAGCACACATATGAAAGAACGAGTTCGAAGCGGTCGACATCAGAGGAAAGAGGCGCACATTGACGATAGTGTTTACGATTGCGATTTAGTGATTTGAATTTCCTATTTTCGTTGATTGGATTTTTGTATTTTGAGGACTTTGTTCTACGATTGGTATTTCCTGTGTGTACCTTCATTCTATCTGTGTTCCATATATCAGTTGTATTGATGTGGTTTAGTACGCACCCAGTACACTTGATTTGGTTTTATACATTTTGAGATTTTGATTTGATTTCGTGCTTATGGGTTACACATGATTTGATATATGCTTCGACCTAGTTTTTATCCATTTTCGTACTGTGATCCGAGTCTGATATCCGATGTATGTTTTCGTGCTCCATGTGCACCTGATTAGGATCCTTGCGCATACTTGGCGCACTTGATGCGATTTTGTGCACACCAGATGCACTAAATCGGGGTTTTGTGCAGATTAGA
The DNA here is from genome assembly GCA_030015575.1 of Agapanthus africanus. Taxonomy (NCBI): domain Eukaryota; kingdom Viridiplantae; phylum Streptophyta; class Magnoliopsida; order Asparagales; family Amaryllidaceae; genus Agapanthus; species Agapanthus africanus. The sequence goes on from JASDDO010000022.1 coordinate 212,433,607, forward strand.
TGCACCTGATAGTGAGTCGTGCACGCCCGTTGCACTTGACAGATGTTTTTGGTGCACACCTGTTGCACTTAGTTTTGTTTTGTGGGTATTCATGGTTTCTGCATTTGGTTTCGATTTCAGTGCGCACCGGACGCACATGACATTTTATTGATGTGATTGGGATTGATTTTAGTTTGAGCAGTATGTTTTCATGATCATTATTATTTGAGTTAGTAACCAGGCGGGACGTGTATGTTAAATAAAAGATATATATATATACAGCTATTTTTTAAAAATTAAACGTCCGTTACTTATACCGTGACACGTGCATTGCACGGCGATTTTCATGAAGGGGTTTTTGTATGCTGCTTTATTATGATGATTCGGCGATTTTACTAGGATGCGAACTATATATAAGTTATAGATTGATGTATATTATATTAGTTTTCATATTGGGTTTTGATATTTTATTCTCTCCATAACTCCGATGATTGCGTTATGCTTGACAGAGTTGATTTTTGTTATATATTAATGATTTCGGAGCCCCGACGATTTGAGTGCTTTGCTAAATGTTTCGGTATTTGGAGGGGGAGTTTTAATTTAAATTCGGGGACCGAATTTTTTTTAAGGGGGGAAGATTGTAACGCCTTGAAAATCGTTCTAGTGAAATTTCGGAAAATCGGGAAAATAAGGGTTTTTTTGTAAAACGTCAAAATACAAATATCTTTATTTTAAAATTTAATATAAATATTCTAGATATGTAATTGCTAGTATTTGGTGTTTATTGAGCCACTGGTGAGATTTCAAAATTTCTGAAAATTTTTCCGAAATTAATTATTTTAATATTATTTTAAGCCGTCACTAATAAATTTAATTAGGGAAAATTACAAACCGGAATGAGTTGAAACAAATTTTGTGCATCATAATACATTAAACAAAATTTTAACAAGTGGTTTTTGAATTAAAATAGGGTTGTTAACCGGTATTAGAAAATATCGAAGAAAAAGGCTTTTTTTTCGGTGAAATTAGTGCGAATGAAGTGCGGTATAACTTTTATCTTTTCCCAAACAAAACCACACTCTCTTTTACCCCCCTCACACTTTTTGGGCTGATCTTGGCAGCCCCCCCTCTCTCTTGATGCTTCAAGTGGCTTCTAGATAATTGGTTTTATGGAAAAATGAAAAGAAAATGAATTAAACTTGAAAAGACATAAAGCAAGAAATTATGAGTGAACTTTCCACACACCTCCATACCCTCACTCCCTCACTTCTCCCCTCTCAATTTCTGGCCGAAACCAGGTCCCCCCCAATTCTACACAATTTCCACTTCAATTTGCTTCAAAAACCCTCCAAAATCCATCAAAAATCAACATATTTTAGCACAAATTCATCCTTTAACCTTCATCCAATATTCTTTGCTCATTTTTACATGGATCTTAGAGTTGGAAACCATACTTTTGGGAGGCAAATTATCATGTTTGGATCTCATATGTAAGGTATAATCCTAAGCCCTTTGGTTTGAATGTTTGTAAATTACTTAATCTAACTTAATTAAGTGTTTAATTAGTTTTTAATTTGGTTCTTTTGCTAGATGAATAATTCAAGAGAGGGTTTCAAAATGAAATTTGGGTTTCTATTATTTGAGTAAGGTTATATTATGTAGTTTAGCAATTTTAGAATTGGAAAATCTAGCATGGTTGATATGTTATAATTTGTTCATTCAAAATGGGTTTAATTAAGCAATTTTGCACACTAGATTTTAATATATTATACATATGGGTGAGATAAATTCTAATTAATGTTTGTAACATTAGATTTTTATTTAAATGAGGATATTGACATGTTTAAGGAATGAAAAACTTAATTTGGTTGCTAGTTTTTATTGATAATTGATAAATTGTAAGTAAAATGCTATTTTTGCTAACTAGAATTTGGAAATTCTTAAATTAATGAGATTTAAAATCTAATTTATGGTTTCATTATATTACCATCATTATAAATTGTAGTTTGAAAAGTTAAATCATGCAAAATCAAGTTTTGTTGTGGAATTGTGGAATTTTGCTTGTAAGTTGTGGAAAATTGATAAAATTGCAAACTAGAAATTTATTTGTAATACAAATTAGTGTAATAAAAAAATATGGTAATGGTTTCTATAACTTAGTTATGTTATTTAATGAATATTATGACCATTAGTTTCATTAAACGTCAAGTTTTGAAGTAAAACGGTGAATTGATATTTTCAAGGTTTTCGGAATTGGATGATTTGATCGATTTTAGGGTTCCGATGATTTGAACCACGTTTTATATTATAAGTAATGGGTTTTGAAACTACGGGTTGTTTATTGGTTTTTACCTCGATCAATCGGCGTTTGTACGCCGATATCGAGCGAATTTGGTTCTTTTGCGTGAACGGGACATAGGTTTTAACCTATGCGCGTTCCGTGTGTCGTTTTGACTTTTGTCCGTGATTTAGTTTACGATACTATATATGTTTACATATAGGTACCCCTCACGTGGATTGCGGGCGATGAAGAAGAGGATGGCGACACTGTCTTCGGCAGACATGGACCAGGTGAGTAGATGCATATCAACGGGGGGAAGTCGGGTGGATGGCGTTTAGCACCCCCGCAACGTAGAATAGGAATAGTACTTATTGATATTAGGAAACCAGACGTGACCCTAGTAGGACCCTAGTATTGACCCTAGGTTGGACTAGACTGATTTAGGAAAACCATATTAGAGGATGAGTACCTTGGAAGAGGTTCGTAGGTTTCAGAAAGAAACACACCCACGCACACACTGAAACTCGACTTGGGGTACGTGTATGTGTATATATATAGAACTAGGTATAGATATATACATATATATAACACGTATAGGTGATTCATTGATGTGATATGATATCCGAGGTATGATGAAACAGTATAACTGGGCTTGATGCCGTGATTCTTGACTATACAGTCGTAATAAAGTGTTAGCGGATCATTAGGAAATGAGATAATGAACTTGAATATATAAATTACAAAGAGTGGTGGTGATAGTGATGTACATGGGACGCTAGAATAGTACTCGGACTGTAACTTGTGACTGATCACGATCTGATATATGTATAACTTGATTACGACATTATATTGGTGTGACCTGATACCGATTTCATATAAGTATGACCTAGTCACAATATGATACATATGACATTATACGAATGAAGAGACACCTAGGAGATACTTGACCGTACCCCGACATTGGGATGCCGTACGATGGATTTTACCGTACGAGGCTTAGATTTGATGATTGATCCGCACTCTTGATTCGAGGAAGCCGTACTACGTACGTGACGCTATTGAGGCGGGATCGCCGACTATTAGAGATATTGATTCAGACCTTAGGTAGACTCTAGTTTCTTACTGACTAGTCTATTAGGTTTAGTTCCTTAGGATGCTAGATGGACACTGGTTTAGGTTCGACTCACATAGTGGTAGTTGTACTCGCATCTCGCAGAGGAGTGGATAATGCACGTCTGTATTTACATTCATACTGTAATCATCATGGTGCATGTTCTTTTATATGTTGCTATAATCAGTATAAACTTTACCTGTTAGGACACCAGCACCATTACCGATGATGCGCATATTCCACGCACACTTATTTGCCGGCTCACACACATCATCATCGGTAATTGCTATGTCACGTACACTTTAGATCATATTATCTTTTATTGATAGAATCAGTTAACAACTAAACCGATATATTATTGTGACCACTCTCTGATGTTAAGTATGTGACATGATATTCATTACTTAGACATTCATGCATTCATATTTTCGTGTTATCATGTAGTATTATGGGCATATGCCGACACTTATCATATAGTTACTCATGATTTTGAGATTTGGATTTCTATGAGATTTCTGGATTTTTGGGGGAAAACCGCAAAAATATATAAAAACTTCTCTCTCTCCTCTTCTCTTTTTAAAATAAGATGCGGTTTTCTCGTGATGTATGTGTCGTCCACCATGAGTATTTCATGTTTTCTGATGGATTTCGAGACCCGATTCGAGGAGTGGATGAACCGTCTCGGGTACATGGTGGGCCCGGTATGGTACCCCGGGGCAAGAAGATCGAGTTGTAGACGATGAGCCTGGCAGGGGAAGGCTACCTACCGGTGATGTCTGGCGCGGCGGATATCCGGAGGATACCGACCGTTGTCGTGGGATTTGATGATATGGGCCGATCCGGACTGACGGAGCCCGACATATTGAGACTTGAGGTTACATGTGTTGTGTCGATGCTTGACACGGATTTCTATGGATTTCATTGTTGAGATTTCAGATGCTTATACACACTTTACTATGATAACGGCTAAAGGTTCTCATACATATATATCTGGATTTCAGGATTTGTTACTTTACATTCATGGTGCATGCATTTCATTTCATATGACTTAGTACTATATGCGGCACTGACACGACACGGAGTTTTTGCACTTACACGTAGTATTACCCTGCTATTACTAGATGCTTGGGAAATAGTAGTGTATTATTATGACCTAGGATAGCGTCGTGCATTCGATTTCTTTTCGTAGATGTCTTCTACTCACGAGTTGGCAACTCACCCCCGTTGTGCCAAATTCTTTACAGGTGCGATGTACAGGTTTCTCTTGGCAGTTGCTGGCACATCATTTTCATTTCGGGTGATTTGCACGGTAGGTTGGTTCATTTGTATCTGAACCGCCGTTGTATTTATATTATTTCATTTGTATCTAGAAAGCTCCATCAACCATATTTGTATTACTTGATAAGTTATTGGACCAGTTGTTTATTTCGACCTTAGAGTCGCGCATGTATTATTCTGATCTGGTGGTTTTGTTTTCTTTGAGTTTTGAGCCTCGCCCTTTGGCGTTGTATATTATTGTGATTGTTGTGGTTGTCTCCGCCTGTTGGCGTTGAGCTAGCACCCTTTGGGGATGCTTTTTATTGTTTATTTATACTATACTTGTTGTACCCGTTTGGGGGCCAGTTTTTACAGAGGAGACTCTGCCGAAATTTTTGGTAAATTTGCTGATGTTTTTATACTTGTTTTCTTTTCTTTTCTTCTTTTTCTTCTTTTATGGTTTAGATTTCTGGGCTTCGGCTTACTTAGGTCACGTGGCGTCTCTAGACGCTTCGTAATCTAAGTGCCGGTCACGTTCCGTACTTTCGGGTCGTGACAATATACTAGTATATATATATAACAATATATAATAATTGCTCCAGGCTTGATAAATGCAGCATCACAGATAAGCAACAAGCATCACAGAACAATACTGATAATCTGGGAGCCCCGGGTTTCTTTTGAGCCGCAAGTGAAACCCGACGTTCCCGTGGTCGTGTGGATAGCCTGTGCAATGAAAACCTAGACTCCTATGAGCGCGGAAAGTTACCCGCCAAAACCAGAAGTGAGGCAGCCCCCTTCATCAAAGTGAATGGGCCACCCCACACTTCACAAAATCTGGTAACTTGAGCACCTCTCCTTGGGTCAACCTGTACCCCTACGAGTACGGCAAATAGCCCGTCAATTCTAGAGTGAGGCCCATCCTTCTCACCACCATGAGATGCGGACCCGTTGCCCTCCAGAACCCGGCTATTCGTGCACTCCATCACGGCGTAATCCTAATACAGAAAAGAAAAATATGTTTAACGGTGACATCGACCTCAACCCGGTCGTGCCCCAAACAAATAATATACAAACAGGAAGTGACGGCAGTTCACATGTCGGACGCTCGCCCCGCGATATCAAATGTACAAATAAATCCAAACTGTACTAACATTACACCCAAGCTATCCACCACGATAAATCCGCAACAACACAACACAACACAGAACATCAACGTGAATGTCACATTCGCAAAGCCGTCTAAAAGAACTATAGCAAATAGACATGTTGTACCGCTCTAATGACATTCACGGTCGCAGATAGTAATGTAAGTACTGTAAACTTTAAACAATGTTAGAAATATTGACTTCGAAATAACCCCGAATAGCCCCAAAACAACTAGATAAAACTATATCCAAACTGTGCTAAACTAGCAATACCACTAAACAAATATTCCAGAGACTAGACCATACCCAAAACAAGAAGTCCTAACTTCTTCATCTGGCCGGCCAGCTCGGATTTTCTAGCTTTGTGGCCTGGTCAATTAGGGTGGAAGTGCCTCGTAGTTGGGGTGCAGTCTAGTGGTCACCATAGTTGTTTTCTGCAGCTGCTAAAATATTTTTAGAAGAATCAGAAAAAATGACAGAAACTAGAATATATCGGGTATTGTTTCGGAGTTGTTTCGGTTTCGATACTTTAACATCGTCTAAACTAACTAGTATGAGGTTAATGGGTTGGCTCTGATACCATATAGGGTTACGGCAGCGCTCCGGCCATCAATCCGTAGCCAAACGCGGAACAAAAACTTTTAAAACCCGGCGCTAACGGAACCATAATCAACGGATCGTACCATTAACCCTATACTAGTTCTATGAAAAGAGTTTAGAGAGGTTATACCGATCGATCCATGTCCTTCGGTCTTCAACCTCTGTCCTAAGCTCATCACGGCTTCCTCGATCAAGTTCGATCTCCGGTCTCCCTCGTCGAAGACGATCCACGTCGAGGATTAGTAATACGGGCTCCCGCTTCAAAACCGAAGCAACTCGGGCATCCAGTTTGCTAGCCTAGATACCAAAGATGAAGTAGAGAGAGTGTCACGCCCCGCTTCCCAAAATACGGAATACGAGGGGTAGACAAGGCCAGCCATGCTCCTACGGTCAAGGAAATGTCCTGCCGTAGTCACACTTCGGCTTCTAGTTTATCATGGTGAACAGTAAATAATGCGCAGGTAATGAGAAATGCAGTAACTGGAATAAAACAGTAAAATGAACCGACCTGATGGGAAACAAAAGATATAACTCTGAATAGCAAGTCAAGAAGTCTGTGTTGCACGTCTAGTTCTGGTCCAGGCTAAATCTTCTCCTCACACTGAGCATGCATACTCAGGTCGTCAGAGCGACACGATAGCAATATAATATATATAAAATCATGTGACAATTCTAACGGTGATAATAGATGTATATAACAGTAGATCAATGGCAGTATGGGTATGAACATGCAGTAATCAATGCAGCGGAACAGTAAAGGCAGTAGAACGATATGCCACGTATGAATAATAGTAAATCAATAGCAGCATGAATATGAACGTGCAGTAATCAATGCAGCGGAACAGTAAAGGCAGTAGAACGATATGCCACGTATGAATAATAGTAAATCAATAGCAGCATGAATATGAACGTGCAGTAATCAATGCAGCAGAGCAGTAAGGGCAGTAGAACGATATGCCACGTATGTCAACACGGTAAGTATGGTATATCAATGCCAGTATCCCTATCAGTCTCTAAGTCTCACTGTACAGGTCACTAAGTCTATCGTCAGTCCAAGTGTGAGAGTCAACCACTCGTGAGTATCCCCCACCCAAGGGTAGGACCCAAAGGCAAGAGAACACGGGCCCGAGTCGCTCGCTAATAATCAGTAATAATCAGTAACATCACCCATATATCTCCAGATTCACTGTATGTGCCGGCAATGGGACTCCCGAGATTCTGTTGGACTCACACTCAAACTACCCCACACCCCGTGGTCTACATCAAACGCTAACCATAACCCTAAATACTAATCGATCCGTGACAAGTCTGCGCGAGAACTGGAGGCAGGACCTCCATCAAGCACGTCCCGACTAATACCTAAGATAAATGGCAGTGTCGGATGCCTTATCTGTGACACCCGTGCAAGCGCTTCCATAAGTGTCCCATACCACTTATAGTCACACGTACACGCATCCCACAGACGTCGACAATGCAATAAAATAATAGGGTCACTGATTGTGTACAAGTACGTATCACTTTCACTTTATTCATTCACTTTCACTTATTCATTCACTTTCACTTATTCACGGATACACGAACACTGACGTACTTGCCACAATCACCACTAAAATCTAACACTGGGTAAATGCACGATATCACTAGGTTATCACTATAATGATATAGGTACGATATGATGCATAAACATCATATGAAACATGATTAAGGTGTCATAAAATAGTATTCTATCACTTGTACGATTTATCATGAACCGTATGTGTACAGTATAGCAAAACGATAAACAGGTAATAATTAGTATATTCAGTTATCTATCCATCAAAATTGGTTTCATACCAATCGGGTTCCAGGTTCACTAGTTATGGCCATTTCATTTTAAATATTCACTGCTGGAAATCCAATTTCTGAACTGGAAGTCCGTTTCGTAACACATTTTACTCCCAGTTGGAAGCATAATTAGGCGACACTACAGTTAAACTAATTGTAGATTTTACTGTTATCTTTCCAATTCATCAAACGGATCATCGATAGCAGTTCTGTATTAAAAGTTATGTTATGTACAAGGTGCTGGTGTAAAAGGGAACACTGCAGAAACTGCAGATTTCCACGGTAGTCTAAAATACAAATTAAATATCAAATGACGGTGAAACGACACGGGACCAACTTCAGGGGTTAGCTAACTAAATTATCTACGCGACCATATGTGGTTCCGCACATTTTCAGTTTAAAGAAGGGGTGTACAGGTGTTCCCAAGGCCAGGTATTCGAACGAACGTTTCCCCTGACTGCAGTTCAGGGCCGCGAATCGCCTCAGTATTCGTGGTTATAACTTATCCAAATGTAAATATGGACTATGTCGTACTGTAGGTTTATCAGTTGGCTTCGATACGAGCCCGAGCACTCTAAGATCCGATATATAGATAATTTATTATGATTTTAACCGTTCAGCTTGTCCGAGAAAATCGGATTTAACAAGGTTATCGGGTTGTCGAATTACGGGTAAAATGATACTAATAAGTTAGCTATAGCATGTTAAGCAAGTGAAGGGGGTTCACTTGCCTCGATGACGGCGGTCGGCGAGGGCAGGAGACGGGCGCGGTGCGGGCGCTGCAATGCACGTCACGGATGCGGAAGTGGTCGTTGTGACAAGACCGGGGCTCGCGAGCCTTAGAACCGTAGTGGTGTGGCCTCGAATTCTCGCTTTTGGATTGGCTACAACTCGCATGGATCGACGTCGGCGGCGGTACTTGAAGGCTTCGAGTTCACATAGATGAGGACGTCGATGGTGGAGTGGCCGTCGCGCAATGCAGGGTTAAGGCCGGAGCAGGCGGAGGAAGTGCATGGAAGGAGAAAGAGTGTGTACGAGGGGGATAGGGAGTCTGTGAATGTGGGAATGGGGGGAGAGGGAGTCTGTGAATGTGGGAATGGGTATGGGATTGAATATATAAGGAGAATAGAGAATAATGTGGGTGGGTGTGTTGTAAAGAGGAGAGGGGGTGGGGTTTGAGGGTGTAAAGGGAGAAAGAGAGGTGTAAAGAGAAAAGAGGGAATAATGTGGGGGTGTAAAGATAAAAGAGGAAGAGAGAACGTGAGGGATGGGGGTGAAAGAAAGAGAGATATGAGTTGGGATTTAATTAGGTATAAATGAATATAATATTAGCCCGTTTGAGATTTTGGCAAATACAAACTTACTCCAAAACACGTCCGGGTAGAGTCTAAAAATTCAGATTTAAAATATGAAAAATATATGTGACGTCCAAATTTCAAAATGAACGCTCAGTTAACGAAAATGCATACCCCCAAGATTGGATGCACGTAAAATGCACGTAGCGATTCAAAAAGTCTGTTTCAATAAATGGAACGAGAAAAGAAGTACGGATGTCACCACAGGGTCAGGTATGGGTTATGATTTTAAAATAAATAAAATAAATATAAATATAAATAAATAAATTTTGTAAGTAACATTTTATATAAATACGGATATTGGCGTACAAAAGAAACTGGGTATTACATCATACCACCCTTACAAAAAATTTCGTCCTCGAAATTTCCGGAACTAGAAAAGACAAGTAAACAAGAATTTAAGAGAAGAGATACAGAACGTGGGAGAGATTTGAGGTGAGTATGACAACTTCAGAAGGTGGTAGCGGCAAGATACAATTTAATCGAAAAAGTCAAGGGGTGCGTTGGTGAACCATGATAGATTTGAAAATAGTTGAGTGCTTAGAAAAGATGAGGAAAGCAAACGTATATATATATATATATATATATTTTTTTTGGCATATAAATCAAGGAGTTCAACAGATACAGGAGTTAAACGAAAAGGAACAACTGAAAGGGATATCTTTGTTGGAAACAGGGAAGTGATAACTTAGCATCGATGTCTAAATCTCTGCGATATCGTCAAGCGAGTTTGGATCCTGTGCAGGGTCCGTACCATCCTCAAACTCGAACTACGAAACAACCAAGTTACTCAAGTCGACGTGGAGAGCGTTGACGAATCTCCTCCTTGTAGCTCTTTTCTTCTAGGGCAACTATTGACCAGATGTTCGTCGGATCCACAAATCAAGCACTGTCTTTTGGCCCGGTGACAGTCCCTCTGAAAGTGTCCTGACCTTTTGCAATAACCACAACGTTGGGCTCTCCACTTCTTCCGTTGCGGAGGAACAAATGAGCGCTTCATCTGCACGCCACCTTTTCGTTTATCAACGATTTCCCTACGATTGGGGACTTGAGCCATTCACCTTCTTAGTCCTTCAGCTAAGAGATCGTTCGTTCGCTCATGGGCTTCCTTCAAACTTTGCAGTACACCCAACATCTCGGCGGTTTGACTCTGGGGAGTGGAGATAGAAGAAGAGTCGTTGGAAGCCATGTTTTAGCTTCCGCTGCGCTACTCTGATAGGAATTTAAAATATGCAACACGATAGGTAACTTGAAGAAACGAAGACATTGAGAATGCAACGAGTCCAATAAGAAATGTAAGCAGGTGTAGGATCAATAGAAAGGTACAAGGATGAAAACGTAAATAGATTTGAAAACTCGGGAATGATATAAGATATAAACGGAGAGTGGTCGGAGGTCATGGTCCTAAAACAACAAATTTTAGAACGACATAAGGTACAAGGAATAAGAATCAGAATAAAATATAGAATGGACAACGAAACAAGAATATCAGATGGGCTGAAACTCAAACGAGTGGAAATTAAATGTAGAACTCCAAGTCACTCAAAAGAGTACAGTATTGTAACTATGCTGCAGTTCATAATTACAACCACATAACTCCACCAAGTTACTCAAAATTCTAGCGAATGGATCAAAATATGTAGAAGAACTCATTGTATGAATCAAGATCAATGATAACAAGTTTACAATCTAGACCGAGGGATGTCTTAGATTGTCAAGCACTACACGGAAACTGAAATCCCATTCTAAACCCGGCGCTCTGATACCAACAAAACCATGTCACGCCCCGCTTCCCAAAATACGGAATACGAGGGGTAGACAAGGCCAGCCATGCTCCTACGGTCAAGGAAATGTCCTGCCGTAGTCACACTTCGGCTTCTAGTTTATCATGGTGAACAGTAAATAATGCGCAGGTAATGAGAAATGCAGTAACTGGAATAAAACAGTAAAATGAACCGACCTGATGGGAAACAAAAGATATAACTCTGAATAGCAAGTCAAGAAGTCTGTGTTGCACGTCTAGTTCTGGTCCAGGCTAAATCTTCTCCTCACACTGAGCATGCATACTCAGGTCGTCAGAGCGACACGATAGCAATATAATATATATAAAATCATGTGACAATTCTAACGGTGATAATAGATGTATATAACAGTAGATCAATGGCAGTATGGGTATGAACATGCAGTAATCAATGCAGCGGAACAGTAAAGGCAGTAGAACGATATGCCACGTATGAATAATAGTAAATCAATAGCAGCATGAATATGAACGTGCAGTAATCAATGCAGCGGAACAGTAAAGGCAGTAGAACGATATGCCACGTATGAATAATAGTAAATCAATAGCAGCATGAATATGAACGTGCAGTAATCAATGCAGCAGAGCAGTAAGGGCAGTAGAACGATATGCCACGTATGTCAACACGGTAAGTATGGTATATCAATGCCAGTATCCCTATCAGTCTCTAAGTCTCACTGTACAGGTCACTAAGTCTATCGTCAGTCCAAGTGTGAGAGTCAACCACTCGTGAGTATCCCCCACCCAAGGGTAGGACCCAAAGGCAAGAGAACACGGGCCCGAGTCGCTCGCTAATAATCAGTAATAATCAGTAACATCACCCATATATCTCCAGATTCACTGTATGTGCCGGCAATGGGACTCCCGAGATTCTGTTGGACTCACACTCAAACTACCCCACACCCCGTGGTCTACATCAAACGCTAACCATAACCCTAAATACTAATCGATCCGTGACAAGTCTGCGCGAGAACTGGAGGCAGGACCTCCATCAAGCACGTCCCGACTAATACCTAAGATAAATGGCAGTGTCGGATGCCTTATATGTGACACCCGTGCAAGCGCTTCCATAAGTGTCCCATACCACTTATAGTCACACGTACACGCATCCCACAGACGTCGACAATGCAATAAAATAATAGGGTCACTGATTGTGTACAAGTATGTATCACTTTCACTTTATTCATTCACTTTCACTTATTCATTCACTTTCACTTATTCACGGATACACGAACACTGACGTACTTGCCACAATCACCACTAAAATCTAACACTGGGTAAATGCACGATATCACTAGGTTATCACTATAATGATATAGGTACGATATGATGCATAAACATCATATGAAACATGATTAAGGTGTCATAAAATAGTATTCTATCACTTGCACGATTTATCATGAACCGTATGTGTACAGTATAGCGAAACGATAAACAGGTAATAATTAGTATATTCAGTTATCTATCCATCAAAATTGGTTTCATGCCAATCGGGTTCCAGGTTCACTAGTTATGGCCATTTCATTTTAAATGTTCACTGCTGGAAATCCAATTTCTGAACTGGAAGTCCGTTTCGTAACACATTTTACTCCCAGTTGGAAGCATAATTAGGCGACACTACAGTTAAACTAATTGTAGATTTTACTGTTATCTTTCCAATTCATCAAACGGATCATCCATAGCAGTTCTGTATTAAAAGTTATATTATGTACAAGGTGCTGGTGTAAAAGGGAACACTGCAGAAACTGCAGATTTCCACGGTAGTCTAAAATACAAATTAAATATCAAATGACGGTGAAACGACACGGGACCAACTTCAGGGGTTAGCTAACTAAATTATCTACGCGACCATATGTGGTTCCGCACATTTTCAGTTTAAAGAAGGGGTGTACAGGTGTTCCTAAGGCCAGGTATTCGAACGAACGTTTCCCCGGACTGCAGTTCAGGGCCGCGAATCGCCTCAGTATTCGTGGTTATAACTTATCCAAATGTAAATATGGACTATGTCGTACTGTAGGTTTATCAGTTGGCTTCGATACGAGCCCTAGCACTCTAAGATCCGATATATAGATAATTTATTATGATTTTAACCGTTCAGCTTGTCCGAGAAAATCAGATTTAACAAGGTTATCGGGTTGTCGAATTACGGGTAAAATGATACTAATAAGTTAGCTATAGCATGTTAAGCAAGTGAAGGGGGTTCACTTGCCTCGATGACGGCGGTCGGCGAGGGCAGGAGACGGGCGCGGTGCGGGCGCTGCAATGCACGTCACGGATGCGGAAGTGGTCGTTGTGACAAGACCGGGGCTCGCGAGCCTTGGAACCGTAGTGGCGTGGCCTCGAATTCTCGCTTTTGGATTGGCTACAACTCGCATGGATCGACGTCGGCGGCGGTACTTGAAGGCTCCGAGTTCACATAGATGAGGACGTCGATGGTGGAGTGGCCGTCGCGCAATGCAGGGTTAAAGCCGGAGCAGGCGGAGGAAGTGCATGGAAGGAGAAAGAGTGTGTACGAGGGGGATAGGGAGTCTGTGAATGTGGGAATGGGGGGAGAGGGAGTCTGTGAATGTGGGAATGGGTATGGGATTGAATATATAAGGAGAATAGAGAATAATGTGGGTGGGTGTGTTGTAAAGAGGAGAGGGGGTGGGGTTTGAGGGTGTAAAGGGAGAAAGAGAGGTGTAAAGAGAAAAGAGGGAATAATGTGGGGGTGTAAAGATAAAAGAGGAAGAGAGAACGTGAGGGATGGGGGTGAAAGAAAGAGCGATATGAGTTGGGATTTAATTAGGTATAAATGAATATAATATTAGCCCGTTTGAGATTTTGGCAAATACAAACTTACTCCAAAACACGCCCGGGTAGAGTCTAAAAATTCAGATTTAAAATATGAAAAATATATGTGACGTCCAAATTTCAAAATGAACGCTCAGTTAACGAAAATGCATACCCCCAAGATTGGATGCACGTAAAATGCACGTAGCGATTCAAAAAGTCTGTTTCAATAAATGGAACGAGAAAAGAAGTACGGATGTCACCACAGGGTCAGGTATGGGTTATGATTTTAAAATAAATAAAATAAATATAAATATAAATAAATAAATTTTGTAAGTAACATTTTATATAAATACGGATATTGGCGTACAAAAGGAACTGGGTATTACAGAGAGTGTGTGATCATTTTGTCTCAATACACCCAAGGATTCTCAACTCATGAGAGGGAATGGGTGGAGATTGAAGAAGAAGCCATGGATGAAAAAGTGTGAGCTCAAGTGAAAGGCCAGGTGAAAAAAAAGTATATGTTGTTTTCTTGAGTGAGTTGTGAGATATTATGTTAGCACAACTAAAGAAAACCCTCTCTACAAAATATCTGCCACTTGCCTCTCAAATATCTCACAACACACACCAAGAACCATCAATGCACCATGAATCACACAAGACCCAACACCATGAGTCACAAATTGCACATGCCACATTCAATGCTCAAGGTCAAGACTTGAACTCACAATTTCCATCAAATAAACATTAATCCAAATGATTAAAGCAAGAAAAAGAAATGGCAACCTCAAAAGTAAAATCGTAACGAATTACAAGAATACCTCTCATCTGTATATACATACCCGCATTCGTATTCCGAATGAATACGAATACAACGAGACGAAAATAATCCAACAATATAATATTAGAATCCGGCTTAAACCAAAGCCCACTAGTATTATCCGTCCGATCATGATCCGTACACAAGTGCACGAATATGATCGAACCCTGCCATAAAACTATACGGCCTCTACAACGATTCACCCGAACCAGAGAAACCCTCTGTGTGGGACTTTAAAGACTCGTCAATACTCTGGCAGTGGGTTTAACTACAAGCACGTCAGTGGCACTAGCTGTACGTAACGGCTACCCAGGTATTGAGCGAAAGGGAGGACGACGAGCAAACTCATCCTGAAACCCTACTGAGCGTGACAGTGACAATATCCGTACAGTCCGTTCCGTTCGTCTATGAGTATCGCATATCGAGTCTAGGGGGTGGATAAAGTCAGACCCCTAATAACTTGACATTTAGTGTCGGTATGAAACCTATCACCAACTGAGAAACTACCGATCCTAGATCGGTAATTCTCGTCTACCCCGGCCGAGGATTTCTGGTGATGGCAACCCGTGCAAACCGCGACATCAACCCCCAATACCGGGAGAGACGAATCCCCTGACGATCCGCTCACTGCCTCCATATGGCTCGGGACTGTACCCAACTAAAACCTGTTTGCACGACTCCTTTGAGCCGTGGTAGGGTAATAATCAAAGCACAGTGGGAACTCACACGAGACAAATAAAGATCTCAAGTCGATAGACTGACCTGTACACATGTCACCAGGGAACTGCTATCTGACAATAGGTATAATACCAAATAGCATGTTCCCGGCGAGTCCGTCCGGTGTACTCATAACCCAATGAGCACCTATATACATCTTAGGTGAACCAACTGACACCAATGGCTTGTGAGACCGGCCACCGCCCCACATCGGGGTCTCGATCCGTATACACTAGTCTACTCTTGGAGTATCGATGCCCAGTCTCGAAACTCCCATGACTAGGGACACTTTAAGGATGTTCTTATAGACCATCCAACTCTCATATATATGATCACCATCATACTGCCGGTAGTCATGCAAGAATCTTATGGGCTCTATCAACATGTAATAGTGATCTGCAATGTCACCTGAAGCATGTACACGATGATAAAGACAAACCAGATAGCATACTGTCATCTCGAGTAAGACTGTTCTACCGGTATTGGTCCTCCCTCAATCATTGCAATCACGTTCCTGCGGTCCAATAATTGACTTGAGGGCACTATAGCCAACAGCCGTTAGATTCCTAAAAGAAAATATCTTCTCCAGGTTCGAGCATCCTCACGCTATCATTAGCGACAATGGGACACATTTCTGCAATAAGTCTTTTGAGGCCTTAATGCAGAAATACGAGATTAATCACAAGCTATCGACGCCCTATCATCCCCAAACAAGCGGGCAAGCTGAGATTTCAAATCGGAAAATCAAGCAAATATTGGAGAAAACGGTTTCTAAGAACCGTAAAGATTGGTCTTTGAAATTAACTGGTGCCCTTTAGGCATTCCGAACTGCTTACAAGACTGATATCGATATGTCTCCATATCGTCTTATGTACGGAAAGTCTTTCCACCTCCCTGTTGAGATCGAGCATCGCGCATTATGGGCAATTAAAAAACTGAACTTCAATCTTGATGATGCGGGCAGCTTTCGGAAGTTGCAGATAAATGAATTGAACGAGCTTTGGGATAAAGCTTACGAAAACGCAGTCGTTGTAAAGAACCGAATGAGGTGTTTCATGAAAAACACCTTATACGCAAATTTTTTATGCCTGAACAGCATGTACTTCTTTACGACACCAGACTCCACTTACATCTTGGTAAGCTCAGATCTCGCTGGATTGGGACCTTTTCTTGTGCGGTATGTATACCCGAATGGTGCAGTTGTAACATTTTGAAATATTTTAGATATTTAATTACTTTATTTATTTAATTAAAACATTTATTTTATTATGGTTATAATAAAAAGGTCTTTTACAATGTGGTAGAATAAAATTAGTAAAGAAAATAGTTTGTTTATATAATAATATAAGTAATGAGGGGTGTTTGTGAAAATGTTAGTTTCTTTATGCTAATTAGGATTTTGTGAGGGTTATTATGTAAAGAGGGTTAGGTAATGGTTAGGATTAAAGTGAACCTAACACACACCACACCTTAGGTTGCACATTAATACTACACATTCTACTTGCATGAGATCACCACCTCCCTTCAAGTGTGACACCTCCTCCTTCCTCTCATGCCACCTCCATCTCGCTCCTTCCACCTCATGCATTCTCTACACCACACAATACCTAGTAAATTCCTTAGCCTCTCAACTGAACACTACACTTCTTCAGCCCCAAACCATGAAAATTTCTAAGTGTTCATACCAAAAGAAAAAGAGCAATGATTTCCTTCATCAAGTGTACCCTTCATCAAACAAAATACACTACAACCCTTAGATGATTTCATCATATGATTCTTGAGATGGAGTTCTCTTGTGAATCATTCAATAGGTATAAGTTCAACCCTACAGTTCTTAGTTCAATACTGTTTTTTGTTTAGAGGTATGATATCGGTATATATCGTATTTGGATAATTATAGCTCTGTTTAGAATCTGCTATAGTTTAGATGAAAATTAGAAAACCCAAACTGTACCTTAACCTTGTAATTTGGACTTAGAATAACCCATAGGAATACGAACCCATTACCTCGGATTTTGGCCGGCAACACATAGAGGAAATTCGAGCTTGCCGGATTTTTAGGGGATTGGGATGTTGAGTTTTTCAGGGTATCTCTCTATTTATATTTTGGGTTGTTTGGTATTGTTGGTTTTGTTAGTTATCCAGTATATAAAATTTGGAAGCTAATATCAGTTTATATATGTGCAGTATAGGAAAATGGTTAGTTTTGTGACATTTAGCCTACTGAATTTGAATCTGGAACCACTATCTGTAATCACTAGAAAAACTAGCACGACCAAAACTATAATGAGACAACTAGAGAACTTCATTCAAAACACGAGCCCCAAACTCCCTAGTCCATCCGGTGACATACCCACAAAATCCGGCGACGCCGGTCCCCTTATGTCTGTAACATTTCAAAAAAATAAAATATTATTTTGGGGAATTTTTATAATTTAATATTAATTTTAAATGAATATTTTAATATTTTGGTATAATTAAATACCGATAAATTGGGGAATTTTTTTGAAAATTATAGAAATTACTAAAAGAGGGTGTTTCATGTGAATTATGCAAATTTTAAGTTTTTATGATTAATTATATGCTAATTTAGTACTAATCGTGATTAAAAATCGCTAATCGCGCTTTAAGCGTATTTTGTGCAAAACATGCACCATATCTTTTTCTACACTTGTTGCATTTTCCTACATGTTTTGGGTGCATGGCTTGGTATTTTGGGGTTACTATTGATGTGAGAATAAAAATAGAATAGAAAAGGATAAGATTATAATATGGAGGTATGATTAGAGAGAGAAAGAGTGGGTGAGGGTCAACCTTGCCATGATGCCATCCCCTTATCATTTCTCCCTCTCATTTCTCTCCCATCTCCCTTTTTTCCTGCTGCTGCTGCTGCCTCCCTGTTCATATCAGAAAACTGCATTCTAATACCGCCCATTCATTATCTATTTGTTGTATTTATCGGTACTATTAACCAATGTCTGCTCAGTAATACAGATTACAGGTATCCGTGATAAAATACTGGAAATACATTTAAAAGCATGGATATATCAATTGAGAGCCGACACTGAAACCAGAACCGCAATCCGACCGATACTTCAGGAGTCCCTTTTTGCAACAAGTTTGTGTACACATTTTTCTATCTAAATGGTCCAACACAACAAATGTGTACACAAGACTTTTAGGCATATGTGGATATGCATTCAAGGCTAAACATCATGTGTTGATTTTTTCCTTCCAAAACTGAAATCAAATCAAAGTCAATCAAACAAATCAGCATGAGCCATAATGGGGCAGCCATGAATCAAGCCACATGTGGGAATGGAGTAATAAGCATTTAATGGTGAAGATTATGTGTGTGATTTAAAGATTCAAATTTCCTTCCAAAACTGAGTGCAAATCAAATTCAAATAGACAAATCAGTATGGACTATGATGGGGAAGACAAGAATCAAGGCACAAATGGACATGAAGTAATGAGCATTCAATGCTAAAGATTTTGTGTTGATTTAAAAATTCGAATTTCCCTCCATTCTTTGGAGCCTATAAATACAGACCATGGGGCAAAGGTTCAAAGGTCATTCTTTAGTCATTCTTTAGTCTTGGATTGTCATTCTTTGTCCAAGTTTTCTTTTCTCTTTTCTTGTAAATAGATTAGTTCCCTTGAAGTCTTAACATTCTCTTGATCCTTCAACCTCTTCATTGAGCTTGAAAGTTTAAGGGTTGATTATTGATCTCAAGGGGTTGTATCATTCTTGAAGTTTAATAAAGTGTTCTTTTGTGCTTCCTTCACCATGAGTTCTTTGCCCTCTCTTGATCTTGCAACCTCTTTATTGAGCTTGCAAGTTTAAGTTTGGGTTATTGAACCCATGTCTTGCAATATGTTCTTTGGTTCCTAATCTTTTACTTACTTGCATTTTATTCTTGCTCTTTTAATTCTCGCACTTAAATTCCATGCACTTTAATTACTTGCTTGTAATCTTTTCTTTTCTTTGTTCTTCTCTTTTGTTATCTCTTTTTGGTTTGTTTTGTGAATGGTGTGAATATTGTTGTTAGGAAAAGAGAAAGATTTTGTAAGTTAACGTTTCGTTTATCATTTCCTTTTCCCGTCTTTTCCATTTGAAACTCCGTCCAAACCTTACGCAAGCGCTCCATTAAGCACCCTACCCTACCAAGGAAAAGGTGATTCCTAACCGTGACCGGTTGCATTCGGCATGGCCGGAGGCGAAAGCAAGAGACAAGAACGGATGGACAAGGGTCAATAAGCCGGATTCCACGAATACCGTGCTTAAATTCACTAATCCACGTTGTTGCCGATTGTTCTAGCTTCATTGGTTAAGTTCGGCTCAAAGTACTTGAATACGGAATCCATTAACTTACATTATCCTATCGTTTCCTAACAAGCCTTATACTTGAATATAAAACATAGGTTAGATAACGAACAAATCCGCCACGCGCATTAACTCGTTAAAACAAGAACTTAAAACGCTCCGTCTCCCTGTTGATCGACCCGTGCTCATCGCGGCTAGCTGCAAAGCGACACCGTCCTGATCGCGGTTAAACTTTAGAACTCTTAAATATCCGACACGCTTTTGGCGTGCGATCAAATGGCGCCGTTGCCGGGGAGACGGTAACGTTTTTGTTTTTGTTATTTCGGGTTAATCTTGTTAATATCCATCTAACCCTATTTTCTAAAACAAACTAAAAAAATTCAAAATTTCAAAACCAAACAAAAAATTAACACAAGCTAACCATTTTGTTCTCTGGATTTTATACCTGCTTGCACTCTGTAAGTAAAATAAAAATATAAACAATACCAGTGTGGTATTAGTGGAACACTGAGACTACTGTTGAAATTTGTGGCCCTACCTCATCAAGTTGGCCGGCGACATCATCACCAAATCCGTTGACGCCGGCCCTTTCACCACCTCTTGCCTCCAATTTCTCCTCTGAGCTCTAGTGTTCTATTTTTGTCCTATTTGTATTGTTTGTTTTTTATAATTTTTAGTGTGCAGGTATTTGGACATTCGTATCGTTTTTCTGCACTAATATCCATTTTTTCTGACATTTCAGATTTTGCGGAATTGCGAACGGCGATTATGGGGAGCAAAGTGTACGTTCAAAGCTAGGGTGATTACGAAGTACAGTGCCAAAGATCCGGGTAGTTTGACCCGCGCAAGCGAACTTTTCAAGCTACTTGGATTCGATTCAACGGGGGTTTCTTAACCCACAACTTAACGGTACGTACTTTACTAACACCTTCTTCTCAAATCCGACGCTTCCAATATAATATCTTTGCAGGATTCTTTGTAAATTCACTAGCAAATGCCAAAAATTTACTAACCCGTATTTGTTGCAGTGCCGAGCTTAAACTAAAAAACGATTGTTTGATTCTTTGAATAAATTTTTTTCATTGAATTGCGCATTGCATATGTTAATACGGACTTAAGGGAAAGAGAACCCCACAACATACGGTAAAGGATTTCATCACCTTTTCCGTGGCCCACAAATCACGAACTTGAGCATAACGTTTACCCGCACAAATTTTAAAAGAAATTAGACTTTAAGCCTTAAGGATTTCGCGCTCACTAGAAGAGGTTAATTATGTTTAGAACACCGCTTAACGGTATATTGTTTACGGGGTGTCTAGGAAAGTGTTGACGGCAAAACTGCCAAAAGAGAAAGGGTTATTTAATTAAGGACCTTCGCGAAAGCGTCGGAAAACCTCCCCTTATCTCTGCACTTACCTGGCCTCGTGATTAGTATATCTTGAGCCTGTTTCTCGACACAGTTTTACTTCGACAATCAAGTTCTTGAGCAGGTCTATTTGACCTAGGTGAACCCTAGAACGATTAGGTGTGTGGTATTTTTGTGTCGTGATTGTTTTTGTCCAGATTCTTTTTTGTAAATTTCATTCTTTTGTTAATAACTAACTAAAAAACTATAAAAAAAAACCACATTCTTTTCCCCTCCTTTTCTCTTTCTTTCTCTCTTCATATCATGGGTACCCCACCTCGAAAAACCCTTGCCGAACTTTGGTACCCACAACCAGACATAACTTCTTACGGTTCTTGTTTTGGTCGAACTTCGAACGATCCATCCATGCCAAAAATTTCATTGAAAGATCGCATAGACGCGTCTAGGACAAACACTTGCACTCCGCAATCCACTTTGTATCAACCTTTTCAACATCCCCCACCCTCTTATGTTGATACCCCTTTTGCAAGTCGTCCTTTGTCCCTCGCTGAACATATTGAACAATCCCGTAGCCGATCTTTCACTCCTTTCACTACTACAAATTCTATGGATCAACAATTCCATTCACCTTCTTATTCGTATGTTGATCCTACCCCTGTCCAGCCTTTCAATTCCTATCAGTCCTACCCGACTTGTACACCTTCCCTGGACATTGCTTCTGAACCATCATCTGGGAGTTTCCAGTATCAAAACAACTTTGAATCTTTTACTGAAACCCCTTCACAACCCATGTCTAGTCTAGAACAGTTGTTGGAAGACTTTAGGGTAGTGTCATGCCAACAGATGATGGATTTGAATGCGTCCATGGCCGCCCTCATACAACCTAGTGACCCGGTAGCTAGTTTTCAACTAGCTCCATATTTTACAATGTATGATGAGGCGGTAGGACAGGCTGAGAATTTGAGTAGTGAAAGTGAGCTATACACCCTTCCTAATCAAACCTACCCATTGCAAATTGAATCACACAACTCCAGTTTTGAATGTCTATCTAGTGTCCCAAAAGATTTACCGATTAAAGATAGAACGTTTAATGAGTTGTGTGATTTTGTAGTGTTTGCTTTACCAGATTGTGAAGGGTCCATTCCAAGTGAAACCAATCCTAAACCTTTTGACCTCTACACTTCCATCTTAGAACCAGAATCGATTGAAATCCATGCTTTTGATGAGAAGTCTGAGAATATTAATTTTCACCTGATTGAGGATATTGACGCAGGGAGTATTTTGGATGATGAACCCGTAGATTTGACAGAAATTTTCTCTCCAATTCATCATCCCGAGTCATTAAATGTTTCTCCCGAACTTCATATGCGTCTTGATTTTGATGAGATTTGCATGGATGAGATAATTTTTTAGGAGAATTATGAGGAGAGTATTGAGGATAGTAATGAGGATGAACCATTTTTGTTTGATGTGTCGGATTTTCCAATTCATCCTCCTGAACCTTTAACTGTTATACTTCCTAAATCACCCTCCATCCTTTCCATCGTTCCGACTACGCAAAAGATCATGCAGGAGGACTGTGAGTTTGAAAAATTTCTGTTCAATCACAGCACATTTGACGCCACTAGTGCGTTCCTCCTTGAATCTGACACTCTTCTTACAGCCGATAACGATTACGAGTGTTTCACTTTTTTGGACGATGTTGAAGACTCACCGCCCGAGTTTGAGTCCTTCAAATTTTCAGATGAGTTAGTTGAACCATCAAACTCGGTTGCTCACAGTCAATTCAAACCATTGATGGAATCTTTCAAGTTCGAGACAGTTTACTTAGGTGAGAATAAGACTATCCCTAAATCACTCCCATTCGTCCCTTCCATCGTTCCGACCTTGCAAGAAACTGTATCACTTTCATTTACTATGTCTGGTTTACCGAGTTCGGCGTTCCCATGTTTTCTGACGAATCTTGAGGGATTTGACCCAATCTCTCGACGGGTTGATAAATTAGCACAATCGCTTTTCAAATATCGGTCATTACAAATTGCGCTAATTTATTCACTCCATTTTCACCCTCAAGTTCGTACACCATTTCTTTTTCCCTTCCGCCATTCTTCCTCTCATATACCGAGACCGTATCCCGCTTCTATCTCCATACGGTCTCGCGTATTCTCCATTTATTTTCTCTTCATCTTCTTTCACCAACCCGCATATTATCATGATAGAATTTTTGAATGGTTGGTGCTCACTTTTGGCCTTTGTAAGGCCTTGTATAGCTTGATACTATTCTCTTTCCCTCCTAATCCTGAACTTCAACGCTTAACAGTGGAAACACTGTTTTACTTAAGTTTGGGGGGGGGAATTTTGTGTATATATTTTTTGTTTTTTTTTTGTTTTGTATATAATTTGTTTTTGGGGAGGCACCGACAATTTTGACCCTCTTGGTGTAGCCTGACAGTGAGAGCACTGTCAAGTTTAAGTTTGGGGGTATGCTCGGTAAGCTTTCTACCTTCGCATTCATTTGTATATTCTGCATTTGCATACTTACTTAAAAACCCATAAAAATCAGAAAATTTTCTAAAAACATAAAAACTTTATCGTCAAGTTAGCTAGTGGGAGAACTTAGATTCAATATTTCGACGGTTTGTTTGATAAGATAAGAATAACTAAATCTTATTTTTAGATTTTGAAAACCTGAAAGATAACTCTCCTTTGAAG
Source organism: Agapanthus africanus (assembly GCA_030015575.1). Taxonomy (NCBI): domain Eukaryota; kingdom Viridiplantae; phylum Streptophyta; class Magnoliopsida; order Asparagales; family Amaryllidaceae; genus Agapanthus; species Agapanthus africanus. The sequence continues at coordinate 212,457,677 of JASDDO010000022.1, forward strand.
TTAACTATAGTTGATATACGTCTTTACATCACACTACACGTGTCGAGAGTTTTGAAAATTAGATGACAGGTCTATTATGTCTGAAAACTTTTAAATGGATAAATTATTTTCTGAGGATCAAATAGGTTTGTTCTAAAATAAGTAATATCAAGAATAGTTTATGAAGTGAAGCGGATATGAAGGGATGTTATTGATGCCTTAATTGAAACTAATTCTGAAAAATAACCCATCTGGAACTTGATTGGAATGATTACACACCTAATCCACTAAACACGTCTTTTATCCAAAAAAATAATTGAACTACCGGTTATATCGCCGTTCGCATTAAATCTTCATGATTTTCACGCTAAAATTGTCTTTTGTTTTTGGACCTAGGTAACTTGAGTAATTAAGTCCGCTGGTGTGTCTCTACACCTAATGCCCTAAAACCAACTGGTTTGGGAGCATTGGCCCAAAGCTCGCTAAGAAGCCTAGAAAGTCCAAATTAAAACAAAGTCAAGCAAGTGTTCTCTCCGAATTAAAATTCCTAACGGTTCTTTGTGTGAGAATAATCTTGACAAAAGACAGATTTTTTTAAAAAAGTATTTCTAGCGGAGATATGAAGGTTTCATTCTATGATAAAGACTATTGCACGTTCACAAAGGTGTGTATGAAATGAAAACAAGAAAAAGGTGGAGTGAAAAATAAGACCCAGTTTCCTGTTATGGAAGATAGAAATTCTGAATTTGAAACCTTATTGGAAAACAAAACTTGAGAAATACTTAACTCTTTATAAAACTTATGTGATCCTTTTTAAATTTTTATCTGGGCTTTATTTTGTGACATGACGACTTTAATCGATCCTTTTGAAACTTAACGACACTATTTGCACTGCACGTAAAGATATATAAAATCTTAAGTTAAAAGAGAAGCGAGGTGTGAAAAATAAAGGTTCGATAGTTCTAAATTTAGAATAATAGAATTGTTATCTTTTAAACAAAACCTTAGGGTTTGAATCATAGTTATTTCGCAAAACTAGCTTGACGGGATTTTGTGGGTAGTATCCGCTGAAAACCCTCAGGAGACAACACTCCTCCTACTAGGGACACCTAGAGGTTTAACGGCTTGTTGCACATGCTCAGTGCAATTGCGTTCCCTGCGAAAGTGCGGTTACGATTTTCTTTTGTGAATAAATGGTTTTTCTCGGGACGAGCAAAAGATAAGTTTGGGGGTATTTGTTCATATCAGAAAACTGCATTCTAATACCGCCCATTCATTATCTATTTGTTGTATTTATCGGTATTATTAACCAATGTCTGCTCAGTAATACAGATTACAGGTATCCGTGATAAAATACTGAAAATACATTTAAAAGCATGGATATATCAATTGAGAGCCGACACTGAAACCAGAACCGCAATCCGACCGATACTTCAGGAGTCCCTTTTTGCAACAAGTTTGTGTACACATTTTTCTATCTAAATGGTCCAACACAACAAATGTGTACACAAGACTTTTAGGCATATGTGGATATGCATTCAAGGCAAAATATTATATGCATTCAAGGCTAAACATCATGTGTTGATTTTTTCCTTCCAAAACTGAAATCAAATCAAAGTCAATCAAACAAATCAGCATGAGCCATAATGGGGCAGCCATGAATCAAGCCACATGTGGGAATGGAGTAAAAAGCATTTAATGGTGAAGATTATGTGTGTGATTTAAAGATTCAAATTTCCTTCCAAAACTGAGTGCAAATCAAATTCAAATAGACAAATCAGTATGGACTATGATGGGGAAGATAAGAATCAAGGCACAAATGGACATGAAGTAATGAGCATTCAATGCTAAAGATTTTGTGTTGATTTAAAAATTCGAATTTCCCTCCATTCTTTGGAGCCTATAAATACAGACCATGGGGCAAAGGTTCAAAGGTCATTCTTTAGTCATTCTTTAGTCTTGGATTGACATTCTTTGTCCAAATTTTCTTTTCTCTTTTCTTGTAAATAGATTAGTCCCCTTGAAGTCTTAACCTTCTCTTGATCCTTCAACCTCTTCATTGAGCTTGAAAGTTTAAGGGTTGATTATTGATCTCAAGGGGTTGTATCATTCTTGAAGTTTAATAAAGTGTTCTTTTGTGCTTCCTTCACCATGAGTTCTTTGCCCTCTCTTGATCTTGCAACCTCTTTATTGAGCTTGCAAGTTTAAGTTTGGGTTATTGAACCCATGTCTTGCAATATGTTCTTTGGTTCCTAATCTTTTACTTACTTTCATTTTATTCTTGCTCTTTTAATTCTCGCACTTAAATTCCATGCACTTTAATTACTTGCTTGTAATCTTTTCTTTTCTTTGTTCTTCTCTTTTGTTATCTCTTTTTGGTTTGTTTTGTGAATGGTGTGAATATTGTTGTTAGGAAAAGAGAAAGATTTTGTAAGTTAACGTTTCGTTTATCATTTCCTTTTCCCGTCTTTTCCATTTGAAACTCCGTCCAAACCTTACGCAAGCGCTCCATTAGGCACCCTACCCTACCAAGGAAAAGGTGATTCCTAACCGTGACCGGTTGCATTCGACATGGCCGGAGGCGAAAGCAAGAGACAAGAACGGACGGACAAAGGTCAATAAGCCGGATTCCACGAATACCGTGCTTAAATTCACTAATCCACGTTGTTACCGATTGTTCTAGCTTCATTGGTTAAGTTCGGCTCAAAGTACTTGAATACAGAATCCATTAACTTACATTATCCTATCGTTTCCTAACAAGCCTTATACTTGAATATAAAACATAGGTTAGATAACGAACAAATCCGCGACGTGCATTAACTCGTTAAAACAAGAACTTAAAACGCTCCGTCTCCCTGTGGATCGACCCGTGCTCATCGCGGCTAGCTGCAAAGCGACACCGTCCTGATCGCGGTTAAACTTTAGAACTCTTAAATATCCGACACGCTTTTGGCGTGCGATCACTCCCCCCTCCTCATCCATCTTCAACCCCCAATACTCCATGAAAATCAACTCAAAACCTCACACCCATTTCACAAAAAGGTGCACAAGCCCTCTAGCTACCCAATGGACCAAGAAAAATGTGATTTTGGCGCTGTAGAGGATTCTTGAGAGCTAAATGAGGTATATCCTTTCACAAATAGTGTAGTGTTACGGTTGTTTAGCCTCTTTTCAAGTTTTTTTTCGATTTGGCGAAGTTTAGCGACATTTGGAGTTTTCTAGAGAGGGTTAGGGTTAATTTGAGTTGTGGTTGTGCAATTGGGCTTTAGAGATGACCATTAGACCCCCTATTGTCTAAAACCCTGACCTAACCAAACCTGAAACCCAAAAATACGAGATTACAGAACTTTCATGTCGGTTTATGATGACTTTGAGGGTGCAGGGAAATCTGGAGTGAACCGGGACCAATACGAGATAAACAAACAATACTAGGGACTTAGATAGACCACCAGGAGACTACCCTACCAAAACGAGGCCCCAACTCCACTTCAAAACTGGCCTGGCCAAAATTTTCCTTTAGGGGGCTCGGCCACTTAGTGAGGGTAGGTGCCCAGATTGCTTCAATAGGTCATATACACCTATATATCACCCTAGAGCTGTTTGCTTACCTTGTTTTGGCCTGAGTCAAAATCTGGGATCACTTTCCCTAGTTGCTGCTTTGAATTGAGTTATGGTTTTCCGTATTTCGATTTCTATATTTTTTTTATTTGTGCGTTATCTCGATCATGTGACGTTTGTACGTCTATATCGAGTGATATCGGGTTGTTTTGCGAGAGCTAACCATAGGTTCTAACCTATAAGCTTTTAAGCGTATCGTTTTGGTTTTCGCGTGTCGTTTTGGTTTTCGCGTGTCGTTTTGGTTTTCGCGTGTCGTTTTGGTTTCGATTTGGTTTTAATGCGATACGATACGTGTGACATGTAGGTACCCCCACGGTGATCCGAGACGATGAAGAAGATCGTGGCGACATCGACATCGGCAAGCAAGATCAATGTGAGTAGATTATATCTACGGGGGAAGTCGGGTGGATGGTGTAAAGCACCCCCACAGTTCGATGTATAGGATGCTATATAAACCTTATACTATATATGATAGCTTATTGCGTGATATGGATATTCTAGATGTGTTTAGGTGTACTATAGTTGGATTAGGGTTAGAAGTAAACTAGTATAGTTCCTAGTTGCGAACCCTAGAATAGGTTTACATCAACACGCACACACGCTTGCTTGTTATACCTATACCTGGATGATGAGGATAGTGGAAGATATTTGGAGATGAGTCGATGACTTTGGGCATAGTGCCGTGAGATCGGTGATATGATGTGATTCGTATTTGGGATACGACATGAGATTTTAGCGGGCCTTTGGACGTGTGTTTCACACACGCATTTATATTTATATAGATGGTATTCGATTTGTACTAGACTTAGATCAGTACCACAGATAATGAGATATGATGATAAGGATACCAGATAATTGATGAGATGAATGTGATATTGACCCGTACCCAGCTTTTGGGATGTCGTACGATGATTTACCGTACGAGATTTATTTGATGATAAGATCCGCACTCATGACTCGAGGATGTCATATGATATTGTATCGTACGCAGTACCTTGAGGCGGGATCACCGACTATTATATTTTACATATATATTTATATCGACTCAGATTTAGGTGGTTTCCATACCCCTCCAGATTGACTTGTTAGTTAGAGCCGTAGTCTTGCTAGTAGATGTTAGGCTAGGCCGATGTCATACCTATTTTAAAAACTAACGAATCGGGAGTATTTTAAAGACAGGCAAGGGGATTCTACGGATATTTTCAAAAGACGCATCTTTTCTTAAAAACACCGTAGCCCTTATTTTCTTAAGAACCCCGATTCGTCTTATTTCAAATGGTAAAAACAGTATGACATAGATACATTGATATAGATTCTATACTGTGGTGTTTATTATTCATTTGCCGCAGATTCTTACGGTTTGCATCGCATTTCATGTTAAATATGTTTATTGTTGTATCAGATCCATGCTGTTAGGACACCAGCACCATTATCGATGATGCATATGTTTCATGTACACCTGCTCGCCGGCTCACACACTTCATCATCGATAATTGCCATGTCACTACACTGTAGTACTGTTGCATTCAGAATATGACCCTTGCATGGTATACTTGTGCACATACCTATTGTACATTCATATTCGTGTACTTACATATTGTACACCCATACTTGTACACATACTCATTTGCACATACATAGATGATTCTCGCTTGATTTGGAGATTTGGAAACCGCAGGATACTCTTTAAAACTGATTCATTTTAAAAGAGCGGTTTCCCCCAATATGTGCATATTACTATTCCATGTTGCATGACATACTGATATGCTTACATTCTTTTACATGTCGCATACATCATGCTTTTTGATTATACGCATTGAGATATGTTGTTTCTATGATATTTCTGGATTTGGGAACCATGGGTATTTCAAAAGAGAGTATGTAATTGTTTTTAAAACCTGGTTACCCTTGATATGATATTTCAGTGCGTCCACCATGTGTTTTCTCGGTTCTGAGAGCGACATGTAAAACTCGATTCGAGGAGGCGGATGAGGCTGATTGCGGGTACATGGTGGACCCGGTATGGTATCCCGGGGCGAGAACGGATCGCTGTGTGGTAGACGGTGAGCCTGGCAGAGGGACTACTACCTACCGGTGATAGTATTTGGGCTCGGCGGATATCCGGAGGATACCGGCCGGAGTCGAGAGATGATGTGGGCCGATCCGCACTGACGGAGCCCGATATATGAGGATTTACGTGCCGATGCTAGGCACAGGTTTCATGATGTTTTCGAGTGTCGATGCTTGACACTCAGGTTCCATGATTTTGATATGTCGCGAGCGACACATGTTGATTTACATCCTCATACTTCCATGCATAGGTTTATGATATTTACATGCATGGTGCTTATTGTCATTGGGTGACACGTGGATGATATCCACATATTCATAGACTTCATGATATAGTCGACATTGATCATACCTCATATTTATGATATGTTATTACCTGAGGCACTGGCACGAGCACTTGGCACTACACTCATGTATAGATGTTACATTGCCACCTTATCATGCTTCAGACTTATTCAGTTGAGGTTTAAATATATATCTGATCGTATTGACCTAGGATTGAGTCATACATAAGATTTCTGCTCTGTGATATTTTCTACTCACGAGTTGGCAACTCACCCCCGTTGTGCCACAGTTCTTGCAGGTTTTGCCGTACAGGTTCCATTGCGGCTTTTCTGGCACATTGCTTCCTTTCTGGGTGATTGCTTTGGTAGGTGGCTTCTTTTGCATCAGAACCACCATTGTATATGTATTATTCAGTTGTATCTAGAAATTCCATCAACCAAACTTGTATATTGTTTCAGACATAGAAAACCAGTTATGTATTATTTCGACCTTAGAGTCGCGCGTTTTAGTATTATGGTTTTCATGCTGATTTTGAGTTTCCTTTTTGAGTTTTGATCCTCGCCCTTCGGCATTGTATATTTTACTGCTTGCATGGTTGTGACCGTCGATTGACGAAGAGCTAGCTCCCGCTTGGGGATGCCTTTTATCATTGCATATATATTATTCTTGTTGTGCCCCGTTCGGGGCCAGTATTTACAAAGGAAACTCTGCCGAATTTTTCAGAAAAGATAATAGATTTTAAAAATGCACATTCGGCTTACTTATTTAAAAACTTTGTTTTTAAAACATGTTTTCTTCACTTCTTAAAACTAGTTTTTTTTATTTACTCCTTAAAAATGGTTTTAGATTTCTGGGCTTTTGGCTTACTTGAATTAGATGGGGTCCTATAGGCTTTATATGATTCAAGTGCCAGTCACGTGTTATTTTGGGTCGCGACAGTGTCCTTTTGTGTTGGTTTTTCTTATGTGGCCTATTTTGCGTAGATTATGGTCTCTAGTATTGTTTGTGTTATCTAAATATTTACACAGTAAAATCTGAGAACTTTTAGTAATGGTTTTATCAAATTTCAGATATTTACGATATAGAGTTTTCGTATTTTGATACTGCAGCTGAACCGTTAACGTTTATACGTTAACGACGGATTATATTGACGTTTTTGGGTTAAGTATATTGTAGGTTCTAACTTATGGATGCCTATCTCATTGTTTTGGTTTTTGATATGATATTTACGTCGATATTTCATAAATACGATTATAGCTACGATTTCGAAGATTTCCGAGACGAAGTTGGCGATATAGCAGCGTGGATTTCTGCAAGCTCCTTAAGTTGGTGAGTAGATTTACATCTACGGGGGAAGTCGGGTGGATGGCGTATAGCACCCCCGCAACTTTATAAATAGTATTATGATATATAGTAGTTTTAAAACTTTATTAAGATATGGATATTTGAATTAAATTGCATCTAGTACGATACTCATATGCATATAGTTTACGGATGGTTTGGTAAGTTGGTACGGAGGATCATGCCGTACTAGAGAGGATTTGAGATATAGTGTTAATGTGAGACATTATACGAGGAATTATATGTATTGGAAATGATGAGATTTATATGTCGAATAATGGCCAAGTGTTCCTTTAGACTCGTAGAGTTAGATTATTTTCCGTTTTAGGATGTAATACTTGTAGGAGCTATATTCTTTTAAAAACTAAGATTCGTTTCCTTTTTAATGAAAAATATAAGGATGCGATGCCAATTTCCAAAACGAATATCTATTTTAAACTAAGGCAGCTTCCTTATTTCAAACCCAATGCATCGTTCCATTTCTAAAGATAATGGTATAGCTCATAGCAAGTAATTACAATTAATAGTTACGCTTAGGTTACTTTACATGTTTGCGTTACACTATCGATGTATATGTTTCCGCAATACAAACACTCTGATAGAACATTGCATAATTACCAATGAGTACTATGCTGCACAAGCACGTCCATATATATTACACCACACCTCATTGGTACTGCCATGTCACTGTAGAACCGTTCTGTTATATAATGCATAAACATATATGTGTAAATATAAATATGTTGTTACACCGTAGAACACTTGCACAAATACTAATGATTGCCATGTTGCACGAGCACGGACGCGTATGCTACACTACATATAATTAGTAATGCCATCACACAGTAAAATTGAGATCATTATGCCTATGTGATATAATTACGTAGTCTTTCTTTATTCCTGTTGTAAATTAAGAATATTAGTACTATAGATGCTGTATTTGATTCTTATGGATTTTCTGGTTATTTACTTCTGACGATATATATCGGTGGTATAGGACACTGTTATATATGTATATATATGATATATCATCAATATAATCTATGCAAATATTCTCATTCTTTACTTGATATTTTTGGATATGATGAGTTGGCGTCCACCATGAGTTTTATGTTTTCTGGTTATTTTATTCCGAACCAAGGTGGGGGGTTATTTGGTTTCGGATTTGTTACTTATCCGGACTAAGTTGGGGAGCATACAGTCGGATACATGGTGGACCTAGTTCGAGACCGAGGGGTAGGATAGCCGTATTATAGGCGGGGAGCCTAACAAGGATACTCGATACCGGAGATAGAGATGAGCATGGCAGATATCCAGGGGATACTGACCGGGGTTCGATTAGGCACGGCGGATATCCAGGGGATACCGACCGAGGCCAGGGATATCGGGTGGCGAATATCTGTTGAGATGGTGTCGACAGTATCTGCATTTACGTGTCGATGCTGGACACGAGAGATTTCTGATTTCGATGTCGATGCTGGACATCCATATATGTATTGACATGATTGTTATCATGAGGTACACAGTTAGATATCATTTATTGGATTCGACTAGGAATGGTCCGGGGGACAGTACCTATATATGTATTCTACTTGGGATTGCATGATAGTCACGGTTGCGGTATGATACATATGCAAATCATATAGTATATTAGTACAGATTATGATGGTACTATATTTATGACCTAGGTATCGTCGTGAATTTCGATTTCTACCTTTATATGTACTTTTATTCACTGAGTTGGCAACTCATCCCCGTTGTGCCACGGTTTCTTACAGGTTTCACCGCTTGGATTATCAGCGGCTTGGGCACACATTCTTTTCGGTGATTGATTGGTAAGTGGGTTATTATTGTATCATACTCACTCTTGATTATTCATATATTCTTGTATCTAGTGGAAACTCCATCAACTTAGAAATGGTATATTGTGGACTTAGAAGCGAGACTTAGAAAGTGTGAGGTTGCACTCTTTGGAGTCGACTTCTGATTTAAATTGTTGGGCTACCCCGTCGTTTGAACGTGAAAGCTATCTCCCGTTGGGATGCTATTTTACTGTTGTAGTTGTATCGGGTTTTTTATGTAAAATTTTCAAAGGAGGTACTGTAAAATTTCAAAGCGTCATAAAGGCTTTTCAAACATACTTAGTTAAATTTAAATGTTATTTAGACTGATTCCATCTGATGACTATTTTAAACTCTCGTCCAATAATTTAAAAAGGGTTTAGATTCCGGGTTTCGGATTACTTGAACCGCTTCGATGTCTTTAGATGTCACGTGAATTAAGTGTCGGTCATTTGCCACATTTTGGCCGTGACAAAGTTGGTATCAGAGCGTTTGGTTTAACCTTTGTTCGATTCTAGGTTGGTTATATGGGATCTAGGCATGCACTTTTGTAACCTGGATTTACCTTATAGGACGTAGACTTGACTTTGGGGGTCTTATACCCGAACTTTCGTTATGTAGGATGACCTTGGTTGATGGAGTAGGTACAAAGTAGTGTGGCGTACCGTACATATATTCTGCGGCATATTTACGATATGATACTCCGCCTAAGTTACCTTAGGATTTATATCTTGAGATCTTTCTTCTATTCATTCCGTTGATCTATCTTCGTCAATGCATGTTGATTGCTTTGGTCGCTATGTTTATGGGAGCCGAGAGGGCTGCAGTTAGAGATACGGTCAGAGCAGACTGGTCAGGGACAAGGACTGACAAAGGTGACTTTCCGGTGATATAGAGGCATGTCGTTTATGATATTGATCGAGTTCTAATATTGAAGCTGGTTTCTTCGGGATCCGCACCAGATGGTAGAGTCATTGATGGAGATTAGCCAAACTTGATGTGTGATGTTTTCCCCTCTTCGAATATCGTGGTGTCTCCTACTGTTCAGACAGCGGTACCAATCAATGCTGAAGTTATCGAGATGTTGCTTCCAGAGTTCATGAAGTTAAAAGTTGACGATGTTTATAAGTGTAGAGGGATCAGAAGGAGTCATAGCCGTTCAAATGTGGGATGGTTAGGACTCCTATATCCATAGTGGCGCTCCGATGTGAAGTCGAGGGAGTTAGTTAGCTTTTTCCGATGGGTCTTGCTCAGACCAGATGCAAGTCGCTTAAGAAAGAGATCGTACAGTAAGTTTTCCTCCGAAAAATTGGGATGAGTTTTCGAAGGTGAGCTTAGTCAGACTCTTCTACAGAGTATCAGGGATGCCGGATTCGTGTTTTTGGAAATCTTGTAAGGCTCCGGGCATGGTGATGATCAAGTATGACCTGCAACTCGCCGGATAGTCGAGATACGCTCTTTAAGTGGTTGATATTAGAAATTGTGAAATAGGATGTTGATGCCGAGTTTTAGTGGACATTTGTTCTTCACCGTCGATATTGAAGATTCAAAGCAAATACAGAAGCAAGTACGACCATACTTTTAGAGAAAATCTTAAGGAATGACGGTCGTTACTAAAGAGAAAGTGGATTCAGAAATGAGTGCTAGTTCCGGGCAGGTTGGATAGTTGAGATCAGCAGGAGACTTGAAGGGGTTCTTTCTGAAAGTTGGCAATAAGAAAGATTAGACCCAGGATCAGTTGTTAGCACACAAAGGATAGAGATTTCCGTCATCAACATGATGCGTTACGAGAGACGGGACTACTGGCCAAGAAGATGTGATGGGATGTATCAGCAATAAAAAGAATGGTGTTGTTGCTCCTCACCAGACGATTGCATAAAGAAGCCATAGTACTAGGGATCCGTAAGGAGAACCAGAATTCAGAGACAGAGAAAGTTAGATCGTGGCAGACTGGAAGTAGAAATCCTTGCTATGCCACTTCCGGGTGTATAAACACCTTTCGACATTGAAGAGGATATACTTCGATGTTATTTGAGTTCGATTTGCGTTTTTATGATCTAAATATTTCATTTTCAACGTTGAAGAAAGGACAACTCAACGTCCGTTATTTTGATATATTCATCTTTGAGGATTTGAGGGTCAATTTATACTTTGTGCACATCAGGTGCACTTGATGGGATTTCCATGTACAGTAATTTCATTTTGATTTATGTTTTGTGCATACCAGGTGCACTTGTTGAGATTTTAGTGCGAGGTGACTGCACTCGATTGGAGTGTTGTGTACACCGGATGCACTACACTGATATTTCCATGCACATCAGTTGCACATGGTTAAGAATATATATATATATATATATCCTAGGTATATATATATATATATATATATATATATATATATATCCTAGGTATACTTTGTATGATTTCGTGCACACCAGTTGCACGTTTTGATTTATGCTCTCTGATGCACTTGATTTTAGTTTTGTGCACCCCGATGCACTTAGTACTATTTTGTATACTTTTATTCCATGCACAATGGATGCAGTGGATAATCGTGTCGTGCACGCCTGTTGCACTTAGCGCTGTTTTGTTTTCGTGCACCCTGTGACGTGTGGTTTGAGATGTACATGCAAACCCATTAGGGTTGATTTTGTTTTAGTGCTTCGCACTTGATAGGATATGTTATAGATCTGATTTATACATTTTCGCATGGTCGTGTGCACCGATGTTTCACTACGATTATGGCATTGATTGTGTACTTAGGATACACAACGGTTTTCGTATTTGGCAAATTGCATCATAACTGGAGTAATTCTCATAGCAATCGCTAGAGTTACAGTTATGAGAAATTGTATCTTTTTGAGTTTTCATGCACACGGTTGCGTTATGATGCGTTTTAGCTCATGTATGACTTTGGAGTTCCATTATTTGCACGGAAATTGTATGATTTAAGTTGGACCACGGAAAATTGTTTCGAATTTGAGCAGATTGGATCAAGAAAAATGTTTTAAGAAGGGGATTTAATTTAAATTCGGGGACCGAATTTTCTTAAGGGGGGAATATTGTAACATTTTAAAACATTTTAGATAATTAATTACTTTATTTATTTAATTAAAACATTTATTTTTTTATGGTTATAATAAAAAGGTCTTTTAAAATGTGGTAGAATAAAATTAGTAAAGAAAATAGTTTGTTTCTATAATAATATATGTAATGAGGGGTGTATGTGAAAATGTTAGTTTCTTTATGCTAATTAGGATTTTGTGAGGGTTATTATGTAAAGAGGGTTAGGTAATGGTTAGAATTAAAGTGAACCTAACACACACCATACTTTAGGTTGCACCTTAATACTACACATCCTACTTGCAGGAGATCACCACCTCCCTTCAAGTGTGACACCTCCTCCTTCCTCTCATGCCACCTCCATCTCACTCCCTCCACATCATGCATTCTCTACACCACAAAATACCTAGTAAATTCCTTAGCCTCTCAACTGAACACTACACTTCTTCAGCCCCAAACCATGAAAATTTCTATGTGTTCATACCAAAAGAAAGAGAGCAATGATTTCCTTCATCAAGTGTACCCTTCATCAAACACAATACACTACAACCCTCAGATGATTTCATCATATGATTCTTAAGCTGGAGTTTTCTTGTGAATCATTCAATAGGTATAAGTTCAACCCTACAGTTCTTAGTTCAATACTGTTTTTGTTTAGAGGTATGATATCAGTATATATCGTATTTGGATAATTATAGCTCTGTTTAGAATCTGCTATAGTTTAGATAAAAATTAAAAAACCCAAACAGTGCCTTAACCTTATAATTTGGACCTAGAATAACCCATAGGAATACGAACCCATTACCTCGGATTTTGGCCGGCGACACATAGAGGAAATCCAAGCTCGCCGAATTTGTAGGGGATGGGGTGTTGAGTTTTTCAGGGTATCTCTCTGTTTATATTTTGGGTTGTTTGGTATTTTTCGTTTTGTTAGTTATCCAGTATATAAAATTTGGAAGCTAATATGAGTTTATATATGTGCAGTATAGGAAAATGGTTAGTTTTGTGACATTTAGCCTACTGAATTTGAATCTGGAACTACTATCTGTAATCACTAGAAAAAACTAGCATGACCAAAACTATAATGAGACAACTAGAGAACTTCACTCAAAACACGAGCCCCAAACTCCCTAGTCCATCCGGTGACATACCCACAAAATCCGGCGACGCCGGTCCCCTTGTGTCCTTTTGTGTTGTTTTTTCTTATGTGGCCTATTTTGGATAGATTATGGTCTCTAGTATTGTTTGTGTTATCTAAATATTTAAACAGTAAAATCTAGGAATGTTTTAGTAATGGTTTTATAAAATTTCAGATATTTACGATATGAAGTTTTCGTATTTTGATACTGCAGCTGAACCGTTAACGTTTATACGTTAACGACGGATTATATTGACGTTTTTGGGTTAAGTATACTGTAGGTTCTAACGTATGGATGCCTATCTCATTGTTTTGGTTTTTGATATGATATTTACGTCGATATTTCATAAATACGATTATAGGTACGATTTCGAAGATTTCCGAGACGAATTTGGCGATATAGCAGCGTGGATTTCAGCAAGCTCCTTAAGTTGGTGAGTAGATTTACATCTACGAGGGAAGTCGGGTGGATGGCGTATAGCACCCCCGCAACCTTATAAATTGTACTATGATATATAGTAGTATTAGAAATTTATTAAGATATGCATATTTGAATTAAATTGCATCTAGTACGATACTCATATGCATATAGTTTACGGATGGTTTGGTAAGTTGGTACGAAGGATTATGCCGTACTAGAGAGGATTTGAGATATAGTGTTAATGTGAGACATTATACGAGGAATTATATGTATTGGAAATGATGAGATTTATATGCCGAATAACGGCCAAGTGTTCCTTTAGACTCGTAAAGTTAGATTATTTTCCGTTTTAGGATGTTATACTTGTGTGAGCTATATTCTTTTAAAAACTAAGATCCGTTTCCCTTTTAATGAAAAATATAAGGATGTGATGCCAATTTTCAAAACGAATATCTATTTTAAACTAAGGCAGCTTCCTTATTTCAAACCCAACGTATTGTTCCATTTCTAAATATAATGGTATAGCTCATAACAAGTAATTACAATTAATAGTAACACTTAGGTTAATTTACATGTTTGCGTTACACTGTCGATCTATACGTTTCTGCGATACAAACACTCTGATAGAACATTGCACAAATACCAATGAGTATTATGCTGCACAAGCACGTCCATATATATTACACCACACCTCATTGGTACTGCCATGTCACTGTAGAACCGTTCTGTTATATAATGCGTATACATATATGTGTTAATATAAATAGGTTGTTACACCATAGAACACTTGCACAAATACTAATGATTGCCATGTTGCACGAGCACGGACGCGTATGCTACACTACATATAATTAGTAATGCCATAACACAGTAAAATTGAGATCATTATGCATATGTGATATAATTACGTAGTCTTTCTTTATTCCTGTTGTAAATTACGAATATTAGTACTATAGATACTGTATTTGATTCTTGTGGATTTTCTGGTTATTTACTTCTGATGATATATATATCGGTGGTATGGGACACTCTTATATATGTATATATATGATATATCATCAATATAATCTATGCAAATATTCTCATTCTTTACATGATATTTCTGGATATGATGAGTTGGCGTCCACCACGAGTTTTATGTTTTCTGGTTATTTTATTCCGAACCAAGGTGGGGGGTTATTCGGTTTCAGATTTGTTATCCGGATTGAGTTGGGGGCATACAGTCTGATACATGGTGGACCCGGTTCGAGACCGAGGGGCAGGATAGTCGTATTATAGGCAGGGAGCCTAACAAGGATACTCGATACCAGAGATAGAGATGAGCACGGCAGATATCCAGGGGATACTGACCGGGGTTCGATTAGGCACGGCGGATATCCAGGGGATACCGACCGGGGCCAGGGATATCGGGTGGCGATCATCTGTTGAGATGGTGTCGACGGTATCTGCATTTACGTGTCGATGCTGGACACGAGAGATTTCTGATTTCGATGTCGATACTGGACATCCATATATGTATTGACATGATTGTTATCATGAGGTATACAGTTAGATATCATTTATTGGATTCGACTAGGACTGATCCTGGGGACAGTACCTATATATGTATTCTACTTGGGATTGCATGATAGTCACGGTTGCGGTATGATACATATGCATATCATATAGTATATTAGTACAGATTATGATGGTACTATATTTATGACCTAGGTATCGTAGTGCATTTCGATTTCTACCTTTAGATGTACTTTTATTCACTGAGTTGGTAACTCATCCCCGTTGTGCCACAGTTTCTTGCAGGTTTCACCGCTTGGATCATCAGGGGCTTGGGCACACATTTTTTCGGTGATTGATTGGTAAGTGGGTTATTATTGTATCGTACTCACTCTTGATTATTCATATATTCTTGTATCTAGTGGAAACTCCATCAACTTAGAAATGGTATATTGTGGACTTAGAAGCGAGACTTAGAAAGTGTGAGGTTGCACTCTTTGGAGTCGACTTCTGATTTAGATTGTTGGGCTGCCCCGTCGTTTGAATGTGAAAGCTAGCTCCCGTTGGGATGCTATTTTACTGTTGTAGTTGTATCGGGTTTTTTATGTAAAATTCTCAAAGGAGGTGCTGTCAAATTTCAAAACGTCATAGATACTTTTCAAACATACTTAGTTAAATTTAAATGTTATATAGGCTGATTCCATCTGATGACTATTTTAAACTCTCCTCCAATAATTTAAAAAGTGTTTAGATTCCGGGTTTCGGCTTACTTGAACCACGTCGATGTCTTTAGATGTCACGTGATTTAAGTGTCGGTCATATGCCACATTTGGGTCGTGACAGCAGCGGATTTGGAAAATCCAAAGGATGGTTCAGTTTTTAAAGTAAATGGACACAGATTGAAACTGTTCTTTACCGCAGAACCATCGGAGGAGCTCCTGATATTGCAGGAGCCGATTTACCTTGCTTAATCTTCCTCCGTTTACCACCAAACTTCGGTTATCCATCTATAAATAGTGGAAACACTGTTTCAAATAAGTTTTGGGGTATGTATATACTATCTTGTATATATATATGGATATTCTTGTCTGGTGCTTATCCATTTTCTTTTGACGAGCAATCTTGTCTGGTGATGCTCGGTTTTGTGTGTCGGGGTTTTTTTTTTTCCTGGTGAAAATCCCTTAAAAAAGAAAAGGGGAAAAACAAATAAAAAAAGGAAAAAAGAAAAGATAAACAAAACAAAACAAAACAAAAAAAGAGGAGAAAAGAAAAGGGGGCTTTTTTAAGGGGGTCTTTTTGTAAAACCAATATATAATACTATAAACTCTGACACGAGCCCTATCAAAGAAATCAAACAACAAATTCTTTCTTCTCTCCTCTCCCCCGAAGTGACCAAGAAGCCCTAGCATCCAAATCAACAAATCGACCGCCGGTTTCCCTTTTTTCCCCGCCGCCGCCGGTCTTCTTATCTCCAATCGACGAAATTTTTCCACTCTCTGTAAGATTTTCTCTTCAAGCCACTCCCTTGTGTTGGATATTTATGCCCTAATGGCCATTATTGTATATGAATACATGTGGATGCTGGGGATATGTATGTACAGGACATTCTTGCTCAGTTATATAGTATATTATTTTTGTTGTCTTTTATCTGGATATGTGTATTTGTTTTATTGATGCTTTATCCAGCTTGCACATATTGATAAAAACTTGATATAGTAGTATACTATTATGGTTTGACTTTATCTTAACATGGCATATGTTATACACGTTATTATATATTGCGGTTACATGTTGATAAAGCCCGTAGGATCTTGCTTGACTACCTGCGTTGTGATGGTGATCATATTTGTGGGAGCAGGGTAGTCCATAAGCACATCCTTAAATGATCCCTAGTCTAGTCGCGTGAGTATCGAGATTGGGCATTGATACTCTAGAGTAGACAAGTGTATACGTTTCTAGACCACAACAAAGGCTGATGGTTGGTCCCGCGGCCATTGGTCTGTTGCACCTAAGATCGTATACAGGTGTGAGTACACTGGACGGACTCGCGGAGAACTTCCAGATGGTACTATACCTATCGTCAGTTGGAAGTTCTCAGGTGACATTTGTATAGTTTAGTCTTCGGACCTGAGATCGTCATTTGTCTCGTGTAAGTTCCCACTGTGCTTTGATCACTACCTTACCACGGCTCTACTGAGTCGTCCAAACAGGTTTTGGTTGGGTACAGATTCGATCCACATGGAGGCAGTGGGCGATTGTTGGGGATTTGTTTCTCCCGGTATTGGGAGTCGATATCGCACAGTGTAGATTGGTCAAGACTATAAGACCTAGGCTAAGTAAGCTGGGATTTACTGATAGGTTGATCAGTAGTTTCCCGGATTGGTCCTGAGCCTCATCAGAACGAATTATCGGGTTATTAGGGTCTGACGTTTACCACCCCCTAGACCCGGTATGCTATACTCTTAGACAAAGAGACCGGACTGTACGGAGATTGGCACGGATAGGCTCAGTAGGAGTTCGGACGAGTTTGCTCATCGGCCTTCCTTTTCGACATGTACCTGGGTAGCCGTTACGTACAGCCAGTGCCGCTGACGTGCTTGTGGTTAAACCCACTACCAGCGTACTGTCGAGTTTTTAGAGTCCCACGCAGAGGGTTTCCCTACTTTGGATAAAACGATGTTGAGGCCCTATGGTTTTACGGCAGGGCTTCGATCACATACGTGTACTTGTGCACGTGTGATGTTCGGACGGATAATACTAGTGGGCTTTGGTTTAAGCCAGATCCTAGTATTATATTCTTGGATTATTTTGTCTCATTGTATTCGTATTTTTTCACAATACGGATACGGGTATGTATATACAGGTGAGGGGCATTCTTATAATTATGCAAGGTGCTTCTAGAAGAAGACACCTCATTATTTTGATTAACCATTTAGGTTAACCAGTTTAATGAGGTGGAGGGTGAGGTGTTATAATTCTTTGAATGAAGCATGGCTAAGTTATGACTCATGTAGTGACTCATGGTTTACTATTCTTGTATGCTTGCTTGATATTTTGTGGAGATATTTTGTGTTTGCATTATTATCTCATACACTTAGCCATTCTTCATTCTATTCTTTTTCACAACACTCTCACTTTTCTCCATACTTTCTTCTTCTACCTCAAACCCTAATTGTCTCATGTGTTAAGAAACCTAGAGTTCTTGAGACATTAATCCATCATCTCACTCTACTTCATCTAGGCTACTTAGATTAGCACTCTAAGTACCCTAGTTACCTCGATTAGGAGGTAGGAGCTCAAAGTAGGCACTCTTGGGTGGATCATCTTTGACGCAAGGAGGCCGAAGTTCAAGCACGATCCGTACATCTTTTGAGGACCCAAAAGAGAGGAGCAAAGACCCGAAGGACTTGTTTTCTTTAGGTATAATTTCTATCATAGTAAATAGAGCTTCTTATGTTGCTAGTTAGGTTTATGGTTAGATCCGGTTTAGGGTTATTCTAGCGCCAAGTTTCGTATCATATTAAAAAATTTGTTCCAAAAACGGCCAGGGATGATGGCCAGGGCATTAGCATAACCTTTCATGGTATCAGAGCCAGCCCATAAACCCTACACTAGCAGGTTTAAACAATGTTAAAGTAACAAAACCGAAATAACTTCGCAACACGAAACGAAAATCCAAGTTTCTGTAGAAATTTTCCGAGGCTCTAAAATTTTTTAAACAATTGCATAGTGCTCCTTACGTTGTGATATGAACACAGAACAAAAACGACACAATTTCACTTCAACTTGGTCGGCCAAAGTCCAATTTAGACCGTCCCCACCGGTTTTTTAGAGTGCAATTGCGTTTGGGTTTTGGTCTGTGTTCTTGTCTCTTGGATTTAGGGTTTCAGGTGTTGTTTTTTTTTGCCCAGGTTGGATATAATGTTATCTTAAGTTTTGGGGCAATTCGGGGTATTTCGAAGTCGTTATTTTTAACGCTGTTTAATAGTTTCGGTACATATATTACTATCTGCGACCGTGAATGTCATAAGAGCGGTATAACTCGTCTAACTGCTATATGTTCTTTTAGACGGGTTTGCGAATATGACATTCACGTTGATGTTCTGTGTTTGTACCGAGGTTGTGGTTGGATAGTCGTGGTGGATAGCTTGTAGTGCAATGGTGGTTGTACAATTAAGATTCATTTGTACATTTTTTATTGCGGGGCGAGTGTCCGACATGTGGACAGCCGTTACTTCCTGTTGTAAATTATTTCATTAAGGCACGACCAGGTTGAGGTCGATGTCACCATTGTACATATTATTTATTTTTTCTGTACTAGGTTTACCCTGCGATGGAGTGCACGAATAGCCGGGATCTATAGGGCAACAAGCCTGCATCTTATGGCATTGAGACGGAGGGGGCTTCGCTCTAGAATTGGCAGGTTGTTCGCCGCATTCGTAAGGGGTATAGTATGACCCACGAAGTGGCGCCCAAGTTACCGGATTCCGTGAAGTGCCGGGTGGCCCATTCACTCTGTTGATTAGGGTTGCCTCACTTTTAGGATTGGCGGGTAACTTTCCACGCTTGTAGGGGTCCAGGTTTTCATTGCACAGGTTATCCAGACGATCGGGAACGTCGGGTTTTATTTGTGGCTCAAATAAAACCCGAGGCTCCAAGGTTATCCACCATTCTGTGTTGCTTGCTGAGATTCTGTGATGTTGCTTATTATCATGCCTGGGACGAATGTTATATATATATATATATATATATTTATATATACTAGTAGATGTTGTATATGTTTTGCATCCGCGCTAGTCAGCCCCCCTCTGCCATTAGTTAAGTAACCTAACGGGTGATGACGGGGCCCAGTGGCGAATGCGGGTGGCATATACGCACATTGTATTTTCGTTCTTTTTGTGGTGTGATAGGTTAATTGATGGGACATCATTAATTTTGATTAATGCAAGAAAAAAAACCTAAAAAGATGTTGTTGAAATAAATTTCAAAAAACTACAGTTATATTCTTTCGCTTTGCATAGTGGTATTCGGTTGTGAATATCCAGCACCTCATTCTAAGAGGTAAGAGTCGGGATCCCTTCACGGGGAGTGATCTTTTGAGCAAAAGTCTATACTGTAGATTACTCAGTTTTTTCAAAACCGGAAATTTTCAAAAAGCGGAGTTTAAGCCACTCCTTTTCAAAGCTATCAGGTTCCTTCAATGATATCAAGTTCATTACGTTAATGGGTTTTTCGCCAAAAACCCAGCCGTAGCCCTCCGTCATTTTGAGTAAAAAGAACATAGTATTCATGCGGTGTTTGTTGGCCAAAGTCAAGGCGTCGTGAATGGTAGTTGTATGTTTATTATCCATAGCATAGATAGATGCATTGATTTAGGATAGTCGTACCACCTTGTTGGCCAAAGTCAAGGGTGTGTACGGGTGGGTCAAAATCAATCTGGACAATGACGGGTAGAACTTGACATTGCGCGTTATGATTTGTTGGCCAAAGTCAAGGTCATAAGCGCTTGGGGCAAAAACCACATCGGGAGTTTCAAATATACAGGAAACTTGCATATTTAGCATACCTTCTGGAGTGTGATGACTAGAGTGGATTCCGTCTAGGTCATCACACAATGATAGTTGGATCTCGATCCCACTGATGAGTAGGATTACTCTCGGGAGATTATTTCACTTAACAATCAATGCTATAAACTAAGTAGGTGTCTAGAACGGTGTTAGCGGGGCTATGCCTCCAGAGAAAAGAGGTTACATAATTAAGGAACTTCGCGAATGCGTTGGAAAACCACCCTCGAAGTACCAATACTAGCCTGGCCGAAAGGTTAAGCAAGTATTGTAACGTGCGATTAATCCCGACTAATTCTTCTTTTAAGGTTTGATGGAGAATTCGAGAAAACAGTGGGAGCCATCCTGGTTAGATACTCTAATAACCAATCTAATCTTGCAAGAGCGCACGCTAAGTGTTTCTTTTCTCTCTCTCCAGGTAGCAACCATTTCACGCCCTAATCAAGATAATAAAATGTATCGCTTGACCGATCTGAATTCTTATTCGGGGCTGGTGAACGTCGGTTTGACTCTAAATTATGACGGCGGTCATGAGTATGAGCAAAGGAAAAAGGATTGCATGAATTCCTTGATGACCCCAACGAAGAAGAAGTATACTATTGCATCTCCTTCAGGTGTTCTTGTAATTGAGAACTGCTTTTCGGTCAGGCCTACCTCTTGGGTACTAGATACCTGATCAATATCTCATATCTGTAATTTATTACAGAGACTGAGAAAAAGTAGGATGGTTGGACCTGGTGATATGTCCCTTAGAGTAGGGAACGGAGCATAAGTTGATGCTGTAGCCGTCGGTGAATATCACCCAGTGTGGCTAAATGGCAATATTATGATTTTGAACAATTGCTACTATATACCTTCCATGGTTTGCAACATCATATCAGTTTCTTTACTTGATAAAGATGGCTATAACTTTGTTCTCGATAGAAATATCATGACATTTACCTTGATAAGGTATTGGTTGCAGAAGGTACACTATTTAATGGTATCTATGTTCTAAATCAAAACGCAATTTTCAATATACAAAGCACACACAAGTGGAAAAGTTCAGAAGAGAACGAATCCTACTTGTGGCATTGTAGACTTGGTCATATCGAAGAAAAAAGACTAAGTAAGTGGCTTAAATATGGATATTTGAATACGTTTGAATTTTCATCTTATGAAACTTGTCGGTCCCATCTCAAGGGAAAGATGACCAAATCTCCGTTCACCGGACACAGAGAAAGAGCAGCAGAGCTCTTGGGACTCATACACAGTGATGTGTGTGGTCCGATGTCTATACTTGCAAGGGGTGGGTTCTCGTACTTCATCACATTTATTGACGATCTCTCTAGGTTCGGATATGTATATCTTTTAAAACACAAATCTGAAGCTTTTGAGAAATTCAAAGAATACAGAAACGAAGTAGAGAACTAGACTGGCAAAAGTATCAAGATCCTCTGATCTGATAGAGGAGGGAAGTACTTAAGCACGGAATTCCGGGACTTTCTAATAGAGAATGGTATTCTCTCTCAGCTTACTCCTCCGTATACACTACAACATAACGGTGTATCGGAGCGGAGGAATCATACCCTTTTGGATATGGTTCGCTCTATGATCAGTAGTGCTGAGTTGCCTCTTTAATTCTGGGGGTTTGCTCTTGAATCAGCTGCATTCATATTGAATAGAGCACCGGCCAAATCAGTGCCTACCACCCCGTATGAAATATGGACTGGGAAGATACCATGTCTTAATTACATTAAGATATGAGGGTGTCCTGCTTTTATTAAAAAGCAGAATCCAGGTAAACTCGAGGCAAGGTCTATATTGTGCAAGTTTGTGGGATACCCTAAGCATTCTAAGGGGTATCTGTTCTACCACACTGAGGAACAGAAGGTGTTTGTATCTCGCCACGCTACCTTTTTGGAAAGGGAATTTCTTGCAAAAGAAACTAGTGGGAGTATGGTAGAACTGGAAGAAATTCAGGAACCACAAATTGTAACAGAAGATTTGGTAGAACCCCTAGATTCAGTATTACCCGACGAACCTCAGCCACTCCGCAGATCTAGTAGGATTTCTTATCCGCCTGAGAGATACTACGGTTTTCTCATAGACGAGGATCGGGAGGATTGTATCTTGGAAGAAAATGATCCTACTAGTTTCAGGCAGGCCATTATCAGTAGGGACTCTGATAAGTGGCTGGATGCTATGCGATCCGAGATGGAGTCCATGTACACCAATAAAATGTAGACCTTGGATATTGCTTGGTTCCTTAGCACCCTCACTACATTTTCTAAGGCATCTAGCATGCAATTTTAAAAAAAAAACTTAGAGTGCTAAGCAACCCGGAATGAGGATCTAACTAAAGGATTAGGGTTATAGCTAACATGTAAACAACTTTACACTAAGTGAAATGGGAATACAACCATTGTAGACCGGTCCTTCACTTCTAAAGCTCCGTGCAGTAGTCCCTTCACTCTAAGTAGTGGTCTCCCGGACTCTCGTTAGGCTCTACTAGGCGAAAGGAACAAGCTTTCTTGAAGAACTTCGAGGCCGAAGATGATCTACGTCGAAGAATCTCTAACTCAAGCTACCTCTTCATTAATTGAGAATTAGTGAAGCAAACAAGCTATACTAAATAGCTAGTCTAGTGTAGGTTGATGAAGTAGGAATTTTGCTCACTTTAGAATTATTTTTCTCTCACTTTTTCTTCACCTAAAGAAAATCTAGTAAGCTCTGGGAGATGAAGAAGAAGATGAAGTCAAGAATAGAATAGCAACCATGGGTGAGATCATATCTTATATAACTCATGTAGAGACTAAACCATGGCTAAAGATAATGGTTAGCTTAATAAATATCTAGAGTAAAACAAAATTAGTGGACTTTAGTCAAAGCTTCTCCATGCTTCCACAAACATCTTAGCCATGCTAATTTCCACCTAATTTTGATTTTTCCCTTAATATTTAAACACCTTAATTATCTCTAGTTAGGTATGAGTCTCACACACCCAAGTCCAATGTATCATCTAGCATGACACAAAATAAATACATTGACATATATCACATATATGTTAAATGTATAAAGAGAAAATATTTTCTTAAGTGAGCTAATATTAGTTAATGTATATTAATATATCAAATATATAATTACATATTAAATTATTAAATCAACACTTGATTTAATAACCCGGTTGTATCGCATACAACCGACTAATATCATTTATATGCATATCACATATACATATAACATATCATTGAATCAACACTTGATTCAATAATCCGGTTATATCACATATAACCTATATCGCGAGATTAGAATACTGTATCACATACACGTATTAATCTCGGTCCCGCACATATCACATATGTGCCTTACTTCGTTTCGCATGAGCGAGGAAACCTCTGTGTACGACTCTAATGACTCATCAATACGCCGGCAATAGGTGATGATCATATCAGTCACCCACAAGCCGTCAGCGGTACTAGCTGGGCGTAACGGCTACCCGGGTATTGAGCGATCAGAAGATCAACAAGCAAGCTTTTCCATACTTCTGTGAATCCAATAACACTACCGTACAGTCCGGTCTCTTCGTCTGATATGTCGCATATCGAGTCTAGGAGTGGTAAACGTCATACCCCGGTATCTTGATAAGTCATGCCGATATGAGGCTCATAACGGGTCGAGAAACTACTGATAACACTTACCATTAAATCTCCGTATCAGCCCTGGCCAGGGACATCCTGTTATGGCCAATCGAGCACAGCGCAACATCAACCCCCAATACCGGGAGAGACGAATCCCCTCCTATCGCTCATTGTCTCCATGTGACTCGGGACTGTACCCAAAAACCACCATTTTGCACGCTCTCTTGAATGTGGTAAGGTGGAAAAATCAAAGCCCAATGGGAATCACACAAGAATCTATGACGATCTCGGGTCAACAAACTAACCTGTACCAGTATCACCAGAGAACTGCTGTCTGACGTTAGGTATAATACTATCTAGGAGTTCCCGGCGAGTCCTATTCAGTATACCCAGTCTCCACCGAGCACCCGTATACCATCTTTGATGTCAAACACCAATGGATATGGGATCATCCATCGCCCATCAAATGGATCAAGAAGCATATACGCTAGCCTACTCTGGAATATCGATGCCCTGTCTTGATACACCCTCGACTAAGAACAATTAAAGGATGTACTTGTGGACTACCCTGGCCCCACTAGTATGATCTGCATCATAATCCTGGTAGTCAAGTACAACCAAAGGTCTTTACCAACATGTGAGAGAAAGACAGTATCACAATACAAGTCTACATGTTAAGATAAAGAGCAACCAGATAGCATACTAACATGTCGAGCAAGAAAGTCCTCACTATATATGTCCAAGCATCCATTATAATATACAATCATGTACAACAATGGCCTCTAGGGCATACATACAACAAACAATCTCCCACTTGCACTAAGGCCAGTTGTTGTAGTATCTCATACACAACGTCCCAAAAACTCTCAAACTGTATCTGGGATTTTGGCCTAGGTTAGTGGATCCTCCGTGTCATTCTTCGTCTCAACTCTCCTGACCTCAATCTCCCGGATATCCACCATCTCCCTGATCAGGTGATACTGCCTAAGAATATGTCTGGATCACTGATGGGATCGGGGTTCCTAGGCCAAAGCCACAACTCCATTGTCACCACAATGGTAGGAACCAAGTTCATCTCATGAACATCTTTATCCAGACGGCCTCTTTGGTAGCACCGTTGGTACCGATATATTCACCCTTTATCGTTGAGTCAGCCACGGTATCTAACTTGGAACTTGATTAGCACGTTTTCACCGTGTCTTTTTAAAACAATTTTGAAATAACCGCAATAAAAAACGGTGTCGCGTGTAGCGAGCCGCGATGAGTACGGGTCGGCCACAGGGAGATAGTAGGTTTTTAAGCTTGTTTTAATAAGTTAATACCGTAACTTGAGTTGTTGTTTATACTAAGTGTCGTAACTATGATATGTTCAATAAAAAGACTTGTTAAGGATAATTTTAGGTTAGCTTGCGTTAGGATGATGTTTTCCGTTTCCTTATGGACCTAATTCTGATATTGACACTAAGGCAATAGGCAACAACGTGGATTAGGGAACTTGAAATACGGTATTTGCGATTGTGTGCTAAATCCGTATTTCTTGGCCCTTGTCCTTCCGTTGTTGTCTCTTAACCATAGCCTTCGGCATACCACTCACAACCGGTCACGATTAGGATTCACCGCTATCGTGGTGGGATAGGGTGCCTTACAGAGCGGAATTGCCAGTCGTTTGGCCGGAGTTTCAATTACAAAGTTAAGGTTTTAGCAAACATATCTCCTAACACACACTAACCATATTCTACCCATAATAAGTAAATCAATTACTCACACATATTTACAATACCAAATACAACAAAGAAAAGAGTAAGGCACATAAGCCGGATCCTAGTATTATATTCTTGGATTATTTTATCTCATTGTATTCGTATTTTCTCGGAATACAGATACGAGTATGTATATACAGGTGAGGGGCATTCTTGTAATTGTGTAAGGTGCTTCTAGAAGAAGACACCTCATTATTTTGATTAACCATTTAGGTTAAATGGTTTAATGAGGTGGAGGGTGAGGTGTTATCATTCATTGAATGAAGCATGGCTAAGTTATGACTCATGTAGTGACTCATGGTTTACTATTCTTGTATGCTTGATATTTTGTGGAGATATTTTGTGTTTGCATTATTATCTCATACATTTAGCCATTCTTCATTCTATTCTTTTTCACAACACTCTCACTTTCCTCCAAGCTTTCTTCTTCTACCTCAAACCCTAATTGTCTCATGTGTTGAGAAACTTAGGGTTCTTGAGACATATTAATCCATCATCTCACTCTACTTCATCTTGGCTACTTAGATTAGCACTCTAAGTGCCCTAGTTACCTCGATTAGGAGGTAGGAGCTCAAAATTGGCACTCTCGGGTGGATTATCTTTGACGCGAGGAGGCCGAAGTTCAAGCACGATCCGTACATCTTTTGAGGAGTCAAAGGAGAGGAGCGAAGACCCGAAGGAATTGTTTTCTTTTGGTATAATTTCTATCATAGTAGATTGAGCTTCTTATGTAGTAAGTTAGGTTTATGGTTAGATCTGGTTTAGGGTTATTCTAGCATGAAGTTTCGTATCGTATTAAAAATTTTGTTCCACAAACGGCCACGGATGATGGCCAGGGCATTAGCATAACCTTTCACCTTGTTGTTTGATTTCCCTGCAAAATTTGTTTACCCACTTCCATGGCTCCCTTCAATTGTGAGAAATTTTTTTTGAATGTGCTCACCCATGAAATATATGGGAGCTATTTTTATGATACAATTTGTCAGATGGAGTGGGAATATTTGTTATATGGGGATGAGGATATGTGTGCGATTCAAGAATTGGTGGATGAATTTTACGATGCTTTGAGAGCGGGTGAGCCATTTTAGGATCGTGTTCGCTTTCATTTTCGTGGGAGGAAGAGGGTGTTCTCGCAAGAAACAATTTCCAATGTCACTAACATCCCCACCCGACCAGGATTTCAGTACCCGTTAGAACTCGTTGAGTATAGAACGATCGTCGGATCGAGGAGTGAACTGCGGGATGATGGGCTGAACGCCCAGCAGATGTATCGAAATGTGTATGCTGCTTGCCGATGGATGTACCACAATGTCAAAAGGCACAGCCAAGTTTCTTCTTTCCCAGCGATTGTGGGCTATGTCGTTCATTGCCTGATGACAAAGAACTACCAATTCAGCATTGTGAACATGTTGTTCACAACGATCATGGAAGGGGTAGCAGGACGTAAACTTTTACTTCCAGTCCTCATCACACAGATTTTCCACTACTATATGGAGGATGCCTGCGCTACCATGTACGACACAGTACCGGTTGAGATTGAGAGAATTTCGCAGAGCTACACAGACACCCGATGCGAGCAGCAGATATGGTCACCCACATATCCGAGCGAGCATGCGGCGCCTCAGACGTCTTCTTTAATCTAACTAAACGAAGACATACCGACAGATCCCAATGATTTGCACCAGATGGAGGTCCGTTGTATCAAGACACTGATTAGGAAAAACAGAGAGATAAAGCAACAATTGAGCCTGATACTTGCAAATCAGGAAGTGGACAGTGGAAGAAGCCAAGGCAAAGGCAAAGGAAAGGCTAGGCGACGATGAGGGCATCGTCCACTTCAAGTTTCGGGGTGATTTTGAGATAGATTTATTCATGTATCGCGCATATAGTGTTTCATTTGCACATTTCCTGCATTTTAGTATTTCATTTCATGTATTTTTTGTTAGTTATATGTATGCCCTAGAGGCCATTACTGTACATGCAATGTATATTGTAGTGATGCTTGGACATATATAGGGAGAACTTTCTTGCTCGACATGATAGTATGCTATCTAGTTGCACTTTATCTTAACATGTACACTGATTGTCTCTCTATTACATGTTGATAAAGCCCTTAGGATGAGTACTTGATTTCAAGGATTATGATGCAGATCATACTAGTGGGGACATAGGTAGTCGGTAAGCACATCCTTCAAATGTTCCTAGTCGTGGGAGTATCGAGACAGGACATCGATACTCCAGAGTAGACTACCGTATACGCTTCTCGACCCATATGATAGGCGATGGATGATCCCATATCCATTGGTGTTTGACATCATAGAAGGTATACGGGTACTCAATGGAGACTGGGTACACTGAACGGACTCGCCGAGAACTCCTAGATGGTATTATACCTATCATCGGATAGCAGTTCTCTGGTGACACTGGTACAGGTTAGTCTGTAGACCAGAGATCGTCATAGAGTCGTGTGTGATTCCCATTGTTCTTTGATTTCCACAATACCGCGATTAAGAGATCGTGCAAAAAGGTGGTTTTTGTGTACAGTCCCGAGTCACATGGAGGCAATGAGTGATAGGAGGGGTTTCGTCTCTCCCGGTATTGGGAGTTGATGTTGCGCTATGCTCGATTGGCCATAACAGGAAATCCCTGGCCAGGGTTGCTAAGATTTACTGGTAAGTGTTATCAGTAGTTTCTAGAACCGTTATGGACCTTAAATCGTCATGACTTATCAGGCTATTGGGGTCTGACGTTATACCACCCTTAGGCTATGATATGTGACATATCTGACGAAGAGACCGGACTGTACAGTAGTGTTACTGATTGGATTTGCAGGAGTACGAGCAGGCTTGCTTTTTGATCTTCTGATCGCTCAATACCCGGGTGGCCGTTACGTTTAGCAGACCGCTTGCGGCTTGTGGGTGTTTGATATGATCATCACCTACTGCCGGCGTATTGACGAGTCTTTAGAGTCCTACACAGAGGTTTCCTGGTTCATGCGAAACGGAGTAGGAGCACATATGTGATATGTGTGGGACCGAGATTAATGCGTGTATGAGATACCGCATTCTATTCTCGCAACTTGTGACATTGGTCGGTTATATATGATATAGCCGGGTTATCGGATCAAGTGTTGATTCGATAAGCTGTTATATTTGATATTAGTCGGTTATACAGGATATAGCCGGATTATTAAATGAAGTGTTGATTTGATAATTTAATGTATAATTATATATTTAATATATTACATTACATTAACTAGTATTTGTAGGGTTACTAGGCGCACGCACAATGGTCTATAAGGCATCAACCATGCCCGATTTAAAATTTAGCCGTGCCGAACAACCCTAAACCAAGATCTTAGACTAGAGATTAGGCGAAACAAAGCATGTTAAACACTTTAACACTAAGTGAGAGGGATTACAACCATTGTAGATCCGGTCCTTCACTTCATAAGCTCCGTGTTGTGGTTCCTTCGTTGCGATCATCAAGTTCCGGACTCTCGAGAGGATCCACGAAGAGAAAGATGCGAGCTTGCTTCCGATCTTCGATAACAAAGATGATCTACCTTGAAGTTTCATTAACACAAGCCCTCACTCACTAAATGAAGTGAATGCCCTCATCTAAATGGCAAGGATAGATGAGAATGATGAAGTAGGATTTTTGCTCTCATTTGTTTTCTATTTCTCACTCATTTTCATCACCTTTGAAAATGCTAGAAAGCTTTTCCATGAAGAACTCAAGGAAGAAGAAGAAGAAGAAGAATGATCTTCATCTCTTTTGTGATGAATAATGAAAGAATATATGATTAATCATGTAACCATGGTCAACTAAACCTTTGTAGAGATTTAACTAGGGTTAGGGTTTGGGTTGGGTTAAGAATGAGTCATTACAAAATATCAAGCATAATATCTTAACTAAAAACAAAAAGAAACCTTCTAGAATATTCATGAAAGAACTAACCCAATTCAAACCCTAAACTTGTTTAATCTCCACTAAACATGTTGCATTAGTAATCATATCATGTTACAATATTATATATCACATATATAATATTTATTGTAACAAAATAAAATAATACAATTAACATATATCGCATATATATCAATGTATTACCCGAGTGAGAAAAAGAATCTTTTAGTGAGCTAATATTAGTTAATGTAATTTAATATATGATATATATAATTATACATTAAATTATCGAATCAACACTTGATCCGAAAATCCGGCTATATCGCATATAACCGACTAATATATCATTTACCGATTCATCGAATCAACACTTGAACCGATGACCCGGCTGATATCATATATCGCGAGAATAGAATACGATATCTCATATCGCATTATTCTCGGTCCTGCACATATCACATATGTGCCCCTACTCCGTTTTGCATGAACCAAGAAACCTCTGTGTAGGACTCTAAAGAATCGTCAATACGCCGGTAGTAGGTGATGATCATATCAAACACCCACAAGCTGCAAACGGTCAGCTAAACGTAACAACCACCCAGGTATTGAGCACTCAGAAGATCAACAAGCAAGCCTGTACATTCTCCTGTGAATCCAATCAGTAACACTCCCGTACAGTCCGGTCTCGTCGTCTGATATGTCGCATATCTCGCCTAGGGGTGGTAAACGTCAGACTCCAGTAGCTTGATAAGTCGTGCCTATATGAGGTCTATAACAGTTCAAGAAACTACTGATAACACTTACCAGTAAATCTCAGCAACCCTGGCCAGGGATTTCCAGTTATAGCCAATCGAACATAGCACAACATCAACTCTCTATACCGGGAGAGACGAATCCCCTCCAATCGCTCATTGCCTCCATGTGATTCGGGACTGTACCCAAAAGCCACCTTTTTGCATGCCCTCTTGGATGTGGTATGATGGAAATCAAAGCACAGTGGGAATCACACAAGACTCAATGACGATCTCGGGTCAACAGACTACTTTGTACCAGTGTCACCGGAGAACTGCCATCTGACGTGAGGTATAATACCATCTGGGAGTTCTCGGTGAGTCCGTCCAGTGTACCCAGTCTCTACAAAGCACCCGTACACCATCCTTGATGTCAAACACCGATGGATATGGGATCATCCATCGCCCATCATATGGGTCAAGATGCTTATACGCTAGTCTACTCTGGTGTATCGATGCCCTGTCTCGATACACCCTCGACTAGGAACAGTTATAGGATGTACTCGTCGACTACCGTAGCCCCACTAGTATGATCTCATCATAGTCCCAGTAGTCGAGTACATATCCTAAGGGCTTTATCAACATGTAATATAGAGACAATCAGAGTACATGTTAAGATAAAGAGAAACCATTTAGCGTACTATCATGTCGAGCAAGAAAGTCATCCCTATATATGTCCAAGCATCCATTACAATATACATCGTATGTACAGTAACGGCCTCTAGGGCATACATATAACTAACAATCTCCCACTTGCACTAGGTCCATCTGTTGTGGTATCACATACCCAACAATTAGTTGCGGTTGAAGTATCTCATACTCAACCATCCCATAAAAGTCTCTACTGGGAAAAAGGCCTTTGTGAATGGATCCGTGCTGTTGTCCTCTGTGTCTACTCTCCTAACCTCAATCTCCCTGGAGATCAACCATCTCCATGATCAGGTGATACTGTCTAAGAATTATATCTGGATTTCTGATGGGACGGGGGTTCTTTGGCATAAGCCACAACTCCATTGTCACACAATGGTAGGAATGAAGTTCATCTCATGAACTTATATATCCAGTCTGCCTCTTTGGTAGCATCCTTGGTAACGATGTATCTTGCCTTTAATCGTCTAGTAAGTCACGGTATCTAGCTTGGAACTCTTCCAACATATCGTCCCTCCACGGAGGACAATGCCTGCGACTGACATTCAGTCGTCCTTATCACTCTGGAACCTTTCCAGTGATTCTCCCCAGGATCGATTGATACCATCTCACTACAACTACTGAGAATCCTAACATCCAATTAGATCTATCCTATAGATCCACAACCTAGGATTTAGGAGGTATCACCTTGATCCTATAGAGAATCTTTGTGATAAGCGGAGATTGACCGAGCGTAGCATAGGAAACTCCTTCCCTATCAGGAGTATGTCATCCACGTACTCTACGAGGATCACCACCATACTCTCTACTACCTTTTTGTATATACAAGGTTCATCTACCATTTTGATGAAGTCAAACTCTTTGACTACCACATCAAAACAGATGTTCCAACTCCGCGATGCCTGATTTATCACATAAAACATCTTGCTCATGTTTCCACTGCTCCCACTATCTACGAAGCCCTCTGGCTGTGTACTTATCGACGCTCTCTTCTAAATCATCATTTAGAAAAGCAGTCATGACACCCAACCGCCAGATATCGTAGTCATGGTATGTAGCCGTGGCAAGTAGGATCAGAATGGACTTAAGCATAGCTTTGAAAGTCTCAACTTTTCCATGTACACCAAGTAATCTTCTCAAGATATACTTGCTCCTGATGGGGATTCAACCCTTCAGATAAAGCAACCAAAGTCCATTCTTTGTTGGTGTATAAGGATTCTATCTCAGATCGATAAGCATCCAGCCATTCTTACAGAGTCCTACTCCTGATGGCCAGCTCAAAACTAGTTGGGTTATCATTTCATGATGCAATCCTCGCTCCCACTGTCATAGAGAAACCGAAGTATCTCTCAGGTGGGTGAGGAACCCTACTAGATCGGCGAAGAGGCTGAGGTTCGTTGGTTACTATTGAATCCTTTGGTTCTACCAAATCATCAACTGTAGTTTGTATAGCTGGAACTCTTTCCAGTTCTACCTCATGACCACTAATTTGTTCACAAGAAATTCCCTTTCACAAAGGGGGCATGCTGAGAAACAAAACATCTTTTGTTCCTCTGTTTGGTAGAAGATATTCCCTTGCGAATGCTTGGGATATCCAACAAACTTCCACAGATCTGAATTTGTCTCGAGCTTGTCCGTATTATGCTTTTAGACATAGGCTGGACAACCCCAAATCTTAACATACTTAAGATATGGGCTCTTCCCATTCCATATCACATATGAAGTGGTAAGCAGCTGATTTGATTTGAACCCTATTCAATAGGTATGCAGCTTCTCAAGTGCATAACTCCCAAAAGGAAATAGGAAACTCAGTAGTACTCATCATAAAGCGCACCATATCTAATAGGGTGTGATTGCTCCGCCCCGATACACCGAGGTGCTGTGGTGTATTTGGAGGAGTAAAGCTGAGAGAGAATCTCATTCTCCTTTAGAATAGTCCAGGAATTCCGTGCTCACGTATTCTCCTCCTTGATCTCATCAGAGGACATAATACTTATACCCGTTTTTGTGGTTCTCTACTTCTAACTTATATTCTATGAATATCTCAAAAGTTTCGGACTTGTGTTTCAACAGGAACATATGTCTGAATCTTAAGAGATCATCAGAGAATGTAATGAAGTACAAAGAACCGGTCTTGGTATGTGTAGACAGGGGACCATCATGCATCAGCATGTATCAATCCCAAAAGTTCACTAACTCTTTCTCTGTTTTCAATAAACGGAGTTGTGGTCATCTTATCTCTGTGACTGCACCTACACACACCTTAAAACTTGGGATAGTAGAGGATACCTAAAAATACTCTTGCCTGAAAGCATACTATGAAAGAAAAAATGGTATTTGTAACAAACCACCAAAAGAGCGTCGTTGAAAAATATATCCGGTCTTAAAGAAAAAAAGAAAAAATTGTGTATATTACAAGACCTGGAAACTGCTATTTATGCCTTAATAAGATCACACACTCGGTAATCGGCTGATTAGTGTCTCAGGAAGCAGTAGTAGTTGTATGAAAAGAGTGTGAGCAAATCTGCCCATCATTAAATAAAATGAAGTACTACTAGGTATTAGGGAAAGAGCACTATAGCTTGAATTGAATTCCTAAGTGTAGGGGTGAAATTACACACACGTAGGGGTATATGATCTATATTTGGAGGAAAGATAGGAATGAAGAACAGGGCTTATATCTTCCTTAAAGATGATAGAAATTACGGATTGGAGACTACGCTTTAGAAGGAAAACTCAAGAGAAACTGAGATCTTTATAAAATGTCAAATCGTATAGCATCTTAAGTTAAATGAATAGGAGGTGTGAAGAATAAGGGATAGATATTTCTAACTTAGAATGATAAAGTTTCTAGCTAGAATGTTGAACCGTTGGATTAGAGTCGACGGCCAACTTGACAGGATTTTGTGGGTAGTATCCGGTGAATACCCTCAGGAGACAAAACTCCTCCTCTACGGAAACCTAGAGGTTTAACGGCTTTTTGCACACTCTAAGTGCAACCGTGATGCCTACAAAAATGAGCTTTTTGGAAATAAAATGGCTTTGCTCGGGACGAGAAAAAGATAAGTTTAGGGGTATTTGTTCATATCAAAATTTTGCACTTTTATACCACCCATTCTTGATCGCATTGCATATAGATAGGTACTTTTGATCCGTATTTGCTACATAATTGCAGGTTACAGGTTCTCAGTCCAAAACAATGAAAATCATAAACAGTCACGACAAATTCAGGACAACTGCCAATAATGGATAAAAATACGGGTTTCGCTCACCATCCGTCAGGTGCCGCCTACCAGTTCAAGAGACAAAAGTCAAGCAAGGGCCATTCAAGTATAAAGCACGAGAGAGGAAGCACGAGAATCAAGTTGACAACGTGGAGCTCAAGAAAATTTAGGCAAAAAGTCCACACATTTTTATCTTTTGGACCGTTGAAAATCTGGGAGCAAAATGGAATGATTATGCAAATTCAAGTGAACTAAACAGAAGATAATAGCAACACAAGACATCCCAAGAAAAACGACAAGCCAAACACTCCAAACGACCGTGGAACCGCGGCCAATAGGCCTTTTGGGCGACGGTTCCGCGGCCAAGTCTTGTCATCTCTTGATCGTATTTCAGGGGTAGTTTGGTAATTGTATATAGGCTCAAAATATGGCCCTAGGGTTTCACTTCACTGCCTATAAATACTCCAGATCAGAGCCATATCAAGGATATATATTTTCACTAGTTTTTTTGTTAAAATTTAGTGCAACTTCTTCTTCTACATCATCTTTCCTCCATTAAAACTGTAATGAGAGCTTTTGAGTGGATGATAAATGAAGATGAGTATTTTTTTTATGCATGTCTTATAATTTATTAACTAGTTTTTATATATATTGCTTGTTATTTTCTTTGTTAAGTAGTTGTTGGTTTTCATGTTCTTTTTCTTCTTCTCTTTTCTTTTATCCTTGCAACCATAATGCTTAAAAGCGATTCTTGCCTAGGTGAGGTCCTAAGTAGCTAGTTGTAAATTTCTATCTCATTTCTTTCTATCTTCTTTACTTGTTTTATTTTCTTTTATTTTATAATGAGTGAGTAGTTTCTCATTTGTTAGGGTAGGATAAGGAAAGTTTGAGAGAAGGAAATCTCTCTCTCTTTCCTTTACCCAACAACTTAATTCGAACTCTCGTCAAGGCAACCACAATCCGCTCCCTACGGCATCCTATCCTATATGATAGCGGTGACACCCTAGTGAGATCGGTTGTGGTTGAATTGACCGGAGATTATGGCTAAAAGCCAAGAACGGACGGACAAGAACCAAAAAGAAGGAACTAAGCGTTGGAAAGCTTGGCTTATACTCACAAGTTTCCTTCCTAATCGTGCTAATTCGCGTTGTTGCCGATTACCATAACATTGATATCAAGAGTGGCAAACGAAAGAAGTGAGCAAACTACTAACTCAAAATAACCTAATACTAACCCTAACAAGCTTCTATTAACATACATATCTAAACACATAGTTAGCTTTGAACAAACTCGGACAATTTGGACTTAACTCGTTAAAACACTAAGAAAAAGATTCCCATCTCTCCGTGGATTGACCCGTACTCAACTGGCTAGCTACCAAGCGAAATCGTCTTGATTGCGGTAATTTAAACTAGCATAAAAATAACAATCATTGAGCCCAAATGCTCATATGTTTAAGCTGATCTTAATCTCAAACTAGATTAATAGCCCTTAAACAAAACAAAATATTTTTGAACTAAAGGAACATATAACCTAAGTTCAAAATCCAAACCCCAAATCTCAAATATATGAATTTGGACTGATCCGCACCCTATGGACGACGACATAAACTAGTTTCTGTATACAATCCACGGGCAACCTAAACAAAAAAAATAACACACGACACGAAGTGAACTGCTGGAAAAGGAGAAAGTGGTTATCGCAATGTGATAACGTAATTAACTGCAGGGACTTACGCATGCGGGGAAGAGCGTCCCTACAACCAAAAAACCCTCACAAATGAGGGGGAATCTGATGAAGTCTGCTACAACGGTCGCATCTATCCAAATCTCTGATATACCGTGCCATAAATCAACTTGTTATCTTCGGAGAAGTGGATGGATATATCCAAATAGCATCTGCCCCCAAATTCAGGCGAGACGTCCCAGTCCGGTCTTTCGGCGGTAAACAGATTCTGGCACGCCCGATGGGATCTTTTCCTCTTTCCACTCTACACTTCATGCATCGTGTTTCGCGAAAAAAATCGCAATTCTCTATATATTGGTTGCCCCTGGATTCAAGATACTAAAACTTGGTGTCTTGCTCCTGTGCAGAAAATCAATGGCTCTCAACTGCGCCTCATGCAACAGCAACCCACGCTCCATCCCAACTGGAGGAGTGACCTATGGGCCCAACGCGGCCTCTATTTTCTCAATGCCGGTGGAGCAGGTCACACAAGCCACTACCGGACTGTTCTTTGGGACTATGATCCCATCTTTGAGTTTCGGTGCCCTAACGCCGCAAGAATAAGCTCCTAGAAGGTCGGTCTTCAATCGACTGGTAACCACGACGGCCCCCAGCAAGCTGTCAAACTCTGCCGTCTCAGTCTTCAACAGGCTGAGCAAGAACTCAAACGGGCTCGTAAAGAAACCTGTGATTCTGGAAGGAGCTAACCTAAAACAGCTAGCCCTCCCGACTCCTGCTATAGACGAAGCCGTCAAAGGTGCTTCCCCCATCGGACGATCAGTTATCGAAAGATTGGCCAGCTCTCCACCAACTCCATCAAGGACATCGGTATTCGACAGTCTGACGCCGATTGAAACCCACCAGCAATGCCGGGGGCATGATGAAGCCGCTTCCAAAACTAAGGCAGTCCCTTTAGCAAGGCACGCTCGACGTCGCCACTGGTGGCGAATAAGCCAGGCTGGGGGCAACTCTCCCTCTGGACTCACTCCACCAGCTCCTATGGTGGAGGTCGATACTGCTGTTCCACCTGGGAACAGTTTTGAACCACTTAGGAGGGTGCGTAAAAACTCCCCAACGGAAGTACTAAAGAAATCTCCCCCACCTACAAAAGTTACATTGCAGGAAAAGCCGTAGCGGCCTTACCAGCGGCTCCCTCACAAATTCACAGGGTCTGGCAAAAAGTCCAAGGCTCTGTGATTGACAAAAACTACTCTTGTCAACCAAAGAAATCGAAGGTCCGACAAGAAAAAGACCACTCCTCCGCCATGCAACGGAGGACTTCTCCTAAACAGGTGCCTGTCACAAGGGTTCCTTCAACTCCAATCTCTTATAAAAGAACGAGGCTGGAGAAAACTCTACCACCCGTGGCAAATTCCAACGGCGATGGATCTAAACGCCCCAAGTATGGGGACATAATCGTACATACGGTCTATATGACCAATGGGAAAGAAGAGAGCTATGCTTCGGTGAGTCAGTGACTGCAAAATCGGTCGTTGACAATGGCTCAGGAGCAACAACAAAAGCACCAAGAAACGCTGAACAAAATGACGGCACTTACCAGACAGAAAGAAAGCCCTGGTAAAGAAGCCGAACAGCGCCAAGAGCAAGAGACTGATACAGAGTTTCTGTGAAGGGTGCTCGAAAGAAAGGACAAAGAGGCTGCTGAGCAAGCTGCTAACATAAAACAGATAGCCCTCTTGTTCCAAGATATGGTTGGAATGATGATACAACCGGAACCCCCAGCCAAAAACCTGCCAATAGTCATTGAGGATGATAGAGGGGAAACATCAAACCCTTCTCCGGCGTTATCAGCAGCCAAGGAGGAAACGATCTCCAAGGCCGCCCTTGTTGATTACATTGCTCAACAAATAAGAGCTTACCAAGATAATGAAGCTGCCGGCCAAATTGTCAGAACCAGGCGACCATATCCAGGCTGGTATGACCAAATCAAATACCCACCGGGATATACAATCCCCAAGTTCCATGTCTACAAAGGAACAGGCGACCCTCACCAACACGTCGCGCAATTTAGAGCTCTGTGCAGCAACACTGGAAGCGACGACAAACTGTTGTTTCGCCAGTTCATTGGCAGCCTGTCAGAAACAGCCTTCGAATGATACTCGAAGCTCCAAAATGACTCCGTGAAAACATTCGCAGAGATGAAACTGTTGTTCACACAGCATTTCTCCAATGCGATCGAGCGCACTTCGATCACGACATTAATCAATGCTAGGGTATAGCCAGGAGAAACATGGGTCCAATACGCGATCCGATGGCCGAACCTATGGTCGAAGTGCGAACTGTGCATTGAAGAATCTCTGGGCATGTTCATCGGGACCCTTGATCCTAAAACGACTGTGTCCTGGTTCATAATATTCTTCAAGCCCACAACCTTTTAGGCTTTGATAGACAAACTAGCCCAAATGGATCAGATGGGACATGGGCCTTCCTCCTCAAATAAGGACCCTCAAAATAACAAGGGTAAATGGAAAGCGGCTTTCATTGCCAATATGCAATAACAGCCGAGTGGCCTAAAACCAGCTGCTCGCCAAAACAACATGTGTCTGCGTCCGTCCTTGGAGGAAAGACTAGGACGCGCTTACTCGTTTCTCCGTGACAAGACAAGGAGACTGTTCGAATTGGAAATGCGTAATAAACTCATCACATTGCCAGACACGCGGCGTCCAGCGCAGCCTGGCGACGTCAACAACCCTAATTACTACTCTTATCACAGAATGGTGAGCCACCCAATTGAAGATTGCTACATCTTCAAAAACTGGATCGAGGACCAGTATCAACTGGGGAAATTCACGTTGTCTGATAACTGGAAGGTAAATCCACCCCCATAAGCACACTCCTAAAAAGGTGGACGCGCAG
The DNA here is from genome assembly GCA_030015575.1 of Agapanthus africanus. NCBI lineage: Eukaryota > Viridiplantae > Streptophyta > Magnoliopsida > Asparagales > Amaryllidaceae > Agapanthus > Agapanthus africanus. The sequence goes on from JASDDO010000022.1 coordinate 212,497,042, forward strand.
GGGGCATCATGCTCACTCGTGGAAGAAACTCCATGGGAAGTAATCCTTTCAGCAAAAACCAAAAGAATGCTGAAGAATCTATAAGCATGTCTGGCAATCAGGTGGAAAAGCCCAATTGAACCCGAAATAATCGAAGGGATGCTAAAATCTCGTCCCGCACCAAAAATTGTTGACGAAAGGAAAAAACCCTAAGTCAAGCCTTCGAAGTCTTCGAAGAAAAAAAAGAAGACCAAGAAGCCTGTGCGGCCTGCCAAGTATGAAGACAAGCGCAAAGATCTTAAAAAATACATAGATGCGTTGGAGGAGTATAACCAGAAGGCGCGGACACCGGCCACGCTCGAAGAATTCCTCAAGCATATTCTTGAAAGCGAAGATAGTGACAATGATGAGGGAAATGACTCATCAGAAGACACCGAAGACCAAGTAGTAAGTTGCCACATGGTCTTCCATTCATCGTTATATGATGAAGAGGCTCCTTCAGCGTCAAAAAACAACACAGAGAAACTGGGGGCAAAATCGGTGCTAAAATCCCCGGAACTGCCAGAAGAAGACCCGATTGAGAGACTGTTAGACGAAGCCTTTCAAAAAAACAAAGTTGACCAAGAACGCAACACAGCCATATATGAAAAGGCTAAGCGTCAGCGTCTAGATAAAGAAGCTGCGGCGAGGACGAGTCGTAAAGTACTCCAACCAAACCAAAGCACACCTGCGAAAAATAAAAGCATGATCAAAATAGAGAAGCGGTTCGCCAACGCCCTGTCAATGGGGATGAAACTGTCGCCTTTCATAAAGAACACTCCCGGGGTCATATGCCTCGATAGAGAAGAATCACATTAAACTACTTCCTATATCATCGGAGGGTCACCCACCCCATCGAGGAATGCAGTGCCTTCAAGAAGTGATGGAAAAGATACGTTGCCCATCAAAAACACATCAAGAGGATGAAGCGTGAAACTCGCGCTCATCGATAGAGAAATAATAGGATGAACGCGCATGAAGAAACGACTGGCAACTGTCATATGGTTGGTACCAGTTCGGATGGAGGAAAACCTCCAATTCTTACATTCGGGAGCGATTGTGAGGATAAAACACCCCTCAGCCCTCTCGTCAAAGACTCTGCCTCCGAAAAAGAGGAGGAGGAGAAGAACTATAAGAATATTTAGCTGAGTAACCGCATGCTGCCTGAGAAGAACCTCGGACCTACAAACAAAAGTTCGAATAAAAAAGACAAAGGGAAAGGGAAAATCCCTGAGGAAATTGCCCTCGACGACAGAGTGGTAAAAGAGCTCACCACCGAAGACCCGCCTAAGAAAAACAAGATGGATTACAACGTCCTAGCACATCTTAGAAAAATACCCTCGCAACTAAGCATATTGGATGCTCTCCTCCTGTCCAAAGAGGCACGAGATTCTCATATCAAGGCATTACAAGAGCCCAATCAATTCCAAGCTTTCCTCGCGGAAGAGAAGATGAAAAATGAACTGGAAGAGGTCCACACAGCTGATATTATATTCAGCGATGAAGATCTACTCCTCAGTACATGCGAACATAATCGCCCGTTATACGTCACCGGGTACTGCCATGATATCAAGATAGGGAAAATCCTTGTCGACAACGGATCCTCCGTTAACCTTCTCAACGTAAAAGTGCTGAAGGAAATTTGCATAAACGTTCAGCACCTTACTCGAGATAAAATTACCATCTCCGGGTTCGACTCAGAGTCGTCATGGACGCTTGGGTCCGTAATACTGACGCTACACTTTGGGCTACTCGTCATTGACATCAAATTTCATGTCATTGACGCCAAGACTTGCTATAACGTCCTACTCGGAAGGCACTGGTTATACGAGTATAATATCAGCCCTTCTACACAACATCAGTGTATGAAGTATTTCAAAGATGGTTTGGAGTACACCGTCACGGGAGAGCTAAATCCGTTCCCGGTGAATGAAGTCCGGAAATACGAAGACACAAAGTACTTCCTACCGGACTTCGAGGATACTGAAAGGTTTCATAAGCCGGAGAATATACATAAATCCGTCGCCACTATCTCGATCTTTGGGAGCGATACCGAGGAAGATGAAGAAATTGTCTACTGGGGGAAACCCCAAAAAGAAAACAATAAGCCCAGACCATCTACTCTTATTTTGGTCTTTGGCAGCGACTCAGAGGACAAGGCCAATGCAATGTTCTCCGTCCGCATGTCAATGCAGACTCTTGCCGCAGCAGATCAGAGTCTATAAATTACAATGGCTCCGCCTCGGCATTACAAGGAACTTGATACGCTCGATACATACAGCGTACAAGAGCTATAAACTTTCTACGCGCCTCCTAGGCTAAGGGGTGAAAAAGCGATTCTCTTCTACCAATCTACGGAGAACAAAGTAGAAAGAGAAGTTTGGCATGGTGCCGATTTTGCACTCGACAGGCTTCAACCCATCCTTCTTCTAAGATATTACGCGGGAGGATAGAAAGAGTTGTTAAGATGCCACGGTATACCCCTCGAACAAACTGTTCGACAAGCCCAATTCTACAAAACGATCTGGGATATTTTCGGGACTTAACGAAGGAAGCCCAACGGGAAGATGGAGACAACTGGGCTGGGATACGTTCGGTTCAAAAAGCGGGAGAAAATCTAAAGCTGTCGCTTCGTAAATAGCTCGGGTGAAGAGGAAAATGCTCTTCCAAGTAGCTATGATGTCAAATCGGAGTGAGATCTCGCTTTAAGAATGTTAAGTCCATCGCTGGATGAACAAATTGAAAAGTTAATAAAAGAAACTTGTCAAACGAGCCAGGACAACCACATCCGCGAAATGGCCATTTATGAAAAGGCCAGGACGCAACGTCTTAGTCAGCAATCTATGGGAAAAGTATACCGTAATGCTCTTCATCCCCGGCCCGCTATATGTTCTCGCGGAAAAGGAAAATCCCGAAGTAGAGGTAAAAACATGGCAAAGAACGCAAATGACGTTCAAAGACAACAAAGCGGATCCAAGATGTCGTTCGATCGAGAAAATCTTGATTGGAGCCCGTCCTTTATAAAGAAGATGGGTCGGGAATACTCTTTCCCCAAGACAAGACAAGAAAAATATTCAATCATGTCATGAAGCACCAAATGATGACGCTTCCGAAGTCTCGGCACCCAGAAAAAATAAGGGAGGTCCATCATCCAGATTATTGCTCCTATCACCAAGTAATAGGTCATCCCCTTAAAGACTGCTTCACCTTCAAAGACTGGGTAGAAGACCGGTATCGACAAGAAAGGTTTACGTTATCCAGCAGCTGGAGGGTAACCCCTCCACAACAGCATGAGCTAGAAAGGACCTATACCGTCAGGAAAGAACCAGCTCAACATCGAGAATGGAAGCGAACTCATACCTTCCATATGATAACACTCTCAAAAGTGGGAGGACACGAGACTATGAATCGCCTCTACAGGTGCTTCGCAAATGAAGAAAAGGACGAGGTGATCTTAGAGTTTCCGCCAGCACCAAAAGAGCTGGAAGATGGGATACACACTACGACGGACAACCTAAGAAAAATTGACTTAGGGACGGAAAATGATCCGAGGTCAACGTTCGTCGGTGAGCTACTATCTGAAAAATAGTTAGCCACGTTAAAAGACGTGCTCATGCAGTATAAAAATTGCTTCTCGTAGAACTACTCTAAAATTCCGGGTCTAGATCCAAAAGTGGCAGTACATAAACTGGCTATATCGCCAGGTATAAAGCCAATCAAACAGGCGCCAAGAAGGATGCAACTTGAACTTGAGATGAGTATCAACGCTGATGTTTAGAAACTAATCGACTCCGACTTTATCCAAGAAGTTTAATATCCCGACTGGATCTCTAACATCGTTCCAGTGATAAAGAAAAATGGGACGGTTTGCATCTGCATGGACTTTCAGGACCTCAATAAAGCTTGCCCGAAGGATAACTTCCCAGTACCGTTTACCGATCTGATGATTGATAACACGTCTACCCATGAAGTCTTCTACATCATGGATGGATCTTCAGGATACAACCAAATAAAAATGTATCGAGAAGACCAAAAGCATACCGCCTTCCGGACTCCGTTGGGCATATTCTGCTATAAGGTGATGCCTTTCGGTCTGAAGAACGCTGGCGCTACCTACCAGAGGGCCATGACAAAGATCTTCGATGACCTCATACATGAGATTGTCGAATGCTACATCGACGACCTTGCAGTGAAGAGTGGATCTCATGAGAAACATTGGGAACATCTAAAAATAGTGTTCCAACGTCTTCGGAAATATAATCTGAAGATGAACCCTCTAAATTGTGCGTTTGGAGTTTCTTCAGGCAAATTCCTAGGATTCATCATACGTCACCGAGGTATCGAAATCGATCCCTCAAAGATCAAGGTGATTATGAAAATGCCTATGACAAGAACCTTCAAACAACTGCAGTCTCTCCAAGGAAAGCTCGCGTATATCCGGTGGTTCATAACCAACCTCTCTGGAAAATGTCGTCCCTATAGTCATTTAATAAAGAAGGGGATCCCATTCGTCAGGGACCAAAAGTGCCAAAACACACTGAACGAAATCAAACAATACCTGCAAAATCCGCCGGTATTGACTGCTCCGGTTAAAGGAAAACCCCTTATCCTATATACAACGGCCCTTGAGGGTTTTCTAGGCGCATTGTGGGCATAAGAGAATGATCAGGAAAAGGAGAGAGCTCTGTACTATTTGAGTCGAGTTCTTCTGGGGGCAGAAAACAACTATTCCCTCATCGAAAAGCATTGCCTGGCACTGATCTTCGCAATAATGACGCTCAGACATTACGCCTTGGCACATGATGTCCACCTCATATCGAAAGTGGATCCTCTCAAATATCTAATATCAAGGGCTATGCTAATAGGAAAGCTTGCCAAATAGGCCCTCCTCCTGATGTAGTTCTCGGTAACGTATCGTCCCCTCAAAACAGCGAAAGGGCAGGCCATTGCCGACTTTCTCGCGGAGCATCCGATACCAACCGACTCCCCCTTAAATTGCGAGTTTCCAGACAAACATGCATTCTACGCAATCGAAGAAGAAAATGATTCCCAATGGGAACTCTACTTCGATGGAGTATCTTCCATGAATAGGCGAAAGAAAAACGCCCCTATAATCAAAGCTGGGGTAGGCCTTATCTCCGTAACCCCACAAGGAGGGATATTGCGTTACGCTCTTTCCTTAACAGAGCTAAGGACTAACAACGAAGCTGGATACGAAACTTTGATAGCAAGGAATCAAAGACCTCCTCATATATGGAGACTCCCAGCTGATTGATAGCCAAGTAAATGGCGACTATCAGACATGTAAGTCAAAGCTGATAAAATATGGCGAAAGATTATAGCAACTACTGACACAAATCCCTTTCTATACCCTAGAAAGCATACCGCGTGCGGAAAAAAGTAAGGCTGATGCATTGTCTAAATTGGCTAAGGAATTCGCCGATGAAGACCTTGATGACGTAAGGATCATTATACAAAGCTGCAGGGTTCTCACGCCAATAGATATATCTTCGGAAGACCTGATAGGGCCATCCGAAGGAAAAGAAATGACCGAACAAGTAGCCCTTCAAATAGAGGATGAAGAAAAGGTCAAGGACTGGAAGGAAGTCTTCATAGACTACTTTAAGTCCCAACGAACGTCTGAAAATGCATCGTTTAGACATCGGCTCATGAAACGAGCTTTGTCTTTCACCTTCGTCAATGATACTCTATATAAGAGATCGTTCGACTGTCTATGGCTAAGATGCCTGGGGCCAGAGGAAGAAAAGAAAGTCATCAAAGAAACTCACGACGGACTTTGCGGTTCTCATCAAGATGGGCTAAAGATGAAGCTGAAAATAAAAAGAATGGGTTACTATTGGTCTACGATGATTCAGGACTGTCTCGAATATGCGAAGCAGTGTCACTCGTGCCAAATTCACGGGGAATTCATCCATCAACATCCAAATCCGTTATACCCGACAATGGCTAGCTGGCCGTTCGAAATGTGGGGAACCAATATAATCGGCCCTATCGAACCGGCATCATCCAAAGGACATCAGTTCATAATAACAGCAACTGACTACTTCTCTAAATGGGCAGAAGCAGTACCACTAAGGGAGGTGAAGACGAAGAAGATCCTCCACTTCTTCAGAACCCATGTCATCTATTGGTTCAGCACTCCGCGACGGATAATTTCGGATAATGGGCCAGCTTACAGAAGCCATAAAATAAGCCGCTTCGTACAGCAGCATAAAATAGACTGGAGATACTTTTCAGTCTATAATCCTTGGGCCACGATCTAGCTGAAGCTTTCAATAAGACCTTGACAAAGATTATAAAAAAAATGGTGTCTAGAAACAAAAAGGACTGGCACGAAAGGCTGCATGAAACTTTCTGGGCGTACCGAACAACGTTCAAGATGGCCATGAATACAACACCATACACATTAGTGTTTGGCATGGAATCAGTGCTCCCATTGGAAATAGAACTCCACTCTCTACGAGTAGCGGTTCGATACGAGCTGACAGATGAAGAAAATGCTCCTCTCAGGCTTGAAGAGCTTGACGCCCTTGACGAAACTCGCCTTGTAGCACAGCAAAATCTGGAGGCTTATAAGGCAAGGATGACACGGTCATACGAAAAACTGACCAGGCCGAGAACATTCCGCCAAGGCAAACTCGTGCTAGTCGTCAAAAGACCAATGATCTCCAATCGTGCAAAACGGGGGAAGTTCGAACAGAACTATGAAGGCCCGTACATCATAGACAAATTCTACAAAGGTGGAGCCTACCTTCTCATGGATATGCATGGCGAAAGATCTTTCCGACCAATAAACGGTCGATTGCTAAAAAAATACTATGCTTGACGAGTCGAAACTTAGATGAATGATAGATGACAATGCTTGTGTCCTCTCGCTATCTTCCTGAGTCGGAACCCTGAGAGTGGTATCCAAAAAGCTCTTTCACCCTAAAACACGGCGATAATGGACTGAAACGTCCCTAAACTAATAATGGACCGAAACGTCCCTAAACTAATAATGGACCGAAACGTCCCTAAACTAATTGTTATTTATATGTATTCCCTAGAGGCCATTACTGTACATATGATGTATATTGTAGTGGATGCTTGGACATATATAGGGAGGACTTTCTTGCTCGACATAATAGTATGCTACCTGGTTGCACTTTATCTTAACATGTACTCTGATTGTCTCTATGTTACATGTTGATAAAGCCCTTAGGATGAGTACTTTACTAACAGGACTATGATGCAGATCATACTAGTGGGGAAAGAGTATTCGCTAAGTACATCCTTCAAATGTTCCTAGTCGTAGGTGTATCGAGACAGGGCATCGATGTACCAGAGTAGACTAGCGTATAGCTTCTCGACCCATGTAGATGGGCGATGGATGATCCCATATCCATTGGTGTTTGACATCAGAGACAGTATACGGGTGCTCAGTGGGGACTGGGTACACTGGACGGACTCGCCGAGAACACCCAGATGGTATTATACCTCACGTCAGATGGCAGTTCTCTGGTGACACTGGTACAGGTTAGTCTGTAGACCCGAGATCGTCATAGAGTCTTGTGTGATTCCCACTGTGCTTTGATTTCCACCTTACCACGTTCAATAGAACGTGCAAAACGGTGGCTTTTGGGTATAGTCCCGAGTCACGTGGAGGCAATGAGCGATAAGAGGGGTTTCGTCTCTCCCGGTATAGGGAGTTGATGTTGCGCTGTGTTCGATTGGCTATAACAGGAAGTCCTTGGCCAAGGATGCTTCAGAGATATACTGGTAAGTGTTATCAGTAGTTTCTCGACCCGTTATGTGTAAGTCGATGTACTACACCCCAATGCTTGTGGGGAGGCGGAATTTTCAAAAACGAACTTGTTTAGTGAACAAACATCGACTAACCGCTTGAATCGAAGCTAAACTATAAATAACCAAACACAAAGTGTTTCTAAACTACTGTGTTTAGGGATTATACCTAATGAACCAACTCCTTCGTCTTTACGAACTCCTTATTCTCCTCGGCCTTCTCGAAGTAGTAGACGATCCACCCGAGAGCAAAACTCCAAGCTTAGCCTCTAAACTTGAGGCAACTAACCTTCTTGGATTGCTAATCAAAGAAGATAGATTGAGATAAAGTGATGGTTATGGATTGTTTAGTCTTACTAACCCTTGTACTCAACTCATGAGAGGGGAGGATTAGTCTTTTGAAGAGAGAGAGCTTGAGGAGAGAGAATGTGTAGATAATAATGAGATGAGATTATTGAGTATCATAATAAATATGAAGCATTCTCTTTTATGAAGAAAAGAATAATACATGATGAATAAGCATGCTTCACAAATATCTAATGGTGATTCATTATCATGAGTCATTAAGCATTTATTGTGCTTTAATGACATGAATGAATCACCCTCATGACTCACTAATCTCATTCATTGCATATGACACCTAAACCTCCTTAGTCACCACTTCTAGAAGCTTCTCGCACAATTACGAGAACGCCCCTCCAATCCGCAAAAAATACGGAAAAACTTTAGACTGTAAAAATCCAATAACCGGATACCAGTAACTGGCTTAAACCAAAGCCGACTGGTAAAAACTGTCCGAAAGTCGTACGCGCGTAAACGCACGTATGCATCCAAACCCTTGTCGTAAAACCATACGACCTCTATATCGTTTCGCCTGGAATAGGAAACTCTCTGTGTGGGACTCTAGAGACTCGACTACTACGCTGGCAGTGGGTTTAACCACAGACCGCAAGCGGCACTAGCTGTACGTAACGGTCCCCAGGTAGTTGTCGATAAGAAGGCCGATGAGGAAACCCATCCGAACTCCTACTTAGTCTGATGTGACAATCTCCATACAGTCCGGTCCGTTCGTCCAAGACTATTGCATATCCGGCCTAGGGGGCGGCAAGCGTCAGTCCTCTAATAGCGGTATAAGTCGTGTCGGAGGGAAGCCCATTACACCCTGAGAAACTACTGGAACCTACCAGCAAATCTCGTTTGCCCTGGCCAGGGACTTTGCGTAATGGCTCTCTGACACAGCGCGATATCTACTCCCAATACCGGAAGGGACGAATCCTGTCTAACCGCCACTGCCTCCAAGTGCTCGGGACTGCACCCAACTGCTACCTGTTTGCACGACTCCTTTGAGCCGTGGTAGGGTAGCAATCTAAGAACAGTGGGACACAGTCGAGGCGAAGTAGCAGTGTCAAGTCTGCGGACTATGTTGTACTCATGTCATCTGGGAACTGTTCACTGACGACTGGTATAAAACCAACCAACAGTTCCCTGTGAGTCATGTCCGGTGTACCCGTAACCCAACGAGCACCTGTATACTATCTCCAGTACGACGTACTGACGGCTGTGGGACAGACCATCTCCCCAACTGGGATGAGAAGCGTATGATCGCACGCTTTTGGAGTGTCGGATGTTCAAAGAATTAAAGTATAACCGCGATCAGGACGGTGTCGCTATGCAGCTAGCCGGTTGAGCACGGGTCGGTCCACAGGGAGATGGTGGTATCTTACCTTCTTGTCTTAGACGAGTCAATAAAGAATTTGTATGTGTTTGTTCGGTCTAACCTATGTGTATTATTTGCAAGTATAAAGTTGTTAAGAAAAGATACGAAATTGTAAGCTAAAGAAATCCGTACTCAAAACCTTTGAGCCGAGTCTTGACCAATTGAAGCTCGAGCAATCGGCAACAACGTGGATTAGGGGATTTAAGTGCGGTATTCGTGGAATCCGGCTTATTTACCCTTGTCCTTCCGTTCTTGTCTCTTGCTTTCGCCTCCGGCCAAACCGAACGCAACCGGTCGCGGTTAGGAATCACCGTTACCTTGTTAGGGTAGGGTGCCTAACGGAGCGCTTGTGTATGGTTTGGGCGGAGTTCAATGGAAAATAATGGGAAAAGGAAAAGAGAAAAGAAAGTCTTTAACTTATAATATCGTATTTCTTCTTAACAATAATAATTACAACATTCACAAAAAAAGAACAAAAGAGAGAACAAAAAGAAAAGAACAAAGAAAAGAAAAGATTACAAGAAAGAAAGTGCATGAAATAAATTGCAAGTAATTAAAGACAAGGTAATAAAAAGCAAGTAATAAATAAGCGATAAAAAGAACAAGAACAAGAACTCAAGACAAGCATGTGATCAATAGCCAACCCTTAAACTTGCAAGCTCAATCAAGAGGTTGCAAGATCAAGAGAAGGGTAGAGAACGCATGTGAATTGAAGCGCTAATTCCGTAAGAAAATACGACCCTTGAGATCAATAACTAACCCTTAACCATTCAAGCTCAATGAAGAGGTTGAATGATCAAGAGAAAGCAAGAATCTCAAGGGGAAGAAGAAACACAAGAGAATGATACAAAACCCTCATCTTCATTAATCTCCCACTCAAAAAGCTCTCACTACAATTTTCATGGAAAAAGAATGAAGAAGAAGAAGAAAAAGAACTAAAACTACAAAAGAATGGAGAACCAAAGAATGACACTAAAGCTTGGCAAGTTCTGGGGTATTTATAGGAGGTGAACTGAAAACCTAGGGCAAGAATCTGCAATAAAATGAAGAACCCAAAATGCCCCCAGAAAACGACACAACGACGACCCCACATGGCCGCGGATCCATGGCCAATACCCCCTATTGGCCGCGGATCCGCGGCCCTATGGTGGGATTAGGGGCTCTGTTTTCTTGTACTTCCCTGGTTCTGTTTTTCCTTGTGTCTGAAAACTTCATACTGCACAAAAGTCTTCCAGAATATCAGCAGAATTCATAGTCCAAGATTGCTATCTTTTCTTCACTTTTGACTTTATCTCTCTTGAGCTCCGCGCACCCATTGATTCTTGTGCTGTTCCCCTCGTGCTCTGTGCTTGTCCGAGACACGAATGACCACTGTCATATGTCTTGTCTCTGGAACTGGTACTCGGCACTGGACGGATATGGATGACCGGAACCCGGCTTTTATCTGCTGTGATAGATGTTCTGTATTTGGTGTAACTGTGGAGATTTTGTCTTGATTTGCAATATTTGGACTGAAAACCTGTACTCTGTAAATATGTAACAAACACGGATTAAAAGTACCTACCTATAAACACACGAGCATAAGAATGGGCGGTATAAAATGCAGTATTCTGTTGTGAACAAAATACCCCCAAACTTAACTTTTGCTCGTCCCGAGCAAAACCAATTATTCGCAAAAAAGAAAATCCTAACCGCACTTTCGCAGGGAACGCGATTGCACTGAGCATGTGCAACAAGCCGTTAAACCTCTAGGTGTCCCTAGTAGGAGGAGTGTTGTCTCCTGAGGGTTTTCAGCGGATTACACCCACAAAATCCCGTCAAGCTAGTGTCATAAGTTAACGTCGATTCTACTCCTACAGTTTAGTATTTACGTTAGAAATTCTATCATCCTAAGTTAGAAATATCCAACCCTTATTTTTCACACCTCCTATCTATTTAGCCTTAGATCATATACGTTCTAAAAAAGTTTAGAAAGATGTTGGTTCTCCTGAGTTTTCCTTCTAAAGTGAGGCCTCAAATCAGGGATTTCTATCAACTTTACAGAAAACACAAGTCTTATCCTTCATTTCTATCTTTTATTCAAACATCGATTGTATACCCCTACGTATGTGTATGTTTGCACCCCTACACTCAAGAATTCAAGTCAAGCTATATTACCCTTGCCCTAATACCTAATACTACTTCTTTTCATTAAGGATGGACGGATTTGCTCACACACCTTTTATGCGACTATTAATACTTCTTGAGGCACTAACGACCGATTACTGAATGTGTGAACATTAAAGCGTGTCTTGACTTTATTCTATTTTTTCTTTTTTTCTTTTTCTTTTTTTCTTTTTTCAAGACCGGATATCTTTTTCAATATGCTCTTTTAGTGTTTAGCTTTAAATACCGTTTTTTCTTTCATACTAGGCTTTCAGGCAAAATTATTTCTAGGTATCCTCTACTATCCCAAGTTTCAAGGTGCGTGTATGTGCAGTTTGTAGGGTATATACTTTCTAAATTTGAACTCAAGAAAAGAAACTATTTTTCAGACTTATCCTCCGGTAAAGCTTCAATACTTTCCCTTTATTTTGACTTAACTCAAGAACTGAACTCAAGATTACCTATTTCTCAAAAAAAACTGTAAGGACGTATACTTACCAAGTTTAAACAGAATGAGGGTTATTTTTAGGGTTTTCAATTCCTAAGCCTAGAATTTAGTTATTTCTATCATATCAACTAATCTTTCGGAATAAAGATCTAGGTTACCCTATTAGCTAACTTGACGACAAAGTTTTTATATTTTTGGAAAATTTTCGATTTTTGTGGGTTTTTAATAAAGTATGCAAATGCAAAATATACAAATGAATGCGAAGGAAGAAAGCTTACCGAGCACACCCCCAAACTTAAACTTGACAGTGCCCTCACTGTCAGGCTATACCAAGAGGGTCAAAATTGTCGGTGCTCTCCCTAAAAACAAATTATAGACAAAAAGGAAAACAAAAAATATATACAAAAAAAAGTGTCCCCCCCAAACTTAAGTAAAACAGTGTTTCCACTGTTAAGCGTTGAAGTTCAGGATTAGGGGGGAAAGAGAACAGTATCAAGCTATACAAGGCCTTACACAGGCCAAAAGTTAACACCAACCATTCAAAGATTTTATCGCTATAATGTACCCGTTGGTGGAAGAAGGCGTAGAGAAAAGAGATGGAGAATACGCGAGACCATATGCGGAGAGAAGCGGGATATGGTCTCGGTATATGAGAGGATGAAGAATGGCGGAAGGGAAAAAGAAGTGGAATACGAACTTGAGGATGCAAATGGAGTAAATAGATTAGCACAATTTGTGATGAGCGATGTGTAAAAAGCGATTGTGCTAATATATTTATCCGTCGAGAAATGGGGTCAAATCCCTCAAGATTCGTGAGAAACCATGGGTACGCCGAACTTGGTAAACCAGACACAGTAAATGAAAGTGAGACGGGTTCTTGCAAGGTCGGAATGATGGAAAGGATGGAGGGAAGTGGTTGAGGAAGGGTATCGGTTAAAGGTTCAGGAGGGTGTACACAGTCAGTGGAAGGAACAGGATGAATTGGAAAATCCGACTCATCAAGCAAAACTGGTTCATCCTCAAAACTATCCTCAATATTCTCCTCAAAATTTAGCACATCCATGCTCTTCTCTTCAAAGTCCAGACGCATATAGGGTTCGGGAAAAACATTTAATGACTCGGAATGATGATTTGAAGAGACAAACTCAGCCAAATCTACGGGTTCATCATCCAAAATATCCCCAGCGTCAATATCCTCAATCAAGTGAAAATCAAAATTCTCTGACACCTCATCAAAAGCATGGATATTAATCGATTCTGGTTCTAAGATATAGGTGTAGAGGTCAAAAGGATTAGGTATGGTTTCACTTGGAAGGGACCCTTCACAATCGGGCAAATCAAACACTACGAAGTCGCACAACTCATTCATCATTCTATCTTCAATTGATAAATCATGTGGGATACTCGATAGACTTTCAAAACAGAAGTTGTGGGATTCAATTTGGGACGGGTAGGTTTGATTTGGAAGGGGGTACATCTCACTCTCTCCACTCAAATTCACAGCCTGTCCTGTCGCCTCATCATACATTGAAAAAGTTGGAGCTAGTTGAAAACTAGCTACCGGGTCACTAGGTTGCATGAGGGCGGCCATTGACGCATTCAAATCCATCATCTGTTGGCTTGACGCTACCCTAAAGTCTTCCAACGACTGTTCTAGACTAGACATTGGTTGTGAAGGGGTTTCAGGAAAAGATTCAAAGTTGTTTGGATACTGAAAACTCCCAAATGGCGGTTCTGAAGAAATGTCTAGGGAAGGTGCAAAAGTAGGGTAGGATTGGTAGGAATTGAATGGCTGGACAGGAGCAGGATCAACATTTGGATAAGAAGGTGAATGGAATTGTTGATCCCAAGAATTTGAAGTGGTGAAAGGAGTGAAAGATCGGCTACGAGATTGTTCAATACGTTCAGCAATAGACATAGGTCTCGGGGTTACAACTGGATTTTCAAAAGGGGTATCAACGCAAGAAGGTGTGAATGTTTGAAACGGTTGATACGAAGTGGATTGCGGGGTCCAGTTGTTCGTCCTAGACGCGTCTATCCGATCTTTCAAAGAAATTTTGGGCATGGAGGGGTCGTTCGAAGTTCGACCAAAACAAGAACCGTAGGATGTAATGTCTGGTTGTGGGTACCAAAGTTCGGCAAGAGTTTTGCGAGGTGGAGTACCCATGATATGAAGAGAGAGAGAAAAAGGTAGAGAAAAGGAGGGGAAAAAGAACGTGATATTTTTTTTTATTTTTTTTTTTTAAAATATTAACAAAAGAATGAAGTATACACAAAAAGAATATGGACAAAAACAATCACGACACAAAAATACCACACACCTAATCGTTCTAGGGTTCACCTAGGTCAACTAGACCTGCTCCAGAACTTAATTGTCGAAGTAAAACTGTGTCGAGAAACAGGCTCAAGATACACTGATCACGAGGCCAGGTAAGTGCAGAGATAAGGGGAGGTTTTCCAACGCTTTCGCGAAGTTCCTTAATTAAATAACCCTTTCTCTTTTGGCGGTTTCGCCGTTAACACTTTCCTAGACACCCCGTAAACAATATACCGTTAAGCAAGGTTCTAAACACAGTTAACTTCTCCTAGTGAGCGCGAAGTCCTTAAGGCTTAAAGTCTAGTTTCTTTTAAATTTTGTGCGGGTAAACGTTATGCTCAAGTTCGTGATTTGTGGGCCACGGAAAAGGTGATGAAATCCTTTACCGTATGTTGTGGGGTTCGCTTGCCCTTAAGTCCGTATTAATGTATGCAATGCGCAATTCAAAAATTCTATAAAGAATCAAACAATTGTTTTTTTTTAGTTTAAACGCGGCACTGCAACAAATAAGGGTTAGTCAATTTTTAGCGTTTGCTAGCGAACTTGCAAAGAATCCTGCAAAGAATAGTATATTGGATGTGTCGGATTTGAGAAGAAGGTGTTAGTAAAATACGTACCGTTAAGTTTTGGGTTAGGAAACCCCCGTTGAATCAAATCCGGTAAGCTTGAAAGGTTCGCTTGCGCGGATCAAACTACCTGGATCTTTGGCACTGTACTTCGTAATCACCTTTGCCTTGAATGCACACTTTGCTCCCACAATCGCAGTTTGCAAATACGCAAAAATCTGCACACTTGCCCACAAAAATTATCAAAAATAATAAAAAGATTTTTTTTATTTTTTTTTATTTTTATAAATATATACAAAAAGAATATTAACCCGAATAACAAGAAAGAAAATACGCTACCGTCTCCCCGGCAACGGCGCCATTTGATTGCGTGTCGGATGTTCAAAGAATTAAAGTATAACCGCGATCAGGACGGTGTCGCTATGCAGCTAGCCGGTTGAGCACGGGTCGGTCCACAGGAAGATGGTGGTATCTTACCTTCACGCTTTTGGCGTGTCGGATGTTCAAAGAATTAAAGTATAACCGCGATCAGGACGGTGTCGCTATGCAGCTAGCCGGTTGAGCACGGGTCGGTCCACAGGGAGATGATGGTATCTTACCTTCTTGTCTTAGACGAGTCAATAAAGAATTTGTATGTGTTTGTTCGGTCTAACCTATGTGTATTATTTGCAAGTATAAAGTTGTTAAGACAAGATACGAAATTGTAAGCTAAAGAAATCCGTACTCAAAACCTTTGAGCCGAGTCTTGACCAATTGAAGCTCGAGCAATCGGCAACAACGTGGATTAGGGGATTTAAGCGCGGTATTCGTGGAATCCGGCTTATTTACCCTTGTCCTTCCGTTCTTGTCTCTTGCTTTCGCCTCCGGCCAAACCGAACGCAACCGGTCGCGGTTAGGAATCACCGTTACCTTGTTAGGGTAGGGTGCCTAACGGAGCGCTTGTGTATGGTTTGGGCGGAGTTCAATTGAAAATAACGGGAAAAGGAAAAGAGAAAAGAAAATCTTTAACTTATAATATTGTATTTCTTCTTAACAATAATAATTACAACATTCACAAAAAAAGAACAAAAGAGAGAACGAAAAGAAAAGAACAAAGAAAAGAAAGATTACAAGAAAGAAAGTGCATGAAATAAATTGCAAGTAATTAAAGACAAGGTAATAAAAAGCAAGTAATAAATAAGCGATAAAAAGAACAAGAACTCAAGACAAGCATGTGATCAATAGCCAACCCTTAAACTTACAAGCTCAATCAAGAGGTTGCAAGATCAAGAGAAGGGTAGAGAACGCATGTGAATTGAAGCGCTAATTCCGTAAGAAAATACGACCCTTGAGATTAATAACTAACCCTTAACCATTCAAGCTCAATGAAGAGGTTGAATGATCAAGAGAAAGCAAGAATCTCAAGGGGAAGAAGAAACACAAGAGAATGATACAAAACCCTCATCTTCATTAATCTCCCACTCAAAAAGCTCTCACAACAATTTTCATGGAAAAAGAATGAAGAAGAAGAAGAAAAAGAACTAAAACTACAAAAGAATGGAGAACCAAAGAATGACACTAAAGCTTGGCAAGTTCTGGGGTATTTATAGGAGGTGAACTGAAAACCTAGGGCAAGAATCTGCAATAAAATGAAGTACCCAAAGTGCCCCCAGAAAACGACACAACGACGACCCCACATGGCCGCGGATCCGCGGCTAATACCCCCTATTGGCCGCGGATCCGCGGCCCTATGGTGGGATTAGGGGCTCTGTTTTCCTGTACTTCCCAGGTTCTGTTTTTCCTTGTGTCTGAAAACTTCATACTGCACAAAAGTCTTCCAGAATATCAGCAGAATTCATAGTCCAAGATTGCTATCTTTTCTTCACTTTTGACTTTATCTCTCTTGAGCTCCACGCACCCATTGATTCTTGTGCTGCCCCCCTCGTGCTCTGTGCTTGTCCGAGACACGAATGACCACTGTCATATGTCTTGTCTCTGGAACTGGTACTCGGCACTGGACGGATATGGATGACCGGAACCCGGCTTTTATCTGCTGTGACAGATGTTCTGTATTTGGTGTAACTGTGGAGATTTTGTCTTGATTTGCAATATTTGGACTGAAAACCTGTACTCTGTAAATATGTAACAAACACGGATTAAAAGTACCTACCTATAAATACACGAGCATAAGAATGGGCGGTATAAAATGCAGTATTCTGTTGTGAACAGCGTACACACTAGTCTACTCCGGAGTATCGATGCTCTGTCTCGATAATCCAACGACTAGGGACCTGAATAAGGATGTGCTTGTAGACTACCCAGCCCCCACTAGTGTGACTGCCATCACAACGCTGGTAGTCAAGCAAGATCCTAAGAGCTCTATCAATACGTACACTCACATATTAAGATAGAAAAACCAAGTAGCATACTACCATGTTTAGCAAGACTGTTATATACATGTGAATATCCCAAGCTTCCATTAAGTAATATACAAACTAGTATGATACAGTAATGGCCTTCTAGGGCATAAACACTAACAATCTCCCACTTGCACTAGGGCCATGTACTGGCATATCGAAGACCAATGATCTCGAGTAGCCTCTCGAACTGAATCTGAGGTAGGGCCTTCGTGAATGGATCAGCAATGTTCTCTTCTGAAGCAACTCTCCAAACCTCGATCTCCTGACGATCAATGATCTCCCTGATCAGGTGATACCGCCTCAAGATGTGTCTGGACTTCTGATGGGACCTTGGTTCCTTCGCTAAAGCTATAGCTCCGTTGTTGTCGCAATACAGAGGTATTGGATCAACTATGGTAGGAACTACCTGAAGTTCTGTTAGGAACTTCTTCATCCAGACTGCTTCTTTTGCGGCATCGCAAGCAGCTATATACTCCGCTTCCATCGTTGAGTCAGCAACGTTGTCCTGCTTGGAGCTCTTCCAGCACACCGCCCTTCCATTGAGGGTAAAGACATAACCCGACATGGACTTGGAATCGTCCTTATCACTCTAGAAGCCGGAATCAGCAAAGGCCTCCAACCTGAGGTCTTTTCCGCCGTAAACCAAGAACATCTCCTTAGTCCTCCTCAGGTACTTGAGAATGTTCTTTACTGCTATCCAGTGCTTCTCCCCTGGGTCTGACTGATACCGGCTTACCACGCTTAGTGCGTAAGCTACATCTGGTCTGGTGCACAACATCGCATACATTATAGAGCCTACCGCAGAAGCGTAGGGTATAATAGACATGCGTTCCCTTTCCAAATCAGTCTTGGGAGACATCTCTTTGGAGAGGGTGATTCCGTGACAAGCCGGTAGATTACCGCACTTAGAATCTTCCATACTGAATCTTTTCAGCACAGTGTCGATATACCTGGACTGCGAAAGTCCCAACATCCTCTTGGATCTATCACGATAGATCCGGATCCCCAGAATGTAAGAGGCATCACCCAGGTCTTTCATGGAGAACCTGTGTGACAAGAATCCTTTGACAGATTGTAGCATAGGAATGTCATTTCCTATCAATAGAATGTCATCCACGTACAAGACGAGGAATACAACACTTCTGGCTACAACTTTACTATATATGCACGGTTCATCTGGATTTTTGATAAAGTCATATTCTTTGACTGTCTCATCAAAACAGATGTTCCAACTCTGCGATGCCTGCTTTAGTCCATAAATGGACTTAAGCAGCTTGCATACTTTCCCGCTGCTCCCACTCTGATTGAAACCCTCTGGCTGATCCATATAGACGCACTCTTCTAAATTTCCATTTAGAAAAGCCGTCTTTACGTCCATCTGCCAGATTTCATAATCATGGAAGGCAGCAATAGCAAGAAGGACCCGAATGGATTTGAGCATAGCCACTGGAGAAAAAGTTTCGTCATAGTCCAAACCAGGTCTTTGACGAAAACCCTTTGCAACAAGTCTAGCCTTATAGGTTTCCACCTGTCCATCTACACCAATCTTTTTCTTGAAGATCCATTTGCATCCTATGGGTTTTACCCCATCTGGAGCAAAGTCCAAAGTCCATACTTTGTTGGTGTACATGGACTCCATTTCGGTCCGCATTGCATCTAGCCATCGTACCGAGTCGCCGCTCTGGATGGCCTGCTGGAAGTCAGTAGGTTCATCATCATCTATGATGCAATCTCTATCCCCATCTATGAGAAAACCGTAGTATCTCTCAGGCGGATGAGACGGCCTACTACTCCTACGGAGGGGTGCGGGAATGTTCTGTTCTTCTTGAATCTCTGGTTCTACCAAACTTTCAGTAGCAGTTTGTGGTTCTGGAATTTCTTCCAGTTCTATTTCGCTCCCACTTATTTCTTTTTCTAAAAACTGATATTCTAGAAAATGGGCATTACGAGAAACAAACACCTTTTGTTCCTCTGCGTAATAGAATAGATACCCCTTGGAGTTCTTTAGATATCCCACAAACTTACACTTTACTGATCGTGCATCGAGCTTGTCCACATGCTGCTTTTTAACAAAAGCTGGACATCCCCATATTTTCAGATACTGAAGATAGGGTTTCTTCCCGCTCCACATCTGATATGGAGTGGTAGGCACAGTCTTGGTAGGTACCATGTTCAAAAGATATGCCGCTAATTCTAGCGCATAACCCCAGAAAGATCGCGGTAACTCAGCATTACTCATCATGGATCGTACCATATCTAATAGGGTTCGATTCCGTCTCTCCGATACACCATTATGCTGTGGAGTGTATGGAGGAGTAAGCTGAGAGAGAATTCCTTTCTCTTTTAGGTAACCTAGGAACTCGGCACTCAAGTATTCACCACCTCGATCAGATCTTAGTGTCTTGATACTTTTGCCGGTTTGGTTTTCTACTTCATTCTTATACTCTTGGAATTTCTCAAAAGCCTCGGATTTATGTTTCATCAGATAAATGAATCCGTATCTTGAGTAATCATCCGTGAAAGTAATGAAATAGGAAAAACCACCTCTTGCATGTGTAGACATTGGACCACATACATCGCTGTGTATGAGTCCTAAGAGCTCGCTTGCTCTTACTCCTTGTCCAGTAAATGGAGTCTTTGTCATCTTTCCTTTGAGACAAGATTGACAAGTGTCATAAGATTGATATTCGAACGAGTCCAAATATCCTTCTCTATGCAACTTAGTCAACCTTCTCTTATTGATGTGACCCAGTCTACAATGCCATAAGAAAACTTTATTTAAATCTGGAGACTTTCTTTTTAGTGTGTTCTGGACATTGAAAATTTGGAGTTGGTTTAAAACATATATACCGCTATTTAGTGTACCGGACCCAATCAAACCATGATTAAGGTGGATGTTAACAACATCTCTTACAAACGTGAAATCATAACCTTTATTTGATAACAAGGAAACTGATATGATATTACACGTTAAGCTTGGTACAAAATAACAGTTATGTAAAACCAAAATGTGTCCACTCGTCAATCCTAGGTGATAATCCCCGACGGACGCAGCTCCCACGCTAGCTCCGTTAGCAACCTTTAGGGTCATATCACCTTCCTTCAGCACTCTACGGTTTCTCAGTACCTGCAATGAATTGAAAATATGAGATCCTGATCCGGTATCCAATACCCAGGAAGTAGAGTTGATCGACAGACAATTCTCAATTACAAACACACCTGAAGTCGAAGCCACAGCTTGCTTCGGTTCCTGGTTCTTGGCGTTCCACGCCTTGCAATCCTTCTTCCAGTGCCCTTTCCTGTGACAATGGAAGCACTCATCCTGGCCAACTACCGGTGCTGCAAACTTTTTCTTTCCCTTCCCTCCCACCTTACTAACACCTCCTCTAGGTCTGGGTGCGGCCTTCTTCTTCCTTCCTTTGGCCCTTGCCTTGGACCCGGAAGAAGATGTACCGCCAACAAACATAGCGGGTGTTTCCCTTGAATTCTTCAAGGTGCCCTCTACACTCCTTAACATGTTCAGGAGTTCCGGAAGTTCAACTTCTTTTCTTTGAATGTTGAAGTTCAGGATAAACTGGGCGTAGGTGTGAGGAAGGGACTGGAGAATAAGGTCTGTATAGAGCTCATTATCCAAAGTCGTCCCAAGGTCTGCGAGCTCTTCAATATAGCCGATCATTTGTAGGACATGTTCTCCAACAGATGACCCGACAGCCAACCTCGCTCGAAACAAGTTCTTAGAGGTCTCGTATCTTGCTATACGAGATTGCTCTCCATAAAGTTCCTTTGTATGGAGAAATATGCCATCAAGGTCCATATCCTCGTGCCTCCTTTGATGTTCATTGTTCATCGAGGCAAGCACGATGCACTTGGCTTTCGCGCAATCTAAATCCCAGGTTTTGCGGATTTCCTTATCCGCATTACTGGATTTGGGACCAGGGACAGCAGGTGCCGTAGCGGTGAGGACGTACCCCAATTTGTCATAGGTCAAAGCCATTTTGACATTCCGCAGCCAATCTTTATAGTTTGGCCCTATCAGTATATTTTTCTCTAAAAGTAACTTAAGTCCAGTCATTTTCAGGGTCGCTGCAATTAGGAGAGAGAGAAGAAAACTCTTTAGCATGATGCTCTTGCAAGTTTAGAGTGGTTTTTAGTTTATCTAAACTGGATGGCTCCCACTGTTTCTCAAATCCTTCCTCAAACCATAAAAGAAGAATTAGCCAGGACTATTCTCACTGTACAATACTTGCTTAACCGTTCAGCCAGGCCAGTGTCGATACTTCGAGGGAGGTTTTCCAACGCTTTCGCGAAGTTCCTTAATTAAATAACCTCTTTTCTCTGGGGGCGTAACCCCGCTGACACCTTTCTGGACACCTACTAGGTTTATAGCATTGATCGTTAAGTGACGAATATCCTGATAAGTAGCATATACTCACAGTAGGATCGGGATCCAAATATCATCGTCTGATAATGTTGTAGGAATGCTACCAACATTCATCAAACTCCAAATGGTATGCATCTCTTTGCAAATTTCAGTTTCTTTAGAAATTCCCGATATACATTTTTGCCCCATGCTCTTATGACCTTGGCGTTGGTCAAAATATCATAAGTCACATGTCAAGTTCTACCCATCATTATCTTGTTAATTTGAACCCATCCGTACATATCCTTGACGTTGGCCAAAATGATCATACGACTGTCCCAAACTAACTCATCTATCTATGCAACAAATGAATATCCAGCAGCTACCAAACACTTTGCCTTGGCGTTGGTCAAAATACATAGCTTGAATACTACTGAATACCCAGATGAAATGACGGAGGGCTACGAATGGTTTTGGCGAAACCGTGAACGTAGTGAACTTGATATAACCGAAGGAACCTGATAGCTTTTTAAAAGGAGTGGTTAAAGCTCCGCATTTAAAAATATCTGTTTTTAAAATTAACCGAGTGGTTTCTTTTAAATTGTTCCAACGATTAAAACTTTGGTTTATTTTTCTTTGCATTATAGATAATGCGTCCCATCATTAACCTATCATTGCAGAAAACAACGAAAATATGACGTCCTCTTATGCCATCTGCATTCGCCACTGGGTCCCGTCATCACCCGTTAGGTTACTTAACTAACGACAGAGCGGGGACTGGGCTAGCGCGGGTGTAAAACATAAGTGACGTCTAAAATAGCTACAATATATATAGATATTTTACATTCGTCTGACACAATGATATACATTCCAGAACACAGATAAACTTTATTGGATTTGCAAGCAATCTGTATTTCTTTTGAGCCTGCAAGAAAAGACAGATTACACAGTTGTGATGAATAGCCGTTACCCCACCCAAGATCCCTACGGGCACGGCAAACTACCCACCCGGCAGTTTGTGTACCCCATCTTGGATCTGTCCTAGGAGCAAAAACTGTAAAATGAAATAATACAACGGTGGCTACAACCGCAACCTGGATGTGCCCCGCAAAATAATATTACAACAAATTACATTTACAACAAATGAATTAAATAATAACCCATTTCAAAACCCCAGCTATACACCACAACAGTCCAATACAGTTTATATGCACAAACAGATATAACCATTACAGAAATGTGCAACCCCCTGCCAACTGACATACTAGCAGTTAGGGGAGGTTTACGAACACATTATACAATCACAGATATAATCCAATATGCAAATACTATACAATTTCGATCGATTAAACATCATTAATATTGCTCCAATACTGTTCTGTAAAACTGAAACCTGAGCAAATATTAAATATTCCAGAAAATCCCAAATACCACAGAGAAGCAACACAGGAAATTTGGATTCCTGACTCGGCAACTCGGCGGCGGAAGCACGGCGGATCGGTGCGATCCGCCGCGGTTCCGCGGCCGCGTTGCCGATTCAGGAGCCCAAATTTCTTGGGTGTTCTTCTGGTGTCTTTTCAAGCTTTCTGAACTTCCCTGAAAAATTTTTGGACATCATTTTAAAATTGGCAGAAACTTGATGTTTTTAGGGTTTTCCGGCTTCGTTTTTCCGTTCAAAATTCGTACAAATTTGCAATTAAGTTATTTATTGTTTAGCATGGCTCTGATACCACTGTAAGTCGATGTACTACACCCCAATGCTTGTGGGGAGGCGGAATTTTCAAAAACGAACTTGTTTAGTGAACAAACATCGACTAACCGCTTGAATCGAAGCTAAACTATAAATAACCAAACACAAAGTGTTTCTAAACTACTGTGTTTAGGGATTATACCTAATGAACCAACTCCTTCGTCTTTACGAACTCCTTGTTCTCCTCGGCCTTCTCGAAGTAGTAGACGATCCACCCGAGAGTAAAACTCCAAGCTTAGCCTCTAAACTTGAGGCAACTAACCTTCTTGGATTGCTAATCAAAGAAGATAGATTGAGATAGAGTGATGGTTATGGATTGTTTAGTCTTACTAACCCTTGTACTCAACTCATGAGAGGGGAGGATTAGTCTTTTGAAGAGAGAGAGCTTGAGGAGAGAGAATGTGTAGATAATAATGAGATGAGATTATTGAGTATCATAATAAATATGAAGCATTCTCTTTTATGAAGAAAAGAATAATACATGATGAATAAGCATGCTTCACAAATATCTAATGGTGATTCATTATCATGAGTCATTAAGCATTTATTGTGCTTTAATGACATGAATGAATCACCCTCATGACTCACTAATCTCATTCATTGCATATGACACCTAAACCTCCTTAGTCACCACTTCTAGAAGCTTCTCGCACAATTACGAGAACGCCCCTCCAATCCGCAAAAAATACGGAAAAACTTTAGACTGTAAAAATCCAATAACCGGATACCAGTAACTGGCTTAAACCAAAGCCGACTGGTAAAAACTGTCCGAAAGTCGTACGCGCGTAAACGCACGTATGCGTCCGAACCCTTGTCGTAAAACCATACGACCTCTATATCGTTTCGCCTGGAATAGGAAACTCTCTGTGTGGGACTCTAGAGACTCGACTACTACGCTGGCAGTGGGTTTAACCACAGACCGCAAGCGGCACTAGCTGTACGTAACGGTCCCCAGGTAGTTGTCGATAAGAAGGCCGATGAGGAAACCCATCCGAACTCCTACTGATTCTGATGTGACAATCTCCATACAGTCCGGTCCGTTCGTCCAAGACTATTGCATATCCGGCCTAGGGGGCGGCAAGCGTCAGTCCCCTAATAGCGGTATAAGTCGTGTCGGAGGGAAGCCCATTACACCCTGAGAAACTACTGGAACCTACCAGCAAATCTCGCTTGCCCTGGCCATGGACTTTGCGTAATGGCTCTCTGACACAGCGCGATATCTACTCCCAATACCGGAAGGGACGAATCCTGTCTAACCGCCACTGCCTCCAAGTGCTCGGGACTGCACCCAACTGCTACCTGTTTGCACGACTCCTTTGAGCCGTGGTAGGGTAGCAATCTAAGAACAGTGGGACACACTCGAGGCGAAGTAGCAGTGTCAAGTCTGCGGACTATGCTGTACTCATGTCACCTGGGAACTGTTCACTGACGACTGGTATAAAACCAACCAACAGTTCCCTGTGAGTCATGTCCGGTGTACCCGTAACCCAACGAGCACCTGTATACTATCTCCAGTACGACGTACTGACGGCTGTGGGACAGACCATCTCCCCAACTGGGATGAGAAGCGTACACACTAGTCTACTCCGGAGTATCGATGCTCTGTCTCGATAATCCAACGACTAGGGACCTGAATAAGGATGTGCTTGTAGACTACCCAGCCCCCACTAGTGTGACTGCCATCACAACGCTGGTAGTCAAGCAAGATCCTAAGAGCTCTATCAATACGTACACTCACATATTAAGATAGAAAAACCAAGTAGCATACTACCATGTTTAGCAAGACTGTTATATACATGTGAATATCCCAAGCTTCCATTAAGTAATATACAAACTAGTATGATACAGTAATGGCCTTCTAGGGCATAAACACTAACATTATGAGCCTCACATCGGCAAGACTTATCGAGTTACTGGGGTCTGACATTTACCACCCCTAGACGAGATATGCGACATATCAAACGAAGAGATCGGACTGTACGGTAGTGTTACTGATTGGATTCGCAGGAGTGTGAGCAGGCTTGCTTGTTGATCTTCTGATTGCTCAATACCCGGGTGGCCGTTACGCTTAGCAGACCGCTTGCGGCTTGTGGGTGTTTGATATGATCATCACCTACTGACGGTGTATTGACGAGTCTTTAGAGTCACACATGGGTTTCCTGGCTCAAGCGAAATGGAGTAGGACCACATATGTGATATGTGCGGGACCGAGATTAATGCGATATGTAATACCGCATTCTATTCTCGCGATGTGTGACATGGATGGTTATATGTGATATAGCCGGGTTATCGGATCAAGTGTTGATTCGATAAGATGTTACATTATGATATTAGTCGGTTATATATGATATAGCCAGATTATTAAATCAAGAGTTGATTTAATAATTTAATGTATAATTATATATATTTGATATATTACATTAAATTAACTAATATTAGCTCACTTATGATTTCTTTTCTCACTTTGGATACATTGATATATATGTCATATATGTTAAATGTATCATGCAAGGTTACAAATGCAACTGGGGTTAATGAGGGTTAAACCATGCTAGGGTTAAGATTATGGTTTAAATTTATCATTAAGTAATTCAAATATTATGGATAATAGTCATGATTGATATTTATTGAAACCTTGTAGAAACTTGTAAGCATTGATTGTTTCGATAGAGTGTGTTTGTAGTTAACCGCAATCAGAACGGTGTCGTACGTAGCTAGACCGAGGTGAGTACGGGTTGTCCTCAGGAAAACGTGGAACCTTTTATTCTTACTTTAGATGTGTTGAGAAAGAGAGGAGAGATAAAGAATTTTGAAGAATGGTTTCTAGATCTACGTTAACCAAGAATGCAAAAATATAGATCTCGATTATTTTAGGGATGTAGTTAATAAAATAAGAGGGCTTGCAGGGTTCGTTAGGATTTAGTAGTCATGGACGATTAATTAAAAGTTACCCTTTTTATCCTTTAATAGATTTAAAACTAGAATGACGGTGATGCGTGTAGATTAGGGTTTCTGGAGGGAAAAGGAATCCCACTCTTAACCCTTATCTCGACACGGAACTCCGTTCATATCTAGCCTTTACCAAAACAATCATTAATCTAATCTCTAATCGCGGTCGGAACTAACAAAGAATTCTTAGCGCGCCCGATTACGATGTTAATGATTCTTTTGATAAAGTTCATAAACTTTATAGGACTTAAAAAGGGTTTAGGGATGTTCATCATCCATTAGCCTACCCTAATCCTACGAACCCTAACAAGCGGAGAATTACTCGCGCATGTTGGGAGAAGAAGAGATGGAGAGAAATTGCATAATTAAACTACGAAGAAATAGAATAAGAAAAAGAAAGCTACCTTTATTAATCAACAATATTCATGACACTTTGATTCCTTAGAAAATGATTACAAAGACTAGTTTGCTTCTCGATCTCTTCCAAGGAGGTAGACGAACAGTTGATGATCAGTCTGGATGCGTGAGCCGTCTTGGACTTCGTGATCGCGTCGACTTGATGATTTTTCCGAGAGGCTCTCGGTCTTTATTTATAGTCCCAAAGCTAGAAATTTAGATGCCTAAATTGGGGACCTTTAGTTAGGATTCCACCAGAGAAATCCCTCCATCTAATTCCTCACCAACGCGGCGGATCCGCGGCATCAAGGGGCTCTGACCGTGGATCCGCGGCCAGAAGATCTCATCCATTGATTTTCTTTTTGTGGGATTTCTTATCATGACACGTGTGAATCTCTGGAACCTTCAGAATTTGGAAATTTTCTCGTAGTTGTTGCCAAACTTGGTTTCCAAGTTTTGCTTTCTTAATTAGGCAAGTTTTCTTCAACAACTTGATTTCCTTAATTTTAGTCTTGGAAAAATTCTGCACAACAACTTATTTAGTAGACTTAGTTCTACTAGGATTAGGTCAATAATATTATATACATTTTTCCTACCAAATGCTAATTATAATATATCAACACATGGAAAATAGTATTTTTACACATAAACCCTCATATGTATGATATATTATAATAAAGACCTTTTTAAATATGGAAATGGTAGGAAAAATGTAATAAAAAATGTGCAGTTTTATCAACTGAACAAATATCCCCAAACTTATCTTTGATCGTCCCGAGCAAACTAGTTTATTCAAGAGAAGGAAAAAAAAAAGAAAGGAGAAAACTAAGCACACTTTCGTAGGCAAACACGATTGCACTGAGCACGTGCAACAAGCCGTTAAACCTCTAGGTGTCCCTAGTAGGAGGAGCGTTGTCTCCTGAGGGTTTTCAGCGGATTACACCCACAAAATCCTATAACAAAAGAGAGATGGTGAAATTTACATATAAAGATAAGAACCATAAAAGAAAGACTTTGAAAATAAGAGTTTCCAACTATACTAGCTTTTCAGTTGTCATGAGCCCTATCTTAATAGTCATGAAAAGATGTTAGAAATCACATTACCCCTCAATAAAACATCATCTTTATTCTTCATTCTTACCTTTCATCCAAACATCGATCATATACCCCTACGTGTGTGAAATGGACATCCCTACACTCGGAGAATTCAATTCAAGCTATCATGCTCTTGTCCATCTACCTCAGTACTTTTTAACTTGATGAATATTTAGATTTGCTCACACATTTTCATGCGACCGTTAATACTTCTTGAGGTACTAACCGGCCGATTACTCATATGCTTGCTGATTAGGTGATAATATTTTTCTCGTCTTGCACCACCTAAGGCTTAGCAGTGACTCCCAGACCAGTTGGCCTTAGGGCACTAGGTGATGAAGCACCCTCGCTATATTTTTTTATTGCTGCCTTGGCGATAACAAAACCAGTGTTCATTTTTCTTTTCACCATTTTTATATTTTTCTTCATTTATTATTTCCTTCATACTTTGGCTTTTAGACAAGAGCATTTCAAGGTATCCTCTACTATCCCAAGTTTCAAGGCGTGTGTAAGTGCATATAGTAGGGTATCAACATTCAAATGTTTGTCTTCCAGAATAGAAATTATTTTTCAGACTTATTTTTATCCTCAGATTAGTGACTTCCTTCATCTTACTAACCCTTGGGACAACAGCTCATAACTACTTATTACTAGTTCGTTTAAGAAAACTTCTAATTTTCTTGGTTTTCTTAAACTATTCCTATCTTTTGGATGTAATTTTTCACACTCTACTCTTTTGTTATAAAAAAAAAATTTAATGCCCAGTGTCAAAGATAATTCAGTGAATACAAACCTCCCCCCCCCCAAACCTGTTTTCAGCAATGTCATCACTGATGTAGCCTTTTGAGAACAAGGACCTGTATACTAGGAGAAAGATACAAGGGGTAAAATAATAGTTAAATGAAAACTACCCCCAAACTTGATCTTTGACACGCACAGATATTCAATCAAATCCATTTTTACTCACCTCCATTCTTAAAATGAGAAGATGTTACAAAAACATGGAGGTGAGGCGGAGGAAATTTAGTTTTGATAAAGCGGCTCCTGTAAAAACAGGAGCTCCTCCGCGGGGTCAGCAGAAAAATACGGTTTTAATCTATGCCCATTTACTTCAAAAATTGAACCATTTTTCAAGTTTTCAACTTCAACTGCCCCGTGCGGGTGTACATACCACACCACAAAAGGTCATTTCCAACGAGATTTAAGCTTACCCGGATGAAGATGGAGAAGGGAATCGTAAAGAAGGACTTGTTGCCCCGATGTGAAGGTTTTCTAAAAAGATTTTTACCGTGAAACACTTTAGTCCTGTTCTTTACTATTACCGCATTATCGTAAGCTTCATCGCGGAGTTCGCTTAGCTCATTCAATTGCAGCTTCCGATAGCTGCCTGCATGATCAAGATCAAAATTAAGCTCTTTAATAGCCCACATTGCTTTATGTTCGATCTCGACAGGAAGGTGGCATGCCTTCCCAAACACAAGGTGGTATGGAGACATACCAAGATCGGTCTTATAAGCGGTGCGGAATGCCTAAAGAGCATCCGTCAATTTGGTTGACCAATCTTTACGGTTTTTCGAAACCGTCTTCTCCAATATCTGTTTGATCTGCCTATTTAAGATCTCAGCCTGCCCGCTTGTTTGGGGGTGATAGGGCGTAGAAAGCTTGTGAGTGATTGAATATTTCCACATCAAGGCCTCGAAAGACCGATTGCAGAAATGTGTCCCGTTGTCGCTAATTATAGCACGAGGGTATCCGAATCGCGAAAAGATATTTTCTTTAAGGAACTTAATGACAATTTTGTTGTCATTAGTGCGACACGGTATAGCTTCCACCCATTTCGAGACATAGTCAACCGCTAACAAGATATATAGATTCCCAAAGGAGTTGGGAAAAGGGCCCATAAAATCAATACCCCACACATCGAATATTTCCACAACCAATATAGGTTGGAGCGGCATCTCGTTCCTTCATGAAATCCGACCTAAATGCTGACATCGCGGACAAGTTTTGCAATGTTCATATGCATCTTTAAATAATGTTGGCCAATAAAAGCCACATTGCAAAACTTTCTCCGCCGTTTTTCGAGGACCAAAATGACCGCCGCATGCCTGATCATGACAAAATGATAACACGCTCTAGAATTCATCGTCAGGGACACACCTGCGAATGATTTGATCGGAACAATACTTGAATAGATAAGGTTCATCCCAGTAAAAATATTTTACTTGGGATAGAAATCGAAGTTTGTCTTGTTTCGACCAATCACTAGGAATAAGTCCCGTTGCAAGATAGTTCACGATATCCATGAACCAAGGTTCGTAGGATACAGTCAAGAGCTGTTCGTCAGGAAATGAGTCATTTATCGGCACGGTCAAAGTTGGTGAAGAAGTGATGCGTGAAAGATGGTCGGCTACAACGTTTTCACATCCACTCTTGTCTCGGATGACAAGATCAAATTCTTGTAACAATAGAATCCAACGTATTAGCCTAGCCTTCGCATCCTTCTTCGATAAAAGATGTCGTAGGGAGGAGTGATCTGTGTAACCACAATAGGCGAGCCAATCAAGTAGGGCCTGAATTTCTCTAATGCAAATACAACTGTCAAGAGTTCTTTCTCGGTAGTTGTGTAATTTATTTGTGCATCATTCAAGGTCCTACTTGCATAGTAAATTACATGTGGCATCTTATCAATATGCGTCCTAAGACAGCACCAATAGCAAAATCTGATGCGTCATACATAAGCTCTAACGGGTGGTTCCAATCCGGAGATGATAGAACGGGGGCTGTAGTGAGCGATCCTTTAAGTGATTCAAAAGCAGCCTCACAATCCGAATCGAAGTGAAATGTAGTGTCATTGGCCAATAGAAGGGTTAAGGGTCTAGCAATTTTGCTAAAGTCCTTAATAAATCTTCTATAAAATCCTGCATGGCCAAGGAAGGATCATATATCTTTGACGCAGATAGGACGAGGGAGGTTTTGAATGACATCTATTTTAGCTATGTCAACTTCAATGCCTTTTCGTGAAATTATATGTCCAAGTACAATACCTTCTTGGACCATAAAATGGCATTTTTCCCAATTCAAAGTCAAGTTCTTATCCTTACAGCGGGTAAGAACCGCGTTAGGATTACGAAGGCAGTCCTCAAAGGAGTCCCCAAAAATGGAGAAATCGTCCATAAAAATTTCTAGAAAATTTTCCACCATATCTGAAAATATCCCCATCATGCACCGCTGAAATGTAGCGGGAGCATTGCATAACCCAAAGGGCATGCGTCTATAAGCAAAAGTTCCGAAAGGATAAGTAAATGTGGTTTTATCTTGATCCTTTTCGGCGATGGAGACCTGGTTATAGCCAGAGTATCCGTCCAAGAAACAGTAGTAATCGTGTCCCGCTAATCGTTCTAACATCTGGTTAATGAAAGGTAGAGGGAAGTGATCTTTCCTCGTCGCGGCATTGAGTTTCCTGTAATCAATACATACGCGCCGCCCAGTTTGGGTGCGTGTTTGGATTAACTCATTAGCCTCATTAGTGATGACCGTGATGCCAGACTTTTTAGGGACCACATGAATTGGACTTACCCATTGGCTATCAGATATTGGGTAAATTATTCCACTATCAAGGCACTTGAAGATTTCTTTCTTTACCGCCTCCTTCATAACGGGATTTAACCGTCTTTGTGGGTCTCGGGTTGGTTTGGCTTCATCCATCAGATGTATGTTATGTTCAACAATTAAGGGACTAATCCCTTTGATGTCGGCCATTGTCCAACCAAATGCTTGCCGATTCGATCTCAACACTGCCAAAAGTGCATTCTCTTGCTCTAAGGCTAGAGAAGCGGATAAAATCACTGGAAAAGTTTCATTTTCTCCTAAATATGCATATTTAAGATGAGAAGGTAGCGGTTTGAGATCAAGAATCGGCGGAGAGACAATAGAAGGTGGGGTAAGGGAATGGTATTCGGACTCCCCAAGAGGTTCAAAACTTGCATAAGATATTGACTTGGAAAGTGCTGCTGACTTTTGCAACGAGTCAACGGGTTCAATCTCAAGGTCGGACTCATTGAACATATCCTCACTGTGAAGTGGTGCAAGATCAAACGATGTCTCATTAGTGTTGTCGAGAACATCAAAGCAAAGTTTCTCATCCATGCCGCTTTCGGAAGCTATCTCGTGGATGGAACAAACATCCAGCAAATGAGTAGAAGGTTCTGATGGCTGACTTCCTAGCTTATAAATATTAAGCTCAATTGTCATTTTCCCGAAGGATAAGTTCATAGAACCGTTACGACAATTAATTACAGCGTTAGAAGTTGCTAGGAAGGGTCGACCAAGTATCATCGGGATTTGATTGCGTGGGTTTGCCACAGGTTGTGTATCTAAAACAATAAAGTCCACGGAAAATATGAATTCCCCGACTTTAATTAACACATCCTCTAGTTCGCCCCGAGTTTGGTGATAGATCGGTCTGCCATCTGGAGAGTACAATGGGCGGGTTTTAACTCTCCAATTCCTAACTGCTCGTATACAGAATAAGGAAGCAAGTTAACGCTAGCGCCAAGATCGAGTAAAGCACGATTGATATTTTTACCCCCAATAGAAATAGAGATTATAGGACAGCCGGGGTCCTTACGTTTCTTTGGTATTTGTTGGGTAAAAGCGGTGCTAACATTACTCGTCATGAAAACCTTCTTAGGCACTTGAGTTTTTCTATTCCTAGTGCACAAGTCTTTAAGGATTCTTGCATAAGATGGGACTTGTTGAATAGCATCTAGGAGAGGAATATTCACGCTAACTTGCTTAAACATTTCCATAATCTTCTCCATTTGCGGGTTAGGTCTGTTGGCCCTTAATCAGTTTGGAAATGGAGCTTGATCAATAAGTTTTGGGTCCAACGTTTGTGGAGAAGACTGTGGGGACGGATTCGATCCCAAAATTAGAGTGGGAATCGACTTAGATAGATTTGGCGAAATGCTCGAGCCTTGGGGAAAACGGAGAATAGGCTCGGATGAAGGTGGGAGACTAGACGAATTAAGGGAAGAAGAAGAAGAAGCTGGGGTATCAATGGTGTCACTAACATCAAATTGCTCACCCACTCGGTTATTCAGCACTCTCCCCAATCTCAACGTAGTAACGGCATTCAGATTATGATTTTGTGAATGGCCAGGATTCGGTAGGGGTTGAGATGGGAGTTTCCCTTTTTCTCTCGCACTCATTGCGGCGTTCAACTGTGCAATTTGGTTTTCTATTTATTTAATACTCTCACCGTGGGAGGCAGAGTTTTTCTGTATGGTATCAATAGAAGACTTCATCTCAGCCGACAATTGCATGGAATGTTTCATGAACAAATCCAAAGTTTGCGCAAGTGAAGAGTTGTCAGTACCGGCCACTTGTGGTGTAGAAATGTTGGCCGGATTTTGGAAATTTTGTGGCTGAAAGGGGGGCTGACTTTGTGGTTGTGGTTGCTGTGGAGGAGGTCTTTGATAATTGCTTTGTTGGTTTTGGTTCCAAGCAAAGTTAGGATGATTCCTCCATCCTTGATTGTGCGTGGAAGAATAAGGATCGTTTCTAGGTCGCTGCTGAAAAGAAGCATTAGTTTGCTCGTGACCTTGAAACGGTGCATTCATAGGACATTCTTCCGTTAAGTGTGAAGGATCTGAACAGCAACCACAGACGGTTTTGGGAAGCGTAACCTGATTTAGGGAGACTGATGAGAATCTGTTCTCAATAGCGTCGAGTTTCTTCTGCATCGCTGCCATTTCGGCTTTCACTGCGATGGAAACATCGAGCTGGTGAACACCTCCCCTAGATGAAGGTGGTCTTACGCTTTCCCACTGCAAAGTGTTTTCAGCGAGGTCTTCCAGATACTTCCAAGCTTCACCGTCATCTTTAGATATGAAATTGCATTGACACATTGTTTCAAGCATCTGCTTTGTCGTTGGATTAATGCCCTCATATATAATCCGACATAAATCCTATCTATTGATTCCATGATGAGGACATTGGACAAGCAGATCCTTGAAACGTTCAAAGCACTTCCAAAAGGGTTCATTGGGAAGCTGGGTGAACTGGTTGATCTCGCTCCTAACATGGGCAGTCTTATGGTTTGGGTAAAACTTCTTAAGAAATGCTATGACGAATTCATCCCAATTAGTGATAGAGTGTGCGGCAGTATTGTAAAGCCATTTTTTTGCCAAGTCGCACAGTGTGAATGGGAGAAGACGCAAACGCTTAGCATCAACAGTCAACTGTGAAGTACCCATCATTGCGCATACGTTTTCGAATTTGGTGATGAAAACGTACGCGTCTTCCGACTCAAGCCCGTGAAATTTGGGCAGCGGATTGATGTAGTGGGGTTTAATTTCGAAATTATCCCCGTTAGGTGGTGGAAGAGATAGACAAGTGGGAAGAGGACCACGGATAGGATAGCATCTCTCTTGGAAAGAGATGCGCGGTGGATTCTGCGCACCTACGGGCGGTGGCAGCGTGGTGTTATAATCTGATGGAGTGCCATCCATCTCGGTCGTGGTGTGTGGTGGGGGGAAAGAAGATGAAGAAGTACCGACTTCGGCGTCGATAGCAGGAACGCGGACAAGACGGGCACTAGGATCCCGTGTCCAGCCAAGCATGCACTAAGCGGGTTTAGTGCAAGTGGCAGTGTGTGTGTGATTTAAAATTGGTTTGTTTTGAAAAAAGTGGGACTCAAGACAAATCACTCTAAAATGCACAAGCAACCCTAGAACTAAGGTTACCTAGGTCCAGTCTCTAGACCGCTCCTAGACTTTCAAAGGACAAGCCGCAGGATCAATCCTCTACCACCTCTTTACTACTCTTGTGGCCAGGTAAGTGCCAGGTAAGTGGGAGGTATCCGCTATACGAATCACCGAAAATAGCGGGCCTAATTAAGTAAACCACTTGCCTTAGACACACTTGCCTAGGCACCACAAAAGTAATGCGGATAAGTGATAGATTACCCACGACCTTCCTCTGTCCTTAATGAGCACGACAGTCCTTAGAGTCTGGTCTAGATATTTTTTAAATTAATGTAGGGTTGATGCAGATGCTCAGTTTGTGATTTGTGGGGCTTAGGAAGGGTGATGAAATCCCCACCTAATCTGGATTTGGTCTTTTCCCCTTAAAGTCCGTATTAAAATATGCAAAACAAAACCAATCACAAAACTTTTGCAAAAATATTTTTGAGCGGCACTATTTTGCAAAGAATCCTGCAGAAAATAGATTTTATTGGATTTGAGAGGAGAGAGAATGAGTTGAAAAAGATACCAGAGAAGTGTGAACCCTAGATCGCCAAATTGCACCGCGCTTCCGCCGCAGATGCTCTCCTTTGCCGCGGTTCCGCCGTAGGGTGGAGGGATCAGGTGATGAAAATTTTTCTTTGGTCCTCCTATACTCCTCTGGATCTCGATGAATGTCTATGCCTTCTGTTTTCCTCAATTCTGTGACTCCAGATCTCCTTACAAAATTCACGCACAAATCGTTAAATATGCAATTTGCAGTTTCGTGTTAATAATGATATGAATCGTCTAAGAATTCAACACAAATAGTAATAATCAAAAATTACGCATGTATCCCCGGCAACGGCGCCATTTGATTGTTTCGATAGAGTGTGTTTTATAGTTAACCGCAATCAGAACGGTGTCGCGCGTATCTAGACCAAGGTGAGTACGGGTCGTCCTCAGGGAAACGTGGAACCTTTTATGCTTACTTTAGATGTGTTGAGAAAGAGAGGAGGGATAAAGAATTTTGAAGAATGGTTTCTAGATCTACGTTAAGCAAAAATGCAAATATATAGATCTAGATTATTTTAGGGATGTAGTTAATATAATAAGGGGTTTGCAGGGTTCGTTAGGATTTAGTAGTCATGGACGATTAATTAAAAGTTACCCTTTTTATCCTTTAATAGATTTAAAACTAGAATGACGGTGATGCGTGTAGATTAGGGTTTCTGGAGGGAAAAGGAATCCCACTCTTAACCCTTATCTCGACACGGAACTCCGTTCATATCTAGCCTTTACCAAAACAATCATTAATCTAATCTCTAATCGCGGTCGGAACTAACAAAGAATTGTTAGCGCGCCCGATTAGGATGTTAATGATTCTTTTGATAAAGTTCATAAACTTTATAGGACTTAAAAAGGGTTTAGGGATGTTCATCATCCATTAGCCTACCCTAATCCTACGAACCCTAACAAGTGGAGAATTACTCGCGCATGTTGGGAGAAAAGAGATGGAGAGAAATTGCATAATTAAACTACGAAGAAATAGAATAAGAAAAAGAAAGCTACCTTTATTAATCAACAATATTCATTACACTTTGATTCCTTAGAAAATGATTACAAAGACTAGTTTGCTTCTCGATCTCTTCCAAGGAGGTAGACGAACAGTTGATGATCAGTCTGGATGCGTGAGCCGTCTTGGACTTCGTGATCGCGTCGACTTGATGATTTTTCCAAGAGGCTCTCGGTCTTTATTTGTAGTCCCAAAGCCTGAAATTTAGATGCCTAAATTGGGGACCTTTAGTTAGGATTCCACCAGAGAAATCCCTCCATCTAATTCCTCACCAACGCGGCGGATCCGCGGCATCAAGGGGCTCTGACCGCGGATCCGCGGCCAGAAGATCTCATCCGTTGATTTTCTTTTTGTGGGATTTCTTATCATGACACGTGTGAATCTCTAGAACCTTCAGAATTTGGAAATCTTCTCGTAGTTTCTACCAGACTTGGTTTCCAAGTTTTGCTTTCTTAATTAGGCAAGTTTTCTTCAACAACTTGATTTTCTTGATTTTAGTCTTGGAAAAATTCTGCACAACAACTTATTTAGTAGACTTAGTTCTACTAGGATTAGGTCAATAATATTATATACATTTTTCCTACCAAATGCTAATTATAATATATCAACACATGGAAAATAGTATTTTTACATATAAACCCTCATATGTATGATATATTATAATAAAGACCTTTTTAAATATGGAAATGGTAGGAAAAATGTAATAACAAATGTGCAGTTTTATCAACTGAATTGGGATCACTTGATCAAATTTCTGTGGGTAGATCCTTATGACATGTGGCAATCTCTGGAAGCTTTGGAACTTGGAAATCTTCTCGTAGTTGCTGCCAGACTTGATTTATAAGTTT
Organism: Agapanthus africanus; assembly: GCA_030015575.1. Classification (NCBI taxonomy): domain Eukaryota; kingdom Viridiplantae; phylum Streptophyta; class Magnoliopsida; order Asparagales; family Amaryllidaceae; genus Agapanthus; species Agapanthus africanus. The sequence goes on from JASDDO010000022.1 coordinate 212,534,157, forward strand.
TGGTTTCTTAATTAGGCAGGTTTGCTTTAACAACTTGATTTCCTTGATTTTAGTCTTGGAAAAATTATGCACACTTATTTAGTAGACTTAGTTCTACTAGGATTAGGTCTATAATATTATATACATTTTTCCTACCAAATGCTAATTATAATATATCAACACATGGAAAATAGTATTTTTACACATAAACCCTCATATGTATGATATATTATAATAAAGATCTTTTTAAATATGAAAATGGTAGGGAAAATATAATAACAAATGTGCAGTTTTATCAACTGAATAAGCATCTTTGACTTTGTCCATTTTCTTTGTCTTGCTTAAGATATTTTTGACCTAACCTTTAACCATAGCACATGGTTAACTCTCTACAAGGGTTAAGCATGACATGCTTAACCCTTGGTTGCATTATTAACCTTACCAATAATTCATATGATGAGTTCTATCTTCTTCTTCTTCCTCCTCTCAAAAAATCTTTCTAGCTTCAATGGAGGTATGAGAAAAGGTGTGAGAAAATTAATTCTAAAGTGAGCCCACTTCCTACTTCATCATCCTCTACTACTTTCCATTTAGTATAGGGTGTTTGCTTCACTAATTCCATGATTAGTGAAGAGAAAGCTTGGGTTAGTTTCTCCTCGACATAGATCATCTTCGGCCTCGAAGTCTTCGAAGCAAGCATGTTCATTTCTTCATCGGAGCCTCTCTAGAGTCCGGGACTTCTTGATCGCAGCGAAGGGACTACTACACGAAGGTATTGAAGTGAAGGACCGGTCTACAAAGGTTGTATTCCTTGTTCACTTAGATGTAAAGAGTTTATATATCAAGTTTAACCCTAATTCTCTAGTTCGATTACTTGGCGGGTTGGTTTAGCACCCCAAAATTTTCAATAGAGCATGTTTGATGCTTGCCAAAACCTTCACATGGTGCTAAGCTAACCCTACACTAATAATAGGCCGGAAAGTCTTTAAACTAATACTCGCACCCAAACACGGCGATAATGGACCGAGAAGTCCCTAAACTAACACGTCACCCCCAAACACGGCGATGTTGGAACGAGATGTCCTTAAACTAGCATTCACCCCCAAAACGGGAATGTTGGACCGTAACGTCCTTAAACTAGCATTTCTCCCCAAAATACGGCAATAGAGGACCGTCATGTCCTTAAACTCACACGTTTAGTCCTACAGTGAATCCCCATATCGATTACCGTATACAATCCACGGGCATAAATGATTCATAACTCTCCCAGGTCTCACATGATGTAATCATGTCCACAAGTGAAATGAGCACGGATGCAAACCCGAAAGGGCGCCGTGAGTAAAAACAGCAGAACTGCCAGCGAGCCAGTGAAAACCCGAAAGGGCGCGAACTAGTTAAAAAAAATGGGTATGTCCACAAGCGAAATGGGCACAGATGAAAACCCGAAAGGTCGCAGTGAGTAAAAACAGCAGGACTGCCAGCAAACTAGTGAAAACCTGAAAGGGAACGAAAACAAAAAAAACCTGCGTTGGATCCTTACGACTCACAAAGGAACAACACACTTAGAAATCCACAAGATTCTTACGAGATCCTCACGACTCGTAAAGAGAATTGCCATCTATGAGACCCTCACGACTCATGGGATTCAAAAGCCTTAAGTTACAGGGATCTAAGCCTGTTCTTAAGCCGTCATATCCACTAAGCTGTCCTACAAGTGGTCCAATATCGACTTTTGTATACAATCCACGGGCATAAATAAATATTCTCCCACCAAGTTCCACCAATGGTGAGAAATGTCCCCATATGGTAAACGACACTTGTAAGTCCTCTCGACTAATAAGGAGAAAATACTCTTGTAAGATCTTTACGACTTATAGGAGAAAACACACTTAGGAATCCTCACGACTCCTAAGAAGAAAATACACCTACGAGATTCTCCCGACTCGTAGGTAGAAATACCTTTATGAGACCCTTACGGCTCATAAAGTCAAAAAGCCTTAGTCGACAAGATCCTAACCCTTTTTCTAAGCCACTTTTGTCCAAATCAACAAAGGAAAATGATGATTCACTCATGGCAATATCACAGTTGTAACGATATTGATGCCTAAAGAGGTATCAAATTTCAAGTCCTCTCACGGCAAATGATGATTCGCTCCTGGAAATATTCCAATGGTAGCGATACTGATGCCAAGATTGGTATCAGATTTCAAATTCCAAAAAAAAGCCAAAATGGTAGGGCAACTCACAATAAAAAGTAGTGAGTAAAAACAAAAACAGCTGAAATGATTGGGCACCGCGATAAATAGCCGAAATGATTGGGCAATCGCGACTTTCCCGACATAAAAGCTGAAAAGATAGAGCATCGCAGAAAGAAATTAAAAAACGAAAATGAAACTTTTCTGCCCTGCAAGCAGGTCTATATTGACTCTTGTATACGATCCATGGGCACAAATTAAAGAAAGGGAACCATATTTTCCTACCATGCCTCGTCAAAAGGAGAACCGAGTCTTGACGGTACATATACAACCTAGAGACTATCCCGACATTTCTTCTCATTCCAGCAGGATGCAGACGCAATGTCATCATCAAAAATAATCCAAGGGTCAAAGAAAAAATTGAGTAATGGCAAAATGACAAAATCCTAGCTCCAAATCTTGACGGTACATATACAACCTAAAGACTATCCGAGCGTTCCCTCTTATTTCAGCAGGGTGCGGATGCAACTATCAAATGAAATTGGAGCAATGGTATATTTGTTCATACTATAATTTTGCATTCTTATATTCCCCATTCTTGTTCATTTTACAAATAAACGGGTGCTTTTGATCCATGTCTGCTACATAGTTGCAGGTTACAGGTTCTCGGAACGAAAACAGTAAAAAGATGAAAAGACGATACAAAAGTGAGACTACGACCGATAAATGGTGGAATCTTGATCGTGCCTGCATTTTGAAGGACAATGAAGATCAATGAACAAGTTCACAAAGCACAAAGGCAGCACAAGGTTCAAGACTTCGACATGAAGCAACGGTAAAAGTCCACGACATTATGCACTGTGGAGATCTGGAAGAGAACTAGAAGACATTCTGAAGAACCAACTAAGAAAAACAGAAGAAAATAGCAACAGACAGAAGACCAGAAAATTGGAGAAAACAAGCCTCCTTTTTTGCCGTGGAACCGCGGCCAAACATGGCACTTGGCCGCGGTTCCGCGGCCGTGCTAAGCCTGTATTGATGGAAAAAATTATGGCGGCTGGCAGTGCGTTGACTAGGGTTTTCTTAGGGGGTAAAATTGTAAATGCAGACGTGAATCGATTGTAACTCTAGGGTTTCTATGATCTATAAATAAAAGCCCTAAACCTCTCTTTAGGGTATGCCTCTTTTCATTGATAAAAATTCAGAAATCTTTTGTAAAGTTTAGAGAGCATCAATAAAGTAAGTAGGTTCTTTTATTCTGCCCTAGTTTAAATTTATTCTCTGCCCTAGTTTAAATTTATTCTCTGCCCTAGTTTAAATTAGATTAGAACTTTTTCTTAATCTGCAGTAGTTAGATAATTAATCTCTTAAATCGAAAACTCAAATAAAAATCATGTCTTTCATAGATCCCCTAATGAGTGAGTAGTTCCTCGCTTGTTAGGGTTAGGAATAGGGAAGGTTTGAGAGATGCAAATCTCTCACCCCTTTCTTGCCCATCACATATTAATTATTATGACTCCATGCATGCATACACATACCGCTCCCTACGGCACCCTACCTATGAGGTAACGGTGATACCGTAGTATAAAAGACCGGATGTGCATGTTTTCCATGGAGGTTAGGGTAAGGATTAAGAAAGGACGGACAAGGACCTAGAGGAAGAAATATCGTTTCTTCCTGATCGTCCCAATCCCCTTTATTAATAATTACCATAACACCTAAAGAAGATCTAATTTAGGGCATTGAAAGCGGTGGGAAATCTTAATTTTCCAAACTTAACCTAAACCTAACCCTAGCATGATTTCTAATCCTAATCTAAGTCAACTTAGTGTTTAGAGATAAAGATCCAAACCCCATTTAGAATTAACTCGTTAAAACAATTAGGAAATACACAACATCCCTGTGGACCGACCCGTATTCACCGGCTAGCTACCAAGCGACGACGTTCTTGATTGCGGTAAAAATATTTTTGATCACAAAACTTAGCACAAATCAAATGGCGTCGTTGCCGGGGATGGCGTAGTATTTTCTTTTTGAAATTTCGGGTTAATATAAATCATAAAAACCATAAAAACTAAAAAAATAAAAAAAAAATATAAAAATTTTATCATCTTTTTATTGTTTGAAGGGTGTTTCGTGTGAATTTTTGCAAGATTAACGAACGAGTTCAGATCTGGAAAAATCCAGAGATCAAAACAGAAATCCCTAGATCTGAACAACAGAAAAAAGTCAAACCAGAGGAGCAGAAGAAATTTGGGGTCCCGAACCTAACTTTGGACCGCGGAACCGCCGCCGCAACCTGCCTTCTGCCGCGGAACCGCCGCCGCCTGGTGATGTCAACTGTCCAGTTTCCTTCTGTGAGCTTCCCTTCTTCTTCTATGCAAACCCCAATATCTCCTCTGTAAAATTTGCCTGCAGGATTCTTTGTGCTCAAAATCTCTCCCCTTCCAATAATTGATCTTTTGCAGGATTCTTTGCGCCGCGCTAAAAATAAAAAAAATTGTTTGCAAGTGGTTGTTTACTGTTTTGCATATTTAATCGGACTTTAAGGGGCTTGAAACCAATCCAGATTGGGTGGGGATTTCATCACCCTTCCCAGGACCCCAGAAATCACATAAGGCATATTGCATTTACCATCATTTAATTAAAAAAGATTAGACTCAGCCCTAAGGATTTCGCGCTCAATAAAACAGAGGAATAATTGTAGGCATCTACCGTTGATCCTAACCTGACTTTGTGGTGTCTAGGAAAGTGTTTCTAAGGAGAGTGGTTACTTAATTAGGCCCACTACTTACGTGGTGGAGAACCTCCCACTTACCTGGCACTTACCTGGCCACAATTGGCGGTGAAGAGGCGGTTTGAGGTCCTACTTCTTGCCCTTTGGAACAGTTAGGAGCTGTCTAGCTGACTTAGGTGACCCTAGATCTAGGACTGATTGTGCATTTGTGGTTGATTGAACATGTGTCTAAGCCTTTTATCGAAAATCTTTTTTGCAAAAAGCACCACATAAAAAAAAGGAAAACTTTTTACAAAAACTTGCAACTTGTCGCTAGAAATCAGTGCACCCCACTGACACCCACTTTCTTCTCATTGACGTTTTCTTGCCCCCACATTCTGTTTTTCACCTTTTTGACTACACTACCTCTTTAGTGTATGTCCGGTTGGACTAGGGACACTAGTGCCCGATTAGTCCGTGTCTCGTTGGTGCCGACCGACGAAGCTTTCGACTCCGAAGTCAAAATTCCTTCCACTTCCTCACCTTTACCTTCACATTCTCTCTTCGAAGGGATGTCGGGATATAATCCTAACAATACCTTACCCACGGGACTGATTCCACCTCCGTTAGGTGCGAATAACCCGCAACACCCGCCTGTTGAAGCACCCCAATGAATCGCGCTCCAGGATCTTTTCTACCCGATCCGCACCGCCTTACCTACTTGTCTTTCACTCCCACCGGCAAATTGGGACAACTTTGAGATCAAACCCCACTTCATCAATATGTTGCCAAAATTTCATGGACTGGAATCCGAAGATGCCTATATCTTCAAAAACAAATTCCAAAACGTTTGCGCAATGATGAAAACAACCCAATTATCAAATGATGCTATAAGGCTAAGGGTCGTTCCTTTCACCATATGTGACTTAGCCGAGAAATGGTTATACAGCACAGCATCACATTCAATTAAAAATTGGGAAGAGTTTGTTAAAGCTTTTCTTAAAAAATTTTATCCACATCACATGACTGCGAGAATTCTCAATGAGATCATTCAATTTTCCCAGCTTCCTTTCGAACCTTTTTGGAAGTGTTTTGAAAGATTCAAATACCTACTTGTTCAATGCCCTCACCATGGTATCGAAAATTGGCAACTTTGCCAAACTTTATACGAGGGATTGAACCCAGCAACGAAGCAGTTGCTGGAAACCATTTGTCAAGATCACTTTCTAACCAAATCTAGTGAGGAAGCTTGGCAGTTTCTCGAGGATCTTGCTGAACAAACACTTCAGTGGGAAAGCACCAAGACCACATCATCTTCTTCAATTGGTCAGTCTAGGGCAGGCATACATCAATTAGATATGTTGATAGCTATGAAGGCCGAAATGGCCGCACTTACGAAAAAGCTAGAAGCCATTGAGACCAAAATCTCATCGCCTTCTCCTGCCCCTGCTTTTCCCCCACGAACTGTTTGCGCTTGTTGTTCGGATCCATCACATCTTACCGAAGAGTGTCCTTACAATCCACCTGTTCAAGGACAAGATCAAGTCAATGCTGCCTTTCAGCAACGACAAAGAAATGATCCATACTCTTCGACTTATAATCCGGGTTGGAGGAGTCACCCAAATTTTGCTTGGAATCAAAATCAGCAATTCCAAGAAAACAACAACTTTCAAAGGCCTCCTCCTCCACAACAACAAGCACCTCCACAAATTCAATACCAGCAACCTTTCCACCCACAACTTTACCAAAACCAAATGAACAATTTTGTGCCCAACAACTCTTCCCTCAAAACAATTTTGTTCAACCAAATAATGATAAGGTTACCTCGCTAGAAAGAAGTCTAGATGCGTTCCTAAAGCAATCTACACAATCTGCAGCAAGGTTGGAGACTTCCATTCAATCTTTGGTGCAAAACAGTGCCTCACACGATCAAAGCATCAAATCTATTGATGCATAAATTGCACAACTCAATGCTGCGTTGAGCGAGCGAGAAAAGGGAAAGCTTCCATCTCAACCACTGCCAAATCCCGGTCACGCACATGTTGCATATGAACAGCAAAATCATAACGTAAATGCTGTGACCACGTTGAGATCCGGAAAAGTGTTGCACAATAACGTGGGTATTAATAATGACACCCCTGCCGGTGGTTCTTCTTCATCTTCTTCTTCTTCATCTTCTTCCTCTCCGTTAGAGCCTATTCTTCATTCTTCACAAGGCTCTACTTCTTCTACTTCGAACGGACCCACTTCGCACATCACGAACACATCCACACAGGGATCCGTTCTAACTCCACAATCTGATCCACAAAAATTGGACTCAACAAATTTTCAAAATGTTCCTTTTCCAAACAGGTTGAGATCCAATAAACCAACTCCACAAATGGAGAAGATTGTGGAGTTGTTCAAACAGGTTAGCATAAATACACCTCTCTTGGATGCAATCCAACAAGTTCCTTCTTATGCGAAAATCTTAAAAGACTTATGCACCAAGAAGAGGAAGTCACAAGTACCAAAGAAAGTTTTCGTGGTTAGTGCTGTTAGTGATGCTCTTGTCCAATCTTTACCCCAAAAGCATAAGGACCCCGGCTGTCCTACTATTTCGATAACAATTGGGGACAAGAACATCAATAGAGCACTATTAGATCTTGGTGCTAGTGTCAATTTTCTACCATATTCGGTGTACGAGCAATTAGGCGTTGGAGAGCTTAAACCCACTCATTGTACTCTCCAAATGGCCGACCGATCCATCACCCATCCTAAGGGTGAGTTGGAGGATGTGTTAATTAGTGTAGGGGATTTCATTTTCCCCGTTGACTTCATCGTGATGGATACACAACCTGTAGCTAACCCCCGGAGTCAAATTCCGGTGATACTTGGTCGACCATTCCTTGCGACTTCCAATGCGGTGATCAATTGTCATAATGGTTCCATGAACCTATCTTTTGGAAATATGACAATTGAACTCAACATTTTTATGTTGAGAAATCAGCCTTCCAAGCCTAATGCTAGTATACTTGATATTTGCTCGATCCATGAGATCACGGAGGAGGACTGTGAGCTCGAAAATTTTATGTTCGATCACAGCAGTGTTGATGCCTCTAGTGCGTTCCTCCTAGAATCCGACACAGCTTTCATGCCGCGATTATGAGTGTTTCACCTTTTTGGACGATTTTGAAGACTCACCATCCGAGTTTGAGTCTTTTGATTTTTCAGATGAGTTAGTTGAACCATCCGACTCGGTTGCGTACACTCGATTTGAACCGTTGATGGAATCCTTCGAGTTTGAAACAGTTTCACCTGTGTTACCTTCAATTGTTTCACCTCCTAAACTCGAACTAAAGCTTTTGCCGTCGCACCTTAAATATGCTTATCTAGGTGAGAATGAGACCCTTCCCGTTATCATATCGGCCTTTCTAGCCCTCGAGCAAGAGAAGGCCCTTTTAATGGTCTTACAAAATAACCGGCAAGCTTTTGGCTGGTTTATGGCGGACATCAAGGGGATTAGTCCCCTCATAGTTGAACATCATATACCCTTGATGGATGATGCCAAGCCAGAGAGGGATCCACAAAGACGCCTCAACCCCATAATGAAAGAGACTGTCAAGAAGGAGATAGTTAAATGTCATGATAGTGGTATCATTTACCCTATCTCGGATAGCCAGTGGGTTAGCCCCATTCATGTTGTCCCAAAGAAATCGGGCATTACGGTCATAACTGTAAATCCATGTTCCCATCAATAAAACTTTTCTATATTTTTCCTAGTCCCCAGATTGCTTCCCTATTTTTCCTCGTGATTTTGTAGGTATTTGGTTGCTCAAGTTTTACTAATTGATTTCCTAAACGATTAAAATCAAAGCCCAAAGAAAATATAAAAATAAAACTAAATAAATTGAACAAAATTCCCCAGCCCAACTCTTCCTCAGCCCAGAAAAGAAATGAATTTATTTCCCCCCACCGGCCCAAGCCCATGCCCTACTTCTTACCCAAACCCCCATAACCGCGCCCATCAACCCGACCCGGCCCGTGCCCTAATCTTTCTTCCCCACGTTCATTTCCCGCTCGTTTCCTCCCCCGAGCTTCCCACGTCGCGCGTGCCCACGCCCCCGCGTCTTCGCCAACGTACCCGACTGCGTGCCCCACAACCCCGACCACGACCGCGCGCCCCTCAACCCCTTCTCGTCTCTCTAGCTCTCTCCCCCTCATCACTCTCGATCTCTCTCAAACCTCTCCTCTCTCCAAAACTCCAAGCCTCACTCCCCACAACCCACTGCGCCCGACGACGACGACGACTATTACCTCGTCTTCCCTTCCTCGCTCTTCTCTTCAGAACTCGAACCCCACCGAGCTCACTCCCCTCGCCTGCACACCCTCCGCCACCGAGCCTCCCCTGCACCCATCACACCGACGAGTCCCCACTGCCCCTGAACCACCTCGTCGACCTTCTACATCCTCAGCATCATCACCATTATCACCAAACCCGAGCCGCCACTACCTCACTCCCTCTCTCCAAACCCACTGCCATCATCCCTACCCCGCTGTGCCCATCGCCGGAGTGACCACCGCCGACCATCATCGACCCCAGCACACCCCAGGAGATCCACAGAACCCCCACTCCGCTTCCAGTGATCGCGAGCCATCCCCGGGCAACTTCGACGACGAGCCCGAACTCGAGCCGAGGCCGTAAATCCAAACCGTGTCGTTCGTCGCGCGTTCATGCCATTGCCGCTGCCGGGCGTCGCCAAAGCGTCTCCAGACAAGTACCCTACTTGCAACATGCTAGTTATTACTGTTACATTTCTAAAACCTATTAATTCCGTATTTATAATTCGTGAAAACTTATATGACACAAGTGCTTGATTCAAAACCCGAACGAAAACCTTCTATTAAACTGAAGGAACTTGATTACATATGCTGGCCCGTGTGGCAATGAACATTGTGGTGAAATTTTACTGGAAAATATAATCGTTACTGGCTTGAACGATCACCCCCTATTACGCCCGTTAAAACTGAATATTTCCCGTGTCTGAAACTTGTTAAAATCATAATTAATTGTGTACACATTGAAATGATGCGTTAAAGGGATCGAATCGAAGCCGACTCGACGACCTGGAACCCTATAAAAGTTTTTAATTATTTCTATACTGAAAATATGACGAGAACTAGTTCGGAGAGCGGCTCTGGACTGCAGTCCAGAGCAGCTCTGGCTGTTGATTTCTATCTCGTAATACTTATTACTTTGCTGCCTGAACTTGTATGTTGCGGAACCCTATACTTTATTGAAGATGAAACTGTTAGATAAATAATGCAAGTGATTTCACCCCTTTTTATTGTCGTTTACTATTTAAACTGCAATTTAAAATAACCGGACGTATGGCAGTCCCAAACAGGGACAGAACTGACACCCTATGATTGAACAGTGCATAACTTCTGACGTAGAGACACGATTGAGAATCTGTCTGATGCATTGGAAACCGTATTGAAAACCCTAAATTTCATTTAACTGTAGTGTCGCTAAATTCTGATCCCAACTAGGTGAAAATTGTGTCGCGAAACGGAAGTTCAGTTCAGGAACTGAATTTCCTGCAGCGAACACTTAAAATGAAACGGCTGTAACTTGCAAACCCGAAATCCGATTGCACTGAAACAAATTTTTCTGAACTTCTGAAAGAGTATACTTGTTACCGTATTTGTATTGTTTCACTTAATTCTGAACATATGATTTACGGAAATTTTTATAAGCTCATGAGGTGCATAATAGTTCATATTACACATGACTTGTTAACTGCATAAATGTACATAACTTACTCAACTGCCATACCCATAGTGATAGTGCGCGTTATTATTCAGTGTACACTGCATTATCATGCGTGAATGATATTAGTTTAGGAGTGTCAAGTACGCCAATGGAAAAGTGAATGATTCGTGATAGTGATTGATACAGTGAACAGTGACAAAACCGTGTTATTGGTGCATACTTGTACACGACTAAATCATAATCATCAATAGTGTAAACCTGGGGAAAAGGGGGAAATCGAAGTGGAAAGAGCTTCGTATTTAGCGAGGGCCTTGATTTAGAGGATGATCATTCGAACAGCGACTCTTATATATATTAGGTAGGATCTAGCGATCCGGCTGACAGGGTTATGTCCCGGGCGTGTGGGCCGTAGTCTCGAGTATGTACGAGACCCTCGTTAAACATGATCCTCCTTTCCACAACTCGATTTCAAACATGACTTAGAGACTGATAGGGACACAGATCATACTTTGCATCATTTAGTGACATAGTGATTATCTGCATTTTACTTCCACTGTTATTACCTTATGTGCCTGTTTCATGTCATTATTATAATATTGCTATTACGTCGCTCTGAACACCTGAGTATGCATGCTCAGACCTCGAGGAAGAACCAGCGCAGGAGTCGGATTTACCCTTCGAGCTAGCGGAGATTTAGTCTGGAGTACCCTTTTTCTTCTTTTCTGCTTTCCCTAAAGAGATCTTGTATTCGAACTCGGTTAGTAGTTCTTTCCTGTTCATTTGTAAATTGTGGACAATGAACTTTGATGTAATATTTTTAGTGATGTATTTCCTTTACTTCCGTGCTTTGTTTACTGATTACCATGTAATGCTAGAAGCCGAAGTGTGACTACGACGGGATTATTCCTTGACCGTAGGAGCATGGTTGGCCTAGTCATCCCTCGGTTTCCGTATTTTAGGAAGCGGGGCGTGACATGGTTTTGTTGGTATCAGAACCAGGTTTAGTAGTAAGGGATAACATTATCTACACTTTATTACGTTATTTTCGCTTCATTATTCCTGACATTCATCCTTGTATCTAATCATATCCTTTTAATATCTTCCAGGGATATGACTTCCCCGAACGACCACTCCTCGGACTCAAGTTCTCAGGACCGCACGGAGAGGATACTTAGTGCACTGACGTCTCTCGCAGAAGCTCAGGAGAGGAAGACGGACCTGCTCACCGAGGGACTCAGGGCTATTACCGCTGCAGGGGGACCCTCCGCACTCATTACCGCCTCCGAGGGCACTGCTCCACCAGATTTTTCTGCCAGGGCTGGCACCATGTCAGATTTTCGGAGGTTGCATCCAGCTGCATTTACAGGGCTAGCCGAGCCACTCGAGGCCGAGCAATGGCTGGTGAATATGGAGAACTTACTGACGGCCGCCAGGGTACCAGATGAGGATAAAGTGAATGTGATAAAGATCCAGTTAGAAGATGAAGCCCGCACATGGTGGTCAGTTGAAGAAAGCAGGCTAGAGAGGCCAATCGAATAGAGCAAATTCAAGGAGTGATTCCTGGACCATTATTTCCCTTCCACCGCCAAGGCAGAGATGGAAGAAAGATTCATTATACTGAAGGAGAATGGCCGTCCCGTGGATGTATACACGGCAGAGTTCAACCGTCTGAGCCGATTTGCTCTATACAAGGTCGCTTCAGAGGCCACCAGGGCCAGACGCTTCTTGCAGGGACTTGATTTCGAGCTGCAGCAGTTGATCGCGTCACTGGAGTTGCAGACTTTTGCACAGGTACTCAACGCGGCGAGAATTCAGGAGAAATTGATCAACAAATTCAGGAAGCCCCCAGTTGTCCCAGCACGCACCCACACACCTTCTCGAGGAGTCATACCAGTTCACAGGCCTGGAACGACACAGATGAAGCGCCCATTCGTGCCCCAGCATCGCCCCCAGAGCAAGAACGTAGTTTGCGGCTACTGCAACAGAGATGGGCATACCCAGAAGGACTGTCGCCGCGCTAAGGGACAGTGTTTGATTTGCGAATCCAGTTAGCACAGAGTTAGCGGTTTCCCCGAGCGAGCAGAGATACAGGGAGGTTCTGGACCACAGCAGCAGAGACCACAGGAGCAGAGGCAACCCTACACAGGCCGCGGTCAGGGACGGGCTTTCACCTTGACCGCCGAGCAGGCAGAGGCTTCAGGCGAAGTTGTCACAGGTATTCTACTCGTACATTCCATGCCAGCTGGAGTAGTATTTGATTCTGGAGCATCACACTGTTTCATGTCTGCGCATTCGTTGATACACACTCCATACCGCATGAACCACTAAGAAAGGGTTGGGAAATACATATGGGTAATGGCGTGATAGTATCTAGTCGAGAATGTAGATAATGTCCGGTTATAGTGTGTGGTAGGGAATTCTATGCGAATTTCCTTTTAATCGGGACAGGCAGCTATGACGCAATTCTCGGGATGGATTGGATGAGTACCTTCCATGCAGTTATCGATTGACGAGCAAGGAATGTGATCTTCTGCATTCCCAATCACCCAGAGTTTATTTTCGAAGGCGGGAGCGAATCTTTGGAGCCAGCCAAGTATAGAGCCAAGCCAAAGGAGCTGACAGCTATGGAGACTGATGAGAGCCCAGCCCCAGAGATTGCTCGGGATTTTCTGGACGTGTTTCCTGAAGATTTACCAGGTCTACCACCGCCACGCATCTTGGAATTCTCGATCGATTTGACTCCAGGTACAGCACCAGTTTCCAAGGCCCCGTACAGAATGGCACCGGTTGAGTCGGCAGAATTGAAGAAGCAAATTGAAGAACTCTTGGAGAAGGGATTCATCCGGCCGAGCGTTTCACCGTGGGGTGCACCAGTTCTGTTAGTAAAGAAGAAGGATGGATCGCTGCGGATGTGTATAGACTATCGGGAGCTGAACAAAGTCACAATAAAGAACAAGTACCCAATTCCACGCATCAATGACTTATTCGATCAGTTAAGTGGGGCCAAGGTATTTTCGAAGCTGGATCTCCGTTCTGGATATCATCAAATCAGAGTAGCAGCCGAGGATATATGCAAGACGGCTTTCAGGACCCGATACGGACATTATGAGTTCCTTGTGATGCCGTTCGGTGTTACCAATGCTCCAACAATATTCATGGACTTGATGAACAGGGTGTTTGCAAAGTATTTGGACACGTTTGTCGTTGTATTTATCGACGACATACTAGTCTACTCGAAGACCCGGGAGGAGCATGTTGAGCATTTGCACACGGTTCTACAAATTCTTCGGGAAGAGAAGCTATATGCGAAATTGAGCAAGTGTGAATTCTGGCTCGACAAGGTTCAGTTCTTGGGACACATTGTTTCGGGCAAAGGCATCTCAGTGGACCCGGCAAAGATAGAATCTGTCAGAGATTGGCCAACGCCGAAGTCAGTGGCCGAGATTAGAAACTTTTTGGGATTGGCAGGACATTATCGGAGGTTCGTCCAAGACTTTTCAAGAATTGCTGAACCGTTGACGAGGCTGACCCGGAAGGATGTACCGTTTGCGTGGACTGAAGAGTGTACTCAGGAATTTGACACACTGAAGCAGAAGTTAACTACGGCGTCCATTCTTACAGTACCAGATGATTCCGGTGGTTTAGTGATACATAGTGATGCCTCAGGGAAGGGTTTAGGCTGTGTTTTAATGCAGCACGGTCGGGTGGTTGCTTACGCCTCTCGACAACTGAGAAATCACGAGAGGAACTATCCTACGCATGACTTGGAGTTAGCAGCAGTGGTTTTTGCGTTGAAGATTTGGAGGCATTACCTGTTGGGTGAGAAGGTAGAATTGTACACGGATCATAAGAGTCTGAAGTACGTCTTCACTCAGAAAGAACTAAACATGAGGCAGCGCCGATGGCTAGAACTGATGGCAGATTATTACTTGGACCTTCAGTATCACCCGGGGAAAGTAAATGTTGTACCGGATGCGCTCCGTCGCAAGCCAGCAGTCATGATGTTGACCAGTCAGAGGAGCATCATTGAGGACTTTCAGAGACTCGAGCTTGAGGTCGTTACACCGAGCGCACTCAGTCAATTTTGGCAAATGCGGTGCAGTCTTCCCTTGTGGATCGCATCAAGGCTGCACAAGCGGATGATCCTCGATTGCAAAAGTTCAGAGCGCAAGTAGAAGCCGGGCTGAGAACGGACTTAATTATACATGAAGACGGTTCTCTGAGATTCGGTAGCAGACTCTGCGTACCCAAAGGGAATGTTCAAGAAGAGGTACTGGCTGAGGCGCACAGTTCAGCTTATTCTGTGCATCCGGGAGGTACAAAGATGTATAGAGATCTAAAGCAGCATTTTTGGTGGAACGGGATGAAGCGAGAAATTGCGCGGTTCGTATCCAGGTGCTTGGTATGCCAGCAGGTGAAGATGGAACATCAGAGGACAGCAGGACTGTTACAACCGCTGCCGATACCAAAATGGAAGTGGGAGCACATTACCATGGATTTCGTGACGGCCTTACCACGGAGCCCTACGGGCAAGAACGCCATTTGGGTTATCGTCGACCGCCTCACGAAAGTTGCACACTTCTTACCTTTCCGAGTGGGACAGGCGACAGAGTCACTGGCAGAGAGATACATGCAGGAGATAGTGCGACTTCACGGATTCCCGGTCAGCATTGTGTCAGATCGAGACACCAGATTCGTTTCGCACTTTTGGAGGAGCTTACAGGAGAGTTTGGGTACCCGCCTCAAGTTCAGTACAGCTTATCACCCGCAGACGGATGGACAATCCGAGCGTATGATTCAAATGCTCGAGGATATGTTGAGGGCCTGCATGTTGGACTTTCAGGGTTCCTGGGAAGATCATCTGTATCTAGTCGAGTTTTCTTATAACAACAGTTATCAGGCTAGCATTCAGATGGCTCCTTTCGAAGCACTTTACGGGCGGAAGTGTCGATCCCCAGTCTATTAGGATGATGTAGGAGAACGAAGATTACTGGGTCTTGAGCTCATTGTTCAGACAGTCGACAAGGTCCAAATGATCAGGCAACGCATTAAGACGGCTCGGGATCAACAGAAGAGTTGGGCGGATACCAGCAGGAGAGCACTAGAATTTGAAGTCGGAGATCACGTATTCCTGAAGATTTCCCCTACCCGTGGAGTTATCAGGTTTGGAGGTCGCGGGAAACTCAGTCCCCGTTTCATCGGACCTTTTGAGGTGCTAGAGCGAGTAGGAGAGGTGGCCTATCGACTTGCCTTGCCTCCATCGCTAGCTGGTGTGCACAATACCTTCCACGTGTCTCAGTTGTGACGTTACGTTCGGGATGAGAGCCATGTTCTAGACTATTCGGAGTTAGCTTTGGGTACCGACCTATCTTACGAGGGGCAGCCCACCACCATCCTCGACCGCAGAGAGAAAGTGCTGAAGAATAAGGTCATTCCGTTAGTCTGAGTGTCTTGGGGCGGTCGTTCCCCAGGAGAATCTACCTGGGAGCGGAAGGAAGATATCCGTGCACGTTTTCCACATCTCTTTGTTTAGTACTTTTGTTTCTCTGTATCCTTGTTAAATTTCGAGGACGAAATTTTAGTAAGGAGGGTATGATGTAAATCCTCGTTCCCATCAATAAAACTTTTCTATATTTTTCCTAGTCCCCCGATTGCTTCCCTATTTTTCCTCATGATTTTGTAGGTATTTGGTTGCTCAATTTTTACTAATTGATTTTCCTACATGATTAAAATCAAAGCCCAAAGAAAATATAAAAAGAAAACTAAATAAATTGAACAAAATTCCCCAGCCCAACTCTTCCTCGGCCTAGAAAAGAAATGAATTTATTTCCCCCCACCGGCCCAAGCCCATGCCCTACTTCTTACCCAAACCCCCTTAACCGCGCCCATCAACCCGACCCGGCCCGTGCCCTAACCTTTCTTCCCCACGTTCATTTCCCGCTCATTTCCTCCCCCGAGCTTCCCACGTCGCGCGTGCCCATGCCCCCGCGTCTTCCCCAACGTCCCCGACTGCGTGCCCCACGACCCCGACCACGACCGCGCGCCCCTCAACCCCTTCTCGTTTCTCTAGATCTCCACCCTCATCACTCTCGATCTCTCTCAAACCTCTCCTCTCTCCAAAACTCCAAGCCTCATTCCCCACAACCCACTGCGCCCGACGACGACGACTATTACCTCGTCTTCCCTTTCTCGCTCTTCTCCTCAGAACTCGAACCCCACCGAGCTCACTCCCCTCGCCTGCACACCCTCCGCCACCGAGCCTCCCCTGCACCCATCACGCCGACGAGTCCCCACTGCCCCTGAACCACCTCGTTGACCCTCTACATCCTCAGCATCATCACTATTATCACCAAACCCGAGCCCCCACTACCTCACTCCCTCTCTCCAAACCCACTGCCATCATCCCTACCCCCGCTGTGCCTATCGCCGGAGTGACCACCGCCGACCATCGTCGATCCCAGCACACCCCAGGAGATCCACAGAACCCCCACTCCGCTTCCAGTGATCGCGAGCCATCCCCGGGCAACTTCGACGACGAGCCCGAACTCGAGCCGAGGCCGTGAATCCAAACCGTGTCGATCGTCGCGCGTTCGTGCCGTTGCCGGTGCCGGGCATCGCCAAAGCGTCTCCAGGAAAGTACCCTACTTGCTACATGCTAGTTATTACTGTTACATTTCTAAAACTTATTAATTCTGTGTTTATAATTCGTGAAAACTTATATGACACAAGTGCTTGATGCAAAACCCGAACGAAAACCTTCCATTAAACTGACGGAACTTGATTATATATGCTGGCCCGTGTGGCAATGAACATTGTGGTGAAATTTTACTGGAAAATATAATCGTTACTGGCTTGAACGATCACCCCCTATTACGCCCGTTAAAACTGAATATTTCCGGTGTCTGAAACTTGTTCAAATCATAATTAATTGTGTACACATTGAAATGATGCGTTCGAGGTCTCGAATCGAAGCCGACTCGATGACCTGGATTCCTATAAAAAAATTTAATTGTTTCTGTACTGAAAATATGACGAGAACTAGTTCGGAGAGCGGCTCTGGACTGCAGTCCAGAGCAGCTCTGGCTGTTGATTTCTATCTCGTAATGCTTATTACTTTGCTTCCTGGATTTGTATATTGCGGAACCCTATACTTTATTGAAGATGAAACTGTTAGCTAAATAACGCAAGTGATTTCACCCCTTTTTATCGTTGTTTACTATTTAAACTGCAATTTAAAAGAACCGGACGTATGGCAGTCCCAAACAGGGACAGAACTGACACCCTATTATTGAACAGTGCATAACTTCTGACGTATAGATGCGATTGAGAATACGTCTAGTGCGTTGGAAACCCTATTGAAAACCCTGAATTTCATTTAACTGTAGAGTCGCTAAATTCTGATCCCAACTGGGTGAAAATTGTGTCGCGAAACGGAAGTTCAGTTCAGGAACTGAATTTCCTGCAGCGAACACTTAAAATGAAACGGCTGTAACTTGCAAACCAAAAATCCGATTGTACTGAAACAAATTTTTATGAACTTCCGACAGAGTATACTTGTTATCGTATTTGTATCGTTTCACTGAATTCTTAACATATGATTTACTGAAATTTTTATAAGCTCATGAGGTGCATAATAGTTCATATTACACATGACTTGTTAACTGCATAAATGTATATAACTTACCCAACTGCCATACCCATAGTGATAGTGCGCGTTATTATTCAGTGTACACTGCATTATCGTGCATGAATGATATTGGTTTAGGAGTGTCAAGTACGCCAATGGAAAAGGGAATGATTCATGACAGTGATTGATACAGTGAACAATGACAAAACCGTGTTATTGGTGCATACTTGTACACGACTAAATCATAATCATCAATAGTGTAAACCTGGGGAAAAAGGGGAAATCGAACTGGAAAGAGCATCGTATTTAGCGAGGACCGGGATTTAAAGGATGATCATTCGAACAGCGACTCTTATATATATTAAGTAGTATCTAGTGATCCGGCTGACAGGGTTATGTCCCGGGCGTGTGGGCCGTAGTCTCGGGTATGTACGAGACCCTCGTTAAACATGATCCTCCTTTCCACAACTCGATTTCAAACATGACTTAGAGACTGATAGGGACACGGATCATACTTTGCATCATTTAGTGACATAGTGATTATCTGCATTTTACTTCCACTGTTATTACCTTATGTGCATGTTTCATGTCATTATTATAATATTGCTATTACGTCGCTCTGACGACCTGAGTATGCATGCTCGGACCTCGAGGAAGAACCAGCGCAGGAGTCGGACTTACCTTTCGAGCTAGCGGAGATTTAGTCTGGAGTACCCTTTTTCTTCTTTTCTGCTTTCCCTAAAGAGATCTTGTATTCGAACTCAGTTAGTAGTTCTTTCCTGTTTATTTGTAAATTGTGTACAATGAACTTTGATGTAATATTTTTAGTGATGTATTTCCTTTACTTCTTTGCTTTGTTTACTGATTACCATGTAATGCTAGAAGCCGAAGTGTGACTACGGCGGGATTATTCCTTGACCGTAGGAGCATGGCTGGCCTAGTCATCCCTCGGTTTCCGTATTTTGGGAAGTGGAGCGTGACAATAACCAATGAGGTAAATGAGTTAATACCTACTCATACCCAAACTGCGTGGCGAGTTTGCATCGACTATAGAAAACTCAATGCCGCTACAAGGAAAGACCACTTTCCTTTACCTTTCATTGACCAAATGCTAGAACGATTGGCTGGGCACGAGTTTTACTGCT
Source organism: Agapanthus africanus (assembly GCA_030015575.1). NCBI lineage: Eukaryota > Viridiplantae > Streptophyta > Magnoliopsida > Asparagales > Amaryllidaceae > Agapanthus > Agapanthus africanus. The sequence continues at coordinate 212,553,574 of JASDDO010000022.1, forward strand.
TTTTGGATGGCTATTCCGGCTATAACCAAGTCCCCATCGCCGAAAAGGATCAAGACAAGACCACATTTACTTTTCCTTTCGGTACTTTCGCTTACCGTCGCATGCCCTTTGGGTTATGCAATGCACCCTCTACATTCCAGCGGTGTATGATGGGGATCTTTTCAGACATGGTTGAAAAGTTTTGGAGATTTTTATGGATGATTTCTCCATTTTTGGTGACTCCTTCGACGAGTGTTTGCTACATCTTGACGTAGTTCTTACCCACTGTAGGGATAAGAACATCACTTTAAATTGGGAGAAGTGCCACTTTATGGTACGAGAAGGCATTGTCTTAAGACTTGTCATCTCGCAAAACGGCATAGAGGTTGATAAAGCCAAGATTGAGGTCATTTCTAATCTCCCTCCTCCTAAATGCGTCAAAGACATCCGAGTTTTCCTTGGCCATGCCGGTTTCTATAGACGGTTCATCAAGGATTTTAGCAAGATTGATAGACCCTTGACTCTCTTATTGGCCAAGGACACAACATTTGATTTTGACTCAACTTGCATGGAAGCGTTCGAGTCATTGAAACACTCTCTCATTTCTGCGCCCATTCTTTCATCTCCAGGCTGGACGTATCCATTCGAAATTATGTGCAATGCATCAGATTTCGCCATTGGTGTTGTCCTTGGACAGCACATTAATAAGATGTCGCACGTAATTTATTACGCTAGCCGAACATTAAATGAGGCCCAACTAAACTACACAACAACAGAAAAGGAATTTTTAGCCGTTGTGTTTGCACTTGAAAAATTCCGGCCTTATTTAATCGGCTCTCCAGTGATTGTGTACATAGACCATTCAGCTCTTCGCCACCTTTTTGTGAAGAAGGATGCTAAATCGAGGTTAATACGTTGGATTCTCTTGCTACAACAGTTTGACCTTGTCATAAGGGACAAAAGAGGATGTGAAAATGTAGTGGCCAATCACCTTTCATGACTTCCTTCTTCGCCTACACTTGAAATTCCAATTAAAGATGTTTTTCCCGATGAGCAACTCTTAATCGTGTCTTGCGAACCTTGGTTCGCTGATATTGTAAACTATTTGGCCACCGGCTTGATACCTAAAGATTGGTCGAAACAGGATAAACTCCGATTCTTGTCCCAAGTAAAGCATTTTTACTGGGATGAACCGTATCTTTTTAAATACTGTTCCGACCAAATCATTCGTCGGTGTGTACCTGAAAATGAGTTTAAGAGTGTGCTGTATTTTTGCCACGATCAAGCATGTGGCGGGCACTTTGGCCCATAGAAGACAACCGAGAAAATCTTGCAATGTGGTTTCTACTGGCCACGTCTCTTTAAAGATGCATATGAATACTGCAAGACATGCTCCCGATGCCAACACTTGGGCCGGATATCGCGGAGAAACGAAATGCCGCTCCAACCAATTTTGGTTGTGGATATTTTTGATGTTTGGGGAATCGACTTCATGGGACCATTTCCCAATTCTTTTGGGAATGCGTATATTCTTTTGGCTGTTGATTATGTGTCAAAGTGGGTCGAGGCTGTGCCTAGCCGAACGAACGACAACAAGGCTGTCGTTCAATTTCTTAAAGAAAATATCTTTTCTCGATTTGGGCACCCTCGAGCAATTATAAGTGATAATGGATATCACTTCTGCAATAGGACTTTTGAGTCTTTAATGCGCAAATATTCCATTACACACAAGCTGTCAACGCCATACCATCCCCAAACATGTGGGCAAGCCGAGGTTTCGAATCGGCAAATTAAGCAAATTTTGGAGAAAACGGTTTCTAAAAACCGTAAAGATTGGTCACACAAACTGCTTGATGCACTATAGGAATTCCGTACTGCATACAAGACCGATCTTGGTATGTCTCCATATCGGCTTGTTTATGGGAAGGCTTGCCACCTCCCAGTTGAGATTGAGCACAAGGCATTTTGGGCGATCAAGGAGTTGAATTTATCAATGGGAGATGCGGGCAGCAATCGAAAGCTGCAATTAAATGAACTAGAAGAGCTGCCGGATGAGGCTTATGATAATGCTGTCATTGTTAAAAACTGAGCTAAGGTGTTCCATGACAAACACCTTATGCGTAAAACGTTTAAACCTGGTCAACAGGTTTTACTCTATGACACTCGGTTGCACTTTCATCCCGGCAAGCTCAGATCTAGGTGGAAAGGGCCGTTTTTAGTACGCACCGTATATCCGCACGGTGCGGTAGATCTTAAAAATCCGGAGGACGGTACTTTATTTAAAGTAAACAGACATCGATTGAAACCGTTCCTCACTGCGGACCCGTCGGAGGAGCTCCTGCTTTTGCAGGAGCCGGTTTACACTGATTGATCTTCCTCCATTTGACCCCCAAATTTTTGATCTTCCTGCCAAAACTTTATTTCAAATAAGTTTGGGGGTTTGTATCATTTGTAAATATATAAAAATAAAAAATAACATAAAAAAAATTTTGAAAATAAAAAAAAATTGGGCATTTTTGTAAAATTGCACGGAGGGAGCACGACCGTCGATTGACGGAGGTTGAGCGGGGTATTCAAACCTTACTGGCTAGGGAGGAGCGTTCACGTTCACGCTCTAGAGCGCGGCAGTAACCTCTTGGCCTGTTGCGCCCCAACCTTGCCTTAAAAAGCAAAAAAAAGGGTCTTTGTGATTCTCATTTTTTTGTGTGGCCGAGCAGTGAGGGCACTGCTTTGGTTAAGTTTGGAGGAGATGGTGGTTGTATATAGTTATCTTTTGCATTGCATATTTTTTATTTTTTTGTTTATATTTTTCTTTTTCTTTTGCATATTTAAATTCTGCATTGCATCCTTATATAAAAATCAGAAAAATTGAAAAATAATAAAAATTAGAAAAAGAAAAATCAAATAAAAACTGAAAAATTTGAAAAATTATAAAAATTAAAACATTCAATTTTGGCCTTAATCGACTTGAGTTTGACAAATAGGTTAACTAGCTAGGAACAACTAGATCTTAGACTTAATAAATTAAAAATCCTAAAAATAACCTTTCTTAAAATTTAACGGTAGAAAGTATATGTCTTTGTAGTTTATTTAGAAATAGGCAAATTTCGAGTTCACTTCTTGGGCTAAGTTAAAACAAGGGAAAAGTACTGATATTTTTATTAAAGTATAAGTTTGAAAAATAATTCCTAAACTTAAGTCTAAATTCTGAAAATATATATCCTACAACTTGCACAAACACGAATCTTGAAACTTGGAATAGTAGGAGAGACCTTAAAATGCTCTTGTCTAAAGTCCTTAGTACGAAAAAAAATAATAATAAAAAAAATACAAGTGTGAATAAAGAGATAAAAAAATGAACACTGGTTTTGTAATTACTTAAGGCTGCAAAAATAGAAAAAATATTTAGCGAGGGTGCTTCATCACCTAGTGCCTTAGACCAACTGGTTTGGGAGTCACTGCTAAAGCCTTAGGTGTTACAAGACTAGGAATTACGCTTTAATGTGCAAACACATTTTGTAATCGGTTGTTGGTACCTCAAGAAGTATTAACGGTCGCATGAAGGATGTGTGAGCAAATTTCATCTGAAAATTCACCAATTAAGAAGTGCTTTGGACGACGGACAAGAGTATGATAACTTGATTTGAATTTACAAGTGTAGGGGTGATAGATACACACACGTAGGGGTATGTGATTGGGGTTTAGATAAGATATAGGAATGAATAATAGGACTTATATCTTTAATAGAGATGATAAAAATTCCTAAGTTGAGATAGAACCCTAGAAGGAAAACTTAAAAGATGCTAAAAGCTAAGTAAATTCACAAGAATATATAATCTTAAGTTAAATGATAAGGAAGCGTGAAAAATACGGGTGGATAATTTTTAAGTCGAAGATAATAGAGTTCTTGTTAGAAGACTTAATTGGAGAATAAAAGTCGATAAGCCAAATTGATAGGATTTTGTGGGTAGTATCCGCTGAAAACCCTCAGGAGACAACACTCCTCCTACTAAGGACACCTAGAGGTTTAACGGCTTGTTGCACGAGCTCAGTGCAATCGTGTTTCCCTGCGAAAGTGAGGCTAGGTCTTTGTCAAGAATAAAACTAGGTTTGCATGAGGATGAGCAAAAGATAAGTTTGGGGGTATTTGTTCATACCATAATTTTGCATCTTATATTCCCCATTCTTGTTCATTTTACAAATAAACGGGTGCTTTTGATCCATGTCTGCTAGATAGTTGCAGGTTACAGGTTCTCGGAACGAAAACAGTAAAAAGATGAAAAGACGATACAAAAGTGAGACTACGACCGATAAATGGTGGAATCTTGATCGTGCCTGCATTTTGAGGGACAATGAAGATCAATGAACAAGTTCACAAAGCACAAAGGCAGCACAAGGTTCAAGACTTCGACACGAAGCAATGGTAAAAGTCCACGACATTATGCACTGTGGAGATCTGGAAGAGAACTAGAAGACATTCTGAAGAACCAACTAAGAAAAACAGAAGAAAATAGCAACAGACAGAAGACCAGAAAATTGGAGACAACAAGCCTCCTTTTTGGCCGCGGAACAGCGGCCGAACATGGCACTTGGCCGCGGTTCCGCGTTCGTGCTAAGCCCGTATTGATGGAAAAAATTGTGGCGGCTGGCGGTGCGTTGACTAAGGTTTTCTTAGGGGGTAAAATTGTAAATACAGACGTGAATCGATTGTAACCCTAGGGTTTCTATGATCTATAAATAGAAGCCCTAAACCTCTCTTTAGGGTATGCCTCTTTTCATTGATAAAAATTCAGAAATCTTTTGTAAAGTTTAGAGAGTATCAATAAAGTAAGTAGGTTCTTTTATTTTGCCCTAGTTCTTAATTTTTCTTTCTGCCCTAGTTTAAATTTATTCTCTGCCCTAGTTTAAATTAGATTAGAACTTTTTCTTAATCTGCAGTAGTTAGATAATTAATCTCTTAAATCGAAAACTCAAATAAAAATCATGTCTTTCATAGATCCCCTAATGAGTGAGTAGTTCCTCGCTTGTTAGGGTTAGGAATAGGGAAGGTTTGAGAGATGCAAATCTCTCACCCCTTTCTTGCCCATCACATATTAATTATTAGGACTCCATGCATACATACACATACCGCTCCCTACGGCACCCTACCTACGAGGTAACGGTGATACCGTAGTATAAAAGACCGAATGTGCATGTCTTCCATGGAGGTTAGGGTAAGGATTAAGAAAGGACGGACAAGGACCTAGAGGAAGAAACATTGTTTCTTCCCGATCGTCCCAATCCCCATTATTAATAATTACCATAACACCTAAAGAAGATCTAATTTAGGGCATTAAAAGCTGTGGGAAATCTTAATTTTCCAAACTTACCCTAAACCTAACCCTAGCAAGATTTCTAATCCTAGTCTAAGTCAACTTAGTTTTTAGAGATAAAGATCCAAACCCCATTTGGAATTAACTCGTTAAAACAATTAGGAAATACACAACATCCCTGTGGACCGACCCGTATTCACCGGCTAGCTACCAAGCGACGCCGTTCTTGATTGCGGTAAAAATATTTTTGATCACAAAACTTAGCACAAATCAATATTCCTAGCTCCGGACTTCAATTGCAAAACATACAGTATAAAAGTCCTACAGATGTCCACCCTACTTCAGCAAAAAATCGGCGCGACATAGTCAAAGCAAAAAACGAAGTGACAGCATATTCCTAACTTCGGGTCTTGACGGCAGTACATACAAAGCCTAAAGACCGTTGGAGATCATCTCACCCCAGAAGGGTGCGGTTATGACTCATCGGGGCTCCAAATTAAGCCCAATCTCAAGTGAAAAACGCCACGGCAAATACCTAACGCTTGTTCTTATGACGGTAATACAAATACCAGCCTCAGAAGGGATCAAAGGCACGACAGTCGCGGGGCTACTCGAACAGCGGCTTAAAAACTGCATATCGAGGAATTCATCAGCCAATGCGACGGTACCACGGACTAAAACCCTAGTACCACAAACCTAACGGACCCCTGTCATAAAAGAATGGGGGTTATCTACATACAACGTTTGGACAAGTTTGCCTGTAAACCCAAAGGAGGTAAACTAAAGACACTCCGAAATGAGTACGTAAACTAGAGACTCCGAAATGAGTGAATAAACTACTAACTCCGAAATGAGTACATAAACTAGAGACTCTGAATTGAGTACGTAAACTAAAGACTCTGAAATAAGTGAATAAACTATAAACTCTGAAATGGGTACATAAACTAGAGACTCTGAAATGAGTGAATAAACTATAAACTCCGAAATGAGTACATAAACTACTTCGTGCCAGATCAAGACATCAAGAAACAGAAAGGTCAAAATTTTAAAAGTTATATACGATACGCCAACCCGAAACCAGCTATATGCTATGCATTACTCTACACTAGTTTACTCACGGATATACCTCCGGGAGCAAGGTAGCTGGGAGAAGCATTTGTTCATATCAGTCCAGTGTTCACCTACATCTAGATGCATATTTGAATGAGAAATAGCGTTGAAAGTATGCTCATTTATGTGTGCGTGTGTGTGCGCTACGTATGCGCGCATCATTGGCATTCATACGCAGTAGAAACTCCTAAGGGTAAAGTGCAAAGAATATATGCAGATGCAAGATGCCCACATGAATATGTGCTGGGGGTGAAACATTCAGCGGTCAACGATAAAGAAACACATTTAAATAAACATTTTATTCTACAGGAAATAGATCACCAAATACGGGATCAAAAGTAGAAGGGTTTACAAAACTATAAATAAAGTTTTCTAAAGCCCTCTCAGCCTTCTCCACCATGTCGAAACGGCGATCTTCGCTAGGAGTCGCTCCCCATCGGTCAGCGCCATGCCCATCGGCGAAGGCAGACATAATGACCCGCTGAGCCCATATCTGGTTTAGCAACTGAATAGAGCGATCTCTCAGAGGCTGGGTAATCAAATGTGCCTCATGAAAGCACTCGATCTTGTCCTCCGCTACGTAGAGCATCGCCGGAGACATCTCCGCTGGATGAGGGGGAATATCAGTGAGCACGGACAGGAAGATCATCCGGAGCCAAATGGAGCTGATAGGAAGAGGAGATCCTCTATTAGTCAGGAGCTCGTACATCACCTTGTCGCATTGGTCATCCATAAGAACGGGATTCACCAAGCGTGTAGCAAAACGAGGAACAATTCCCTCGATAGGCACCTCCCATGGTTACCAGCGAGCATGTGGAGGATTGCAAGCCATGACTCTTGATCTGTTAAAAATGGTTCTTTCCTTGTGAAGAAGAAGAAGAACATTGCTTCAGATTATAAAGAGAAGCATTTAATTATAGGCATATAAAATGTTGTGCGTGGTGGAACTAGTTCCAAGCTCTGACAAAAAGAAAGTATTGAAAAAGAAAGAATTGACTCATGAAAAGCAGAGCAAGAAGGTGAAACGATATGCTCGTATCATATAGCAGCGCCTCATGTGCATGACACGTGAGCGCCAACGCTAGTTTTTTTTTAGGATTGAATCCTATAGCAGCGCCTCACGTGCATGACACGTGAGCGCCGACGCTAGTTTTTTTTAGGATTGAATTCTTTAGCAGCGCCTCACGCGCGTGACACATGAGCGTCGGCGCTAGTTTATTTATATATATAACAACACCTCACGTGAAGCACATATGAGCATTGGCATAAAAAATATGGATTTGTCATTCATACTTCAAAGAAATTTATACATTGGTAATGAGGATGATCACAAAAAAAAGAGAGAAAGAAACAAATATCATCAAAATGTCTACAATGGTAAGACACTGAACTCTGAACATGGATTCTCAAACTCAAAAGCAAGTTTGAGCAATGCACGTTCAGCCTCATCAACTATCTTTTTGTGCATATTCTTTTAGATGCAAGCGTCAGGGTCACCACTGATATTCTCCACCCTCTGGTATGCTGATACTATCTCCTTTTGTTGAAACACACGGTGCAAGATGGCGACAAGATTATCTCGTCGTTTCTTCGAGATCAACTCTATTAGATACATAGAATGCACCTTGTCTTCAGCATCATCGAGCGCTTGGAGCGGCATAACCTCAGAGCACCCAGGTATAGCTTCCCAGATCGACCCAACAACGATCTCCAAAGGGCAAAACGGCGGGGGAGCAATCGACCATTGTAATCGTCAAAGCGACGCATCACCTCATCGCATTGGGCATCAGTGTACTCCTGGCCTTGAAAGCGACCCTGAATACAAATCTCCTCATAAGAGATAATCTCTTCAAAATCATACAGATGACCAGCCATGGTACCTAAAAAGAAACCCAGTGGAGGGTTAGCGATTAAAATACTAAAATCACTAAAGTCTAAAAAATAAAGAAAAAGCAGTGGGCGCTACAAAATCAAGATGATGGCTCATCAATGATGAGACATGTGCCCATTGTGAGAATCCAAAAGGATTCTCATTAAATAAATAATGCTCATTAAACAGCAGAGTTAAAAACTCCCAACATTCCCCGAAAGGCGGGCTCTTTAAAACAAACAACAGATTTAAATCTGTAGAAAAAATAGAAGGGATTAAAACCTCAAAAATTATAGAAAAGGGAAAAACATCCAAGAACACTAAAGGGAATAAAATTCCCAAAGTTCTTGAGATTCAAATCAGAGCTAAACTCTGCAAAAAAAAATGGAATTAAATTCCCCTAAACAGTAGGATTAAATCCCATGTTAGAAAATTCAGGGGTTAATTAATGGAATCAAGTTCCAGAAAAATGTCAAGATTGACAACAAGGTAAAACCCTAAGAAGGAGAATCAAAAATTCTTTAGTCTTGGATATGGACATCAAAATCCACGATCTATATAAAAAAAAGGTTTTTTTCATATCTCCAAAAGATCGATTCAAAAGAAAAAAGAGAGCTAAACTCCAAAGGATCTCATAATGGATTCAAAATCCAAAAAATAAATATATATATGATAAAAAGGGGTTAAGAGCTAAGCTCTGTTCATAATCCTCACCGAGAAATTTGGCAGAGTTTACTCTGTTCAAAAGAGCTTCTTGAGAACAGAGATCTAAGCTCTAGAACGAGAATTAAATTCTCAAAAGAAGAGTAAGGCTCAAAGAAGAAGATGATGAGACAGCAGTCATCTCAAGGGCCAAAGGCCCTATTTATAAGACGTGGGGTGAACAGTTCAACTTCCTAGGCGATCCAACAGTGGTAAAAGTGACGTCGTTGCACTTACATGTGAGCCACGTGAGAACAACGGCGAGCGGAATTTGTTCCCCTAATAATTAAATATAATAATAAGAGCTAAGCTCTGTTAAATTCAATGAGGCAGTACCTCACGTGTTCCCCATGAGAGTGACAGCCCCGGCGCCAGTCTTATCCTATAGTGACGCCGCACATGAAGTTCACGTAAACGCCAATGTGCAAAGCACAGAAGCACCTGTTATATATAAGAATTTAATTCTTAAGTAGTATCCACGTGCATAACACGTGAGCGCCAACGTCCAAATTAAGAGCGGGTAGAATTAAATTTTTCATGGAAATTATTTTCCTAAAACTGGGGATATTCTCTTTTAAACAGAGCCGTTGGATCAAACATCCAAGGGTGATTATAAATCATCAAATAATAGAATTAAATTCTATTATGAGAAAATATCTCCTTAATCTTTCTAAGTGAGAAAGATACTCTCGGTTGGATCAAAAATCCAATGATGGAATTAAATTCTATTTTGGGAATGTATTCCCTAATTTTTCTAAATAAGAAAGATATGCTCTGTGATTGATCTGTATTTTAGAGTTGTAGTTTAACCGCAATCAGAACGGTGTCGCGCGTAGCTAGACCGAGGTGAGTACGGGTCGTCCTCAGGGAAACGTGGAACCTTTCAATCTTACTTTAGAAGTGTTGAGAAAGGGGAAGAATAAAGAATGGTGGAAATAGTTTCTAGATCTACGTTTAAACAAGAATGCAAAATATAGATCTAGATTACTACGGAGGTAAGTTTAATATTAAAAGGGGGCTTGTAGAGTTCATTAGGATTTAGTAGTTATGGATGATTAATTAAAGATTACTCTTTTTATCCTTTAATAGATTTAAAACTAGAACGACAGTGATGCATGTAGATTAGGGTTTCTGGCGGGAAAAGGGTTCCCACTCTTAACCCCTATCTCGACATGGAACTCCGTTCATATCTAGCCTTTACCAAAACAATTGTTAATCTAATCTCTAATAGTGGTTGCGATTATCAATGAATTGATAGCGCGCCTAATTAGGATGTTAACTATTCTTTTGATAGAGTTTATAAACTTTATAGGACTTAAAAAGAGTTTAAGGATCTTCATCATCCATTAACCTACCCTAATCCCATGAACCCTAACAAGCGAAGAATTACTCGCGCATGTTGGGAGAAGAAAAGATGGAGAGAGAAATCATATTAAAACTACAAAGATTTAAAATAAGAAAACAACTACCTTTATTAATCAACAAGATCAATTACACTTTGTTCCCTTAGAAAATGATTACAAAATGCTAGTTTGCTTCTCGATCTCTTCTAAGGAGGTAGATGAACCGTTGATGATCAGCCTGGATGCGTGAGCCGTCTTGGACTTCGTGATCTCTTCAGCTTGATGATTTTTCCAAGAGGCTCTCGGTCCTTATTTATAGTCCCAAAGCCAGAACCCTAGATGCCTAATTTGGAAGCCAGAGGTTAAGATCCTAACCACCAAAATCCCAACTCCCAACTCTTCAAAACCGCGGCGGATCCGCGGCCAATAGGTGGGTTTGGCCGCGGATCCGCGGCCAAGTAGGGGAATCTTGGGCTCATTCTTCTTGTGGCTTCTTCTAGTGACACGTGGTGATCTTTTGAATCTCTGGAAACTGAAAATCTTTTCTACGTCACTACCAGAATTGATTTCTTTAGTTTACTTTCTTAATTAGGCAGGTTTGTTTTAACAACTTTGATTTCCTTGATTTCAGCCCTGCAAATTCTGCACAATAACTCAACAAATAATATTAGTAGAGTTTTTTTTATTGAGATATTTAACTTAACCATTAAGTTTTGGTCAAAGGTTTTAATAAGGTAAGCATATTAAATGGGCCAAATATCATATAGATATTATATGCGTACTTTTTCCTACCAAATGTTAATTATAATATATAAACACATGAAAATAGTATTTTTACAGATAAACACTCATATGTATCATATATTATAATAAACACTTTTTATTATATAGAAATAGTAGGGAAAATGTCATATTAAATGTGCAGTTTTATCAACTGAATAAATACCCCCAAACTTATCTTTGATCGTCCCGAGCAAACTAGTTTATTCAAGAGAGGGAGAAAAAGAAAGGAGAAATCTAAGCACACTTTCGTAGGCAACACGATTGTACTGAGCGTGTGCAACAAACCGTTAAACCCCTATGTGTCCCTAGTAGGAGGAGTGTTGTCTCCTGAGGGTTTTCAGCGGATTACACCCACAAAATCCTATAATAAAAGAGAGATGGAAAAAGTTACATATAAAGATAAAAACTATAAAAGAAAGAACTTGAAAATAAGAGTTTTCAACTATACCAGTTTTTCAGTTGCTATGAGCCCTATCTTAATGGTCGTGAAAAAGTGTTAGAAATCACATCATCCCTCAATAAAACATCGCCTTTAGTTTTCCTCCCTATCTTTCCTCCAAACATTGATCATATACCCCTACGTGTGTGAACTGGACATCCTTACACTCGGAGAATTCAATTCAAGCAATCATACTCTTGTCCATCTACCTTAGTACTTTTTAATCGATATTTAGATGGAATATGCTCACACATTTTTCATGCGACCGTTAATACTTCTTGAGGTACTAACCGACCGATTACTCATGTGCTTGCTAATTAGGTGATTTTCCTCGTCTTGCAACACCTAAGGCTTAGCAGTGGCTCATAAACCAGTTGGTCTAAGGCACTAGGTGATAAAGCACCCTCGCTATATATTTTTTATTGCTGCCTTGGCGATAACAAAACCAGTGTTCATTTTTTTTTCTTTTTCACCATTATATCTTTTATTTTCCATTTTTATTTTCTTCATACTTTGATTTTTAGACAAGAGCATTTCAAGGTATCCTCTACTATCCCGAGTTTCAAGATGTGTGTAAGTGCGTATAGTAGGGTGTCAACGTTCAAATGTTTGGCTTTCAGAATAGGAACTATTTTTCAGGCTTATTTTTATCCGCAGATTAGTAATTTCCTTCATCTTACTAACCCTTGGGACAATGGCTCATAACTACTTATTACTAGTTTTGTTTAAGAAAACATCTAACTTTCTTGCATTTCTCAAATTATTCCTATCTTACATATGTAAATTTTCACTTTCTACTCTTTTATTATCAAAAAAAATTTGTGCTTATATATAGTATAATGCAAAGTAACGCGTAAATAAGTACAAACCTCCCCCAAACCTGTTTGCAGCAGTGTCCTCACTGTTGTCTCTTTTTAAATCTCAAAAACCTGTAGACTTGGGAGGAAAGGTTATTAATGGGGGCAACAAAAATTGAAAGTGAAAATTCTCCCCCAAACTTATTTTTGGCTCACAATTTTGAGGACAAATTATATTTTAAAGAGCCAAAAATATTTAAAAAAAACCCCAAACTTGAGTTAAACAATATTAAGCATTTTAAGGGGGGTGAAGTTATTTGGTCAATATAAGACTTTACAAAGACCAAAAGTTAATACCAACCATTCAAAGATTTTATCAATGTAACGTATAGGTCGGTAGAAGAACATGTTATATAGAGCCAAGAAAAAGTGGGGAAGAGATAAGTGGGTGTATGGAAAGGGTTTGCGTGAACGTGAATGTGAGGAGATAAAAGGTGATGATAAATAAAAACGAGAATGTGAATGATCAGAAATGAGTGGAATATTGGCATTCTCGTATTTTATAAGAAGAAAGGGTGGCGGTTCAACTTCTATAGGTAGAGGTTGATTAATCACAAAATCCGTGTTGTTTAAGAATGCAAGTTCGTCAGCAAAAAGTTCTTCAAAACTTTCATCGATGGTGTAATTGAACATTTTGCTGTCAGTAAGTTTTGTGCCAGAATTTATCATACTTGATTTGTCAAAAATTATGGAGGTAAGAGACTCGAAAAACTCATCTACCTTATTTTCAAAAGTTTCCAAATCAAGTTGGCTTTCTGGAATTATCAAACTTGAATTATAGGATTGTGATTCATCAACACTTACAGAAATTATAGGAAGAATAGAAGAAGAACCTGAGAAAGTAGAAGGTGAAATGGGTAAACAAATTGGTGTGTCGAGTATCGCTGAACCAGCTGTGGGAGATGAAGGCTGAATTTCGGTCTACTGTTCGGTTATACAATTATCATCAACTTCAAGACACATTTGGGGTTCGAGAAGAATAATTAATGGCTCGAGATGATGACCACAAGGAAGTGAAAGGACCTGATGAATTGATGGGACAAACTCATGCAAATTTTCGGGTTCATCATTCAATATATCCCCAACATTAATCTACACATTCAAGTGAAGGTTATAATTCTCAAACACATCATTAAAATTATGGTTTTCAATCAATTTTGGTTCAAGAGTGGAGGTGTAGAGATCACAAGGGTTGGGTGTTGTTTCACAATCGGGTAAATCAAACACTACAAAGTCACACAACTCATCAGACATTCTATCTTCAATTGGTGAATCATTTGGTGTACTCGATAGATCTGTGAAACTGGAGTTGTGAATTTCAGTTTAGGATGGGAAGATTTGATTAGGAAGGGTGTACAGTTTTCTCTCACTACCCAAATTCTCACTTTGTCCCATGGCCGTATTGTATACTGAAAAATTTTGGGCTGATTTAGCTTGCATCCACTCTGTTGTTTCCTTTCTAATTTGGTGCGACATTTCCACATATTTTTCTAACGTACGCTCAAGACTAGACTTGGGTTGATAAGGGGTTTCAGTATAAGATTGAAATTCTTGTGGATGATTAAAACTCCCAAATGACTGATTAGAAGGACTGTCTAGAGAAGGTGTAAAAGTCGGATATGATTGATAGGAATAGAATGGTTGCGAACATTGGGCAGGAGTAGGATCAACATTATGATAAGAAGAATATTGATATTGGTTGGTTGGTTGGCTATTTTCAATAGACATCATATATGCCACAAACCGATTATGAAATTCTTCTTTAGAAAGTGGTGGTGATGGTTGATATTGGTCCGGATTGAAACTTTGGCCTTTTGCCCTAGCTATATACTCAGCAATGGACATGCGTCTAGGGGTATCCTCACTCGGAGTATCAACTGATACAGATGTAGAATTAGGATACGGTTGATAAGACCTGAACTGAAGTGGCCAACTGTTTCTATCCGCTTGTTCTATCCGATCTCTTAAAGACATGGGAGAGTCGGATGGTATACCGAAGAGATTACGAAGACAAGAAATATCTGGTTGTGGATAGCAATGCTCGGCAAGAGTTCGTCTGTTTGGGTTACCCATTATAAGAAGATGAAAAGAGGGAGAAGGGTGAAAAGATTTAAGCACTATTTGGATTGTTTTGCTTTGAAAGTGGGACTTGGGGGTTTACTCACAAAATCACAAAAAATGCACAAACAACCCTAGAACTATGGTTACCTAGGACAATCTCTAGACCGCTCCTAGACATCCAAAGGACAAGCCGCAGGATTAATTCTCTACCACCTCTTTATAACTCTTGAGGTCAGGTAAGTGGGAGGTATCCGCTATATGAATCACCGAAAATAGCGGGCCTTAATTAAATAACCACTTGCCTTAGACACACTTGCCTAGACACCACAAAAAGTAATGCGGATAAGTGATAGATTACCCATGACCTTCCTCTGTCCTTATTGAGCGCGACAATCCTTAGAGTCTTGGTCTAGATATTTTTTAAATTAATGTAGGGTTGATGCAGATGCTCGTTTTGTGATTTGTGGGCCTAAGAAGGGTGATAAAATCCCCACCTAATCTGAATTGTGGTCTTGCCCCTTAAAATCTGTATTAAAATATACAACAACAAACCAATAACAAAGTTTTTGCAAAAAGATTTTTGGGTGGCGATATTTTACAAAAAATCCTGCAGAAAAGATATTTTATTAGATTTCAGAGGAGAGAGAAAGATATATAAAAGATACCAGAGAATTTGGAAACCCTAAATCTCCTAATGCGCCGCGGTTCCGCCACCAATATGCTCTTTGTAACGCGGTTCCGCCGCCAACTAGGAAGATCTAAAGAAGATTTTTGCTACGTGGCCTCCCTTCCTCCTCTGGATCTTGATGAATGTCTCTGGATCTCTGTTTCCTCAAGTCTATGACTCCTGATCCCCTCGCAAAATTCACACAATAATCGTTAAATATACAATTTGCAGTTTTGTTTTATTATGATATAGATCGAATAAGAATTCAACACAAATAGTAAGAATAAAAAATTACGCACGTATCCCCGGCAGCGGCGCCATTTGATTGATCTGTATTTTAGAGTTGTAGTTTAACCGCAATCAGAACGGTGGCGCGCGTAGCTAGACCGAGGTGAGTACGAGTCCTCCTCAGGGAAACGCGGAACCTTTCAATCTTACTTTAGATGTGTTGAGAAAGGGGAAGAATAAAGAATGGTGGAAATAGTTTCTAGATCTACGTTTAAACAAGAATGAAAAATATAGATCTAGATTACTACGGAGGTAAGTTTAATATTAAAAAGGGGCTTGTAGGGTTCATTAGGATTTAGTAGTTATGGATGATTAATTAAAGATTACTCTTTTTATCCTTTAATAGATTTAAAACTAGAACGACAGTGATGCATGTAGATTAGGGTTTCTGGAGTGAAAAGGGTTCCCACTCTTAACCCTTATCTCGACATGGAACTCCGTTCATATCTAGCCTTTATCAAAACAATTGTTAATCTAATCTCTAATAGTGGTCGCGATTATCAATGAATTGATAGCGCGCCTAATTAGGATGTTAACTATTCTTTTGATAGAGTTTATAAACTTTATAGGACTTAAAAAGAGTTTAAGGATCTTCATCATCCATTAACCTACCCTAATCCCATGAACCATAACAAGCGAAGAATTACTCGCGCATGTTGGTAGAAGAAGAGATGGAGAGAGAAATCATATTAAAACTACAAAGAATTAAAATAAGAAAACAGCTACCTTTATTAATCAACAAGATCAATTACACTTTGTTCCCTTAGAAAATGATTACAAAATGCTAGTTTGCTTCTCGATCTCTTCTAGGGAGGTAGATGAACCGTTGATGGTCAGCCTGGATGCGTGAGTCGTCTTGGACTTCGTGATCTCTTCAGCTTGATGATTTTTCCAAGAGGCTCTCGGTCCTTATTTATAGTCCCAAAGCCAGAACCCTAGATGCCTAATTTGGAAGCCATAGGTTAAGATCATAACCACCAAAATCCCAACTCCCAACTCTTCAAAACCGCGGCGGATCCGCGGCCAAGTAGGGGAATCTTGGGCTCATTCTTCTTGTGGCTTCTTCTGGTGACACGTGGTGATCTTTTGAATCTCTGGAAACTGAAAATCTTTTCTACGTCACTGCCAAAATTGATTTCTTTGGTTTACTTTCTTAATTAGGCAGGTTTGTTTTAACAACTTTGATTTCCTTGATTTCAGCCCTGCAAATTCTGCACAATAACTCAACAAATATTATTAGTAGAGTTTGTTTTATTGAGATACTTAACTTAACCATTAAGTTTTGGTCAAAGGTTTTAATAAGGTAAGCATATTAAATGGGCCAAATATCATATGGATATTATATGCTTACTTTTTCCTACCAAATGTTAATTATAATATATAAACACATGAAAATAGTATTTTTATGGATAAACTCTCATATGTATCATATATTATAATAAACACCTTTTATTATATAGAAATAGTAGGAAAAATGCCATATTAAATGTGCAGTTTTATCAACTGAACACTCTGTTAAACAGAGCACCCTTGGATCAAAAATACAATGGTGATTAAAAATCACCGTTTGACAGAATAAAATTCTATATATGAGAAAATATTTCCCCAATCTTGTTAAAAACAAGAAAATATAGTATGAAAAACAGAAATCACTGGATCAAATATCCAACGGGGGATAAAATTTCCCAAATAATTTTTGAGACCAATTAAATCAATTGGAATCTCTTAATGAGAGATTTTCTCAAAACCGATCAACAATTTGCCTTTCCTATATAAAGGACCTGAGACTTCGAGTCTCAGGGAGACGCGAAAAAAGGAGGAACCCCTCTCATAAGCTTCTGCAAACAAAAAGATAGAAACTGCAATTGAGAATTGTCTTTCTCTTTCAAAGAAGATCTTCCTCTTTTCAAAAGAAGAGATTAAAAGCATCTTCTTTGCCTAGTCCAAGTAAAACACAAGGGTTTAACTTTTCATATAAGAACCTAGTTCTTTCTCTGGATCTGAGATCCGTAAGACAAATCTCCTATAAGTTGAGAATTTAATTCTCATCGGGAAGATTATGTCCTTCAGACACAAAATTTAGGGGAAAGAACTAGATAAAAAGAAAAGACAGAGAAGAAATATGTTTCAGGAATTTAATTCCTCTGAAAATAGGGTTTAACCCTATAAAGAAACTTAGTTCTTATAAAAGAAAAAAAATAAGAACTTAGTTCTTAAAGAAAACTTGATCCCAGACCTTCAAAACAAATATCTTGGTGATCATTAATGGTAAAAATGCCATTAACAAAGATTCAATCTCTAAAAAGAAAAGCAACCCGGCACCTCACGTGAAAAACACGTGAGCGCCCAAAAGATTCACAAAATAAAGGATTTAGCGCCTCACGTGCTTCCCACGTGGGCGCCCCTAACAAAGAACTCAACGCCTCATGTGCTTCCCACATGGACGCTTAAAACAGAAGGCCAGCGCCTCACGTGAAAGACACGTGAGCACTGAGTAAAAGTGCTTAGCACTTCATATTCAGCCAAAAAGACTGAGTGCTTAGCACCAATTGGGCAACGCCCACATCCTAGCGCCGCGCTACTCCTCACGTGAGCGCTATATCAAGTGCTTAGCGCTCCATATTCAGTCAAAATGACTAAGTACTTATCATTGGTTGGGCAGCGCCTCACGTGATACACACGTGAGTGTCATACAAAAGTGCTTAACACTATATATATTCAGTCAAAATGACTAAAGTGCTTAGCACTTATTGGGCAGCGCCCATGACTGAGTGCTTCACATGATACACATGTGAGCGCCAAAGATCCAAGCAAGTGCTTAGTACTTCTGCATAAAAGGACAAAGGCTAAGCAAACAGAACCCAAATAAGTGCTTAGCACTTTTGAATAAAAGAGAAAAAAAGACTGAGCAGACCAAGCCCAAATTGGCTAAGTCCCTCTGAAAGTTTCTTGCAACTGAGCCCAAATGCTCTGTTGTTAGATCTTAAATAAAACATGATTCTTAAAATGTTGCTAAGTTGATCATAGTCTCAAATAAGACTAACGTATCCTTAGTTAAAAATAAATTGAGCTCAAATGCTCATATGTTTAAACTGATCTTAATCTCAAATTAGATTAACGGTCCTTAAACAAAACAAAATATTTTTGAACTAAATGAACATATAACCTAAGTTCAAAACCCAAACCTCAAATCTCAAATATATGGATTTGGACTGATCCGCGCCTTACGGGCGACGACATAAACCAGTCTCCGTATACAATCCACAGGCAACCTAAACAAACAAAATAACACACGACACGAAATGAACTGCTGGAAAAAGAGAAAGTGGTTATCGCAACGCGATAATCTAATTAACTGCAGGGGCTTGCGCATGTAGGGAAGAGTGCCCCTGCAATCAAAAACCCCTCACAAATGAGGAGAAATCTGATGAAGTCTGCTACAACGGTCGCATCTATCCAAACCTCCGATATATGGTTCCATAAATCAACTTGGTATCTTCAGAGAGGTGGATGGATATGTCCAAATAGCATCTGCCCCCAAATTCAGGCAAAATGTCCCAACGTCCCGATCCAGTCTTTCAGCGGTAAACATTCGATTTGGGGACCATTCGATATCATCGAATGGATTGGGGAAGCGGCGTATTGATTGGCATTACCTCCATATTTGGTGGGTGTGCATGACGTATTCTATGTGTTTCAACTTCGCAAATATGTTCATGATAAGACTCATGTATTGGATCACTCGGAATTGACGTTGGGTAATGACCTATCATATGAAGAGCGACCCACTACTATATTGGATCGTCGATAAAAGGTTCTCAAGAACAAAGTCATTCCGCTAGTACTTGTTTCGTGGGGAGGCCTTTCGCATGGAGAATCTACATGGAAATGTGAAGATGAGATTCGACAGAAATTCCTACATCTTTTTCCTTGAATCCATGTTTTACTTGTTCTTTCTATTCCTATTTTCGGTGAATTTCAAGAAAGAAATTCTTTTTTAGTTGGGTATTTTGTAACACCCTAAAACTTATGTACGGTTTTGTAACATTTCAGAAAATATAAAATATTATTTTTTGAATTTAATATTAAAATAATATATTTCCCGAAAACTGCCCGATTTGCGAAATTGGGGTTTTCGAACAAGGGTATAAATATATACCAATAATTTTGAAATAATTGAAAATTAAAATGATTTATTCACTTAAAAATAAATTTAAAGAATTTGGCATTTTTAAAATTTATTTATGCGGTTTAAATAAAAAAAAACCGATTAGTGCACTGCTAATCGCGATTAAGCCAAATCCGTGTTTCTACAGTTTTTCATGGTTAGTGCACCATGAAATGTTTCATTTGGTTACATGTTCATTGTGTTATTTTAGTTATGGTTGGTTTTTTTATGGTGAGAGAAGAAAGAAATGAGAGGAATGATTGAGGAGGGGGAGAGAGGGGACATAATTATGAGGGGTAAGCATGCTTGGAGAGAGAGAGTGAGAATAAGTGTGAGAAAGAGGGGGGCTGCCTCAATTCTCTTTCCCCCACCATTTTACATCTCCTTCTTCATCTTCCTTAAGCTCACTTCCCTCCACTTTCAACCCCAAATATCATCTAAAAAACCTTGCCAAACCCCTATACCCTTTTCACAAAAAATGATCACCTCTTCATCCTCTACACGATGGACCAAGCAAAGTGGGATTTTGATAACATTGAGAAGCTAGGGTTCTCTTGAGTTTCATCCATGAGGTATAATCCCTACCATTTAGTTTAGTTATATTTTCCTAGCATTCTAGTTAGTTTAGAATGGGTTTAAGGTGTGGGTTTGTGAAATTGGAAAATTCAAGAGAAGGTTTGGTGACTTGTGGGCTTGTGAGCTGTAGTGAGGGTGTGCAAGACCCTAGAGATCAAATTCTGGACCTAGAACAGAGAATACAAACTTAGATTAGTTCCATGTCGGTTTTGTGTACAATTGGGGACTACAGGGAATCTGGAATGACCCGGGGAATTTCTGAGAAAACCAAACAACACCAGGGACCTATTTTAGACACCATGAGACCACCCTGACCAGACGAGCATCAACAGAGGTGATCTGGTCGAGCAGGCCAGAATTTTGGCCAATGTGGCCGGCCACTTGGTGGATTCTGCTGCCCAGGTTTCTTCTATAGGTCATATACCTTATATACATTACACCAGTATTGTTTATTCATCCCAATTTCACCTGAGTCAAAATCTGGGAGCACTTTGGTGTGGTTTTTGGTTATGTTTTCCGTATTTTTAGTGCTTGGTTTTGATGTTTGGATTTGTATTTGGTTGTTGGATGTTTGTACATCAACAACAAGGGTTGTTTGATTGTTTGTGCACGTGTAGGCCATAGGTTCTAATCTATGAGCGCACCGTGTGCCGTTTCGATTTTCCGAATTCGATTTTAATAGAAAATTGTGATTGTGTATTATTGTAGGTACCTTCGCGTGGATCCGAGACGGCGGAGCGTGGCGGCATCGACTTCGGCAAGCAATAAGCAAGGTGAGTAGATCTATATCTACGGGGGAAGTCGGGTGGATGGCGTATAGCACCCCCGCAAGTTTTTGATGGAAACCGATCTATAGGATACAGTCGTAGAAACCTAGATTAAAAAACTAGAGATATGGTTAAAGAGATATTTAGAGAAGATGTGAGTGATTGAATTTATATATTGAGATATGAGATGAAAGCTTTAGGGATGTGAAAGGTGAATGTACATCACGACTTATAGATATAGGTAGGGCACGGGAATAAGTAAGAGATTTAGAGTAGCATGACATGAGATTTATAAGATAAGATATATATATATATATATATATATATATATATATATATATGTAAATGACTTGATGTGGGATATAAATGTGGTGAAAAGGATATACGATGTGATACGATGACTTGATTGATATGTCGGTATACGGATGCGAGTCGATACGAGAGGATTGATACCCTTGCCGGTCACCTTATACGTGATTGTTATGGATGTGACCTGAGATATAGGCATATAGGTATATATAATGTTGTGAATCATGAGTGATATGCCATACGAGACATTAGGTCCGGACCCTTATGGTCATATAGGTTGTTAGGATCCTAAATTGCTTAATTCCGCTGTACGATGATTTACCGTACGTGATGAGTTTTATGATAATTGGTCCACACCTTTGATTAGAGGATGTCGTACGATAGATTGTACCGTACGGGATGTTGTGAGGCTGGATGCCGATTGCTAGATTCACCGACTCGGTCATGTTAGATACGTATATCTTATTGCAATTAGCTGGCGATTTACTTTATGCTACATTCATGTTATTCTCATTGCATTGCATATACCTATGCTAGTACACTTACACCATTATCGATGATGCGTATGTTACACTTACACAGATTGGCCGGCTCACACACTTCATCATCGATAATTGTTATGTCACTACACAGTAGAATTGCTGCATCATGATATGACTCCTTGCATGATTTACTTGCTATGTTCACATCATTACGATATTGTCACATCACTGTTCCATGTTGCACGATACGGACATGCTTACGTTTCTGTCATATATCGCATACATCATGCTTTATGATTATATACATTGAGATATGCTGTTTTCGTGATATTTCTAGATTTGAGAACCGTGGTCAAATTTCAAAGGAAATTATGTGTTGTTTTAAAAACCCGGTTTCTCTTGATATGATATTTTGAGACGTCTACCATGTGTTTTCTCGGTTCTGAGATCGACATGTGAAACCCGATTCGAGGAGTGGGAGGCACCGTCTACGTGTACATGATGGACCCGGTATGGTTCCCCCGGGCGAGAGGTGATTTTCGTAGTGTAGACGATGAGCCTGGCAGAGGGAGTAATACCTACCGGTGATAGTATTTGAACTCGGCGGTTATCCGGAGGATACCGACCGGAGTTATGAGATGGATATGGGTCGACCCGTTCTGTCGAAGCCCGCGGGCCGATCCCGCAGACGTAGTCGAAATATGAGGATTTACGTGTCGATGTTGGACACGGGTTTCATGATGTTTCGAGTGTCGATGCTGGACACTCAGGTTCCATGATTTTGATGTGTCGCGAGGGACACACGTTGATTTATATCCCCATACTTTCATGCATATGCTTTTATAATATTTACATGCGTGATGTTGTTGTGTCATTAGTTGACACGTGGATGAGATCCACATGCATACAGGCATTGATTATATGGTTGGATGATATCCACATGCATATAGACATTGATTAGATTGTTGGCACATATGCAAACACGGTCATCCTAGATATCATAATATTACCTTTATGATATAGTTGACCTAGGGAATAGTTATTTTATTCGATTTCTACCTGATGATATTTTCTACTCACGAGTTAGCAACTCACCCCCGTTGTGCCACAGTTCTTGCAGGTTGACCGCATGGATCAGTAGCGGCATCGCTGGCACACATCCGCATTCGAGTGTTTTGCTTTGGTAGGTGGTACATGTTGGATCGTACCCCTCTTGTATTATTATTCTTGTTGTATCTAGTTAACTCCATAAAATCAGAAACTAGTATTTGTATAAGTAATGAGACTTAGTAAGACTTGTGGTTGCGAGACTTAGAGCGAGAGGTATTCCGCTACTTTTGGTTTTGATATCTTTCTTATTTCTTTATCTTTTGTGGTGATCTTCGCCGTTGGGCGTCGTATACTTATATGTATGCTTTGCGTGGTTGTGGATCCGCCGTTTAGCGAAGAGCTAGCTCCCACTTGGGGATGCCTTTATTATCATTATGTATTTATGGTTTTGGATCAAAATATACAAAGGAGGTGCTGCCGAAATTTTCAAAAGACAAAACATGTTTTCCAACTAATAAAATCCACTTGCATTTTTCAAGTTCTATTATCCATGCATTTAATAAAATGTTTGTTTTTATTATACCTTTATTTCAAAACTTTACCTCTTTTATTTCTTAAAAAGGTTTAGATTTCTGGGCTTCGGCTTACTTGAATTACGTTACGCCTTTAGACATTGCGTGATTTAAGTGCCGGTGACGAGCTAAAATTTCGGGTCGTGACAGGTTTGTTTCTCGAATGAATGATATTGATTGGTTTTATTATCGTAATTATGCCTATAGATATTTATTTGATTAAGATTTCTTGGTTCGTGATTGGAATCTTTATTCAGGGCTTGTGAGACGGCTCAAGTTTATTGTGAGACGTCTCTTGTATTCAAAAAAGAATTGATCGATAGAAAGGACTGGTGAGTCGGCTCAACCTTCTTTGAGACGTCTCAAGATGAGACTCGTGAAATATTCGGCCTATATTATGTACAGCCTATTTAAACCCTCTTTATTTCTTATGCAAACCCGAGATTAATATTTTATCCTCTCGTTCTAGAAAATCCTAGCCTCCTAATCCCCAGAACCGAAACCCTAGCCATAACTTGAACCGAGCCAATCTCTCCATCATTGACATGCCATCATCGTGTTCATCATCTCGAGATCAAGCACGTTATCATCATCATTATTGCCTTCTCCTTCTTCTTGGGTCGGCGGTGACATCCAAGTCGAGATCTTATCCGTAGGATTCCAAGCATCGTCGTTTTCATCATCATGTTTGTGAGATCATCCTTGAGGAAAGTATCTCCAGATACTTATTACATGCTAGTTACGACCAGATCGGATATAACGTAACATTAATATTGTTATTACTTTGTATATCTACGTTTATATGTAACCTTAGTTAACGATATATCGAGATCTGAATCATGATATATCGAAAAACCTGATCTAGTTGCAATACTTGACATAGAACCTTAAAAGATATCACCTTTACGATGGATTTAATTGATGTATCGAAAACTGGAAACTTGATATTTCACGATTGTTTCATATTAAAGGTATGTCCTGTTATTTATCGATATAGTATCACTAGTATGTTGATCTTGATAGACAAAAGGAGTCTGGATAATTGGATATTTTGTAGTGGTTTCATATTACCTGTATCAAGTAAATTTTTAGAACTTTAAATAATCTAATCGTCTTAGAAAATAACCACGAGCCGGCTCAATATTACTCAAGCCGTCTCATACACCTAGAGAGAAAATATGACATTCTAAAGATAGAACAAGCCGTCTCAAAACAAATTGAGCCGTCTCAATATAGGGTCAAGACAGGTCAAGATAAAACCAGAGAACAATTAATAATTCTTGACGACTTTTGAGCCGTCTCAAACATCCCCGAGCCGTCTCAACCTGACGTTTAAATATGATATGGATCTAATATGTTACATCGCTTTACATGGATCGAGATATAATACCTGACATGTTATCTGACTTGTGTGACGAATTTTTATATGATTGGATTTTGATTATGCTAATACTGTTAATGCTAGTATCTTGATAATGTACATGATATGACTATGATACTCATGACATGTCGTTATTGATTATACACGTGTATTCTAGATGCCAACAATGATATGATATCTCTTGACCTGACCTGTTGTCTTGATAGACATGACTTGTACACGTTTGTTGCCATATTAGCATTAGGTAAATACTATATTGATAATTGATATGAACATGAAACCCGGGAAAATGGGAAATCAAGAATGGAACCGAACTGTAACTCAAGAGTTATTGATTGCTAGAGACTGATCAGCCGCTACGAGCCATTGCACTCCGGAATGATGATGCTGACATCATTCGTCCAGGCTTGACCTTGATTACTGCCTAGCGGCACGTCTCAAATTCAGTCCCAAGAGTCATGACAATGTGGTCCGGACACGCACGAGATACTGTTGAGTAACGAGAAGGATTGCATTGGTTGGTTTCAAGTATCCGTAAGATAGATAAGTTATAGACACAGACATTTAGGGTTCACATAACATGATTGTTTTGATTATATCATGATTGTTATATTACTGGTATTGCTCGTGTTATTGATGATCACATGACACTAGTTTCTATATAATGACATGATACGTCGCCTTCTGGTTATATTCTTATTATACTACATGTCACGCTTTGACGTATGGGTTTTGCATGGCCAAGAAACTTGGCTTTAGAACAGCATAATAACAAGTACTTCGAGAAGATTGCCGAGCTATGAGGAGTTTTCCGCTATTAGTTATTTATGGTCTAGTTTATTTTTCCAGTTTAAACTATTTCCTTGGATTTCTCTTGTGAGCCCATATAAGGGACAATATTCTTATTGTTTACTATTTATTCCGTGGATCTTGAGACTTGTTATTCTAGATTGCTTCTGTTATTGATTCTATTATTGTTATATATATATATATGAGAATAATGGAGAAAATATGCCATAGGAGGGAATTCTCTCCTATGACGTCGAAAAAATACCCCCTCCCTAGTTTTTTCCGACGATCGGCACCCACCATCTTCATCGTCATCATCTAAGATGTGGATACACCAAATTTCATGTGATTCTACAACTTTTTCACCGTTGATTTAGCAATGTAAAAAGTTCTATTGTCGGTAAACCGTTAATTTTGAACCCACTAAATCAACGGTGAAAAAGTTGTAGAATCACATGAAATTTGGTATACCCACATCTTAGATGATGACGATGAAGATGGTGAGTGCCGATCGTTGGAAAAAACTAGGGAGGGGATGTTTTTTCGACACCATAAGAGGAAATCCCATCCTATGGCCTCTTTCCTCCATTAATCTCCCTCTCTCTCTCTCTCTCTCTCTCTCTATATATATATATATATATACACTGTGCTTGATTGTTGCATGGCAGCGTAACTTTGGAAGGATGATTCCTTATAGTAGGCAGCATGGCTGGCCGAGACGCATTCCGCAATTATTGTCTTTTGAGAAGCAAGACTTGGCAACTACTCTAGTAATAATCACATGATATAATATAACAAAATCATTGTAAATGCTACATAAAGATGCATATAATCACATGTTCACAAACATTTTTTTATTCATACTAACAAAAAATCAATATACAAGAAACCAACTCCTCCTCAGTTCTCATACATTGCACCATTCGTCGATCTCAACTTACCAAAACAAATATTATCACAACACACCCACTCCATTCTTCTCTCAAATATAAAATACATGAAGCCAACTCTGGCCTCAAATATTGAAGTACTATACGCTCAATCTCCACCAAAAGAAAGAATCAAAAACCAAACTCAATCCAAAACCACATCTCAATATTACAAACAAGCTCTTCCACTCCATTCTCTTCCATGAGAATAAAATGAGATCAAACCATGCACTCTATGCTCTGCAAGCACTCAAAAAAGCTCGCATGCACACGTTGAAAGCAATTATACACTCAATCACGCCTCGAAGCCTTTGGATCGAGAAGATGCACAGGCCAATCCTCATGGCCTCTGCTAAGACTTGCGTGCAACAATAAATTGATATGTTTTAAGATATTTGACATATGGATGAAACTAACTCCACAAACTGTAGAAGAAGGCGAAAATAAGCAGAATGGATATTTGGTCCAAAATCGAGAGTCTCTTCAACGAACTATTATTGGGCGTGTCACTTAGGACTG
Source organism: Agapanthus africanus (assembly GCA_030015575.1). Taxonomy (NCBI): domain Eukaryota; kingdom Viridiplantae; phylum Streptophyta; class Magnoliopsida; order Asparagales; family Amaryllidaceae; genus Agapanthus; species Agapanthus africanus. The sequence goes on from JASDDO010000022.1 coordinate 212,580,527, forward strand.
CCATAGAGTACATAAACTCAAGAGAGAAAGGAGCCATTTGGTCATCGCTTGGCTCCAGAGATATTTCACCATTAAAACTCTTCAACTTGCCATTGGAGAATTCCTGAAAGAGAAATAAAGAGCATCAGACTCTCTTATATAAGATAAATAATATGGAAGAGGCAGCCTCCTAAAGTTACTGCCACAGCACCAGAATTCCAAGTTCTTCTAAGGATTGTGCAATATATAATTATATGATAACTCTCAAGGTTGAGGGTCCTTTTCTCATAGGCATTTTAAATGATCCTGCTCCTTCAAATCTCCAAAGTTATAGCGAGCATTGAGGAATATAAATTTACATTCCAATGCGCACCTGCAGCTTTAACCCCTTTTTTATGGTGCACTGCACCAGCAGAGGCTTTTGAGCAGCGGTATTTTTATTTATTTTAATATGTATATTTAAATGCATGTTTAGCGGAAATTTAACCTAGATTGTTTTCCTAGCTTTTTAATGTTTCTTCATTGCACCAAAACTACAAAGGTGTAGCGATGGTTGAGGAATATAATTTAACATTTTTAACAGGCTTAAAATTAGGCTTTTGCACAATCACATTTCTTTTAATTAATTCATTTTGATGCATGCTCCTTGCCACTCCACCAAACTCTTAGTTGTGATGAGAGTTCAGGAATACATTATTATAAAATAATTTTAACTTTGCTATTACCTCGAATTGTTTACTGATGGTGACAAGTATGGAACTGGTGGGGAGAGTGAACGAAGTGGAATCTGGATAATTGATACATAACTTGTGATCATCTCCAGTAATGTGGAGGCTTAGAGAATGAGGGTCCCGGTGTATGTTTGAATCTCCATTCTTTCTGAGAAATATGACTGAATTCACCTTTTGAAGCTTTGCAGCTTGGTTTTGATATCTGATATTTTCTGAAAGCACTTTGGCAATTGATTCAGCAACCATTTCCAGTTTACTTGTAACTTTCTTTACTTTTTCTCTGGAAAAACCACATCCGATTACTTGATGAGTACTCTCTTTTGGTAACTGTAAAACAATAAGCATAGTGTCTAATAAGCTTATGAATGTACTGCTGAGTAAGAACCCGTTTTAGGATTACATTGGTATCTAGTGTATGACATTTTGAAGGAAGATCACTCAAATGTAGGAAATTATAGATCCTATTTATAAAATGTATGAAAACAAAACATGTAGGAATTAAAAACCGTTGAATTTTGTAAGGTCCTGATTGATATCCTTCGCATGCATAAATTTACTCGTTGTCTAATACAACCCATTTACATCTAGAATCACCATCAAGGTTCGAGGTTTCAGCCGAAACCACCGATATATGGTAGTTTCGTATCGGTTTCGGTGGAGACCGATACGAAACCCGAGACCGATAAGAAATCCGAAACCGATCCGAAACCAAACATACAATATCGTTTCGGCTGAAACCTTTAAAAACTTATTTTTTTATACCATGTTTCCTGTCATTGTGATTATTGTAGGCGTTCGTTGTTAGAAAACCGCAAAAAGGTGAACCCAAACCTTATATTAATAGTTATTTAAGTACACTTTTCAATATATTTTGCATCATGAAGGGATTTTTAAACACTAGGATCATTGTCTTGTAATATAAAACCATAAATTTAAGTATTTAATATATCTACACTTATGCATGTTGTATTACCGTCGAAACCGAAGCCTGAACCGAGTTTAGCGAAACTAGCCGAAACCCAACAAAACTGATAAAATTATGAGAGACCAAAATCGAAACCGAATTCTTGAACCTTGATCACCATTGTGATCATCAAAAGCCTTTTCTCGTTACAATGAGGCTGGCTATAATTTTTTTTAAAGAAATACATTAAAGGTGACCAACTTCTAAGTCCTCATTGAAAAGAAAACTATGAACAAGGGGGAGGATTGCCATAATCATAAAGACTAGTTGATTTCTTTTTAAGGCATAATTGCTAGAGGAAAGATATTATATTTGTGATTGGAAATTGTTGGACTCCACGTAATGGATAAATAGATGAGTGAAACACAAAATATCCTTTCATATTTACATGTAAGATAAATGTTATTCACTGCACACTATAAAGGACGTGATGCTTACATAGATGGATAGAAAATATGATTAGGGTAGCCAACTCCAAATTTTAGGCCATCCAAATTTTAGGCCACATGTTTTAACCTTAAGGACCGACTATTTGGTAAGGCCTAAAAGGGATCGGATGCAGCCTTAGCCTAACTTATGTCTACAGTTAGGCTTGAGCCTCTAGCTTAAATCCATGACCAATGTAGTGCTACAACGGGCGTTAGAAAACCTTATATTCAGCCGGCCAAATATGGGTAATCGTTAACAGGGTCAATATCAGTTCAATTATCGGGCATTAGAATTTTTGACAGATAGATATCGAACTCTTTGGATGTAACATGAACACTCTTCAATCATGAAAAATGCATAAAAATTGAGTAATATAACTTATATCGGTCATAATCAATAAAAATGAAAGAGTCGTATACAATCATGTAATTGATCTAGCGGATAGTTGCACGTACTCATAAATAAATTAGGAATTGTATATGATTCAGAGAACCATGGCATATATCCAAGTTGAATAGATTTGCTTGTTTCTACTCCAATTTAAATGTTAAAATATTTGAACTTAAATATTTAAATATATTTATGGTATTATGGAAATTAGAAAATAGGAAACCTTTATATTTTCTGTGACCCGGTCCTATAAGAAACCTCCCAGTAAATCAAGGTTTTAAAGTTTGTAAAATTTAGTAATCCGACCTACTAGGAAGGAAAATAAATAAGTCTTTTGAAATTCGCTCCACCAAACAATATTGTCTTCTATCTCTTTCCAGTATTTCTGCATATTTCAAAACCTTCACAACTTTATATTTCGTCTATTGAATTAGAGTTCTCAACTCGTTATCACTAATCAAGTAAATGAGACATTAAAATTTGATACAGAAAGAAATATTTTAAAGATATCGGTGTCATGTCGGTCCAATGACTTTGATATCGGATGTTAGATATCGTAAAATTTTTGGTGATATTTCCTAAATATCGAATTCTACAATTTTGTATTATAAATGTCACTGATATAACTTATATTTTTGAAAAAAATGTTCTCGAAGTCCTTGAATATCTGAAGCCCAATAGGAGAAAGAAGATGAATTTCGAGAACGAAATCAAAAGGTTTTCTTGTTGAAAACCAAAGTTGAGAGAAAATCGAAATTGTCTATGAGAAATTGAAAGAAGATGAGTTGTCTCTAAGTGGATTGAGAGAAAATAGGATTAATAAGGTAATGGATCGGATAAGTTTTATTTCTTGAAACCCAGTAAAACCATAATAAGATTTTTAAAAAAGTATAGCGACATTTCTGCCGATATACATAAATTTCACTGATATATTGAAATATCTGCTGACATATTGAAATATCAGCCAATATATTCTAAATTTGGGAAAAAGAACCAATTTGCCAATTTCGTGTGGATTACTTTCCAAAACTAAAATTTCGGCGATATTATCGGATGTCCACCGACATTTAAAACACTTATTAGCTAGAAAGAGCAATCAAACATTGACCAACAAAGAAATGTGGATCAAACAAAAGTCATTTTATATTAAAGAGATGGGTCATGGAAGATATATATTGATTGAGATAATCAATTGGCAAATATATACATATGTAGCTTTAATAAATTTAAAAGAGGAAAAACTATGATGGTCTCTTGGAAGATAATATTGTGGGTGTTAATAAAACAGATGTGAACGTTATTTAGAACCTTTTCCGTAATAACAGGGTCTCTATGAGACTAGATGCAATGTCCATGGAAGATTTGACCAAGTTTTGCGATCGATTATCAATCAGATATCACTCCTCTTAATCGGTATCAAAATTATGGTTGAGAATCATTGACAAGCAAGGGACCTACTATAATCATAATTCCTAGATGGTTACATTTGATGTGATTATGGAATGCATTATGAAATTTTAATTAGTATGATAGTTGGAGACGATTTATTATTCTCTTTCACATAGGTTGACAAGGACCATTATGAGTTTTCTTTTGCATCGCATAAAGAAATTAGGCTAGTTCAAGATTAGTCTATATGGTGTGATAGTTGCAATCAAATTTTGCGATGCATGTAATTTGGATAAAGAATTAACCTTATGAGGCTATGTCATCATGTTATTAAATCATGCCATTAGATGAAAAGTTGTTGTAGAGGAGGTAGATGCTTTATCTACAAAATAGGAAAATGTTTATTGCAGTTACAAATGGCTCAAGAAAATCCAAAAATCTAGTTGACATGCTTGGTTAATGTTTGGATTATATAGCGCATTTGTTGGATTACTTTGATTATCAATGCTTTTTATGCATTTGATTTAATGTGATGTATCACATAAGAAGCAAACAGATCAAGATAGACATTACTTCGTTCAAGAGTTGGCAATTTCATGTGGAAAAATGGCATTTGTAGAAAATCTCACAAATTTCATTACTAGCATGTTATTTTGTGCAAGCTCATGAATTGATTGAACATTTTTTTGGTGTAATTTTAGTAGCGGATGATGACCCGGAAGGGCATTGGCTGCAACAGATTCTTGCTTTGTGCTATAAGCTTGGTTCTAATCCAGTCAAGATGCAGAGAATGTAGTGGTGCCCTAAATATTAGAGATTTGTTGCATGTGACTTAAATACACATTTTATCCCTATGAAAATTCTACTAATTGTAATTCAATCAAAATGGTATTCTTTTGTGATAAAAGAATCCTAATATAAGTTGGGGACCAACATTAAGTCAGAATAGGAATCCTCCATGAAAAAGAAATTCCAATTTGAGTATGCGACACATAACATTGAATTTGTACAAATAAAACTATGGTGTAGAAGAAAATAATCTCTAATGTCTTCTTTATTGGAAAAAAATAGCTTAAGGTTTTTATTAGGACATCAATTCTTAGGTATAGGTGATAGCTAGTAATCTCTCTCCTTTTGTAACCAAAGCATCCTGCCCATGGAACTAGACCATTGTGTCAAACCAAATGAATTGTCATGTTTCTGTTTTATTGCTGTGAATCTTATTATACATTGATTAGCTTGGGATATTTCCTAACATCCATCATGATCATACACATAACTTCACATCGGCTGAAATTTCAATTATTTTCAGCAATATAGCCATGCGAATTAGTTTAACACAACAGATGCATTTTGATATCCTTAACAGCGTTTAGGATTTAGCTAGCTTCTAAGCAATAGGATATTCAATAGCAACAAAAAGAAATAAGGCATACCATTACAAAATTGGTAATATTGGGTTTTTTGTTTCCATAAATTAGCCAAATTAATTTACGGCTACTTATGCTCATGCAATTAAATTCATATCAAACTATGCTACATTCTGTTCTGATGTTTTCTTTTTCAATTGTTATACCAAAATGCTCAATCTTTACGTAAAATAATGAGCTAAGATTAATCAATAATCGTCACAAAAATTAAATCACTAGCTAATTCAATTGTCGAGTGGCCTACCTAAAGATCTGAATCCGATAAGTCTCCGACCTCACCCCTTCTTCAACAAATCCCAGATCTTGCTCATCTTCTCTCGCCTCAAACAACTCCCTTCCGACTTCAATCGCCTCCTCGCAATCGATCAAGAACGCGCCCATCTCTTCGATCGCCTCCATCGCCTTCTCGACAGGACCTTCGTCGCCGGCGACTAGGGCATCGAAGCTGATTTTGGTGGGAAATTTAGGGGGAAGAGTGAGATCGGGAATCTTGAGCGAGGTCTCGAGGAATCGGGTGAGGATGACGTCGTCGACGGCGGCGGAGCGGAGCCCTCGTCCGGTGCCGATCGGCGTCGGCGGCGGAGCGGGGGTGACTCTGCGTTTGAGAGATGGACGCATTGGTGAGTGGGGAGAGAGAGAGAAAAAGGGAAAGAGTGTTGAAAATATAATTAGGGGGCTGAATTTGTTCCTTTTTGCCTCTCTCTCTCTCTCTCTCTATTTTGGACAAGTTCTTCTCTTTTCCTGCAGGGCACATGACCCACAGTGAGTTGCAGGAGTAGTTTTTGGTGGGGGGATCCCCGGTCTCATTTAGTTTTTCCAACAGGACACACAGGAACGGTGGGTTTCGATCAAAAAATAATAGTTAGTAAATGTTAATTCCAAAATGATAGGAGTTACGCGGTTTCATGAAATTAGTAAATGTTAACTTCAAAATGATAACTTTGTCTTGTTTGGCAATCATTTTGGAGTTGAGATAACCGCAAATTTTCAGTCCTAAACTGCAGTTATCTCAACTCCAATCTGCTCAAACTTAAGTAAACTCCATTTCAGGAATTTGAGAATTGCAAACCATAGTTTGCATGCCCCTGCTTCCACTTTAAAATAAACTAAGTTATCTAAACTCAACTCGGTGTCCAAATAGGGCCTTAATTGGTTTTTTCTCCATATGATCCAAAACATAGGTATTCCACATTTCACCACCAAAATTTTGAAATTTCAAATTTCATCCCAAAAGTGCTCTGTTAACCGAAAATATCCATATTATGTACTATTCTGTCAAAATGTAACTCGTGTTAGAATATTTTAATAATTGTAACGCAATAATAAGTTAGGATTTATGTTCTCTCCTCTAATCAATATGTTTTACTCAAACAACGCATTACCTTCTACAAAAGATTTGCCACGACTCCATCTTTCTCATCTCATGGAGGCCTGAATCTCCCTAAGATGTTGCCCTCCATCGATCTTGCAGCCAGCGGTCGTAAACGGTTGAGATTCGAGATTAGATTTGAATGTGTAGATCAGAAATGGGTTGTTGGTGGTTTTTGACACCGAGCTATCTGCAAGGGAAGTCCCGAGATAGGAAACCACTATAGGACCCTCCTGAAAACACTTTCTAAACTAAGTGAAGAGAGTTATAACCTTTGTAGACCAACTGTCACGACCCGAAATGGCACGTGGCTGGCACTTGAATAATATGAAGTCTATAGGACCCCATCTAATTCAAGTAAGCCAAAAATCCCAGAAATCTAAACCATTTAAAAGGAGAAAGGAGGGAAAGTTTAGTTTTAAAGCAAGTAGTTTAATAACATAAGCCGAAATATGCATTTTTAAAATCTCAAGTCTTTTCTAAAAATTTCGGCAGAGTTTCCTTTGTAAATACTGGACCCAAAAGGGTACAACATGACTAAAATACATAAAAAGACATCCCCAAGCGGGAGCTGGCTCTTCGCCAATTGGCGGTCACAACCACGCAAGCAATATAATATGCAGGGTTACTAGGCACTCTTACAAGGGACTACAAGGAATCAACCATGCCCGATTTAAAATTTAGACGTGCCGAACAACCCTAAACCAAGATCTTAAACTAGAGATTAGGCGAAACAAAGCGTGTTAAACACTTTAACATCTAAGAGTTTGGAATTACAACCTTTGTAGTCCGGTTCTTCACTTCTAAAGCTCCGTGTTGAGGTTCCTTCGCTGCGATCATCGAGTACCCGGACTCTAGAGAGGCTCCACGAAGAGAAAGATGCATGCTTGCTTCCGATTTTCGATAACAAAGATGATCTATCTTGAAGTTTCATTAACACAAGCTCTCACTTATAAATGAAGTGAACACCCTAATCTAAATAGCTAGGATAGATTAGGATGATGAAGTAGGATTTTAGCTCTCATTTGTTTTCTTAATCTCACTCATTTTCATCACTAATGAAAAAGCTAGTAAGATTTTCCATGAAAGAAGAGAAGGAAGAAGAAGAACAATTCTTTTGTGATGAATAATGAAAATCAAGTGATGATTACAAAATGCAACCATGGTTGATAATGAGAAGGCTAACCATTGTAGAGAGTTAACTAGGGTTAAGAGTTTGGGTTGGGTTAAAGAATGAGTCACTAAAATATCAACAAAATATCTTAGCTCATGACAAAAAGAAAAGCTTCTAGAAGCTTCAAGAATGAGCTAACCCAAATCAAACCCTAACCTTGTTTAACCTCCACTAATCATGTCGCATTAGTAATTATAAGATGTTACAATATTATATATCATAAATATAATATATTTTGTAACAAAAGAAAATAATACAGTTAACATATATCGCATATATATCAATGTATTACCCGAGTGAGAAAAAGAATCAATAAGTGAGCTTATATTAGTTAATGTAATTTAATATATCAAATATATAATTATACATTAAATTATCAAATCAACACTTGATCCGATAATCCGGCTATTTCATAAATAACCGACTAATATAATCTGTATCAGTTCATCGAATCAACACTTGATCCGATGATCCGGCTATATCATATATACCCGGCCGATATCTCATATCGTGAGAATCTAATACGGTATCACATACACGTATTGTTCTCGGTCCCGCACATATCATATATATGCTCCTACTCCGTTTTGCCTGAGCCAAGAAACCTCTGTGTAGGACTCTAAAGAATCGTCAATACGCCGGCAGTAGGTGATGATCATATCAAACACCCACAAGCTGCAAGCGGTCAGCTAAACGTAATAGCCACCCAGGTATTGAGCGATCAGAAGATCAACAAGCAAGCCTGTACTTTCTCGTGCGAATCCAATCAGTAACACTCCCGTACAGTCCGGTCTCTTCGTCTGATATGTCGCATATCTCGCCTAGGGGTGGTAAACGTCAGACCCCGGTAGCTTGATAAGTCGTGTCGATATGAGGTCTATAACAGTTCGAGAAACTACTGATAACACTTACCAGTAAATCTCAGCAACCCTGGCCAGGGATTTCCAGTTATAGCCAATCGAACACAGCGCAATATCAACTCCCTATACCGGGAGAGACGAATCCCCTCCTATCGCTCATTGCCTCCATGTGATTCGGGACTGTACCCAAAAGCCACCTTTTTGCACGCCCTCTTGGACGTGGTATGATGGAAATTAAAGCACAGTGGGAATCACACAAGACTCTATGACGATCTCGGGTCTACAGACTACTCTGTACCAGTGTCACCAGAGAACTGCCATCTGACGTGAGGTATAATACCATCTGGGAGTTCTCGGCGAGTCCGTTCAGTGTACCCAGTCTCTACTGAGCACCCGTACACCATCCTTGATGTCAAACACCGATGGATATGAGATCATCCATCGCCCATCATATGGGTCAAGATGCGTATACGCTAGTCTACTCTAGAGTATCGATGTCCTGTCTCGGTACTCCCACGACTAGGAACATTTGAAGGATGTACATGGCGACTACACTGTCCCCACTAGTATGATCCGCATCATAGTCCTGGTAGTCAAGTACTCATCTTAAGGGCTTTATCAACATGTAATATAGAGACAATCAGAGTACATGTTAAGATAAAGAGCAGATAGCGTACTATCATGTCGAGCAAGAAAGTCCTCCCTATATATGTCCAAGCATCCACTACAATATACATCGTATGTACAGTAATGGCCTCTAGGGCATACATATAACTAACAATCTCCCACTTGCACTAGGGCCATATGTTGTAGTATCTCATACCCAACAATTAGCTGTCGTTGATGTATCTCATACTCAACCATCCCATAAAAGTCTCTACTGGGAAAAAGGCCTTTGTGAGTGGATCCGCGCTGTTATCCTCTGTATCTACTCTTCTTACGTCGATCTCCCTGGAGATCAACTATCTCCATGATCAGGTGATACTGCCTAAGAATTATATCTGGATTTCTGATGGGACGGGGTTCCCAGGCATAAGCCACAACTCCATTGTCACACAATGGTAGGAACATAGTTCATCTCATGAACTTTTATATATCCAGACTTCCTCTTTGGTAGCATCCATGGTAACGATGTATCTTGCCTTTAATCGTCTAGTAAGTCACGGTATCTAGCTTGGAACTCTTCTAACATACCGTCCCTCTACTGAGGGTAAGACAAAGCCTGCGACTGACATTCAGTCGTCCTTATCACCCTGGAACCTTTCCAGTGATTCTCCCCAGGATCGTTTGATACCATCTCACTACAACTAGTGAGATTCCTAACATCCAATTGTTGGATCGCAGGTACGTGATTGCAATGATTGAGGGAGGACCTATACCGATATGAAAGTCTTACTCGAGATGATAGTATGCTATCTGGTTTGTCTTTATCATCGTATACATGCTTTAGTTCACTATTGCATGTTGATAGAGCCCATAGGATTCTTGCTTGACTACCAGCAGTATGATGGCGATCATATACGTGGGAGCTGGGGTCTGTAAGTACATCCTTAAAGTGTCCCTAGTCGTAGGAGTTTCGAGACAGGGCATCGATACTCCAGAGTAGACTAGTGTATACAGTCGAGACCCCGACGAGGGGCGATGGCCGGTCTCACAAGCCATTGGTGTCAGTTAGTTCACCTAAGATATATACAGGTGCTCATTGAGTACACCGGACATGACTCGTCGGGAACATGCTAGTTGGTATTATATATATCGTCAGATAGCAGTTCCCTGGTGACATGTGTACAGGTTAGTTTGCCGACCTGAGATCGTCATTTGTCTCGTGTGAGTTCCTACTGTACTTTGATTTCTACCCTACCACGCTCAAAGGAGACGTGCAAACAGGTATTTTTTGGGTACAGTCCCGAGCCACATGGAAGTAGTGAGCGGATCGTCGGGGATTCGTCTCTCCCGGTATTGGGGGTTGATGCCGCACAGTGCACGGGTGGCCATCACTAGAAATACTCGGCCGAGATAGTGGAGAATTACTGATTTGGATCAGTAGTTTCTTAGGTGGTGATGGGCTTCATACCGACACGAATTATCGCGTTATTAGGGGTCTGACTTTATCCACCCCCCTAGACTCGATATGCGATACTCTTAGACGAACGCACCGGACTGTATGGATATTGTCACTGTTAGGCTCAGTAGGGTTTCTGGATGAGTTCGCTCGTCAGCTTCCCTTCCAATCAATACATAGGCAAACGTTACGTACAACTTGTACCTCTGACATGCTAGTGGTTATACCCAGTGCCAGTGTGTTGATGAGTCATTAGAGTCCCCCACAGACAGTTTCCCAAGTTCGGGCGAAACGTTGTAGAGACCGTATGGTTTTATGGCAGGGTTCGGAAAATGCACATGCGTTTACGCACGTGTCATATTTCGGGCAGATAATACTGGTAGGTTTTGGTTTAAGCCGGATCCGAGTATTATACTGTGTAGATATAATATCTTTGTCTCAGTTGCATTTGTATTCGGTCGTAATACAAATGCGGGTATGTTTATACAGTTACGGGGTTATCCTGAAATTCATTTCGGGATCGCTTTTGGAAGTTGCCAGTTTCCAGTTTTCTATCACCCGTATTTAACATTCGGTTAAATGCGGATTTATCTTTTCTTCTTGAGGGTGAGTCATGAGGTGAGTCATGAGTGGAAGCTTCTTGATATGGTGACTAGGATTAGTGACTCATGGATGCATTAAATGCTTTAGTGACTAGGTTAATGTTCATTGGTTTGCATTTAATGTTTTGTGTGACTCATTCTTTTCATTAAGTGAGATGATAAGATCTTTCACCTTGTGGTCACCTCCCCCTCTCCTACACTCACCCCCTCCTCTATATTTGGCCGGCCCCTCTCTCTTGAGTTTGGCCAAGTTTGTTTTGGGAAAAGATTATGATAGATTTGTGTATGGAAATTTCATAGAGCTCAAATTCTTATCACCCGATTTCAAAAGGCAACTTCATTAACCGTTCGTCCATAGCTTTGGACGTAACGTGACAAAGTGTTCTACTTATTCTCTATATCAATCTTGGTCATCTCTTTTAGCAAACTTGATGATCGAGTTGCCTCGGTTCAGAGGCGGGAGCCCGTTTAAAGATCCGTCGACGTGGTGCCACCTGGACGAGACTGGAGATTCAGGAGATCGGAGCAGCCGCAACAAAGCGTGGGATGATGGTTGAAGACCGAAAGACTCGGATCGTTCGGTATAACATTTCTACCCACTTTGTAGTTTGTTAGTTTAGCTTTAATGGCAGATCCGGGTTATAGTATGCGATAGCGCCAGTTGTAAAAAGTTTTTGTTCCGCATTTGGCGTTTGTTAAACGGCCGGGGCGCTACCGTGTACTTACAGTGGTATCAGAGACTCACCATTAAGCTTTACTAACTTGTGCTAACGCCTTTAAAACATCGATCGAACGGATTTTCGAAAACCGCAAATTCCAAGTCTAAAGTATCTGTCGATTTTAAAATGGGTCTAAAAATAATTTTACATATCACAGAAAACAAAGCAGGCTTTTCTAAGCATTCTGGGAAAATTTGGGCACGTGATCCCTCATTACCACCGACGATCCGCGGTCAAACCTAGAGTTTGACCGCGGAACCGCGGCCGTTTTGTGGGAACAGTGCTCCAAGTTTTTCCAGAGAGCTTCACATTGGAAATTGTGGTTTTTGGTACTATTCGTTTGGGCCCAGATTTTATTACTGTACAGCAGATGTTCGTGGGGCCCACTTCGGAAAGTTTTGTCGATCGAAATTTTAAACTTGTTAGTATGCAGTATTTACATTATATCTCCGACCGTGAATGTCATTCGAGCGATAAACCGCGTCTAATTGCTATAGTCCTTTTAGACGGGTTTGCGAACGTGACATTCGCGTTGATGTTCTGTGTTGTGCTGTGATGTTGCGGATATGTCATGGTGGATAGCAGTGTGCAATGGTAGTGCTGTTTGGATTTATTTGTACATTTGATATTGCGGGGCGAGCGTCCAACATGTGGACTGCCGTCACTGCCTGTTTGTATAATATTCTTTTTGGGGCATGACCGGGCTGAGGTCGATGCACCCGTTGTACATATTTTTATTTCTGTACTAGGTTTACCCCGCGACGGAGTGCACGGATAGCCGGGTTCTGGAGGGCAACGGGTCCGTATCTCATGGCTTTGAGAGGCAGAGGGACCTCACTCTAGAATTGGCAAACTATTCGCCGCACTCGTAGGGGGTACAGGTTGGCCCAAGGTAGGGTACTCAAGTTACCGGATTCCGTGAAGTACCGGGTGGTCCATTCACTATGCTGTAGGGGGCTGCCTCGCTTCAGGTTTTGGCGGGTAACTTGCCGCACCCGTAAGGGTCTAGGTTTCATTGCACAGGCTATCCATACGACCAGGGGAACGTCGGGTTTCAGTAGCGGCTCTGTGAAACCCGAGGATCCCAGATTATCTGTATTATTCTGTGATGCTTATTACTTTTCTGTAATGTTGCATAATACAGAAAAGATAGTATAGTTTTTGAATCATTTGAAATCGCAACCCAAATTCTTTAAAAGTCTTACTTTCTTTCTTTAAAATTTTGGCAACACCCCTTTTTTGTAAAAACTAGCCAAGATGAATACAATACAAATATTCGACGCCGTAGCGAAGAAATAAAGACAATAGAGAGAAAGCTGTATATAAAAGACAACAAATTCACAATTAATATACAATAACGTCCTCACCAAGTCTCTAAGTCAACAATACAATAGTAGATGGAGAGTACAAGATACAACGAATGTACAATATGAAATACAGATAATCATCTAACCCACCTAAGCAAAATAGTACTGTGAGCTGATGCGGTATCTGTAGCAAAAGATGATAGATGGATACTGAATAGCCTGCCTCGACTACTTTGGGGAACAACATGAAACACCTGTGGCACAACGGGGGTGAGTTGCCAACTCGTGAATAGTAGATAACATATGCAGGTAATCGCAGGAATGTACGTACATCATGAATCTAAGATATGCGATTACAGTAATAACATGTCATGTGAATGCAGAATAGTGGAAAGTACACTAGCAGGTACAATCAATATGTGAAGCAATGATGACATGATAATAGTATGCAATAACTATGCAATAGGGATATGAGAAAGCAAATATGCAACTATCATAAGGGTACACTAACAGGTACTACCAATATATGAAACTGTGCATAAAATAGATAAGTGTGAGGTATAGGGTGGCGATTGTTAGAGGTTCTGCGTGTTCAAGTTTAGTTAATTACCGCAATCAAGACGGTTTCGCTTGTAGCTAGCCGGTTCAGTACGGGTCGTCCGCAGGGAGATGAGAATCTTTTTCTAAGTGTTTTAACGAGTTAAGTCCAGCTTTCCAGATTTTGTTGTGATTAATTAAGTGTTAAAATGATATGTAAAGAGAGCTTGTTACGGTTAGGATTAGGTTAGTTTGAGTTAGGAGTCGCTCACCTCTTTCGTTGCCACTCTTAATATCGGTGTTACGGTAATCGGCAACAACGGGGATTAGCACGACTAGGAAGGAACTTGCGAGTATAAGCTATGCTTTCCAACACATAAGTTCTTCCTTTTGGTGCTTGTCCGTCCGTTCTTGGCTCTTAGCCATAACCTCCGGTTAATTCAACCACAACCGGTCTCACTACGGAATCACCGCTATCATGTAGGATAGGGTGCCGTAATGAGCGGATTGTGGTTCAATTAACGGGAGTCGATTTTAAGATGTTGGGCAAGGAAAGAGTGAGAGAGATTTCCATCTCTCAAACTTCCCTTATCCTACCCTAACAAGTATGAAACTACTCACACATCATAATGAAAAGAAAACAAAACAAAAGAGGAAGATAGAAAGAAGGAGATTAGAAGATAATAACTAGCTATTTGCGACCTCACCTTGGCAAGGATCAAGCGTAAGCGTCATGATTGTTTAAGGATAAAGGAAAAGAGAAAAGAAAGAAACAACAAGAAATAACAACAACTAAGTTAACAAATGAAAATTACAAGCAATAATAATTTAACTAAAGAACAAGACAAGATATAACAACAAAAGGAACTTCTTTATTCATCATTCTTCACTCACAAAAGCTCACTACAAGTTTTTTAATGGAGAAGAGATGAGAAGAGGAAGAAGAAACAAGTATTCTAAACCTAGAAAAATACAAGATTAAGCACCCTTGGTTTTGGCAAGTTCTGGACTATTTATAGGCAGGCAACAGAAATTCTAGGGCAACATTCTGGACCCATGTGAAAAGACCCAAATACCCCTGAAGTTTTATCTTCTGAGGAGGCCGTACGGCCGCGGTTCCGCGGCCTAAGCATGCTTAGGCCGCGGTTCCGCGGCCATATTGGAGACTTAGGTCACCAAAAAAGGTGAGTTGCCCTGGTTTGTAGTGCCCTTCAATCTGGTATATGTTTTTTCTCATATTTTCTTCACGATTTTTCCAGAATTTCTGTTGATCAAAAGATGATTTGATGTGGATCTTTTTGTCATGATTTCCTCGAGCTCCGCGTAGATTTCTTGGATCTTGTGTTGCCATTGAGCCTTGTGCATGAAAGTGACATTGATTTGCCATTTTGTCTCTTAAACTGGTGTGTGGCAACATACGGATAGAGAGCGGAGACCCGTGTTTTATCTGTGGTTGGCAGTAATCCGGATTTTGACGTGTTTTTCCATGAATTTCACCGTTTAGAGCCGAGAACCTGTATCCTGCAATTGACTAGCAAACACGGCTCAAGAGTACCTACCGATATGCAATGTGATAAAAATTGGGCTGTATAAAAATGCAAAAATCTGATATGAACAAATACCCCTAAACTTATCATTTGCTCGTCTCGAGCAAAGCCAATTTATTCACAAAAAATTTCCTAACCTCACTTTCGCAGGGAACGCGATTGCACTGAGCATGTGCAACAAGCCGTTAAACCTCTAGGTGTCCCTAGTAGGAGGAGTGTTGTCTCCTGAGGGTTTTCAGCGGATACCACCCACAAAATCCGGTCAAGCTAATTTTGTAAAATAACTAATATCCAAACCCTAAAGTTTTGTTTCAGAAAATAACAATTCTATTATCCTAAGTCTAGACTATCGAACCTTTATTTTTCACACCTCGCTTCTTATTTAACTACAGATTTTATATGTCTTTACGTGCAGTGCAAATAGTGTCGTTAAGTTTCCAGAAGGATCGATTTACGTCATCATGTCACATAATAAAGCCCAGATAAAATTTTTGAAAGGATCACATAAGTTTTATAAAGAGTTAAGCATTTTTCAAGTTTCGTTTTCCAGTAAAGTTTCAACTTCAGAATTTCTATCTTCCTTAACAGGAAACTAGGTCTTATTCTTCACTCCACCTTTTTCTTGTTTTCATTTCATACACACCTCTGTGAACGTGCAATAGTCTTTATCAAAGAGTAAAACCTTCATATCTCCGCTAAATTTTTTTTATAAAAGCCTGTCTTTTATCAAGATTATTCTCACACAAAGAACCGTTAGGAATTTTAACTCGGAGAGAACACTTGCTTGACTTTGTTTTAATCTGGACTTTCTAGGCTTCTTAGCGAGCTTTGGGCCAATGCACCCAAACCAGTTGGTTTTAGGGCATTAGGTGTAGAAACACCCCAGCGGACTTAATTACTCAAGTTACCTAGGTCCAAAAACAAAAGACAGTTTGGCGTGAAAATCAGATGATTTAATACGAACGGAGACATAACCGGCAGTTCAATTATTTTTTTGGATAAAAGACGTGTTTAGTGGGTTTTGGTGTGTAATCATTCCAATCAAGTTCCAGATGGGTTATTTTTCAGACTTAGTTCCAATTAAGGCATCAATAACATTCCTTCATATTCACTCACTTTATAAACTATTCTTGATATTACTTATTTCAGAACAAACCTATTTGATCCTCAGAAAATCATTTATCTATTTAAAAGTTTTTAAACATAAAAGACTTGTCATCTAATTTCCAAAAACTCACGACACGTGTAGTGTGATGTAAAGACGTATATCAGCTATAGTTAACTTCAAAGAAGAGTTATTTTTCAGGTTTTCAAAATCTAAAAATAAGATTTAGTTATTCTTATTTTCTCAAACAAAACCGTCGAAATGTTGAATCAGAGTTCTTCCACAAGCTAACTTGACAGAAAAGTTTTTATATTTTTAGAAAATTTTCAGATTTTTATGGATTTTATGGATTTTAATATGCAGATGCAAAATATACATATGAATGCGAAGGTAAGAAATGCGTACCGAGCGTACCCCCAAACTTAAACTGGACAGTGTCCTCACTGTCATTGCATGAAGAGATCATTTGAAGGGTCAAAATTGTCGGTTAGCGATACACAATTTTTTTTTTGTTTTTAAAGAAAAGAAAAAGAAAAAGAATGGAAAAGAATATCCACAAATAAATACAAAATGGTTTATACATACCCCCAAACTTATTTGGAACAGTGTCCACTGTTCTTGGCTGGATAACCGAAGTTTGGAGGTAGGCAGAGGAAGATTAGGCAGGGTAAACCGGCTCCTGTAAGACCAGGAGCTCCTCTGTTGGTTCGGCGCTAAGGTACGGTTTGAGTCGGTGTCCATTCACTTTGAAAAATGAACCGTCCTTCGGATTTTCCAAATCCACAACGCCCTGCGGATATACATCCCGCACAAAATACGGCCCTTTCCAGCGAGATCTGAGCTTTCCTGGATGGAAGTGAAGTCGGGTGTCGTAAAGCAGTACCTGCTGACCAGGTACGAAGGTTTTGCTCAAAAGGTGTTTATCGTGAAACACCTTCGTTCGATTCTTAACGACAACCGCGTTATCGTAAGCCTCATCCCTAAGCTCGCTCAGTTCGTTCAACTGCAGCTTCCAATGGCTGCCCGCATCTTCGAGAGACAGATTCAGCTCCTTTATCGCCCAAAATGCGCGATGCTCTATTTCGACAGGTAGGTGGCAGGCTTTTCCGTATACAAGCTGATAGGGAGACATGCCAAGGTCGGTCTTATAAGCGGTTCGAAAGGCCCAAAGGGCATCAGTGAGTTTTAGCGACCAATCCTTACGGTTCTTGGAAACCGTCTTCTCCAGTATCTGCTTGATTTGCCGATTTGAAACTTCGGCCTGCCCGCAGGTTTGGGGGTGGTAGGGCGTGGATAGCTTATGATTAATGGAGTATTTCCGCATCAAGGCCTCGAAAGTTTTGTTGCAGAAATGACTTCCATTGTCGCTAATGATCGCTCGGGGGTGCCCAAAACGGGAGAAAATGTTTTCTTTAAGAAACCTAACGACAACCTTGTTGTCGTTAGTCCGGCTGGGCACAGCCTCGACCCATTTAGAGACGTAATCAACAGCGAGAAGGATGTACAAGTTCCCAAAAGAGCTGGGAAACGGCCCCATGAAATCTATCCCCCAAACATCGAAAATCTCCACAACCAAGATTGGTTGGAGCGGCATCTCGTTCCTCCGGGATATCCGGCCCATGTGTTGGCACCGGGAGCAAGTCTTGCAATAGTCATGAGCGTCTTTGAAGAGTTATGGCCAGTAGAAACCACATTGCAAGATCTTCTCAGCTGTCTTTCTGGGGCCAAAATGCCCGCCACACGCTTGATCGTGGCAAAATGACAGCACACTCTTGAATTCATCGTCAGGGACACACCGACGAATAATCTGGTCGGGACAGTACTTGAACAGATAAGGTTCGTCCCAGTAAAAGTGTTTTACTTGGGATAAGAAGCGAAGTCTGTCCTGACTTGACCATTCCCTGTGGCCAAATAGTTCACAATATCTGCGAACCAGGGTTCGCAAGATACTGTCAAGAGCTGTTCATCCGGGAAAACGTCGTTGATCGGAATTGGAAGCGAAGGCGAAGAAGGAAGTCGTGAGAGATGGTCGGCAACTACGTTTTCACATCCTCGTTTGTCCTTAATGACAAGGTCAAACTCTTGAAGCAAGAGGATCCAACGTATTAACCGAGATTTTGCATCTTTCTTCGCAAAAAGATGGCGCAGAGCAGAATGGTCAGTGTAGACAATGACTGGAGAGCCGATGAGGTAGGGCCTGAACTTTTCTAAAGCAAATACAACAGCTAAGAATTCTTTCTCAGTTGTTGTATAATTGAGTTGGGCGTCGTTCAGGGTTCGGCTCGCATAATAGATTACGTGTGGCATCTTGTTGATGTGTTGTCCAAGGACAGCACCAATGGCAAAGTCGGATGCATCGCACATAATCTCAAATGGGTGCGTCCAGTCAGGTGAAGAAAGAACGGGAGCAGAAGTGAGTGAGCGTTTCAATGACTCGAATGCAGTCACACGGCTCGAGTTGAAGTCGAATGGCGTATTCTTGGCCAGCAAAAGAGTCAAGGGCCTAGCAATCTTGCTAAAGTCCTTGATGAACCGTCTATAGAAACCGGCATGGCCAAGGAAGGCTCGGATATCTCTGACGCATCGGGGAGGAGGGAGATTGGAAATGACCTCAATCTTCGCTTTGTCAACCTCTATGCCATTTTGCGAGATGATATGTCCTATGACAATACCTTCGCGCACCATGAAGTGGCACTTCTCCCAATTCAAAGTGAGGTTCTTGTCCTTACATCGGGTAAGGACAGCGTCAAGATGCAGCAGACACTCGTTGAAGGAATCGCCGAAGATGGATAAATCATCCATGAAAATCTCCAGAAATTTTTCCACCATTTCTGAGAAGATTCCCATCATACACCGCTGGAAGGTAGCGGGCGCATTGCATAACCCAAAGGGCATGCGACGATATGCGAATGTGCCGAAAGGAAAAGTGAAAGTGGTCTTGTCCTGGTCTTTTTCGGCGATGGGAATCTGATTATAGCCGGAGTAGCCATCAAGAAAGCAGTAGTACTCGTGTCCGGCCAATCGTTCAAGCATTTGGTCAATAAAAGGTAGCGGAAAGTGGTCTTTCCGCGTTGCGGCGTTGAGTTTTCTGTAATCAATGCACACTCGCCACCCAGTTTGGGTGCGAGTAGGGATTAACTCGTTCGCCTCGTTAGTGATGACCGTTATACCTGATTTCTTGGGGACAACGTGGATGGGGCTAACCCACTGGCTATCAGAGATAGGGTAAATGATACCACTATCTAGATATTTTACGATCTCCTTCTTCACAGCCTCTTTCATGACTGGATTGAGACGTCTTTGTGGATCCCGGGCTGGTTTGGCATCATCCATCAGATGAATGTGATGCTCAACGATCAGGGGACTAATCCCCTTGATGTCCGCCATGGACCAGCCAAAAGCTTGCCTGTTGCTGTGCAAGACCGCAAGAAGGGCTTTCTCTTGCTCTGGAGCTAGAGAAGCCGAAATGATGACAGGGAGGGTCTCATTCTCACCTAAGTAAGCGTACTTAAGGTGAGACGGCAAAGGCTTGAGTTCGAGCGCTGGAGGTGAAACGATTGAAGGCAAGATTGGTGCAGAGGTCTCGAACTCAAAGGACTCCAGCAAAGGTTCAAAACGAGTGTAGGCGACCGAGTTGGATAGTTCAGGTAACTCATCCGGAAATTCGAAAGATTCAAACTCGGGTTGTGCGCGGCTAAGATCGTTCGAAAACGTGAAACACTCGTAGTCGTTGTCGGGCGCAGAAACAGCAGCAGGTTCGAGGAGGAACGCACTAGTGGCGTCAAGATTATCGTGATCAAACAGAAACTGCTCGAATTCACATTCTTCTGGGGTGATCTCCTGGATCGAGCAGACGTCCAGTATATGAGCATTAGGTTCGGCGGGCTGATTCCCCAACCTAAAAATGTTGAGTTCAATCGTCATGTTTCCAAAAGAGAGGTTCATCGAACCATTGCGACAATTGATCACAGCATTTGAGGTTGCAAGGAATGGGCGACCGAGTATCACCGGAATTTGATTCCGGGGGTTAGCTACAGGCTGTGTGTCTAATACAATGAAGTCAACGGGGAATATGAAGTCCCCGACTTTTATTAACACATCCTCTAGCTCACCCCTAGGATGGGTGATCGATCGGTCGGCCATTTGGAGAGTGCAGTGTGTGGGTTTCAGCTCTCCTACGCCTAATTGCTCGTATACTGAGTACGGAAGCAGGTTAACACTGGCACCAAGATCTAATAGTGCGCGGTTGATGTTCTTATCCCCAATGGTAATGGAAATCGTAGGACAGCCAGGGTCCTTCCGTTTTTGTGGTAAAGATTGTTAGTTATATGTATGCCCTAGAGGCCATTACTGTACATTGGATGTATATTGTAGTGGATGCTGGGACATATATAGGGTGGAATTTCTTGCTCGACATGATAGTATGCTATCTGGTTACTCTTTACCTTAACGTGTGCACTGATTGTCTCTCTGTTACATGTTGGTAAAGCCCTTAGGATGTGTACTTGACTATCTGGACTATGATGCGGATCATACTAGTGGGGACATGGTAGTCCATAAGTACATCCTTCAAAATCCCTAGTCGTGGGTGTATCGAAATGGGGCATCGATATACCAGAGTAGACTAGCGTATACCTTCTCGACCCATACAGATGGGCGATGGATGATCCCATATCCATTGGTGTTTGACATCGGGGATAATATACGGGTGCTCAGTGGAGACTGGGTACACTGGACGGACTCGCCGAGAACTCCCAGATGGTATTATACCTCACGTCAGATGGCAGTTCTCTGGTGACACTGGTACAGAGTAGTCTGTTGACCCGAGATCGTCATAGAGTCTTGTGTGGTTCCCACTGTGCTTTGATTTCCATCTTACCACGTCCAAGAGGGCGTGCAAAACGGTGGTTTTTAGGTACAGTCCCGAGTCACATGGAGGCAATGAGCGATAGGAGGGGATTTGTCTCTCCCGGTATAGGGAGTTAATGTTGCGTTGTGTTCGATTGGCTATAACAGGAAATCCCTGGCCAGGGTTGCTGAGATTTACTGGTAAGTGTTACCAGTAGTTTCTCGAATTGTTATAGACCTCATATCGACACGACTTATCGAGCTATTGGGGTCTGACGTTTACCACCCCTAGGCAAGATATGCGACATATCAGACGATCAGACCGGACTGTACGGTAGTGTTACTGGTCGGATTCACTGGAGTGTGAGCGGGCTTGCTCATCGATCTTCAGATCGCTCAATACCCGGGTGGCCGTTACGTTTAGCAGACCGCTTGCGGCTTGTAGGTATTTGATATGATCATCATCTGCTACCGGCGTATTGACGAGTCTTTAGAGTCCTACACAGAGGTTTCCTGGCTCAAGCGAAACGAAATAGGAGCGCATATGAGATATGTGCGGGACCGAGAATAATACGGTATGTGATACTGTATTCGATTCTCGCGATGTGACATTGATCGGTTATATGCGATATAGCCGGGTTATCGGATCAAGTGTTGATTCGATAAGTTGTTACTGATGATACCAGTCGGTTATGTGCGACATGACCGGATCGTTAAATCAAGGGTTGATTTAATGATTTAATGCATAATTATATAT
Organism: Agapanthus africanus; assembly: GCA_030015575.1. Classification (NCBI taxonomy): domain Eukaryota; kingdom Viridiplantae; phylum Streptophyta; class Magnoliopsida; order Asparagales; family Amaryllidaceae; genus Agapanthus; species Agapanthus africanus. Next base: position 212,602,726 of record JASDDO010000022.1, read on the forward strand.
TTGATATATTACTTTGCATTAACTAGTATCGGTTCACTTTAAGATGGATTTTCTCACTCGGATGTGCGCATTATATATGTGATATGATTTTGTGCACTAGCTTGTATCATGTTTGATGATACATGCTTTTTGGTTTAGTGTAAAGTGTTAAACCTTGGTTAATGAATAGGTTAGGGTTTATTATTTGTTATTCATTTATCTTATTTAATTATCCATTTCTTTATGATAAATGAATAAAAGAAAATGAAATGAAATGGTTGCTAATTTTGGATTCTAGTTGAAGCTTCTTGATCTTTTGACTAAGTGACCATTTTATCTTTAGTTTGACCCTAACCATTCCTTTAACCATGATTGATTCTCTACACCTAACTATGGTTCAATTATGATAAGAATGAATTTTTTTTCTCATTAATATAATTCTTATCATAATATATTCTTCTTCTTCTTCCTTCAACTCAAGAAGAAAAACCTAGACTACATCAATGGTGGATTGATGATATGAGTGAGAAATCCATTTCTAAAGTCTACCCACTTCCTATTTCTTCATCCTCTACCTCTTGCCAAGTAGTAGAGTGTGTTTCCTTCACAAGTTTTCATGACTTGGTGAAGGTGGAGCTTGATCTTTCGATGCCTCGACGTAGATCATCTTCGGCATGGACATCGACGACCTAGCTCGCTTATTCTCCGACGAAGCCGACTCTAGAGCCCGGATTCTTTTTGGACAGCGGAGACGACTTCGTTGCGGAGCTATGGAGGTGGAGCACCGGATCTACAAAGGTTGTATTTCCGTATTCTCTTTAGCTAAGTTGTTAGCTTGTTTTAGTTTCGCCTAGATTTCTAGTTAACGATCCGTAGTCGGGTTTCTCGGCACCGTTAGAATTTGAATTTGGCATGATCGATGCCTTGTGAGACCTCTTGAGAGTACCCAGGAACCCTACAGTGGTATCAGAGCCTAGCTAGAGCCTTAGGCGAAGTCCAGACGCAATTTGAAGTCCGAACGAACCCGAAACCCCGAACCAATATTGCTCTCTGTCCAATTTTTAAAATCTGGTCTTTTTCCAAATTAAAAATATTCAGAAAATCAAGCAGGGTTTATTAGGAATTACTGTAAATTTCATGGTCCCAATTCAATTTTTCCACCGCGGTTCCGCGGCATGAGCAAGGCTCATGCGGCGGATCCGCGGCCATACGGCCACAGTATTTAAATTATTTTGTACAGTAATTCTTAGTTTCCAGTGGTGATGTTTCTGGGAATTTTTAATAATTTTTCAAGAGTTGCATTTTCTGCAGTTGTTTTGGGGATTCGTACGTTCGATCGGATTATCAAATTTTGTCTGTGTGGCTTTCCGGATAAATTTTTGGATATGTTAAAAAGTTCGACCGGATATAAATACCCGATTTTTCCCCTGTCGGGAAATTTCCAAGTGTTGGATTTTTCCGTAGTTTAACGACGTTCTAAGTAGTGCAAGTAACGCGATGGACCCTCTAGAAGACAACAAACCTTAACTCGATTATGTGACCGTCTTGAACTGCCCTTTGAACCTTCGGGTTTGGGGCAGTACGGCGTGCCACATGTGAGGCGTTGGCTTGACCCTTCTACGGCTGGACCGTTGGTACTGAGGCACGAACTGAATGTTGTTAGACTTATTTCATGTGTTGATCTGTATCGGGAAAACTTGGGTGTTTGACTGTTCGATCGAAAAGTTTAAAATTTCTGTTTATCTGGAATGGGATACAATAATTGGAATTCACAAGTAGTTATGTGATAACTGAATGAATGTTATAAACATAGCTGTTTAGTCTCACTTGATCGGTTGCCACGGAATTTTGATGTGATCAAAAGTCCGTCGCAATCACGTAGCGTACGCGGATACTCGCCGGGTAAACTTAATAGACAGCCTCACTCCATAGCCCCGACCAAGTGACTGTAGGAGAACCCCGTCGCCGAAAGCATCCGTCCGGGTGCTCGCGGTAGCGGTGTTCCGCCTTGGTGCACTTCGTCGACGGTATCAGGGGTGCGGCCGCCTACTGAAGTTTGCGACGAGTACTCGATCAGGATGTCGGGAATCCTGTTGAATTGCCCGACTTCATATTGAAAAGAGTTTTTGATTTTGAGACTAAAATGCGGGGTTTATAATTGTTAGGCATGCGATGTCTAAGTAATTCATTTGGTCAGGCATGTGATGTCTGAGGTGGTTGCGGATTCCAACTGTTGTAGTTTTACACTTTCTTTTCTGTGACCGTAAGTGTAATATGTGATATCGCCGGTTTCGTTGCTATATGTCAACGACAATTGGGATGCGCATATTTACTTACGTTGATGACATGTGATGTTATGTGTTGCTGGATATGTTATATTGGATCGTCGTGTTTGAATAGCCGGGGGTTTTTATGTGAGATGAGTGTTTTTCATTTTCATTCATGTAAAAACTTGTATGTAATATTCTTTTTATTGGGGCGCTTCCAGGTTGCGGAAGTAGTCACCGTTTGTATATTATTTACTTTTCCGCACTAGGATAGACCCAAGGAGGAGGGCACAAGTAACCGGGTTCTGGAGTCCAGTGGGAGACCAACTCGAGGAGTCGAGTCCGGGTCTCCTAACTCCAGAATTGGTAGGGTTGCTTGCCGCTCTCGTAGGGGTCTAGGGGTATGGGTTTGGCTATTCATCACGACCGTGGAATCCGTGTTTTATACTGGCTCGTATTGAAAACACGGACGTCCTAGTATATCCAATATTTCATATGATTCTTCTGCTGCGATATCTGTGATGCGATCATGTGATGTTCTGTGATAGATACAGTATATAGTATATATGATATATTATATAGACGTTACTTATATTTTACACCCGCGCTAGCCCTGCCCTGCTCTGTCGTTAGTTACCTAACCTAACGGTGCACGAGGGGACATCGAGGCGAATGCGGATGGCATAAGTGTACGTCATATCTATCTGTGATGTTTAGGTAACTTAAAATGACGGGACTTCATTAATGTGATTAATGAAATAAAAGAAACCTAAGATGTTGTAGAATCGAATTTCAAAATAAAAACAGGTAGCTACAGTTCTTGCTTTGCACAGAGGTATATGTGATATATCCTGCACCTTATTCGATAAGGAAAGGACCGAGATCCCTTCACCGGGAGTGACTCCTTTAGCAATAACTGGCAGATGCTACACACTCGGTTTGTCTTTTGATAGCTTTTAAGAGTTTTTTGCTTTGCACAGTGTTATATATGATATATCCCGCACCTCATTCGACGAGGAAAGGACCGACGATCCCTTCACCGGGAGTGACTCCTTTAGCAAAACTAGAAAAGCCTCAAAAGCACTCCATTTTAAAAATCATTTGATTCTACAACGATATCAAGTTCATTACGCAATAGGTTTTCAGAAAAACCTGTCGTAGCCCTCCGTCATTTCAGATATGTACTGGTTAGTATTCGTGCTACGTTTGTTGACCTCTGTCAAGGCGTAGTGTGCGGTAGCTGATTAGCGCTTATCTGCATAAGCATATGATGTGATTGATTTAGGGTAGTCGTGCGACCTTGTTGGCCTCTGTCAAGGGTCGTGCGGGTGGGTTTACTTCAATCAAGAAATGACGGGTTGAACTTGACTAGCACCCTATGGTTTGTTGACCTCTGTCAAGGTCATAGGACGCTAGGGGCAAAATATTATCGGGAATTTCAAGTGTTGAAATTTGCAATGAGATTGCATACCTTCTATGAGATAGTTGGATCCCGATACCCGCTGCGAGTAAGAGTTACTCCTGGGAGAGTTTTATACATTACAATTAGCCGATCAAGTAGGTGTCTAGAAAGGTGTCAACGGGGTTACGCCTCTGGGAAAACGAGGTTTACATTAATTAGGTTCGTGCGAAAGCACGGGGGACCTCCCTCAAAGTACCGACACTGGCCTGGCTGAAAGATTGGCGAACTTGTAGTGTGTAATTAATCCCGGCTAGTCTTTCCTTTTAGGGTTTGAAGGAAGATTTGATAAAAAGCAGTGGGAGCCATCCTGATTAGATAAAATAATAACCAATCTATTCTTGCAAGAGCGCACGCTGAGTGTTTTCTTCTCTCTCTCTCTCCTGGTAGCGACCATATCACGCCTTAATCAAGATAACAAAACGGATATTTGACCGAACTCGCTTGTTATACTGAGCTGGGGAACGTTGGTCCCGCTCCTACTTATAATTGTTATAAGACAGAGCAGGAAATTGGGGAATACCAGATTTCCCGTGCCGCCCAAACGAAGAGAGTGCTTGTTGATGCATCATCTTCGGGTGTGTTCATCATACAGAACTGTTTCTCAGTATCCTCCGCATCCTGGCATATGATACCGGATCAGGATCCCAGATATGTAATCTGTTACATAGGGCTACAAAAGGGTAGAAAAACTGAGAACGGGTGATAAGTTTCATGAGGCAGAAAACGGGGCAAGTGTTGCAGCCAAGTCTGTTGGTCACTGTCACCCTGTATTGTAATACATTGATTCTGAACGAATGTTATTAGATACCGAACCTGATATACAAAATCATATCTGTCTCTTTATTAGTAAAGAAACGATAAAATTTCGTATTGTTGGATAATGTTTTGAACATTTCCTATATCAAAAGTTGATCGGTTCAGGCACGTTGTCTAAAAGCATTAACGTTCTAAATCAAACTACAGTTCTTAGTATACGGAACACACACAAGAGGAAGAGTTCAGAAATGGACGGATCCTTCTTGAGGTATTGTAGACTAGGTCATATCAATGCGACCCGACTGGCTGGAGTTACATAAAGATGCATATTTAAATTGGTTTGAATTTACATCTTGTGAAACTCGCCAGTCATGTCATAAAGATAAGATGACCACAGCTCTGTTTACTGGAAACAGAGAAAGAGTTAGTAAACTCTTGGGATGATACATGTTGATGTATGTAAGTCCCCTGTCTACACATACCAAGACCGGTTCTTTTTACTTCATTACATTCTCTGATAATCTTTCGAGATTCAGACCTATGTTCCTGTTGAAACACAAGTCCGAACCTTTTAAGATATTCACAGAATATAAGTTAGAAGTAGAGAACCAAAATACGGGTATAAGTATTATGTCCTATGATGAGATCAAGGAGGAGAATACTTGAGCACGGAAATTCCTGGACTATTCTAAAGGAGAATGAGATTCTCTCTCAGAATTACTCCTCCGTATACACCATAGCACGATGGTATATCGGGGCAGAGCAATCAACACCCTATGTGATATGGTGTGCTCTATGATGAGTACTACTGAGTTACCTATTTCCTTTTGAGGGTTATGCACTTATGAAGATGCATACCTATTGAATAGGGTTCTAATCAAATCAGTTGCCTACCGCTTCATATGAGATATGGAAACGGAAGAGCCCATATCTTAAGTTAGTTAAGATTTGGGTTGTCCGGCCTATGTCTAAAATCAAAATCCGGACAAGCTCGAGGCAAGGTCTGTAATGTACAACTGGAAAGGTTCCAGCTATACAATTTGCAGGAGATGATTTGGTAGAACCGAAGGATTCAGTAGATTCCAACGAACCTCAGCCTCTCCGCCGATCTAGTAGGGTTCCTCACCCACCTGAGAGATACTTTGGTTTCTCTATGACAGTGGGAGCGAGGATTGCATCATGAGATGATGACCCAACTAGTTTCGAGCTGGCCATCGGGAGTAAGACTCTGTAAGAATGGCTGGATGCTTAGCGATCTGAGATGGAATCCTTATACACCAACAAAGTATGGACTTTGGTTGCTATATCTGAAGGGTTAAATCCCCATCAGGAGCAAGTATATCTTGAGAAGATTATTTGGTGTACATGGAAGAGTTGAGACTTTCAAAGCTAGACTTGTTAAAGGTTTTCGTCATCGACTAGGCGTGGATAATGATGAAACCTTTTCCAGTATCTATGCTTAAGTCTATCCAGATCCTACTTGCCACGGCTACATACCATGACTACGATATCTGGCGGTTGGGTGCCATGACATATTTTCTAAATGATGATTTGGAAGAGAGCGTCTATAAGTACACAGCCAGAGGGCCTCGTAGATAGTGGGAACAGCGGAAACGTGCGCAAGATGTTTTATAAGATAAAGCAGGCATCGCGGAGTTGGAACGTCTGTTTTGATGCGTTAGTCAAAGAAGTTGACATCATCAAAATGGTAGATGAACCTTGTATATACAAAAAGGTAGTAGGGAGTATGGTGGTGATCCTCGTATAGTACGTGGATGACATACTCTTGATAAGGAAAGAGTTTCCTATGCTACGCTCGGTCAATCTCCGCTTATCACAATGATTCTCCAGATAGGATCAAAATGATAGCTACTAAATCCTGGGTTTTGGATCTATGAGATAGATTTAAATGGATGTTAGGACACTCAGTAGTTGTAGTGAGTTGGTATCAAGCGATCCTGGGGAGTATCACTGGAAGTGTTCCAGGGTGATAAAGACGACTGAATGTCAGTCGCAGGCATTGTCTTTACCCTCAGTAAAGGGACGGTATGTTGGAAGAGTTCCAAGCTAGATACCGTGACATACTAGACGATAAAGGCAGGATACATCGCTACTTAAGATGCTACCAAAGAGGCTGTTTGGATGTATAATGGTTCATGAGATGAACTATGTTCCTCCCATTATGTGACAATGGAGTTGTGGCTTTTGCCAAGGAACGCAGGTCCCATCAGTGATCCAGACTTATTCTAAGGCAGTATCACCTGATCATGGAGATGGTTGATCTCCAGGATGATCGAGGCAAGGAGAGCAGATTTAGAGGATAACGCAGCGGATCCACTCACGAAGGCCTATTCCCAGAGAGAGACTTTTATGGGATGGTTAAGTATGAGATACTACAACCACTGCTACAGATGGCCCTAGTGCAAGTGGGAGATTGTTAGTTATATGTATGCCCTAGAGGCCATTACTGTACATTGGATGTATATTGTAGTGGATGCTGGGACATATATAGGGAGGACTTTCTTGCTCGACATGATAGTATGCTATCTGGTTACTCTTTACCTTAACGTGTGCACTGATTGTCTCTCTGTTACATGTTGGTAAAGCCCTTAGGATGTGTTCTTGACTATCTGGACTATGATGCGGATTATACTAGTGGGGACATGGTAGTCCATAAGTACATCCTTCAAAGTCCCTAGTCGTGGGTGTATCGAAATGGGGCATCGATATACCAGAGTAGACTAGCGTATACCTTCTCGACCCATACAGATGGGCGATGGATGATCCCATATCCATTGGTGTTTGACATCGGGGATAATATACGGGTGCTCAGTGGAGACTGGGTACACTGGACGGACTCGCCGAGAACTCCCAGATGGTATTATACCTCACGTCAGATGGCAGTTCTCTGGTGACACTGGTACAGAGTAGTCTGTTGACCCGAGATCGTCATAGAGTCTTGTGTGGTTCCCACTGTGCTTTGATTTCCATCTTACCACATCCAAGAGGGCGTGCAAAACGGTGGTTTTTGGGTACAGTCCCGAGTCACATGGAGGCAATGAGCGATAGGAGGGGATTCGTCTCTCCCGGTATAGGGAGTTGATGTTGCGCTGTGTTCGATTGGCTATAACAGGAAATCCCTGGCCAGGGTTGCTGAGATTTACTGGTAAGTGTTACCAGTAGTTTCTCGAATTGTTATAGACCTCATATCGACACGACTTATCGAGCTATTGGGGTCTGACGTTTACCACCCCTAGGCAAGATATGCGACATATCAGACGATCAGACCGGACTGTACGGTAGTGTTACTGGTCGGATTCACTGGAGTGTGAGCGGGCTTGCTCATCGATCTTCAGATCGCTCAATACCCGGGTGGCCGTTACGTTTAGCAGACCGCTTGCGGCTTGTAGGTATTTGATATGATCATCATCTGCTACCGGCGTATTGACGAGTCTTTAGAGTCCTACACAGAGGTTTCCTGGCTCAAGCGAAACGAAATAGGAGCGCATATGAGATATGTGCGGGACCGAGAATAATACGGTATGTGATACTGTATTCGATTCTCGCGATGTGACATTGATCGGTTATATGCGATATAGCCGGGTTATCGGATCAAGTGTTGATTCGATAAGTTGTTACTGATGATACCAGTCGGTTATGTGCGACATGACCGGATCGTTAAATCAAGGGTTGATTTAATGATTTAATGCATAATTATATATTTGATATATTACTTTGCATTAACTAGTATCGGTTCACTTTAAGATGGATTTTCTCACTCGGATGTGCGCATTATATATGTGATATGATTTTGTGCACTAGCTTGTATCATGTTTGATGATACATGCTTTTTGGTTTAGTGTAAAGTGTTAAACCTTGGTTAATGAATAGGTTAGGGTTTATTATTTGTTATTCATTTATCTTATTTAATTATCCATTTCTTTATGATAAATGAATAAAAGAAAATGAAATGAAATGGTTGCTAATTTTGGATTCTAGTTGAAGCTTCTTGATCTTTTGACTAAGTGACCATTTTGTCTTTAGTTTGACCCTAACCATTCCTTTAACCATGATTGATTCTCTACACCTAACTATGGTTCAATTATGATAAGAATGAATTTTTTTTCTCATTAATATAATTCTTATCATAATATATTCTTCTTCTTCTTCCTTCAACTCAAGAAGAAAAACCTAGACTACATCAATGGTGGATTGATGATATGAGTGAGAAATCCATTTCTAAAGTCTACCCACTTCCTATTTCTTCATCCTCTACCTCTTGCCAAGTAGTAGAGTGTGTTTCCTTCACAAGTTTTCATGACTTGGTGAAGGTGGAGCTTGATCTTTCGATGCCTCGACGTAGATCATCTTCGGCATGGACATCGACGACCTAGCTCGCTTATTCTCCGACGAAGCCGACTCTAGAGCCCGGATTCTTTTTGGACAGCGGAGACGACTTCGTTGCGGAGCTATGGAGGTGGAGCACCGGATCTACAAAGGTTGTATTTCCGTATTCTCTTTAGCTAAGTTGTTAGCTTGTTTTAGTTTCGCCTAGATTTCTAGTTAACGATCCGTAGTCGGGTTTCTCGGCACCGTTAGAATTTGAATTTGGCATGATCGATGCCTTGTGAGACCTCTTGAGAGTACCCAGGAACCCTACAGTGGTATCAGAGCCTAGCTAGAGCCTTAGGCGAAGTCCAGACGCAATTTGAAGTCCGAACGAACCCGAAACCCCGAACCAATATTGCTCTCTGTCCAATTTTTAAAATCTGGTCTTTTTCCAAATTAAAAATATTCAGAAAATCAAGCAGGGTTTATTAGGAATTACTGTAAATTTCATGGTCCCAATTCAATTTTTCCACCGCGGTTCCGCGGCATGAGCAAGGCTCATGCGGCGGATCCGCGGCCATACGGCCACAGTATTTAAATTATTTTGTACAGTAATTCTTAGTTTCCAGTGGTGATGTTTCTGGGAATTTTTAATAATTTTTCAAGAGTTGCATTTTCTGCAGTTGTTTTGGGGATTCGTACGTTCGATCGGATTATCAAATTTTGTCTGTGTGGCTTTCCGGATAAATTTTTGGATATGTTAAAAAGTTCGACCGGATATAAATACCCGATTTTTCCCCTGTCGGGAAATTTCCAAGTGTTGGATTTTTCCGTAGTTTAACGACGTTCTAAGTAGTGCAAGTAACGCGATGGACCCTCTAGAAGACAACAAACCTTAACTCGATTATGTGACCGTCTTGAACTGCCCTTTGAACCTTCGGGTTTGGGGCAGTACGGCGTGCCACATGTGAGGCGTTGGCTTGACCCTTCTACGGCTGGACCGTTGGTACTGAGGCACGAACTGAATGTTGTTAGACTTATTTCATGTGTTGATCTGTATCGGGAAAACTTGGGTGTTTGACTGTTCGATCGAAAAGTTTAAAATTTCTGTTTATCTGGAATGGGATACAATAATTGGAATTCACAAGTAGTTATGTGATAACTGAATGAATGTTATAAACATAGCTGTTTAGTCTCACTTGATCGGTTGCCACGGAATTTTGATGTGATCAAAAGTCCGTCGCAATCACGTAGCGTACGCGGATACTCGCCGGGTAAACTTAATAGACAGCCTCACTCCATAGCCCCGACCAAGTGACTGTAGGAGAACCCCGTCGCCGAAAGCATCCGTCCGGGTGCTCGCGGTAGCGGTGTTCCGCCTTGGTGCACTTCGTCGACGGTATCAGGGGTGCGGCCGCCTACTGAAGTTTGCGACGAGTACTCGATCAGGATGTCGGGAATCCTGTTGAATTGCCCGACTTCATATTGAAAAGAGTTTTTGATTTTGAGACTAAAATGCGGGGTTTATAATTGTTAGGCATGCGATGTCTAAGTAATTCATTTGGTCAGGCATGTGATGTCTGAGGTGGTTGCGGATTCCAACTGTTGTAGTTTTACACTTTCTTTTCTGTGACCGTAAGTGTAATATGTGATATCGCCGGTTTCGTTGCTATATGTCAACGACAATTGGGATGCGCATATTTACTTACGTTGATGACATGTGATGTTATGTGTTGCTGGATATGTTATATTGGATCGTCGTGTTTGAATAGCCGGGGGTTTTTATGTGAGATGAGTGTTTTTCATTTTCATTCATGTAAAAACTTGTATGTAATATTCTTTTTATTGGGGCGCTTCCAGGTTGCGGAAGTAGTCACCGTTTGTATATTATTTACTTTTCCGCACTAGGATAGACCCAAGGAGGAGGGCACAAGTAACCGGGTTCTGGAGTCCAGTGGGAGACCAACTCGAGGAGTCGAGTCCGGGTCTCCTAACTCCAGAATTGGTAGGGTTGCTTGCCGCTCTCGTAGGGGTCTAGGGGTATGGGTTTGGCTATTCATCACGACCGTGGAATCCGTGTTTTATACTGGCTCGTATTGAAAACACGGACGTCCTAGTATATCCAATATTTCATATGATTCTTCTGCTGCGATATCTGTGATGCGATCATGTGATGTTCTGTGATAGATACAGTATATAGTATATATGATATATTATATAGACGTTACTTATATTTTACACCCGCGCTAGCCCTGCCCTGCTCTGTCGTTAGTTACCTAACCTAACGGTGCACGAGGGGACATCGAGGCGAATGCGGATGGCATAAGTGTACGTCATATCTATCTGTGATGTTTAGGTAACTTAAAATGACGGGACTTCATTAATGTGATTAATGAAATAAAAGAAACCTAAGATGTTGTAGAATCGAATTTCAAAATAAAAACAGGTAGCTACAGTTCTTGCTTTGCACAGAGGTATATGTGATATATCCTGCACCTTATTCGATAAGGAAAGGACCGAGATCCCTTCACCGGGAGTGACTCCTTTAGCAATAACTGGCAGATGCTACACACTCGGTTTGTCTTTTGATAGCTTTTAAGAGTTTTTTGCTTTGCACAGTGTTATATATGATATATCCCGCACCTCATTCGACGAGGAAAGGACCGACGATCCCTTCACCGGGAGTGACTCCTTTAGCAAAACTAGAAAAGCCTCAAAAGCACTCCATTTTAAAAATCATTTGATTCTACAACGATATCAAGTTCATTACGCAATAGGTTTTCAGAAAAACCTGTCGTAGCCCTCCGTCATTTCAGATATGTACTGGTTAGTATTCGTGCTACGTTTGTTGACCTCTGTCAAGGCGTAGTGTGCGGTAGCTGATTAGCGCTTATCTGCATAAGCATATGATGTGATTGATTTAGGGTAGTCGTGCGACCTTGTTGGCCTCTGTCAAGGGTCGTGCGGGTGGGTTTACTTCAATCAAGAAATGACGGGTTGAACTTGACTAGCACCCTATGGTTTGTTGACCTCTGTCAAGGTCATAGGACGCTAGGGGCAAAATATTATCGGGAATTTCAAGTGTTGAAATTTGCAATGAGATTGCATACCTTCTATGAGATAGTTGGATCCCGATACCCGCTGCGAGTAAGAGTTACTCCTGGGAGAGTTTTATACATTACAATTAGCCGATCAAGTAGGTGTCTAGAAAGGTGTCAACGGGGTTACGCCTCTGGGAAAACGAGGTTTACATTAATTAGGTTCGTGCGAAAGCACGGGGGACCTCCCTCAAAGTACCGACACTGGCCTGGCTGAAAGATTGGCGAACTTGTAGTGTGTAATTAATCCCGGCTAGTCTTTCCTTTTAGGGTTTGAAGGAAGATTTGATAAAAAGCAGTGGGAGCCATCCTGATTAGATAAAATAATAACCAATCTATTCTTGCAAGAGCGCACGCTGAGTGTTTTCTTCTCTCTCTCTCTCCTGGTAGCGACCATATCACGCCTTAATCAAGATAACAAAACGGATATTTGACCGAACTCGCTTGTTATACTGAGCTGGGGAACGTTGGTCCCGCTCCTACTTATAATTGTTATAAGACAGAGCAGGAAATTGGGGAATACCAGATTTCCCGTGCCGCCCAAACGAAGAGAGTGCTTGTTGATGCATCATCTTCGGGTGTGTTCATCATACAGAACTGTTTCTCAGTATCCTCCGCATCCTGGCATATGATACCGGATCAGGATCCCAGATATGTAATCTGTTACATAGGGCTACAAAAGGGTAGAAAAACTGAGAACGGGTGATAAGTTTCATGAGGCAGAAAACGGGGCAAGTGTTGCAGCCAAGTCTGTTGGTCACTGTCACCCTGTATTGTAATACATTGATTCTGAACGAATGTTATTAGATACCGAACCTGATATACAAAATCATATCTGTCTCTTTATTAGTAAAGAAACGATAAAATTTCGTATTGTTGGATAATGTTTTGAACATTTCCTATATCAAAAGTTGATCGGTTCAGGCACGTTGTCTAAAAGCATTAACGTTCTAAATCAAACTACAGTTCTTAGTATACGGAACACACACAAGAGGAAGAGTTCAGAAATGGACGGATCCTTCTTGAGGTATTGTAGACTAGGTCATATCAATGCGACCCGACTGGCTGGAGTTACATAAAGATGCATATTTAAATTGGTTTGAATTTACATCTTGTGAAACTCGCCAGTCATGTCATAAAGATAAGATGACCACAGCTCTGTTTACTGGAAACAGAGAAAGAGTTAGTAAACTCTTGGGATGATACATGTTGATGTATGTAAGTCCCCTGTCTACACATACCAAGACCGGTTCTTTTTACTTCATTACATTCTCTGATAATCTTTCGAGATTCAGACCTATGTTCCTGTTGAAACACAAGTCCGAACCTTTTAAGATATTCACAGAATATAAGTTAGAAGTAGAGAACCAAAATACGGGTATAAGTATTATGTCCTATGATGAGATCAAGGAGGAGAATACTTGAGCACGGAAATTCCTGGACTATTCTAAAGGAGAATGAGATTCTCTCTCAGAATTACTCCTCCGTATACACCATAGCACGATGGTATATCGGGGCGGAGCAATCAACACCCTATGTGATATGGTGTGCTCTATGATGAGTACTACTGAGTTACCTATTTCCTTTTGAGGGTTATGCACTTATGAAGATGCATACCTATTGAATAGGGTTCTAATCAAATCAGTTGCCTACCGCTTCATATGAGATATGGAAACGGAAGAGCCCATATCTTAAGTTAGTTAAGATTTGGGTTGTCCGGCCTATGTCTAAAATCAAAATCCGGACAAGCTCGAGGCAAGGTCTGTAATGTACAACTGGAAAGGTTCCAGCTATACAATTTGCAGGAGATGATTTGGTAGAACCGAAGGATTCAGTAGATTCCAACGAACCTCAGCCTCTCCGCCGATCTAGTAGGGTTCCTCACCCACCTGAGAGATACTTTGGTTTCTCTATGACAGTGGGAGCGAGGATTGCATCATGAGATGATGACCCAACTAGTTTCGAGCTGGCCATCGGGAGTAAGACTCTGTAAGAATGGCTGGATGCTTAGCGATCTGAGATGGAATCCTTATACACCAACAAAGTATGGACTTTGGTTGCTATATCTGAAGGGTTAAATCCCCATCAGGAGCAAGTATATCTTGAGAAGATTATTTGGTGTACATGGAAGAGTTGAGACTTTCAAAGCTAGACTTGTTAAAGGTTTTCGTCATCGACTAGGCGTGGATAATGATGAAACCTTTTCCAGTATCTATGCTTAAGTCTATCCAGATCCTACTTGCCACGGCTACATACCATGACTACGATATCTGGCGGTTGGGTGCCATGACATATTTTCTAAATGATGATTTGGAAGAGAGCGTCTATAAGTACACAGCCAGAGGGCCTCGTAGATAGTGGGAACAGCGGAAACGTGCGCAAGATGTTTTATAAGATAAAGCAGGCATCGCGGAGTTGGAACGTCTGTTTTGATGCGTTAGTCAAAGAAGTTGACATCATCAAAATGGTAGATGAACCTTGTATATACAAAAAGGTAGTAGGGAGTATGGTGGTGATCCTCGTATAGTACGTGGATGACATACTCTTGATAAGGAAAGAGTTTCCTATGCTACGCTCGGTCAATCTCCGCTTATCACAATGATTCTCCAGATAGGATCAAAATGATAGCTACTAAATCCTGGGTTTTGGATCTATGAGATAGATTTAAATGGATGTTAGGACACTCAGTAGTTGTAGTGAGTTGGTATCAAGCGATCCTGGGGAGTATCACTGGAAGTGTTCCAGGGTGATAAAGACGACTGAATGTCAGTCGCAGGCATTGTCTTTACCCTCAGTAAAGGGACGGTATGTTGGAAGAGTTCCAAGCTAGATACCGTGACATACTAGACGATAAAGGCAGGATACATCGCTACTTAAGATGCTACCAAAGAGGCTGTTTGGATGTATAATGGTTCATGAGATGAACTATGTTCCTCCCATTATGTGACAATGGAGTTGTGGCTTTTGCCAAGGAACGCAGGTCCCATCAGTGATCCAGACTTATTCTAAGGCAGTATCACCTGATCATGGAGATGGTTGATCTCCAGGATGATCGAGGCAAGGAGAGCAGATTTAGAGGATAACGCAGCGGATCCACTCACGAAGGCCTATTCCCAGAGAGAGACTTTTATGGGATGGTTAAGTATGAGATACTACAACCACTGCTACAGATGGCCCTAGTGCAAGTGGGAGATTGTTAGTTATATGTATGCCCTAGAGGCCATTACTGTACATTGGATGTATATTGTAGTGGATGCTGGGACATATATAGGGAGGACTTTCTTGCTCGACATGATAGTATGCTATCTGGTTACTCTTTACCTTAACGTGTGCACTGATTGTCTCTCTGTTACATGTTGGTAAAGCCCTTAGGATGTGTACTTGACTATCTGGACTATGATGCGGATTATACTAGTGGGGACATGGTAGTCCATAAGTACATCCTTCAAAGTCCCTAGTCGTGGGTGTATCGAAATAGGGCATCGATATACCAGAGTAGACTAGCGTATACCTTCTCGACCCATACAGATGGGCGATGGATGATCCCATATCCATTGGTGTTTGACATCGGGGATAATATATGGGTGCTCAGTGGAGACTGGGTACACTGGACGGACTCGCCGAGAACTCCTAGATGGTATTATACCTCACGTCAGATGGCAGTTCTCTGGTGACACTGGTACAGAGTAGTCTGTTGACCCGAGATCGTCATAGAGTCTTGTGTGGTTCCCACTGTGCTTTGATTTCCATCTTACCACGTCCAAGAGGGCGTGCAAAACGGTGGTTTTTGGGTACAGTTCCGAGTCACATGGAGGCAATGAGCGATAGGAGGGGATTCGTCTCTCCCGGTATAGGGAGTTGATGTTGCGCTGTGTTCGATTGGCTATAACAGGAAATCCCTGGCCAGGGTTGCTGAGATTTACTGGTAAGTGTTACCAGTAGTTTCTCGAATTTTTATAGACCTCATATCGACACGACTTATCGAGCTATTGGGGTCTGACGTTTACCACCCCTAGGCAAGATATGCGACATATCAGACGATCAGACCGGACTGTACGGTAGTGTTACTGGTCGGATTCACTGGAGTGTGAGCGGGCTTGCTCGTCGATCTTCAGATCGCTCAATACCCGGGTGGCCGTTACGTTTAGCAGACCGCTTGCGGCTTGTAGGTGTTTGATATGATCATCATCTGCTACCGGCGTATTGACGAGTCTTTAGAGTCCTACACAGAGGTTTCCTGGCTCAAGCGAAACGAAATAGGAGCGCATATGAGATATGTGCGGGACCGAGAATAATACGGTATGTGATACTGTATTCGATTCTCGTGATGTGACATTGATCGGTTATATGCGATATAGCCGGGTTATCGGATCAAGTGTTGATTCGATAAGTTGTTACTGATGATACCAGTCGGTTATGTGCGACATGACCGGATCGTTAAATCAAGTGTTGATTTAATGATTTAATGCATAATTATATATTTGATATATTACTTTGCATTAACTAGTATCGGTTCACTTTAAGATGGATTTTCTCACTCGGATGTGCGCATTATATATGTGATATGATTTTGTGCACTAGCTTGTATCATGTTTGATGATACATGCTTTTTGGTTTAGTGTAAAGTGTTAAACCTTGGTTAATGAATAGGTTAGGGTTTATTATTTGTTATTCATTTATCTTATTTAATTATCCATTTCTTTATGATAAATGAATAAAAGAAAATGAAATGAAATGGTTGCTAATTTTGGATTCTAGTTGAAGCTTCTTGATCTTTTGACTAAGTGACTATTTTGTCTCTAGTTTGACCCTAACCATTCCTTTAACCATGATTGATTCTCTACACCTAACTATGGTTCAATTATGATAAGAATGAATTTTTTTTCTCATTAATATAATTCTTATCATAATATATTCTTCTTCTTCTTCCTTCAACTCAAGAAGAAAAACCTAGACTACATCAATGGTGGATTGATGATATGAGTGAGAAATCCATTTCTAAAGTCTACCCACTTCCTATTTCTTCATCCTCTACCTCTTGCCAAGTAGTAGAGTGTGTTTCCTTCATAAGTTTTCATGACTTGGTGAAGGTGGAGCTTGATCTTTCGATGCCTCGACGTAGATCATCTTCGGCATGGACATCGACGACCTAGCTCGCTTATTCTCCGACGAAGCCGACTCTAGAGCCCGGATTCTTTTTGGACAGCGGAGACGACTTCATTGCGGAGCTATGGAGGTGGAGCACCGGATCTACAAAGGTTGTATTTCCGTATTCTCTTTAGCTAAGTTGTTAGCTTGTTTTAGTTTCGCCTAGATTTCTAGTTAACGATCCGTAGTCGGGTTTCTCGGCACCGTTAGAATTTGAATTTGGCATGATCGATGCCTTGTGAGACCTCTTGAGAGTGCCCAGGAACCCTACAAAGATTGGGTAAGGGCATCACTCACAGCACTAGCCAAGAAAACTTTCTTGGGTACCTGAGACTTCCTCTTTTTCGTGCACAAGTCCTTTAAGATTTTCGCGTAGGACGGGACTTGTTGGACAGTATCTAAAAGAGGAATGTTAATGTTAACCTGCTTAAATAACTCCAGAATCTTCTCCATCTGAGGATTTTGTTTATTAGACCTCAACCGGTTTGGAAATGGAACAGTTTTAAAATTGGTTGAGTCTAATGTTGGAGGAGGAGATTGTGGAGTTGGAACGGATCCCAGAACAGGTGTTTTCGTGGAGTGAGAAGTGGGTCCGTTCAGAGCAGAAGAAGAGGAAGGAGAGCCTTGTGAAGAACGGAGAATAGGCTCAGAAGACGAAGAAGGAGGAGAAGAAGAAGAAGTAGAAGAAGAAGCGGCCGGGGTGTCATCGTTGATCCGTGTGCCAATGTTGTTTTGCAGCATCCTTCTCGATCTCAATGTGGTCACGGCACTCACATTATGATTCTGTTGTTCAAGAGCAACATGTACATTATGTGGGTGACCGGGATTTGGGAGTGGCTGGGACGGGAGCTTCCCCTTCTCTCGCTCGCTTAAGGCCGCATTCAGCTGTGCAATCTGGGCCTCGATGGTCTTGATGCTTTGCCCGTGAGCAGCAGTGTGTTGCACTAAGGACTGAATGGAAGACTGGATTTTTGCGGTGGATTGTGTCGATTGTTTAACGAACGCCTCCAGACTTTGTTCGAGCGAGGAAACCTTATCGTTGTTTGACGGAACAAAGTTGTTTGGTGGAAAAGAATTGTTGGGTGCAAAGTTGTTCGTCTGATTTTGAAAAGGTTGGGGTTGGAAGGGCTGCTGATATTGATGTTGAGTTTGTTGTTGCGCTTGTTGTTGCGGCGGAGGAGGCCTTTGGAAATTGTTGCCTTGGAATTGATTCTGATTCTGATTCCAGGCGAAATTGGGGTGGTTCCTCTAACCGGGATTGTAGGTGGAAGAGTATGCATCATTCCTCGGTCTTTGCTGAAATGCAGCATTAATCTGATCCTGTCCTTGCGAGGGCGGATTGTAAGGACACTCTTCGGTTAAGTGAAAAGGATCGGAACAACAAGCGCAGATGGTACGAAGGGGAAGAACAGGGGCAGGAGCAGGAGAAGAAAATTTGCTCTCTATTGCTTCAAGCTTTCTCGTTATTACAGCCATTTCAGCTTTCTTCGCAATAGAGACATCAAGTTGGTGAATTCCTACCCGAGACTGACCGGTAGAAGTGGAGGTAGAAGAAGAAGAAGTCGGTCTGGTGCTCTCCCATTGTAGCGTTTGCTCCGCAAGGTCGTCAAAGAACTGCCACGCTTCCTCGTCAGATTTCGATAGGAAGTGGCCCTGACAGATGGTTTCCAACAACTGCTTCGTTGCTGGGTTCAGGCCCTCGTATAAGGTTTGGCAAAGTTGCCATTTCTCTATACCGTGGTGAGGACACTGAACAAGAAGGTCTTTGTACCGGTCAAAGCACTTCCAGAAGGGTTCAGAAGGAAGCTGAGAGAATTGGTTGATTTCATTTCGAATCCTTGCGGTTTTATGATTCAGATAGAATTTTTTTAGAAACGCTTTAACAAACTCGTCCCAGCTGGTTATTGAGTGGGAAGCGGTGCTATACAGCCGTTTTTCAGCAAGATCGCATAAAGTGAACGGAATGACCCGTAGACGTATAGCATCGTCCGACAGCTGGGTGGTTTTCATCATGGCACAGACGTTTTGAAATTTATTGATGAAGATATAGGCATCTTCAGATTCAAGCCCATGAAATCGTGGAAGCATGTTATGAAGTGGGGCTTAATTTCAAAGTTGTCCCCATTGGCCGGTGGAAGAGAAAGGCAGGTGGGAAGTGCAGAACGGGTGGGATAGAAACGATCCTGGAGCGCAATTCGCTGCGGCGCTACAACAGACGGTGGTGGTGGGTTATTGGTCTCCGTAGGAGGTGGAGCCAATCCAGGGGTAGTCAAAGAGATGTTCGGATTAAATCCTGACATCGCGGAAGAAGAGGTTGGTGATGGTGAAGGTGAAGATGTATGAACAGAATTCCGGTCAACGTTGGAGTTGGCCGGTAAAGGGAGGGGTGAAAGAGGAGTGGACGGAGTTTCGACGTCTGAGTCGATCGCGTAGTCGGTAGCGACTAACGTAACACGGACTAGGCGGGCGCTAGTGTCCCGAGTCCAAGCGGACATACACTAAACGAGTTTAGTATAGTCAAAGCGGAGAAGGTGAGGGTAAGAAAACGTCAATGGAGAAAACGATGGGTGGTGGGTGAAAAATGGATTTGGAGACAAAGGGCAAGTTTTTATAAAAGTTTTTGATTTTTCCTTTTTTTTTTAGAAAGAGCTTTACAGAAATATGTACGGACTTACGGCTTTAAGCAATCACAAATAAGATATGCACAATCTCACCTAGATTTAGGGTCACCTAGGTCTGCTAGACAGCTCCTAACTGTTCCAGAGGGCTAGAAATAGGACCTCAAACCGCCTCTTCTCCGTCTAATGCGGCCAGATAAGTGCCAGGTAAGTGGGAGGTTGTCCAACGCTTTCGCGAAGTTCCTTAATTAAATAACCACTTGCCTTCGTCACACTTGCCTGGGCACCGCAAAAGTCAGATAGGATAAACGGCCGATGCCTGTAACTAGTCCTCTGTCCTATTGAGCGCGAAGTCCTTAGGGCTGAGTCTAGTATTTTTTAATTTAACAATGGTCAATGCATATGCTTTTTGTGATTTTTAGGGTCCTGGGAAGGGTGATGAAATCCCCACCCAATCTGAATTGGTTTCAAGCCCCTTAAGTCCGTATTAATGAATGCAAAGCGATAACAAATCAACTGCAAAAAATTTTTATTTTTAGCGCGGCGCAAAGAATCCTGCACAAGAACAGTTTATTGGAAGGGGGAAGAGAGTTTGCGCAAAGAATGCTGCAGAAAACACAGTTTATTGTAGTCCAGAGGAGTGGGGAAGAGCTAGAGAGACTTACAGGGAATTTTGGGCGGCTGATTCCACCAAACCGCCGCGGTTCCGCGGCCTAAGCACGCTTATGCCGCGGTTCCGCGGCTGTATAGTGATCTTGAAGCTTCAGTTTGGTTGTGGGTGCTTCCCTGGATGTCCTCTTGTTGTCTGGATGTCCCGAATCTTGAATTGTTCACTGTATCTGCTCCAGAATTTTTTAATAGACCGTCTTTTTCGTTTTGATTCGTCGCGGTGTAGCCGCGAAATATGGGTCTATCTTCCCACGTCTTTGGCACTGAACTTGAACTCCGTATTATCCTGCACACTTGCACAAAAACTAATCAAAAATAACAAGATGATTTTTTTTACAAAGTATATTTTTTTGTTTTGTTTTTCGATTATATTTATATTCACAAGTTAACCCAAAATTACACAAAGAAATAAACTACCGTCTCCCCGGCAACGGCGCCATTTGATTGTTAGAGGTTCTGGGTGTTCAAGTTTAGTTAATTACCACAATTAAGACGGTTTCGCTTGTAGCTAGCCTGTTGAGTACGGGTCGTCCGCAGGGAGATGGGAATCTTTTTATAAGTGTTTTAACGAGTTAAGTCCAGTTTTCCAGATTTTGTTATGATTAATTAAGTGTTAAAATGATATGTAAAGAGAGCTTGTTAGGGTTAGGATTAGGTTAGTTTGAGTTAGGAGTCGCTCACCCCTTTCGTTGCCACTCTTAATATCGGTGTTACGGTAATCGGCAACAACGGGGATTAACACGACTAGGAAGGAACTTGCGAGTATAAGCTATGCTTTCCAACGCATAAGTTCTTTCTTTTGGTGCTTGTCCGTCCGTTCTTGGCTCTTAGCCATAACCTCCGGTTAATTCAACCACAACCGGTCTCACTACGGAATCACCGCTATCATGTAGGATAGGGTGCCGTAAGGAGCGGATTGTGGTTCAATTAACGGGAGTCGATTTTAAGATGTTGGGCAAGGAAAGAGTGAGAGAGATTTCCTTCTCTCAAACTTCCCTTATCCTACCCTAACAAGTAGAAACTACTCACACATCATAATGAAAAGAAAACAAAACAAAAGAGGAAGATAGAAAGAAGGAGATTAGAAGATAACAACTAGCTATTTGCGACCTCACCTTGGCAAGGATCAAGCGTAAGCGTCATGGTTGTTTAAGGATAAAGGAAAAGAGAAAAGAAAGAAAAAACAAGAAATAACAACAACTAAGTTAACAAATGAAAATTACAAGCAATAATAATTTAACTAAAGAACAAGACAAGATATAACAACAAAAGGAACTTCTTTATTCATCATTCTTCACTCACAAAAGCTCACTACAAGTTTTTTAATGGAGAAGAGATGAGAAGAGGAAGAAGAAACAAGTATTCTAAACCTAGAAAAATACAAGATTAAACACCCTTGGCTTTGGCAAGTTCTGGACTATTTCTAGGCAGGCAACAGAAATTCTTGGGCAATATTCTGGACCCATGTGAAAAGACCCAAATACCCCTGAAGTTTTATCTTCTAAGGAGGCCGTACGGCCGCGGTTCCGTGGCCTAAGCATGCTTAGGCCGCGTGGCCTAAGCATGCTTAGGCCGCGGTTCCGCGGCCATATTGGAGACTTAGGTCACCAAAAAAGGTGAGTTGCCCTGGTTTGTAGTGCCCTTCAATCTGGTATATGTTTTTTCTCATATTTTCTTCACGATTTTTCCAGAATTTCTCTTGATCAAAAGATGATTTGATGTGGATCTTTTTGTCATGATTTTCTCGAGCTCCGCGTAGATTTCTTGGATCTTGTGTTGCCATTGAGCCTTGTGCATGAAAGTGACATTGATTTGCCATTTTGTCTCTTAAACTGGTGTGTGGCAACATACGGATAGAGAGCGGAGACCCATGTTTTATCTGTGGTTGGCAGTAATCCGGATTTTGACGTGTTTTTCCATGAATTTCACCGTTTAGAGCCGAGAACCTATATCCTGCAATTGACTAGCAAACACGGCTCAAGAGTACCTACCGATATGCAATGTGATAAAAATTGGGCGGTATAAAAATGCAAAAATCTGATATGAACATGTGGAATATGTCATTTCCACGGAAACCTGACATCGTGGCAGGATCACAATCCATCAAGACACTCCAATCCACAAATCCACAAATCCTCAAATCAGTCCCCAAACTGGGCTCTCACATCATATAAGTCTCACATCTCCTCAATGTACAATATCGAGTAATCTCCTATATCCCGAATGTACAAATCAACAATCATATGGGTATGTCTAATATCCAATCTCAATGAATCACCTAATAACCCAAGTCAAATCTCCAGTAAGAATCTAACATCCTAAAGGTATATATACAGAAATAAATATGATGGGGGCGATACACATATATTAGCGTCCCATTCCACTAATATTGGTGTAAGGGTATATATAACAACGGCTAAATCCCCTGTTATATATACAAAGGTATTAAAAGAAATATTATGAAAACCAATGTGCCAAGCATCGACACAGAAATCCTGACTACGTATCATACGCTATCCCGAAAACACGAGTGCCTAGCTCTGACCCTCGCCTTTCGACGTATGCATACGTACATGACTCCCAGCGGTGTCTCCGTGATCCCCCGCCGAGTCATGGGTACTGTCACCGGTAGGTACTCGCCCGCCTCCAGGCTCAATCGGCAAAATCCATCGATCTTCTTACTGAGGGGAACCATACCAGGCCCCACCATGTACTCTCATACGGCAACCACCCCTCGTATGGAGTATATAATCAGCACCGATAAAAATCATGGTGGACGCGCAAATATCATATCAAGGAAACAGGTTTTTCAATGTATGCATAATTTCATGAACTCCCGCCGTTCCCAAATTCCGAAAACACCATGTAAAAATCCAAATAAATAAATGCTCAAATCCAGGAATAATATATGCGATATACCTGAATGCAAGCATGTAAATGAAAGTATTTAGCTGAAACCAGATGTATGCAAAATCAATAAGGTACAGCTAAGTATATGTATCTACCTATAAGTAAAAGATGTCGTATACCCTCCTGGGTATAAGTAGAATATGAAGGATACCCCCCTGGGTATAAGTAAAATATGTACAAGGTATACCTGTAGCTGTATCGCAAGGTGTAGGTATACCTATCACTAATGGTAAGACACACTATAGGTATACCGATAAACTAGATGTCAAGTCTGATAAGCAATAAAATATCAATAAGGGGTTGTGTGTGACATGGCAATTATTGACGGTGTGTGTGTAGCATACATCCGTGCTCGGCAACATGAACCGTCAATAATATGTGCAGTGTCCTACGGCTGCTAGTCACAGTACAGCTATATCAAGGAAATAAACTAAAGGCGCAATTCTAACAATGACGTAGAAAATGCGACAAATATTGAATCCTAGCCCAGACGCATAACGCCATGCGGGCGATTCCCCTGTAGATGTTACACCTACTCACCTACGCTCCACGCTAGGTGAATCCTCCCATGTGCTCCCCCCTGTAGCAGTGTCCGTAGTCCCCGCCTGCAAACCTGCAAATAAGACATGAAAATCATATATAAACCAAATATCTCGCAAAACGCGATATCGAACCAAAATGAGAAACTCGCGTCGTGAACCAAACGCGCGTGTGCACGATACGCTGAATCGTGTGTGTACGCGTCTAAAACCATCGCGACACGCCGCGATACGCTGGATCACAGAATCCTCTCACGTATCGCGCATATCGCGCAAACACGACGAACACCAAAAACGATATATGATCCCAGATTTTCATACAGGTCAAATATTACAAAATTAGACATGCCAAAACACTATATAACACAGAAGACAACCCTAGCCAAGACCCCAACACCCCTGCCCCCTCCTTGGCCGCAATTTGCGGCCAAACACATTAAATCTGCGGCCTGGTTAGGGAAATAGGGGCTCGTGTTTTGGTGGTGGTGTCTATACCTAGTGTACATGTCCCAGTTTCCTTAATTTTGTCCTGAAGGCCCCGGGTCAAAAGCAGATTCCAGATTGCCAATATATCTCTTTAAAATCACCAATTTGCACAATAGGCAAACCCTATGGTATTTTAGTGTAATCCAGGGTTAAACTCAGTTAAAGTGACCCTAACAACACTTAAATAAGTAGGGTTTACCAACACAATCATCAATTTGCCACAACATCTCACAAATCACTAAAATTAGCACTAAACTAGCTAATTAACACAAACCGACGCTAATAAGCACACAAGCTAAGCAACTAAGGGATTTGGGTTCAGAAATATACCCTAGAGAATCCAAAGAAGCAGGAGAAGAAGTGTATGGGGGAGGAAGAGCTTCTGCAAGTGCTGGGGCTCCTGTTGCTGCTGCTTGCCTCTGCTGCTGCTGCTCTCTGCTGCTGCTGCTGCTTGCTTGTTGCTGCTGCTGCTCTCTTGAGCTGCTGCTGTTGCTAGGCTGATGTTGATGTTATGGTTGATGCTATGGCTTCTGCTGTGCTGTTTGGAGATGCTGATGCTGCAAGCTGCTGCTGTTGTTGTTTGAGCTGCTGCTGCTGGAG
This sequence comes from Agapanthus africanus, assembly GCA_030015575.1. Classification (NCBI taxonomy): domain Eukaryota; kingdom Viridiplantae; phylum Streptophyta; class Magnoliopsida; order Asparagales; family Amaryllidaceae; genus Agapanthus; species Agapanthus africanus. Next base: position 212,627,587 of record JASDDO010000022.1, read on the forward strand.
CTGCTGTGTGTGTGTGTGTGTGTGTGTGTGTGTGTGTGTTTGTGTTTGTGTGAGAGAATGAGAGAATGAGTGAAAAGAGAAGTGAGAAATGAGAGGCAAAGTCAAAACCCCTACCCTCTCTCTTCATTTAATGAAGCATGGCAAAGCCATCATGCCTCATAATGCACTCTCTCTCTCTCCCTCACCAAGGTTAACACAAGAACAATCATTTTAAATTTAAAACCCCATTTAAATCCATTTTTCTTTTAAAAACAACCATATACAAATAAAAACCCAAAAGCACCTAATACAATATTAAACAAGATTAAGGAATGGTTAGTTCACCATGTTGCTAATCATGGTTAAACCCCCAAAACAACCCTAATTTACATGCACAAGTGTGTGTGCGCTTAGAAAAATTCTAATAAAATATTCATTAAATAGAATAAAATAATTGAAAACCAATTTGGTAAACTTTTTATTAAAAACCATACATTAAAATATAATTTGCTACAAAACTCATTCTAATGTGTTACAATCTCCCCCCCCCTTAAAAGAAATTCGTCCCCGAATTTAAAAATATACTAAGCGTACCTTCAAAGAGAAGATTACAACTCTCAAATCTCGTTCGCAGCTTCCCAAGTGATTACCTCACTATACGGCTACGCCCAATAAAAACCCTTCACAGATGGCAAGACCCTTGACCGATGTTCCTCTACCTGCCGAGCCATTAACACACATGGCTGCCTGTGAGCGAAACGATCGCGTCCAAGTCCAATGGTCTGGTGCCAAATCATGTGAGAAAGGTCAAGAAGGTAATTGTAAAGTATCATCACAAGGAATACGGGGTGAAAACTCAATAATCTGGGCGGAAGAGCCAAATTAAAGGTAACGAAACTAACTCGCTTATAGGATCTTAAAAGGACCTAAATCCTGGGATAAACTTCCTAAAATCCAACACGTCATTCATCGGAAAGTCCATAGGAATACATGATCTGTCCCTGCGAACTTGAGTCTATGACCAAGGCAGTCGGCATAAGACCTCAGTTTGCAATGGACAATTTCCATCCCGACCTAACACAACTGGACCATCTCCGAAGTCTCTAGACTAGCTGGGGTCCAAATTCCTACTTACGCAGAGTCAAAAAAACAACAGACTGGTGATCGTCACAACCTAACCCCTAAACCTAAAGGTGGCCAATTGGAGTGTCTCCTGATAACAGCTATCGAAGGAGAACCCTAACGATGGCGAGTGACGATCCACAACTGCTGACAACAATCAAAACAAACACACAACTTTAACATGAACAACTGAGCAAACTGAGTATAACCGGTCGACAAGAATCCGAATGGAGTCATACCCTGACTAAACTTGGGTAGAAACCATAACGAAATTCGCGGAGATCTGCTCCCACTCCTACTTCGGAATGGTAAAAGATTGCAACTCTCCAGCCGGCCTCAGATGCTCGACCCAAGCACACAACAAGACAGACACCTTGAAACGAAACCTGAAACTTCTCTTTACATCACTGTCCACCTGTAACTATCTCACAAGTCACGTTAAATGTTGGTGGAACTTGAATGCATATATAGAGAGTTGACAGATGTGCATGTTCTAGGATTTCACGTCTCTGCCCGATGATATCAGGTACTCAAATGCGTCCCTAACTTAGCACACCATTGTCACAAATCAAGGTCTCCGAATCATTACCCAGCCGAGTATGCTCAAGTATCTCTGACGAACGAGCATCGGCGGGCAGTGTCTCGCGAAACGATTTAAGGAAAGTGGTCGGGCCCGGACATGAGCAAGCTGTCCCCTCTGTAGAGACGAACTAAAGCTGTACTCGACGATCACACAAGAACTGTAAATCTGCAGAAGACTATCACAACAATCAAAATCCGCTGCAGGAAGATGTACATTAAGCTCTGGTGGTCCGTGGAAAATTTGACACGACTCTCAACCAAGTAGTGTCTCTAAATCTCCAACGCAAAACCACCGCGGCCATCTCCAGATCATGAGTGGAATATCCTTCTCGTACTTCCTCCAAATGTAGGGAAGCAAAAGTGATAACTCTATAGTGTCACCTCAGTACACAATCGAGCCCACTCAAGAAACATTACAGTTAAACAACAAAGTCGCCTGAACCAAAAGCAAAGAAAGGACTAATGCAGTTGTTAACCGAATCTTCAACTGCCGAAAATTCCGCACACATGCCTCAGTCTAAAGAAAAGAAACCTCCTTTCCGGTCAATTCAGTCGACGGTGCAGCACTACTCTAGCAATCCTGCACGAAACGGCGGTAAGAACCTGCTAAGCCCAAAAATCTGCAGACCTCCGTCCAGCACATAAGTCTGGGCCTAGGTTGTACGGCCACGATCTCCCTCGGAACCATACAAAACCTTCTCCCGTGACTACAAGACCTAGGAGTCAACACAAAACAAGCCTGAAGAAACACTCCGAGAATTTAGCAAACTGCTGGTGCTCTCCCAGTATCTACATAACAAATCCTTGAGTGCTACTCATGTTCCTCAAGACATATTAGATAGACCAGAATGTCGTAAATAACACAACACTGGTCGAGGAACGGCCTGAAGAAATCTGGTTCATCATATTTACAAATGCTGCCAGGGCACTGGTGAGTCCAATGGCACACCAAAACACATAAAGCCCGTAGCACGCACAAGGCAGTCTTCGGCATGCCATCACCCCGAATCCGCAATAATGATGACCTGATCCCAAAAAAACTTAGAAAATGTCTCGCACTCTGGAGCTGATCGAAGAAATCGTCACGGCGAGGTAAAGGATACGCATCCACACCGTAAGCCGGTTCAGTTAACGACCCGTCGATACACAACCCTAAGCTACCGTCTTTCTCCTTGACGAACAGGAATAGGAGCTTCCAAAAGCGAAACATTCATATGCATAAAACTCCCCAAACCACAACTCTGCAGCTGATCCTTTAGCTCCGAAGCTTCGCCGGCTCATCCGGAACAACGTCGGAAAAACTCTCGCACGAAAGGAACCCGGTCCAACGATCCCACTGTGGCTCTGGTATCACGAATGAACGCCAAGAATCCACGACATCTCCTCAGTAGCCGACTAGCGAAAAAGGCTGAATTCAAGCTGTGAGAGGCGGCACAACTATCCACCTGCACAACAAGAACTGACTTGCCGGGGAAAACAGAACCTAACTTGTTTCCTCACGGTAGTCCACAGACGCCTAACACGTAACTAAACAGTCCGTGCCCAGGAGAACGTCAACTCCAACCTCTCTAGAAGGATCAAAATGACGGACGAATCTCTATCTCCTATCCGATTGGCATAAAACTGAAATACGTTTCGCGCAACAAAAGAATCGCTGACAGAGGTTAACACAACTACTACTAATCTACCCGACCATGGTACAAGCATGAAAAACAAACGAACACATCAAAGAACATGTGAAATAAGGATACCTGAAAACTCTGCATTGGACGTCTGCGCGTCCCGATGAGTAGAAGCGAACTCCTGTGTCTGCCCTCTACTCGCAGCTGGATGAACTCCTCTGGTAGGCTGAGCCCTCTGAGCGAACCTCCCGCGTCCACGGCCTCTCTGAATACGATCCTGACGCCGTGCCGAGGAACAATCCCTGACGAAGTGCTGAAGGCTTCCGCATCGAAAACATCCACGCGCTGACTGCTGACCATCCTGGGGATGAGAGCTGAACGACTGTCTTCGTCCTAAGCCTCTGCTACTCCTGCGACGGCCACGAAATCTGTCTCGATGACAAAACCTCTGCCTCTGGGCTGGTACACTGGTACGAGTCCTCCACTGTCCTGGAACTCTCTGAGCCTCTGGAATATGTGCCTCGTCAACCGGAACTGCAACCACTAGTGCTATGTAGGTGACGGACTGCTGCACGCTGATCGTAAGTGACAACTGAGTAACAGGGGTGACAACCTCCTGTCGTAGCTTCCGAACGACATCAACCAAAGAACTCATAGTCTGGCGGAAGTCCTGCATCTCTGCCAAAAGTCTATCAATAGTATATGTCGTAGGCTGATCCGTCTGCACCTGTGCAACTAGAGTGCCATCCTGGTCAGTACTCGTCTCACCCGAGCCAACTCTGACCTCGGCCCTCGCTGCATCACTCTGAGTCCCCATAGTCATCGGCGGCAAGGCTATAAATAGATACAAGATTCGATGAGAATAAGGAATCGAATCTTAAGGATATGAATCATCAAGGAAGGAATTTCAAGCAAAATTATACTTTAGTCACTTAATGCAAAGTACCGCACCGTGGGTATGCTGCAGACATACACACACTACGTTACTCTGTTTAAGCTGCCTACTCCATCATACTAAGGTCATCCTACACTCCGAAAGGTAAAACCTAACGCTCTGATACCAACTTTGTCACGACCCAAAATTGGCCCGTGACGGCCCTAATACTACGCAACGCCAAAAGACGTAACACAGTAAAAGAAAGCCAAAACCCAGAAATCTAAACCAAGAAAATACAGAAAAGATAGTATAGTTTTTGAATCATTTGAAATCGCAACCCAAATTCTTTAAAAGTCTTACTTTCTTTCTTTAAAATTTTGGGAACACCCCCTTTTTGTAAAAACTAGCCAAGATGAATACAATATAAATATACGACGCCGTAGCGAAGAAATAAAGACAATAGAGAGAAAGCTGTATATAAAAGACAACAAATCCACAATTAATATACAATAACGTCCTCACCAAGTCTCTAAGTCAACAATACAATAGTAGATGGAGAATACAAGATACAACGAATGTACAATATGAAATACAGATAATCGTCTAACCCACCTAAGCAAAATAGTACTGTGAGCTGATGCGGTATCTGTAGCAAAAGATGATAGATGGATACTGAATAGCCTGCCTCGACTACTCTGGGGAACAACCTGAAACACCTGTGGCACAACGGGGGTGAGTTGCCAACTCGTGAATAGTAGATAACATATGCAGGTAATCGCAGGAATGTACGTACAACATGAATCTAAGATATGCGATTACGGTAATAACATGTCATGTGAATGCAGAATAGTGGAAAGTACACTAGCAGGTACAATCAATATGTGAAGCAATGATGACATGATAATAGTATGCAATAACTATGCAATAGGGATATGAGAAAGCAAATATGCAACTATCATAAGGGTACACTAACAGGTACTACCAATATATGAAACTGTGCATAAAATAGATAAGTGTGAGGTATAGGGTGGAATATGTCATTTCCACGGAAACCTGACATCGTGGCAGGATCATAATCCATCAAGACACTCCAATCCACAAATCCTCAAATCAGCCCCCAAACTGGGCTCTCACATCATATAAGTCTCATATCTCCTCAATGTACAATATCGAGTAATCTCCTATATCCCGAATGTACAAATCAACAATCACATAGGTATGTCCAATATCCAATCTCAATGAATCACTTAATAACCCAAGTCAAATCTCCAGTAAGAATCTAACATCCTAAAGGTATATATACAGAAATAAATATGATGGGGGCAATACACATATATTAGCGTCCCATTCCACTAATATTGGTGTAAGGGTATATAACAACGGCTAAATCCCCTGTTATATATACAAAGGTATTAAAAGAAATATCATGAAAACCAATGTGCCAAGCATCGACACAGAAATCCTGACCACGTATCATACGCTATCCCGAAAGCACGAGTGCCTAGCTCTGACCCTCGCCTTTCGACGTATGCATACGTACATGACTCCCAGCGGTGTCTCCATAATCCCCCGCCGAGTCATGGGTACTGTCACCGGTAGGTACTCGCCTGCCTCCAGGCTCAATCGGCAAAATCCATCGATCTTCTTACCGAGGGGAACCATACCGGGCCCCACCATGTACTCTCATACGGCAACCACCGCTCGTATGGAGTATATAATCAGCACCGATAAAACTCATGGTGGACGCGCAAATATCATATCAAGGAAACCGGGTTTTTCAATGTATGCATAATTTCATGAACTCCCGCGGTTCCCAAATCCCGAAAACACCATGTAAAAATCCAAATAAATAAATGCGCAAATCCAGGAATAATATATGCGATATACCTGAATGCAAGCATATAAATGAAAGTATTTAGCTGAAACCAGATGTATGCAAAATCAATAAGGTACAGCTAAGTATAGGTATCTACCTATAAGTAAAAGATGTCGTATACCCCCCTGGGTATAAGTAGAATATGAAGGATACCCCCCTGGGTATAAGTAAAATATGTACAAGGTATACCTGTAGCTGTATCGCAAGGTGTAGATGTACCTATCACTAATGGTAAGACACACTATAGGTATACCGATAAACTAGATGTCTAGTCTGATAAGCAATAAAGTATCAATAAGGGGTTGTGTGTGACATGGCGATTATTGACGGTGTGTGTGTAGCATACATCCGTGCTCGGCAACATGAACCGTCAATAATATGTGCAGTGTCCTACGGCTGCTAGTCACAGTTCAGCTATATCAAGGAAATAAACTAAAGGCGCAATTCTAACAATGACGTAGAATATGCGACAAATATTGAATCCTAGCCCAGACGCATAACGCCATGCAGGCGATTCCCCTGTAGATGTTAAATCTACTCACCTAAGCTCCACGCTAGGTGAATCCTACCATGTGCTCCCCCCTGTAGCAGTGTCCGTAGTCCCCGCCTGCAAACCTGCAATTAAGACATGAAAATCATATATAAGCCAAATATCTCGCAAAACGCGATATCGAACCAAAACGAGAAACTCGCGTCGCGAACCAAACGCGCGTGTGCACAATACGCTGAATCGTGTGTGTACGCGTCTAAAACCATCGCGACACGCCGCGATACGCTGGATCACAGAACCCTCTCACGTATCGCGCGTATCGCGCAAACACAACGAACACCAAAAACGATATATGATCCCAGATTTTCCTACAGGTCAAATATTACAAAACTAGACATGCCAAAACACTATACAACACAGAAGACAACCCTAGCCAAGACCCCAACACCCCTGCCCCCTCCTTGGCCGCAATTTGCGGCCAAACACATTAAATCTGCGGCCTGGTTAGGGAAATAGGGGCTCGTGTTTTGGTGGTGGTGTCTATACCTAGTGTACATGTCCCAGTTTCCTCAATTTTGTCCTGAAGGCCCCGGGTCAAAAGCAGATTCCAGATTGCCAATATATCGCTTTAAAATCACCAATTTGCACAATAGGCAAACCCTATGGTATTTTAGTATAATCCATGGTTAAACTCAGTTAAAGTGACCCTAACAACACTTAAATAAGTAGGGTTTACCAACACAATCATCAATTTACCACAACATCTCACAAATCACTAAAATTAGCACTAAACTAGCTAATTAACACAAACCGACGCTAATAAGCACACAAGCTAAGCAACTAGGGGATTTGGGTTCAGAAATATACCCTAGAGAACCCAAAGAAGCAGGAGAAGAAGTGTATGGGGGAGGAAGAGCTTCTGCAAGTGCTGGGGCTCCTGTTGCTGCTGTTGCTGCTCTCTGCTGTTGCTGCTGCTTGCTTGTTGCTGCTCTCTGCTGTTGCTGCTGCTTGCTTGTTGCTGCTGCTGCTCTCTTGAGCTGCTGCTGTTTCTAGGCTGATGTTGTTGTTGTGGTTGATGCTATGGCTTCTGTTGCGCTGTTTGGAGATGCTGATGCTGCAAGCTGCTGCTGCTGCTGTTGTTGTTGTTTGAGCTGCTGCTGCTGGAGCTGCTGTGTGTGTGTGTGTGTGTGTTTGTGTTTGTGTGAGAGAATGAGAGAATGAGTGAAAAGAGAAGTGAGAAATGAGAGGCAAAGTCAAAACCCCTACTCTCTCTCTTCATTTAATGAAGCATGGCAAAGCCATCATGCCTCATAATGCACTCTCTCTCTCTCTCTCACCAAGGTCAACACAAGAACAATCATTTTAAATTTAAAACCCCATTTAAATCCATTTTTCTTTTAAAAACAACCATATACAAATAAAAACCCAAAAGCACCTAATACAATATTAAACAAGATTAAGGAATGGTTAGTTCACCATGTTGCTAATCATGGTTAAACCCCCAAAACAACCCTAGTTTACATGCACAAGTGTGTGTGTGTCTAGAAAAATTCTAATAGAATATTCATTAAATAGAATAAAATAATTGAAAACCAATTTGGTAAACTTTTTATTAAAAACCATACATTAAAATATAATTATCTACAAAACTCATTCTAAGGTGTTACAATTAGATAAAGTTATAACCATTCTGATCTAGGTTAGAGTGCACGCATAGTGTTTCTTTTCTCTCTCTCTCTCTCTTTGGCAGCGATCATTGACCGACCCTAGACTATCACTCAGTGACCAAGTTGACCGAACCTTCTTAAAATACTGGCTTTTGGATTGTCTGAGTTGCATAAGTCATTGCTGCTCCTTCTTTTACCTTTTGTATTTCTCAGAACACCCCGTATTACTACGGACATCCACTTCCATTGGATAGATCCATCGTATGGTTATATACGAACTCGAAGGTACTACTTCAAGGATGGATCCAGGTTCAGGAGAAATAGAATTGGTTTATTCAGTTGTCTTTTATTATCACCTTCTCTCAGGTTGCGAGGGCTCCTTGGTTTAGGAGAGTACACCTATTACGCTTATTGGATAGTCTTCTTCCAAACCATAGGCTGGTGCCGATTGGTTGGGAATGAAGAAAACCAATTAGCCTAAGTAGGGTGTACAGAAGGTAATAACTAAAGACAAAATAAAGGAATTAGAAAGAGAGCAAAGTAAATTGCGACTGTTATCATTCACGACCAAACCGCGTACTTCATCGCCACTCCTATTTCACCTTTGCTTTTTCCCCAGTTCGGGAGAAATAGAATAAGGTATTATTCAGTTGTCTTTTATCATCACCTTCTCTCAAGTTGCAAGTACTCCTAGGATTAGGAGAGTACACCTATTATGCTTACTGGATAGTCTTCTTCCAAACCATAGGCTGGTGTCGAACGGTAGGGAAGGAAGAAAACCATTTAGCCTAACGAAGGTGTACAGAAGGTAATGAATAAAGACAAATAAAGGAATTTGGAGAAAAGGCAAAGAGATATACAGTTAAAGTCATGAATTGGATTATGGAAGAGTCATTACAAGGAATACCAGGATAACCCTACGAAACATTTTCATGTTTCAGTGCATTGTTAAAGGAAAACTGATTTCCCGATTAGATACTTACTCCAGGGTATGTATTTACCAGGTATGATTCTCACATCTGTATGGTTTTACAGATGATGAGTGGGAGTAGGTTATTGGGAATAAGGTGATCATCCTCATTATATCGGAATTCGTTGTAATTGGTGATATTTGAGGAAGTCGCCTGAGTTTATGCCAGACGGCATGTATTTGGTTTTGAATATCCGTTGTTGTGCACCAATTTCAAAATGATATATCTGTACGTTTATTTTTATAAAGTGAGATATAACTTTTTGAAATTATGTCTGTGACATTTACCTATATCAGTTGACGATTGGGTAAGGAGCATTGAACAACGGAGTAGTTCTTAACCATAAGTACAGTTTTCAACCTACGATGCACAGATTTTGAGTTATTCGACTCAGCGGACTTATACAGAGTATTGTATGTTGTCCAGAGTCCGTAAGGACAAAGGGTTTGGTCCTTGTACTATGTTCTGTTTACTTATGACTTCTCTAGATTTTAGACAAGTGTTTCGTAGAAATACAAGGTCTAAGTTTTGAGAAGTTGTGGGTATAAGAATAAAGTAGAGAACCAAGTGTCACAAGTATCGGAATTCTTCAAAGAGATCGAAGATGTAGATTCTTGTGATTGGTATTCAGATGATAGTAATGGTTTTGAGAAACTTGTTTCTCTTTCAGGTTACCTATAATTGGATGTATTCCTAAGTTGAGTAATGCTGATTAGCCTCTCTCCATTAAGTTGATATGCACTGGAGACAGCTGCATGATTTGAATCTGGTTCAAATTAAATAAGTGCCAAAGTTTTTATATTGGATATAGAATGGTTCATATCTTAACGATGTTAAGGTACGGGGAGTTGTCCAGCTTATGCTTAAAACCAGACACTGGATAACTCAAGGTACGTTTCTGTAATGGCAGTTTGTGGGTTGACCCTGGCTTTGACGAGGGTTGATTTTCTACCATCTGGAAGATCAATAGTGATATTGTTCTTGACTCGCCGCAGTTTTAGTAAAATAGATTTTTTCAGAAAACAGTAGTGGAAGTATGGTAGAACTGGAAGTGATTCCAGAACCGCAAACGATTACGGAAAATTTAATAGGACCTATATATTCTATCAGGTTTGACATTCCATTAGCCACTCCGCAGATATGGTGGGTAACCTCAGACACCCGAGAGGTACTCCGGTAGCCTCAAGGACGGTGACAGGGAGGTTCTTGTTTACCCAGACATGACACTACTGTTGTTCCCGACTATGAGACCCGGCAGGAGGATAAGTATATCATCGTTCTAAACTAGCTTTAGAAGTGTACGTATATATTATTCTGCTAGAGGGTTGTCGTAGTCAGTGGGAGCAGCGGAAGTATAGTGAGCAAGTAGCTTACGTCTATTTATAGACTTGAGCAGATATAGCAGAGAAAGATCATCTAATTTTGATGTGACAGTCATGGCTTTGACTTCATCAGAATATGGGATGGATCTGTTAAGAAGGTAGTAGGGTGTGATGTCCTGGTATTTGGATGACATACACAGAGTAGGAAGTAAAATTCCTATACTAGGATCGGTTGTACTATGGTCGTCACACAGTTGTTTCTCCACAAAGGACATGGATATAATATCAGACATTCTGGTTACTAGATCTATGGTTTTATATCTAGATTTGGGTAGCTTCCCAATGTGGGTACTTAGACAGTATTCTAAGGGTATTTAGAATAGATGACTCCTGGCATGGTGGTGTACCTGCAGGTGATGGAGTCACCATCTCTAAAGGTGTCTTACAGACTAAAGGAGAGAGGGATGTGCATGATTGTCAGATCACTTGCTTAGGCAATTGAGTCAATCATGAGATGTTAAGTACCACACCAGATGTTGTTTTTGCACTAGATGCAATAAGTTTATATTAATCCAATCCTGGAGAAACATAAGGAAGCAGTTTTAGAACATGAATGGATGTTCTATGGATTTAATAATGGCAGCCTCCTTCAGGAGACGGTTATCATTCCAGGCTTCCAAGGTGACCTGGATGACAGAGTGATTGTCGAGTTATAGTTTTCCCTCTGATGAAGGACAGTATTATCGACAAGTGGTCCAAGAGGATACTGTGGGAGGCATGGTGCAGGATACTGATTAGGTTCAGTTGACGATACGGTCTAAGAAGTTTGGATTTGGATTTAATTTATGAACTAGGTCCCATCAGATATCCAGACATATTCTAAGACAGGTATTACTCGATTCGGGAGATAGCTTTCTCCGCGAACTTGAGATTAAGAGAGACATAGAAAGAAACATCAGGGAGGATCCACTCACTGAAGCTATGAGTATGCGATATCGCAATAATAGCCTTAAGTGCAAGTGGGAGATTGTTGGATATAGTGCCCTCTAAGTCAATTATTGGATCGCAGGTACGTGATTGCAATGATTGAGGGAGGACCTATACCGATATGAAAGTCTTGCTCGAGATGATAGTATGCTATCTGGTTTGTCTTTATCATCGTATACATGCTTTAGTCACTATTGCATGTTGATAGAGCCCATAGGATTCTTGCTTGACTACCAGAAGTATGATGGCGATCATATACGTGGGAGCTGTGGTCTGTAAGCACATCCTTAAAGTGTCCCTAGTCGTAGGAGTTTCGAGACAGGGCATCGATACTCCAGAGTAGACTAGTGTATACAGTCGAGACCCCGACGAGGGGCGATGGACGGTCTCACAAGCCATTGGTGTCAGTTAGTTCACCTATGATATATACAGGTGCTCATTGAATACACCGGACATGACTCGCCGGGAACATGCTAGTTGGTATTATATATATCGTCAGATAGCAGTTCCGTGGTGACATGTGTACATGTTAGTTTGTCGACCTGAGATCGTCATTTGTCTCGTGTGAGTTCCCACTGTGCTTTGATTTCTACCCTACCACGCTCAAAGGAGACGTGCAAACAGGTATTTTTTGGGTACAGTCCCGAGCCACATGGAGGCAGTGAGCGGATCGTCGGGGATTCGTCTCTCCCGGTATTGGGGGTTGATGTCGCACAATGCACGGGTGGCCATCACTAGAAATCCTCGGCCGAGATAGTGGAGAATTACTGATTTGGATCAGTAGTTTCTCAGGTGGTGATGGGCTTCATACCGACATGAATTATCGCGTTATTAGGGGTTTGACTTTATCCACTCCCCTAGACTCGATATGCGATACTCTTAGACGAACGGACCGGACTGAACGGATATTGTCACTGTCAGGCTCAGTAGGGTTTCTGGATGAGTTCGCTCGTCAGCTTCCCTTCCAATCAATACATAGGCAAACGTTACGTACAGCTTGTACCTCTGACATGCTAGTGGTTATACCCAGTACCAGTGTGTTGATGAGTCATTAGAGTCCCCCACAGACAGTTTCCCAAGTTCGGGCGAAACGTTGTAGAGGCCGTATGGTTTTATGGCAGGGTTCGGAAAATGCACGTGCGTTTACGCACGTGTCATATTTCGGGCAGATAATACTAGTAGGCTTTGGTTTAAGCCGGATCCGAGTATTATACTGTGTAGATATAATATCTTTGTCTTAGTTTCATTTGTATTTGGTCGTAATACAAATGCGGGTATGTTTATACTGTTACGGGGTTATCCTGAAATTCGTTTCGGGATCGCTTTTGGAAGTTGCCAGTTTCCAGTTTTCTATCACCCGTATTTAACATTCGGTTAAATGCGGATTTATCTTTTCTTCTTGAGGGTGAGTCATGAGGTGAGTCATGAGTGGAAGCTTCTTGATATGGTGACTAGGATTAGTGACTCATGGATGCATTAAATGCTTTAGTGAATAGGTTAATGTTCATTGGTTTGCATTTAATGTTTTGTGTGACTCATTCTTTTCATTAAGTGAGATGATAAGATCTTTCACCTTGTGGTCACCTCCCCCTCTCCTACACTCACCCCCTCCTCTATATTTGGCCGGCCCCTCTCTCTTGAGTTTGGCCAAGTTTGTTTTGGGAAAAGATTATGATAGATTTGTGTATGGAAATTTCATATAGCTCAAATTCTTATCACCCGATTTCAAAAGGCAACTTCATTAACCGTTCGTCCATAGCTTTCGACGTAACGAGACAAAGTGTTCTATCTTGGTCATCTCTTTTAGCAAACTTGATGATCGAGTTGCCATGGTTCAGAGGCGGGAGCCCGTTTAAAGATCCGTCGACATGGTGCCACCTGGACGAGAAGACTGGAGATTCAGGAGATCGGAGCAGCCGCAACAAAGCGTGGGATGATGGTTGAAGACCGAAAGACTAGGATCGTTCGGTATAACATTTCTACCCACTTTGTAGTATGTTAGTTTAGGTTTAATGGCAGATCCGGGTTATAGTATGCGATAGCGCCAGTTGTAAAAAGTTTTTGTTCCGCATTTGGCGTCTGTTAGACGGCCGGGGCTCTACCGTGTACTTACACCAATTAAATCTATCCCATAGATCCATAACCCAGGATTTAGGAGGTATCAGCTTGATCCTATATGGAGAATCATTGTGATAAGAAGAGATTGACCGAGCGTAGCATAGGAAACTCCTTCCCTATCAAGAGTATGTCATCCACGTACTCTACGAGGATCACCACCATACTCTCTCCTACCTTTTTGTATATACAAGGTTCATCTACCATTTTGATGAAGTCAAACTCTTTGACTACCACATCAAAACAGACGTTCCAACTCCGCGATACCTGATTTATCACATAAAACATCTTGCTCACGTTTCCGCTGCTCCCACTGTCTACGAAGCCCTCTGGCTGTGTACTTATAGACGCTCTCTTCCAAATCATCATTTAGAAAAGCAGTCATGACACCCAACCTCCAGATATCGTAGTTATGGTATGTAGCCGTGACAAGTAGGATCTGGATGGACTTAAGCATAGCTTTGAAAGTCTCAACTTTTCCATGTACACCAAGTAATCTTCTCAAGATATACTTGCTCCTGATGGGGATTCAACCCTTCAGATAAAGCAACCAAAGTCCATACTTTGTTGGTGTATAAGGATTCCATCGCAGATCGTTAAGTATCCAGCCATTCTTACAGAGTCCCACTCCTGATGACCAGCTCGAAATTAGTTGGGTCATCATCTCATGATGCAATCCTTGCTCCCACTGTCATAGAGATAACCGAAGTATCTCTCAGGTGGGTGAGGAACCCTACTAGATCGGCGGAGAGGCTGAGGTTCATTGGAAACTATTGAATCCTTTGGTTCTACCAAATTATCAGCTGTAATTTGTATAGCTAGAACTCTTTCCAGTTCTACCTCATGACCAATAATTTCTTCACAAGAAATTCCCTTTCACAAAGGTTGCATGCTGAGAAACAAAACATCTTTTGTTCCTCGGTTTGGTAGAAGATGTTCCCTTGCGAATGCTTGGGATATCCAACAAATTTCCACAGAACTGACTTTGCCTCGAGCTTGTCCGGATTTTGCTTTTAGACATAGGCCGGACAACCCCAAATCTTAACTTAAATATGGGCTATTCCCATTCCATATCACATATGAAGTGGTAGGCAACTGATTTGATTGGAACCCTATTCAATAGGTATGCAGCTTCACAAGTGCATAACTCCCAAAAGGAAATAGGAAACTCAGTAGTACTCATCATAGAGCGCACCATATTGAATAGGGTGTGATTGCTCCATCTCGATACACCGACGTGCTGTGGTGTATACGGAGGAGTAATGCTGAGAGAGAATCTCATTCTCCTTTAGACTAGTCCAGGAATTCCGTGCTCAAGTATTCTCCTCCTTTATCTCATCAAAGGACATAATACTTATACCCGTTTTTGGTTCTCTACTTCTAACTTATATTCTGTGAATATCTCAAAAGGTTCAGACTTGTGTTTCAATAGGAACATATGTCCGAATCTTGAGAGATAAACAGTGAATGTAATGAAGTACAAAGAACCGGTCTTGGCATGTATAAACAGGGGACCTTCATACATCAGCATGTATCAATCCCAAGAGTTCACCAACTCTTTCCATGTTTCCAATAAACAGAGCTGTGGTCATCTTATCTTTGTGACATGACCGGCAAGTTTCATAAGATGTAAAATCAAAATAAATTTAAATATGCATCTAAATGTAACTTCAGCTAGTCGGGTCATATTGATTTGACCTAGTCTATAATACCTCAAGAAGGATCCGTTCATTTCTGAACTCTTCCTCTTGCGTGTGTTCTGTATACTAAGAACTGTGGTTTGATTTAGAACGTCTATGATTTTAGATAACGTGCCTGAACCGATCAACTCTTGATACAGGAAATATTCAAAACATTATCCAACAATACAAAATTATATCCTTCTTTACTAATAAAGAGACTGATATGATGTTGTATATCAGGTTCGGTATCTAATAACATTCGTTCAGAATCAATGTATTCTGGTAATACAGGGTGATAATTACCAACAGACTTGGCTGCAACACTTGCACCGTTTCCAACGTTTGAAACTTATCACCCGTTCTCAGTTCTCTACCTATATGTAGCCCATGTAACAAATTACATTTGCGAGATCCTGATCCGGTATCTCATACCCAGGACGTAAAGGATACAGAGAAACAGTTCTGGGTAATGAACACACCCGAAGAAGATGCATCAGCATGAACTTTTTTCGTTTGGACGGCACGGGAATTCTGGTAATCCCCTATTTCCTGCTCGGTCTTATAACATTTATAAGTTGGAGCGGGACCAACGTTCCCTAGCGCAGTATAACAAGCGAGTTCGGTATATACATCCATATTATTATCTTGATTAAGGCGTGATATAGTCGTAACCAGGAGAGAGAGAGAAGAAAATACTCAGCGTGCGCTTTTACAAGATTAGATTGGTTATCAATTTATCTAATCAAGATGTCTCCCACTGATTTAGTCAAATCTTCCTTCAAACCCTAAAAGGAAAGACTAGCCGGGATTAATTACACGCTACAAGTTTGCCAATCTTTCAGCCAGACCAGTGCCGGTATTTTGAGGGAGGTTCCCCGTGCTTTCGCACGGACCTAATTAAAGTAAACCCCATTTTTCCAGGGGCGTAACCCCGTTAACACCTTTCTAGACACCTGCTTGATCGGCTAATTGTAATGTGTAAAACTCTCCCAGGAGTAACTCTTACTCGCAGCGGGTATCGGGATCCAACTATCTCATAGATGGTATGCAATCTCATTGCAAATTATAACTCTTGAAATTCCCAATAATATTTTACCCCTAGCAGCTATATGACCTTAACATGGTCAACAAATCATAAGTGCTAGTCAAGTTCAACCCGTCATTTCCCGATTGAATTAAACCCACCCGCATGACCCTTAACATGGTCAACAAAGTCGCACAACTACCCTAATCCAATCACATCATATGCTTATACAGATAAGCACCAATCAGCTACCGCACACTACGCCTTAACATGGTCAACAAACGTAGCACGAATACTAACTAGTACTTATCAGAAATAACGGAGGGCTACGACAGGTTTTTAAGAAAACCCTTTGCGTAATGAACTTAATATCGTTGTAGAATCGAGTGATTTTAAATGGAATGTTTTTGAGGCCTTTTCTAGTTTTGCTAAAGAGGTCACTCCCGGTGAAGGGATCGTCGGCTCTTTCCTCATCGAATAAGGTGCCGGATATTTCACAAATACTACTATGCAAAGAAAAGACTATAAAAACAATCAATAGACAAACCGAGTTCGTAGCATCTGCTAGTTTCGCTAAAGAGGTCACTCCCGGTGAAGGGATCTCGGCTCTTTCCTTATCGAATAAGGTGCTGGATATTCTACAAGGAATACCGCTATGCAAAGAAAGAACTAGAGCTACCAGTTTTTAAACAAGTTTCTACAACATCTTTAGGTTTCTTTTAATTTCATTAATCTCATTAATGAAGTCCCATTTTATTATGCTTCACAAGCATCACTTTTGAAATGAAATCTGCAATATAACATATATCTCATATATATAATATAAACATTCGTCTCAGACAGTAATATGATCTCATCACAGAACATTGCAGTAGAAGAAACATATATGAAATATTGGATATACTAGGAGGTCTGTGTTTTAGTACGAGCCTGTATAAAACACGGATTCCACGGTTGCATGAATAGCCAAACCCACATCCCTAGACCCCTACGAGAGCGGCAAGCAACACTGCCAATTCTAGGGTTAGGAGACCAGGTCTCGACTCCTCGAGATGGTCTCCCACCGGACCCCAGAACCCGGTTACTTGTGCTCCCCGCCTTGGGTCTACCTAATGCGGAAAAGTAAATAATATACAATGATGACATCATCCTTAGCCCGGAAGTGCCCCAATAAAAGAATATTACATACAAATGAATTTTACATGAATGAAAAAGAAAAACTCTCATCTCACATAAAACCCCCGGTTATTCAGAACACGGCGATCCAATATAACATATCACAGCAACACATAATATCTCATATCATCAACGTAAGCAAGTATGCGTATCCCGATTGTCGTTGATGTATAGCTACGAAGCCGGCGATACACCACATACTACGCTTACGGTCACAGAAAAGAAAGTGTAAAACTACAACAGTTGGAATCCGCAACCTCCTTAGACATCGCATGCCTAACCAAATGAATTCCTTAGACATCGCATGCCTAACTATTATAAACCCCGCATTTTAGTCTCAATATCGAAAACTCTTTTCAATATCTAGTCGTGGAATTCAACAAGATTCCCGATATCCCGATCGAACGCTCGTCGCAAACTTTAGTAGACGGCCGCACCCCCGGATGCCGTCGACGAAGTGCACTAAGGCGGAACACCGCTGCCACGAGCACCCGAACGGATGCTTTTGGCGACGGGGTTCTCCTACAGTCACTTGGTCGGAGCTATGGGGCGTGGCTATCTATTAAGTTTACCCGGCGAGTATCCGCGTACGCTACGTGATTGCGACGGACTTTTGATCGCATCAAAATCCCGTGGCAACCGATCAAATGAGACTAAACTGCTAGATTTATAACATTCAAGTTAGTTATCTCATAACTACTTGTGGATTCCAAATATTGTATCACATTCCAGATAAAAAGACAATGTTAAACTTCCCGATCGAATAAACAAACACCCAAGATTTCCCAACTAGTTCTCAACACTTGAAATTAGTTTAAAAACATCCATCACATGCCACAGTACCAATGGTCCAGCCGTAGAAGGGTCAAGCCAACGCCTCACATGTGGCAACGCCGTACTGCCATAAACCCAAAGGTTTAGAGGCGGTTCAGACGGTCACATAATCGAGTTAAGGTTTGTTGTCTTCTAGAGGGTCCACCGCGTTACTTGCACGACTTAGAACGTTCTTAAACTACGGAAAAATCCAACACTTGGAAATTCTCCGGCATGGGAAAAAGTGAGTTATTGATATCCGTTCGAACTTATTAACACGTTCTAAAAATTACCCGGACAAACTAAACGAAGTTATACTTTCCGATCGAATCAACGAGCTCCCAATACAACCTAGAAAACTCAACACTTGAGTAAAATTAAAAATTCCCAGAAGCATCAGGAAATACATACGGACATTACTGTACAAAATTCAAACCCTAATGCTACTGTAGCGCCGCGGAACCGCCGCGGAACCGCCGCGCAAGCCTTGGTACGGCCGCGGTTCCGCGGCGCTTTAAGCGAATTAATGGCTCGTTTTTTACACAATTCCTTAGAATTCCCTGCTGATTTTTTTGAGTATTTTTAATGCAAAAAAATCACATTTTTAGAAAATATCCAGAGAGAGGTCTAAACCGGGTATTCGGAGTTCGATCGGACTTTAAACTTCACCTGGACTTCGCCTAAAGCTCTAACTTGGCTTTGATACCATTGCAGGGTTACTAGGCACTCTTACAAGGGTCTACAAGGCATCAACCATGCCCGATTTAAAATTTAGACGTGCCGAACAACCCTAAACCAAGATCTTAAACTAGAGATTAGGCGAAACAAAGCGTATTAAACACTTTAACATCTAAGAGTTTGGGATTACAACCTTTGTAGTCCGGTCCTTCACTTCTAAAGCTCCGTGTTGAAGTCCCTTCGCTGCGATCATCGAGTACCCGGACTCTAGAGAGGCTCCACGAAGAGAAAGATGCATGCTTTCTTCCGATCTTCGATAACAAAGATGATCTACCTTGAAGTTTCATTAACACAAGCTCTCACTTATAAATGAAGTGAACGCCCTAATCTAAATGGCTAGGATAGATTAGGATGATGAAGTAGGATTTTAGCTCTCTTTTGTTTTCTTAATCTCACTCATTTTCATCACTAATGAAAAAGCTACTAAGCTTTTCCATGAAAGAAGAGAAGGAAGAAGAAGAACAATTCTTTTGTGATGAATAATGAAAGTCAAGTGATAATTACAAAATGCAACCATGGTTCATAATGAGAAGGCTAACCATTGTAGAGAGTTAACTAGGGTTAAGGGTTTGGGTTGGGTTAAAGAATGAGTCACTAAAATATCAACAAAATATCTTAGCTCATGACAAAAAGAAAAGCTTCTAGAAGCTTCAAGAATGAGCTAACCCAAATCAAACCCTAACCTTGTTTAACCTCCACTAATCATGTTGCATTAGTAATTATAACATGTTACAATATTATATATCACATATATAATATATTTTGTAACAAAAGAAAATAATACAGTTAACATATATCGTATATATATCAATGTATTACCCGAGTGAGAAAATGAATCAATAAGTGAGCTTATATTAGTTAATGTAATTTAATATATCAAATATATAATTATACATTAAATTATCAAATCAACACTTGATTCGATAATCCGGCTATTTCATAAATAACTGACTAATAAAATCTGTATCAGTTCATCGAATCAACACTTGATCCGATGACCCGGCTATATCACATATACCCGGCCGATATCTCATATCGTGAGAATCTAATACGGTATCACATACACGTATTGTTCTCGGTCCCGCACATATCATATATGTGCTCCTACTCCGTTTTTCCTGAGCCAAGAAACCTCTGTGTAGGACTCTAAAGAATCGTCAATACGCCGGCAGTAGGTGATGA
Organism: Agapanthus africanus; assembly: GCA_030015575.1. NCBI lineage: Eukaryota > Viridiplantae > Streptophyta > Magnoliopsida > Asparagales > Amaryllidaceae > Agapanthus > Agapanthus africanus. Next base: position 212,647,812 of record JASDDO010000022.1, read on the forward strand.
TCATATCAAACACCCACAAGCTGCAAGCGGTCAGCTAAACGTAACAGCCACCTAGGTATTGAGCGATCAGAAGATCAATAAGAAAGCCTGTACTTTCTCCTGTGAATCCAGTGTAAGTCCATGCTACCTCTCCCGGTACTTTCGGGCATGCGGAATTTGGTGAAAAACAATTTTCTAGAGGTGGTAACATGGACTCAAAACCGGATCTTTGTTAAACATCTAACTAACAACCTAACTAGGAGTTGTTAACTACTCGGTTAGGGGGTTATACCTTTCTTTCTTGAACTCCTTCGTCTTCAAGCCTCGATGGTTGTCCGTATCGGCTTCACCCCGTCGTCTCCTTGCGCCGAAGATCGATCCACCTCGAAAGCTTCTACCTTTGGCTTCTTCTTCGATCTTTGAAGAAACTATTTCACTTGGTTTGCTAAACCTTGTGAACTAGAGTGAGTAGAGAATAGTGTGTTGGGATTTTCTCTATGGTTCTTGGTTCTCAACACATGAGACAAGTGAACCATAGACTAAAGAGAGGGAGAGCAAGAGGAAGAAGATGAGAGCTCAAGAACACAAGAGAGAGAATGAAAATGATAGAATGAGAAAGACTTTTCTCTCTTGGCTCACATAATCCAAAGCCATTATCACAAAAATAGTAATCAAGTATTGTGTAAATGGTTTAAGCTACAATAGCCATATCATTTCATGCACTCATTTCTTACAAGAGAAACAAGTAAGTAAAAAGTCTTTGCCATGAAATGATAGCCATTGTCATCATGATGGTCAACTAGTCAAACCTAGTCAACCGGTCAACAAAATCAACAAGTCAACAAAGTCAACCCCTCAACAACCATGTCACCATAATACTTAATTAATATTATTGTTAATCATATATCATATTCTCATTAGGGTTGAGCAAAAAGGTCAATAGTCAACAGTCAACGGTCAACAACCCTAATGAGAATCCTCTGCCTCTGTCTCTCCGTCAACTGTGCATACACACCCGTATCCGCGTTCCGAGGAACACGAATACATACTGGATAAATCCAATCCCAAAACGTACACTAGGATCTGGCTTAAACCAAAGCCCGCTAGTTTTAACTGTCCGTACACTGTACGTGCACAAGTGCACGGATGTGACCGAACCCTGTCGCAAAACCATGCGACCTGTCGCAAAACCATGCGACCTCTACTCTTTTGCCTAAAGGCGAATAGCTTTCTGTGTGGGACTCTAAAGACTCGACACTACGCTGGCAGTGGGTTTAACCACAGACCGCAAGCGGCACTAGCTGTGCGTAACGGTCCCCAGGTAGAATCCGACAAGAAGACCGACGAGGTGAAACCCATCTGAACTCCTACTGAGCCTGAATATGACAATCTCCGTACAGTCCGGTCTGTTCGTCTGATACATCGCATGGCGGGCCTAGGGGGCGGTATACGTCAGTCCCCTAATAGCGGTACAAGTCGTGTCAGAGTGAAGCCCAAAACACCCTGAGATAACACTGGAAGCCTACCAGTATATCTCGATTGCCCTGGCCAGGGACTACTCGTGTAATGGCTCTCCTAGACACAGCGCGATGTCAACCCCTAATACCGGGAGAGACGAATCCTGTCTAACCGTCACTGCCTCCAAGTGCTTCGGGACTGCACCCAACTACTACCTGTTTGCACGACTCCTTTGAGCCGTGGTAGGGTAGTAATCAAAGTACAGTGGGAACACACTCGAGGCGAAGTGACAGTGTCAAGTCAGCGGACTAAGCTGTACTCATGTCACCTGGGAACTGATAACTGACGATAGGTATAGTACCAACCGGTCAGTTCCCGACGAGTCCTGTCCAGTGTACTCGTAACCTAACGAGCACCCGTATACTATCTCCAGTACGACGTACTGATGGCTGTGGGACAGACCATCTCCCACACTGGGATGAGAAGCGCATACGCTAGTCTACTCCGGAGTATCGATGCCCTGTCTCGATAGTCCTGCGACTAGGGACCTGTATAAGGATGTGCTTATAGATTACCCAGCCCCCACTAGTGTGACTGCCATCACAACGCTGGTAATCAAGCAAAGATCCTAAGGGCTCCACTAATGTGTATAGGTGATATACTAAAATAAACACATGTACACATTGAAGTAGAAACAAACCAAGTAGCATACTACTATATTGAGCAAGATTGTTTATACAAGGTGAATATCCCAAGCTTCCATTAAGTAATATACAAACTAGTATGATACAGTAATGGCCTCTAGGGCATATACACTAACAATCTCCCACTTGCACTAAGGCCATGTACTGGCGTATCGAAGACCTATCATCTCGATCAGCCGCTCGAACTGAGTCTGGGGCAAGGCCTTGGTGAATGGATCTGCAGTGTTATCTTCTGAAGCAACCTTCCGGACCTCGATCTCCTGGCGATCCACGATCTTCCTGATCAGGTGATACCGCCTCAAGATGTGTCTGGATCTCTGATGGGACCTGGGTTCCTTCGCTAAAGCTATAGCCCCATTGTTGTCGCAATACAGAGGTATTGGATCAACAATGGACGGAACCACCTGAAGTTCTTTCAAGAACTTCCTCATCCAGACAGCTTCTTTTGCCGCATCAGATGCAGCGATGTATTCCGCTTCCATCGTCGAGTCTGCAACGGTTTCCTGTTTGGAACTCTTCCAACACACCGCCCCTCCATTGAGGGTAAAGACAAAACCCGATATGGACTTGGAATCATCCTTGTCACTCTGGAAGCTGGAGTCAGCAAAGGCCTCAATCTGGAGGTCTTTTCCGCCATACACCAAGAACATCTCCTTAGTCCTTCTCAGGTACTTGAGAATGTTCTTTACCGCTATCCAGTGTTTCTCCCCAGGGTTTGACTGATACCGGCTTACCACACTCAGTGCATAAGCTACATCCGGTCTGGTACACAACATCGCATACATTATAGATCCTACCGCAGAAGCATAGGGTATAATAGACATGCGATCCCTCTCCAAATCAGTCTTGGGAGGCATCTCTTTAGAGAGGGTGATCCCGTGACAAGCCGGTAGATTACCGCGCTTGGAATCTTCCATACTGAATCTTTTCAGTATGGTGTCGATGTACCTGGACTGTGAAAATCCTAATATCCTCTTGGATCTATCACGATGGATCCGGATCCCCAGGATGTATGCGGCATCACCCAGGTCTTTCATGGAGAACCTGTATGACAAGAACCCCTTCACAGATTGTAGCATAGGAATGTCATTTCCTATTAAGAGAATGTCATCCATGTATAAAACGAGGAATACTACAGTTCTCGCTACAAATGTACTATAGATGCATGGTTCATCTGGATTTTTGATAAAGCCAAATTCCTTGACCGTCTCATCAAAACAGATGTTCTAACTCCGCGATGCCTGCTTTAGTCCGTAAATGGACTTAAGCAACTTGCACACCTTTCCGCTGCTCCCACTTTGAATGAAACCCTCTGGCTGGTCCATATAGACACACTCCTCTAAATTTCCATTTAGAAAAGCGGTCTTTACGTCCATCTGCCAAATCTCATAATCGTGGAAGGCAGCAATGGCAAGAAGGATCCGAATGGATTTCAGCATAGCTACTGGAGAAAAGGCCTCGTCATAGTCCAAACCAGGTCTTTGACGAAAACCCTTTGCAACCAGTCTAGCTTTATAGGTCTCAACCTGTCCATCTACACCAATCTTCCTTTTGAAGATCCACTTGCATCCTACGGGTTTTACCCCGTCTGGAGCAACGTCCAACGTCCATACTTTGTTGGTGTACATGGACTCCATTTCGGTCCGCATTGCATCCAGCCATTTTACCGAGTCGACGCTCTGAACGGCTTGCTGGAAGCTAGTAGGCTCATCATAATCTATGATGCAATCCTCTCTATCCCCGTCTATGAGAAAACCGTAGTATCTCTCGGGCGGATGAGACTGCCTACTACTCCTGCGGAGCGGCGTAGGAATGTCCTGTTCTTTTGAACCCTCTGGTTCCACTAATTTTTCAGTAATAGTCTGTGGTTCTGGAATTTCTTCCAGTTCTACTGCGCTCCCACTAATTTCCTTTTCTAGGAACTGGTGTTCTAGAAAGTGGGCATGACGAGAAACAAAAACCTTTTGTTCCTCTTCGTAGTAGAAGAAATATCCCTTGGAGTTCTTTGGATATCCCACGAACTTGCACTGTACTGAGCGTGCCTCGAGCTTGTCCGCATTCTGCTTTTTGAAAAAAGCTGGACTTCCCCATGTCTTAATGTGATTAAGATAGGGTCTCTTCCCACACCACATCTCATATGGTGTAGTAGGCACAGTCTTAGTTGGAACTCGGTTCAAAAGGTATGCAGCTGATTCTAGTGCATACCCCCTGAATGATCGCGGTAACTCAGCGTTACTCATCATGGACCGTACCATATCCAATAGGGTTCGGTTCCGTCTCTCCGATACACCGTTATGTTGCGGAGTGTATGGAGGAGTAAGCTGAGAGAGAATTCCGTTCTCTTTTAAATAGTCCAGGAACTCGGCACTCAAGTATTTTCCACCTCGATCCGATCTTAGAATCTTAATACTTTTGCCGGTTTGTTTTTCTACTTCATTCTTATATTCCTGGAATTTTCCAAAGGCTTCGGACTTATGTTTCATTAAGAAGACATAACCGTACCTTGAAAAGTCATCCGTAAAAGTAATGAAGTAAGAATAACCGCTTCGCGCATGTGTAGACATTGGGCCGCACACGTCGCTGTGTAGGAGTCCCAAGAGCTCGCTCGCTCTTACTCCGTGTCCAGTGAACAGAGTCTTTGTCATCTTTCCTTTGAGACAGGATTGACAAGTGGCATACGATTGATATTCGAACGGATTCAAATATCCTTCTGTATGTAACTTCGTCAACCTTTTCTCATTGATGTGACCCAGTCTACAATGCAATAAGAAAGTCTGATTAATTTCCGGAGACTTTCTTTTGTGTGTATTCTGGACATTGAAAATCTGTGGTTGGTTTAATACGTATATACCATTGCTCAATGTACCTGACCCAATCAAAACTTGATTAAGGTGAATGTTTACAACATTACTTACAAACGCAAATTCATAACCTTATTTAGAAACCAAAGATACAGAAATGATATTACAAGTTGCGTTGGGTACAAAAAAGCAATTACGTAAAACCAAAACATGTCCATATGACATTCCCAGGTGATAGTCCCCCACGGCCTTAGCATCCATGTTAGCTCCGTTTGCAACTTTGAGGGTCATGTTACCTGCCTTCAAAACCCTACGGTTTCTCAACGCCTGCAAAGAATTACAGATATGAGATCCTGATCCGGTATCCAATACCCAGGAAGTAGAGTTTATTGAAAGACAGTTTTCAATAACATACACACCTGAAGATGAAGCCGCAACCTGCTTCAATTCATGTGTCCTGGCTTTCCAAGCCCTGCAATCATTCTTCCAGTGTCCTTTCTTATGACAATAGAAGCATTCTTCTTTATCCACAAGCTGCCCCGCTTTCTTTGTTGCCTTTGCCTTTCCTTTCGTATCCACTTTACCAACACCGCCCCTTGGTTTGGTAGGGGCTTTCTTCTTCTTTCCCTTGGCTTTCGCCTTGGACCTAGAAGAGGAAGATCCTCCTACAAACAAAGTGGATGTTTCCCTACCTTTCTGTAGGGTGCCCTCTGCACTCCTCAGCATGTTGAGGAGTTCTGAAAGTTCAACTTCTTTTTCTTGTAAGTTGAAGTTCAGGATAAACTGGGTGTAAGTGGAAGGAAGGGACTGGAGAATCAAGTCCGTATAGAGCTCGTTCTCTAACGTGGTCCCAAGTTCCGTGAGCTCCTCAATGAAGCCAATCATCTTAAGCACATGTTCCGCTATCGATGATCCGATGGCCAACCTTGCCGAAAATAACTTCTTTGATACTTCGTATCTTACGATACGAGATTGCTCTCCATACAGTTCTTTTGTATGGAGAAATATGGATTCGAGGTCCATATTCTCGTGCCTCCTCTGATGTTCGTTGTCTATAGAGGCAAGTACGAGGAACTTGGCCTTCGCGCTATCAATCTCCCAAGTCTTACGGATTTCCTTATCCGCGACGCTGGAGGTGGGACTTGGGACAGGGGGAGCTTTGGTGGTAAGAAGATACCCCAGCTTGTCGTAAGTGATTGCCATTTTTACATTCCTGAGCCAATCTTTGTAGTTTGGCCCTGTCAGTATGTTTTTATCTAGAAGTAACTTAAGTCCAGTTATGTCGATTGGTCGCTGCAATTAGGAGAGAGAAGAAGAAACACTCAGTATGATGCTCTTGCAAGTTTAGAGTGGTTTTTAGTTTGTCTAAACAGGATGGCTCCCACTTTTTCTCGAATCCCTCTTCAAACCAAAAAGGAAGAATTAGTCAGGATTAATCTCACCGTACAATACTTGCTTAACCGTTCGGCCAGGCTGGTGTCGGTACTTCGAGGGAGGTTTTCCAACGCTTTCGCGAAGTTCCTTAATTTAAGAACCTCTTTTCCCTGGGAGCATAGCCCCGCTAACACCTTTCTAGACACCTACTAGGTTTATAGCATTGATCGTTAAGTGAGAAATTTCCCGAGGAGTAGCATATACTCACAGTAGGATCGGGATCCAAATATCATCGGGTGACGAAACTGAAGGAATCCTACCAGAATCATCACACTCCAAATGTTATGCAGCACTAGCAAGTTTCAGTTCTTTTGAAACTCCCGATGTGGATTTTTGCCTCATGCTCTTATGACCTTGACTTTGGCCAAAATATCATAAGTCACATGTCAAGTTCTGCCCGTCATTATCCAGGTAAATTTGGATCCACCCGTACCTACCCTTGACTTTGGCCAAAATGGCAGTACGACTGTCCCAAACCAACGCATCTATCTATGCTACACATGAATATCCAATAGCTACCAATCACTATGCCTTGACTTTGGCCAACATACATAGCTTGAATACTATTGACTATTTATGTGAAACGACGGAGGGCTACGAATGGTTTTGGCGAAACCGTGAACGTAGTGAACTTGATTTAGTCGATGGAACGAGATAGCTTTTAAAAGGAGTGGCTCAAACTCCGCATTTTAAAAGTTAGTTTTGAAAAGAACCGAGTGGTTTTTCGAAAGTGTTCCAACGACTTTTACTTGGTTTATTTTCTTGCATTAGTTCTTTTAATGCGTGATATTCTTGCATTAGTTCTTTTAATGCGTCCCATCATTTAAACCTACCATTGCAGAAAACAACCAAAATATGACGTACGCTTATGCCATTCGCATTCGCCACGGGGCCCCGTCATTACCCGTTAGGTTACTTAACTAACGACAGAGCGGGGGCTGGGCTAGCGCGGCTGTAAAACATAAGCAACGCCTAAATAATATCATATATAGATATATTGCAATGATAGACATTTCAGATCACAGATGAACACATTGGATATATTAGGAACCCGCAATTCGTACGAGCCTGTAACGAAAAGCAGATTACACGGTCGCGGTGAATAGCCAATACCCCACCCAAGACCCCTACGGGTGCGGCAAACTACCCGCCAAGTACCCGAAGCGAAGCAACCTCCCTCAACCCCGTGAGTAGGCCACTCGGCACTTCGGCATACCCGGTAGTTTGTGCACCCCCTCCATGGGTCTATCCTAGGAGCAAAAACAGTAAAAAGAAATTATACAATGACGGCTACAACCCCGACCCGGTTGTGCGGCCATACAAATAATTATTACATCAATTTACAAATTTACATGAATTGAAAAAAAAGAAAACTCTCGTCTCACAACCCCCGGCTATTCACCCGCGACAATCCAATGAATTCATATACACATTCCAATGACATTACAGATCACAGATTTGTATAACCCCCACTAATCGACATATAGCGATTAGCAGACGTTCAATACAAATATCACATCACAGAAAAACCCGTCAGCTTAAGTCTTTTAGAAGTTCGATCAAAAATACGGATTTATAGGCCCTAAACACAAAATTTTCGTTCTGGAAAATCTGGGCAGAAAATACATATTCCAAAAATCCCAAAACAACCCCAGAAATACACTGCACTAAATTTGGACCTCGGCCGAGTCAACTCGGCCGCGGAACCGCGGCGGGGGCGTGGTCCCGCCGCGTTTCCGCGGAGCTTTGAACGGTTCGTGGGACCAAATTTTGTGGTTATTCTATAAAAAGCCTGAGCCGATTTTTAAGATGAAATTTATCAATTTTTGAACAGAATAAAAATCGGCAGAAACTTGACATATCGGGTTCGTTTCATGACTTTTTCTTTGATCGAACTTCTAGTTACTTTGCTAACATGTTAGATAGAGTTTAACTAGGCTCTGATACCACTGTAAGTCCATGCTACCTCTCCCGGTACTTTCGGGCATGCGGAATTTGGTGAAAAACAATTTTCTAGAGGTGGTAACATGGACTCAAAACCGGATCTTTGTTAAACATCTAACTAACAACCTAACTAGGAGTTGTTAACTACTCGGTTAGGGGGTTATACCTTTCTTTCTTGAACTCCTTCGTCTTCAAGCGTCGATGGTTGTCCGGATCGGCTTCACCCCGTCGTCTCCTTGCGCCGAAGATCGATCCACCTCGAAAGCTTCTACCTTTGGCTTCTTCTTCGATCTTTGAAGAAACTAGTTCACTTGGTTTGCTAAACCTTGTGAACTAGAGTGAGTAGAGAAGAGTGTGTTGGGATTTTCTCTATGGTTCTTGGTTCTCAACATATGAGACAAGTGAACCATAGACTAAAGAGAGGGAGAGCAAGAGGAAGAAGATGAGAGCTCAAGAACACAAGAGAGAGAATGAAAATGATAGAATGAGAAAGACTTTTCTCTCTTGGCTCACATAATCCAAAGCCATCATCACAAAAATAGTAATCAAGTATTGTGTAAATGGTTTAAGCTACAATAGCCATATCATTTCATGCACTCATTTCTCACAAGAGAAACAAGCAAGTAAAAAGTCTTTGCCATGAAATGATAGCCATTGTCATCATGATGGTCAACTAGTCAAACCTAGTCAACCGGTCAACAAAGTCAACAAGTCAACAAAGTCAACCCCTCAACAACCATGTCACCATAATAATTAATTAATATTATTGTTAATCATATATCATATTCTCATTAGGGTTGAGTAAAAAGGTCAATAGTCAACAGTCAACGGTCAACAACCCTAATGAGAATCCTCTGCCTCTGTCTCTCCGTCAACTGTGCATACACACCCGTATCCGCGTTCCGAGGAACACGAATACATACTGGATAAATCCAATCCCAAAACGTACACTAGGATCTGGCTTAAACCAAAGCCCGCTAGTGTTAACTGTCCGGACACTGTACGTGCACAAGTGCATGGATGTGACCGAACCCTGTCGCAAAACCATGCGACCTGTCGCAAAACCATGCGACCTCTACTCTTTTGCCTAAAGGCGAATAGCTTTCTGTGTAGGACTCTAAAGACTCGACACTACGCTGGCAGTGGGTTTAACCACAGACCGCAAGTGGCACTAGCTGTGCGTAACGGTCCCCAGGTAGAAGCCGACAAGAAGACTGACGAGGTGAAACCCATCTGAACTCCTACTGAGCCTGAATGTGAAAATCTCCGTACAGTCCGGTCTGTTCGTCTGATACATCGCATGGCGGGCCTAGGGGGGCAGTAAACGTCAGTCCCCTAATAGCGGTACAAGTCGTGTCGGAGTGAAGCCCAAAACACCCTGAGATAACACTGGAAGCCTACCAGTATATCTCGATTGCCCTAGCCAGGGACTACTCGTGTAATGGCTCTCCTAGACACAGCGCGATGTCAACCCCCAATACCGGGAGAGACGAATCCTGTCTAACCGTCACTGCCTCCAAGTGCTTCGGGACTGCACCCAACTACTACCTGTTTGCATGACTCCTTTGAGCCGTGGTAGGGTAGTAATCAAAGTATAGTGGGAACATAATGTCATGGAAAATGAATATATAAATATACATGAAAATCACAGTAATAAATGCAATGTCTAAGCTATCATATAAAAGCAAGCGCACTAGTACCATGTCGAAACTATCAGCTAACAATTTATATTACCGAATAGTGTCTTCTAATGTGTACGTGACATGGCAATTACCGATGATGATGTGTGTGAGCAAGCGAGCAGGTGTACGTGGAGCATACGCATCATCGGTAATGGTGCTGGTGTCCTGACAGCATGGGTTTCATAATAATTACGAAAACACAAATAAGCATGCAATGCGATGCGAATAATAAGAGTAAGCGGAAAATGAATGGTAAACGCAGCAATAAAGAATATACATTTATATAATCGAGTCATACTGTTTTGGCATTTGAAATAACATGAATCGTGGTGTTTAGAAAATAGGGCTACGGTGTTTTTTAAGAAAAGGTACGTCCTTTGAAATATCCGTAGTATCTCTTGGTCTGTTTTTAAAATACTCACGATTCATTTGTTTTGGAAATAAGTATGACTCGAGCCCAGTCTAATATCTACTAAGTACACTGCAGGTCTAAACTAACAGACTAGTCGAAAAGGGTAAGGAAAACCACCTAAATCTGAGTCGATATATATATATATATATATATATATATATATATATATATATATATATATAAAATAGTCGGTGATCCCGCCTCAATAGTATCACGTACGATACAATATATAATATGACATCCTCGAGTCAAGAGTGCGGATCTATCATCATAATTATATCTCGTATGGTAAATCCATCGTACGACATCTTAAATCTGGGTACGGGTCGAATATCACATTTATCTCATCATTTATCTCGTATCCTTATCATCATATCATGAACTGGGGTACTGACATAAAGTCTAGTACATTCTGATACCGTCAACAGATATATATATATATATATATATATATATATATATATATATGTTAGTGTTTATGCCCTAGAAGGCCATTACTGTATCATACTAGTTTGTATATTACTTAATGGAAGCTTGGGATATTCACATGTATATAACAGTCTTGCTAAACATGGTAGTATGCTACTTGGTTTTTCTATCTTAATATGTGAGTATATGTATTGATAGAGCTCTTAGGATCTTGCTTGACTACCAGCGTTGTGATGACAGTCACACTAGTGGGGGCTGGGTAGTCTACAAGCACATCCTTATTCAGGTCCCTAGTCGTAGGATTATCGAGACAGGGCATCGATACTCCGTAGTAGACTGGTGTGTACGCTTCTCATCCCAGTTGGGGAGATGGTCTGTCCCACAGCCGTCAGTACGTCGTACTGGAGATAGTATGCAGTTGCTCGTTGGGTTACGAGTACACCGGACAGGACTCACTGGGAACTGTTGGTTGGTTTTATACCAGTCGTCAGTTAACAGTTCCCAGGTGACATGAGTACAGCATAGTCCGCAGACTTGACACTGCTACTTCGCCTCGAGTGTGTCCCACCGTTCTTAGATTGCTACCCTACCATGGCTCAAAGGAGTCGTGCAAACAGGTAGCAGTTGGGTGCAGTCCCGAGCACTTGGAGGCAGTGGCGGTTAGACAGGATTCGTCTCTCCCGGTATTGGGGGTTGATATCGCGCTGTGTCAGAGAGCCATTACGCAAAGTCCCTGGCCAGGGCAAGCGAGATTTGCTGGTAGGTTCTAGTAGTTTCTCAGGGTGTAATGGGCTTCACTCCGACACGACTTATACCGCTATTAGGGGACTGACGCTTGCCGCCCCCTAGGCCCGATATGCGATAGTCTTAGACGAACAGACCGGACTGTACGGAGATTGTCACATCAGACTCAGTAGGAGTTCGGATGGGTTTTCCTCATCGGCCTTCTTATCGACATCTACCTGGGGACCGTTACGTACAGCTAGTGCCGCTTGCGGTCTGTGGTTAAACCCACTGCCAGCGTAGTAGTCGAGTCTCTAGAGTCCCATACAGAGAGTTTCCCTACTCCAGGCGAAACGATATAGAGGTCGTATGGTTTTACGACATGGGTTCGGACGCATACGTATGTTTACGCACGTACGACATCCGGACAGTTTTTACTAGTCAACTTTGGTTTAAGCCAGTTTCTAGTATCCGGTTATTGGATTTATACAGTCTATAGTTTTTCCGTGTTTTCACGGATCGGAGGGGCGTTCTCGTAATTGTACGAGAAGCTTCTAGAAGATGGTGACTTGGGGGTTAAGGTGGCATATGCATTAAATGTGATTAGTGACTCATTTGAGTGATTCATCCATATCATTAATGCATCATAAATGCTTAATGACTCATGGAGATGAATCACCCATTAGATATTTATGGAGCATGGTTGTTAAATCATTTACTTGATTTATCTTGTTATTCTTAATGCTTCATATATATTATGAGAGCTCATTATCCCATTCCATTCTCTTGCTCACCTTCTCTCTCCTCAAGCTCTCTCTCTTCAAACCCTAATCCTTCCCTCTCATGTGTTGAGTACAAGGATTAGATTAGACTACTTAATCCTTAATCAATCTCTATATCACCTAGGTTGCTTAGATTAGCGGTTTAAGAAACCTAGTTACCTCTAGTTTGAGGTGAAGCTTGTGGTAAAGCTCTCGGGTGGATCTTCTACTACTTAGAGATGGCCGGAGAGGACATGGAGAACGACAAGACGAAGGACTCGGATCTTTAGGTATAATCACTTTTCATAGTAGTTGTAAACTCCTATGTTTGTTGTTAGTTATTGTTTATGCAAAGATTCTCGGTTCGTCGATGTTTACGCCTAAAACAAGATCGTTTTTCATTATTCCGTCTCCCCGCAAGTCGTGGGGTGTTGTACATCGACTTACAGTGGTATCAGAGCCTCGCTAAACAATAATTAACTCATTAGCAAAGTCGTAAGAATTTCGAACGCAAAAAGAACCGGAAACATCGTCGCATTAACACAGTTTATGTCGAATTTAAAACAGGCCCTAAAATTTTTTCAGGAACCTTCAGAATAACAAGCATGGAATTATAGGGCTACTGAAGAAATTTGGACCCCAACTCGGCTAACTCACCGCGGAACCGCGGCGGATCCATGCGATCCGCCGCGGATCCGCGGCAGAGTTAGGGCCGAGTCGGCCCAAATTTTTCCAGTGAGTCCTTTGTGTTAACAGTGATATTTCTGGATATTTTATTTTCTGCTAAGATCTCAGGTGTACAGAGAAGTTTTGCAGTAGAATCTAAAGTATTTTGCTCGATCGAAATTTTGCGATGTTTGCTAATATGATTATATCTGTGATTGTATAATGTGTTCGTAAACCTCCCCTAACTGCTAGTATGTCGGTTGGCAGGAGGTTGCACATTTCTGTAATGGTTTTTACTGTTTGTGGATGTGAACTGTATTGGACTGTTGTGATGATTAGCCGGGTTTTGTGATGGGTTATTATTTTAATTCATTCGATGTTACTGTAATATGTTGTAATATTATTTTGCGGGGCGCATCCAGGTTGCGGTTGTTGCCACCGTTGTATTATTTCATTTTACTGTTTTTTGCTCCTAGGATAGACCCAAGGTGGGGTGCACAAACTACCGGGTACTTTGAAGTGTTTAGTGGCCTACTCACTTGAGGGAAACCGCTTCACTTCGGGTATTTGACGGGTAGTTTGCCGTACCCGTAGGGGTCTAGGATGGGGTAATGGCTATTCATCACAACTGTGTAATCCGTCTTTTGTTGCAGGCTCTAAACAAACACGGATTGCTTGCAAATCCAATAGAGTTCATATGAGATCTGGAATGCCTATTATTGCGTATGACGAATCTACAATATCTATATATGATAGCTATTTAGACGTCACTTATGTTTTACACCCGCGCTAGCCCAGCCCCCGCTTTGCCGTTAGTTAAGTAACCTAACGGGTGATGACGGGACCCCGTGGCGAATGCGGATGGCATAAGAGGATGTTGTATTTTCGTTGTTTTCTGCAATGATAGGTTAATGATGGGACGCATTATTTATAATGAAAAGAAAATAAACCAAAGTTGAATCGTTGGAACAAATTTAAAAGAAACCACTCGGTTATTTTAAAAGAGCAGATTTTTTAATTGCGGAGCTTTAACCACTCCTTTTAAAAAGGCTATCAGGTTCCTTCGGTTATATCAAGTTCACTACGTTCACGGTTTCGCCAAAACCAGTCGTAGCCCTCCGTCATTTCTTATGGATTGTCAGTAGTATTCAAGCTATGTTTGTTGGCTTTCGTCAAGACATAGTGTTTGGTAGCTACTGGGGTATTCATTTGTTGCATAGATAGATGAGTTGGTTTGGGACAGTCGTATAACCTTGGTGGCTTTCGTCAAGGGTATATACGGATGGGTTCAAATTAACAAGATAATGATGGGCAGAACTTGACATGTGTTTTATGATTTGTTGGCTTTCGTCAAGGTCATAAGAACATGGGGCAAAAATCCACATCGGGAGTTTCTAAAGAAACTGAAACTTGCTAGTGTTGCATACCATTTGGAGTTTGATGAATGTTGGTAGGATTCCTTCAACATTATCATACGATGATATTTGGATCCCGATCCTACTGTGAGTATATGCTACTTATCGGGAGATTCGTCACTTAACGATCAATGCTATAAACCAAGTAGGTGCTGAGAAAGGCGTCAGCGGGGCTACGCCCCCAGAGAAAAGAGGTTATTTAATTAAGGAACTTCGCGAAAGCGTTGGAAAACCTCCCTCGAAGTATCGACACTGGCCTGGCTGAACGGTTAAGCAAGTATTGTACTGTGAGAATAGTCCTGGCTAATTCTTCTTTTATGGTTTGAGGAAGGATTCGAGAAACAGTGGGAGCCATCCAATTTAGATAAATTAAAAACCAATCTAAACTTGCAAGAGCATCATGCTAAAGTGTTTTCTTCTCTCTCTCTCATTGCAGCAACCTTGTGACCATGACTAGGTTACATCTAGATAATAAGTTGACTGAATCTAACTTTTATGACTAGCAAAGGTCTGTCCAGATGACCATTGCCTATGACAAGCTGGACCACCCTATTACTACTCAAGATCCTGCCGTCCCAGGTCCAGTTTCCACCGTCGCGGATATGGATATCCGTCAGACAAAGGAAAAGGATAAAACGAAAGCCAAGTGCCTCATGTTGGCTTCAGTTGGTGGTGTAAACCAGAAGCGGCACGAGAAGATGGACTCTGTTTCCATCTTTCTCCATAACAAAGATTTATATGGAGAGCAATCTCATATCGCAAGATATGAGGCCTCGAACGAATTAATTCAAGCGAGGTCGGCTGACGGGTCATCTGTAAGGGACGACGTCCTTACGATGACTAGCTATGTTGATGAGCTTAAGGACCTGGAGACCACGTTGGGAAACATGTCATATACTGACTTATTTCCACAGTCCCTACCCTCTACCTACACCCTGAAAGAAACCAGGGAGACACAAGCTCTGCTTAATAGGGGACCTTCTTCTTCTTCATCCAAGGCGAAAGCAAAGGATGAAAAGAAGAAGACCTCTACAAAGCCGATATACAGTGTCAGTAAAGTAGGAGGAAAGGGAAGAGCAAAAGTTTCGGGACTTGGTGTAGGCAAGGAGGGATGTTCCTATTGTTATGGGAACGGACATTGGCAGAAAGATTGCAGGGCTTTGGAAGCCAGTAGCCAGGATACGAAGCATGTTGTGGCTTCAGCCTCAAGTGTGTTTGTAATTGAGAACTGTTTGTCAATTAACTCTACTTCCTGGGTACTAGATACCGGAGCAGGATCTCATATCTGTAATTCATTACATGCTTTGAGAAACCGTAGAGTTATAAGGATAGGTGATATGTCTCTCAGAGTTGCAAACGGAATGAGCGTGGACGCTGAATCCGTGGGAGAATATCGCCTAGGTTTGACAAGTGGGCAGATATTGATTCTACGTAACTGTCTGTATGTACCTAGTTTGACTTGTAATATCATATCAGTGTCCTCACTTTCGAGAGAGGGATATGACTTTACATTCGTAAGCGATGTAGTTCACATCCACATAAATCAAGTTCTGATTGGGTCCGGTACATTAGATGACGGTATATACGTATTGAGTCAAGCTCAGGTTTTCAATGTCCAGAACACACTAAAAAGAAAGTCTCCAGAAATGAATCAGGCTTTCTTATGGTATTGTAGACTAGGTCACATCAATGAAACACGATTAACGAAGTTACATAAAGAAGGATATTTGAATCCGTTCGAATATCAATTTTATGCCACTTGTGAATCTTATCTCATGGGAAAGATGACAAAGACTCTGTTTACTGGACACGGAGTAAGAGCGAGCTAGCTCTTAGGACTCGTACACAGTGATGTGTGCGGTCCAATGTCTACACATGCGCGAGGAGGTTATTCCTACTTCATTATTTTTACGGATGATTTCTCTAGGTATGGACATATCTTCTTAATGAAGCATAAATCCGAGGCCTTTGAAAAATTCCAGGAATACAAGAATGAAGTGGAAAACCAAACAGGCAAAAGTATTAAGACACTAAGATCTGATCTAGGTAGTGAATACTTAAGTGCCGAGTTCCTGGGTTACTCAAAAGAGAATGGAATTCTCTCTCAGCTTACTCCTCCATACACACCACAACACAACGGTGTATCGGAAAGGAGGAATCGAACCCTATTGGATATGGTTCGTTCCATGATGAGTACGGCTGAGTTACCGCGATCATTCTGGGGTTATGCGCTAGAATCAGCGGCATATCTTTTGAACAAGGTTCCAACCAAAACTGTGCCTACCACACTATATCAGATGTGGAGTGGGAAGAAACCCTATCTTTAGTACCTGAAGACATGGGAGTGTCCAGCTTTTATAAAAAAGCAGCATTCGGACAAGCTCGAGGCACGCTCAGTAGAGTGTAAGTTTGTGGGATATCCAAAGAACTCCATGGGATATTGCTTCTATTACGCAGAGGAACAAAAGGTTTTTGTTTCTCGTCATGCCCGCTTCTTAGAAACTGATTTTTTAGAAAATCAGAAGAGTGGGAGCGCAGTAGAACGGGAAGAAATTCCAGAACCACAAGATGTTACTGAAAGTTTGGTAGAACAAGAAGTTTCAGAAGAAAGGGACATACCAGCGCCTATCCGCAGAAGTAGTAGGCAATCTCATCCGCCCGAGAGATACTACGGTTTTCTCATAGACGGGGATCGAGAAGATTTTGTCATTGATAATGACGACCCTACTAGCTTCCAGCAAGCCATTCAGAGCGGCGACTCGGTAAAATGGCTGGATGCAATGCGGACCGAAATGGAGTCCATGTACACTAACAAAGTATGGACTTTGGACACTGCTCCAGATGGGGTAAAACCCGTAGGATGCAAGTGGATCTTCAGAAAGAAGATTGGTGTAGATGGACAGGTTGAAACCTATAAGGCTAGACTTGTTGCAAAGGGTTTCCGTCAAAGACCTGGTTTGGACTATGACGAAACTTTTTCTCCAGTGGCTATGCTGAAATCCATTCGGGTCCTTCTTGCTATTGCTGCCTTCCACGATTATGAGATCTGGCAGATGGACGTAAAGACGGCCTTTCTAAATGGTAATTTGGAAGAGAGCGTCTATATGGATCAGCCAGAGGGATTCATTCAGAGTGGGAGCAGCGGTAAAGTATGCAAGCTGCTTAAGTCCATTTATGGACTAAAGCAGGCATCGCGGAGTTGGAACATCTGTTTTGATGATACTGTCAAAGAATTCGACTTTATCAAAAATCCAGATGAACCATGCATATACAGTAAGATTGTAGGGAGAGTTGTTGTATTCCTCGTCTTGTACGTGGATGACATTCTCCTAATAGGAAATGATATTCTTATGCTACAGTGAGTCAAAAGATTCTTGTCACAGAAATTCTCCATGAAGGACCTGAGTGATGCCACATACATTCTGGGGATCCAGATCTATCGTGATAGATCAAAGAGGATGTTGGGACTTTCACAGTCTAGGTACATAGACACCATATTGAAAAGATTCAGTATGGAAGATTCTAAGCGCGGTAACCTACCGGCTTGTCACGGAATCACCCTCTCCAAAGAGATGTCTCCCAAGACTGATTTGGAAAGGGAACGCATGTCGATTATACCCTACGCTTCTGCGGTAGGCTCTAGGCTCTATAATGTATGCGATGTTATGTACCAGACCAGATGTAGCATACGCATTGAGCGTTGTAAGCCGGTATCAGGCAAACCCAGGGGAGAATCACTGGATAGCAGTAAAGAACATTCTCAAGTACCTGAGGAGGACTAAGGAGATGTTCTTGGTTTACGGCGGAAAAGACCTCAGGATGGAGGCCTATGCTGATTCCGGCTTCCAGAGTGACAAGGATGACTCCAAGTCCATGTCGGGTTATGTCTTTACCCTCAATGGAGAGGCGGTCTATTGGAAGAGTTCCAAGCAGGACACCGTTGCTGACTCGACGATGGAAGCGGAGTACATAGCTGCTTGCGATGCCGCAAAAGAAGCTGTCTGGATGAAGAAGTTCCTCACATAACTTCAGGTGGTTCCTACCAGTGTTGGTCCAATACCTCTGTATTGCGACAACAACGGCGCTATAGCTTTAGCGAAGGAACCCAGGTCCCATCAGAAGTCCAGACACATCTTAAGGCGGTATCACCTGATCAGGGAGATCGTAGATCGCCAGGAGATCGAGGTAAAGAGAGTCAATACAGAGGATAACATTGTTGATCCATTCACTAAGGCCCTACCTCAGATTCAGTTCGAAAGGCTACTCGAGATCATCGGTCTTCAATACGCCAGTACATGGCCCTAGTGCAAGTGGGAGATTGTTAGTGTTTATGCCATAGAAGGCCATTACTGTATCATACTAGTTTGTATATTACTTAATGGAAGGTTGGGATATTCACATGTATATAACAGTCTTGCTAAACATGGTAGTATGCTACTTGGTTTTTCTATCTTAATATGTGAGTATACGTATTGATAAAGCTCTTAGGATCTTGCTTGACTACCAGCGTTGTGATGGCGGTCACACTAGTGGGGGCTGGGTAGTCTACAAGCACATCCTTATTCAGGTCCCTAGTCGTAGGATTATCGAGACAGGGCATCGATATTCAGGAGTAGACTGGTGTGTACGCTTCTCATCCCAGTTGGGGAGATGGTCTGTCCCACAGCCGTCAGTACGTCGTACTGGAGATAGTATGCATGTACTCGTTGGGTTACGAGTACACCGGACAGGACTCACTGGGAACTGTTGGTTGGTTTTATACCAGTCGTCAGTTAACAGTTCCCAGGTAACATGAGTACAGCATAGTCCGCAGACTTGACACTGCTACTTCGCCTCGAGTGTGTCCCACTGTTCTTAGATTGCTACCCTACCACGGCTCAAAGGAGTCGTGCAAACAGGTAGCAGTTGGGTGCAGTCCCGAGCACTTGGAGGCAGTAGCGGTTAGACAGGATTCGTATCTCCCGGTATTGGGGGTTGATATCGCGCTGTGTCAGAGAGCCATTACGCAAAGTCCCTGGCCAGGGCAAGCGAGATTTGCTGGTAGGTTCTAGTAGTTTCTCAGGGTGTAATGGGCTTCACTCCGACACGACTTATACCGCTATTAGGGGACTGACGCTTGCCGCCCCTAGGCCCGATATGCGATAGTCTTAGACGAACAGACCAGAATGTACGGAGATTGTCACATCAGACTCAGTAGGAGTTCGGATGGGTTTTCCTCATCGGCCTTCTTATCGACATCTACCTGGGGACCGTTACGTACAGCTAGTGCCGCTTGCGGTCTGTGGTTAAACCCACTGCCAGCGTAGTAGTCGAGTCTCTAGAGTCCCACACAGAGAGTTTCCCTACTCCAGGCGAAACGATATAGAGGTCGTATGGTTTTACGAAAAGGGTTCGGACGCATACGTGTGTTTACGCACGTACGACATCCGGACAGTTTTTACTAGTCGGCTTTGGTTTAAGCCAGTTTCTAGTATCCGGTTATTGGACTTATACAGTCTAAAGTTTTTCCGTGTTTTCACGGATCGGAGGGGCGTTCTCGTAATTGTGCGAGAAGCTTCTAGAAGATGGTGACTTGGGGGTTAAGGTGGCATATGCATTAAATGGGATTAGTGACTCATTTGAGTGATTCATCCATGTCATTAATGCATCATAAATGCTTAATGACTCATGGAGATGAATCACCCATTAGATATTTATGGAGCATGGTTGTTAAATCATTTACTTGATTTATCTTGTTATTATTAATGCTTCATATATATTATGAGAGCTCATTATCCCATTCCATTCTCTTGCTCACCTTCTCTCTCCTCAAGCTCTCCCTCTTCAAACCCTAATCCTTCCCTCTCATGTGTTGAGTACAAGGATTAGATTAGACTACTTAATCCTTAACCAATCTCTATATCACCTAGGTTGCTTAGATTAGCGGTTTAAGAAACCTAGTTACCTCTAGTTTGAGGTGAAGCTTGTGGTAAAGCTCTCGGGTGGATCTTCTACTACTTAGAGAAGGCCGGAGAGGACGACAAGACGAAGGACTCGGATCTTTAGGTATAATCACTTTTCATAGTAGTTGTAAACTCCTATGTTTGTTGTTAGTTATTGTTTATGAAAAGATTCTCGGTTAGTCGATGTTTACGCCTAAAACAAGATCGTTTTTCATTATTCCGCCTCACCGCAAGTCGTGGGGCATTGTACATCGACTTACAATATATATATATATATATATATATATATATATGCGTGTGTATGAAAACACAACGCCTAAGGACCCGCTATAACATCATGTTGTATCTGATAATACGAACCAAATCACATCACCGATCTCATGGCATCATGTCCAATCACATCGACTCATCTCCAAGTACCATGTACTATCCTCATTATCCATGTATATGTATACATATATATACATACATACATACATACTCATAAACATATATATGTGTGTGTGTATATATATATATATCCTCATATACGCACAACAAAGTAAAATGTATGCGTGTGTGTGTGTGCGCGTGTATCTTATTCTAGGGTTTCGCAACTAAAACTAGCTAACGACACTATCATCCAATTTCACTAAAATTTAACCCATGATATCCTATAATCTTATTTGCTATCTATCCAAGTTTCACAACACATAATCAAATATATAACTATAATATATATATATCAAGGCTACACTACGAACAGCGGGGGTGCTATACGCCATCCACCGGACTTCCCCCATAGATATATATCTACTCACCTTGATCCTCGCTTGCTGGAGTCGATAACGCTACGCTCTCCTCGTCTCGAAATCCACGTGGGGGTACCTACATGTCATAACATATCGTGTCGCATTAAAATCCAATTCAAAACTAAAACGACACGCTAAAAGCCTATACGTTATAACCTACGGACTACGCATGTAAGAAAGGCCAAACAAATCCTCGATGTCGATGTACGAACATAAAACCATCGAGTTAAAAACCCAAATACCAAAACCAAAGTTAAAACTGAGTCGTAAAACAATGCATCAACTCAAGAAAATGGTCCCAGATTTTACCCTAGGTGAAATTAGCCAATTTTGCATATGGGAAGGGTCTAGTTTACAAAGAATGCAGCCATGGACCAAACATGAACCTGATCACCTCTACCCTGGCCGCAGATTGCGGCCAGAATGAATATAATTGCGGCCAGGACAGAGGGGTTTGGGCTCGGGTCTCTGTTGTTAGATATGTATGCCTTAGAGGCCATTATTGTATAGTACTGGTTTGTATAATATATTTTGGAGGCTTGGGATATATATATGGTTTTACGACAGTCTTGCTCGATATAGTAGTATGCTAGTTGGTTTGTTTCTATCTTAATATGTGTATATGTTTCTTTTAACATATCGCTAAAAACATATTGGTAGAGCCCTTAGGAAACCTACCAGTCCCGAAGCACTTGGAGGCAGTGACGGTTAGACAGGATTCGTCTCTCCCGGTATTGGGGGTTGATATCGCGCTGTGTCTAGGAGAGCCATTACACAAAGTCCCTGGCCAGGGCAAGCGAGATAGACTGGTAGGTTTCCAGTGTTATCTCAGGTGTTCTGGGCAACACTCCGGCTCGACTTGTACCGCTAGTAGGGGACTGACGTTTACCGCCCCCCTAGGCCTGCCATGCGATGTTCTTAGACGAACAGACCGGACTGTACGGAGATTGTCACATACAGGCTCAGTAGGAGTTCGGATGGGTTTACCTCATCAGTCTTCTTATCGGCATCTACCTGGAGACCGTTACGTACAGCTAGTGCCGCTTACGGTCTGTGGTTAACCCCACTGCCAGCATAGTGTCGAGTCTTTAGAGTCCCACACAGAGGGTTACTCGCCTTTGGGCAAAACTGAGTAGAGATCGCATGGTTTTGCGACAGGGTTCGTTCACACTCGCGCACTTGTGCACGTTTGGTGACCGGGCAGTTATTACTAGTGGGCTTTGGTTTAAGCCAGATACTGGTACTGGTTTTGGGATTGGTTTTGTATCATTGTATTCGTGTTCCTCAGAACGCGGATGCGGGCGTGTATGCACAGTTGATAGAGGCAGAGGCAGAAGATTCTCATTAGGGTTGTTGACCGTTTGACTTTGGTTGACTTGTTGACCGTTGACTTTTTCCAAACCCTAATGAGAATGATAAATATGATTAATAATGATAATCAAGGATTGTTGTGTGATGGTTAGGTTGACCATTTGACCATGGTGGACATTTTGACCATTGTTGACATTTTGACCATAATCATTTCATATCAAAGATGCTTCTTGATCTTTGCAAATTGCATTTATTATGAAATGATAATGGTCATTCCATACTCACCATCACATTTTCCTTTTTGATTATTATTGTTAATCTATTATTCTCATATGAGCATGGTTGCAAGAGAGAGCTCTCATTCTATCATATATTTTCTCTCTCTTTGCAAAAGCTCTTCTTCTTCCTCTCTCAAAGCTTAAGTGTTCCATGTGTTGGAAATCATAAGTTTTTTAGATAAAGCCACCATAACACAGCTCTACTCATTCTAGAGTACTAGGTTTAGCAAACCAAATACCTTAGTTACCTCTAGGTTGAGGTAGGAGCTCAAGTTCGAGGCCCTCGGGTGGATCTATCTTCGGCAAAGAGGAGACAAGAAGGAGGAGCCGTTCAAACTACTACAAGGAGCAAGCAAGGAAGAGAACAACAAGAAGAGAAGGAGTTCAAGAGAACAACAAGAAAAGAAGGAGTTCAAGACTAGGTATAACCATTCTACATAGTAGTTAGAACTTGTAGATTTGATGTTAGTTTTGTTTAGCAACGATCCTTCATGAAACGGTCCATGTTACCTAGCTAGGAATTTTTTTTGTTTTACCTATTTCGCTTCCCCGAAAAAACCGGGGTGGGTAACATGGACTTAACAGTGGTATCAGAGCCTAGCTAAACACAAGCAAGCATGTTAGCAAAGTATCTAGAATTT
This sequence comes from Agapanthus africanus, assembly GCA_030015575.1. Lineage (NCBI taxonomy): Eukaryota > Viridiplantae > Streptophyta > Magnoliopsida > Asparagales > Amaryllidaceae > Agapanthus > Agapanthus africanus. The sequence goes on from JASDDO010000022.1 coordinate 212,671,183, forward strand.
CGATCGGACAAAAATCGCAAAACACGTCCGGAAAAACCATGTTTCTGCCGATTTTTTATACTGCTCTAAAAATGATTTAACATACATGAAAAATCGGCTCAGGGTTTTGTAAAAACACAGAATAAAAACGATCCAGTGACTCGGTCAAAGCGCCGCGGATCCGCGGCAAGAACATGCTTCCTACTGCGGAACCGCGGCCGAGTTGTTTCGGCCGTGGATCGGGTTTTGTGCAGTGTTCTTATTTGGATGTTTTTGGGTTTTGAGTATATGTTGTTTCTGCCAAGATTTTCCAGAGAACAAATTTGTTTTTGGGGTGGTTACAAATCCATATTTTGATCGAACTTCTCTAGACTTTGGCTAATAGGTTATATCTGTGATGTGATATATGCACTGAACGTCGGCTAATCGCTATACGTCGATTAGTGGGGGTTGTGCATATCTGTGATCTGTAATGTTGATGGTTTGTGTATATGAATTCGTTGGATTGTCGCGGATGAATAGCCGGGGGGTTGTGAGATGAGAGTTTTCTTTATCTTTCAATTCATGTAATATGTAAATTGATGTAATATTATTTATTTGGCCGCACAACCGGGATGGGGTTGTAGCCGTCATTGTATAATTTCTTTTACTGTTTTTGCTCCTAGGATAGACCCAAGGTGTGGTGCACAAACTACCGGGTACCTCGAAGTGCCGAGTGGCCTACTCACGGCGTTGAGGGAGGTTGCTTCGCTTCGGGTACTTGGCGGGTAGTTTGCCGCACCGGTAGGGGTCTAGGGTGGGGTTTTGGCTATTCATCGCGACCGTGTAATCCGCTCTTCGTTACAGGCTCGTACGGAATGCGGATTCCTAGTATATCCAATGTGTTCATCTGTGATCTGGAATGGCTATCATTGCATCTGACGAATGTGAATATATATCTATATATGATATCTATTTAGGCGTTGCTTATGTTTTGCATCCGTGCTAGTCCAGCCCCCGCTCTGTCGTTAGTTAAGTAACCTAACGGGTGATGACGGGACCCCGTGGCGAATGCGGATGGCATAAGCGTACGTCATATTTTCGTTGTTTTCTGCAATGGTAGGATTAACTGATGGGACGCATTAAATTAATGCAAAGAAAAATAAACCAAAAAGACGTTGGAACAATTTTCAAAAAGCTGTTGTTGCAAGGGCGTTCTCTTTTGTTTTGCATAGAGGTATTCGGTTATGATTGCCCAGCACCTCAGTCGACGAGGCAAGGGCCGAGATCCCTTCATCGGGAGTGACCCCTTGGACAAAAAGTTTGTGTCAGGGTAATAACTTCACTATAGTCGATTATTCTTGCTTTGCATCGAGGTATTTGGTTTGGAATATCCTGCACCTCATTCGATGAGGAAAGAGCCGAGATCCCTTCACAGGGAGTGACCTCTTTAGCAAAAGTTTTCGCCACTATATTTTCAAAAAGATTATCAGGTTCCTTCAACGATATCAAGTTCATTACGTTAACGGGTTTTTCGCCTAAAACCCAGCCGTAGCCTTCCGTCATTTCTTATAAGTTATACTTAGTATTCGAGCTGCGTTTGTTGACTGTGTCAAAGCACAGTGAACGGTAGCTGAGTATTGCTTATCTGCTGGATACAATGTGATTGGTTAGGACAGTCGTGTAACCTTGTTGACTGTGTCAAGGGTTATGCGGGTGGGTTTAATGCAATCAAGATAATGACGGGTTGAACTTGAGTAGGACTCTTTGATTTGTTGACTGTGTCAAGATCACTTGGGTCCTAGGGGCAAAAATCCACATCGGGAGTTTCTAAAGAAACTGAAACTTGCAGATTTAGCATACCTTTTGGAGTGTGGTGACTAGAGTGGATTCCATCTAGGTCATCGCACAATGATAGTTGGATCCCGATCCCACTGATGAGTTGGATTACTCTCGGGAGATTTTTTCACTTAACAATCAATGCTATAAACCAAGTAGGTGTCTAGAACGGTGTTAGCGGGGCTACGCCTCCAGGGAAAAGAGGTTATTTAATTAAGGAACTTCGCGAAAGCGTTGGAAAACCTCCCTCGAAGTACCAACACCAGCCTGGCTGAAAAGTTAAGCAAGTATTGTGACGTGCAATTAATCCTGACTAGTTCTTCTTTTAGGGTTTGAAGAAGAATTTGAGGAAACAGTGGAAGCCATCCTGATTAGATAAATCAATAAACCAATCTAATCTTGCAAGAGCGCACGCTGAGTGTTTCTTTTCTCTCTCTCCAGGTAGCAGCCATTTCACGCCCTAATCAAGATAATAAAATGTATCTCTTGACCGATCCGAATTCTTATTCGGGGCTGGGGAACGTTGGTTCTGCTCTAACTTACGACAACAGTCATAAGTATGAGCAAGGGAAAGAGGATTGTATGGATTCCAAGGATATCCAGTTGAAGAAGAAGCATGGTTTTGCATCTACTTCAGGTGTTCTTGTAATTGAGAACTGCTTTACGGTCAGCCCTACCTCCTGGGTACTTGATACCGGATCAGGATCTCATATCTGTAATTTATTGTAGGAACTGAGAAAAAGTAGGAGAGTTGTACCCGGTGATATGTCACTCAGAGTAGCGAACGGAGCACAAATTAATGCTGCAGCAGTCGGTGAATATCACCTAGTGTTGCCAAATGGCAATACTATGATTTTGAACGATTGCTACTATGTACCTTCCATGGTTTGCAACATCATATCAGTTTCTTTACTCGATAAAGATGGATATAACTTTGTTCTTGATAGAAATATCATGAACATCTACCTTCATAAGGTACTGGTTGCAGAAGGTACACGGTGTAATGGTATCTACGTTCTAAATCAGAATACAGTTCTCAATATACAAAACACACGCAAGAGGAAGAATTCAGATACGAATGAATCCTACTTATGGAATTGTAGACTTGGTCATATCGGAGAGAAAAGACTAAGTAAGTTGCATAAAGATGGAGTCTTGAATACGTTCGAGTTTTCATCTTATGAAACTTGTCAGTCTTGTCTCAAAGGAAAGATGACCAAATCTCCGTTCACCGGATATGGAGAAAGGGCAGCAGAGCTCTTGGGACTCGTACACAGTGATGTATGTGGTCCGATGTCTATACATGCAAAGGGTGGGTTCTCGTACTTCATCACATTCACTGACGATCTCTCTAGATTCGGATATGTGTATCTTATGAAACATAAATCTGAAGCTTTTGAGAAATTCAAGGAATTCAGAAACGAAGTAGAGAACCAAACTAGCAAAAGTATCAAGATCCTCCGATCAGATAGAGGAGGGGAGTACTTAAGCAGGGAATTCCTAGATTACTTAAAAGAGAATGGTATTCTCTCTCAGCTTACTCCTCCTTATACACCACAGCACAACGGTGTATCGGAACGGAGGAATCGTACCCTATTGGATATGGTTCGCTCCATGATGAGTAGTGCTGAGTTGCCTCTTTCATTTTGGGGACATGCGCTTTTAATAGCAGCACATCTATTGAATCAAGTTCCATCCAAATCTGTGCCTAAGACTCCGTATGAAATATGGAGTGGTAAGAGTTTGTATCTTAAACGTGTTAAGATTTGGGGTTGCCCAGCTTATGTCAAAAAGCAGAACCCAGACAAACTTGAAGCACGGGCAGTTTTATGTAAGTTTGTGGGATACCCAAAAGATTCAAGTGGGTATCTATTCTACCATGCAGAGGAACAGAAGATAATTGTTTCCAGGAATGCCACATTTTTGGAAAAAGAATTTCTTGTTAAAAATGTTAGTGGCAGCACGGTAGAACTAGATGAAATTCCAGAAACACAAACTTTAACTAAAGATTTGGAGGAACCGCTAGATTCAGTTACACCCAACGAACCTCAGCCACTCCGCAGATCTGGTAGGATTTCTCATCCGCCCGAGAGATACTACGGTTTTCTCATAGACGGGGATCGAGAGGATTGCATCTTGGAAGAAGATGACCCTACCAGTTTCAGGCAGGCCATTATCAGTAGGGACTCTGATAAATGGCTGGATGCAATGCAATCCGAAATGGAGTCCATGTACACCAATAAAGTGTAGACCTTGGATATTGCTCCACCTGGGGTAAAACCCGTTGGATGCAAATGGATCTACAAAAGGAAACTTGGTGTAGATGGGCAGGTGGAAACCTATAAGGCTAGACTTGTTGCAAAAGGTTTTCGTCAAAGACCTGGTTTGGACTATGACGAAACTTTTTCTCCAGTGGCTATGCTCAAATCCATTCGGATCCTACTTGCCATTGCTGCCTTCCATGACTATGAAATCTGGCCAATGGACGTTAAAACGGCTTTTCTAAACGGCTGTTTAGAAGAGTGCGTTTACATAGATCAGCCATAAGGTTTCGTGGACAGTGGGAGCAGCGGGGAGGTGTGCAAGTTACTCAAATCCATTTATGGATTGAAGCAGGCATCGCGGAGCTGGAACATCTGTTTTGATGAGGTAATCAAGGAATTTGATTTCATCAAGAACGAAGATGAACCTTGTGTCTATAAGAAGATTGTAGGACGAACTGTCGTATTCCTAGTCTTGTACGTGGACGACATTCTTTTGATAGGAAATGACATTCCTATGCTACAATCGGTCAAGCTATTTTTGTCACAACGGTTCTCCATGAAGGACCTGGGTGATGCCTTGTACATTCTGGGGATCAAGGTCTATAGAGATAGATCCAAGAGACTACTGGGATTTTCGCAGTCCAGGTACATAGAGACCGTACTAAAGAGATTTAGTATGGAGGATTCCAAGCGCGGTAACATACCCGCATTGGACGGAATTACCCTCTCCAAGAAGATGTCTCCTAAGACTGACGAGGAGAGGGTTCGCATGAACACTATACCCTACGCTTCGGCGGTAAGATCTATAATGTATGTGATGCTATGTACAAGACCAGATGTAGCTTACGCGCTGAGTGTGGTGAGCCGGTATCAGTCAGACCCAGGTGAGGACCACTGGACGGCAGTGAAGAACATTCTCAAGTACCTGAGAAGGACTAAGGAGATGTTCCTGGTTTACGGTAATGGAGACCTCAGGGTTAAGTCCTTTACCGATTCAAGCTTCCAGAGCGACAAAGATGACAGCAAGTCTGTCTCGCAGACTCGATGATGGAGGCTGAATACATTGCTGCAAACGATGCCGCAAAAGAGACGGTCTGGATGAAGAAGTTCATTAGTGAACTTCAGGTGGTTCCGTCCATTATTGACCCAATACCTTTGTATTGCGATAACAATGGGGCTATAGATTTAGCGAAGGAACCAAGGTCCCATCAGAAATCCAGACACATCTTAAGGCGGTATCACGTGATCTGGGAGATCATTGATCGCCAGGAGGTACGGAGTGTGGACACAAAAGACAACACAGCGGATCCATTCACGAAGCCCCTCCCTCAAACACAGTTCGAGCGACTTTTTGAGCTATTGGGTATGCGGTACGCCGGCAGCTGGCCTTAGTGCAGACATTGGGTATGCGGTACACCAATTACTGGCCTTTAGTGCAAGTGGGAGATTGTTAGATATGTATGCCCTAGAGGCCATTATTGTATAGTACTGGTTTGTATAATACATTTTGGAGGCTTGGGATATATATATGGTTTTACAACAGTCTTGCTCGATATAGTAGTATGCTAGTTGGTTTGTTTCTATCTTAATATGTGTATATGTTTCTTTTAACATATCGCTAAAAACATATTGGTAGAGCCCTTAGGATCTTTGCTTGACTACCGGCGTTGTGATGGCGATCACACTAGTGGGGGCTGGTTAGTCTATAAGCACATCCTTATTTTGGTCCCTAGTCGTAGGATTATCGAGATAGGGCATCGATACTCCAGAGTAGACTAGTGCATACGCTTCTCTTCCCAGCAGGGGAGATGGTCTGTCCCACAGCCATCAGTACATCGTACTGGAGATAGTATGCAGGTGCTCGTTAGGTTACGAGTACACTGGACAGGACTCATCGAGAACTGTTGGTTGGTATTATACCTATCGTCAGTTAACAGTTCCCAGGTGACATGAGTACAGCTTAGTCCGTTGACTTGACACTGTCACTCCGCCTCGAGTGTGTTCCCACTGTTCTTAAATTACTACCCTACCACGGCTCTACTGAGTCATGCAAACAGGTAGTAGTTGGGTGCAGTCCCGAAGCACTTGGAGGCAGTGACGGTTAGACATGATTCGTCTCTCCCGGTATTGGGGGTTGATATCGCGCTGTGTCTAGGAGAGCCATTACACAAAGTCCCTGACCAGGGCAAGCGAGATAGACTGGTAGGTTTCCAGTGTTATCTCAGGTGTTCTGGGCTACACTCCGGCACAACTTGTACCGCTAGTAGGGGACTGACGTTTACCGCCCCCCTAGGCCCCCCATGCGATGTTCTTAGACGAACAGACCGGACTGTACGGAGATTGTCACATACAGGCTTAGTAGGAGTTCGGATGGGTTCACCTCATCAGTCTTCTTATCGGCATCTACCTGGGGACCGTTACGTACAGCTAGTGCCGCTTACGGTCTGTTGTTAACCCCACTGCCAGCGTAGTGTCGAGTCTTTAGAGTCCCACACAGAGGGTTACTCGCCTTTGGGCAAAACTGAGTAGAGATCGCATGGTTTTGCGACAGGGTTCGTTCACACTCGCGCACTTGTGCACGTTTGGTGACCGGGCAGTTATTACTAGTGGGCTTTGGTTTAAGCCAGATACTGGTATTGTTTTTGGGATTGGTTTTGTCTCATTGTATTCGTGTTCCTCAGAACGCGGATGCGGGTGTGTATGCACAGTTGATAGAGGCAGAGGCAGATGATTCTCATTAGGGTTGTTGACCGTTTGACTTTGGTTGACTTGTTGACCGTTGAATTTTTCCAAACCCTAATGAGAATGATAAATATGATTAATAATGATAATCAAGGATTGTTGTGTGATGGTTAGGTTGACCATTTGACCATGGTGGACATTTTGACCATTGTTGACATTTTGACCATAATCATTTTATATCAAAGATGCTTCTTGATCTTTGCAAATTGCATTTATTATGAAATAATAATGGTCATTCCATACTCACCATCACATTTTCCTTTTTGATTATTATTGTTAATCTATTATTCTCATATGAGCATGGTTGCAAGAGAGAGCTCTCATTCTATCATATCTTTTCTCTCTCTTTGCAAAAGCTCTTCTTCTTCCTTTCTCAAAGCTTAAGTGTTCCTTGTGTTGGAAATCATAAGTTTTTTAGACAAAGCCACCATAACACATCTCTACTCATTCTAGGGTACTAGGTTTAGCAAACCAAATACCTTAGTTACCTCTAGGTTGAGGTAGGAGCTCAAGTTCGAGGCCCTCGGGTGGATCTATCTTCGGCAAAGAGGAGACAAGGAGGAGCCGTTCAAACTACTACAAGGAGCAAGCAAGGAAGAGAACAACAAGAAGAGAAGGAGTTCAAGAGAACAACAAGAAGTGAAGGAGTTCAAGACTAGGTATAACCATTCTACATAGTAGTTAGAACTTATAGATTTGATGTTAGTTTTGTTTAGCAACGATCCTTCATGAAACGGTCCATGTTACCTAGCTAGGAAATTTTTTTGTTTTACCTATTCCGCCTCCCCGAAAGAACCGGGGTGGGTAACGTGGACCTAACATCTGTGGTAGCTTCCTAGGTGCCTGCATGTATCACTGTGTTTGCAAAATAAATCCTAGGGTCCCTGGGTGTTAGCAGATCTCCAATAACTCCTCAAATTCCCACAAATTCCCGATATCGGGGTTTCTAAGTTCGTGTCTTGGGGTTTAATCCTCTGGTTTTGTCCAGAATTCTTACGCTAAAAGGGTTGTAAAACCTCTACTAACCTTAATTACACTATCTCAATTCAAGACTTCCTCAAAACCTTATCTTGGAATTTCCAAAGTCTACTAATCTACACTTAAACACTTCTAAACTTAGATAGGGGCTAAAGTAAAGCAATTACAATACAAATGGTAAAGGAATTACCTCATTTGTCAACTCAAGAAATTTCTTAAGTTACCCCAAGTCTTCAAAATCCAATTTTTCTTGGTCTAAAGTGTTTTTAGTGAGTGTGTGCATGTTTTTAATGAAGTGGAGATGATGTTTTGAGGTGTTTTTGATGATGAAGTGAGGAGGTAGAGGTGGTGGGAGATGGAGGGCAGCCATGGGAGGAAGGAGGGGAGAGAAAATGATGAAGAAGAATGGAGGGAAAACAAATGGGCATGGTTCACTTGACCCCTCACCCTCTCCCTCTCTTGCCCATACCTCATTCTTTATCACTTTCTTTTCCTTTTTCTGTTCCTTTTCTTTTCTTCTCAATTCATTTTAAAACAAAATCAATCCAAAGAAAAAAGAAAAGCCATGGTAGAAAAATGTAGCAAATGTGAAAAATGAGTTGGTGCATTTCACATGCACAAAACAAGCTTAATACACAATTAGTGATATTCAATCGCGATTAGCGTTAAAATGGAATATAATTAATCATAAGAATTATAATTTGCTTAAATCATATAAAACACCACAATTTCCGTAATTCCTATAATTTTCCAAATATTTCCCAATTTATCGGTATTTAATTATACCGCATTATTAAAATATTCATAATATTTATTATTTTAATTATTTAATTTCCCCAAAAAATAATATTTTATTTTTCTGAAATGTTACAATCTTCCCCCTTAAAGAAATTCGGTCCCCGAATTTAAATTTAAACCCCTCAAATACTAAAATATTTCAGTAAAAAGACCAAGTCGTCGGGGCTCCAAAATCATAAATACATAAAACACATCGTAGCGCAATGCATGCGCATGAAAAACGAGTATGTAAACCAAAATCAAAACTCTGTCAAGCATCCCGCAATCATCGGAGTTATGGCGAAGACACCAATGTCAAAACCCAATACGAAAACCAACATGATATACATCAAACTACTCATATACACATCATTAAAACATCTGAAAGAAAAGCATGCCAAACTCTTTTCCAATCAATGTGTAATGCGCGTATCGCGGCACAGTGGCGGGCGTCTATTGTAAGAAAATAACTATATATATATATATATATATATATATATATATATATATCCTTCGTTTAATATACACGCCCCGCCGTTTTGAAAACAATTTAGAAGGGTTCCTTTGTAAAAAATTTCGTGTCATCTCGGACACGTAGGTAAATACTGAGACTATAGATCCTTTTTGGAAATCCCTTCGATAACTATCAATGCATGCAAGAATATAGTCAGGTACTGTCCTCGGACTAGTCCTGCTCAGCTACTATACCAAATAGTAAATATCATAAAACATACTGCTCCAAAAGAAACCAATCCCAAGATATATATAAGGATGCCACGTGCGTCTGGTGCGCACGGAAATCAAAATCCATGAATGTGCACAGAAACAAAATCTATATGCAATGGGTGTGCACGAAACACATGTCAAAGGCAACGGGTGTGCCTGGCAGCAATATCAGGTGCATCTGATACGCACGAAGAATCTTGATTTAGTGCATCTGGTGTGCACCAAAATCGCATCAAGCGCGTCAAGTATGCGCAAGAATCCAAATCAAGTGCGCAAGGTACACGAAAACAAATATCGAGTATCACAATCGAAATCGACGGTATACAACACATCTCAATCCAAATCAGGTATACCGTGGTATATAATCTCACAACCATGTGCATCGGCGTGCACAAAATCGAATCAAAATACTAAAAGTGCATGAAAACTATGCCGAAGCACAAGTCAAATCACATGCATACCATAGGTATGAAATCAAAATCAGCATCTCGAATGACATCAAATTGAAGTCAAGTGCAACTGTGGTGCACAAAATCTAAATCATGCAAATAAATCGCCCAAAATACCGAAATCAAAGATGGCGGAAACAGTCCCGCTCTGGCACATCCTCTAAAGATCTCTGGCCAACTGTCATGGTCACTCATAACATGTCTCGTCGATGATGCCGAACTCTGGCCTGCTGGGTGTGCACAATATGACCGCTCCTGAGTCCAAGTCTTCTCGTATAGTATTCCAGAAAGATTCTGTCGAATTCTCCCCCAAATCTAGTTTCTGCCGAACTGGCCGGAAGTTATCACTTTTTACTAAATCTATTTCTTGTTCCGAAACGGTTGCATACTCGTCACCGCTCCTTCTGGAAAATATATCCATATACAACGCCTCTGCATGCGTATCACATCTCTGATGTCAGTGGAGTGGAACGTCATCTCATCAAGATCTCGTACGAACCTCTTACTCCACTTTTCTCTAATGTCGACTGATTCGGACTCGTCTCTTCATGGCTGCATGGACCGTGCTCCAACGGCTATACTCGTATCTGGAGTCTCCCAAGCAATGTATCCCATCACATGATATCCGAATGACGTCGAACCTTTCGATCGATTCGTCAAAATTCCATAATCCCCCAAGAGCTCAACATCTTGAGTGCAGTTTAATAATATCCAGTACATGCCACAGCACCTATGGACCAGCCGTAGAAGGGCAAACCCAAACCTCATTAATGGCACCGCTGAACTGATGTAAACCCTAAGGTTTCAAAGCGTTCTCATGGTCATTATATCGAATTAGGGTTTCATTCTTGTAGAGGGTCCACAGAATTACTTGCATGTTTTTCGGAATACTTTAAACTTGGAAAAATGGGTTTCTGACATTCGATCGTTTCTATCGACTCTCAACATACCCGCGTGAAGTCGTCTCTAGCTGGAATCAATCAATCTGATGACCTCGCATCGGGGTAGGCAACGAATCACATGTCCTAGTCATTCCTCCTTGGGTGACTAGTGATCTTCTATCATATCTCTAAGTATAACTCGTGCGGTATTAGCTTCAAACATCTGGGGTGATATCTTGTTATTCGCAGCAACAACTGGCTCATTTGTCTACACGCTGAACAGTGCCTCAATCATCAAATAATCGGTGCATTGTCGGTCATCACATTCTGGCTGGCCTCTAGCAGTGGCCCAATCCTCTGGTGCTGATCTGCACGTCCGAGAAATCTTGTAAAAACGATCCATCAAACGCTCATGGCGCGAAAACACAATAGGACGATACATCTAAGCAATCGTGTGTCCCTGGAATCACGCCCTGGTCAGTCCTCGTCCGTGACGAGCTCGTGTTGACTGCAACTTTAGCCGCAGCTCTCTCTGCCCGTGTAATCGTGGTAGCAAAACCATAAACCAATATCGATGAGGATAAATCATAGGAATGAATATAATGCTGTGCAAGGAAATGTACATCCTAAGGCTTCTTAAGCGGAGTAGCGTATCATAAGTATGCCGTGGAACATACACACGGTACGTCACTCTCCTTAAGTCACCTACTTCATCAACCAAGGTCAACCTACGCGATGAAAGTTCGGGTCTAATACCCCCTCGACTAAGTCTAAGTTCCGTAAGGTCAAGCCTAGGTTCCGAATATATACAAACGCCCTAGGCTTCGCATAGTCGAACATAGACTCGAACCAATGTTAACATAGCGCTCTGATACCAACTTTGTCACGACCCGAAATGGACGTGACTGGCACTTGAATCATATGAAGTCTATAGGACCCCATCTAATTTAAGTAAGCCAAAAATCCCAGAAATCTAAACCATTTAAAAGGAGAAAGGAGGGAAAGTTTAGTTTTAAAGCAAGTAGTTTAATAACATAAGCGGAAGTATGCATTTTTAAAATCTCAAGTCTTTTTTAAAAATTTCGGCAGAGTTTCCTTTGTAAATATTGGACCCAAAAGGGTACAACATGCCTAAAATACATAAAAAGGCATCCCCAAGCGGGAGCTAGCTCTTTGCCAATTGGCGGTCACAACCACGCAAGCAATATAATATACAACGCCGAAGGGCGAGGATCAAAACTCAAAAGGAAACTCAATAATATCAAGAAAATCCATAATAATACAACGCGCGACTCTAAGGTCGAAAGAATATAAAAATGTTCTTCTAAAGTTATAAATATACAAGTCTGGTTGATGGAGTTACTAGATACAACTGAATATAAATAAAGTACAATGGTGGTCACGATGCAAGTGAACCCACCTACCAAGGAAATCATCCGGAAAGAAGCAGTGTGCCAGCAAAGCCGTAATGAAACATGTACGGCAAAACCTGCAAGAAACTGTGGCACAACGGGGGTGAGTTGCCAACTCGTGAGGAGAAAACATCACCGAGCAAAAATCGTATGTATGACTCAATCCTAAGTCATACGATCAGTAATGTCCTCAAATAATATGGCCTGAAGCATGATAAAATGGCAAGGGTAAACATCTATACATAAGTGTAATACCAAGTGCTCATGTCAGTGCCTCAGGTAGCAACATATCATATATATGATGTATGAATGCATGAAAACAGAATACAACTAAATGAGGAAACTGTTTTCTTTATATAATGAGATTTCTGTATATATATAAATCGAGGTATTATCAATGAAATCAATATAGAATCGGTGTCTAGCATCGACACAAAACATATATCAAATATCTCAGGCTCCGGCAATCCGGACTGGCCTGTATCCACGAATCTCAATATGTAGGGCTCCGGCTATCCGGACTGGCCCATATCATCAAATCTCAAAACCTCAGTCTCCGGCAATCCGGACTGGCCTATACTCTGATCGGTATCCTCCGGATATCTGTCGAGTCACAATAAAATCACCGGTCGGTAGTGCTCCCCTGCCAGGCTCAACGCCATCATCTGCGACCATCTTGCCCCGGGGTACCGCACCGGGTCTACCATGCACCCACAAACGGTTCCTCCTCCTCCTCGAATCGGGTGTATGATATCGCTCAAGAGCCGAGAAAACTCATGGTGGACATATCTCAAATCATATCATGAGAAAACCGCAACTTTCATTTTAAAATGATAATCTGTTTATAAAATCCTTGCGGTTTCTCCAAATCCAGAAATCTCATGGAAATCCGAAATCCCAATCTCAAGGGTAAATAAACAATGAATTCCATAATATTGTGCTCCGGCAATGCGGACTGGCCCATAATGTCATGGCAAATGAATATATAAATATACATGAAAATCACAGTAATAAATGCAATGTCTAAGCTATCATATAAAAGCAAGCGCACTAGTACCATGTCGAAACTATCAGCTAACAATTTATACTACTGAATAGTATTTTCTAATGTGTACGTGACATGGCAATTACCGATGATGATGTGTGTGAGCCGGCGAGCAGGTGTCCGTGGAGCATACGCATCATCGGTAATGGTGCTGGTGTCCTGACAGCATGGGTTTCATAATAATTACGAAAACACAAATAAGCATGCAATGCGATGCGAATAATATGAGTAAGCGGAAAATGAATGGTAAACGCAGCAATAAAGAATATACATTTATATAATCGAGTCATACTGTTTTGGCATTTGAAATAACATGAATCGTGGTGTTTAGAAAATAGGGCTACGGTGTTTTTTAAGAAAAGGTATGTCCTTTGAAATATCCGTAGTATCCCTTGGTCTATTTTTAAAATACTCACGATTCGTTTGTTTTTGAAATAAGTATGGCTCGAGCCCAGTCTAATATCTACTAAATACACTACAGGTCTAAACTAACAGACTAGTCGAAAAAGGTAAGGAAAACCACCTAAATCTGAGTCGATATATATATATATATATATATATATATATATATATATATATATAATAGTCGGTGATCCCGCCTCAATAGTATCACGTACGATACAATATATAATATGACATCCTCGAGTCAAGAGTGCGGATCTATCATCATAATTATATCTCGTACGGTAAATCCATCGTACGACATCTTAAATCTGGGTACGGGTCGAATATCACATTTATCTCATCATTTATCTGGTATCCTTATCATCATATCATGAGCTGCGGTATTGATCTAAAGTCTAGTACTTTCTGATACCGTCAATATATATATATATATATATATATATATATATATATATATGCGTGTGTATGAAAACACAACGCCTAAGGACCCGCTATAACATCATGTCGTATCTCATAATACGAACAAAATCACATTACCGATCTCATGGCATCATGCCCAATCACACCGACTCTTCTCCAAGTACCATGTATTATCCTCATTATCCATGTATATGTATACATACATACATATATATATATATATATACATACTCATAAACATATATGTATGTATATATATATATACCCATATACGCACAAGAAAGTAAAATGTATGCGTGCGTGTGTGCGTGTATCTTATTTTAGGGTTTCGCAACTAAAACTAGCTAACGACACTATCATCCAATTTCACTAAAATTTAACCCATGATCTCCTAAAATCTTATTTGCTATCTATCCAAGTTTCACAACACATAATCATATATATAACTATAACATATATATATATATATATATATATATATATATATATATATATATATATATATCAAGGCTACACTGCGAACTGCGGGGGTGCTATACGCCATCCACCCGACTTCCCCCGTAGATATATATCTACTCACCTTGATCCTCGCTTGCTGGAGTCGATGACGCTACGCTCTCCTCGTCTCGAAATCCACGTGGGGGTACCTCATGTCATAACATATCGTGTCGCATTAAAATCCAATTCAAAACCAAAACGACACGCTAAAAGCCTATAGGTTATAACCTACGGACTACGCATGCAAGAAAGGCCAAACAAATCCTTGATGTCGATGTACGAACATCAAACCATCGAGTTAAAAACCCAAATAACAAAACCAAAGTTAAAACGAAGTCGTAAAATAATGCAGCAACTCAAGAAAATGGTCCCAGATTTTACCCAAGGTGAAATTAGCCAATTTTGCATATGGGAAGGGTCTAGTTTACAGAGAATGGAGCCATGGACCAAACATGAACCTGATCACCTCTACCCTGGCCGCAAATTGTGGCCAGAATGAATATAATAGCGTCCTGGACAGAGGGTTTTGGGCTCGGGTCTCTGTGGTAGCTTCCTAGGTGCCTGCATGTATCACTGTGTTTGCAAAATAAATCCTAGGGTCCCCGGGTGTTAGAAGATCTCCAATAACTCCTAAAATTCCCACAAATTCCCGATATCGGGGTTTCTAAGTTTGTGTCTTGGGGTTTAATCCTCTAATTTTGTCCAGAATTCTTACGCTAAAGGGGTTGTAAGGCCTCTACTAACCTCAATTACACTATCTCAATTCAAGACTTCCTCAAAACCTTAACTTGGAATTTCCAAAGTCCACTAATCTACACTTAAACATTTCTAAACTTAGATACGGGCTAAAGTAAAGCAATTACAATACAAATGGTAAAGGAATTATCTCATTTGACAACTCAAGAAATTTCTTGAGTTGCCCCAAGTCTTCAAAATCCAATTTTTCTTGGTCCAAAGTGTTTGTAGTGAGCTTGTGCATGTTTTTAATGAAGTGGAGATGATATTTTGAGGTGTTTTTGATGATGAAGTGAGGGGGTAGAGGTGGTGAGAGATGGAGGGCAGCCATGGGAGGAAGGAGGGGAGAGAAAATGATGAAGGAGAATGGAGGGAAAACAAATGGGCATGGTTCACTTGACCCATCACCCCCTCTCTCTCTCTCTTGCCCATACCTCATTCTTTATAATTTTCTTTTCCTTTTTCTTTTTCTTTTCTTTTCTTCTCAATTCATTTTAAAACAAAACCAATCCAAAGAGAAAAGAAAAGCCATGGTAGAAAAATGTAGCAAATGTGAAAAATGAGTTGGTGCATTTCACATGCACAAAACAAGCATAATGCACGATTAGTGATATTTAATCGCAATTAGCGTTAAAATGGAATATAATTAATCATAAGAATTATAATTTGCTTATATCATATAAAAAAACCCTCATTTCCGTAATTCCTATAATTTTCCAAATATTTCCCAATTTATCGGTATTTAATTATACCTCATTATTAAAATATTCATAATATTAATTATTTTAATTATTTAATTTCCCAAAAAAATAATATTTTATTTTTTTAAAATGTTACACCAAGTCCTTCACTTCAATAGCTCTAAGTATTAGTCCCTAGAACTATTCTTAGTTCCACTTGAAGAAAGGAACGAACTTGCTATGCGATCTTCGAAACCGAAGATGATCCACTTTGAAGTCTCTCTAACTCAAACTATCTCTTCACTAATCAAAGTAATAGTGAAGCAAACAACCTATACTAAAGAGCTAGGATAGTGTAGGTTGATGAAGTAGGAATTTTGCTCACTTTAGAAATATATTTCTCTTTTTATTTCCAACTCAAGAAAACCCCAAGAATGAGTTCTTGAGGAAGAAAAAGATAATGAACTTGGGTGAAGAAGTGAATCAAGTCAAGTAAGAGAGTGAACTATAAGGTTAAGATAATGTTGTGATGAATAAATATCTAGAGTGAGACAAAGAGAGAGGATGAGTCATGGCTTCTCAATGCTTCCACAAGCATCCAAGCCATGACTCATTTTCCACTCAATTTATTTTCACTTTAAAATATAAAATCATCACAGTAATCTTAACCCAAGTGTGAGTCTCATACACCCATGTTCAATGTATCATCAACCCTGATACATATCTTTTTAATATATATATATATATATATATATATATATATATATATATATATATATATTGTAGGGTTACCTAGCACGGCAGCAAGGTTTTGGGAGGCATCATCCATGCCATATTTAAATTTTTGTTGTTCTAGCTAACCCTAACCCTAGAATCGATACAAGAAAATTCGACGAAGCGAATGCAAACAACTTTACAACTAAAGTGAACAAGGAATACAACCTTTGTAGACCGGTCCTTCACTTCAATAGCTCCGTGTAGTAGTCCCTTCGCCGCGATCACGAACTCCCGGACTCTAGAAAGGCTCCCATGAAGATATGAACAAGCTTGCATCGAAGTCTTCGAGGCCGAAGATGATCTACGTCGAGGACACACTAGCTCATGCTACCTCTTTACTAATGGTGAGATTAGTGAAGAAAACACCCTAAACTAAATGGCTAATAGTAAAGGATGATGAAGTAGGAAGTGGGTTCACTTTAGTTTTATTTTTCTCACAAGATTTCATCACTTAGAAAAAACTAGCAAACTTTTTCTCTTGAGGAAGAAGAAGAAGTGATGAAGAAAATGAATGAGAGAGTGAGGTTAGATTTGCAACCATGGTGAGTTAGTGTCATGCCTAACTTATGTAGAGAATAAACCATAGTCTAAGCTTAGGGGTTGGATTAACAAATATCTTAAGTAAGACAAAGGAGTGGACTAAGTCAATGAAGACCACAAGCTTCTACAAGGTTTGAACTATGACAAATATCTCCACAATTTTGAATTTGCTTGAAATAAATATAAACCCTAACTTAACCCTAGCATGGTGTGAGTCTCATACATACATGTTGCAAGTGTAACCTAGCATGACACAACAATATATATCACATATATATTTTGTGTACAAAAAGAAAATAATACAATTAACATATATCACATATATATCAATATATCATCAAGTGAGAAAAAGTAATTACTTAAGTGAGCTAATATTAGTTAATGTAATGTAATATATCAAATATATAATTATACATTAAAATATTAAATCAACTCTTGATTTAATAATCTGGCTATATCACATATAACCGACTAATATCAAATGCAACAACTTATCGAATCAACACTTGATCCGATAACCTGGCTATATCACATATAACCGACCAATGTCACATGTCACGAGAATAGAATGCGGTATCATATACACGCATTAATCTCGGTCCCGCACATATCACATATGTGCTCTTACTCCGTTTCGCATGAACCAGGAAACCTCTGTGTAGGACTCTAAAGACTCGTCAATACGCCGGCAGTAGGTGATGATCATATCAAACACCCACAAGCCGCAAGCGGTCTGCTAAACGTAACGGCCACCCGGGTATTGAGCGATCAGAAGATCAACCTGTAAGTCCACGTTACCTCTCCCGGTTCTTTCGGGCTTGCGGAAATGGTGAAAAACGATTTTTAGGGTTTGGGTAACATGGACTACGAAAACGGATCTTGGCTAAACTACACACTAGCAACCTAACAAGAGAGTTGTCTACTCGGTTAGGGGTTATACCTCACTTGAACTCCTTCTTCTTGAATTCTTTGTAGTGGTTGGATGGTGGTTTCCTCGTCGCCTTCTTTCGTCAAAGATGGATCCACCTGAGGGTTTCAACCTTGGGCTCCTTTCTCGAACTTTGAGAGAACTAAGGTCTTTGGCTTGCTAGACCTTCAACCCTAGAGTGAGTAGAGAGTGGTCTAGAGTATTTTATCTCAAGGAGAGGTTTCTCAACACATGAGAATTGTTCTCCTTGAACTAGAGGAGGAAGAAGAAGAATAGAGGAGAGAGAATGGTTATGATAGAATATGAGATGGTTTTTTACAACCATAACAATATCAAGTGAATTATCAAATTAATAAAATTAATCTAAATGAAAAAGTTGATGGAAGGTTTGATAAGACTATTATCATTTCACATTAAATGGTTTTGCTAGAATCAAAGAGCATCTTTGATGTGTAATGATGATAGTCAATGTTTCAACCATGGTCAACTAGTCAACCTTGGTCAACAAGTCAACAAACCCAACCATGACACAATTTCATTTAATTAATATTATTAATTGATATATCACAAATTCATTAGGGTTTGGAAAAAGACGACTGTTAACTGTGCATACACACCCGTTCCGAAACCCTAATGAAAATCCTCTTCCTCCGCCTCAATCAACTGTGCATACACACCCGCATTCGTGTTCCGAGGAACATGAATACTATGAGATAAAACTAACCCCAAAACATATACTAGGATCTGGCTCAAACCAAAGCCCGCTAGTAATATCCGTCCGGACGCCAAACGTGCACAAGTGCGCGGATGAGAACGAACCCTGTCGCAAAACCATGCGACCTCTACTCTGTTTTGCCCAAAAGCGAATAGCCCTCTGTGTGGGACTCTAAAGACTCGACACTACGCTGGCAGTGGGTTTAACCACAGACCGCAAGCAGCACTAGCTGTGCGTAACGGTCCCCAGGTAGATGCCGATAAGAAGACGGACGAGGTGAAACCCATCAGAACTCCTACTGAGTCTGTATGTGACAATCTCCGTACAGTCCGGTCTGTTCGTCTGATAACATCGCATGGCGGGCCAGGGGGCGGTAAACGTCAGTCCCCTAAAAGCGGTACAAGTCGTGTCGGAGTGTAGCCCAGAACACGCTGAGATAACACTGGAAACTTACCAGTATATCTCGCTTGCCCTGGCCAGGGACTACTTGTGTAATGGCTTTCCTAGACACAGCGCGATGCCAACCCCCAATACCGGGAGAGATGAATCCTGTCTAACCGTCACTGCCTCCAAAAGCTTCGGGACTGCACCCAACTACTACCTGTTTGCACGACTCCTTTGAGCCGTGGTAGGGTAGTAATCAAAGTACAGTGGGAACACACTTTAGGCGAAGTGACAGTGTCAAGTCAGCGGACTAAGCTGTACTCATGTCACCTGGGAACTGATAACTGACGATATGTATAATACCAACAAACAGTTCCCGACGAGTCCTGTCCAGTGTACTCGTAACCTAACGAGTACCCGCATACTATCTCAAGCACGACGTACTGATGACTGTGGGACAGACCGCCTCCCGCACTGGGATGAGAAGCTCATACGCTAGTCTACTCCGGATTATCGATGCCCTGTCTCGATAATCACGCGACTAGGGACGTGTGTATAAGGATGTGCTTGTAGATTACCCAGCTCCCACGAGTGTGACTGCCATCTCAACGCTGGTAATCAAGCAAAGATCCTAAGGGCTCTACTAATGCATAAAGATGATACAATAAAGAAACACATGTACACATTAAAGCAGAGACAAACCAAGTAGCATACTACCATTTCGAGCAAGATTGTCTATACAACTGTGAATATCCCAAGCTTCCATCAAGTAATATACATACCAGTATGATACAGTAATGGCCTCTAGGGCATATACACTAACAATCTCCCACTTGCACTAAGGCCATGTACTGGCGTATCGAAGACCTATCATCTCGATCAGCCGCTCAAACTGAGTCTGGGGTAAGGCCTTTGTGAATGGATCTACAGTGTTATCTTCTGAAGCAACCCTCCGTACCTCGATCTCCTTGCGATCCACGATCTCCCTGATCAGGTGATACCGCCTCAAGATGTGTCTGGATTTCTGATGGGACCTGGGTTCCTTTGCTAAATCTATAGCCCCGTTGTTGTCGCAATACAGAGGTATTAGGTCAACAATGGACGGAACCACTTGAAGTTCTTTCAAGAACTTCCTTATCCAGACGGTTTCTTTTGCGGCATCAGATGCAGCGATATATTCCGCTTCCATAGTCGAGTCAGCAACGTTTTCCTGTTTGGAACTCTTCCAACACACCGCCCCTCCATTGAGGGTAAAGACAAAGCCCGACATGGACTTGGAATCATCCTTGTCACTCTGGAAGCTGGAGTCAGCAAAGGCCTCAATCTGGAGGTCTTTTCCGCCATACACCAAGAACACCTCCTTAGTCCTTCTCAGGTACTTGAGAATGTTCTTTACTGCTATCCAGTGTTTCTCCCCAGGGTTTGAATGATACCTTCTTACCACACTCAGTGCATAAGCCACATCTGGTCTGGTACACAACATCACATACATTATAGAGCCTACCGCAGAAGCGTAGGGTATAATAGACATGCTATCCCTTTCTAAATCAGTCTTGGGAGACATCTCTTTGGAGAGGGTGATCCCGTGACAAGCCGGTAGATTACCGCGCTTGGAATCTCCCATACTGTTTTCAGTATGGTGTCGATGTACCTGGACTGCGAAACTCCTAATATCCTCTTGGATCTATCACGATAGATCCAGATCCCCAGAATATAGGAGGCATCACCTAGGTCTTTCATGGAGAACCTGTGTGACAAGAACCCTTTGACAGATTGTAGCATATGAATGTCATTTCCTATCAAGAGAATGTCATCCACGTATAAAACGAGGAATACAACAGTTCTCGCTACAAATCTACTATAGATGCATGGTTCATCTGGATTTTTGATAAAGCCAAATTCCTTGACCGTCTCATCAAAACAGATGTTCCAACTCCGTGATGCCTGCTTTAATCCATAGATGGACTTAAGCAACTTGCACACCTGTCCGCTGCTCCCACTCTGAATGAAACCCTCTGGCTGGTCCATATAGACACACTCCTCTAAATTTCCATTTAGAAAAGCGGTCTTTACGTCCATCTGCCAAATCTCATAATCGTAGAAGGCATCAATGGCAAGAAAGATCTGAATGGATTTCAGCATAGCCACTGGACAAAAGGTTTCGTTATAGTCCAAACCAGGTCTTTTGACGAAAACCCTTTGCAACAAGTCTAGCTTTATAGGTCTCGACCTGTCCATCTACACCAATCTTCCTTTTGAAGATCCACTTGCATCCTACGGGTTTTACCCCATCTGGAGCAACGTCCAAAGTCCATACTTTGTTGGTGTACATGGACTCCATTTCGGTCCGCATTGCATCCAGCCATTTTACCGAGTCAACGCTCTGAATGGCCTGCTGGAAGCTAGTCGGCTCATCACTATCAATGATGCAATCTTCTCTATCCCCGTCTATGAGAAAACCGTAGTATCTCTCGGGCGGATGAGACTGCCTACTACTCCTGTGGAGAGGCGTAGGAATGTCCTGATCTTTTGAACCCTCTGGTTCTACTAAGCATTCAGTAATAGCTTGTGGTTCTGGAATTTCTTCCAGTTCTATTACGCTCCCACTTATTTCTTTTTCTAAGAACTGGTGTTCCAGAAAGTGGGTATTACGAGAAACAATGATCTTTTGTTCCTCTGCGTAATAGAAAAGATACCCCCTGGAGTTCTTTCGGTATCCCACAAACTTGCACAGTACTGAGCGTGCCTCGAGTTTGTCCACATGCTGCTTTTTGACAAAAGCTGGACATCCCCAAATCTTCAGGTATTGAAGATTGGGTTTCTTCCCACTCCATAACTCATATGGTGTGGTAGGCACAGTCTTAGTGGGAACTCGGTTCAAAAGGTATGCGGTCGATTCTAGCGCATATCCCCAGAATGATCGCGGTAACTCAGCGTTACTCATCATGGACCGTACCATATCCAATAGGGTTCGGTTCCGTCTCTCCGATACACTGTTATGTTGCAGAGTGTAGGGAGGAGTAAGCTGAGAGAGAATTCCATTCTCTTTTAAGTAGTCTAGGAACTCGGCACTCAAGTATTCACCACCTCGATCGGATCTTAGTGTCTTGATACTTTTGCCTATTTTTTTTTCTACTTCATTCTTATATTCCTGGAATTTTCCAAAGGCTTCGGATTTATGCTTCATTAAGAAGACATGTCCGAACCTTGAAAAATCATCCGTAAAAGTAATGAAGTAAGAATAACCGCTTCGCGCATGTGTAGACATTGGACCGCACACGTCGCTGTGTACGAGTCACAAGAGCTCGTTCGCTCTTACTCCGTGTCCAGTAAACGGAGTTTTTGTCATCTTCCCTTTGAGACAGGATTGACAAGTTGCATATGATTGATATTCGAACGGATCCAAATATCCTTCTGTATGTAACTTCGTCAACCTTCTCTCATTGATGTGACCGAGTCTACAATACCATAAGAAAGCCTGATTGATTTCTGGAGACTTTCTTTTGTGTGTATTCTGGATATTGAAAATCTGTGGTTGGTTTAATACGTATATACCATTGCTCAATGTACCTGACCCAATCAGAACTTGATTAAGGTGAATGTTTACAACCTTACTTACAAACGCAAATTCATAACCTTCTTTAGAAACTAAAGATACAGAAATGATATTACAAGTTGCATTGGGTACAAAAAAGCAATTACGTAAAACCAAAACATGTCCATCTGACATTCCCAAGTGATAGTCCCCCACGGCCTCAGCATCCATGCTAGCTCCGTTTGCAACTTTGAGGGTCATGTCACCTGCCTTCAAAAACCTACGCTTTCTCAACCCCTGCAAAGAATTACAGATATGAGATCCTGATCCGGTATCCAATACCCAGGATGTAGAGTTTATTGATAGACAGTTTTCAATAACATACACACCTGAAGCTGAAGCCGCAACTTGCTTCAGATCCTGTGTTCTGGCCTTCCAGACCCTGCAATCTTTCTTCCAGTGTCCACTCTTGTGACAGTAAAAGCATTCTTCTTTATCCACAAGTTTCCCCGCTACCTTTGTTGCTTTTGCCTTTCCCTTCGTATCCACCTTACTAACACCGCCCCTTGGTTTGGCGGGGGTTTTCTTCTTCTTTCCCTTGGCTTTCGCCTTAGACCTAGAAGATGAAGATCCTCCTACAAACAAAGTGGATGTTTCCCTACCTTTCTGTAGGGTGCCCTCTGCACTCCTCAGCATATTGAGGAGCTCTGAAAGTTCAACTTCCTTTTCTTGTAAGTTGAAATTCAGGATGAACTGGGCGTAAGTGGAAGGAAGGGACTGAAGAATCAAGTCCGTATAGAGCTCATTCTCCAACGTGGTCCCAAGGTCCGCGAGCTCCTCAATGAATCCAATCATCTTAAGCACGTGTTCCACTACCGATGATCCGACGGCCAATCTTGCCGAAAACAACTTCTTCGACACTTCATATCTGGCGATACGAGATTGCTCTCCATACAGTTCTTTTATATAGAGAAATATGGATTCGAGGTCCATATTCTCATGCCTCCTCTGATGTTCGTTGTCCATAGAGGCAAGCACGAGGCATTTGGCCTTCGCGCAATCGATCTCCCATGTCTTACGGATTTCTATATCCACGACGCTGGAGGTGGGACCTGGGACAGGGGGAGCTTTGGTGGTAAGGAGATACCCCAACTTGTCGTAAGTGATTGCCATCTTGACATTCCTGAGCAAATCTTTTTAGTTTGGCCCTGTCAGTATGTTTTTATCTAGTAGTAACTTAAGTCCAGCCATGATGAATGGTCGCTGCAATTAGGAGAGAGAGAAGAAATACTTTAGCATGATGCTCTTGCAAGTTTAGAGTGGTTTTTAATTTGTCTAAACAGGATGGCTCCCACTGTCTCTCTAATCCCTCCTCAAACCAGAAAGGAAGAATTAGTCAGGATCAATCTCACCGTACAATACTTGCTTAACCGTTCGGCCAGGCTGGTGTCGGTACTTCGAGGGAGGTTTTCCAACGCTTTCATGAAGTTCCTTAATTTAAGAACCTCTTTTCCCTGGGGGCGTAGCCCCGCTAACACCTTTCTAGACACCTACTAGGTTTATAGCATTGATCGTTTAGTGAGAAATTTCCCGAGGAGTAGCATATACTCACAGTAGGATCGGGATCCAAATATCATCGCGTGACAAAACTGAAGGAATCCTACCAGAATCATCACACTCCAAATGGTATGCAGCGCTAGCAAGTTTCAGTTCTTTTGAAACTCCCGATGTGGATTTTTGCCCCATGCTCTTATGACCTTGGCGTGAGGTCAAAATGTCATAAGTCACATGTCAAGTTCTTCCCATCATTATCCAGGTTAATTTGAACCCACTCGTACCTACCCTTGACATAGGCCAAAATGGCAGTACGACTGTCTCAAACCAACGCATTCTATTTATGCAACAGATAAATATCCGGCAGCTACCAATAACTATGCCTTGGCGTGATGTCAAAATACATAGCTTGAATACTACCGAATATTTAACTGAAATGATGGAGGGCTACGGATGGTTTTGGAAAAACCTTGAACGTAGTGAACTTGATATGATCGATGGAACAAGATAGCTTTTAAAAGGAGTGGCTTAAGCTCCGCGTTTAAAAGTTCTTTTGAAAGGAAACCGAGTGGTTTTTGAAAGTGTTCCAACGACTTTTACTTGGTTTATTTTTCTTGCATTAGTTCTTTTAATGCGTCCCATCATTTAATCCTACCATTGCAGAAAACAACCAAAATATGACGTACGCTTATGCCATTCGCATTCGTCACGGGGCCCCGTCATTACCCGTTAGGTTACTTAACTAACGACAGAGCGGGGGCTGGGCTAGCGCGGCTGCAAAACATAAGCAACGCCTAAATAATATCATACATAGATATATTGCAATGATAGCTATTTCAGATCACAGATGAATACATTGGATATACTAGGAATCCACAATTTGTACGAGCCTGTAACGAAAAGCGGATTACACGGTCACGATGAATAGCCAATACCCCACCCTAGACCCCTACGGGTGTGGCAAACTACCCTCCAAATATCCGAAGTGGAGCAACCTCCCTCAACGACGTGAGTAGGCCACTCGGCACTTCGAGATACCCGGTAGTTTGTGCACCCTACCTTGGGTCTATCCTAGGAGCAAAAACAGTAAAAAGAAATTATACAATGACGGCTACAACCCCGACCCGGTTGTGCGGCCAAAAATAATATTACATCAATTTACGTATTACATGAATTGAAAGATAAAAGAAAACTCTCATCTCACAACCCCCCGGCTATTCATCCGCGACAATCCAATGAATTCATATACACATACCATCGACATTACAGATCACAGATATGTATAACCCCCACTAATCGACGTATAGCGATTAGTAGACGTTGAATACATATAAAACATTCCAGATATAACCATTAGCCAAAGTCTACAGAAAATCGACCAAAATACGGATTTGTAACCACCCCAAAAACAAACTTGTTCTTTGGAAAATCTGGGCAGAAACAAACCATCCCAAAAATCACAAAATACCCCCAGAAACAAACTGCAGGAGAAACGATCCACGGCCGAGTCAACTCGGGCGCGGATCCGCGGCAGAAGCAAGCTTCTGCCGCGGAACCGCGGCGCTTTAGTCGGCTCGTGCGATCGTTTTTCTTTCCTGTTTATAGAAAAGCCTGAGCCGATTTTTAAGACATGAATTTTTATTTTTAGAGCAGAAAAAAAAAACGGCAGCAACTAGGGTTTTCCGGGGTGTTTTGCGGTTTTTTCGTTCGGTCGATATTCTAAATACTTTGCTAATATGCTAGGGTGTGTTTAGTTAGGCTCTGATACCACTGTAAGTCCACGTTACCTCTCCCGGTTCTTTCGGGCTTGCGGAAATGGTGAAAAACGATTTTTAGGGTTTGGGTAACATGGACTACGAAAACGGATCTTGGCTAAACTACACACTAGCAACCTAACAAGAGAGTTGTCTACTCGGTTAGGGGTTATACCTCACTTGAACTCCTTCTTCTTGAACTCTTTGTAGTGGTTGGATGGTGCTTTCCTCGTCGCCTTCTTTCGTCAAAGATGGATCCACCTGAGGGTTTCAACCTTGGGCTCATTTCTCGAACTTTGAGAGAACTAAGGTCTTTGGCTTGCTAGACCATCAACCCTAGAGTGAGTAGAGAGTGGTTTAGAGTATTTTATCTCAAGGAGAGGTTTCTCAACACATGAGAATTGTTCTCCTTGAACTAGAGGAGGAAGAAGAAGAATAGAGGAGAGAGAATGGTTATGATAGAATATGAGATGGTTTTTTACAACCATAACAATATCAAGTGAATTATCAAATTAATAAAATTAATCTAAATGAAAAAGTTGATGAAAGGTTTGATAAGACTATTATCACTTCACATTAAATGGTTTTGCTAGAATCAAAGAGCATCTTTGATGTGTAATAATGATAGTCAATGTTTCAACCATGGTCAACTAGTCAACCTTGGTCAACAAGTCAACAAACCCAACTATGACACAATTTCATTTAATTAATATTATTAATTGATATATCACAAATTCATTAGGGTTTGGAAAAAGACGACTGTCAACTGTGCATACACACCCGTTCCGAAACCCTAATGAAAATCCTCTTCCTCCGCCTCAATCAACTGTGCATACACACCCGCATTCGTGTTCCGAGGAACATGAATACTATGAGATAAAACTAACCCCAAAACATATACTAGGATCTGGCTCAAACCAGAGCCCGCTAGTAATATCCGTCCGGACGCCAAACGTGCACAAGTGCGCGGATGAGAACGAACCCTGTCGCAAAACCATGTGACCTCTACTCTGTTTTGCCCAAAAGCGAATAGCCCTCTGTGTGGGACTCTAAAGACTCGACACTACGCTGGCAGTGGATTTAACCACAGACCGCAAGCAGCACTAGCTGTGCGTAACGGTCCCCAGGTAGATGCCGATAAGAAGACGGACAAGGTGAAACCCATCAGAACTTCTACTGAGTCTGTATGTGACAATCTCCGTACAGTCCGGTCTGTTCGTCTGATAACATCGCATGGCGGGCCTAGGGGGCGGTAAACGTCAGTCCCCTAAAAGCGGTACAAGTCGTGTCGGAGTGTAGCCCAGAACACCCTGAGATAACACTGGAAACCTACCAGTATATCTCGCTTGCCCTGGACAGGGACTACTTGTGTAATGGCTCTCCTAGATACAGCGTAATGCCAACCCCCAATACCGGGAGAGACGAATCCTGTCTAACCGTCACTGCCTCCAAGAGTTTCGGGACTGCACCCAACTACTACCTGTTTGCACGACTCCTTTGAGCCGTGGTAGGGTAGTAATCAAAGTACAGTGGGAACACACTTTAGGCGAAGTGACAGTGTCAAGTCAGCGGACTAAGCTGTACTCATATCACCTGGGAACTGATAACTGACGATAGGTATAATACCAACCAACAGTTCCCGACGAGTCTTGTCCAGTGTACTCGTAACCTAACGAGCACCCGCATACTATCTCAAGCACGACGTACTGACGACTATGGGATAGACCGCCTCCCGCACTGGGATGAGAAGCGCATATGCTAGTCTACTCCGGATTATCGATGCCCTGTCTCGATAATCCCACGACTAGGGACGTGTGTATAAGGATGTGCTTGTAGATTACCCAGCTCCTACGAGTGTGACTGCCATCACAACGCTGGTAATCAAGCAAAGATCCTAAGGGCTCCACTAATGCGTATAGATGATACAATAAAGAAACACATGTACACATTAAAGCAGAGACAAACCAAGTAGCATACTACCATTTCGAGCAAGATTGTCTATACAACTGTGAATATCCCAAGCTTCCATCAAGTAATATACATACTAGTATGATACAGTAATGGCCTCTAGGGCATATACACTAACACAACCAGCAAGCCTGCTCATACTCCTGCGAATCCAATCAGTAACACTACCGTACAGTCTGGTCTCTTCGTCTGATATGTCGCATATCATAGCCTGGGGTGGTATAACGTCAGACCCCAATAGCCTGATAAGTCATGCCGATGCAAGGTCCATAACGGTTCGAGAAACTACTAGTAACACTTACCAGTAAATCTCAGCAACGCTGGCCAGGGATTTCCTATTATGGCCAATCGAGCATAGAGCAACATCACCTCCCAATACCGGGAGAGACGAAACCCCTCCTATTGCTCATTGCTTCCATGTGGCTCGGGACTGTACCAAAAAACCACCTTTTTGCACGATCTCTTGACCGTGGTATGGTGGAAATTAAAGTACAGTGGGAATCACACAAGACTTTATGATGATCTCGGGTCTACAGACTAACCTGTACCAGTGTCACCAGAGAACTGCTATCCGACGATAGGTATAATACCATCTAGAAGTTCTCGGCGAGTCCGTCCAGTGTACCCAGTCTCCACTGAGCACCCGTATACCTTCTCAGAAGTCAAACACCAATGGATATCGGATCATCCATCGCCCATCACATGGGTCGAGAAGCGCATACGCTAGTCTACTCTGGAGTATCGAAACCCTGTCTCGATACTCCTACGACTAGGAACAATTATAGGGTGTACTTATTGACTACCCTTAGCCTCACTAGTATGATCTCCATCATAGTCCTGGTAGTCAAGTACACATCCTAAGGGCTTTGTCAACATGTGAGAGTGAGACAACATCACGTATACAAGTCAACATGTTAAGACAAAGAGCAACCAGATAGCATACTATCATATCGAGCAAGAAAGTCCTCTCTATATATATGTCCAAGCATCCACTACAATATGCATCCTATGTACAGTAATGGCCTCTAGGGCATACATATAACTAACAATCTCCCACTTGCACTAAGGCCATCTTTTGTAGTATCCAATACCCAACAATTTAGCAGTGGTTGTTGCATCCCATACTCAACCATCCCAAAATCTCTTAAATAGTATTTCGGGAAGCAGGCCTTGGTGAGTGGATCCGCCATGTTAACCTCAAAATCTGCTCTCCTTACCTTGATTCCTTGGAGATCAACCATCTCCATGATCAGGTGATACTTGCCTCAGAATATGTCTGGAACGCTGATGGGACCTGGGTTCCTAGGACAAAGCCACAACTCCATTGATGTCACAATAACAGTTATTGGACGCTCAATGGTAGGAACCTTGTTCATCTCATGAACAAGAAATGCCCAGACAGCCACTTTGGCAGTGTTAGTGTATATGCCCTAGAGGCCATTACTGTATCAAACTAGTTTGTATATTACTTGATGGAAGCTTGGGATATTCACAGTTGTATATACAATCTTTCTCGAAATGGTAGTATGCTACTTGGTTTGTCTCTGCTTTAATATGTGCATGTGTTTCTTTTAGCATATAGCTGATATACATATTAGTAGAGCCCTTAGGATCTTTGCTTGATTCCCAGCGTTGTGATGGCGCTCACACTCGTGGGAGCTGGGTAATCCATAAGCACATCCTTATACAGGTCCCTGGTCATTGGACTATCGAGACAGGGCATCGATACTCCGGATTAGACTAGCATATGCGCTTCTCATCCCAGTGTGGGAGACGGTCTGTCCCACAGCCGTCAGTACGTCGTACTTGAGATAGTATGCGGGTGCTCGTTAGGTTACGAGTACACTGGACAGGACTCGTCGGGGACTGTTGGTTGGTATTATACCTATCGTCAGTTATCAGTTCCCAGATGACATGAGTACAGCTTAGTCCGCTAACTTGACACTGTCACTTCGCCTCGAGTGTGTTCCCACTGCACTTTGATTAATACCCTACCACGGCTCAAAGGAGTCGTGAAAACAGGTAGTTTTTGGGTGCAGTCCCGAAGCACTTGGAGGCAGTGACGGATAGACAGGATTCGTCTCTCCCGGTATTGGGGGTTGACATCGCCCTGTGTCCAGGAGAGCCATTACACGAGTAGTCCCTGGCCAGGGCAAGCGAGATATACTGGTAGGTTTCCAATGTTATCTCAGGGTGTTCTGGGCTACACTCCGACACGACTTATACCGCTATTAGGGGACTGACATTCACCGCCCCCCTAGGCCCGCCATGCGATGTATCAGACGAACAGACCGGACTGTACGGAGACTGTCACATACAGGCTTAGTAGGAGTTCAGATGGGGTTCACCTCGTCAGTCTTCTTATCGGCATCTACCTGGGGACCGTTACGTACAGCTAGTGCCGCTTGCGGTCTGTGGTTAAACCCACTGCCAGCGTAGTGTCGAGTCTTTAGAGTCCCACACAGAGAGCTATTCGCCTTTAGGCAAAATGAGTAGAGGTCGCATGGTTTTGCGACAGGGTTCGTTCACATCCGCGCACTTGTGCACGTTTGTTGTCCGGATAGCTTATACTAGCGGGCTTTGGTTTAAGCCGGATCCTAGTATATGATTTGGGATTGGTTTTATTTCATTGTATTCATGTTCCTCGGATCACGAATACGGGTGCGTATGCACAGTTGCTTGAGACAGAGGGAGAGGACTTTGATTAGGGTTAATGACCATTGTCATTTTATTAACCCTAATACTTATGTGTGTATTATGGTTAATTGATATTAGCTTAATATAATTGTGCATGGTTATGGTTGTTGACCATTTGACTATCTTGACTTGTTGGCCTTAGTTGACATTTTGACCATCATCATTCCATATAAAAGATGCTCTTTGATCCTTGCAATTAGCATTAAATATGAAATGATAATGGTCATGTCATGATTAACCATGACAATTATCTAGCTAATTATCTAATTATAATAATTCACACATATATGTGAGAATGGTTATTATTCTCTCATTCTATCCTTCATTTTCTCTCTCTTGTTCTTCCTCTCCCTTAAGCTTTCCACTCTCATGTGTTGAGAAACACTTGAGCTTGAGAAAAACCTCTTCTTGATAATCTCTGCTCTCATCTAGGGTTCAAGGATTAGCACTTCTTGCACCCTAGTTACTTCTAGCTTGGAGTTGAAGCCAAAGGTTGAGGCTTTCAGGTGGATCTTTCTTCGACGTGAGAAGACGACAAAGGTGACCTCTTTCTACTACTCCAAGGAGCAAGGAGAGAAGGACATAAAGCCCTAGGTATAACCGTTCAAACCCTTAGCTAGTTTCTAGTTAGCTTTAGCTTGTTTTTGTTTAGCAAAGATCCTTCTTTGTCTAGTCCATATTGCCTAAGTTGGTAAAAATTTGATTTTTATTCCCTTTTCCGCCTCCCCGTAAGCACCGGGGTGGGCAACGTGGACATACAGTGGTATCAGAGCCTAACTAAACATAAACTAGCTAGGTAGTAAAGTGTATGGAAGTTCAATCGGAAAAAAATCGAAAAACCGAGTTTTCAAAACCCTAAGTTTCTATTAAAATTTTTTCTGTTCAAAACAAAATAAATCATACTCCAAAAATCATCTCAGGTTTTTGTGAAGAAAACCACCAAACACGATCCAGTGATTCGCTCAAAGAGCCGCGGTTCCGCTGCAATAGCAAGCTATTGCCGTGCAACCGCGGCCGTTTAGGCTCAGTTCTGGGTCGAGTTTGGTGCAGTGTTTTTCTGGCTTGGTTTTAGGATTTTTAAGATGGTTTATATGTGCCCAGGTTTTCCAGAATAGAATTTTGTTTTTGGGGGCCTATAAATCCGTATTTTTTATCGAACTTCAATACACTTTGACTAAAGGGTTTTATCTGTGATGTTTATATGTATTGAACGTCGGCTAATCGCTATATGTCGATTAGTCGGGGTTATACATATCTGTGATCTGTGTTTGATGATGGTATGTGTATATGAATGCGTTGGATTGTCGGGGTGAATAGCCGGGGTGGATGTGAGATGAGTGTTTCTTTTTCTTTCATTCATTGTAATATGTAAATTGATGTAATATTATTTGTTTGGCCGCACAACCGGGTCGAGCTTGTAGCCGTCATTGTATAATTCTTTTTACTGTTTTTGCTCCTAGGATAGACCCATGGAGGGGGTGCACAAACTACCGGGTATCTCGAAGTGCCGAGTGGCCTACTCACGATGTTGAGGGAGGTTGCTTCGCTTCGGGTACTTGGCGGGTAGTTTGCCGCACCCGTAGGGGTCTTGGGTGGGGTATTGGCTATTCACCGCGACCGTGTAATCCGCTTTTCGTTGCAGGCTCGAACGGATTGCGGATTCCTAGTATATCCAATGTATTCATCTGTGATCTGTAATGTCTATCATTGCTATATATTTATATATGATAACTATTTAGGCGTTGCTTATATTTTACAGCCGCGCTAGCCCAGCCCCCCCTCTGTCGTTAGTTAAGTAACCTAATGGGTGATGACGGGGCCCCGTGGCGAATGCGAATGGCATAAGCGTACGTCATATTTTGGTTGTTTTCTGCAATGGTAGGATTAAATGATGGGACGCATTAAAAGAACTAATGCAAGAAAATAAACCAAGTAAAAGTCGATTGGAACACTTTGAAAACCACTCGGTTCTTTTCAAAACTAAACTTTTAAACGCGGAGCTTGAACCACTCCTTTTAAAAGCTATCTCGTTCCATCGATTATATCAAGTTCACTACGTTCACGGTTTCGCCAAAACCATCCGTAGCCCTCCATCATTTCAGTTAAATATACGGTAGTATTCAAGCTATGTATTTTGACCTCACGCCAAGGCATAGTGATTGGTAGCTGCCGGATATTTATCTGTTGCATAGATAGAATGCGTTGGTTTGAGACTGTCGTACTGCCATTTTGGCCTACGTCAAGGGTAGGTACGGCTGGGTTCAAATTAACCGGGATAATGATGGGAGGAACTTGACATGTGACTTATGACATTTTGACCTCACGCCAAGGTCATAAGAGCATGGGGCAAAAATCCACATCGGGAGTTTCATAAGTACTGAAACTTGCTAGCGCTGCATACCATTTGGAGTGTGATGATTCTGGTAGGATTCCTTCGTTTTATCACGCGATGATATTTGGATCCCGATCTTACTGCGAGTATATGCTACTCCTCGGGAAAACTCTCACTTAACGATCAATGCTATAAACCTAGTAGGTGTCTAGAAAGGTGTTAGCGGGGCTACGCCCACAGGGAAAAGAGGTTACTTAATTAAGGAACATCGCGAAAGCGTTGGAAAACCTCCCTCGAAGTACCGACACTGGCCTGGCTGAACGGTTAAGCAAGTATTGTACGGTTAGATTGATCCTGACTAATCCTTTCTTTACGGTTTGAGAAAGGATTCGAGAGACAGTGGGAGCCATCCAGTTTAGACAAATTAAAAACCACTCTAAACTTGCAAGAACATCATGCTAAAGTGTTTCTTTTCTTTCTCCTAATTGCAGCGACCATTCAACATGACCGGACTTAATTTATTACTAGATAAAAACATATTGACAGGGCCAAACTACATAGATTGGCTCAGGAATGTCAAGATGGCAATCACTTACGACAAGTTGGGGTATGTCCTTACCACCAAAGCTCCCCCTGTCCCAGGTCCCAAAACCAGTGTCGTAGATATGGAAATCTACAAGACTTGGGAAATAGATTGCGCGAAGGCCAAATGCCTCGTACTAGCCTCGACGGACAACGAACATCAGAGGAGGCATGAGAATATGGACCTAGAGTCCATATTTCTTCATACAAAAGAACTGTATGGAGAGCAGTCTCGTATCGCAAGATACGAAGTGTCGAAGAAGTTGTTTTCGGCAAGGTTGGCCGTCGGATCATCGGTAGCGGAACACGTGCTTAAGATGATTGGCTACATAGAGGAGCTCGCGGACCTTAGGACCACGTTGGAGAATGAACTCTATACTGATTTGATTCTCCAGTCCCTTCCTTCCACTTACGCCCAGTTTATCCTTAACTTCAACATGCAAGGAAAGGAGGTTGAACTTTCCGAACTTCTGAACATGTTGAGGAGTGCTGAGGGCACCCTACAGAAAGGTAGGGAGACATCCACTTTGTTTATAGGAGGATCTTCCTCTTCTAGATCCAGGGCGAAAGCGAAGGGTAAGAAGAAGAAAGCCCCCGCCAAACCAAGAGGCGGTGTCAGTAAAGTGGATACGAAGGGAAAAGGAAAAGCAACAAAGGTAGCGGGAAAGCTGGTGGGGAAGGAAGAATGCTTCTATTGTCACAAAAGTGGTCACTGGAAACAGGATTGCAAGGCTTGGAAGGCCAGAACACAGGATTTGAAGCGAGTTGCAGCTTCAGCTTCAGGTGTGTATGTTATTGAAAACTGTCTATCAATAAACTCTGCATCCTGGGTATTGGATACCGGATCAGGATCTCATATCTGTAATTCTTTGCAGGCGTTGAGAAAGCGTAGAGTTTTGAAGGCAGGTGACATGACCCTCAGAGTTGCAAACGGTGCTAGCATGGATGCTGAGGCCGTGGGGGACTATCACCTGGGATTGTCGGATGGACACTTTTTGGTTTTGCGTAGTTGTTATTATGTACCAAATGCAACCTGTAATATCATTTCTGTATCTTTATTATCTAAAGAAGGTTATGAATTTGCATTTGTAAGTAATGTAGTGAACATTCACCTTAATCAAGTTTTGATTGGGTCAGGTACATTGAACAACGGTATATACGTACTAAACCAACCACAGATTTTCAATGTCCAGAATACACACAAAAGAAAGTCTCCAGAAATAAATAAAACTTTCTTATGGCATTGTAGACTGGGTCACATCAATGAGAGAAGGTTGACTAAGTTACATGCAGAAGGATATTTGGATCCGTTCGAATATCAATCGTATGCAACTTGTCAATCCTGTCTTAAAGGAAAGATGACAAAGACTCCGTTCACTGGACACGGGGTAAGAGCGAGCGAGCTCTTGGGACTCGTACACAGCGACGTGTGCGGTCCAATGTCTACACATGCATGAAGCGGTTATTCTTACTTTATTACTTTTACTGATGATTTCTCAAGGTTCGGACATGTCTTCTTGATAAAGCATAAATCCGAAGCTTTTGAAAAGTTCCAGGAATATAAGAATGAAGTAGAAAAACAAACAGGCAAAAGTATCAAGGCACTGAGATCTGATCGAGGTGGTGAATACTTGAGTGCCGAGTTCCTGGGTTACTTAAAAGAGAATGGAATTCTCTCTCACCTTACTCCTCCATACACTCCGCAACATAACGGTGTATCGGAGAGACGGAACCGAACCCTATTGGATATGGTATGGTCCATGATGAGTAACGCTGAGTTACCGCGATCGTTCTGGGGATATGTGCTAGAAACGGCTGCATACCTTTTGAACCGAGTTGTCACGACCCGAAAGAGCACGTGACTGGCCCTCGAACCATATGAAGTCTACAGGACTCCATCTGATCCAAGTAAGCCAAAAGCCCAGAAATCTAAAACCATTTTAAGAATAAGTAAAGAAACTGGTTTAAGGGAGTGAAGAAAACATGTTTGAAATCAAGGTTTTTAAATAACTAAGCCGAAGGTGCGTTTTAAAAACAGTAAGTCTTTTCTAAAAATTTCGGCAGAGTTTCTTTTGTAAAACTGGCCCCGAATGGGGTACAACAAAATAACAATATATATGCAATGATAAAGGCATCCCCAAGCGGGAGCTAGCTCTTTGTCAATAGACGGTCACAACCACACATGCAACAATAATATACAACGCCAAGTGGAGAGGATCAAATCCAAAAGAAAGCTCAAAAGCAACAAGAAACCGCAATACTACTAAGCGCGACTCTAAGGTCGAAATATACAACACTAAAGTCTAGGTCTGAAACAATATACAAGTTTTGGTTGATGGAAATTCTAGATACAATGAAATAAATAAATACAATGGTGGTTCTTGATGCAAAAGAAACCACCTACCAAAAGCAATTCACCCTCAAGGAAGCAATGTGCCAGAAATGCTGCAAGGAACCTGAACGGCAAAAACCTGCAAGAACTGTGGCACAACGGGGGTGAGTTGCCAACTCGTGAATAGAAATATCTACAAGCAGAAACCGAAAGCAAGACATAATCCTAGGTCAATACGATCAGTATAGAAAATCCTCAATATAAAACATGCAGCCTATAGCAAGGCTAGGGTAAATATCTAACCCGAGTACAATCTCCTGTGTCTGTGTCAGTGCCTCAGATAACAATATAGCATATGAATGAGATATGAATGCGTGAAAACAGAATACATTTACATGAAGCAACTGTTTTCAAACTTTAGTGAGATTTCCCTTGTATTTTAAAAGATGAGGTACCATAATGAAATCAGCATAAAACTGTGCCTAGCATCGGCACAAACGAAATCCCAATATCTCGATATCTCAAGTCTCAACCACAATATCTAGGGCGCCGTCAGTCCAGATCGGCCCCTACCATAAATCTCAAGACCACGACGGTATCCTCCGGATATCCGACGTGTCGGGTAAAATCACCGGTAGGTAGTACTCCCCTGCCAGGCTCAACGTCATCACCACATTCCTCTTGCCCCGGGGTACCGTACCGGGTCCACCATGTACCCAAAACGGTTCATCCGTCTCCTCGAATCGGGTTTCCAAATCCATCAGCAAACTCATGGTGGACGACTCATACATCATGGGAAAACCGCACTTTTTAGTTTAAAAGAGAGAATATGTTTATTTGTGTTTTTGCGGTTTTCCTCCAAATCCAGAAAATCTCATAGAAATCCAAATCCAAACTTCAATAGCATGCAAAATAGTGAATATATGCATGAGAATCCATGAATGCGGCATAACAATGAATAACAGTATGCAGGAAGTAGCAGGTAATAACTACAATGTCTAATCTAGCATATAAGGCGCGTATACTTACATCCTGTCTAAATATTTGCTAACAACCAATCTCAAAGCAATAGTATTTCTAAAGTGTACGTGGCATAGCAATTACCGATGAAGATGTGTGTGAGCCGGCAAGTAAGTGTACGTGGTACATACGCATCATCGGTAATGGTGCTGGTGTCCTAACAGCATGAAATCAATAATGTAGTACGAAACATAATATAAGCATGCGATGCGAAGAGAACCACAATAATGAGCGGAAGCTGAATACTAGACGTAACCAAAACTAATCTGCATTAATCTAACATAAGTCCTACAATTGGTGCCTTTTGAAATAACACGAAATCATGGGGTTTTGAAAATAGGGGCTACGGTGTTTTTATGAAAAGATACGTCGTTTTTGAAATATCCGTAGATTCCCTTGAGCTGTCTTTAAAAATGCCCACGATTCGTTAGTTTTTGAAATAGGTAAGAAGTCTAATCTACTCTAACAACTACACTAACTATACGGCCGAACTACAGGTAAGGAAACCGCCTAACATCTGAGTCGATATATAAATATATATAAGTCGGTGATCCCGCCTCAATAGTATCGCGTACGATACAGTATATCATCTGACATCCTCGAGTCATGAGCGCGGATCTATCATCAATATAGGCTCGTACGGTAAATCGTCGTACGGCATCCCAATAGCTGGGTACGGGTCAACACCTCATTATCTCGTCACATAACAGGTATCACTATCATCAGATCATATAGTCTGGGGTACTACTCTATGTCTAGTACAAATCGATACCATCAACGAAGTATGCATGCGGGGTAAACACATATCCCAAGCCCGCAAGAATCACATTTCGTATCCGAAAAACGAATCATATCAAATCACCGATCTCGCGGCACAAAGCCCACATCATCGACTCATCTCCAAAGTCATCCCATAACATCAAGTACAGTGCAAGTATAAGAAACACACAAGTGTATGCGTGTGGGTGCAAATCTATCCTATGGTTCGCAACTAGGAACTAAGCTAGGTATTTCTAGCCCTAACTAACCATAACACACTATAACTATCACACATATAAATACACTACATAGTACTAATTACGGACTGCGGGGGTGCTATACGCCATCCACCCGACTTCCCCCTGTAGATATAATCTACTCACCTGAAACCTGCGTGTCGGTGTCGATGTCTCCGTCATCTTCCGCATCGCCTCGGATCATCGCGGTGTACCTACACATATCACACGTAACGAATCGCATCAAAACCAAATCAACACTTGAAACGACACACTAAATCCAAAACGACACGCTAAAACCAACACGATACGCTAAAAGGCTTATAGGTTAGAACCTACGGTTAGCCTTCGCAAAACAACTCGAAATCACTCGATATAGACGTACAAACGTCACACGATCGAGATAACACACAAATACCAAAATCACCAAATCAAAATACGCAAAACCAAATACTGAATTTAAGGCAGCAACCCATGAAAACGATCCCAGATTTCGTCTCAGGCCAAATCAGGGCAAATCAACAACTCTAGGGTGCTATATATGATGCATTTGAGCTACTGGACCAACCCCGAAGCATTCCACCTTCACTTGGCCGGCCACAACACTCCCAAAACCGGCCTCGCCGGCCCCCCTATGCCCAATGGGGTCCGTTTGGTCAGGGTGGCCTCCTATGGTCTCAATTTGGTCCCTGGTATTGTTGAATTTGCCTGAAACAGTCCCAGCACATTCCAGATTTCCCTGCACGCTCTAGGTTATCACAAACCGACATGAAAGTCCCGTAATTCCGTATTTTTGTGTTTCCAGTAGGATAGGTCTGGGTTTCTAACACTAGGGTGCTCTTATGGTCTCTACTGAACTCAATTCCCCATCACAACTCACAATTTTCTCCAAACCCTTACTAGTTTTTCCTAAAATCCACAATTCACCCGATATCGATTTGAAACTTGAATTAAACCTTAAATACAACAATTAACACTCAAATGAGAAGAAATTACCTCACAAGACCCTCATGGATCTTCAACAGCACCAAAACACCACCTTTCTTGGTCCATAGCATAGATCTTGGGCTTGTGCATCTTTTTAAAGAAACGGACATAGGATTTTGGTGTAGTTTTTGAGATGAAGAGAGGGATTGAAGAGGGGGAGAAAGATGAGGAAGGGCAGCAGCAGCAACACCATGAATGGAGAGGGAAATGGTGAAGGAAATGGAGAAGAATGGCTAAGGATCCAAGTCAAAGGTCCACCTCTCTCTCTCACCTACCCTCACTCTCATTTTCTTTTTTTTCTTTTTCCCTTTTCTCTTTAATCCAAAACCTTCTCACAAGAATAGTGGTTCCAAATAAGAAATCATGGCAAGAAAATGCACAAGGGTGAGAAAAAGTGATATGTGCAAGTTTTGCACAAAATTGCCGAAAAACCCGATTAGCGATTTTTAATCGCGATTAGCATTAAATTAGTGTCAAACTAATCACAAAAACTTAAAAATGTCATAATTCTCTAATTTACCCTATTTTAGAATTTTTCAAAATTTTTCATAATTTTTCTCCATTTATTTGCATTTAATTATTAATTTAATATTAAAATAATCAATAAAATAATATTAAATCATAAAAATTCCTAAAAATAATATTTTATTATTTTGGAAATGTTACACGAGTTCCCACTAAGACTGTGCCTACCACACCATATGAGTTATGGAGTGGGAAGAAACCCTATCTTCAATACCTGAAGATTTGGGGATGTCCAGCTTATGTCAAAAAGCAGCATGCGGACAAGCTCGAGGCACGCTCAGTACTGTGCAAGTTTGTGGGATACCCAAAGAACTCCAGGGGGTATCTTTTCTATTACGCAGAAGAACAAAAAGTCCTTGTTTCTCATAATGCCCATTTTCTGGAACATCAGTTCTTAGAAAAAGAAATAAGTGGGAGCGCAATAGAACTGGAAGAAATTCCAGAACCACAAGCTATTACTGAAAGCTTAGAAGAACCAGAGGATTCGAAAGATCAGGACATTCCCATGCCGCTCCGCAGGAGTAGTAGGCAGTCTCATCCGCCAGAGAGATACTACGGTTTTCTCATTGACGGGGATAGAGAAGATTGCATCATAGACTGTGATGAGCCTACTAGCTTCCAGCAAGCCATTCAGAGCGTCGACTCGGTAAAATGGCTGGATGCAATGCGGACCGAAATGGAGTCCATGTACACCAACAAAGTATGGACGTTGGACATTGCTCCAGATGGGGTAAAACCCGTAGGATGCAAGTGGATCTTCAAAAGGAAGATTGGTGTAGATGGACAGGTTGAGACCTATAAAGCTAGACTGGTAGCAAAGGGTTTTCGTCAGCGACCTGGTTTGGACTATGACGAAACCTTTTCTCCAGTAGCTATGCTGAAATCCATTCGGATCCTTCTTGCCATTGCTGCCTTCCACGATTATGAGATTTGGCAGATGGACGTAAAGACAGCTTTTCTAAATGGACATTTAGAGGAGTGTGTCTATATGGACCAGTCAGAGGGTTTCATTCAGAGTGGGAGCAGCGGAAAGGTGTGCAAGTTGCTGAAGTCTATTTATGGACTAAAGCAGGCATCGCGGAGTTGGAACATCTGTTTTGATGAGACGGTCAAGGAATTTGGCTTTATCAAAAATCCAGATGAACCATGCATCTATTGTAGATTTGTAGCGAGAACTGTATTATTCCTCGTTTTATACGTGGATAACATTCTTTTAATAGGAAATGACATTCCTATGCTACAATCTGTCAAGGGGTTCTTGTCACACAGGTTCTCCATGAAAGACCTGGGTGATGCCTCATACATTCTGGGTATCCGGATCTACCGTGACAGATCCAAGAGGATATTAGGACTTTCGCAGTCCAGGTATATCGACACCATACTGAAGAGATTCAGTATGGAAGATTCCAAGCGCGGTAATCTACCGGCTTGTCACGGGATCACCCTCTCTAAAGAGATGTCTCCCAAGACTGATTTGGAGAGGGATCGCATGTCTATTATACCCTACGCTTCTGCGGTAGGCTCTATAATGTATGCGATGTTGTGTACCAGACCGGATGTGGCTTATGCACTGAGCGTGGTAAGCAGGTATCAGTCAAACCCTGGGAAGAAACATTGGATAGCAGTAAAGAACATTCTCAAGTACCTGAGAAGGACTAAGGAGATGTTCTTGGAGTATGGCGGAAAAGACCTCCAGATTGAGGCCTTTGCTGACTCCAGCTTCCAGAGTGACAAGGATGATTCCAAGTCCATGTCGGGTTTTGTCTTCACCCTCAATGGAGGGGCGGTGTGTTGGAAGAGCTCCAAACAGGAAACCGTTGCTGACTCGACTATGGAAGCGGAATACATCGCTGCATCTGATGCCGCAAAAGAAGCTGTCTGGATGAGGAAGTTCTTGAAAGAACTTCAGGTGGTTCCGTCCATTGTTGACCCAATACCTCTGTATTGCGACAACAACGGGGCTATAGCTTTAGCGAAGGAACCCAGGTCCCATCAGAAATCCAGACACATCTTGAGGCGGTATCACCTGATCAGGGAGATCGTGGATCGCCAGGAGATCGAGGTTCGGAGGGTTGCTTCAGAAGATAACACAGCAGATCCATTCACCAAGGCCTTGCCCTAGACTCAGTTCGAGCGGCTGATCGAGATGATAGGTCTTCGATACGCCAGTACATGGCCTTAGTGCAAGTGGGAGATTGTTAGTGTATATGCCCTAGAGGCCATTACTGTATCATACTAGTTTGTATATTACTTGATGCAAGCTTGGGATATTCACAGTTGTATATACAATCTTGCTCGAAATGGTAGTATGCTACTTGGTTTGTCTCTGCTTTAATATGTGCATGTGTTTCTTTTAGCATATAGCTGATATACATATTAGTAGAGCCCTTAGGATCTTTGGTTGATTACCAGCGTTGTGATGGCGCTCACACTCGTGGGAGCTGGGTAATCCATAAGCACATCCTTATACAGGTCCCTGGTCGTTGGACTATCGAGACAGGGCATCGATACTCCGGAGTAGACTAGCGTATGCGCTTCTCATCCCAGTGTGGGAGACGGTCTGTCCCACAGCCGTCAGTACGTCGTACTTGAGATAGTATGCGGGTGCTCGTTAGGTTACGAGTACACTGAACAGGACTCGTCGGGGACTGTTGGTTGGTATTATACCTATCGTCAGTTATCAGTTCCCAGGTGACATGAGTACAGCTTAGTCCGCTGACTTGACACTGTCACTTTGTCTCGAGTGTGTTCCCACTGCACTTTGATTACTAACCTACCACGGCTCAAAGGAGTCGTGCAAACAGGTAGTTTTTGGGTGCAGTCCCGAAGCACTTGGAGGCAGTGACGGTTAGACAGGATTCGTCTTTCCCGGTATTGGGGGTTGACATCGCGCTGTGTCCAGGAGAGCCATTACACGAGTAGTCCCTGGCCAGGGCAAGCGAGATATACTGGTAGGTTTCCAGTGTTATCTCAGGGTGTTCTGGGATACACTCCGACACGACTTGTACCGCTATTAGGGGACTGACGTTCACTGCCCCCCTAGGCCCGTCATGCGATGTATTAGACGAACAGACCGGACTGTACGGAGACTGTCACATACAGGCTCAGTAGGAGTTCAGATGGGGTTCACCTCGTCAGTCTTCTTATCGGCATCTACCTGGGGACCGTTACGTACAGCTAGTGCCGCTTGCGGTCTGTGGTTAAACCCACTGCCAGCGTAGTATCGAGTCTTTAGAGTCCCACACAGAGAGCTATTCGCCTTTAGGCAAAATGAGTAGAGGTCGCATGGTTTTGCGACAGGGTTCGTTCACATCCGCGCACTTGTGCACGTTTGTTGTCCGGACAGCTTATACTAGCGGGCTTTGGTTTAAGCCGGATCCTAGTATATGATTTGGGATTGGTTTTATCTCATTGTATTCGTGTTCCTCGGATCACGAATACGGGTGCGTATGCACAGTTGCTTGAGACAGAGAGAGAGGACTTTGATTAGGGTTAATGACCATTGTCATTTTATTAACCCTAATGCTTATGTGTGTATTATGGTTAATTGATATTAGCTTAATATAATTGTGCATGGTTATGGTTGTTGACCATTTGACTATCTTGACTTGTTGACCTTAGTTGACATTTTGACCATCATCATTCCATATAAAAGATGCTCTTTGATCCTTGCAATTAGCATTAAATATGAAATGATAATGGTCATGTCATGATTAACCATGACAATTATCTAGCTAATTATCTAATTATAATAATTCACACATATATGTGAGAATGGTTATTATTCTCTCATTCTATCATTCATTTTCTCTCTCTTGTTCTTCCTCTCCCTCAAGCTCTCCCCTCTCATGTGTTGAGAAACACTTGAGCTTGAGAAAAACCACTTCTTGATAATCTCTACTCTCATCTAGGGTTCAAGGATTAGCACTTCTTGCACCCTAGTTACTTCTAGCTTGGAGTTGAAGCCAAAGGTTGAGGCTTTCGGGTGGATCTTTCTTCGACGTGAGAAGACGACAAAGGTGACCTCTTTCTACTACTCCAAGGAGCAAGGAGAGAAGGACATAAAGCCCTAGGTATAACCGTTCAAACCCTTAGCTAGTTTCTAGTTAGCTTTAGCTTGTTTTTGTTTAGCAAAGATCCTTCTTTGTCTAGTCCATGTTGCCTAAGTTGGTAAAAATTTGATTTTTATTCCCTTTTCCGCCTCCCCGTAAGCACCGGGGTGGGCAACATGGACTTACAGGCAGCATCATTGGTAGCAATGTATTCAGCCTTTATCGTCTAGTATGTCTCGGTATCTAGCTTGGAACTCTTCCAATATACCGTCCCTTCACTGAGGGTAAAGACAATGCCTGTGACTGACTCTCAGTCGACCCTATCACTCTGGAAACTCGAACCAAAAACTTTCTTTTAGTGCTTCTCAAGTACTTAAGAATGTGCTCCACAGCTTTCCAGTGATTCTCCCAAGATCCGATTGATTCCTGATCACTACACCTAGTGAGTCATCTACATCTGGTCTGGTACATAACATCGCATACTGTGATAGAGCCTACTGCCGAAGCATAGGGTATTCCTTGCACGCGAGCTCTCTCCAAATCAGTCTTGGGAGACATCTTTTTGGAGAGAGTGATCCATGAGTAAGTGGGAGAACCACCACACTTAGAATCATCCATACTAAACCCCTTTAGTATGGTGTTAATGTACCTAGATTTGGGACACTCCCAACATCCACTCAGATCTATCATCATAGATCATAATTCAGAAGATGTAGTAGGTATCATCCATATCTTTTATTGAGAAGAGGAGCTTGACCGAGTGTAGCATAGGAAACCATTTCCTATCAAGAGTATGTCATCTACGTACAATACGTGGAAGACAACCTTACTCTCTACAACCTTCTTGTATATACGAGATTCATATACCATTTTGATGAAGTCAAACTCTTTGACTGTCACATCAAAACAGATGTTCCAACTCCGCGATGCTTGCATTGATCCTGATGGACTTAAGCAAAGCTTTGAAAGTCTCAACTTTTCAATTTACACCAAGAATCTTCTCAAGATCCATTTGCTCCTAATGGGTTTTATCCCTTCAGGTGCAACATTCAAAGTCATACTTTGTTGGTATACATGGATTCCATCTTTTTGATCGTATAGCATCCAACCATTTCACAGAGTCCCCACTCGTGATGGCCTGCCTGAACCTGGTTGCTCTATCATCTCATGAAGCAATCCTCGCTCCCACTGTCACCGAGAAGGCCGTAGTATCTCTCAAGTGGATGAGGAACCCTACCAGATTCGCGGAGAGGCTGAGGTTCGTTGGAGACTATTGAATCTTTTGGTTTTACCAAATCATCAGCTGTTAGTTTGTCTAGCTGGAACACCTTCCAGTTCTACCTCATGACCATTAATTTCATCACAAGAAATACCTTTTCTAAAACGGTGGCATGCTGAGAAACAAAATACCTTTTGCTCCTCAGAGTGGTAGAAGATA
Source organism: Agapanthus africanus (assembly GCA_030015575.1). Classification (NCBI taxonomy): domain Eukaryota; kingdom Viridiplantae; phylum Streptophyta; class Magnoliopsida; order Asparagales; family Amaryllidaceae; genus Agapanthus; species Agapanthus africanus. The sequence goes on from JASDDO010000022.1 coordinate 212,716,107, forward strand.
TTCCCTCACAAATATTTGGGATATCCTAACAAACTTATACTGTCCTGACCTTGTCTCGATCTTGTCCGGATTTTGCTTTTCAACATAGGCCGGACAACCCCATATCTTAACTCGTTTAAGACATGGTCTCTTCCTACACCATATCTCATATGTAGTGGTAGGACCTTATTTGGACGGAACCCCATTCAATAGGTATGCAGCTTCTCAAGTGCATAACACCAAAAGGAAACAGGAAACTCAGCAATACTCTTCATAGAGCGCCATATCGCATAGGGTGCGATACCTCCACCCCGATACACCGTTGTGTTGTGGTGTACTCAATGGAGTAAGCTGAGAGAGAATCACATTCTCCTTTAAGAAAATCCAGGAACTCCATGCGCAAGTATTCTCCTCCTCGATCACATCGAAGGACTTAATACTTCTATCCGTCTGGTTCTTCAACTTCAAGCTTATATTCCTTGAATTTCTCAAAAGTTTTAGACTCGTGTTTCAACAGGAACACATATCCAAATCTTGAGAGATAGTCGATGAATATAATGAAGTACCAAGAACCAACCTTGGCATTTGTAGACATAGGACCGTATACATCATCATGTATGCGTCCCAAGAGTTCGTTAACTCTTTCTCTGTTTCCAGCAAACGGAGTATTGGTCATTTTACCTTTGAGACAAGACTGGCAAGTATCATAAGATGAAAATTCGAACAGATTCTCGTGTTCATCCTTATGTAACTTAGCTGGTCGTGTCGCATTGATATGACCTAGTCTACAATGCCACAAGAAGGATTCGTTCATTTCTGAACTACTCCCCTTATGTGTGTTCTATATACTTTGAACTGTGGTTTGATTTAGAACGTATATGCTATTATATAACGTGCCTGATCGAACCAACTCTTGATTTAGGAAAATGTTCACAATATTGTCCTCCAATACAGAATTATATCTTTCTTTAACTTAATAAAGAAACTGATGTAATGTTGTATATCAGGTTCGGTATCTAATAACATTTGTTCAGAATCAATGTATTAATACAAGGTGATATTTGCCAACTAACTTGGCTGCAACACTTGTACCATTCTCTAATACTTAGATATATATCACCCATTCTCAGCTCTCTACCTTTCTGTAGCCAATGTAACTCTTACATATGTGGGATCCTGATCCAGTATCTCATACCTAGGACATAGATGATATTAAGAAACAGTTCTCGGTAATAAGGACACCCGAAGAATATGCATCAACATGCACTTTCTTCGATTTGGGTGGAATGGGAATCCGGATATTCCCCTATTTCCTGCTTGGATTTATAACAATTATAAAATAGAGCGGAACCAACGTTCCCTAGCACAATTTAATAAGCAGGTTCGGTTAATGCATCCATATTATTATCTTGATTAAGGCGTGACATGGTCGCTACCAGGAGAGAGAGAAGAAAACACTCTGCGTGCGCTCTTGCAGGATTAGATTGGTTATTAGTTTATCTAATCAGGATGGCTCCCACTGTTTTAGTCAAATCTACCTTCAAACCCTAAAAGGTAAGACTAGCCGGGATTAATTACACCCTACAAGTTCGCCAATCTTTCGGCCAGGCCAGTGTCGGTACTTTGAGGGAGGTTCCCCGTGCTTTCGCACAGACCTAAATAAAATAAACCTCGTTTTCCTAGGGGCGTAACCCCGTTAACACTTTTCTAGACACTTACTTGATCGGCTAATTGTAATGTGTAAAACTCTCGCAGGAGTAACTCTTACTCGCAGTGGGTATCGGGATCCAACCATCTCATAAAAGGTATGCAATCTCATTGCAAATTTCAACACTTGAAATTCCCGATAATGGTTTTTACCCCTAGCGTCCTATGACCTTGACGGAGGCCAAACTACTCATAGGGCGCTAGTCAAGTTCAACCCGTCCATTTCTTGATTGAATTAGACCCAGCCGCACGACCCTTGACGGAGGCCAAACTACGCCATACGAATACCCTAATCCAATCGCATCATATGCTAGCAGATAAGCATTAATCAGCTACCGTACACTACGCCTTGATGGAGGCCAAACTACCGTAGCACGAATACTAAATACTACTTATCTGAAATGACGGAGGGCTACACAGGTTTTTAAGAAAACCATGAGCGTAATGAACTTGATATCGTCGTAGAATCGAGTGATTTTGAAAAAGGAGTGTTTTTGAGTCTTTTACTAGTTTTGCTAAAGAGGTCACTCCCGGTGAAGGGATCTCGGCCCTTTCCTTATCGAATAAGGTGCAGGATATTTCACAAATACCTCTATGCAATGTAAAAACTATAAAAGCAATCTAAAGACAAACCGAGTTTGTAGCATCTGCTAATTTCGCTAAAGAGGTCACTCTCGGTGAAGGGATCTCGGCTCTTTCCTTATCGAATAAGGTGCTGGATTTTCTACAAGGAATACCGCTATGCAAAGCAAGAACTAGAGCTACCAGTTTTTAAAATAAGTTTCTACAAAATCTTTAGGTTTCTTTTTCTTTCATTAATCTCATTAATGAAGTCCCATCAATATATGCTTCCCAAGCATCACATATGAAACGAAAGCAACAATATTAATTATATCTCATATATATAATATAGGCATTCGTCTGAACATATCACAGTGATCACATCACAGAGCAGCAGAAGATAACATATGAAATATTGGATATACTAGGATTTCCGTGTTTTAAATTAAGCCAGTATAAAACACGGATTCCACGGTCGTGATGAATAGCCAAAACCCACATCCCTAGACCCCTACGAGAGCGGAAAGTAACCCTACAAATTCTAGGGTTAGGAGACCCGGTCTTGACTCCTCGAGATGGTCTCCTGTTCATATTAGACACGAACAATCATCTCCCACTAGACCCTAGAACCCGGTTACTTATGCTCCCCACCTTGGGTCTATCCTAATACAGAAAAATAAATAATATACATTAACGGTGACATCATCCTCAACCCGGAAGTGCCCCAATAAAAGAATATTATATACAAGCTTTTACATGAATGAAAATGAAAAATTCTCATCTCACATAAAAAAAAACTCGGCTATTCAGAATACGAAGATCTAATATAACATATCACAGCAACACATAACATCGCATGTTATCAACGTAAGTAAATATGCGTATCCCAATTGTCGTTGACGTATAGTAACGAAACCGGCGATGCACCACATATTACATTTACAGTCGCAGAAAAGAAAGTGAAAAACTACAACAGTTGGAATCCTCAACCACCTTAGACATCATAAATCCAATGTATCACATACTTTGGATTTCATGCCCAACAAAATGAATTCCTTAGACATCACATGTCTAACAATTATAAACCCATCATTTTAGTCTCGATATTGAAAACACTTTTCAATAACCTGTCGGGTAATTCAATAAGATTCCAGAATATGATCGAATGCTCATCGGAAACTTTATTAGAAGGCCGCACCTCCCGACATCGACGAAGTGCACTAAGGCGGAACATCGCTGCCGTGAGCACCCGAACGGATGCTTTTGGCGACGGGGTTCTCCTACAGTCACTTGATCGGGGCTATGGGGCATGGCTATCTAGTAAGGTTACCCGACGAATATCCGCGTACACTACGTGATTGCGACGGACTTTTGGTCCACATCAAAATTCCGTGGCAATCGATCAAATGAGACTAAACTGCTAGATTTATAAAATTCAAACTAGTTATTTCATAACTACTTATGTGGATTCCAAATATTGTATCATAATCACATATAGCTAGACGAAATTAAACTTTTCGATCGAATAATCAAACACCCAAAATTTCCCGACAAGCTCAACACTTGAGCGGAGTTCAAAAAAGTACCCAAAACATGCCACAGCTCCTATGAACCATCCGTAGAAGGGCCGACCCATGCCTCACTCATGTCGCCACGGAACTGAGGCAAACCCTAGGGTTTGACCGCAGTTCCGCGATCCAAAAAGTCGAGTTTGAGTTTCGTTCTTCTAGAGGGTCCACAGAATCGCTTGCAAGATTTTTTGAAAATTTTAAACTCGGAAAAAATCCAACTCTTGAAAAATTTCCAGCGGGGGAAAAATTGGGTTATTGATATCCGTTAAAACTTTTTAACATCGTCTAAATAACCCGAATACATGTTAGAATTACGACTACGAAACACTCCGAATTGCATTTGCAGAAAGTTAACATCACATGAAAATTTAGCAGAAACAAACAACACCTGAAACCCTAAAACCCAGAGACTGGAACACCCTGAAAATTTGAAGCCCAAAATCCACAATTGACCCGGTGAGCTCGGTTTTAACACCATTGTGGCCGGCCAAAATTAGGTAAAAAGGCTCCAAATTTTGGTGATGTTCTTGTTATATCTCACATATAACACTCTGCAGTTGTTTAAAAAAAAATTTGACACCTCTAAAAATTCGACAGAAACTAGATTTTGTATCGGGTGTTTCAGAGTAGTTTCGGTTTCGTAATCCTAGCAAACATCGTCTAATTTTCTAGCATGAATTTGATACCACTGTAGGGTTACCTAGCACGGCAACAAGGTTTCGGGAGGCATCATCTATGCCATATTTAAATTTTTGCCATTCTAGCTAACCCTAACCCTAGAATCGATACTAGAAAATCCGACGAAATGAATGCAAACAACTTTGCAACTAAAGTGAACAAGGAATACAACCTTTGTAGACCAATCCTTCACTTCAATAACTCCGTGTAATAGTCCCTTCGCTGCGATCACGAACTCCCGGACTCTAGAAAGGCTCCCATGAAGATATGAACAAGCTTGCACCGAAGTCTTCGAGGCCGAAGATGATCTACGTCGAGGAGACACTAGCTCATGCTACCTCTTCACCAATAGGGAGATTAATGAAGCAAACACCCTAAACTAAATGGCTAATAGTAGAGGATGATAAAGTAGGAAGTGGGCTCACTTTAGTTTTATTTTTCTCACAAGATTTCATCACATAGAAAAAACTAGCAAGCTTTTTTTGTAACAACCCAAATTTTCCTATAGAAATTTTTTCAAAATAATTTTTCAAAATTCATAAAGGGGTATTTATTGACCGAGCACAAGATAAGTAATTAATTAGAAATTTAATTACAAGAAGGAGCTTGTAGCTCATTGGTAATACCTTGCACTGCTGAACCAAGCCACCAGAGTTCAAATCCCATACCACACATTATTTTTAATATTTTTTTTATTTTGAACTTTTAGAATACCAAGAGTTTACACGTGCATATCTCACAAAAACCCCACTACACCCAAAAATGTAACATTGCCAGGGTTAGATGAACCGTCGGGGGGATCCCTGATGCCTGACTCGGCCGGGAATCGGCCTCGACTCGGCCTACTCAGTCCTCCAACCGAGTCACGGCCGAGTCGGCCGATTCCGGCGACGACCCCAACATGAAAATTGTGTCTTTTCACATTCCCTACACACCTGCAAAATTTTAGCTTCAGACTATTTCCAGAACTCTTTTAAAACCCCAAATTACTAGACTTTTAATACATTTTTATTACATTTTATCACATTTTTTATTTTAAACTTTTCATCTACCCTAACCCTAGCCTAACCCTATAAATACCAACCCTACACACTACCCTCTCACCCCCAAATTCTGAGCCAACTCTCTAAAATTTCCAAGAAACCTTGTATACTTTGAAAACGAGCACGAAGCGAAACTACGGCGAAATTTCTGGCGAATATTCTAGGAGCTCCCGGCGACGAAACGACGCACCGGCGACTCCTCCCGTTCCATCTCCCTCTTCTAATTGTCCGAAACCCGTAAGTCCCAATTCCATCTTCCCTATTCTTTTCTAAAAATACGGAATTACAAACCCGACGGAATCGGAACAAATCCAATTTCCGATTCGGTTTATTTAATAAACCTCACTTTTCTTTAATACAATTATGCTTAAACCATTACATGTTGACTATTAAACACTACTAAACATGTTGAACAAGTTTCATGACAATCTAATTCAATTTGTAACCTTTACCATATTTCTTTCATTAAAATACCACATAGTTTCATTTTTATATTTTAATCATCAAAACCCTTGCTATACCTTTAAGTAGATCATAAGGTAATGACCTACCTCCTTACACACTCATATGCAACATAGCAAAATACTCTTAGGAATATAGAATACGGGAAAAATGACATCATTGCAAATAAATACCATTTACTTAATAAAACCATTTTCTAAAGGATTTAGTATTTATACAATCTTTGCAAAGCGCCACTACAACCCATTTTGGGGAACCCGTTCGGGATGGTGCGGATTATCGCACGTCCCTAGGCTTAGTAGTGCGAGATTCAGACCTCCGCAAGGAGCATTCGGTCTCGAAAGATTTAAAATACGACATCTTAAGAAAATGAGATTTTTAGAAATATAAAATATATATTAAAATTATTTTTATATAATTATATATATATGTAACATTAAGATATCTATTTTGAAAGAATATAAATATTACAACTCTTTTCAAAAATTACAAGAATCAGTTTACATTAAAATACCATGAAATCCATACATGTTTAAAATTACACTTTAATACCATATATTATGAAAATTAGGTTATTCTCAATAGAAATGGCATATGTATAAAATTTACAATTATTACAACTCTAAAGACGATAATAAATACTTGGGGTGTATTTTGAAAACTATACAAAAGTATTTTTATATAAAACCCCATCAAGTTCTGTAAATTACACCAAGGACCCTAGTAAACATAGCTTTAAGCGGGACCAATCTCTTGAGCCTCAGGGAGCCGGAGAAGTGGGTTCTTGCCTATCTAAGGTAGAAAACTTAACAACGGTGTTATCAATACGGTAATCGTCTTTGAAAAAGACATAAATCCTGCCGCCCATGTGCAGCGGTTACCGATAACATGAAAACAATCAGGACTTCAATTTACTTTTCTAATTGTCTGACTCAGTTTGAGTCTCATTATAATCTTACTTGAATATGAATCAAGTACAATCTACAATCTACAATCTACAATTTATAATATTACAATTCAACATGAATCCATTATTCAATCTATCAACTTGACCGAACCGAACCATGGATATACATTCCATTTACATGATTATAAAGTTATATCCATGATTCTACAGTTACATACATGATTCTCCAGTTACATCCGTTTACTGATATCATGGTTTCGGTCAATCATCCAAACATACAATCTATACAGTTTACAATACAATACAACAATACAATCAAGATAACACGTGGTTTAAGGGGTAGATTGGTACGGAAGGTGTTAGAAGTGGCACGAGACAGTAAAACTTAATACACCTAACATGAATCCAGTTGCTGTTGTACCGTGGCATAAACGGTTCCATGTACTATACTTGCTTCTAGTCTCTGGCATATAGAGACTCCTCTCGTATACACTGGCATCCTTCTGTACCAAGCTACAAACAACAGCGTTAACACAACATTACAATAATATAATACAACTTTAAAAGATACCTTCTTATTCTGTCTATTCTATTTTCTCCCTTATCTTTGGGACTTACCGAGCGATATGTTTGCTGACGACATTCTCTTTCTTTCTTCTTTGAATGTCGTCAGGTGATCTGGACATATCAGAGATCGAGCCCAGCGCTGAAGACCTGGACCAGTTCAGTGAAGACCCCGAGCTCTAGTTCATTGTACACTTTTCCATTTCGGTACTTTTCTTTTCTGTTATGCCATTGTTTAGGCATTGCTTTTTATTCAATTGTATTTACTTTTCATGAATTGTACAAAAGAATGTTAATAAATAAAGTTGTTGTTTTATTATATCTTGTCTCTTGTGCATTTATTTTTATATTGCTTAGATACGCTTAGCGTATTTACTTCACAGTAAATACGTAGCGGACCAGTCGCGTCCCTTTCGCCGTATACCGGGAAGCGGGGCATGACAGGTTTTGTTGGTGGCCCATGCAGGTTAGAGCTGTATGGAACACTACCATGCAGTTCTGTTCAGCGTGAACAACCTAAGCAATATATCACAAGACCCAGGAACTAAAACATTCTTTACAATTCATGTTCCTTGAATCTTCTCATTTCATATTCTTTGAATCATATACTTTGAATCTGTCCTAACCCAAAATTCCCCCACCTCTTTTACAATCTTACCAAAACCTTCGCATTCTTTCATTCATTCACACATTTTTCACATTTTTTAAAACCCTTTTACCACCTTGTTATTTTTTTCACACACTGTCAGTACTTCAGTCACTAACCTTTCTTGAATCTGTTATACTTTCCTTTTACAAATTTCGAGGACGAAATTTTTATAAGGAGGGTAGAATATAACAACCCTAATTTTCCTATACAAATTTTTTCAAACTAATTTTTCAAAATTCATAAAGGGGTATTTATTGACTGAGCACAAGATAAGTAATTAATTAGCAATTTAATTACAAGAAAGAGCTTGTAGCTCATTGGTAATACCTTGCACTGCTGAACCAAGCCACCAGAGTTCAAATCCCATACCCCACATTATTTTTAATATTGTTTTTATTTTGAACCTTTAGAATACCAAAAGTTTACACATGCATATCTCACAAAAAAACCCACTACACCCAAAAATGTAACATTGCCAGGGGTTAAATGAACCGTCGGGGGGGGGGGGGGGGGGGGATCCCGGCCGCCTGACTCGGCCGGGAATCGGCCAAATCGGCCTCGACTCGGCCGACTCAGTCCTCCGACCGAGTCACGGCCGATTCCGGCGACGACCCCAAAATGAAAATTATGTCTTTTTACATTCCCTACACACCTGCAAAATTTTAGCCTCGGACCATTTCCAGAACACTTTTAAAACCCCAATTACTCTACTTTTAATACATTTTTATTATATTTTATCACATTTTTTATTTTAAACTTTTCATCTACCCTAACCCTAGCTTAACCCTATAAATACCAACCCTACATACTACCTCTCACCCCCAAACTCTGAGCCAACTCTCTAAAATTTCCAAGAAACCTTGTGTACTTTGAAAACAAGCACGAAGCGAACCTACGGCGAAATTTCCGGCGAACTTCCGACGATCATTCTAGGAGCTCCCGGCGACGAAGCGATGCACCGGCGACTCCTCCCGTTCCATCTCCCTCTTCTAGTTGTCCGAAACCCGTAAGTCTGAATTCCATCTTCCCTATTCTTTTCTAAAAATATGGAATTACAAATCCGACGGAATCGGAACAAATCCGATTTCCGATTTGGTTTCTTTAATAAACCTCACTTTTCTTTAATACAATTATGCTTAAACCATTACATGTTGACTATTAATCACTACTAAACATGTTGAACAAGTTTCATGACAATCTAATTCAATTTGTAACCTTTACCGTATTTCTTTCATTAAAATACCACATAGTTTCATTTCTATATTTTAATCATCAAAACCCTTGCTATACCTTTAAGTAGATCACGATGTAATGACCTACCTCCTCACACACTCATATGCAACATAGCACAATACTCTTGGGAATATAGAATACGGGAAAAACGACATCATTGCAAATAAATACCATTTACTTAATAAACCCGTTTTCTAAAGGATTTAGTATTTGTACAATCTTTGCAAAGCGCCACTACAACACATTTTGGGGAACCCGTTCGGGATGGTGTGGATTATTGCACGTCCCTGGGCTTAGTAGTGCAAGATTCAGAGCTCCGCAAGGAGCATTCGGTCTCGAAAGATTTAAAATACGACATCTTAAGAAAATGAGATTTTTAGAAATATAAAATATATATTAAAATTATTTTTATATAATTATATATATATGTAACATTAAGATATCTATTTTAAAAGAATATAAATATTACAACTCTTTTCAAAAATCACAAGAATCAGTTTACATTAAAACACCATGAAATCCATACAAGTTTAATATTACAGTTTAATATCATATATTATGAAAATTAGGTTATTCTCAATAGAAATGACATATGTATAAAATCTACAATTATTACAACTCTAAAGACGATAATAAATACTTGGGGCGTATTTTGAAAACTATACAAAAGTATTTTTACATAAAACCCCATCAAGTTCTGTAAATTACACCAAGGACCCTAGTAAACATAGCTTTAAGCGGGACCAATCTCTTGAGTCTCAGGGAGCCGGAGAAGTGGGTGCTTGCCTATCTAAGGTAGAAAACTTAACAACGGTGTTATCAATACGCTAATCGTCTTTGAAAAAGACACAAATCATGCCGCCCATGTGCAGCGGTTACCGATAACATCAAAACAATCAGGACTTCAATTTACTTTTTTAATTGTCTGACTCAGTTTGAGTCTCATTATAATATGACTTGAATATACAATCTACAATCTACAATCTACAATTTAAAATATTATAATTCAACATGAATCCATGAATCCATTATTCAATCTATCAACTTGACTGAACCGAACCATGGATATGCATTCCATTTACATTATTATACAGTTACATCCATGATTCTACAGTTACATACATGATTCTCCAGTTACATCCGTTTACTGATATCATGGTTTCGGTCAGTCATCCAAACATACAATCTATACAGTTTACAATACAATATAACAATACAATCAAGATAACACGGGGTTTAAGGGGTAGATTGGTACGGAAAGTGTTAGAAGTGGCACGAGACAGTAAGACTTAATACACATAACATGAATCCAGTTGTTGTTGTACCGTGGCATAAACGGTTCCTTGTACTATACTTTCCTCCAGTCTCTGGCATATAGAGACTCCTCTCGTATACACTGGCATCCTTCTGTACCAAGCTACAAACAATAGCGTTAACACAACATTAAAATAATATAATACAACTTTAAAAGATACCTTCTTATTCTGTCTATTCTACTTTCTCCCTTATCTTTGGGACTTACCGAGCGACCTGTTCGCTGACGACATTCTCTTTCTTTCTTCTTTGAATGTCGTCAGGTGATCTGGACGCATCAGAGATTGAGCCCAGCACTGAAGACTTGGACCAGTTCAGTGAAGACCCCGAGCTCTAATTCATTGTACACTTTTCCATTTCAGTACTTTTCTTTTCTGTTATGCCATTGTTTTTTATTCAGTTGTATTTACTTTTCATGCATTGTACAAAAGAATGTTAATAAATAAAGTTGTTATTTTATTATATCTTGTCTCTTGTGCATTTATTTTTATATTGCTCAGATACGCTTAACGTATTTACTTCACAGTAAATACGTAGCGGCCTCGTCCCGTCCCCTTCGCCGTACACCGGGAAGCGGGGCGTGACATTTTCTCTTGAGGAGGAAGAAGAAGAGATGAAGAAAATGAATGAGAGAGTGAGGTTAGATTTGCAACCATGGTGAGTTTGTGTCATGCCTAACTCATGTAGAGAATAAACCATAGTCTAAGCTTAAGGGTTGGGTTAAAAAATATCTTAAAAAAGACAAATGAGTGGACTGAGTCAATGAAGACCACAAGCTTCTACAAGGTTTGAACCATGAAAAATATCTCCACAATTTTGAATTTGCTTGAAATAAATATAAACCCTAACTTAACCCTAGCATGGTGTGAGTCTCATACATACATGATGCAAGTGTAACCTAACATGACACAACAATATATATCACATATATATTTTGTGTACAAAAATAAAATAATACAATTAACATATATCACATATATATCAATGTATCATCAAGTGAGAAAAAGTAATTACTTAAGTGAGCTAATTTTAGTTAATGTAATATAATATATAAAATATATAATTATACATTAAATTATTAAAACAACTCTTGATTTAATAATCCGGCTATATCACATATAACCGACTAATATCAAATGCAACAACTTATCGAATCAACACTTGATCCAATAACCCGGCTATATCACATATAACCGACCAATGTCACATGTCGCGAGAATAGAATGCGGTATCACATACACGCATTAATCTCGGTCCCGCATATATCACATATGTGCTCCTACTCCGTTTCGCATGAACCAGGAAACCTCTGTGTAGGACTCTAAAGACTCGTCAATACGCCGGCAGTAGGTGATCATATCAAACACCCACAAGCCGCAAGCTGTCTGCTAAACGTAACGGTCACCCGGGTATTGAGCAATCAAAAGATCAACAAGAAAGCCTGGTCATACTCCTGCGAATCCAATCAGTAACACTGCCATACAGTCCGGTCTCTTCGTATGATATGTCGCATATCATAGCCTAGGGGTGGTATAACGTCAGACCCCAATAGCCTGATAAGTCATGCCGATGCAAGGTCCATAATGGTTCGAGAAACTACTAGTAACACTTAACAGTAAATCTCGGCAACCCTGGCCAGGGATTTCCTGTTATAGCCAATCAAGTATAGAGCAACATTAACTCCCAATACCGGGAGAGGCGAAACCCCTCCTTTCGCTCATTGCCTCCATGTGGCTCGGGACTGTACCCAAAAAACCCCTTTTTGCACGATCTCTTGATCGTGGTATGGTGGAAATCAAAGCACAGCGGGAATCACACAAGACTCTATGACGATCTCGGGTCTACAGACTAATCTGTACCAGTGTCACCAGAGAACTGCAATCCGACGATAGGTATAATACCATCTAGGAGTTCTCGGCGAGTCCGTCCAGTGTACCCAGTCTCCACTGAGTACACGTATACCTTCTCTGATGTCAAACACTAATGGATATGGGATCATCCATCACCCATCACATGGGTCGAGAAGCGCATACGCTAGTCTACTCTGGAGTATCAATGCCCTGTCTTGATACTCCTCCGACTAGGAACAATTATATGGTGTACTTGTGGACTACCCTTAGCCCCACTAGTATGATCTCCATCATAGTCCTGGTAGTTAAGTACACATCATAAGAGCTTTGTCAACATGTGAGAGTGAGACAGTATCACATATACAAGTCAACATGTTAAGACAAAGAGCAACCAGATAGCATAATATCATATCGAGCAAGAAAGTCCTCTCTATATATATGTCCAAGCATCCACTACAATATACATCCCATGTACAGTAATGGCCTCTAGGGCATACATATAACTAACATATATATTAAATATATATATAATTATATTTCAAGAGAAGAAAATCATTAGTGAGCTAATATTAGTTTATATATATATATATATCAAATATATAATTATATATCAAATTATTAAATCAACACTTGATTCAATAATCCGGTTATATCATATATAACCGACTAATATCATTTATATGTATATCATATTATCAAACCAACACTTGATTCAATAACCCGGTTATGTCACATATAACCGACAACATTAAATATTGAATATCAAATCAACACTTGATTCAATAATCCGGTTATATCATATATAACCGGCCAATATCAAATATATATACATATAACAAATCGTTGAATTAACACTTGATTCAATAATCCGGTTATATCACATATAACCTAATTGATATCAAATATCGCGAGATTAGAATACGGTATCATATACTCGTATTTAATCAAGCACCCGCACATATCACCATATATGCCCTACTTCGTTTCGCTTGAGCTAGGAAATCTCTGTGTGGGACTCTAAAGACCCATCAATACGCCAGCAGTAGGTAATGATCATATCAGATACCCATAAGCCGTCAGCGGTACTAGCTGGACGTAAAGGCTACCCAGGTATTGAGTGAATAGAAGATCAACAAGCAAACTTATCCAAACTCCTGTGAAGCCTATAAGCAACACTTACTGTACAATTCGGTCTCTTTGTCTAATATGTCGCATATCGAGTGTAGGGGTGGAATCGTCAGACCCCAGTAACTTGATAAGTCATGCCGATGTGTGTTCTATAACTGTTCGAGAAACTACTGATAACACTTACCAGTGAATCTCATCAGCCATGGCTAAGGACTTGCTGTTATAGCCAATCGAGTATAGAGCAACATCAACTCCCTATAGCGGGAGAGATGAAACCCCTCCTATCGCTCACTGCTTCCATATGACTCGAGACTGTAACCAAAATCCACTTGTTCGTACGACTCCTTTGAGCCGTGGTAGAGAGAAAATCAAAGCACAGTGGGAGCCATACAAGACACTATGACGATCTCGGGTCTACAGACTAATCTGTACAAGTGTCACCAGAGAACTGCTATCTGATGATAGGTATGGTACCAACTAGGAGTTCTCGGCGAGTCCGGTTCGGTTTACCCATTCTCTAATGAGCACCTGTGTACAATCTTTGATGTCAAAACCAATGGTTGTGGGATCAACCATCGCCCCATACAGGGACAATAAACATACACACTAGTCTACTCTGGAATATCGATGCCCTGTCTCGATACTCCCTCGACTAGGAACGGTTAAAAGATGTTCTTGCGGACTACACAAGCCCCACTAGTATGATCTGCATCATAGTCCTAGTAGTCAAGCCAACATCTTATGGGCTTTATCAACATGTATCAGAGAGACAGTATAATAATACAAGTGTACATGTTAAGATAAAGAGCAACCAGATAGCATACTATTATGTCGAGCAAGAAAGTCCTCTATATATATGTCCAAGCATCCACTATATCATAAATAATGGCCTCTAGGGCATACATATTCCTAACAATCTCCCACTTGCACTAAGGCCAGTTGTTGTAGTATCTCATACCCAATATCCCAAAATGTCTCTCAAACTGCGTCTGGGGGAGGGCCTTCGTGAGTGGATCCAATGCGTTGTCCTTCGTGTCAACTCTCCTGACCTCGATCTCCCGGCGTTCAACTATCTCCCGGATCAGGTGATACTGCCTAAGAATATGTCTGGATCGCTGATGGGACCGGGGTTTCTTGGGCAAAGCCACAACTCTATTGTTATCACAATATAAAGGTATTGGATGCTCAATGGATGGAACCACACCAAGTCCAGCAATGAACTTTTTCATCCAGACAGCCTCTTTGGCAGCATCGTTGAGCGATGTATTCAGCCTTCATCGTCGAGTCTGCTACGGTATCTTGCTTGGAACTCTTCCAACATACCGCCCCTCCATTGAGGGTGAAGACAAAACCCGAGACCGACTTGATATCGTCCTTATCACTCTGGAAGGTCGAATCGGTAAAGGACTCCACTTGGAGTTCACCGTTACCATACACTAAAAACATCTTGAGTCCTTCTCAAGTACTTAAGAATGTTCTTCACAGTTGTCTAGTAGTTTTTCCCAAGATCTGATTGATACTCACTACACCTAGTTAGTAAGCTACATCTAGTCTGGTACATAACATCGCATATATGATAGACCTGACTGCCGAAGCATAGGGTATCCCTTGCATGCGATCCCTCTCCAAATCAGTCTTGGGAGACATCTCTTTGGAGAGAGTGATTCCTGAACAAGCGGGTAAATTACGACGCTTAGAATCTTCCATACTAAAACTCTTTAGTATGGTGTCTATGTACCTAGATTGGGACAATCCCAACTTCCTCTTAGATCTATCTTTATAGATCTTAATCCTAAGGATGTCGGAGGCATCACCCAGATCTTTCATGGAGAACTTTTGTGATAAGAAGAGCTTGACCGAGTGTAAAAGAGGATCATCATTTCCTATCAAGAGTATGTCATCTACGTACAATACGAGGAAGACAATCTTACTCTCTACCACTTTTTTGTATATACTCTTGGGTTACACTAACGTCCTGGCCATCATCCGTGGCCGTTTGCGGAATAAATTTTTTTCTACGATATAAAACTGGCGCTAGAAAAACACTAAACCGGATCTACCATTGTAGGGTTGCTAGGCTCACACACAAGGGTCTACGAGGCATCAACCATGCCCGATTAAAATTTTAGCCGTGCCGAACAACCCAAAACCGGATCTTTAAAATAGAGTTTATGCGAAAACAAGCATGTTAAACACTTTAACACTAAGTGAGAGGGATTACAACCTTTGTAGATCCGGTCCTTCACTTCATAAGCTCCGTGTTGTGGTCCCTTCGCTGCGATCATCGTGTTCCGGACTCTCGAGAGGCTTCACGAAGAGAAAGATGCAGTCTTGCTTCCAATCTTCGATAACAAAGATGATCTACCTTGAAGTTTCATTAACACAAGCTAACACTCACTAAATGAAGTGAACACTCTCATCTAAAGGGCAAGGATAGATGAGGATGATGAAGTAGGATTTTTGCTCTCTTTTATTTTCTATTTCTCACTCATTTTCATCACAAAGATCAAAGCTAGAAAGCTTTGCAAGCAAAGAAGAAGAAGGAAGAAGATGAACAATGAATCATTCCTTTTGTGATGAATAATGAAAGTGTGATAATGATTAATCTTGCAACCATGGTCAAGGATGACTCATGTAGAGATTTAACTAGGGCTAGGGTTTGGGTTGGGTTAAGAATGAGTCACACATAAATATCAAGCATAATATCTCATTCAAGACAAAAGAAAGCTTCTAGAATCTACTAGAAGTCTTAACCCTAATCCAAACCCTAATCATGTTTAAACTCCACAAAACATGTTGCATTAATAACCATATCATGTTACAATATTATATATCACATATATAATATTTATCGTAACAAAATAAAATAATACAATTAACATATATCGCATATATATCAATGTATTACCCGAGTGAGAAAAAGAATCTTTTAGTGAGCTAATATTAGTTAAAGTAATTTAATATATCATATATATTATTATACATTAAATTATCGAATCAACTCTTGATCCGACAATTCGGCTATATCGCATATAACCGACTAATACGATTACCCGGCTATATCACATATACCCGGCCGATATCTCATATCGCGAGAATCCAATACGGTATCACATACCTCATTATCCTCGGTCCCGCACATATCACATATGTGCTCCTACTCCGTTTTGCCTGAGCCAAGAAACCTCTGTGTAAGACTCTAAAGAATCGTCAATACGCCGGCAGTAGGTGATGATCATATCAAACACCCACAAGCTGCAAGCGGTCAGCTAAACGTAACAGCCATCCAGGTATTGATCGCTCAGAAGATCAACAAGCAAGCCTGTACATTCTCCTGTGAATCCAATCAGTAACTGTTGCGCCACGGCAGCGCCCCGGCCTCGTACTCGAGGCCAAAATGCGGAATCAAAAATTTTCCTTACTCGGAAACCGGCGCTACCGCGGACAAAGAAAACCCGGATCGTTAACCATTAACCTACGCTAGCTAACAAGAGATGGGAAAAGAAGTATACCACGAGATCCGAGTCCTCCGGTCTTCTCATCATCGCCCCGATCTCCCGCGGAAAGTGTAGTCTCCAAATCGTCGCCTCCTCGCCGGAAAGGGCACCACATCGCCTTCGTCTTTTACGGGCTCCCGCCTCAATACCGAGGCAACTCGAGCATGAAGCCGGCAACTCGACATACTCAAGATTTGCTGTAGGAAGTAGTGTAGAAACTTTGTCTCTTGGAGTTTATGTAGTTGCCATTGATGGATGGAGGAAGAGGTAAAGAAAATTGGTGCTTTCAATTTTCTAGCAAGAAGAAGATGAAATGAACTCTCTCATTCTTTTTCTTTCTCTCTTTCTTTTTCTTCTACTCTCTTTTCTCATAACCATGAAAGACTTTCTCTTCTAGTGAGAATGAGAATGGTGGAGGAAGGATAATATGATAGCAAGAGGGAGGTGAGTGTAGGAGCAAGAGAGGAGGTGACCACAACCTAGACAAAGAAACATGCAAGCATGCTTCATCTCACATCAAACCCATACCCTTTTCAAATCACAATTAAACCAAGTCAAGGTGCAAGAAAAGAAAGCTATCATAATAGATCTTTATGCAAGAAAATCCTCCACAAAGAGTTATTTGCAAAACTGCAAATAACCCCCTCCATCGGAAAAGTCCGGCCGGGAAGGAACAAAGGAAAACCGGCCGGAACGGAATGCAAACTGGCAACTCCAGAAAACTGGTCCCGTAATAAATTACAGGAAAAAACCCGATACTGTGCATACACACCCGCATCTGTATTCCGACCGGATACAAATGCAATGAGACAAAATCTACACTGTACTAGACTAGGACCGGCTTAAGCCAAAGCCGGCTAGTAAAATCCGTTCGATCCTGATCCGTGCAATACCGCACGTATCTGATCGAACCCTGCCATATACCTATACGGCTACTAGTACAAACCGTCCGATCCTGATCCGTGCAATACCGCACGTATCTGATCGGACCCTGCCATATCTCCATACGGCCTCTACAGCGTTTCGCCCGAAAGCTGAGTAACTGAAAGTGTGGTGGACTCTAAAGACTCGTCAATACAATGGCTGTGGATTTAACCACTAGCACGTCAGAGGTATAAGCCAATACGTAACGGGCCACCAGTTATTGACCAAAAGGGACGTCGATGAGGAAGCTCACCCCGACACCCAACTGAGCCTGTCAGTGACAATATCCATACAGTCCGGTCCGTTCGTCTATGAGTATCGCATGGCGGGCCTAGGGGGTTGGTAAAAGTCAGACCCCCAAAAGCGGTACAAGTCGTGTCGGAGCGTAGCCCAGAACGCCCTGAGATACTACTGGAATACCTACCAGTAAATCTCCTGCCTCGGCCGAGGGCTTTGCGTAATGGCTCTCCTAGACACAGCGCGACCTCACCCCCAATACCGGGAGAGACGAACCCCTGAAGATCCGCTCACTGCCTCCATGTGGCTCGGGACTGTACCCAACTAAAACCTGTTTGCACGACTCCTTTGAGCCGTGGTAGGGTAGTAATCAAAGCACAGTGGGAACTCACACGAGACAAATGACGATCCTCAGGTCGATGAACTATCCTGTACACATGTCACCAGGGAACTGCCATCTGACGTCTGGTATAAGACCAACTAGCAGGTTCCCGGCGAGTCCTGTCCGGTGTACTCATAACCCAATAAGCACCTGTATACATCTTAGGTGAACCAACTGACACCAGTGGCTTGTGAGACCGGCCACCGCCCCTCGTCGGGGTCTCGACTGTATACACTAGTCTACTAATGGAGTATCGATGCCCTGTCTCGAAACTCCTACGACTAGGGACCTTTTAAGGATGTGCTTATAGACCACCAGCTCCCACGTATATGATCGCCATCATACTGCTGGTAGTCAAGCAAGAATCCTAGGGGCTCTATCAACGTGTAATAGCGACATGTCAGGTCACCTAAAGCAGTACACGATGATAAAGATAAACCAGATAGCATACTATCATCTCGAGTAAGACTGTCCTACTGGGATAGGTCCTCCCTCAATCATTGCAATCACGTGCCTGTGATCCAATAATTGACTCTGAGGGCACTAACTCCAACAATCTCCCACTTGCACTCAAGGCTAATTATTGCGATGCCGCATACTCACAGCCCGTGTGATACCGAACACCCAACTCCTCTACTAGTCAGTCTCACAAAGCTCGTTTGTGAAACTTTTGCGTTCGAGGAATAGCCTCAGTGAGTGGATCCGCTGTGATGTTTCTTTCTCTGTCTCTCTATATCTCAAGTTCGCGGAGAAAGCCATCTCCCGAAATGAGCAATACCTGTCTTAGAATGTCTGGATGTCTGATGGGACTTAGCTCATGAATGAACTCCAAATCCAAAATTCTTAGACTGTATCGTCAACTGAACTTAATCAGTATTCTGCGCCATGCCACCCTCAGTATTGCCTTGGAGCACCTGTCCAAAATACTGTCCCTCGTCAGAGGGAGAACTATAACTCTGACAACCTCCTTGTCGTCCATGTCACCTTGGAAGCCTGGAATGATAACTGTCTCCCAAATAAGGCTGTCGTTATCATATCCCTAGAACATCCACTATGTTCTAAAACTGCTTCCGACTGTTTCTCCAGGATTGGATCAATGTCAACTTATTGCATCTAGTGCAAGAACAACATCTGGTGTGGCACTTGACATCTCATGATTGACTCAATTGCCTAAGCAAGTGATCTGCCAATCATGAGTATCCCTCTCCACTTTAGTCTATAAGACACCTTTAGAGAGGGTGACTCCATCAACTGCAGGTACACTACCGTGTCAGGAGTCGTCCATTCTAAATACTCATAGAATGCTGTCAAGTGACCCAGATTGGGAAACCACCCAAATCTAGATCTAAAACCATAGATCTAGTAACCAGTATGTCTGATATAATATCCAAGTCCCTTGTGGAGAAACCACTGTATGACGACCAAAGTATAACCGATCGTAGTATAGGAATATCACTTCCTACTACCTTCTCGACAGATCCATCCCCTATTCTGATGACGTCAAACCTATGACTGTCACATCAGAAATGGATGATCTATCTCCGCTACATCTGCTTTAGTCTATAAATAGACATAAGCCTGATGTCCACCAATGCTTCCGCTGCTCCCACTGACTACGACAACCCTCTGGCAGAGTCATACAGACGTGCACTTCTAAAGCTAGTTTAGAACGACGCTATACTCATCCTCCTGCCGGGTCTCGCAGCCTGGAACAACAGCAATGGCAAGTGTGGGTAAACAAGAACTTCCCTGTCACCGTCCTTGAGGCTACCGGAGTACCTCTCGGGTGCCAGAAGTTACCTACCGTATCTGCGGAGTGGCCAATGGAATGTCAAACCAGATTGAATCTTTAGGTTCCTTATCAAATCTTCAGTAATCGTTTGCGGTTCTGGAATCACTTCCAGTTCTACCATACTCCCACTACTGTTTTTTGAAAAAATCCATTTTTAATAAAACTGTGGCGAGTCTTGAACAATATTTCTATTGATCTGCCAGATGGTAGAAAGTCAACCCTCGTCATAGCCTGGGTCAACCCACAAACAGCCATTACAGAAACGTGCCTTGAGTTATCCAGAGTCTGGTTTTAAGCATAAGCCGGACAACTCCCCGTACCTTAACAACGTTAAGATATGAACTGTTCTATATCCAATATAGAAACAGAGGCACTGATTTAATTGAACTAGATTCAAATCATGCAGCTGTCTCCAGTGCATGTCAACTAAATGGAAGGAGGCCGATCAGCGTTACTCAACTTAGGAATGCTTCCAATTATGAGTAACCTGAAAGAGAAGCAATCTCTCTTCATCATTACTATCAACTGAATACCATACACAAGTATCTACATCTTCGATCACTTTGAAGAATCCCGATACTTGCTACACCTGGTTCTCTACTCTATTCAAATACCTATAACTCCTCAAAATTCAGACCATGTGTTTCCACGAAACACCTGTCTAAAAACTAGAGAAGTCATAAGTAAACAGAATATAGTACGAGGACCAACCCCTGTGTCCTAATGGACACTGGACAACATACAATACTCTGTATAAGTCCGCTGAGTCTAACAACTCTTTCACTGTGTGTCGTAGGTTGAAAACTGTACTTATGGTTAAGAAGAATTACACCGCTGTTTAATGCTCCTTACCTAACCATCCACTGATATAGGTAAATGTCATCGACATAATATCAAAAGGTATATCTCACTCTATGAAAATAGACGTACAGATATATCAATTTGAAATTGGTGCACAACAGCGGATATTCAAAACCAAATATTTGCCGACCGGCAAACAACCCAGGTGATTTCCTCAAATATCACCGATTACAACGAATCCCGATATAATGAGGATGATCACCCAATTCCCAATAACTTACTCCCACTCATCATCTGTAAAACCATACAGATGTGAGAATCATACCTGGTAAATACATACCCTGGAGCAAGTGTCTAACTGGGAAAACAGTTTTCCATTAACAGTACACAGTGAAACTGAAACATTGAAATGTTTCGTCGGGGTATCCTGGTATTCCTAGTAATGCCTCTTCCATTGTCCAGATTCACAACTGTAACCGTATATCTCTTTGCCATCTGTCCAAATCCCTTTATATGTCTTTAGTCATTACCGTCTGCACACCCCTTTAGGCCAAATGGTTTTCTTCCTTCCCTACCGTTCGGCACCAGCCTATGGTTTGGAAGAAGACTATCCAAAAAGCATAAAGGGTGTACTGTCCTAATCCTAGGAGCACTCGCAACGCGAGAGAAGGTGAAGATAAAAGACAACTGAATGTACTTTATTCCTATTTCTCCTGGACCAGAATCCATCCCCGAACTGGAACAAGTTCCTTTCGAGTTCGTATATAACCATACGATGGAGTATCCAATAAACTGTGGATCTTCGTAGTGATACGGAGTGTCCTGGAGAAATACAAAGGTGATTTAGGATTGGCGAAGAAATACTTGGTTTGGTCGTGAATATCAGTCGCAAGTTACTTTGCCCTCTTACTAATCCCTTGCTTTGTCTGAACTTAATACCTTCTGTACACCGTTTAGGCTAATTGGCTTTCTTCCTTCCCTACCGGTCGGCACCAGCCTATGGTTTGGAATAAGACTATCCAATTTGCGTAATAGGTGTACTATCTCCTAAACCAAGGAGTACTCGAAATGAGAGAAGGTGAAAAGAAAAGACAACTGAATAATCCTATTCGTTTTCTCCAGAACCAGAAACCATCCTCGAAGTTCTTCGAGTTCGTATCTAACCATACGATGGTTTTGTCCAATGGAAGTGGACGTTCGTAGTAATACGGGGTGTCCTGGAGAAAAGGGTAAAAGTAGGAGTGGCAATGAGGTCTGCAACTCAGACAATCCAAAAGCCTGTGTTAAGAAGGTTCGGTCAACTTGGTCACTGAGTCAAAATCCAGGGTCAGGTCAATGGTCGCTGCCAGAGAGAGAGAAAAGAAACACTCAGCGTGCACTCTAACCTAGATCAGAATGGTTATCACTTTATCTAATCTGGAAACCTCCCACTGTACCTCAAAATTCTCCTCCAAACCTGAAAGAAGAATTAGTCGGGGTCACCCGAGGAGTAAACCAACTCATCAGTGGGAATCGGGATCCAACTATCATCGCATGATAACTTGACGGAATCCACTCAAGTCACCACACTCCAGAAGGTATGCGCATGCCTGGCAAGTTTCAGTTCTTTTGAAACTCCCGATGTGATTTTTACCCCTAGGACCCAAGTGACCTTGACACAGTCAACAAATCAAAGAGTCCTAGTCAAGTTCAGCCCGTCATTATCCTGGATTGCATTAAACCCACCCGTACGAGCCCTTGACACAGTCAACAAGGCCGCACGACTGTCCTAACCAATCCCATTAATATGCTGCAAACAAACACTACTTAGCTACCGCACACTACGCCTTGACACAGTCAACAAACGCAGCACGAATACTAAGTAATACTTGTAAGAAATGACGGAGGGCTACGACTGGTTTTTGGCGAAAAACCTTTAACGTAATGAACTTGATATCGTTGAAGGAACTGCATAGCCTTTTATAAAAATATAGTGACGAAAACCTTTACTAAAGAGGTCACTCCCGGTGAAGGGATCTCGGCTCTTTCCCCGTAGAATGAGGTGCAGGATATTCCAACTGAATACCACGATGCAAAGCAAAAGTAATCGGCTATAGTGAAGTTAATGCCCTGACGCAAACTTCTGTCCAAGGGGTCACTCCCGGTGAAGGGATCTCGGCCCTTGCCTCGTCGACTGAGGAGCAGGATATTCCAAATGAATACCACGATGCAAAACAAAAGTGAACGTCCTTGCAATAACAGCTTTTTGAAAAATGTTCCAACAACATCAGAATAGGTTTGTTTATCCTGCATTGATCCGAATCAACATAGTCCCATCAATTGATCACACCACAAAGAACGAAAATATACTGACGTACGTATATGCCATCCGCATTCGCCACTGGGTCCCGTCATCACCCGTTAGGTTAGCTAACTAACGGCAGAGCGGGGACTGGACTAGCGCGGATGAAAAACATATACAACATCTACTAATATATATACCAATATATTATATTTCGCTCAAGGCGTGAATAAAATGCAACATCACAGAGAATGAACAGCATCACAGAAACAATACAGATATCTGAGATCCCCGGGTTTCACAGAGCCACTACTGAAACCCGACGTTCCCCTGGTCGTGTGGATAGCCTGTGCAATGAGAATCCTAGACCCCTACGGGCACGGCAAGTCACCCGCCAAAACCTGAAGCGAGGCAGCCCCCTTCAGCGCCGTGAATGGACCACCCAGCACTTCACGGAATCCGGTAACTTGGGCACCCCTCCTGGGTCAAACCTGTACCCCCTACGAGTGCGGCGAATAGCCCGCCAATTCTAGAGTGAAGCCCTCTCCGTCCCAATGCCATGAGATGCAGGCTTGTTGCCCTCCAGAACCCGGCTATCCGTGCACCCCTCCGCGGGGTAATCCTAGTACAGAATGTAAAATATACATACACCGGGTACATCGACCGCAACCAGGTCGTGCCCCAAAAGAATAATACAAACAGGCAGTGACGGCAGTCCACATGTCGGACGCTCGCCCCGCAATATCAAATGTACATAATACCACAACACTGTACTAGCATTGCATCCAGGCTATCCCCACGACCGATCCGCAACATCACAGCATAAACATAGAACATCAACGTGAAAGTCACGTTCGCAAATCCGTCTAACCGGGCTATAGCAGTTAGACCGGATTTACCGATCGAGTGACATTCACGGTCGCAGATATAATGTAAATACTGTGAAAAATGTGTTTAAAATTTTTCCGATTGATCAAACCTTAACAAGTGGGCCCCAAACAAAACTGTAGCAACCACAGAAAACCTGGGCCCAAATTTAATATCCCAGAAACCACATTTTCAACTCAGGAACATACTGGAAAAATTTGGGGGGGTGAATAGTAAAATCCGCGGCGGAAGCGCCGCACGAGGTGGGGTTTCGCGGCGCTTCCGCGGCGGAATAGTGAGATCGGGGTACCAAATTTTTACAGTAACCTTAGAATTCCCTGCACATCACACTGAGACAACTAGAAAAATTTTTGGACTTAAAAAAAATTCGACAGAAACTGATGTGCACAAAATACGGGTTTTCGGGATTTTGTTCGATCGGAAACGTAAAACACATTACACAAAGCTAGACGAAGTTAATGGCGAGGCTCTGATACCATGTTGCGCCACGGCAGCGCCCCGGCCTCGTACTCGAGGCCAAAATGCGGAATCAAAAATTTTCCTTACTCGGAAACCGGCGCTACCGCGGACAAAGAAAACCCGGATCGTTAACCATTAACCTACGCTAGCTAACAAGAGATGGGAAAAGAAGTATACCACGAGATCCGAGTCCTCTGGTCTTCTCATCATCGCCCCGATCTCCCGCGGAAAGTGTAGTCTCCAAATCGTCGCCTCCTCGCCGGAAAGGGCACCACATCGCCTTCGTCTTTTACGGGCTCCCGCCTCAATACCGAGGCAACTCGAGCATGAAGCCGGCAACTCGACATACTCAAGATTTGCTGTAGGAAGTAGTGTAGAAACTTTGTCTCTTGGAGTTTATGTAGTTGCCATTGATGGATGGAGGAAGAGGTAAAGAAAATTGGTGCTTTCAATTTTCTAGCAAGAAGAAGATGAAATGAACTCTCTCATTCTTTTTCTTTCTCTCTTTCTTTTTCTTCTACTCTCTTTTCTCATAACCATGAAAGACTTTCTCTTCTAGTGAGAATGAGAATGGTGGAGGAAGGATAATATGATAGCAAGAGGGAGGTGAGTGTAGGAGCAAGAGAGGAGGTGACCACAACCTAGACAAAGAAACATGCAAGCATGCTTCATCTCACATCAAACCCATACCCTTTTCAAATCACAATTAAACCAAGTCAAGGTGCAAGAAAAGAAAGCTATCATAATAGATCTTTATGCAAGAAAATCCTCCACAAAGAGTTATTTGCAAAACTGCAAATAACCCCCTCCATCGGAAAAGTCCGGCCGGGAAGGAACAAAGGAAAACCGGCCGGAACGGAATGCAAACTGGCAACTCCAGAAAACTGGTCCCGTAATAAATTACAGGAAAAAACCCGATACTGTGCATACACACCCGCATCTGTATTCCGACCGGATACAAATGCAATGAGACAAAATCTACACTGTACTAGACTAGGACCGGCTTAAGCCAAAGCCGGCTAGTAAAATCCGTTCGATCCTGATCCGTGCAATACCGCACGTATCTGATCGAACCCTGCCATATACCTATACGGCTACTAGTACAAACCGTCCGATCCTGATCCGTGCAATACCGCACGTATCTGATCGGACCCTGCCATATCTCCATACGGCCTCTACAGCGTTTCGCCCGAAAGCTGAGTAACTGAAAGTGTGGTGGACTCTAAAGACTCGTCAATACAATGGCTGTGGATTTAACCACTAGCACGTCAGAGGTATAAGCCAATACGTAACGGGCCACCAGTTATTGACCAAAAGGGACGTCGATGAGGAAGCTCACCCCGACACCCAACTGAGCCTGTCAGTGACAATATCCGTACAGTCCGGTCCGTTCGTCTATGAGTATCGCATGGCGGGCCTAGGGGGTTGGTAAAAGTCAGACCCCCAAAAGCGGTACAAGTCGTGTCGGAGCGTAGCCCAGAACGCCCTGAGATACTACTGGAATACCTACCAGTAAATCTCCTGCCTCGGCCGAGGGCTTTGCGTAATGGCTCTCCTAGACACAGCGCGACCTCACCCCCAATACCGGGAGAGACGAACCCCTGAAGATCCGCTCACTGCCTCCATGTGGCTCGGGACTGTACCCAACTAAAACCTGTTTGCACGACTCCTTTGAGCCGTGGTAGGGTAGTAATCAAAGCACAGTGGGAACTCACACGAGACAAATGACGATCCTCAGGTCGATGAACTATCCTGTACACATGTCACCAGGGAACTGCCATCTGACGTCTGGTATAAGACCAACTAGCAGGTTCCCGGCGAGTCCTGTCCGGTGTACTCATAACCCAATGAGCACCTGTATACATCTTAGGTGAACCAACTGACACCAGTGGCTTGTGAGACCGGCCACCGCCCCTCGTCGGGGTCTCGACTGTATACACTAGTCTACTAATGGAGTATCGATGCCCTGTCTCGAAACTCCTACGACTAGGGACCTTTTAAGGATGTGCTTATAGACCACCAGCTCCCACGTATATGATCGCCATCATACTGCTGGTAGTCAAGCAAGAATCCTAGGGGCTCTATCAACGTGTAATAGCGACATGTCAGGTCACCTAAAGCAGTACACGATGATAAAGATAAACCAGATAGCATACTATCATCTCGAGTAAGACTGTCCTACTGGGATAGGTCCTCCCTCAATCATTGCAATCACGTGCCTGTGATCCAATAATTGACTCTGAGGGCACTAACTCCAACAGTAACACTCCCGTACAGTCCGGTCTCGTCGTCTGATATGTCGCATATCTCGTCTAGGGGTGGTAAACGTCAGACCCCAGTAGCTCGATAAGTCGTGTCGATTTGAGGTCTATAACAGTTCGAGAAACTACTGATAACACTTACCAGTAAATCTCAACAACCCTGGACAGGGATTTCCAGTTATACCCAATTGAACACAACACAACATCAACTCCCTATACCGGGAGAGACGAATTCCTCTCCTATCGCTCATTGCCTCCATGTGATTCGGGACTGTACCCAAAAGCTACCTTTTTGCATGCCCTCTTGGACGTGGTATGATGGAAATCAAAGCACAGTGGGAATCACACAAGGCTCTATGACGATATCGGGTCAACAGACTACTCTGTATCAGTGTCACCGGAGAACTGCCATATGACGTAAGGTATATTACCATCTGGGAGTTCTCGGCGGGTCCGTCCAGTGTACCCAGTCTCTACTGAGCACCCGTACACCATCCTTGATGTCAAACACCGATGGATATGGGATCATCCATCGTCCATCATATGGGTCAAGATGCGTATACGCTAGTCTACTCTGGTGCATCGATGCCCTGTCTCGATACACCCTCGACTAGGAACAGTTATAGGATGTACTCGTCGACTACCGTGGCCCCACTATTATGATCTCATTATAGTCCCAGTAGTCGAGTACATATCCTAAGGGCTTTATCAATATGTAACATAGAGACAATCAGAGTACATGTTAAGATAAAGTACAACCAGATAGCGTACTATCATGTCGAGCAAGAAAGTCCTCCCTATATATGTCCAAGCATCCATTACAATATACATCGTATGTACAGTAATGGCCTCTAGGGCATACATATAACTAACAATCTCCCACTTGTATTAGGGCCATCTGTTGTGGTATCATATACCCAACAATTAGCTGTTGTTGAAGTATCTCATACTCAACCATCCCATAAAAGTCTCTACTGGGAAAAAAGGCCTTTGTGAGTGGGTCCGCGCTGTTGTTCTCTGTGTCTACTCTCCTAACCTTGATCTCCCTGGAGATCAACCATCTCCATGATTAGGCGATACTGCTTAAGAATTATATCTAGATTTCTGATGGGACGGGGGTTCCTTGGCTAAAGCCACAACTCCATTGTCACACAATGGTAGGAACGAAGTTCATATCATGAACTTATATATCCAGACTGCCTCTTTGGTAGCATCCTTGGTAACGATGTATCTTGCCTTTAATCGTCTAGTAAGTCACGGTATCTAGCTTGGAACTCTTCCAACATACCGTCCCTCGACTTAGGGTAAAGACAATACCTGCGACTGACATTCAGTCGTCCTTATCACCCTGGAACCTTTCCAGTGATTCTCCCCTGGATTGATTGATACCATCTCACTCCAACTAGTGAGTATCCTAATATTCAATTAGATCTATCTCATAGATCCAAAATCCAGGATTTAGGAGGTATCACTTTGATCCTATATAGAGAATCTTTGTGATAAGCGGAGATTGACCGAGCGTAGCATAGGAAACTCCTTCCTTATCAAGAGTATGTCATCTACGTACCCTACGAGGATCACCACCATACTCCCTACTACCTTTTTGTATATACAAGGTTTATCTACCATTTTTATGAAGTCAAACTCTTTGACTACCACATCAAAACAGATGTTCCATCTCCGCGATGCCTGCTTTATCATATAAAACATCTTGCACACGTTTCCGTTGCTCCCACTTTCTACGAAGCCCTCTGGCTGTGTACTTATAGACGCTCTCTTCTAAAACATCATTTAGAAAAGCAGCCATGACACCCGACCACCAGATATCGTAGTCATGGTATGTAGCAGTGGCAACTAGGATCTGAATGGACTTAAGCATAGCTTTGAAAGTCTCAACTTTTCCATGTACACCAAGTAATCTTCTCAAGATATACTTGCTCCTGATGGGGATTTAACCCTTCAGATAAAGCAACCAAAGTCCATACTTTGTTGGTGTATAAGGATTCCATCTCAGATCACTAGGCATCCAGCTATTCTTACAGAGTCCCACTCCTGATGGCCAGCTCGAAACTAGTTGGGTCATCATCTCATGATGCAATCCTCGCTCCCACTGTCATAGAGAAACCGAAGTAACTCTCACGTGGGTGAGGAACCCTACTAGATCGGCGGAGAGGCCGAGGTTCGTTGGTTACTATTGAATCCTTTGGTTCTACCAAATCATCTGCTGTAGTTTGTATAGCTGGAACTCCTTCCAGTTCTACCTCATGACCACTAATTTCTTCACAAGAAATTCCCTTTCACAAAGGTGGCATGCTGAGAAACAAAACATCTTTTGTTCCTTGGTTTGGTAGAAGATATTCCCTTGCGAATGCTTGGGATATCCAACAAACTTCCACAGAACTGACTTTGCCTCGAGCTTTTCCGGATTTTGCTTTTTAGACATAGGCCGGAAAACCCCAAATCTTAACATACTTAAGATATGGGCTCTTCCCATTCCATATCACATATGAAGTGGTAGGAAACTGATTTGATTTGAACCATATTCAATAGGTATGCAGCTTCTCAAGCGCATAACTCCAAAAAGAAAATAGGAAACCCAGTAGTACTCATCATAGAGCACACCATATCACATAGGGTGCTATTGCTCCGCCCCGATATACCATCGTGCTATGGTGTATACGGATGAGTAATGCCGAGAGAGAATCTCATGCTCCTTTAGAATAGTCCAGGAATTTCGTGCTCAAGTATTCTCCTCCTTGATCTTATCAAAGGACATAATACTTATACCCGTATTTTGGTTCTCTACTTCTAACTTACATTCTGTGAATATCTCAAAAGGTTCGGACTTGTGTTTCAACAGGAACATATGTCTGAATCTTGAGAGATCATCAGAGAATGTAATGAAGTACAAAGAACCGGTCTTGGCATGTGTAGACAGGAGACTTTCATACATCAGCATGTATCAATCCAAGAGTTCACTAACTCTTTCTCTGTTTCCAATAAACAGAGCTATGGTCATCTTATCTTTGTGACATGACCGACAAGTTTCACAAGATGCAAATTTAAACAAATTTAAATATGCATCTTAATGTAACTTCAGCTAGTCGGGTCGCATTGATTTGACCTAGTCTGCAATGCCTCAAGAAGGATTCGTTCATTTCTGAACTCTTCCTCTTGTGTGTGTTCTGTATACTAAGAACTGTAGTTTGATTTAGAACGTCTATGCTTTTAGATAACGTACCTGAACCGATCAACTCTTGATATAGGAAATGTTCAAAATATTATCCAACAATACAAAATTATATCCTTTCTTTACTAATAAAGAGACTGATATGATGTTGTACATCATGTTCGGTATCTAATAACATTCGTTCAGAATCAATGTATTCTGGTAATACAGGGTGATAGTGACCAACAGACTTGGTTGCAACACTTGCACCGTTTCTATCTCATGAATCTTATCACCCGTTCTCAGTTCTCTACCTATCTGTAGCCCATGTAACAGATTACATATGCGGGATTCTGATCCGGTATCACATACCCAGGACGTAAAGGATACTGAGAAACCGTTCTCTGTAATGAACACACCCGAAGATGATGCATTAACATGCACTTTCTTCGTTTGGGCGGCACGGGAAATCTGGTATTCCTCAATTTCCTGCTCTGTCTTATAACAATTATAAGTTGGAGCGGGACCAACGTTTCCCAGCTCAGTATAATAAGTGGGTTCGGTCAATATATCCGTATTATTATCTTGATTAAGGCGTGATATGGTCGCTACCTGGAGAGAGAGAGAGAAAAAAACACTCAGCGTATGCTCTTGCAAGATTAGATTGGTTATCTAATATATCTAATCAGGATGTCTCCCACTGTTTTAGTCAAATCTTCCTTCAAACCCCAAAAGGAAAGACTAGCCGGGATTAATTACACGCTACAAGTTCGCCAATCTTTCAGCCAGGCCAGTGTCGGTACTTTGAGGGAGGTCCCCCGTGCTTCCGCACGAACCTAATTACAGTAAACCTCGTTTTCCAAGGGGCGTAACCCCGTTAACACCTTTCTAGACACCTACTTGATCGGCTAATTGTAATGTGTAAAACTCTCCTAGGAGTAACTCTTACTCGCAGCGGGTATCGGGATCCAACTATCTCATAGAAGGTATGCAATCTCATTGCAAATTTCAACACTTGAAATTCCCAATAATATTTTACCCCAAGCGATCTATGACCTTGACTGAGTCAACAAACCATAGACCGCAAGTAAAGTCAACCCGTCATTTTCCGATTGAATTAAACCCACCCGCACGACCCTTGACTGAGTCAATAAGGCCGCACGACTACCCTAATCCAATCGCATCATATGCTTTGCAGATAAGCACTAATCATCTACCGCACACTACTCCTTGACTGAGTCAACAAACGCAGCACGAATACTAAATACTACTTATCTGAAATGACAGAGGGCTACGACAGGTTTTGAAGAAAACCTTTTGCGCAATGAACTTTATATCATTGTAGACTCGAGTGATTTTAAATGGAGTGTTTTTTAGGCTTTTCTAGTTTTGCTAAAGAGGTCACTCCCGGTGAAGGGATCGTCGGCCCTTTCCTCATCGAATAAGGTGCAGGATATTTCACAAATATCACTGTGCAAAGCAAGAACTATAGAAGCAATCAAAAGACAAACCGAGTTTGTAGAATCTGCTAGTTTCACTAAAGAGGTCACTCCCGGTGAAGGGATCTCGGCTCTTTCCTTATCGAATAAGGTGCTGGATGTTCTACAAGGAACACCGCTATGCAAAGCAAGAACTAGAGCTACCAGTTTTTAACCAAGTTTCTACAGCATCTTAGGTTTCTTTTATTTCATTAATCTCATTAATGAAGTCCCATTTTATTATGCTCCACAAGCATCAGATATGAAACGAAATCAACAATATATAATATATATCTCATATATATAATATAAACATTCGTCTCAGGCAGTAATATGATCTCATCACAGAACATGGCAGCAGAAGAATATATATGAAATATTGGATATACTAGGACGTCCGTGTTTTTAATACGAGCCTGTATAAAACACGGATTCC
The DNA here is from genome assembly GCA_030015575.1 of Agapanthus africanus. NCBI lineage: Eukaryota > Viridiplantae > Streptophyta > Magnoliopsida > Asparagales > Amaryllidaceae > Agapanthus > Agapanthus africanus. The sequence continues at coordinate 212,748,358 of JASDDO010000022.1, forward strand.
ACGGTCGCGATGAATAGCCAAACCCACATCCCTAGACCCCTACGAGAGCGGCAAGCAACACAGCCAATTCTAGGGTTAGGAGACCCGGTCCCGACTCCTCGAGATGGTCTCCCACTGGACCCTAGAACCCGGTTACTTGTGCTCCCCTCCTTGGGTCTACCTAATGCGGAAAAGTAAATAATATACAATGGTGACATCATCCTCAGCCCGGAAGTGCCCCAATAAAAGAATATTACATACAAATGAATTTTACATGAATGAAAAAGAAAAACTCTCATCTCACATAAAACCCCCGGCTATTCAGAATGCGACGATCCAATATAACATATCACAACAACACATAATAACTCATATCATCAACGTAAGCAAGTATGCGTATCCCGATTGTTGTTGATGTATAGCAACGAAGCCGGCGATACACCACATACTACGCTTACGGTCACAGAAAAGAAAGTGTAAAACTACAACAGTTGGAATCCGCAACCTCTTTAGACATCGCATGCCTAACCAAATGAATTCCTTAGACATCGCATGCCTAACAATTATAAACCCCGCATTTTAGTCTCATTATCGAAAACTCTTTTTAATATATAGTCGGGCAATTCAACAAGATTCCCGAAAACCTGATCGAATGCTCGTCGCAAACTTTAGTAGACGGCCGCACCCCTGGATGCCGTCGACGAAGTGCACTAAGGCGGAACACCACTGCCGCGAGCACCCGAACGGATGCTTTTGGCGACGGGGTTCTCCTACAGTCACTTGGTCAGTGCTATGGGGCATGGCTGTCTATTAAGTTTACCCGGCGAGTATCCGCGTACGCTACGTGATTGCGACGGACTTTTGATCGCATCAAAATCCCGTGGCAACCGATCAATTAAGACTAAACTGCTATGTTTATAATATTCAAATTAGTTATCTCATAACTATCTTGTGGATTCCAAATATTGTATCACATTCCAGATAAATAGACAATGTTAAACTTTCCGATCGAATGATCAAACACCCAAGTTTTTTCAGATAATTCTCAACACTTGAAATTAGTTTAAAAACATCCATCACATGCCACAGTACCAATGGTCCAGCCGTAGAAGGGTCAAGCCAACGCCTCACATGTGGCACACCGTACTGCCCCAAACCCTAAGGTTTAGAGGCAGTTCAAGACGGTCACATAATCGAGTTAAGGTTTGTTGTCTTATAGAGGGTCCACCGCGTTACTTGCATAACTAAGAACGTTCTTGAACTATGGAAAAATCCAACGCTTGGAAATTTTCCGGCAGGGGAAAAAGTGAGTTATTGATATCCGTTCGAACTTTTTAACAGTTTCTAAAAATTATCCGGACAAAATAAACGAAGTTATATTATCCGATCGAATCAACGAGTCCCCAATACAACCCAAATAACTCAACACTTGAGTATAATTAAAAGTACTCAGAAACATCAGGAAACACATACGGATGAAACTGTACAAAAATGAAACCCTAACTCTTCTGTTGCGCAGCGGAACCGCCGCAAATGGCATGACATTGCCGCGGTTCCGTGGCCGTTTAAGTGAGTTAGTGGCTCTTTTTTCACATATGTCGATAGAATTCCCTGCTGATTTTTTTGAGTATTTTTAATGTGGAAAAAACACATTTTCAGAAAATGTCCAGAGAAGAGTTCAAATTAGGGTTTCGGGGTTCGATCGGATTTTAAACTTCGTCTAGACTTCGCTTAAAGCTCTAGCTTGGCTCTGATACCACTGTAGGGTTGCTAGGCACACGCACAAGGGTCTACGAGGTATCAACCATGCCCGATTAAAATTTTAGCCGTGACGAACAACCCAAAGCCGGATCTTTAAACTAGAGTTTATACGAAAATAAGCATGTTAAACACTTTAACACTAAGTGAGAGGGATTACAACCTTTGTAGATCTGGTTCTTCACTTCATAAGCTCCGTGTTGTGGTCCCTTCGCTGCGATCATCGTGTTCCGGACTCTCGAGAGGCTTCACGAAGAGAAAGAAGCAGTCTTGCTTCTGATCTTCGATAACAAAGATGATCTACCTTGAAGTTTCATTAACACAAGCTAACACTCACTAAATGAAGTGAACATGTTGCACCACGGAAGCGCCCCGGCCGTCTTACCGAGGCCAAAATGCGGAATCAAAAATTTTCCTTACTCGGAAACTGGCGCTACCGCGGACAATAAAACCCGGATCGTTAACCATTAACCTAATGCTAGCAAACAAGAGATGGGAAGAGAAGTATACCAAGTGATCCTAGTCCTCCGGTCTTCTCTTCATCGTCCCAATCTCCCGCGGAAAGTCTTGTCTCCATATCGTCGCCTCCTCGCCGGAAAGGGCACCACATCGCCTGCGTCTTTTACGGGCTCCCGCCTCAATACCGAGGCAACTCGGGCATGAAGCCGGCAACTCGACATGCTCAAGATATGCTATAGAATGTGTAGTGTAGAGGGTATGTCTCATTTGGGGTTTGTTGCCTTTGAAGATGATGGAGGAATCAAGATTAGAAAAATGGTGCTTGCATTTTTCTAGCATGAAAATGAGATCAAGAATGAAACTCTCAAGATGAAGCTCTCATCTTCTTTCTCTCTCAAAATGTCTTCAACCATTTTCATCAAGTGAGAAGAAAGTGGTGGAGGAATGAATATGAAAACATAAACATGAAGGGAGGTGAGTGTAGGAGAAGAAGAATGGTGACCATAACCAAACAACATCATAACAAACTTAAATCAACCTCTAATCACCTCAAATCACCAAAAAGCAAGTGATGATGATAGAAAAGAATGGTATCATAAAGATGCTTTCATAATTAATCATCTTGCAAATAAATCCTCCACAAAGTGTAATTTGCAAAACTGCAAATTACCCCCTCCATCGGAAAAGTCCGGCCGGGAAAGAACAAAGGAAAACCGGCCGGAACGGAATGCAAACTGGCAACTCCAGAAAACTGGTCCCGTAATAAATTACAGGAAAACCCTGATACTGTGCATACACACCCGCATCTGTATTCCGACCGGATATAAATGCAATGAGACAAAATCTACATTGTACTATACTAGGATCCGGCTTAAACCAAAGCCGGCTAGTAATAACCGTCCGATCCTGATCCGTGCAATACCGCACGTATCTGATCGAACCCTGCCATATAACCATACGGCCACTAGTACAAACTGTCCGATCCTGATCCGTGCAATACCGCACGTATCTGATCGGACCCTGCCATATCTCCATACGGCCTCTACAGCGTTTCGCCCGAAAGCTTGAGTAACTGAAAGTGTTGTGGACTCTAAAAACTCGTCAATACTATGGCTGTGGATTTAACCACTAGCACGTCAGAGGTATTAGCCAATACGTGACGGGCCACCAGCTATTGACCAAAAGGGACGTCGATGAGCGAACTCATCCTGACACCCTACTGAGCCTGTCAGTGACAATATCCGTACAGTCCGGTCCGTTCGTCTATGAGTATCGCATGGCGGGCCTAGGGGGTTGGTAAAAGTCAGACCCCCAAAAGCGGTACAAGTCGTGTCGGAGTGTAGCCCAGAACACCCTGAGATACTACTGGAATACCTACCAGTAAATCTCTTGCCTCGGCCGAGGGCTTTGTGTAATGGCTCTCCTAGACACAGCGCGACCTCACCCCCAATACCGGGAGAGACGAACCCCTGCAGATCCGCTCACTGCCTCCATGTGGCTCGGGACTGTACCCAACTAAAACCTGTTTGCACGACTCCTTTGAGCCGTGGTAGGATAGTAATCAAAGCACAGTGGGAACTCACACGAGACAAATGACGATCTCAGGTCGATGAACTAACCTGTACACATGTCACCAGGGAACTGCTATCTGACGTCTGGTATAAGACCAACTAGCAGGTTCCCGGCGAGTCCTGTCCGGTGTACTCATAACCCAATGAGCACCTGTATACATCTTAGGTGAACCAACTGACACCAGTGGCTTGTGAGACCGGCCACCGCCCCTCGTCGGGGTCTCGACTGTATACACTAGTCTACTAATGGAGTATCGATGCCCTGTCTCGAAACTCCTACGACTAGGGACCTATTAAGGATGTGCTTATAGACTACCAGCTCCCACGTATATGATCGCCATCATACTGCTGGTAGTCAAGCAAGAATCCTAGAGGCTCTATCAACGTGTAATAGCGACATGTCAGGTCACCTAAAGCAGTACACGATGATAAAGATAAACCAGATAGCATACTATCATCTCGAGTAAGACTGTCCTACCGGGATAGGTCCTCCCTCAATCATTGCAATCACGTGCCTGTGATCCAATAATTGACTCGGAGGGCACTATCTCCAACAATCTCCCACTTGCACTCAAGGCTAATTATTGCGATGTCGCATACTCACAGCCCGTGTGATACCGAACACCCAACTCCTCTCCTAGTCAGTCTCACAAAACCCGTTTGCGAAACTATTGTGTTCGAGGAATAGCCACAGTGAGTGGATCCGCCTTGATGTTTCTTTCTATGTCTCTCTATATCTCAAGTTCGCAGAGAATGCCATCTCCCGAAATGAGCCATACCTGTCTTAGAAGGTCTGGAGGTCTGATGGGACCTAGCTCATAAATGAACTCCAAATCCAAACTTCTTAGACTGTATCTTCAACCGAACTTAATCAGTATCTTGCGCCAAGCCTCCCTCAGTATTGCCTTGGACCACCTGTCCAAAATACTGCCCCTCATCAGAAGGAAAACTATAACTCTGACAGCCACTCTGCCATCCATGTCACCTTGGAAGCCTGGAGTGATAACCGTCTTCTAAAAGAGGCTGTCGTTATCACATCCCTAGAACACGCACTTATGTCCTAAAACTGCTTCCGATTGTTTCTCCAGGATTGGATTAATATCAACTTATTGCATCTACTGCAAGAACAACATCTGGTGTGGTACTTGACATCTCATGATTGACTCAATTGCCTAAGCAAGTGATCTGTCAATCATGCGCATCCTCTCCCCTTTAGTCTGTAAGACACCTTTAGAGAGGGTGACTCCATCACCTGCAGGTACACTACTGTGCCAGGAGTCGTCCATTCTAAATACTCATAGAATGCTGTCAAGGTACCCAGATTGGGAAACTACCCAAATCTAGATCTAAAACCATAGATCTAGTAACCAGAATGTCTGATATAATATCCAAGTCCTGTGTGGAGAAACAACTGTGTGACAACCAAAGTATAACCGATCGTAGTATAGGAATATCACTTCCTACTCTGTGTATGTCATCCAAATACCATGACATTACACCCTACTACCTTCTCAACAGATCCATCCCCTATTCTGATGAAGTCAAACCTATGACTATCACATCAGAAATAGATGATCTATCTCCGCTGTATCTGCTTTAGTCTATAAATAGACATAAGCCTGATGACCACCAATGCTTCCGCTGCTCCCACTGACTACGACAACCCTCTGCCAGAGTCATATAGACGTGCACTTCTAAAGCTAGTTTAGAACGACGCTATACTCATCCTCCTGCCGGGTCTCATAGTCTGGAACAACAGCAATGGTAAGTCTGGGTAAACAAGAACCTCCCTGCCACTGTCCTTGAGCATACCGAAGTACCTCTCGAGTGCCTGAGGTTACCCATCATATCTGCGGAGTGGCCAATGGAATGTCAAACCAGATTGAATCTTTAGGTTCCTATGAAATCTTCAGTAATCGTTTGTGGTTCTGGAATCACTTCCAGTTCTACCATACTCCCACTACTGTTTTTCTGAAAAAAAATCCATTTTTGTTAAAACTGTGGCGAGTCAAGATGGTAGAAAGTCAACCCTCGTCATAGCCTGGGTCAACCCACAAACAGCCATTACAGAAACGTGCCTTGAGTTATCCAGAGTCTGGTTTTAAGCATAAGCCGGACAACTCCCCATACCTTAACAATGTCAAGATATGAACTGTTCTATATCCAATATAGAACCAGAGGCACTGATTCAATTGAACCAGATTCAAATCATGCAGCTATCTCCAGTGCATGTAAACTAAATGGAAGGAGGCCGATCAGCCTTACTCAACTTAGGAATGCTTCCAATTATGAGTAACCTGAAAGAGAAGCAATTTCTCTTTATCATTACTATCAACTGAATACCATACACAAGTATCTACATCTTCGATCACTTTGAAGAATCCCGATACTTGCTATACCTGGTTCTCTACTCTATTCAAATACCTATAACTCCTCAAAACTTAGACCCTGTGTTTCTACGAAACACATGTCTAAGAACTAGAGAAGTTAAAAGTAAACAGAATATAGTATGAGGACCAACCCCTCTGTCCTAATAGACACTGGATAACATACAATACTCTGTATAAGTCCGCTGAGTCTAAAAACTCTTTCACTGTGCGTCGTAAGTTGAAAACTGTACTTATGGTTAAGAAGAATTACACCGTTGTTTAATGCTCCTTACCTAACCATCCACTGATATAGGTAAATGTCATCGACATAATATCAAAAGGTATATCTCACTCTATAAAAATAGACGTACAGATATATCAATTTGAAATTGGTGCATAACCGCGGATATTCAAAACCAAATAATTGCCGTCCGGCAAACAACCCAGGTGACTTCCTCAAATATCACCGATTACAACGAATCCCGATATAATGAGGATGATCACCCAATTCCTAATAACTTACTCCCACTCATCATCTGTAAAACCATACAGATGTGAGAATCATACCTGGTAAATACATACCCTGGAGTAAGTGTCTAATCGGGAAATCAGTTTTTCTTTTAACATTACACAGTGAAACTGAAACATTGAAATGTTTCGGTGGGGTATTCCGGTATTCTTAGTAATGCCTCTCCCATTATCCAGATTCACAACTGTAACCGTATATCTCTTTGCCATCTGTCCAAATCCCTTTATATGTCTTTAGTCATTACCGTCTGCACATCCCTTTAGGCCAAATGGTTTTCTTCCTTCCCTACCTTTCGGCACCAGCCTATGGTTTGGAAGAAGACTATCCAATAAGCATAAAGGGTGTACTGTCCTAATCCTAGGAGCACTCGCAATGCGAGAGAAGGTGAAGATAAAAGACAACCGAATAAAACTTATTCCTATTTGTCCTGAACCAGAATCCATCCCCGAACTGGAACAAGTTCCTTTCGAGTTCATATATAACCATATGATGGAGTATCCAAATAAACTGTGGATCTTCGTAGTGATACGGAGTGTCCTGGAGAAATACAAAGGTGATTTAGGATTGGCGAAAAAATACTTGGTTCGGTCATGAAAAGCAGTCGCAATTTACTTTGCCCTCTTATTAATCTCTTGCTTTGTCTTAATCTTAATACCTTCTGCACACCGTTTAGGCTAATTGGTTTTCTCCATTCCCTACCGGTCGGCACCAGCCTAAGGTTTGGAAGAAGACTATCCAATTTGCGTAATAGGTGTGCTATCTCCTAAACCAAGGAGTACTCGCAATGAGAGAAAGTGAAAAGAAAAGACAACTGAATAATCCTATTCGTTTTCTCCAGAACCAGAAACCATCCTCGACGTCCTTCGAGTTCGTATATAACCATACGATGGTTTTGTCCAATGGAAGTGGACGTTCGTAGTAATACGGGGTGTCCTGGAGAAAAGGGTAAAAGTAGGAGTGGCAATGAGGTCTGCAACTCTGACAATCCAAAAGCCAGTGTTAAGAAGGTTCGGTCAGCTTGGTCACTGAGTCATAGTCCAGGGTCGGGTCAATGGTCGCTGCCAAAGAGAGAGAGAAAAGAAACACTCAGCGTGCACTCTAACCTAGATCAGAATGGTTATCATTTTATCTAATCAGGAAATCTCCCACTGTACCTCAAATTCTCCTCCAAACCTGAAAGAAGAATTAGTCGGGGTCACCCGAGGAGTAAACTAACTCATCAGTGGGAATCGGGATCCAACTATCATCGCATGATGACTTGACGGAATCCACTCAAGTCACCACACTCCAGAAGGTATGTGCATGCCTGGCAAGTTTCAGTTCTTTTGAAACTCCCGATGTGATTTTTTACCCCTAGGACCCAAGTGACCTTGACTGAGCCAACATATCAAAGGATCCTAGTCAAGTTCAACCCGTCATTATCTTGATTGCATTAGACCCACCCGCACGAATCCTTGACTGAGCCAAAATGACCGCACGACTGTCCTAACCAATCTCATATCCATGCAACAGAAAAGCACTACATAGCTACCGAACGCTACGCCTCGGCTAAGCACGACATACGCAGCACGAATACTAAGTAATACTAATCTGAAATGACGGAGGGCTACGAATGGTTTTTGGCGAAAAACCTTTTACCGTAATGAACTTGATATCGTTGAAGGAACTGGATAACCTTTTATAAAATATAGTGACGAAAACCTTTACTAAAGAGGTCACTCCCGGTGAAGGGATCTCGGCTCTTTCCCCGTAGAATGAGGTGCAGGATATTCCAACTGAATACCACGATGCAAAGCAAAAGTAATCGGCTATAGTGAAGTTAATGCCCTGACGCAAACTTCTGTCCAAGGGGTCACTCCCGGTGAGAGGATCTCGGCCCTTGCCTCGTGGACTGAGGAGCAGGATATTCCAAATGAATACCACGATGCAAAACAAAAGTGAACGTCCTTGCAATAACAGCTTTTTGAAAAATGTTCCAACAACATCAGAATAGGTTTGTTAAATCTTGCATTGATCCGAATCAACGCAGTCCCATCAAATAATCACACCAATAAAGAACGAAAATAATGATGTACGTATATGCCATCCGCATTCGCCACTGGGTCCCGTCATCACCCGTTAGGTTACTTAACTAACGACAGAGCGGGGACTGGACTAGCGCGGATGCAAAACATATACAACATCTACTAATATATATACCAATATATTATATTTCGCTCAAGGCGTGATAAAATGCAACAACACAGAAATGTACAGCATCACAGAACAATACAGATATCTGGGATCCCCGGGTTTCCCAGAGCCGCTGCTGAAACCCGACGTTCCCCTGGTCGTGTGGATAGCCTGTGCAATGAAAACCTAGACCCCTACGGGCGCGGCAAGTCACCCGCCAAATCCTGAAGCGAGGCAGCCCCCTTCAGCACCGTGAATGGACCACCCAGCACTTCATGGAATCCGGTAACTTAGGCACCCCTCCTGGGTCAACCTGTACCCCCTACGAGTGCGGCGAATAGCCCGCCAATCCTAGAGTGAAGCCCTTCCGTCTCAATGCCATGAGATGCGTACCCGTTACCCTCTAGAACCCGGCTATCCGTGCACCCCTCCGCGGGGTAATCCTAGTACAGAAAGTAAAATATACTTACAACGGGTACATCGACCGCAACCAGGTCATGCCCCAAAAGAATAATACAAACAGGCAGTGACGGCAGTCCACATGTCGGACGCTCATCCCGCAATATCAAAAGTACATATAAAACAAAACTGTACTAGCATTGCATCCAGGCTATCCCCCACGACCGATCCGCAACAACACAGCATAAACATAGAACATCAATATGAAAGTCACGTTCGCAAATCCGTCTAACCGGGCTATAGAAGTTAGACGGGATTTACCGATCAAGTGACATTCACGGTCGCAGATATAATGTAAATACTGTGAAATAATGTGTTTAAAATATCCGATCGATCAAAAAATTAACAAGTGGGCCCCAAGCAATACTGTAGCACTCACAGAGATTCTGGGCCCAAAATTAATATCCCAAAACCCCAAAAAACAACCCACAAGCCCACTGGAAAATTTCGACACAGTAACGACACCAATGTGCGGCGGAACCGCGGCCCAAGGAGGGGTTTGGCCGCGGTTCCGCACTTGAGGTGTCGACTGACTGCGTCGAATTTTTACAGAAGTCTTAGAATTTCTTGTACATCAGTTTTCTACAACCTGAAAAAATTTTTGAGCAAGAAAAAATTCAACAGAAAACTGATGCATTCAAAAGCGCGGTTTTGGGAATTTTGGTCGATCGGATAAGTAAAACGCATTAGAACAAGCTAGGCAAGGTTAATGGCGTGGCTCTGATACCATGTTGCGCCACGGCAGCGCCCCGGCCGTCTTACCGAGGCCAAAATGCGGAATCAAAAATTTTCCTTACTCGGAAACTGGCGCTACCGCGGACAATAAAACCCGGATCGTTAACCATTAACCTAATGCTAGCAAACAAGAGATAGGAAGAGAAGTATACCAAGTGATCCTAGTCCTCCGGCCTTCTCTTCATCGTCCCAATCTCCCGCGGAAAGTCTTGTCTCCATATCGTCGCCTCCTCGCCGGAAAGGGCACCACATCGCCTGCGTCTTTTACGGGCTCCCGCCTCAATACCGAGGCAACTCGGGCATGAAGCCGGCAACTCGACATGCTCAAGATATGCTGTAGAATGTGTAGTGTAGAGGGTATGTCTCATTTGGGGTTTGTTGCCTTTGAAGATGATGGAGGAATCAAGATTAGAAAAATGGTGCTTGCATTTTTCTAGCATGAAAATGAGATCAAGAATGAAACTCTCAAGATGAAGCTCTCATCTTCTTTCTCTCTCAAAATGTCTTCAACCATTTTCATCAAGTGAGAAGAAAGTGGTGGAGGAATGAATATGAAAACATAAACATGAAGGGAGGTGAGTATAGGAGAAGAAGAATGGTGACCATAACCAAACAACATCATAACAAACTCAAATCAACCTCTAATCACCTCAAATCACCAAAAAGCAAGTGATGATGATAGAAAAGAATGGTATCATAAAGATGCTTTCATAATTAATCATCTTGCAAATAAATCCTCCACAAAGTGTAATTTGCAAAACTGCAAATTACTCCCTCCATCGGAAAAGTCCGGCCGGGAAAGAACAAAGGAAAACCGGCCGGAACGGAATGCAAACTGGCAACTCCAGAAAACTGGTCCCGTAATAAATTACAGGAAAACCCCGATACTGTGCATACACACCCGCATCTGTATTCCGACCGGATACAAATGCAATGAGACAAAATCTACATTGTACTATACTAGGATCCGGCTTAAACCAAAGCCGGCTAGTAATAACCGTCCGATCCTGATCCGTACAATACCGCACGTATCTGATCGAACCCTGCCATATAACCATACGGCCACTAGTACAAACTGTCCGATCCTGATCCGTGCAATACCGCACGTATCTGATCGGACCCTGCCATATCTCCATACGGCCTCTACAGCGTTTCGCCCGAAAGCTTGAGTAACTGAAAGTGTGGTGGACTCTAAAGACTCGTCAATACTATGGCTGTGGATTTAACCACTAGCACGTCAGAGGTATTAGCCAATACGTGACGGGCCACCAGCTATTGACCAAAAGGGACGTCGATGAGCGAACTCATCCTGACACCCTACTGAGCCCGTTAGTGACAATATCCGTACAGTCCGGTCCGTTCGTCTATGAGTATCACATGGCGGGCCTAGGGGGTTGGTAAAAGTCAGACCCCCAAAAGCGGTACAAGTCGTGTCGGAGTGTAGCCCAGAACACCCTGAGATACTACTGGAATACCTACCAGTAAATCTACTGCCTCGGCCGAGGGCTTTGTGTAATGGCTCTCCTAGACACAGCGCGACCTCACCCCCAATACCGGGAGAGACGAACCCCTGCAGATCCGCTCACTGCCTCCATGTGGCTCGGGACTGTACCCAACTAAAACCTGTTTGCACGACTCCTTTGAGCCGTGGTAGGGTAGTAATCAAAGCACAGTGGGAACTCACACGAGAAAAATGACGATCTCAGGTCGATGAACTAACCTGTACACATGTCACCAGGGAACTGCTATCTGACGTCTGGTATAAGACCAACTAGCAGGTTCCCGGCGAGTCCTGTCCGGTGTACTCATAACCCAATGAGCACCTGTATACATCTTAGGTGAACCAACTGACACCAGTGGCTTGTGAGACCGGCCACCGCCCCTCGTCGGGGTCTCGACTGTATACACTAGTCTACTAATGGAGTATCGATGCCCTGTCTCGAAACTCCTGCGACTAGGGACCTATTAAGGATGTGCTTATAGACTACCAGCTCCCACGTATATGATCGCCATCATACTGCTGGTAGTCAAGCAAGAATCCTAGGGGCTCTATCAACGTGTAATAGCGACATGTCAGGTCACCTAAAGCAGTACACGATGATAAAGATAAACCAGATAGCATACTATCATCTCGAGTAAGACTGTCCTACCGGGATAGGTCCTCCCTCAATCATTGCAATCACGTGCCTGTGATCCAATAATTGACTCTGAGGGCACTATCTCCAACAGAACACTCTCATCTAAAGGGCAAGGATAGATGAGGATGATGAAGTAGGATTTTTGCTCTCTTTTATTTTCTATTTCTCACTCATTTTCATCACAAAGATCAAAGCTAGAAAGCTTTGCAAGCAAAGAAGAAGAAGGAAGAAGATGAACAATGAATCATTCCTTTTGTGATGAATAATGAAAGTGTGATAATGATTAATCTTGCAACCATGGTCAAGGATGACTCATGTAGAGATTTAACTAGGGCTAGGGTTTGGGTTGGGTTAAGAATGAGTCACACATAAATATCAAGTATAATATCTCATTCAAGACAAAAGAAAGCTTCTAGAATCTACTAGAAGTCTTAACACTAATCCAAACCCTAATCATGTTTAAACTCCACAAAACATGTTGCATTAATAACCATATTATGTTACAATATTATATATCACATATATAATATTTATCGTACAAAATAAAATAATACAATTAACATATATCGCATATATATCAATGTATTACCCAAGTGAGAAAAAGAATCTTTTAGTGAGCTAATATTAGTTAATGTAATTTAATATATCATATATATTATTATACATTAAATTATTGAATCAACACATGATCCGACAATCCGGCTATATCGCATATAACCGACTAATACGATGACCCGGCTATATCACATATACCTGGCCGATATCTCATATCGCGAGAATCCAATACGGTATCACATACCGCATTATCCTCGGTCCCGCACATATCACATATGTGCTCCTACTCCGTTTTGCCTGAGCCAAGAAACCTCTGTGTAGGACTCTAAAGAATCGTTAATACGCCGGCAGTAGGTGATGATCATATCAAACACCCACAAGCTGCAAGCGGTCAGCTAAACGTAACAGCCACCCAGGTATTGAGCGCTCAGAAGATCAACAAGCAAGCCTATACATTCTCCTGTGAATCCAATCAGTAACACTCCCGTACAGTCCGGTCTCGTCGTTTGATATGTCGCATATCTCGCCTAGGGGTGGTAAACGTCAGACACCAGTAGCTCGATAAGTCATGTCGATTTGAGGTCTATAACAGTTCGAGAAACTACTGATAACACTTACCAGTAAATCTCAGCAACCCTGGCCAGGGATTTCTAGTTATAGCCAATCGAACACAGCACAACATCAACTCCCTATACCGGGAGAAACGAATCCCCTCCTATCGCTCATTGCCTCCATGTGATTCGGGACTGTACCAAAAAGCCACCTTTTTGCATGCCCTCTTGGACGTGGTATGATGGAAATCAAAGCACAGTGGGAATCACACAAGACTCTATGACGATCTCGTGTCAACAGACTACTCTGTACAGTGTCACCGGAGAACTGCCATCTGACGTGAGGTATATTACCATCTGGGAGTTCTCGGTGAGTCTGTCCAGTGTACCCAGTCTCTACTGAGCACCCGTACACCATCCTTGTTGTCAAACACCGATGGATATGGGATCATCCATCGCCCATCATATGGGTCAAGATGCGTATACGCTAGTCTACTCTGGTGCATCGATGCCCTGTCTCGATACACCCTCGACTAGGAACAGTTATAGGATATACTCGTCGACTACCATGGCCCCACTATTATGATATCATCATAGTCCCAGTAGTCGAGTACATATCCTAAGGGCTTTATCAATATATAACATAGAGACAATCAGAGTACATGTGAAGATAAAGTACAACCATATAGCGTACTATCATGTCGAGCAAGAAAGTCCTCCCTATATATGTCCAAGCATCCATTACAATATACATCGTATGTACAGTAATGGCCTCTAGGGCATACATATAACTAACAACCATAAACCTAAGTAGCAAGCTAAAAGGGTTCTATCTACTTTGATAGAAAGCTATACTAAAGAAACAAGTCCTTCGGGTCTTCACTCCTCTCCTTTAGCTCCTTAAAGGATATACGGATCGCGCTTGATCGACGGCCTCCTTACGTTAAAGATAATCCATCCGAGAGTGTCTACTTTGAGCTCCTACCTCTAAAACGAGATAACTAGGTTACTCAGTATGCTAATCTAAGTAGCCTAGATGATGTAGAGAGTGATGATGGATTGATTTGTCTCGCTAACTCTAGGTTTCACAACACATGAGACTATTAGGGCTTTGAGGAAGAAGAAGATGAAGCTTGAGGAGATGAGAGTGTAGAGTGAGCATAAAATGAAGAATGGCTAAGTGTTGTGAATAATATCAAGGATCAATAATTCACAACACAAAATATCAAGCAAGACCAAATAGTAAACCATGAGTCACCCCATGAGTCACCAAGTAGCCATGCTTCATTTAATGAAAATAAACACCTCATACCTCCACCTCATTAACCATTTAAGTAAAATGGTTAAAACAATAATGATGTGTCTTCTTCTAGAAGCATCTTGCACAATTACAAGAATACCCCTCACCGTATATACATACCCGTATCTGTATTCCGAAAAATACGAATACAAAGAGAAAAAATTAATCCAAGAATATAATATTAGGATCCGGCTTAAACCAAACCCCGCAAGTATTATCCGCCCGAACATCGTACGTGCACAAGTACACGTATATGATCGAACCCCTGCCGTAAAACCATATGGCCTCTACTGTTGGGTTTACTTAGCACCTCACAAGGGTTTGTAATGCATCAAACATGCTACAATTAAATTCTTTAGGGTGCTAAGCAAACTAACCTAGGATCAAACTAGAAATTTAAAGTAACATATGAAGTAGTATCACATAATACAAGTAATATAACACTAAGTAAAGAGAATACAACCTTTGTAGTTCCCTTTGCTTGACACCTTAGCTACTTAAGAGTTAGAACGGGCTTGCTTGTGATCTTTCGAGTCCACAATGATCCACCCGGAGTCCTCTTTATCCGAGCTCCAAGCTCCACTTGATCAAAAGATGAAGATGAAGCTAACACTCTAAACTAATTGGCTAGACTATTGTAGAAGGATGATGTGGTTTGTTTTCTCACTTCAAAACCCTAATTTTATCACTATCTCACTCACTAGCTAGGTTAAGAGAGCAAGAGAGAGGAGGACGAAGATGATGGCAACTCAAGAGCTCAAGATATGATAATGATAATGAATAAAAATGAGAATAGAAATTATATATAATTTCCACTCTCATTTCAAACCATGGGTTAATAAATATCTAGATATTTACTTTGGAGCAAAGAGAGCCATAGAAAATTAACTCATGGTTAATTCAAGGTTAAGTGAAGAATGAAGGATAAATATCAACCATGAATTAATTCTATTTCCCTCTAACTCAAAAATAAATAAAAAGATAAATACTTCCATGTGAGTCTTGCATTGCCACCACTAGTATATCAACAACCATGATACACGCAAGTGTATGCATGTATGTGTGCATGCACATCAACATGTGCATCAACATAAACATATGCATACATGCATGCATACAATAAAGAAAAAGGGCTTAAAAGAAGTGAGCTAAAAAGTCAATGTTAAATCAACACTTGATTTAACAAACCGGTCATATCACATACGACCCGACCAATAGTAAACGCCCGATTAATATATGGTATCACATACGCGCATTTAATCGGGTCCCCGCGCATATCTCATATGCACACGACATCGTTTCACCTGGGCTAGGAAACTCGTCTGTGGGACTCTAAGACTCGTCAATACACCGGCAGTGGGTGATGATCATATCAAGCACCCCCAAGCCGCAAGAGGTCAGCTAAACGTAACGGCCACCCGGGTATTGAGCGATCAGAAGAAAACAAGCGAACCTGTCAAAACTCTCGTCGAGCCAACTGGCAACACTACCGTACAGTCCGGTCTTTTTGTTAGATATGCTGCATATCAAATATATGGATGGCATCGTCGACCCCAATAACTCAATAATTCATGCCGATGTATGGCCTATAATCAGACCGAGAAACTACTGATAACACTTATGTAGGGTTCCTAGGCACACTCAAGAGGTTCCACAGGGCATCAACCATGCCAAATTAAAATTTTACGGTGCCGAGAAACCCTAATATAGATCGTTAACTAGAAGTAAAGGAGAAAAGCGAGCAAGCAAACAACTTTGCTAATAAGTGATAGGGATTACAACCTTTGTAGATCCGGTCCACCGCTTCTTTAGCTCCGTGTTGACGTCCCTCCGCTGCAATCACCGGGTCCCGGACTCTAGCGATGGTTTCGTCGGAGAAATGATCGGGCTAGGTCATTGACTTCGAGGCCGAAGATGATCTACGTCGGGGAGACTCAAACTCAAGCTATTCCTTCACTTGGTCAAAAACTTTGTGAAGAGAACACCCTATACTACATGGCAAGTGGTAGACGATGAAGAAATAGGAAGTGAGTTCACTTTAGAATTGGATTTCTCACTCTTTTTCTCATGATGCCATTGGAGCTAGCAAGCTTTTTCAAGCTTGATGAAGATGAAGAAGAAGAAAGAATGATATCCATTAAAAGAATAATATGAACACTTATCCTTTTAATCATGGCACCATGGTTGAGTTAAGCCCTCATGCTTAACTCATGTAGAGAATTAACCATAGCATAAGGTTAAGGGTTGGGTTAGCTAATATCTTAAACAAATGACAAAAGAGTTGACTTTGTCAATGTTCATCAAGCTTCATGAAGCTTGATAACTTTGACCAAAGTCACACTCTTTTGTTATATATTAAGTTAAATAGTAAACCATAATCTAACCTTGATATGGTTCAAGTTTCATACACTTAACTTGTTTGTATCATCAAGCATGATACAAACATGTACACTTGCATATATCACATATAAACAATGTACACTTTCAAGTGAGAAAATAAATCTTAAGTGAACCAATACTAGTTAATGTAAAGTAATATATCAAATATATAATTATACATTAAATCATTAAATCAACACTTGATTTAACGATCCGGTCATATCGCATATAACCGACTAATATCATGTGTATCATTGTATCGAATCAACACTTGATTCGGTAACCCGGCTATATCATATATAACCGACCGATGATACAAATCGCGAGACTAGAATACAGTATCACATACTGGTATTATTCTCGGTCCCGCACATATCTCATATTCGCTCCTATTTCGTTTCGCTTGAGCCAGGAAACCCCTGTGTAGGACTCTAAAGACTCGTCAATACGCCGGCAGTAGGTGATGATCATATCAAACACCCACAAGCCGCAAGCGGTTTGCTAAACGTAACGGCCACCCGGGTATTGAGCGATCAGAAGATCAACGAGCAAGCCCGCTCACACTCCAGTGAATCCAAGGAGTAACACTACCGTACAGTCCAGTCTGTTCGTCTGATATGTCGCATATCTCGTCTAGGGGTGGTAAACGTCAGACCCCAATAACTCGATAAGTCGTGTCGATATGAGGCTCATAACGGGTCGAGAAACTACTGGTAACACTTACCAGTACATCCCTAAAACAGCCTTGGCCAAGGACTTCCTGTTATAGCCAATCGAGCACTGCGCAACATCAACTCCCTATACCGGGAGAGACGAAACCCCTCCTATCGCTCATTGCCTCCATGTGATTCAGGACTGTACCCAAAAACCACCTTTTTGCACGCCCTCTTGGACGTGGTATGATGGAAATCAAAGCACGGTGGGAATCACACAAGACTCTATGACGATCTCGGGTCTACAGACTAACCTGTACCAGTGTCACCAGAGAACTGCCATCTGACGTAAGGTATAATACCATCTGGGAGTTCTCGGCGAGTCCGTCCAGTGTACCCAGTCTCCACTGAGTACCCGTATATCATCTCTGATGTCAAACACCAATGGATATGGGATCATCCATCGCCCATCTGTATGGGTCGAGAAGGTACACGCTAGTCTATTCTGGTATATCGATGCCCCATCTCGATACACCCACGACTAGGGACTTTGAAGGATGTACTTATGGACTACCATGTCCCCACTAGTATGATCCGCATCATAGTCCAGGTAGTCAAGTACACATCCTAAGGGCTTTACCAACATGTAACAGAGAGACAATCAGTGTACACGTTAAGGTAAAGAGTAACCAAATAGCATACTATCATATCGAGTAAGAAAGTCATCCCTATATATGTCCAAGCATCCACTACAATATACATCCTATGTATAGTAATGGCCTCTAGGGCATACATATAACTAACAATCTCCCACTTGCACTAGGGCCATCTGATAGTAGTGGTTGTATTATCTCATACTCAACCATCCCATAAAAGTCTCTCTCTGGGAAAAGGCCTTTCGTGAGTGGATCCGCCGTGTTGTCCTCTGAGTCTACTCTCCCAACCTCGATCCCCTGGAGATCAACCATCTCCACGATCAGGTGATACTGCCTAAGAATATGTTTGGATCACTGATGGGACGGGCGTTCCTAGGCATAAGCCACAACTCCATTGTCACACAATGGGAGGAACGAAGTTCATCTCATGAACTAATATACACCCAGACTTCCTCTTTGGTAGCATCTCTGGTAGTGATGTATCCAGCCTTTATCGTATAGTATGCGACGGTATCTAGCTTGGAACTCTTCCAACATACCGTCCCTCCACTGAGGGTAAAGACAATGCGTTTGACTGACATTCAGTCATCCTTATCACTCTGGAACCTTTCCAGTGATTTTCCCCAGGATCCATTGATACCTTCTCACTACAACTAGTGAGTATCCTAACATCCAATTAGATCTATCTCATAGATCCAAAACCCAGGATTTAGTAGGTATCACTTTGATCCTATATGGAGAATCCTTGTGATAAGCGGAGATTGACTGAGCGTAGCATAGGAAACTCCTTCCCTATCAAGAGTATGTTATCCATGTACTCTACGAGGATCACCACTATACTCCCTACTACCTTTTTGTATATACAAGGTTCATCTACCATTTTGATGATGTCAAACTCTTTGACTAACTTATCAAAACAGATGTTCCAACTCCGCGATGCCTGCTTTATCACATAAAACATCTTGCACACGTTTCCGATGCTCCCACTGTCTACGAAGTCCTCTGGCTGTGTACTTATAGACGCTTTCTTCCAAATCATCATTTAGAAAAGCAGTCAAGACACCCAACCGCCAGATATCGTAGTTATGGTATGTAGCCATAGCAAGTAGGATCTGGATGGACTTAAGCATAGCTACTTAGAAAAGGTTTCATCATAACCCATACTTGGTCAATGATGCAAACCTTTAACAAGTCTAGCTTTGAAAGTCTCAACTTTTCCATGTACACCAAGTAATCTTCTCAAGATATACTTGCTCCTGATGGGGATTTAACCCTTCAGATAAAGCAACCAAAGTCCATACTTTGTTGGTGTATAAGGATTCCAACTCAGATCGATAAACATCCAGCCATTCTTACAGAGTCCCACTCCCGATGGCCAGCTCGAAAATAGTTGGGTCTTCATCTCATGATGCAGTCCTCGCTCCCATTGTCATAGAGAAACCAAAGTAACTCTCAGGTGGGTAACGAACCCTACTAGATCGGCGGAGAGGCTGAGGTTCGTTGGTTACTATCGAATCCTTTGGTTCTACCAAATCATCTGCTGTAGTTTGTATAGCTGGAACTCCTTCCAGTTCTACCTCATGACCACTAATTTCTTCACAAGAAATTCCCTTTCACAAAGGTGGCATGTTGAGAAACAAAACATTTTTGTTCCTCGGTTTGGTAGAAGATATTCCCTTGCGTATGCTTGGGATATCCAACAAACTTATACAGATCTGACTTTGCCTCGAGCTTGTCCGGATTATGCTTTTTAGACATAGGCTGGACAACCCCAAATCTTAACTAACTTAAGAGATGGGCTCTTCTCATTCCATATCTTATATGAAATGGTAGGCATCTGATTTGATCGGAACCCTATTCAATAGGTATGCAACTTCATTAGTGCATAACTCCCAAAAGGAAATAGGAAACTCAGTAGTACTCATCATAGAGCACACCATATCACATAGCGTGCTATTGCTCCGCCCCGATATACCATCGTGCTATGGTGTATACGGAGGAGTAATGCTGAGAGAGAATCTCATTCTCCTTTAGAATAGTCCAGAAATTCCGTGCTCAAGTATTCTCCTCCCTGATCTCATCAAAGGACATAATACTTATACCCTTGTTTTTGGTTCTCTACTTCTAACTTATATTCTGTGAATATCTCAAAAATTTCGGACTTGTGTTTCAACAGGAACATATGTCTGAATCTTGAGAGATTATCAGAGAATGTAATGTAGTACAAAGAACCGGTCTTGGCATGTGTAGACAGGAGACCTTCATACATCAATATGTATCATCCCAAAAGTTCACTAACTCTTTCTCTGCTTCCAATAAACAGAGCTATGGTCATCTTATCTCTGTGACATGATTGGCAAGTTTTACAAGATGTAAATTCAAACTAATTTAAATATGCATCTAAAATGTAACTTCAGCCAGTCGGGTCGCATTGATATGACCTAGTCTACAATACCTCAAGAAGGATCCGTTCATTTCTGAACTCTTCCTCTTGTGTGTGTTCTGTATACTAAGAACTGTAGTTTGATTTAGAACAGTAATGCTTTTAGATAACGTGCCTGAACCGATCAACTCTTGATATAGGAAATGTTCAAAACATTATCCAACAATACAAAATTATATCCTTCTTTACTAATAAAGAGATTGATATGATTTTGTATATCAGGTTCGGTATCTAATAACATTTGTTCAGAATCAATGTATTCTGGTAATACAGGGTGACAGTGACTAACAGACCTGGCTGCAACACTTGCACCGTTTTCTGCCTCATGAAACTTATCACCCGTTCTCAGTTCTCTACCTTTCTGTAGCCCATGTAACAAATTACATATTCGGGATCCTGATCTGGTATCACATACCCAGGACGTAAAGGATACTGAGAAACAGTTCTCTGTAACGAACACACCCGAAGATGATGCATCAACATGCACTTTCTTCGTTTGGACGGCACGGGAAATCTGGTATTCCCCTATTTCCTGCTCTGTCTTATAACAATTATAAGTTGGAGCGGGACCAACGTTCCCCAGCACAGTATAACAAGCGGGTTCGGTCAATATATCCGTTTTATTATCTTGATTAAGGCGTGACATGGTCGCTACCAGGAGAGAGAGAGAGAAGAAAACACTCTGCGTGCGCTCTTGCAAGATCAGATTGTTTATTATTTTATCTAATCAGGATGGCTCCCACTGTTTTTATCAAATCTTCCTTCAAACCCTAAAAGGAAAGACTAGCCGGGATTAATTACACGCTATAAGTTCGCCAATCTTTCAGCCAGGACAGTGTCGGTATTTTGAGGGAGGTTCCCCGTGCTTTCGCACGGACCTAATTAATGTAAACCTCGTTTTCCCAGAGGCGTAACCCCGTTGACACCTTTCTAGACACCTACTTGATCGGCTAATTGTAATGTGTAAAACTCTCCCAGGAGTAACAATTACTCGCAGCGGGTATCGGGATCCAACTATCTCATAGAAGGTATGCAATCTCATTGCAAATTTCAACACTTGAAATTCCCGATAATTTTTCCCCTAGCGTGCTATGACCTTGACGGAGGCCAAACAACCCATAGTCCGCTAGTCAAGTTCAACCCGTCATTTCCTGATTGAATTAAACCTACCCGCACGACCCTTGACGGAGGCCAAACAACGCCGTACGAATACCCTAATCCAATCGCATCATATGCTAGCAGATAAGCACTAGTTAGCTACCGTACACTACGCCTTGACAGAGGCCAAACAACCGCAGCACGAATACTAACTAGTACTTATCTGAAATGACGGAGGGCTACGACAGGTTTTTATGAAAACCCATTGCGTAATGAACTTGATATCGTTGTAGGATCGAATGAATTTTGAAATGGAGTGTTTTTTAGGCTTTTCTAGTTTTGCTAAAGGGGTCACTCCCGGTGAAGGGATCGTCGGCCCTTTCCTCGTCGAATGAGGTGCAGGATATATCATATACATCACTGTGCAAAGCAGAAACTATAGAAGCAATCAAAAGACAAACCGAGAGTTGTAGCATCTGCCAGTTATTGCTAAAGGAGTCACTCCCGGTGAAGGGATCTCGGTCCTTTCCTTATCGAATAAGGTGCAGGATGTTCTACAAGGAACACCGCGATGCAAAGCAAGAACTGTAGCTACCTGTTTTTGAAAATTCGATTCCACAACATCTTAGGTTTCTTTTCTTTCATTAATCACATTAATGAAGTTCCATCATTTAAATCACCTAAACATCACAGATAAATACGACGTACACTTATGCCATCCGCATTCGCCTCGATGTCCCCTCGTGCACCGTTAGGTTAGGTAACTAACGGCAGAGCGGGGCAGGGCTAACGCGGGTGTAAAACATAAGTAACGCCTATATAATATATCATATATACTATATACAGTATTTATCACAGAACATCAAATGATCACATCACAGATATCGCAGCAGAAGAAACATATGAAATATTGGATATACTAGGACGTCCGTGTTTTCAATACGAGCCAGTATAAAACACGGATTCCACGGTCGCGATGAATAGCCAAGCCCACACCCCTAGACCCCTACGAAAGCGGCAAACAACCCTACCAATTCTAGAGTTAGGAGACCCGGACTCGACTCCTCGAGTTGGTCTCCCACTGGACTCCAGAACCCGGTTACTTGTGCCCTCCTCCTTGGGTCTATCCTAGTGCGGAAAAGTAAATAATATACAAATGGTGACATCTTCCGCAACCTGGAAGTGTCCCAATAAAAGAATATTACATACAAGTTTTTACATGAATGAAAATGAAAAACACTCATCTCACATAAAAAAAAACCCGTCTATTGAAACACGACGATCCAATATAACATATCCAGCAACACATAACATCACATGTCATCAACGTAAGTAAACATGCGTATCCCAATTGTCGTTGACATATAGCAACGAAACCGGCGATATCACATATTACACTTACGGTCACAGAAAAAAAAGTGTAAAACTATAACAGTTGGAATCCGCATTCTTCTCAGACATCGCATGCCTGACCAAATGAATTCCTTAGACATCACATGCCTAACAATTATAAACCCCGCATTTTAGTCTCATTATCGAAAACACTTTTCATTATCTAGTCGGGCAATTCAACAAGATTCCCGATAATCTGATCGAATGCTCGTCGCAAACATTAGTAGACGGCCGCACCCCCGATACCGTCGACGAAGTGCACCAAGGCGGAACAGCGCTACCGCGAGCACCCCAACGGATGCTTTCAGCGACGGGGTTCTCCTACAGTCACTTGGTAGGGGCTATGGGGTATGGCTGTCTATTAAGTTTATCCGGCGAGTATCCGCGTACGCAACGTGATTGCGACAGACTTTTGATTGTAAGTCCATGCTACCTCTCCCGGTACTTACGGGCATGCGGAAATTGCTAAAAAAACGATGTTTATAGATGTGGTAACATGGACCTATAACCCGGATCTTGGTTAAACATCTAACTAACAACCTAACTACAAGTTTCTAACTACTCGGTTAGGGGGTTATACCTTGCTTGTCTTGAACTCCTTCGTCTTCAAGCTCCGATGGTGGTCCGGATTGGCTTCTTCCCGTCGTCTCCGTACGCCGAAGATAGATCCACCTGAAAGCTCCAACCTTTGGCTCCTTCTTCGTTCTTTGAAGAAACTAGTTCACTCGGTTTGCTAAACCTTATGAACTAGAGTGAGTAGAGAAGAGTTTGTATGGGATTTTATCTATGGTTCTTGATTCTCAACTCATGAGACAAGAGAACCATAGAGTCAAGAGAGGGAGCAAGAGGAAGAGGGTGAGAGCAAAAAACAAGAGAGAGAATGAGCAAGAAAGAATGAGCAACTCTTTTGTCTTCCACCCTCTCATAATCCAAAGTCATCATAACTCATTATACCAAATCAAGTGTTATGTGATGGTTGCAGTAACCATAACCATATCATTTCATGCACTCATTTTGCACAAATGAGTAAGCAAGCAAAAGTCTTTGCCATGAAATGATGGCTATGGTTATCATGATGGTCAACTAGTCAAGCCTAGTCAACCGGTCAACAAAGTCAACAAGTCAACAAAAGTCAACAAGTCAACAAAGTCAACAAAAGTCAACAACCATGTCACCATAATACTTAATTAATATAATAGTTAATCACATATCATATTCTCATTAGGGTTGAGCAAAAAGTCAAATAGTCAACGGTCAACTGTCAACAACCCTAATGAGAATCCGCTGCCTCTGTCTCCCTGTCAACTGTGCATACACACCCGCATCCGCGTTCCGAGGAACACGAATGCAAACTGGATAAATCCAATCCCAAAAGGTACACTAGGATCTGGCTTAAACCAAAGCCCGCTAGTGTAAACTTTCCGGACACTGTACGTGCACAAGTGCACGGATGTGACCGAACCCTGTCGCAAAACCATGCGACCTGTCGCAAAACCATGCGACCTCTACTCTTTTGCCTAAAGGAGAAAAGCTTTCTGTGTGGGACTCTAAAGACTCGACACTACGCTGGCAGTGGGTTTAACCACAGACCGCAAGCGGCACTAGCTGTGCGTAACGGTCCCCAGGTAATGCCGACAAGAAGACCGACGAGGCGAAACCCATCTGAACTCCTACTGAGCATGAGTGTGACATTCTCGATACAGTCCTGTCTGTTCGTCTGATACATCGCATGGCGGGCCTAGGGGGCGGTAAACGTCAGTCCCCCAATAGCGGTACAAGTCGTGCCGGAGCGAAGCCCAAAACACCCTGAGATAACACTGGAAGCCTACCAGTATATCTCGTTTGCCCTGGCCAGGGACTACTCGTGTAATGGCTCTCCTAGACACAGCGCGATGTCAACCCCCAATACCGGGAGAGACGAATCCTGTCTAACTGTCACTGCCTCCAAGTGCTTCGGGACTGCACCCAACCACTACCTGTTTGCACGACTCCTTTGAGCCATGGTAGGGTAGTGATCAAAGTACAGTGGGAACACACTCGAGGCGAAGTGACAGTGTCAAGTCAGCGGACTAAGCTGTACTCATGTCACCTGGGAACTGATAACTGACGATAGGCATAATACCAACTAGTCAGTTCCCGACGAGTCCTGTCCAGTATACCCGTAACCTAACGAGCACCCGCATACTATCTCAAGTACGACGTACTGACGGCTGTGGGACAGACCGTCTCCCACACTGGGATGAGAAGCGCATGCGCTAGTCTACTCCGGAGTATCGATGCCCTGTCTCGATAGTCCTGCGGCCAGGGACCTGCATAAGGATGTGCTTATAGATTACCCAGCCCCACTAGTGTGACGGCCATCACATCGCTGGTAATCAAGCAAAGATCCTAAGGGCTCCACTAATGTGTATAGGCGATATACAAAAATAAACACATGTACACATTGAAGTAGAAACAAACCAAGTAGCATACTACTATTTTGAGCAAGATTGTATATACAAGGTGAATATCCCAAGCTTCCATTAAGTAATATACAAACTAGTATGATACAGTAATGGCCTCTAGGGCATATACACTAACAATCTCCCACTTGCACTAAGGCCATGTACTGGCGTATCGAAGACCTATCATCTCGATCAGCCGCTCGAACTGAGTCTGGGGCAGGGCCTTGGTGAATGGATCTGCAGTGTTATCTTCTGAAGCGACTCTCCGAACCTCGATCTCCTGGCGATCCACGATCTCCCTGATCAGGTGATACCGCCTCAAGATGTGCCTGGATCTTTGATGGGACCTGGGTTCCTTCGCTAAAGCTATAGCCCCGTTGTTGTCGCAATACAGAGGTATTGGATCAGCAATGGACGGAACCACCTGAAGTTCTTTCAAGAACTTCCTCATCCAGACAGCTTCTTTTGCGGCATCAGATGCAGCGATGTATTCCGCTTCCATCGTCGAGTCTGCAACGGTTTCTTGTTTGGAACTCTTCCAACACACCGCCCCTCCATTGAGGGTAAAGACAAAACCCGACATGGACTTGGAATCATCCTTGTCACTCTGGAAGCTGGAGTCAGCAAAGGCCTCGATCTGGAGGTCTTTTCCGCCATACACCAAGAATATCTCCTTAGTCCTTCTCAGGTACTTGAGAATGTTCTTTACCGCTATCCAGTGTTTCTCCCCGGGGTTTGACTGATACCGGCTTACCACACTCAGTGCATAAGCTACATCCGGTCTGGTACACAACATCGCATACATTATAGAGCCTACCGCAGAAGCGTAGGGTATAATAGACATGCGATCCCTCTCCAAATCAGTCTTGGGAGACATCTCTTTAGAAGAGGTGATCCCGTGACAAGCCGGTAGGTTACCGCGCTTGGAATCTTCCATACTGAATCTTTTCAGAACGGTGTCGATGTACCTGGACTGTGAAAGTCCTAATATCCTCTTGGATCTATCACGATGGATCCGGATCCCCAGGATGTATGAGGCATCACCCAGGTCTTTCATGGAGAACCTGTGTGACAAGAACCCCTTGACAGATTGTAGCATAGGAATGTCATTTCCTATTAAGAGAATGTCATCCACGTATAAAACGAGGAATACTACAGTTCTCGCTACAAATCTACTATAGATGCATGGTTCATCTGGATTTTTGATAAAGCCAAATTCTTTGACCGTCTCATCAAAGCAGATGTTCCAACTCCGCGATGCCTGCTTTAGTCCATAGATGGACTTAAGCAACTTGCACACCTTTCCGCTGCTCCCACTCTGAATGAAACCCTCTGGCTGGTCCATATAGACACACTCCTCTAAATTTCCATTTAGAAAAGCTGTCTTTACGTCCATCTGCCAAATCTCATAATCGTGGAAGGCAGCAATGGCAAGAAGGATCCGAATGGATTTCAGCATGGCTACTGGAGAAAAGGTTTCGTCATAGTCCAAGCCAGATCTTTGACGAAAACCCTTTGCTACCAGCCTAGCTTTATAGGTCTCAACCTGCCCATCTACACCAATCTTCCTTTTGAAGATCCACTTGCATCCTACGGGTTTTACCCCGTCTGAAGCAATGTCCAACGTCCATACCTTGTTGGTGTACATGGACTCCATTTCGGTCCGCATTGCATCCAGCCATTTTACTGAGTCAACGCTCTGAACGGCCTGCTGGAAGCTAGTAGGCTCATCATAATCTATGATGCAATCCTCTCTATCCCCGTCTATGAGAAAACCGTAGTATCTCTCGGACGGATGAGACTGCCTGCTACTTCTGCGGAGCGGCGTAGGAATGTCCTGTTCTTTTGAACCTTCTGGTTCCACTAAGCTTTCAGTAATAGTCTGTGGTTCTGGAACTTCTTCCAGTTCTATTGTGCTCCCACTTATCTGGGTTTCCAAAAACTCAGTTTCCAAGAAGCGGGCATGCTGAGAAACAAAAACCTTTTGTTCCTCAGCAGAATAGAAAAGATACCCCCTGGAGTTCCTTGGGTATCCCACAAACTTACACTGTACTGAACGCGCCTCAAGCTTGTCCGCATGCTGCTTTTTTACAAAAGCTGGACATCCCCATACCTTAAGATACTTCAGACAGGGTTTCTTCTCAGTCCACATCTGATATGGGGTGGTAGGCACAGTCTTGGTGGGAGCCTTGTTCAAGAGATACGCAGCTGCTTCTAGTGCATATCCCCAGAATGATCGCGGTAACTCAGCGTTACTCATCAAGGACCACACCATATCCAATAGGGTTCGGTTCCGTCTCTCCAATACACCATTATGTTGCGGAGTGTATGGAGGAGTAAGCTGAGAGAGAATACCATTCTCTTTTAAGTAATTCAGGAATTCGGCACTTAAGTATTCTCCACCTCGATCCGATCTTAGAATCTTGATACTTTTGCCGGTTTGTTTCTCTACTTCATTCTTATACTCCTGGAATTTTCCAAAGGCTTCGGACTTATGTTTCATTAAGAAGACATAACCGTACCTTGAGAAGTCATCCGTAAAAGTAATGAAGTAAGAATAACCGCTTCGCGCATGTGTAGACATTGGACCGCACACGTCACTGTGTACGAGTCCCAAGAGCTAGCTCGCTCTTACTCCATGTCCAGTAAACGGAGTCTTTGTCATCTTTCCTTTGAGACAGGATTGACAAGTGGCATACGACTGATATTCGAACGCATTCAAATACCCTTCTGTATGTAACTTCGTCAACCTTCTCTCATTGATGTGACCCAGTCTACAATGCCACAAGAAAGTCTGATTTATTTCTGGAGACTTTCTTTTGTGTGTATTCTGGACATTGAAAATCTGTGGTTGGTTTAATACGTATATACCATTACTCAGTGTACCTGACCCAATCAGAACTTGATTAAGGTGAATGTTTACAACATTGCTTACAAACGCAAATTCATAACCTTCTTTAGAAACTAAAGATACATAAATGATATTACAAGTTGCGTTGGGTATAAAAAAGCAATTACGCAAAACCAAAACATGTCCATCTGACATTCCCAGGTGATAGTCCCCCACGGCTTTAGCATCCATGCTAGCTCCGTTTGCAACTCTGAGGGTCATGTCACCTGCCTTCAAAACCCTACGGTTTCTTAACGCCTGCAAAGAATTACAGATATGAGATCCTGATCCGGTATCCAATACCCAGGAAGTAGAGTTTATTGAAAGACAGTTATCAATAACATACACACCTGAAGCTGAAGCTGCAACCTGCTTCAATTCCTGTGTTCTGGCCTTCCAGGCCCTGCAATCATTCTTCCAGTGTCCTTTCTTATGACAATAGAAGCATTCTTCCTTATCCACAAGCTTCCCCGCTATCTTTGTTGCTTTAGCTTTTCCCTTCGTATCCACTTTACTAACACCGCCCCTTGGTTTGGCGGGGGCTTTCTTCTTCTTTCCCTTGGCTTTCGCCTTGGACCTAGAAGAAGATGATCCTCCTACAAACAAAGTGGATGTTTCCCTACCTTTCTGTAGGGTGCCCTCTGCGCTCCTCAGCATGTTGAGGAGCTCTGAAAGTTCAACCTCTTTTTCTTGTAAGTTGAAGTTCAGTATGAACTGGACGTAAGTGGAAGGAAGGGACTGGAGAACTATGTCCGTATAGAGTTCACTCTCCAATGTGGTCCCTAGGTCCGCGAGCTCCTCAATGTAGCCGATCATTTTTAGCACGTGCTCGGCTACTGATGATCCGACGGCCATCTTTGCCGAAAATAACTTTTTCGACGCTTCGTATCTTGCGATACGAGATTGCTCTCCATACAGTTCTTTTGTATGGAGAAATATGGATTCAAGGTCCATATTCTCGTGCCTCCTCTGATGTTCGTTGTCCATCGAGGCAAGTACGAGGCACTTGGCCTTCGCACTATCAATCTCCCAAGTCTTGCGGATTTCCTTATCCGCGATGCTGGAAGTGGGACCAGGGACAAGGGGAGCTTTGGTGGTAAGAAGATACCCCAGCTTGTCGTAAGTGATTGCCATCTTGACATTACTGAGCCAATCTTTGTAGTTTGGCCCTGTCAGTATGTTTTTATCTAGAAGTAACTTAAGTCCAGTCATTTCAATTGGTCGCTGCAATTAGGAGAGAGAAGAAGAAACACTTAGCATGATGCTCTTGCAAGTTTAGAGTGGTTTTTAGTTTGTCTAAACAGGATGGCTCCCACTGTTTCTCGAATCCCTCCTCAAACCATAAAAGAAGAATTAGTCGGGATCAATCCCACCGCACAATACTTGCTTAACCGTTCAGCCAGGCCGGTGTCGGTACTTCGAGGGAGGTTTTCCAACGCTTTCGCGAAGTTCCTTAATTAAAGAACCTCTTTTCCCTGGGGGCGTAGCCCCGCTAACACCTTTCTAGGCACCTACTAGGTTTATAGCATTGATCGTTAAGTGAGAAATTTCCCGAGGAGTAGCATATACTCACAGTAGGATCGGGATCCAAATATCATCGCGTGACGAAACTGAAGGAATCCTACCAGAATCATCACACTCCAAATGGTATGCAAATCTAGCAAGTTTCAGTACTTATGAAACTCCCGATGTGGATTTTTTTTGCCCCATGCTCTTATGACCTTGACGAAGGTCAACAAATCATAAGTCACATGTCAAGTTCTTCCCGTCATTTTCCAGGTTAATTTGAATCCACCCGTATATACCCTTGATGAAGGTCAACAAGGTAATGCGAATGTCCCAAACCAACGCATCTATCTATGCTACATATGAATACCCAACAGCTACCAATCACTATGCCTTGACGAAGGTCAACAAACACAGCTTGAATACTATTGAATATTCATACGAAACGACGGAGGGCTATGAATGGTTTTGGCGAAACCGTGAACATAGTGAACTTGATATAGTCGATGGAACGAGATAGCTTTTAAAAGGAGTGGCTCAAGCTCCGCATTTAAAAGTTGGTTTTGAAAAGAACCGAGTGGTTTTTCGAAAGTGTTCCAACGACTTTAACTTGGTTTATTATCTTGCATTAGTTCTTTTAATGCGTGATATTCTTGCATTAGTTCTTTTAATGCGTCCCATCATTTAATCCTACCATTGCAGAAAACAACCAAAATATGACGTACGCTTATGCCATTCGCATTCGCCACTGGGCCCCGTCATTACCCGTTAGGTTACTTAACTAACGACAGAGCGGGGGCTGGGCTAGCGCGTCTGTAAAACATAAGCAACGCCTAAATAATATCATATATAGATATACTGCAATGATAAACATTTCAGATCACAGATGAATACATTGGATATACTAGGAATCTGTAATTCGTACGAGCCTGTAACGAAAGACAGATTACACGGTCGCGGTGAATAGCCAATACCCCACCCAAGACCCCTACGGATGCGGCAAACTACCCGCCAAGTACCCGAAGCGTAGCAACCTCCCTCATCTCCATGAGTAGGCCACTCGACACTTCGGCATACCCGGTAGTTTGTGCACCCCCTCCATGGGTCTATCCTAGGAGCAAAAACAGTAAAAAGAAATTATACAATGACGGCTACAACCCCGACCCGGTTGTGCGGCCATACAAATAATTATTATATCAATTTACAAATTTACATGAATTGAAAGAAAAGAAAACTCTCGTCTCACAACCCCCGGCTATTCACCCGCGACAATCCAACATATTCATATACACATTCCAGCAACATTACAGATCACAGATTTGTATAACCCCCACTAATCGACATATAGCGATTAGTAGACGTTCGATACAAATATCACATTACAGAAAAACCCGTTAGCTTAAGTCTTTTAGAAGTTCGATAAAAAATACGGATTTTCGGGACCCCAAAAATAAAATTTTCGTTCTGGAAAATCTGGCCTGAAAATACATATACCAAAATTCCCAAAATACCCCCAGAATAACACTGCACCAAAAATGGACCTCGGCCGAGTGAACTCGGCCGCGGATCCGCGGCGGGAGCGTGCTCCCGCCGCGTTTCCGCGGCGCTTTGACGCGATCGTTGGACCAATTTTGGTGGGTGTTCACACAAAAGCCTGAGCCGATTTTAGGTGTGAAAATAATCAACTTTTGAACAGTATAAAAATCGACAGAAACTTCGAATTTTGGGGTTCGTTTTCGGGACTTTTTCTTTGATCGATCATCTAGTTACTTGCTAACATGTTAGATAGAGTTTAACTAGGCTCTAATACCACTGTAAGTCCATGCTACCTCTCCCGGTACTTTCGGGCATGCGGA
Organism: Agapanthus africanus; assembly: GCA_030015575.1. Lineage (NCBI taxonomy): Eukaryota > Viridiplantae > Streptophyta > Magnoliopsida > Asparagales > Amaryllidaceae > Agapanthus > Agapanthus africanus. The sequence continues at coordinate 212,780,250 of JASDDO010000022.1, forward strand.
AATTGCTAAAAAAAACGATTTTTATAGATGTGGTAACATGGACCTATAACCCGGATCTTGGTTAAACATCTAACTAACAACCTAACTACGAGTTTCTAACTACTCGGTTAGGGGGTTATACCTTGCTTGTCTTGAACTCCTTCGTCTTCAAGCTCCGATGGTGGTCCGGATTGGCTTCTTCCCGTCGTCTCCGTACGCCGAAGATAGATCCACCTGAAAGCTCCAACCTTTGGCTCCTTCTTCGTTCTTTGAAGAAACTAGTTCACTCGGTTTGCTAAACCTTGTGAACTAGAGTGAGTAGAGAAGAGCTTGTATGGGATTTTATCTATGGTTCTTAATTCTCAACTCATGAGACAAGAGAACCATAGAGTCAAGAGAGGGAGCAAGAGGAAGAGGGTGAGAGCAAAAAACAAGAGAGAGAATGAGCAAGAAAGAATGAGCAACTCTTTTGTCTTCCACCCTCTCATAATCCAAAGTCATCATAACTCATTATACCAAATCAAGTGTTATGTGATGGTTGAAGTAACCATAACCATATCATTTCATGCACTCATTTTGCACAAATGAGCAAGCAAGCAAAAGTCTTTGCCATGAAATGATGGCTATGGTTATCATGATGGTCAACTAGTTAAGCCTAGTCAACCGGTCAACAAAGTCAACAAGTCAACAAAAGTCAACAAGTCAACAAAGTCAACAAAAGTCAACAACCATGTCACCATAATACTTAATTAATATAATAGTTAATCACATATCATATTCTCATTAGGGTTGAGCAAAAAGTCAAATAGTCAACGGTCAACTGTCAACAACCCTAATGAGAATCCGCTGCCTCTGTCTCCCTGTCAACTGTGCATACACACCCGCATCCGCGTTCCGAGGAACACGAATGCAAACTGGATAAATCCAATCCCAAAAGGTACACTAGGATCTGGCTTAAACCAAAGCCCGCTAGTGTAAACTGTCCGGACACTGTACGTGCACAAGTGCACGGATGTGACCGAACCCTGTCGCAAAACCATGCGACCTGTCGCAAAACCATGCGACCTCTACTCTTTTGCCTAAAGGCGAAAAGCTTTCTGTGTGGGACTCTAAGGACTCGACACTACGCTGGCAGTGGGTTTAACCACAGACCGCAAGCGGCACTAGCTGTGCGTAACGGTCCCCAGGTAATGCCGACAAGAAGACCGACGAGGCGAAACCCATCTGAACTCCTACTGAGCCTGAGTGTGACATTCTCGATACAGTCCGGTCTGTTCGTCTGATACATCGCATGGCGGGCCTAGGGGGCGGTAAACGTCAGTCCCCCAATAGCGGTACAAGTCGTGCCGGAGCGAAGCCCAAAACACCCTGAGATAACACTGGAAGCCTACCAGTATATCTCGTTTGCCCTGGCCAGGGACTACTCGTGTAATGGCTCTCCTAGACACAGCGCGATGTCAACCCCCAATACCGAGAGAGACGAATCCTGTCTAACCGTCACTGCCTCCAAGTGCTTCGGGACTGCACCCAACCACTACCTGTTTGCACGACTCCTTTGAGCCGTGGTAGGGTAGTGATCAAAGTACAGTGGGAACACACTCGAGGCGAAGTGACAGTGTCAAGTCAGCGGACTAAGCTGTACTCATGTCACCTGGGAACTGATAACTGACGATAGGCATAATACCAACTAGTCAGTTCCCGACGAGTCCTGTCCAGTGTACCCGTAACCTAACGAGCACCCGCATACTATCTCAAGTACGACGTACTGACGGCTGTGGGACAGACCGTCTCCCACACTGGGATGAGAAGCGCATGCGCTAGTCTACTCCGGAGTATCGATGCCCTGTCTCGATAGTCCTGCGACCAGGGACCTGCATAAGGATGTGCTTATAGATTACCCAGCCCCACTAATGTGGCGGCCATCACATCGCTGGTAATCAAGCAAAGATCCTAAGGGCTCCACTAATGTGTATAGGCGATATACAAAAATAAACACATGTACACATTGAAGTAGAAACAAACCAAGTAGCATACTACTATTTTGAGCAAGATTGTATATACAAGGTGAATATCCCAAGCTTCCATTAAGTAATATACAAACTAGTATGATACAGTAATGGCCTCTAGGGCATATACACTAACATTGATCACATCAAAATCCCGTGGCAACCGATCAATCGAGACTAAATTGCTATGTTTAGAACATTCATATTAGTTATCTCATAACTACTTGTGGATTCCAAATATTGTATCACATTACAGATAAATAGAAAATGTTAAACTTTCCGATCGAACATTCAAACACCCAAGTTTTCCCGAAATAGCTCAACTCTTGAAACAAGTTCAAAAACATCCACTTCATGCCACAGTACCAACGGTCCAGCCGTAGAAGGGTCAAGCCAACGCCTCACATGTGGCACGCCGTACTGCCCCAAATCCGAAGGTTCAAAGGGCAGTTCAAGACGGTCACATAATCGAGTTAAGGTTTGTTGTCTTCTAGAGGGTCCATCGCGTTACTTGCACTACTTAGAACGTCTTTAAACTACGGAAAGATCCAACACTTGGAAATTTCCCGGCAAGGGAAAAATTGGGTATTTTTATCCAGTCGAACTTTTTAACATATTCTAAATTATCCGGAAAAACACAGACAAAGTTAAAGATTCTGATCGAATCGTCGAACTCCCAATACAACCCAGAAAACTCAACACTTGAGTATACAATAAAAATTTCCAGAAGATTCAGTAAACTAATAAGGAAGTTACTGTGCATAAATAAAGTGTCAATGTCACTGAACGGCCGCGGAACCGCCGCACGAGCTATGCTCGTGCCGCGTTTCCGCGGCGCTTTGATCGAATTAGCGACTCGTTTTGCACAGTAACTCTTAAAAAAGCCTGCTGATTTTTCTGCATATTTTTAATTTGGAAAAATCCACATTTTCAAAAAATGTACAGAGAAGGGTTTGAGTTAGGGTTTCGGGGTTCGATCGGATTTCTAACATCGTCTACACATTGCCTAAGGCTCTAGCTAGGCTCTGATACCACTGTAGGGTTCCTAGGCACACTCAAGAGGTTCCACAAGGCATCAACCATGCCAAATTAAAATTTTACGGTGCCGAGAAACCCTAATATAGATCGTTAACTAGAAGTAAAGGCAAAAAGCGAGCAAGCAAAAAACTTTGGTAATAAGTGATAGGGATTACAACCTTTGTAGATCCGGTCCACCGCTTCTTTAGCTCCGTGTTGACGTCCCTCCGCTGCAATCACCGGGTCCCGGACTCTAGCGATGGTTTCGTCGGAGAAATGATCGGGCTAGGTCATTGACTTCGAGGCCGAAGATGATCTACGTCGGGGAGACTCAAACTCAAGCTATTCCTTCACTTGGTCAAAAGCTTTATGAAGAGAACACCCTATACTACATGGCAAGTGGTAGAGGATGAAGAAATAGGAAGTGGGTTCACTTTAGAATTGGATTTCTCACTCTTTTTCTCATGATGCCATTGGAGCTAGCAAGCTTTTTCAAGCTTGATGAAGATGAAGAAGAAGAAAGAATGATATCCATTAAAAGAATAATATGAACACTTATCCTTTTAATCATGGCACCATGTTTGAGTTAAGCCCTCATGCTTAACTCATGTAGAGAATTAACCATAGCATAAGGTTAAGGGTTGGGTTAGCTAATATCTTAAACAAATGACAAAAGAGTTGACTTTGTCAATGTTCATCAAGCTTCATGAAGCTTGATAACTTTGACCAAAGTCACACTCTTTTGTTATATGTTAAGTTAAATAGTAAACCCTAATCTAACCTTGATATGGTTCAAGTCTCATACACTTAACTTGTTTGTATCATCAAGCATGATACAAACATGTACACTTGCATATATCACATATAAACAATGTACACTTTCAAGTGAGAAAATCAATCTTAAGTGAACCAATACTAGTTAATGTAAAGTAATATATCAAATATATAATTATACATTAAATCATTAAATCAATACTTGATTTAACGATCCGGACATATCGCATATAACCGACTAATATCATGTGTATCATTGTATCGAATCAACACTTGATTCGGTAACCCGACTATATCACATATAACCGACCGATGATACAAATCGCGAGAATATAATACAGTATCACATACTGGTATTATTCTTGGTCCCGCACATATCTCATATGCGCTCCTATTTCGTTTCGCTTGAGCCAGGAAACCCCTGTGTAGCACTCTAAAGACTCGACAATACGCCGGCAGTAGGTGATGATCATATCAAACACCCACAAACCGCAAGCGGTCTGCTAAACGTAACGGCCACCCGGGTATTGAGCGATCAGAAGATCAACGAGCAAGCCCGCTCACACTCCAGTGAATCCAAGGAGTAACACTACCGTACAGTCCGGTCTGTTCTTCTGATATGTCGCATATCTCGTCTAGGGGTGGTAAACGTCAGACCCCAATAACTCGATAAGTCGTGTCGATATGAGGCTCATAACGGGTCGAGAAACTACTGGTAACACTTACCAGTACATCCCTAAAACAGCCTTGGCCAAGGACTTCCTGTTATAGCCAATCGAGCACTGCGCAACATCAACTCCCTATACCGGGAGAGACGAAACCCCTCCTATCGCTCATTGCCTCCATGTGATTCGGGACTGTACCCAAAAACCACCTTTTTGCACGCCCTCTTGGACGTGGTATGATGGAAATCAAAGCACAGTGGGAATCACACAAGACTCTATGACGATCTCGGGTCTACAGACTAACCTGTACCAGTGTCACCAGAGAACTTCCATCTGACGTAAGGTATAATACCATCTGGGAGTTCTCGGCGAGTCCGTCCAGTGTACCCAGTCTCCACTGAGCACCCGTATATCATCTCTGATGTCAAACACCAATGGATATGTGATCATCCTGAAGGTGCACGGCGGCGCCCCGGCCGTCAATCCGACGCCGGAATGCGGAAGCGGTGAAAAACTTTAATTTTGCGGACTTAGCAAACCGGCACCCCCGCACACTAAACATCCGGATCGTAACCATTAACAAGTCTAAGCTACTAACAAGAAAGGGAAGAGAGATATACCGACAGATCCGAGTCCTCCGGTCTTCTCGTCGTCGTCCCGATCTCTTGCGGAGTGTCCCGTCTCCTCCTCGTCGCCGGAAGTGCACCACATCGCCTACTTCTTTTACGGGCTCCCACCTCAATGCCGAGGCAACTCGGGCACGAAGCTGGCTAGTCGACGTGCCCAAGATTCGCTGTAGAATATTGTGTAGGACTCAAGTCTCACTTTGGGGTTCATGGAGATGCCACTTGGGTAGAGGGATGATACAAGAAGTATATGGAGGAGCTTGGAGAATTTTGGTGTATGAAATGAACAACAATTCCCCACTCCAATTTTTGGACAGCCCCTACAAGTTTTGGCCGGCCATCTTTTTGGTGGGGATTGGAATGAGAGAGTGCAAGGTGATTGAATGAGATAGATCACACCATAATGCAAGAGGGAAACAAAAGCCATCATGAAAAGAACATGATCACTAACACCAAAACCACACTCAACATACTAATCATCAACAACCATGATGCTTACAAAGTCAAGCCATCATGAAGTGATCAAGTCAAAAAGGTCAAGGTATGGTGCTCATCATGAAAGCCATCATGATGCAACAAGATGCAAAGAACCCCCTCCACTAATGCCTATTTGCAACAGTGCAAATAAACCCTCCTCCACCAATCTTCGGCCAATGAACGATACAAAGGAAATTGGCCGAAACGGAAAGCAAACTGGCAACTCCAGAAAACTGGTCCCGTAATAAATTACAGGAAAACCCCGATACTGTGCATACACACCCGCATCTGTATTTCGACCGAAATACAAAATGCAATGAGAAAAAGTCTACACTGTACTATACTAGGATCCGGCTTAAACCAAAGCCGGCTAGTAATATCTGTTCGATCCTGATCAGTGCAATACCGCACGTATCTGATCGAACCCTGCCATATTACCATACGGCCTATAGTACAAACTGTTTGATCCTGATCCGTGCAATACCGCATGTATCTGATCGGACCTTGCCATATCTCCATACGGCCTCTACAACCTTTCGCCCGAAAGCTGAGTAACTGAATGTGGGGAACTCTAAAGACTCGTCAACATCTTGGTTGTGGATTTAACCACTAGCACGTCAGAGGTATAAGCCAATACGTAACGGGCTACCAGGTATTGACTAAAAGGGACGTCCGTGAGCGAACTCAGCCCGACAACCCTACTGAGCCTGTCAGTGACAATATCCGTACAGTCCGGTCCGTTCGTCTATGAGCATCGCATGGCGGGCCTAGGGGGTTGGTAAAAGTCAGACCCCCAAAAGCGGTACAAGTCGTGTCGGAGTGTAGCCCAGAACACCCTGAGATACTACTGGAATACCTACCAGTAAATCTCCTTGCCTCGACCGAGGGCTTCGTGTAATGGCTCTCCTAGACACAGCACGACCTCACCCCCAATACCGGGAGAGACGAACCCCTGAAGATACGCTCACTGCCTCCATGTGGCTCGGGACTGTACCCAACTAAAACCTGTTTGCACGACTCCTTTGAGCCGTGGTAGGGTAGTAATCAAAGTACAGTGGGAACTCACACGAGACAAATGACGATCCCCAGGTCGATGAACTAACCTGCACACATGTCACCAGGGAACTGCCATCTGACGTCTGGTATATGACCAACTAGCATGTTCCCGGCGAGTCCTGTCCGGTGTACTCATAACCCAATGAGCACCTGTATACATCTTAGGTGATCCAACTGACACCAGTGGCTTGTGAGACCGGCCACCGCCCCTCGTCGGGGTCTCGACTGTATACACTAGTCTACTATGGAGTATCGATGCCCTGTCTCGAAACTCACACGACTAGGGACCATTTCAGGATATGCTTATAGACCCCAGCTCCCACTTATATGATCGCCCTCATACTGCTGGTGGTCAAGCAAAAATCCTAGGGGCTTTATCAACGTGTAATAGCGACGTGTCAGGTCACCTAAAACAGTACACGATGATAAAGGTAAACCAGATAGCATACTATCATCTCGAGTAAGACTGTCCTACCGGGATAGGTCCTCCATCAATCATTGCAATCACGTACCTGTGATCCAATAATTGACTCTGAGGGCATTATCTCCAACACATCCATCGCCCATCTGTATGGGTCGAGAAGGTACACGCTAGTCTACTCTGGTATATCGATGCCCCATCTCGATACACCCACGACTAGGGACTTTGAAGGATGTACTTATGGACTACCATGTCCCCACTAGTATGATCCGCATCATAGTCCAGGTAGTCAAGTACACATCCTAAGGGCTTTACCAACATGTAACAGAGAGACAATCAGTGTACACGTTAAGGTAAAGAGTAACCAGATAGCATACTATCATATCGAGCAAGAAAGTCATCCCTATATATGTCCAATCATCCACTACAATATGCATCCTATGTATAGTAATGGCCTCTAGGGCATACATATAACTAACAACTTATCAGTAAATCTTAACAGCCCTGGCCAGGGATTTACTGATATAGCCAATCGAGCACAGCGCAACATTAACCCCCAATACCGGGAGAGACAAAACCCTTCCTATCGCTCATTTCCTCCACATGTCTCGGGACTGTACCCAAAAGCCACCTGTTTGCATGACTCAGCAGAGCCATGGTAGGGTGAAAATCAAAGCACAGTGGGAGAACACATGAGACTCTATGACGATCTCGGGTCTTCAGACTAACCTGTACTAGTGTCACCTGAGAACTGCTATCCGACGATAGATATAATACCATATAGGAGTTCTCGGCGAGTCCGTCCAGTGTACCCAGTCTCCACTGAGCACCCGCATATGATCTTGATATTAAACATCAATGGATATGGGAATATCTATCGCCCATCATATGGGTCTAGTATCATATACGCTAGTCTACTCTGGAATATCGATGCCCCGTCTCGATACACCCATGACTAGGGACATTTCAGGATATGCTTATAAACTACACATGTCCCACCAGTATGATCTGCATCATAATCACAGTAGTCAAGCAAATATCCTCAGGGCTTTATCAACATGTACAAATAAATAAAAGAATGATCAAGTGAATATGTCAGATAAAGAGTAACCAGATAGCATACTATCATGTCGAGCAAGAAAGTCTCCTGAACACACACACACACACACACACACATGTAAAATACATCCACTATCATATAATGGCCTCTAGGGCATACATATATCCTACATCTACATCATTTCGTCCGAAGCAGGAAAACCCTCTGCGTAGGACTCTAAAGGCTCGACAGTACGCCGGCAGTGAGTTACGGGATAAATCCATAACCACAAGCACGTCAGCGGCACTAGCTGTACGTAACGGCTACCCGGGTACTAGTCGAAAAGGAAGGCTGAAGAGCAAACTCATCCGGATCCCTACTGAGCCTATTCGTGACAATATCCGTACAGTCCGGTCTTTTCGTTTAAGAGTATCGCATACCGGGTCTAGGGGGTGGTAAACGTCAGACCCTAATAACCCGATAATTCGTGCTAATGCGGCTCAGGAACAATCCGGGAAACTACTGATCAACCTATCTGTAAATCCCAACTGCCTTGGCCAAGGTCTTATTGTCCTGGCCAATCGAACAAGGTGCGATATCGACTCCCAATACCTGGAGAGACGAATCCCTGACAATCACTCACTTCGTCCATGTGGCTCGGGACTGTACCCAACCAAAACCTGTTTGCATGACTCAGTAGAGCCGTGGTAGGGTAGTGATCAAAGCACAGTGGGAACTTACACGAGACAAATGACGATCTCAGGTCCAAAGACTAACATGTATACATGTCACATGAGAATCGCTATCTGACGATAGGTATACTACCATCTAGAGCTTATCAATGAGTTCGTCCAGTGTACTCACCCCCAGTGAGCACCCGTATACAATCTTAGGTGATCACACGAATGGTTGTGGGACCAACCACCGCCCCTCGTCGAGGTCTAGAAACGTATACGCAAGTCTACTCTGGAGTATTGATTCCCGATCTCGATACTCCTCCGACTTGGGACAGTTAAGGATGTGCTTATAGACTATCCAGCTCCTACAAGTATGATCTCCATCATAACGCAGGTAGTCAAGCAAGATCCTACGGGCTTTATCAACATGTGGTCGACATATATAACATATGCACATGTTAAGATAAAGTCAAACCATAATAGTATACTACTGTATCGAGTCTTTATTAATATGTGCAAGCAACATAAAGTATCATAAGAAAGAAATACACATATCCTGATAAAGATAACTCAAATAATATACTATATAACTGAGCAAGATTGTCATGTACATACATATCCCTAGCATCCACATCTATACATATACAATAGTAGCCTCTAGGGCATACATAGTCAACAATATCCCACTTGCACTAAAGGCCAGTAATTGGCGTATCGAATACCCAACGTCTGCACTAAGGCCAGCTGCTGGCGTACCGCATACCCAACATCTCAAAAAGTCTCTCCAACTGCGCATGAGGGAGGTCCTTTGTAAATGGATCCGCCGTGTTCTCTTTTGTATCCACTCTCCGGACCTCGATCTCCTGGCGATCTATGATCTCCCTGATCAGGTGATACCGCCTTAAGATGTGTCTGGATTTCTGATGGGACCGTGGTTCCTTTGCTAAAGCTATAGCCCCATTGTTATTGCAATACAACGGTATCGGATCAATAATGGATGAAACTACCTGAAGTTCAATAATGAACTTCTTCATCCATACCGCTTTTTTTGGCGGCATCGTTTGCAGCAATGTATTCAGCCTCCATCATTGAGTCTGCGACGGTGTCCTGTTTGGAGCTCCTCCAACACACCGCCCCTCCGTTGAGGATAAACACAAAACCCGAGACAGACTTGCTGTCATCCTTATCACTCTGGAAGCTTGAATCGGTAAAGGACTCGACCTTTAGGTCTCCATTACCGAAAACCAAGAACATCTCCTTAGTCCTTCTCAGGTACTTGAGAATTTTCTTCACTGCTGTCTAGTGGTTCTTACCTGGGTTCGACTGATACCGGCTCACCACGCTAAACGCGTAAGTTACATTTGGTCTTGTACATATCATCACATACATTATAGATCCTTCCGCCGAAGCATATGGAATAGTGCTCATGCGAACCCTCTCCTCATCAGTCTTGGGGGACATATCTTTGGAGAGGGTGATCCGTGCAATGAGAATATATTACCACGCTTGGAATCTTCCATACTAAATCTCTTTAGTACGGTCTCTATGTACCTGGACTGTGAAAGTCCTAATAATCTCCTGGATCTATCTCTGTAGATGTTGATCCCCAGTACGAGGCATCACCTAAGTCCTTCATGGAGAACTTTTGTGACAAGAACAACTTGACTGATTGTAGCATAGGAATATCATTTCCTATCAAAAGAATATCTTCCACTTACAAGACGAGGAATACGACAGTTCCTCCTACAATCTTCTTATAAATACATGGCCCATCCTCGTTCTTGATGAAGTCAAAGTTCTTGACTGTTTCATCAAAACAGATGTTCCAGCTCCACGATACCTGCTTCAATCCATAAATGGATTTGAGCAACTTGCACACATTCCCGCTTCTCCTACTGTCAACAAAACCTTATGGCTGATCCATATAAACGCACTCTTCCAAACTTCCGTTTAGAAAAACCGTTTTTATGTCCATCTGCCAGATTTCAAAGTCATCGAAGGCAACAATGGCAAGTAGGATCCGAATGGATTTGAGTATAGCTACTGGAGAAAATTTTTTGTCATAGTACAATCCTGGTCTTTGATGAAAACCTTTTGCAACAGGTCTAGCCTTATAGGTTTCCACCTGCCTATCCACACCAATTTTCCTTTTGTAGATCCATTTGCATCCAACGGGTTTTACCTCAGGTGGAGCAATTTCCAAGGTCCGCACTTTATTGGCATACATGGACTCCATTTTGGATTGCATAGCATCCAGCCACTTATCAGAGTCCCTACTGATAATGGCCTGCCTAAAAGTAGTAGGATCATCTTCTTCCAAGATGCAATCCTCTCGATCCCCGTCTATGAGAAAAACGTAGTATCTCTCAGGCGGATGAGAAATCCTACTAGCTCTGCGGAGTGGCTGAACCTCGTCCAGGGTTATTGAATTCTCTGGTTCTACCAAATCTTCAGTTATAGTTTGTCCCTCTGGAATTTCTTTCAGTTCTACCGCGCTCTCACTAATTTCTTTTGCAAGAAATTTCCACTCTAAAAAAGTGGCGCGATAAGCAACGAACACTTTCTATTCATCAATGTGGTAGAACAGATATCCTAGAGAATTTTTAGGATATCTCACAAACTTGCATAAAACTGACCGTGTCTGAAGTTTGTCCGGATTTTTTACTTTTACATAGGCCGGACAACCCCAAATCTTAATACGTTCAAGATACAGACTTTTACCACTCCATATTTCATATGGAGTCTTAGGCAATGATTTGGATGGAACCTAATGTTAGTTATATGTATGCCCTAGAGGCCATTACTGTACATACGATGTATATTGTAGTGGATGCTTGGACGTATATAGGGATGACTTTCTTGCTCGACATGATAGTATGCTATCTGGTTACTCTTTATCTTAACATGTACGCTGATTGTCTCTATGTTACATTTTGATAAATCCCTTAGGATGAGTACTTGACTACCAGGATTATGATGCAGATCATACTAGTGGGGATAGTGTAGTCGCTAAGTACATCCTTCAAATGTTCCTAGTCGTTGGTGTATCGAGACAGGGCAACGATATACCAGAGTAGACTAGCGTATAGCTTCTCGACCCATGTAGATGGGCGATGAATGATCCCATATCCATTGGTGTTTGACATCATAGATAGTATACGGGTGATCAGTGGAGACTAGGTACACTGGACGGACTCGCCGAGAACTCCTAGATGGTATTATACCTATCGTCAGATGGCAGTTCTCTGGTGACACTAGTACAGTTTATTCTGTAGACCCGAGATCTTCATAGAGTCTTGTGTGATTCCCACTGTGCTTTGATTTCCACCTTACCACGTTCAAGAGAACGTGCAAAACGGTGGCTTTTGGGTACAGTCCCGATCACATGGAGGCAATGAGCGATAGGAGGGGTTTCGTCTCTCCCGGTATTGGGAGTTGATGTTGCACTGTGCTCGATTGGCTATAACAGGAAGTCCGTGGCCAGGGCTGCTTCAGAGATATACTGGTAAGTGTTATTAGTAGTTTCTCGATCCGTTATGAGCCTCACATCGGCACGACTTATCGAGTTACCGGGGTCTGACGTTTACCACCCCTAGACGAGATATGCAACATATCAGACGAAGAGACCGGAGTGTACGGTAGTGTTACTGATTGGATTCGCAGGAGTGTGAGCAGGCTTGCTTGTTGATCTTCTGATTGCTCAATACCTAGGTGGCCGTTACGTTTAGCAGACCGCTTGCGGCTTGTGGGTGTTTGATATGATCAACCTACTGCCGGTGTATTGACGAGTCTTTAGAGTCCTACACAAGGGTTTCCTGGCTCAAGAGAAACGGAGTAGGAGCACATATGTGATATGTGCGGGACCGAGATTAATAAGATATGTGATACCATATTCTATTCTCGCGATTTGTGACATCGGTCGGTTATATGCGATATAGCCGGGATATCGGATCAAGAGTTGATTCGATAAGTTGTTACATTTGATATTAGTCGGTTATATGTGATATAGCCGGTTTATTAAATCAAGAGTTGATTTGATAATCTAATGTATAATTATATATTTGATATATTAAGTTACATTAACTAATACTTTCTCACTTATGATTTCTTTTCTCACTTGATGTGCACATTGTATATATGTGATATGTATATTTGTGTACATGTTTGTGTCATGCTAGGTTACAAATGCAACATATTTGTATGAGACTAAGACCATGCTAGGGTTAAGTTAGGGTTTATAATTTATTCAAAGTTAAACAAATTAGTAGAGAATTGGTTTAAGGTTCAAAGCTTGTAGAAGCTTGTATGAACCTTTGACTAAGTCCACTCTTTTGTCAAGCTTAGGATATTTGTTAGCCCAACCCTTAACCATAGCCGTTGGTTTATTCTCTGTTAGTTATATGTATGCCCTATAGGCCATTACTGTACATACGATGTATAATGTAGTGGATGCTAGGACATATATAGGGAGGACTTTCTTACTCGACATGATAGTATGCTATCTGGTTGTACTTTATCTTAACATGTACTCGGATTGTCTCTATGTTACATGTTGATAAAGCCCTTAGGATATGTACACAACTACTGGGACTATGATGCGATCATACTAGTGGGGCCACGGTAGTCGACGAGTACATCCTATAACTGTTTCTAGTCGAGGGTGTATCGAGACAGGGCATCGATACACCAGAGTAGACTAGCGTACACGCATCTTGACCCATATGATGGGCGATGGATGATCCCATATCCATCGGTGTTTGACATCAAGGATGGTGTACGGGTGCTCAGTAGAGACTGGATATACTGGACGGACTCGCCGAGAACTCCTAGATGGTATTATACCCCACGTCAGATGGCAGTTCTCCGGTGACACTGGTACAGAGTAGTCTGTTGACCCGAGATCGTCATAGAGTCTTGTGTGATTCCCACTGTGCTTTGATTTCCATCATACCACGTCCAAGAGGGCGTGCAAAAAGGTGGCTTTTGGGTACAGTCCCGAATCACATGGAGGCAATGAGCGATAGGAGGGGATTCGTTTCTCCCGGTATAGGGAGTTGATGTTGTGCTGTGTTCGATTGGCTATAACTGGAAATCCCTGGCCAGGGTTGCTGAGATTTACTGGTAAGTGTTATCAGTAGTTTCTCGAACTGTTATAGACCTCAAATCGACACGACTTATCGAGCTACTGGGGTCTGACGTTTCCCACCCCTAGGCGAGATATGCGACATATCAGACGACGAGACAGGACTGTACGGGAGTGTTACTGATTGGATTCCAAGGAGAATGTACAGGCTTGCTTGTTGATCTTCTGAGCGATCAATACCTGGGTGGCTTTTACATTTAGCTGACCTCTTGCAGCTTGTGGGTGTTTGATATGATCATCACCTACTGCCGGCGTATTGACGATTCTTTAAAGTCCTACACAGAGGTTTCTTGGCTCAGGCAAAACGGAGTAGGGGCACATATGTGATATGTGCGGGACTGAGAACAATACGTGTATGTGATACCGTATTAGATTCTCACGATATGAGATATCGGCCGGGTATATGAGATATAGCCGGGTCATCGGATCAAGTGTTGATTCGGTGAAATGATACATGATATATTAGTCGGTTATATGCGATATAGCCGGATTGTCGGATCAAGTGTTGATTCAATAATTTAATGTATAATTATATATTTGATATATTAAATTACATTAACTCATATAAGCTCACTAAAAGATTCTTTTTCTCACTCGGGTAATACATTGATATATATGCGATATATGTTAATTGTATTATTTTATTTTGTTACAATAAATATTATATATGTGATATATAATATTGTAACATGATATGGTTATTAATGCAACATGTTTTGTGGAGTTTAATTGAGGTTAGGGTTTGGATTAGGGTTAAGTCTTCATGAAGCTTTCAAGAAGCTTCTTGAAGCTTTGACTTTGACTTGGATATTTTGTGATATTTTGTGATATTTGCTTAACCCAACCCAACCCTTTAACCCTAGTTAAATCTCTACAAAGGTTACTTGATCCATGGTTGCCTTTCTAATCTTATCATAACTTTCATTATTCATTACAAAAGGATATTATTCATTCATCTTCTTCTTCCTCTTTGCAAAGCTTTCTTGCTTTGATTTTTGTGATGAAAGTGAGTGAGAATAAGAAAATAATGTTGGAGATAGTGCCCTCAGAGTCAATTATTGGATCACAGGCACGTGATTACAATGATTGATGGAGGACCTATCCCGCTAGGACAGTCTTACTCAAGATGATAGTATGCTATCTGGTTTATCTTTATCATCGTGTACTGCTTTAGGTGACCTGACAGGTCACTATTGCACGTTGATAGAGCCCCTAGGATTCTTGCTTGACCACCAGCAGTATGAGGGCGATCATATACGTGGGAGCTGGTAGTCTATAAGCACATCCTTAAATGGTCCCTAGTCATGGGAGTTTCGAGATAGGGCATCGATACTCCAGAGTAGACTAGTGTGTACATTCGAGACCCCGACGAGGGGCGGTGGCCGGTCTCACAAGCCACTGGTGTCAGTTCGTTCACCTAAGATGTATACAGGTGCTCATTGGGTTATGAGTACACCGGACAGGACTCGCCGGGAACATGCTAGTTGGTCATATACCAGACGTCAGATGGCAGTTCCCTGGTGACATGTGTATAGGTTAGTTCATCGACCTGGAGATCGTCATTTGTCTCGTGTGAGTTCCCACTGTACTTTGATTACTACCCTACCACGGCTCAAAGGAGTCGTGCAAACAGGTTTTAGTTGGGTACAGTCCCGAGCCACATGGAGGCAGTAAGCGCATCTTCAGGGGTTCGTCTCTCCCGGTATTGGGGGTGAGGTCGCGCTGTGTCTAGGAGAGCCATTACACGAAGCCCTCGGCCGAGGCAAGGAGATTTACTGGTAGGTATTCCAGTAGTATCTCAGGGTGTTCTGGGCTACACTCCGACACGACTTGTACCGCTTTTGGGGGTCTGACTTTTACCAACCCCCTAGGCCCGCCATGCGATGCTCATAGACGAACGGACCGGACTGTACGGATATTGTCACTGACAGGCTCAGTAGGGTTGTCAGGATGAGTTCGCTCATCGACGTCCCTTTTAGTCAATACCTGGTAGCCCGTTACGTATTGGCTTATACCTCTGACATGCTAGTGGTTAAATCCACAACCATGGTGTTGACGAGTCTTTAGAGTCCCCCACATTCAGTTACTCAGCTTTCGGGCGAAACGTTGTAGAGGCCGTATGGAGATATGGCAAGGTCCGATCAGATACGTGCGGTATTGCACAGATCAGGATCAGACAGTTTGTACTACAGGCCGTATGGATATATGGCAGGGTTCGATCAGATACGTGCAGTATTGCACGGATCAGGATCGGACGGATAATACTAGCCGGCTTTGGTTTATGCCGGATCCTAGTATAGTACAGTGTAGATTTTGTCTCATTGCATTTGTATTTCGGTCGGAATACAAATGCGGGTGTGTATACACAGTATCGGGGTTTTCCTGTAATTTATTACAGGACCAGTTTTCTGGAGTTGCCAGTTTGCTTTTCGTTTCGACCATTTCCATTGTATCTTTCATTGGCCGAAGATTGGTGGAGGAGGGCTTATTTGCATTTGTGCAAATAAGCAATTGTGGAGGGGGTCTTTGCATTTTGTTGTATCATGATAGCTTTTCCTTGACCTTGACTTCTAGCTTCATCATGCCTTGACTTTTGTAGGACATGATGGTTGATGATGAGTGATGGTTGTTGGTTGTGTGTTGGAATTATTTTGTGATCATTGCCTTTTCATGATAACATTGTTTTTCCTCTTGCATTATTGATTAAGCCACACACTCTCCACTCTCTCACTCTCTTGCTCATTCTTTTTGGTCGGCCATGCATGGGGCTGCCCATGATTATTGGTGTGGGATTTTTGATTCATTTCATGTTGGAAATTCCCACAACACCATCTCCAAAAAGGCTTGTATCATACCTCCACCAAAGGCAAACTCCATAACCCCAAATGAGACATGGTTCTTCACTACACATTCTACAGCAAATCTTGGGCACGTCGACTAGCCAGCTTCGTGCCCGAGTTGCCTCGGCATTGAGGTGGGAGCCCGTAAAAGATGCAGACGATGTGGTGCCCTTCCGGCAAGGAGGCGACGACCGGAGTTTCCGTGGGAGATCGGGACGATGACGAGAAGACCGGAGGACTCGGATCAGCCGGTATATCTCTATTCCCTATCTTGTAGTTAGCTAGGACTAGTTAATGGTTCGATCCGGGTTTTAGTGTGCGGTGGTGCTGGTTTGCTAAGTTCGCAAAATTAAAATTTTTCACCGCTTCCGCATTCCGGCGTCGGATTGACGGCCGGGGCGCCGCCGTGCACTTACAGTGGTATCAGAGCCTCTCCATTAACTTAGTCTAGCTTTGTTTAATGTGTTTGCATTTCCGATCGACCAAAATTCCAAAATCCGCATTTTTGTTCACATCAGTTTTCTGTTGAAATTTTTTGGAGTCGAAAATTTTTTCAGGTTGCAGAAAAGTGATGTAGCCAAACACCCCTTTGGGCCGCGGTTCCGCCGCACTATTTTGGGTTCGCTGCATCAAATTTCTGTAGTATCTTTTTGGGCTGAAAATAGGGGTTTTGGAATAATAACATTGGGCCCAGAATTTCTTGATGTGCTACAGTATTGCTTGGGGGCCCACTTGTTAAAATTTGATCGATTGGAATATTTTAAACACATTATTTCACTGTATTTACATTATATCTGCGACCGTGAATGTCACTTGATCGGTAAATCCAGTCTAACTGCTATAGCCCGGTTAGACGGATTTGCGAACGTGACTTTCATGTTGATGTTCTGTGTTATGCTGTGATACTGCGGATCGGTCGTGGGGGATAGCCTGGATGCAATGCTAGTACAGTTGTGGTTGTATTATGTACATTTGATATTGCGGGGCGAGCGTCCGACATGTGGACTGCCGTCACTGCCTGATTGTATTATTATTTTGGGGCACGGCCTGGTTGCGGTCGATGCACCCGTTGTATGTATATTTTACTTTCTGTACTAGGATTACCCCGCGGAGGAGTGCACGGATAGCCGGGTTCTAGAGGGCAACGGGCCCGCATCTCATGGCATTGAGACGGAGGGGGCTTCACTCTAGGATTGGCGGGCTATTCGCTGCACTCGTAGGGGGTACAGGTTGACCCAGGAGGGGTGCCCAAGTTGCCGGATTCCGTGAAGTGCTGGGTGGTCCATTCACGGTACTGAAGGGGGCTGCCTCGCTTCAGGTTTTGGCGGGTAACTTGCCGCGCCCGTAGGGGTCTAGGATTTCATTGCACAGGCTATCCACACGACCAGGGGAACGTCGGGTTTCAGTAGTGGCTCTGTGAAACCCGGGGATCCCAAATATCTGTTTTGTTCTGTGATGCTGTACATTTCTGTGATGTTGCATTTCTTATCACGCCTTGAGCGAAATATAATATATTGGTATATATATTAGTAGATGTTGTATATGTTTTACATCCGCGCTAGTCCAGTCCCCGCTCTGTCGTTAGTTAGCTAACCTAACGGGTAATGACGGGACCCAGTGGCGAATGCGGATGGCATATACGTACATCATATTATTTTCGTTCTTTGTGGTGTGATCAATTGATGGGACTGCGTTGATTCAGATCAATGCAAGTTAAAAACAAACCTAATCTGATGTTGTTGGAACACTTTTCAAAAAGCTGTTATTGCAAGGGCGTTCTCTTTTGTTTTGCACAGTGATATTCGGTTATGAATATCCAGCACCTCAGTCGACGAGGCAAGGGCCAAGATCCCTTCACCGGGAGTGACCCCTTGGACAGAAGTTTGCGTCAGAGCATTAACTTCACTATAGTCGATTACTTTTTGCTTTGCATCGTGGTATTCATTTGGAATATCCTGCACCCCATTCTACGGGGAAAGAGCCGAGATCCCTTCACCGGGAGTGACCTCTTTAGCAAAGGTTTTCGTCACTATATTTTAAAAAGCTATCCGTTCCTTCAACGATATCAAGTTCTTTACGTTAAAGGTTTTCGCCAGAAACCATTCGTAGCCCTCCATCATTTCAGTTAAATATTCGGTAGTATTCAAGCTATGTATTTTGACCTCACGCCAAGGCATAGTGATTGGTAGCTGCCGGGTATTTATCTGTTGCATAGATAGATGCGTTGGTTTGGGACAGTCGTACTACTATTTTGGCCTACGTCAAGGGTATGTACGGGTGGATTCAAATTAACCTGGATAATGATGGGTAGAACTTGACATGTGACTTATGATATTTTGACCTCACGCCAAGGTCATAAGAGCATGGGGTAAAAATCCACATCGGGAGTTTCTAAAGAAACTGAAACTTGTCAGATATGCGCATACCTTCTGGAGTGTGACACCGTGAGCGGATTCCGTCACGTTATCATGCAATGATAGTTGGATCCCGATTCCCACTGATGAGTTGGTATACTCCTCGGGTGATCCCGACTAATTCTTCTTACAGGTTTGGAGGAGAATTTGACGGTACAGTGGGAGGTTTCCAGATTAGATAAATTAGTAACCATTCTGATCTAGGTTAGAGTGCACGCTGAGTGTTTCTTTTCTCTCTCTCTTTGGCAGCGACCATTGACCCGACCCTAAGACTATGACTCAGTGACCAAGTTGACCGAACCTTCTTAACACTGGCTTTTGGATTGTCAGAGTTGCAAACCTCATTGCCACTCCTACTTTTACCCTTTTCTCCAGGACACCCCGTATTATTACGAACGTCCACTTCCATTGGACAAAACCATCGTATGGTTAGATACGAACTCGAAAGATTTTATTCGAGGATGGTTTCAGGTTCTGGAGAAAACGGATAGGACTATTCAGTTGTCTTTTCCTTTTTCCTTCTCTCAGGTTGCGAGTACTCCTTGGTTTAGGAGAAAGTACACCTATTACGCAAATTGGATAGTCTTCTTCTAAACCTTAGGCTGGTGCCGAACGGTGGGGAATGAAGAAAACCAATTAGCATAACGATGGTGTGCAAAAGGTATTAAGTTAAGACAAAGCAAAGGATTAGTAAGAGGGCAAAGTAAATTGCGACTGCTATTCACGACCAAACCAAGTATTCCTTCGCCAATCCTAAAATCACCTTTGTATTTCTCCAGGACACTCCGTATCACTACGAAGATCCACAGTTTATTGGATACTCCATCGTATGGTTATATACGAACTCGAAAGGAACTTGTTCCAGTTCGGGGATGGATTCTGGTTCAGGAGAAATAGGAATAAGATTCATTCAGTTGTCTTTTATCTTCACCTTCTCTCGCATTGCGAGTGTTCCTAGGATTAGGACAGTACACCCATTATGCTTATTGGATAGTCTTCTTCCAAACCATAGGCTGGTGCCGAACGGTAGGGAAGGAAGAAAACCAATTGGCCTAAAGGGGTGTACAGAAGGTAATGACTAAAGACATATAAAGGGTTTTGGAGAGGTGGCAAAGAATTGCACGGTTACAGTTGTGGATCTGGATAATGGAAGAGGCATTACTAGGAATACCAGGATACCCCAACGAAACATTTCAATGTTTCAGTTTCACTGTGTACTGTTAATAGAAAACTGATTTCCCAATTAGACACTTGCTCCAGGGTATGTATTTACCAGGTATGATTCTCACATCTGTATGGCTTTATAGATGATGAGTGGGAGTAAGTTATTGGGAATTGGGTGATCATCCTCATTATATCGGGATTCGTTGTAATCGGTGATATTTGAGGAAGTCACCTGGGTTGTTTGCCGGTCGGCAAATATTTGGTTTTGAATATCCGCTGTTATGCACCAATTTCAAATTGATATATCTGTACGTCTATTTTTATAGAGTGAGATATACCTTTTTGATATTATGTCTATGACATTTACCTAGATCAGTGGATAGTTAGGTAAGGAGCATTAAACAGCGGTGTAATTCTTCATAACCAAAGGTACAGTTTTCAACCTACGACACACAGTAAATGAGTTATCAGACTCAAGGGACTTATACAGAGTATTGTATGTTGTCCAGGGTCCATCAGGACAGAGGGGTTGGTCCTCATACTATATTCGGTTTACTTATGACTTCTCTAGTTTTTTAGATAAGTGTTTCGTAGAAACACAGGGTCCGAATTTTGAGAAGTTATAGGTATTTGAATAAAGTAGAAAACCAGGTGTTGCAAGTATCGGGATTCTTCAAGTTGATCGAAGATGTAGATACTTGTGTATGGTATTCAGTTGATAGTAGTGGTTAAGAGAACTTGCTTCTCTTTCAGGTTACTCATAATTGGAAGCATTCCTGAGTTGAGTAACGTTGATCGGCCTCCTTCCATTTAGTGGACATGCACTGGAGACAGCTGCATGATTTGAATCTGGTTCAATTAAATCAGTGCCTCTGGTTCTATATTGGATATAGAACAGTTCATATCTTAACGATGTTAAGGTACGGGGAGTTGTCTGGCTTATGATTGAAACCAGACTCTGGATTACTCAAGGCACGTTTCTGTAATGGCTGTTTGTGGGTTGACCCAGGCTATGACGAGGGTTGACTTTCTACCATCTGGATGAACAATAGCGATATTGTTCTAAACTCGCCACAGTTTTATTAAAAATGGATTTTTTCAGAAAACAGTAGTGGGAGTATGGTAGAACTGGAAGTGATTCCAGAACCACAAACGATTACTGAAGATTTGATAGGAACCTAAAGATTCAATCTGGATTGACATTCCATTGGCCACTCCGCAGATAAGGTGGGTAACTTCAGGCACCCGAGAGGTACTCCAGTAGCCTCAAGGACGGTGGCAGGGAAGTTCTTGTTTACCCACACTTGCCATTGCTGTTGTTCCAGGTTGCGAGACCCGGCGGGAGGATGATTATAGCGTCGTTCTAAACTAGTTTTAGAAGTGTACGTGTATATGACTCTGGCAGAGGGTTGTCGTAGTCAGTGGGAGCAGCGGAAGCATTGGTGGACAGTTGGCTTATG
Source organism: Agapanthus africanus (assembly GCA_030015575.1). Taxonomy (NCBI): domain Eukaryota; kingdom Viridiplantae; phylum Streptophyta; class Magnoliopsida; order Asparagales; family Amaryllidaceae; genus Agapanthus; species Agapanthus africanus. Next base: position 212,802,008 of record JASDDO010000022.1, read on the forward strand.
TCTATTTATAGACTAAAGCAGGTATAGCGGAGATAGATCATCAATTTCTGATGTGACAGTCATAGGTTTGACTTCATCAGAATAAGGGATGGATCTGTTGAGAAGGTAGTAGGGTGTGATGTCATGGTATTTCTATGACATACACAGAGTAGGAAGTGATATTCCTACACTACAATCGGTTATACTTTGGTCGTCACACAGAGGTTTCTCCACATGGGACGTGGACATTATATCCGACATACTGGTTACTAGATCTATGGTTTTAGATCTAGATTTGGGTGGTTTCCCAATTAAGGGTACTTAGACAGCATTCTAAGAGTATTTAGAATGGACGACTCCTGGCACGGTAGTGAACCTGCAGGTGATGGATTCACCCTCTCTAAAGGTGTCTTACAGACTAAAGTAGAGAGGGATGTGCATGATTGACAGATCACTTGCTTAGGCAATTGAGTCAATCATGAGATGTCAAGTACCACACCAGATGTTGTTCTTGCACTAGATGCAATAAGTTGACATTGATCCAATCCTGGAGAAACAGTCGGAAGCAGTTTTAGAACATAAGTGGATGTTCTAGGGATATGATAACGACAGCCTCATTCGGGAGACAGTTATCATTCCAGGCTTCCAAGGTGACATGGACGACAAGGAGCTTGTCAGACTTATAGTTTTCCTTCTGACGAGGGGCAGTATTTTGGACAGGTGGTCCAAGGCAATACTGAGGGTGGAATGGCGCAGGATACTGATTAAGTTCAGTTGACGATACAGTCTAAGAAGTTTGGATTTGGAGTTCATTTATGAGCTAGGTCCCATCAGACATCCAGACATTCTAAGACAGGTATTACTCATTTCGGGAGATGGGTTTCTCCACGAACTTGAGATATAGAGAGACATAGAAAGAAACAACAAAGCGGATCCACTCACAGAGGCTATTCCTCGAACGCAGTAGTTTCGCAAACGAGCTTTGTGAAACTGAATAGTAGAGGAGTTGGGTGTTCGATATCACACGGGCTGTGAATATGCGACATCACAATAATTAGCCTTGAGTGCAAGTGGGAGATTGTTGGAGATAGTGCCCTCAGAGTCAATTATTGGATCACATGCACGTGATTACAATGATTGATGGAGGACCTATCCCGCTGGGACAGTCTTACTCAAGATGATAGTATGCTATCTGGTTTATCTTTATCATCGTGTACTGCTTTAGGTGACCTGACAGGTCACTATTGCATGTTGATAGAGCCCTTAGGATTCTTGCTTGACCACCAGCAGTATGAGGGCGATCATATACGTGGGAGCTGGTAGTCTATAAGCACATCCTTAAATGGTCCCTAGTCGTGGGAGTTTCGAGATAGGGCATCGATACTCCAGATTAGACTAGTGTGTACATTCGAGACCCCGACGAGGGGCGGTGGCCGGTCTCACAAGCCACTGGTGTCAGTTCGTTCACCTAAGATGTATACAGGTGCTCATTGGGTTATGAGTACACCGGACAGGACTCGCCGGGAACATGCTAGTTGGTCATATACCAGACGTCAGATGGCAGTTCCCTGGTGACATGTGTACAGGTTAGTTCATCGACCTGGAGATCGTCATTTGTCTCGTGTGAGTTCCCACTGTACTTTGATTACTACCCTACCACGGCTCAAAGGAGTCGTGCAAACAGGTTTTAGTTGGGTACAGTCCCGAGCCACATGGAGGCAGTAAGCGCATCTTCAGGGGTTCGTCTCTCCCGGTATTGGGGGTGAGGTCGCGCTGTGTCTAGGAGAGCCATTACACGAAGCCCTCGGCCGAGGCAAGGAGATTTACTGGTAGGTATTCCAGTAGTATCTCAGGGTGTTCTGGGCTACACTCCGACACGACTTGTACCGCTTTTGGGGGTCTGACTTTTACCAACCCCCTAGGCCCGCCATGCGATGCTCATAAACGAACGGACCGGACTGTACGGATATTGTCACTGACAGGCTCAGTAGGGTTGTTAGGATAAGTTCGCTCATCGACGTCCCTTTTAGTCAATACCTGGTAGCCCGTTACGTATTGGCTTATACCTCTGACATGCTAGTGGTTAAATCCACAACCATGGTGTTGACGAGTCTTTAGAGTCCCCCACATTCAGTTACTCAGCTTTCGGGCGAAACGTTGTAGAGGCCGTATGGAGATATGGCAAGGTCCGATCAGATACGTGCGGTATTGCACGGATCAGGATCTGACAGTTTGTACTACAGGACGTATGGATATATGGCAGGGTTCGATCAGATACGTGCGGTATTGCACGGATCAGGATCGGACGGATAATACTAGCCGGCTTTGGTTTAAGCCGGATCCTAGTATAGTACAGTGTAGATTTTGTCTCATTGCATTTGTATTTCGGTCGGAATACAAATGCGGGTGTGTATACACAGTATCGGGGTTTTCCTGTAATTTATTACAGGACCAGTTTTCTGGAGTTGCCAGTTTGCTTTTCGTTTCGGCCATTTACATTGTATCTTTCATTGGCCGAAGATTGGTGGAGGAGGGCTTATTTGCATTTGTGCAAATAAGCAATTGTGGAGGGGGTCTTTGCATTTTGTTGTATCATGATAGCTTTTCCTTGACCTTGACTTCTAGCTTCATCATGCCTTGACTTTTGTAGGACATGATGGTTGATGATGAGTGATGGTTGTTGGTTGAGTGTTGGAATTATTTTGTGATCATTGCCTTTTCATGATAACATTGTTTTTCCTCTTGCATTATTGATTAAGCCACACACTCTCCACTCTCTCACTCTCTTCCTCATTCTTTTTGGCCGGCCATGCATGGGGCTGCCCATGATTATTGGTGTGGGATTTTTGATTCATTTCATGTTGGAAATTCCCACAACACCATCTCCAAAAAGGCTTGTATCATACCTCCACCAAAGGCAAACTCCATAACCCCAAATGAGACATGGTTCTTCACTACACATTCTACAGCAAATCTTGGGCACGTCGACTAGCCAGCTTCATGCCCGAGTTGCCTCGGCATTGAGGTGGGAGCCCGTAAAAGATGCAGACGATGTGGTGCCCTTCCGGCAAGGAGGCGACGACCGGAGTTTCCGCGGGAGATCGGAACGATGACGAGAAGACCGGAGGACTCGGATCAGTCGGTATATCTCTATTCCCTATCTTGTAGTTAGCTAGGACTAGTTAATGGTTCGATCCGGGTTTTAGTGCGCGGTGGTGCCGGTTTGCTAAGTTCGCAAAATTAAAGTTTTTCACCGCTTCCGCATTCCGGCGTCGAATTGACGGCCGGGGGGCCGCCATGCACTTACAAATAAATGAGAGCAAAAATCCTACTTCATCATCCTCATCTACCCTTGACATTTAAATGAGGGTGTTCACTTCATTATGTGAGTGAGAGCTTGTGTTAATGAAACTTCATGGTAGATCATCTTTGTTATCGAAGATCGGAAGCAAGCTTGCATCTTTCTCTTCGTGGAGCCTCTCTAGAGTCTGGATGCACGATGATCGCAACGAAGGTACCTCAACACGGAGCTTTAGAAGTGAAGGACCGGATCTAAAAAGGTTGTAATCCCTCTCACTTAGTGTTAAAGTGTTTAACATGCTTGTTTTCGCATAATCTCTAGTCTAAGATATTGGTTTAGGGTTGTTCGGCACGGCTAATTTTTAAATCGGGCATGGTTGATGCCTCGTAGACCCTTGTGCGTGTGCCTAGTAACCCTACAGTGGTATCAGAACCAAGCTAGAGCTTTAGGCGAAGTCTGGGCGAAGTTTAAAGTCTGATCGAACTCCGAATACCCGATATAACCTAGTTTCTAGAAAAATTTTAAAAATGTGATTTTTCTGCATTAAAAATACTCAAAAAATCAGCAAGGAATTCTATGGACCTCTGTGAAAAACGATCCACTGATACGCTTAAAGCGCCATGGAACCGCGGCAGGACCATGCATGCCGCTGCTGTTCCGCGGCGCTACAGTGCGCTTGTTGTGTTCTGTTTCCACAGTAATGTCCGTACTATTTTCCTGATTGTTCTGGGATATTTTTATTCTACTCAAGTGTTGAGTTTTCTGGGTTGTTTTGGGAGCTCGTTGATTCGATCGGAAAATATAGCTTCGTTTATTTTGTCCGGGTAATTTTTTAGAACGTGTTAAAAAGTTCGACCTGATATCAACAACTCACTTTTTCCCCTGCCGGAAAATTTCCAAGTGTTAGATTTTTCCGTAGTTTAAGGACGTTCTAAGTCGTGCAAGTAACGCGGTGGACCCTCTTGAAGAACACAAACCTTAACTCGATTATGTGACCGTTTGAACCGCCTCTGAACCTTAGGGTTTGGGGCAATACGGCGTTGCCACATGTGAGGCGTTGGCTTGACCCTTCTACAGCTGGACCATTGGTACTGTGCATGTGATGGATATTTTTTGAACTCCGCTCAAGTGTTGAGCTATTTGGGAAATCTTGGGTATTTGATTATTCGATTGGAAAGTTTAACACTGTCTATTTATCTGGAATGTGATACAATATTTGGAATCTACATGTAGTTATGAGATAACTAATTTGAATGTTATAAATCTAGCAGTTCAGTCTCAGATGATCGGTTGCCACGGGATTTTGATGCGATCAAAAGTCCGTCGCAATCACGTAGCGTACGCGGATACTCGCCGGGTAAACTTAACAGACAGCCACGCCCCATAGCCCAAACCAAGTGACTGCAGGAGAACCCCGTCGTCAAAAGCATCCGTTCGGGTGCTCGCGGCAGCGGTGTTCCGCCTTAGTGCACTTCGTCGACGGCATCCGGGGGTGCAGCCGTCTACTAAAGTTTGCGACGAGCATTCGATCAGGATGTTGGGAATCTTGTTGAATTGCCCGACTTGATATTGAAAAGAGTTTTCGATAATTGAGACTAAAATGCGGGGTTTATAATTGTTAGGAATGCGATGTCTAAGGAATTCATTTGGTTAGGCATGCGATGTCTAAGGTGGTTGCGGATTCCAACTGTTGTAGTTTTACACTTTCTTTTCTGTGACCGTAAGCGTAGTATGTGGTGTATCGCCGGCTTCATTGCTATACATCAACGACAATCGGGATACGCATAATTGCTTACGTTGATGATATGAGATATTATGTGTTGCTGTGATATGTTATATTGGATCGTCGCCTTCTGAATAGCCGGGGGTTTTATGTGAGATAAGAGTTTTTTCTTTTTCATTCATGTAAAATTCATTTGTATGTAATATTCTTTTATTGGGACACTTCCGGGCTGAGGATGATGTCACCACTGTATATTATTTACTTTTCCGCATTAAGTAGACCCAAGGCAGGGAGCACAAGTAACCGGGTTCTGGGATCCAGTGGGAGACCATCTCGAGGAGTCGAGACCGGGTCTGCTAACCCTAGAATTGGCAGTGTTGCTTGCCGCTCTCGTAGGGGTCTAGGGATGTGGGTTTGGCTATTCATCGCGACCGTGGAATCCGTGTTTTATACAGGCTCGTATTAAAACACGGACGTCCTAGTATATCCAATATTTCATATATGTTCTTCTGCTGCAATGTTCTGTGATGAGATCATATTACTGCCTGAGATTAATGTTTATATTATATATATGAGATATATGTTATATTGCAAATTTCGTTTCAAATGAGATGCTTGTGAAGCACAATTAAAATGGGACTTCATTAATGAGATTAATGAAATAAAAGAAGCCTAAAGATGTTGTAGAAACTTGTTTAAAAACTGGTATCTCTAGTTCTTGCTTTGCATAGCGGTGTTCCTTGTAGAACATCCAGCACCTTATTCGATAAGGAAAGAGCCGAGATCTCTTCACCGGGAGTGACCTCTTTAGTGAAACTAGCAGATGCTACAAACTCGGTTTGTCTTTTGATTGCTTATATAGTTTTTGCTTTGCATAGTGATACTTGTGAAATATCCTGCACCTTATTCGATAAGGAAAGAGCCGACGATCCTTTCACCGGGAGTGACCTCTTTCGCAAAACTAGAAAAGGCCTCAAAAACATTCCATTCAAAATCACTCGATTCTACAACGATATCAAGTTCATTACGCAAACGGTTTTCTTAAAAACCCATCATAGCCCTCCGTCATTTCAGATAAGTACTTCATAGTATTCGTACTACGTTTGTTGGCTTTCGTCAAGGCGTAGTGTGCGGTAGCTATTTATGCTTATCTGTATAAGCATATGATGCGATTGAGTTAGGGTAGTCGTGCGACTTTGTTGGCTTTCGTCAAGGGTCATGCGGGTGAGTTTAATTCAATCGGGAAATGACGAGTTGAACTTGACTAGTAGTCTATGGTTTGTTGGCATTCGTCAAGGTCATAGGACGCTAGGGGTAAAATATTATTGGGAATTTCAAGTGTTGAAATTTGCAATGAGATTGCATACCTTCTATATGATAGTTGGATCCCGATACCTGCTGCGAGTAAGAGTTACTCCGGGGAGAGTTTTACACATTACAATTAGCCAATCAAGTAGGTGTCTAGAAAGGTGTCAACGGGGTTACGACCCTGGGAAGACGAGGTTTATTTTAATTAGGTCCATGCGAAAGCGTGGGGAACCTCCCTCAAAGTACCGGCACTGGCCTGGCTGAAAGATTGGCGAACTTGTATAGTGCAATTAATCCCCGCTAGTCTTTCCTTTTAGGGTTTGAAGGAAGATTTGACTAAAACAGTGGGAGACATCCTGATTAGATAAATTGATAACCAATCTAATCTTGTAAAAGCGCATGCTGAGTGTTTTCTTCTCTCTCTCTCTCCAGGTAGCAACCATGTCACGCCTTAATCAAGATAATAATACGGATGTAATGTCCGAACCTGCTTGTTATACTGCGCTAGGAAACGCTGGTCCCGCTCCAACTTATAATTGTTATAAGACAAAGAAGGAAATAGGGGATTGCCAGAATTCCCGTGCCTCCCAAACGAAGAAAGTACATGTTGATGCATTTTCTTCGGGTGTGTTCATTACAAAGAACTGTTTCTCAGTTCCCTTTACGTCCTGGGTATGAGATACCGGATCAGGATCCCGCATATGTAATTTGTTACATGGGCTATAGATAGGTAGAGAACTGAGAACGGGTGATAAATTTCATGAGAAAGAAACGGTGCAAGTGTTGCAGCCAAGTCTATTGGTAGTTATCACCCTGTATTATCAGAATACATTGATTCTGAACGAATGTTATTAGATACCGAACCTGATATACAACATCATATCTGTCTCTTTATTAGTAAAGAAGGATATAATTTTGTATCGTTGGATAATGTTTTGAACATTTCCTATATCAAGAGTTGATCGGTTCAGGCACGTTATCTTAAAGCATAGACGTTCTAAATCAAACCAAAGTTCTTAACGTACAGAACACACACAGGATGAAGAGTTCAGAAATGAACGAATCATTCTTGAGGTATTGTAGACTAGGTCATATCAATGCGACCCGACTAGCTGAAGTTACATAAAGATGCATATTTAAATTAGTTTGGATTTACATCTTGTAAAACTTGCCAATCATGTCACAAAGATAAGATGACCACAGCTCCATTTATTGGAAACAGTGAAAGAGTTAGATGAACTCTTGGGATTGATACATGCTGATGTATGAAAGTCCCCTGTCTACACATGCCAGGACCGGTTCTTTATACTTCATTACATTCACTGATTATCTCTCAAGATCCGGACATATGTTCCTGTTGAAACACAAGTCTGGAACTTTTGAGAAATTCAATGAATATAAGCTAGAAGTGGAGAACCAAAAACGGGTATAAGTATTATGTCCTTTGATGAGATCAAGGAGGAGAATACTTGAGCACGGGAGTCCTGGACTATTCTAAAAGAGAATGAGATTCTCTCTCAGCATTACTCCTCCGTATACACCATAGCACGATGGTATATCGGGGCGGAGCAATAGCACCCTATGTGATATGGTGCGCTCTATGATGAGTACTACTGAGTTTCCTATTTCCTTTTGGGAGTTATGCACTTGAGAAGCTGCATACCTATTGAATAGGGTTCAAATCATATCAGTTGCCTACCACTTCATATGTGATATGGAATGGGAAGAGCCCATATCTTAAGTAAGTTAAGATTTGGGGTTGTCCGGCCTATGTCTAAAAGCAAAATCCGGACAAGCTCTAGGCAAAGTCAGTTCTGTAGAAGTTTGTTGAATATCCCAAGCATTCGCAAGGGAATATCTTCTACATAACCGAGGAACAAAAGATGTTTTGTTTCTCAACATGCCACCTTTGTGAAAGGGAATTTCTTGTGAAGAAATTAGTGGTCATGAGATAGAACTGGAAAGAGTTCCAGCTATACAAACTGTAACTGATGATTTGGTAGAACCAAAGGATTCAATAGTTTCTGACAAACCTCAGCCTCTCCGTCGATCTAGTAGGGTTCCTCACCCACCTAAGAGATACTTCAGTTTCTCTATGACAGTGGGAGCGAGGATTGCATCATGAGATGATGACCCAACTTATTTCGAGCAGGCCATCAGGAGTGGGACTCTGTAAGAATGGCTGGATGCTTAGCGATCTGAGATGGAATCCTTATACACTAACAAAGTATGGACTTTGGTTGCTTTATCTGAAGGGTTAAATCCCCATCAGGAGCAAGTATATCTTGAGAAGATTACTTGGTGTAAATGGAAAAGTTGAGACTTTCAAAGCTATGCTTAAGTCCATCCAGATCCTACTTGCCACGGCAACATACCATGACTACGATATCTGGTGGTTGGGTATCATGACTGCTTTTCTAAATGCTGATTTGGAAGAGAGCGTCTATAAGTACACAGCCAGAGGGCTTCGTAGACAGTGGGAGCAGCGAAAACGTGTGCAAGATGTTTTATGTGATAAATCAGCCATCGCGGAGTTGGAACGTCTATTTTGATGTGGTAGTCAAAGAGTTTGACTTCATCAAAATGGTAGATGAACCTTGTATATACAAAAAGGTAGTAGAGAGTATGGTGGTGATTCTCGTAGAGTACGTGGATGACATACTCTTGATAAGGAAGGAGTTTCCTATGCTACGCTCGGTCAATCTCCGCTTATCACAAGGATTCTCCGTATAGGATCAAGGTGATACCTCCTAAATCCAGGGTTATGGATCTATGAGATAGATCTAATTGGATGTTAGGATTCTCACTAGTTGTAGTGAGATGGTATCAATCGATCCTGGGGAGAATCACTGGAAAGGTCCCAGGGTGATAAGGACGACTGAATGTCAGTCGCAGGCATTGTCTTTACCCTCAGTGGAGGGACGGTATGTTGGAAGAGTTCCAAGCTAGATACCGTGACATACTAGACGATTAAAGGCAAGATACATCGTTACCAGAGATGCTACCAAAGAGGCAGTCTGGATATATTTTAGTTCATGAGATGAACTTCGTTCCTACCATTATGTGACAATGGAGTTGTGGCTTTAGCCAAGGAACTACCGTCCCATCAGAAATCCAGATATAATTCTTAGGCAGTATCACCTGATCATGGAGATGGTTGATCTCCAGGGAGATCGAGGTTAGGAGAGTAGATACAGAGGACAACAGTGCGGATCCACTCACAAAGGCCTTTTTCCCAGTAGAGACTTTTATGGGATGGTTGAGTATGAGATACTTCAACAGCAGCTAATTGTTGGGTATGTGATACCACAACAGATGGCCCTAGTGCAAGTGGGAGATTGTTAGTTATATGTATGCCCTATAGGCCATTACTGTAGATACGATGTATAATGTAGTGGATGCTAGGACATTTATAGGGAGGACTTTCTTGCTCGACATGATAGTATGCTATCTGGTTGTACTTTATCTTAACATGTACTCTGATTGTCTCTATGTTACATGTTGATAAAGCCCTTAGGATATGTACTCGACTACTGGGGCTATGATGAGATCATACTAGTGGGGCCACGGTAGTCGACGAGTACATCCTATAACTGTTCCTAGTCGAGGGTGTATCGAGACAGGGCATCGATACACTAGAGTAGACAAGCGTACACGCATCTTGACCCATATGATGGGCGATGGATGATTCTATATCCATCGGTGTTTGACATCAAGGATGGTGTGCGGGTGCTCAGTAGAGACTGGGCACACTGGACGGACTCGCCGAGAACTCCCAGATGGTATTATACCTCACGTCAGATGGCAGTTCTCCGGTGACACTGGTACAGAGTAGTCTGTTGACCGGAGATCGTCATAGAGTCATGTGTGATTCCCACTGTGCTTTGATTTCTATCATACCACGTCCAAGAGGGCGTGCAAAAAGGTGGCTTTTGGGTACAGTCCCGAATCACATGGAGGCAATGAGCGATAGGAGGGGATTCCTCTCTCCCGGTATAGGGAGTTGATGTTGTGCTGTGCTCGATTGGCTATAACTGGAAATCCCTGGCCAGGGTTGCTGAGATTTACTGGTAAGTGTTATCAGTAGTTTCTCGAACTGTTATAGACCTCATATCGACACGACTTATCAACCTACTGGGGTCTGACGTTTACCACCCCTAGGCGAGATATGCAACATATCAAACGAAGAGACTGGACTGTACGGGAGTGTTACTGATTGGATTCACAGGAGAATGTACAGGCTTGCTTGTTGATCTTCTGAGCGATCAATACATGGGTGGCTGTTACGTTTAGCTGACCGCTTGCAGCTTGTTGGTATTTGATATGATCATCACCTACTGCCGGCTTATTGACGATTCTTTAGAGTCATACACAGAGGTTTCTTAGCTCAGGCAAAACGGAGTAGGGGAACATATGTGATATGTGCGGGACTGAAAACAATACGTGTATTTGATACCGTATTAGATTCTCATGATATGAGATATCGGCCGGGTATATAAGATATAGCCGGGTCATCGGATCAAGTGTTGATTCGGTGAAATGATACATGATATATTAGTCGGTTATATGCGATATAGCCGGATTGTCGGATCAAGTGTTGATTCAATAATTTACTGTATAATTATATATTTGATATATTAAATTACATTAACTCATATAAGCTCACTAAAAGATTCTTTTTCTCACTCGGGTAATACATTGATATATATGCGATATATGTTAATTGTATTATTTTATTTTGTTACAATAAATATTATATATGTGATATATAATATTGTAACATGATATGGTTATTAATGAAACATGTTTTGTGGAGTTTAATTGAGGTTAGGGTTTGGATTAGGGTTAAGTCTTCATGAAGCTTTCAAGAAGCTTCTTGAAGCTTTGACTTTGACTTGGATATTTTGTGATATTTTGTGATATTTGCTTAACCCAACCCAACCCTAGTTAAATCTCTACAAAGGTTACTTGAACCATGGTTGCATTTCTAACCTTATCATAACTTTCATTATTCATCACAAAAGGATATTATTCATTCATCTTCTTCTTCCTCTTTGCAATGCTTTCTTGCTTTGATTTTTGTGATGAAAGTGAGTGAGAATAAGAAAATAAATGGGAGAAAAAATTCTACTTCATCATCCTCATCTACCCTTGCCATTTAGATGAGGGTGTTCACTTCATTATGTGAGTGAGAGCTTGTGTTAATGAAACTTCAAGGTAGATCATCTTTGTTATCGAAGATCGGAAGCAAGATTGCATCTTTCTCTTCGTGGAGCCTCTCTAGAGTCTGGATGCACGATGATCGCAGCGAAGGTACCTCAACATGGAGCTTTAGAATTGAAGGACCGTATCTACAATGGTTGTAATCCCTCTCATTTAGTGTTAAAGTGTTTAACATGCTTGTTTTCGCCTAATCTCAAGTCTAAGATCTTGGTTTAGGGTTGTTCGGCACTGCTAATTTTTAAATCGGACATGGTTGATGCCTCGTAGACCCTTGTGCGTGTGCCTAGTAACCCTACATTCTCTACATGGGTTAGGCTGGATATTATCTAACCATGGTTGGATTTCTAACCTAATCTAATTCATTCATTACAACTGTTGGATGTAGTGACCTCAAAGTCAATTATTGGATCGCAGGTATGTGATTGCAATGATTGGGAGAGCACCTATACCGGTAGGACAGTCTTACTCGAGATGATAGTATGCTATCTGGTTTGCCTTTATCAGTCGTGTACAGCTTTAGGTGACATGTTCACTATTACACGTTGATAGAGCCCTTAGGATCCTGCTTGACTACCAACAGTATGATGGCGATCATATACGTGAGAGTTGGGTAGTCCATAAGCACATCCTTAAAAGTGGTCCCTAGTCGTGGGAGTTTCGAGACAGGGCATCGATACTCCGGAGTAGACTAGTGTATACAGTCGAGACCCCGACGAGGGGAGGTGGCCGGTCTCACAAGCCACTGGTGTCAGTTGGATCACCTAAGATGTATACATGTGCTCATTGGGTTATGAGTACACCGGACAGGACTCGCCGGGAACCTGCTAGTTGGTATTATACCTAGCGTCAGATAGCAGTTCCCTGGTGACATGTGTACAGGTTATTTCATCGACCTGAGATCGTCATTTGTCTCGTGTGAGTTCCCACTGTGCTTTGATTTCTACCCTACCACGGCTCAAAGGAGTCGTGCAAACAGGTTTTTTTTGGGTACAGTCCCGAGCCACATGGAGGAAAGTGAGCGGATCGGCAGGGGATTCGTCTCTCCCGGTATTGGGGGTGAGATCGCACTGTGTCTAGGAGAGCCATTACACAAAGCCCTCGGCCGAGGCAGGAGATTTACTGGTAGGTACTCTAGTTGTATCTCAAGGTGTTCTGGGCTACACTCTGACACGACTTATTCCACTATTGGGGGTCTGACGTTACCAGCCCCCTAGGCCCGATATGCGATACTCATAGAAAAACGGACCGGACTGTATGTATATTGTCACTGATAGGCTCAGTAGGGTTCCAGGATGAGTTCGTTCATCATCTTCCCTTGAGGTCAGTACATGGGCAGTCGTTACGCACAGCTAGTGCCGCTGACGTGCTTGTGGTTAAACCCACTGCCAGGGTACTAACGAGTCTTTAGAGTCCCCCACAGATAGTTTCCCAAGTTCGGGTGAAACGTTTTAGAGGCCGTATGGTTTTATGGCAGGGTTCGAAAAATACACGTGCACTTGTGCACGTGTCATATTTCGGACAGATAATACTGGTGGGCTTTGGTTTAAGCCGGATCCATGTATTATATTGAGTCGGAATATTTTAGTCTCTCGTATTCGTATTCGGTCGAAATATGGATACAGGTATGTATATACAGGTGAGGGGTATTTTCGTAATCCGTTACGAGAATAGTTTAGAAGATGCATTTCTTTTTGGATTAATCATTTTGGTTTAAATGATTAAAGTTTTAGAAAGTGTGACTCATGTTAATGAGTCATTGATTCTAGCATGTTCACTAATGACTCATGTTAATGAGTCATGTAGTGAGTCATGAAGAATTAATGACTTTTGTTTTGGGTGGGATATTTTAGGGTTTTGGTTGGAGATATTTTTCTAGGATATTTTCCTTGATATTTCTTCATAAAACCTTATATATATCATCACCAATTTTTGGGCAGCCATGGGTCAATTTTTGGGACTTGGTTTTTTCTCACTTGATTCATATCTTGAGTTCACAATTTTCAATCTAAGCATCTTCTTCAACCTCCACCCTAACCCTCTCATGTGATGAGAACCCTAGGGTGTTTGAGACAAAGTATCCTACTCATTCTCTACTTCATCTTGGTCATCTCTTTTAGCAGACTTGATGATCGAGTTGCCTTGGTATAGAGGAGGGAGCCCGTTTAAAGATCCATTGATGTGGTGCCACCTCGATGAGGAAACGAGAGATCGGCGAGGAGCGTGGGATGATGGATAAAGACCGAAGGACTCGGATCGATCGGTATAGCCTTTCTACCTCTTTACAGTTTGTTAGTTTAGCGTTAATGGCAAGATCCGGGTTATAGTATGCGATAGCGCCAGTTATAAAAGTTTTTCTTCCGCGTTTGGTGTCAGAATGACGGCCGAAGCGCTACCGTAGACATACATGGTATCAGAGCCACGCCATTAACCTTTACTAACTTGTTCTAACGCGTTTAAAATATCGATCGAACGAAATTTCGAAAACCGAATTTTCAGGCTAAAGTTTCTGTCGATTTTTTGAAACTGGTCTAAAAATCATTTTGAGCATCTCAGAAAATCGAGCAGGCTTTTATAAGAATTCTGATGAAATTTGGTCGACTGACACCACTGTACTGCCGTGGAACCGCCGCACAAACCATGGTTTGGCCGCGGTTCCGCCACCAGTTTGTAGCTACAGTGCTCCATATTTCTTCAGTGTGTTCTGCATAGGAAATTGTGGTTTATGGTATATTTTGTTTGGGCCCAGATTTTGTTAAGTGTACTGCAGTTGTACGTGGGGCCCACTTCGGGAAGTTTTGTCGATCGAAATTTTAAAATTGTTAGTTTACAGTACTTACATTATATCTCCGACCGTGAATGTCATTCGAGCGGTAAATTGCGTCTAATTGCTATAGTCCTTTTAGACGGGTTTGCGAACGTGACATTCGCGTTGATGTTCTGTGTTGTGCTGTGATGTTGAGGATTTGTCATGGTGGATAGCAGTGTGCAATGGTAGTGCAGTTTGGGATTATTTGTACATTTGATATTGCGGGGCGAGCGTCCAACATGTGGACTGCCGTCACTGCCTGTTTGTATAATATTCTTTTGGGGCACGACCGGGCTGAAGTCGATGTACCCATTGTACATATTTTTCATTTCTGTACTAGGTTTTACCCCGCGACGGAGTGCACGGATAGCCGAGTTCTGTAGGGCAACGGGTCCGCATCTCATGGCTTTGAGAGGCAGAGGGGCCTCACTCTAGAATTGGCAGACTATTCGCCGCACTCGTAGGGGGTACAGGTTGACCCAAGGAGGGGTGCCCAAGTTACCGGATTCCGTGAAGTGCAGGGTGGTCCATTCACTTTGCTGTAGGGGGCTGCCTCGCTTCAGGTTATGGCGGGTAACTTGCAACACTCATAGGGGTCTAGGTTTTCATTGCACAGGCTATCCACACGACCAGGGGAACGTCGGGTTTCAGTAGCAGCTCGGTGAAACCCGGGGATCCCAGATTATCTGTATTGTTCTGTGATGCTTATTACTTTTCTGTAATGTTGCATATTATCACGCCTGGAGCGATTATTGTATATTGGTATATATACTAGTAGATGTTGTATATGTTTTGCACCCGCGCTAGTCCAGTCCCCGCTGTGTCGTTAGTTAAGTAACCTAACGGGTAAAGACGGGACCTAGTGACGAATGCGGATGGCATATACGTACATTTTATTTTCGTTCTTTTCTGGTGTGATTAATTGATGGGACTGCATTGATTCTGATCAATGCAAAGGAAAACAAACCTGTTTAGACGTTGTTGGAACAGTTTTAAAAGGTGTTATTACAAAGACGTTTTCTTTTGTTTTGCACAATGGTATTCAGTTGGAATATCCTGCACCTCATTCGACGAGGCAAGGGCCGAGATCCCTTCACCGGGAGTGACCCCTTGGGCAGAAGTTTGCATCAGGGTAATAACTTCACTATAGTCGATTACATGTTGCTTTGCATCGCGGTATTCGGTTGGAATATCCTGCACCTCATTCCATGAGGAAAGAGACGAGATCCCTTCACCGGGAGTGACCTCTTTAGCAAAGGTTTTCGCCACTATATTTTTATAAAAAGCTATCAGGTTCCTTCAACGAGATCAAGTTCGTTATGTTAAGGGTTTTTCTCCAAAAACTAGCCGTAGCCCTCCGTCATTTCATATGAATAGTCAGTAGTATTCAAGCTATGTTGGTTTGGCCCTTAATCAAGACATAGTGATTGGTAGCTGCTGGGGTGTTCACATGTTACATAGATAGATGCGTTGGTTTGGGACAGTCGTATTACTTTGTTGGCCCTTAGTCAAGAGTATGTATGGGTGGGTTCAAATTAACAAGATAATGATGGGAAGAACTTGACATGTGACTTATGATTTGTTGGCCCTTAGTCAAGGTCATAAAAGCATGGGGCAAAAATCAATATCGGGAGTTTCTAAAGAAACTGAAACTTGCTAGGCATGCGTATACCTTCTGGAGTGTGATAACATGAGTGGATACCTTCATGTTATCATGCGATGAGAGTTGGATCCCGATTCCCACTGATTAGTTGGTTTACTCTTCGGGTGATCCCGATTGATTCTTCTTTCAAGTTTGGAGGAGAATTTGACAGTATAGTGGGAGGTTTCCGGATTAGATAAAGTGATAACCATTCTGATCTAGGTTAGAGTGCACGCAGAGTATTTCTTTTCTCTCTCTCTTTGGCAGCGACCTTTGACCGACCCTAGACTATGACTCAGTGACCAAGTTGACCGAACCTTCTTAAAATACTGGCTTTTGGATTGTCCTAGTTGCATAAGTCATTGCCACTCCTTCTTTTACCCTTTGAATTTCTCAGAACACCTCGTATCACTATGAATATCCACTTCCATTGGATAGATCCATCGTATGGTTATATACGAACTCGAAGAGACTTCTTCGAGGATGGATCCATGTTCAGGAGAAATTGAATTGGTTTATTCAGTTGTCTTTTATCCTCACCTTCTCTCAGGTTGCGAGGGCTCCTTGGTTTAGGAGAGTACACCTATTACGCTTATTGGATAGTCCTCTTCTAAACCATAGGCAGGTGCCGAAAGGTAGGGAATGAAGAAAACCAATTAGCCTAAGTAGGGTGTACAAAAGGTAATAAGTAAAGACAAAATAAAGGGATTAGAAAGAGGGCAAAGTAAATTGCGACTGCTATCATTCATGACCAAACCGTGTACTTCATCGCCACTTCTACTTAACCTTTGCTTTTTTCCCCAGTTCGGGAGAAATAGAATAAGGTATTATTCAGTAGTCTTTTATCATCGCCTTCTCTCAGGTTGCGAGTACTCCTAGGATTAGGAGAGTACACATATTATGCTTACTGGATAGTCTTCTTCCAAACCATAGGCTGGTGCCGAACGGTAGGGAATGAAGAAAACCATTTAGCCTAACGATGGTGTACAGAAGGTAACGACTAATGACAAATAAAGGGATTTGGAGAGATGACAAAGAAATATACGGTTACAGTCATGAATTGGATTATGGAAGAGGCATTACTAGGAATACCAGGATACCCCTACGAAACATTTTCATGTTTCAGTTTCACTGTGCGTTGTTAAAGGAAAACTGATTTCCCGATTAGATACTTACTCCAGGGTATGTGTTTACCAGGTATGATTCTCACATCTGTATGGTTTTACAGATGATGAGTGGGAGTAGGTTATTGGGAATAAGATGATCATCCTCGTTATATCGAAATTCATTGTAATTGGTGATATTTGAGGAAGTCGCCTGGGTTTTTGCTGGAAGACAAGTATTTGGTTTTGAGTATCCGTTGTTGTGCACCAATTTCAAACTGATATATCTGTACGTTTATTTTTATAAAGTGAGATATAAATTTTTGAAATTATGTCCATGACATTTACCTACATCAGTTGACGATTGTGTAAGGAGCATTGAACAGCGGAGTAGTTCTTAACCATAAGTACAGTTTTCAACCTACGATGCACAGGTTTTGAGTTATTCGACTCAAGGAACTCATACAGAGTATTGTATGTTGTTCAGTGTCCATTAGGACAAAGGGGTTGGTCCTCGTATTATGTTCTGTTTACTTATGACTTCTCTAGTTTTTAGACAAGTGTTTCGTAGAAATACAAGGTCTAAGTTTTGAGAAGTTGTGGGTATAAGAATAAAGTAGAGAACCAGATATCGCAAGTATCGGGATTCTTCAAAGAGATCGAAGATGTAGATACTTATGATTGGTTTTCAGTTGATAGTAATGGTTTTGAGAAACTTGTTTCTCTTTCAGGTTACTCATAATTGGATGCATTCCTAAGTTGAGTAATGCTGATTAACCTCTATTCATTAAGTTGATATGCACTGGAGACAGCTGCATGATATGAATATGGTTCCAATTAAATAAGTGCCAATGTTTCTATATTGGATATAGAATGATTCATATCTTAACGATGTTAAGGTACGGGGAGTTATCCAGCTTATGCTTAAAACCAGACTCTGGATAACTCAAGGCACGTTTCTGTAATGGCAGTTTGTGGGTTGGCCCAGGCTATGACGAGGGTTGACTTTCTACCATCTGGAAGATCAATGGTGATATTGTTCTTGACTCACCACAGTTTTAGTAAAATGGATTTTTTCAGAAAACAGTAGTGGGAGTATGGTAGAACTGGAAGTGATTCCAGAACCGCAAACGATTACGGAAAATTTAATAGGACCTAAAGATTCAATCAGGTTTGACATTCCATTAGCCACTCCGCAGATATGGTGGGTAACCTCAGGCACCCGAGAGGTACTCCGGTAGTCTCAAGGACGGTGACAGGGAGGTTCTTGTTTACCCAGACTTGACACTACTGTTGTTCCAGGCTATGAGACCCGGCAGGAGGTTAAGTATAGCGTCGTTCTAAACTAGCTTTAGAAGTGCGCGTATATATTATTCTGCTAGAGGGTTGTTGTGGTCAGTGGGAGCAGCGAAAACAAAGTAGGCAAATTGCTTATGTCTATTTATAGACTTGAGCAGATATAGCGGAGATAGATCATCTAATTTTGATGTGACAGTCATGGGTTTGACTTCATCAGAATAGGGGATAGATCTGTTAATAAGGTAGTAGGGTGTGATGTCTTAGTATATGGATGACATACACAGAGTATGAAGTAAAATTCCTATACTACGATCGGTTATACTGTGGTTGTCACACAGTTGTTTCTCCACACAGGATATGGATATAATATATGACATTCTGGTTTCTAAATCTATAGGTTTAGATCTAGATTTGGGTAGTTTCCCAATGTGGGTACTTTGACAGTATTCTAATAGTATTTTAGAATAGATGACTCCTGGCATGGTGGTATACCTGCAGGTGATGGAGTCACCCTCTCTAAAAGTGTCTTACAGACTAAAGGGGAGAGGGATGTGCATGATTAACATATCACTTGCTTAGGCAATTGAGTTGATCATCAGATGTCAAGTACAACACCAGATGTTGTTTTTGCACTAGATGCAATAAGTTTATATTAATCCAATCCTGAAGGAACATACGGAAGCAGTTTTAGAACATAAGTGCATGTTCTAGGGATTTGATGACGGCAGCCTCCTTTGGAGACGGTTTTCATTCCAGGCTTCAAAGGTGACATGGATGACAGAGTCATTGTCAGAGTTATAGTTTTCCCTCTGACGAAGGGGGCAGTAATATGGACAGGTGGTCCAAGAGGATACTGTGGGAGGCATGGTGTTGGATACTGATTAGCAGTTATCGATACAGTCTAAGAAGTTTGGATTTGGAGTTCATTTATGAACTAGGTCCCATCAGATATCCAGACATACTCTAAGACAGGTATTACTCGATTCGGGAGATGGCTTTCTCCGCGAACTTGAGATTAAGAGAGACATAGAAAAAAACATCAGGGCGGATCCACTCATTGAGTCTATTTCTCGAACACAAGAGTTTTACAAACGAGCTTTGTGAAACTGATTAGTAGAGGAGTTGGGTGTTCGGTATCACATGGGCTGTGAGTATGCGACATCGCAATAATTAGCCTTAAGTGCAAGTGGGAGATTATTGGATGTAGTGCCCTCAAAGTCAATTATTGGATCGCAGGTACGTGATAGCAATGATTGAGGGAGGACCTATACCGGTAGGACAGTCTTACTCGAGATGATAGTATGCTATCTGGTTTGCCTTTATCAGTTGTGTACAGCTTTAGGTGACATATTCACTATTACACGTTGATAGAGCCCTTAGGATCCTGCTTGACTACCAACAGTATGATGGCGATCATATACGTGAGAGTTGGGTAGTCCATAAGCACATCCTTAAAAGTGGTCCCTAGTCGTGGGAGTTTCGAGACAGGACATCGATACTCCGGAGTAGACTAGTGTATACAGTCGAGACCCCGATGAGGGGCGGTGGCCGGTCTCACAAGCCACTGGTGTCAGTTGGATCACCTAAGTTGTATACAAGTGCTCATTGGGTTATGAGTACACCGGACAGGACTCGCCGGGAACCTGCTAGTTGGTATTATACCTAACGTCAGATAGCAGTTTCCTGGTGACATGTGTACAGGTTAGTCCATCGACCTGAGATCGTCATTTGTCTCGTGTGAGTTCCCACTGTGCTTTGATTTCTACCCTACCACGGCTCAAAGGAGTCGTGCAAACAGGTTTTTTTTGGGTACAGTCCCGAGCCACATGGAAGCAAGTGAGCGGATCGGCAGGGGATTCGTCTCTCCCGGTATTGGGGGTGAGATCGCGCTGTGTCTAGGAGAGCCATTACACAAAGCCCTCGGCCGAGGCAGGAGATTTACTGGTAGGTACTCCAGTAGTATCTCAAGGTGTTCTGGTGTTAGTGTTTATGCCCTAGAAGGCCATTACTGTATCATACTAGTTTATATATTACTTAATGGAAGCTTGGGATATTCACATGTATATAACAGTCTTGCTAAACATGGTAGTATGCTACTTGGTTTTTCTATCTTAATATGTGAGTGTACGTATTGATAGAGCTCTTGGGATCTTGCTTGTCTACCAGCGTTGTGATGGCAGTCACACTAGTGGGGGCTGGGTAGTCTACAAGCACATCCTTATTCAGGTCCCTGGTCGTTGGATTATCGAGACAGAGCATCGATACTCCGGAGTAGACTGGTGTGTACGCTTCTCATCCTAGTTGGGGAGATGGTCTGTCCCACAGCCGTCAGTACGTCGTACTGGAGATAGTATACAGGTGCTCGTTAGGTTACGGGTACACCGGACAGGACTCACAGGGAACTGTTGGTTGGTTTGATACCAGTCGTCAGTGAACAGTTCCCAGGTGACATGAGTACAGCGTAGTCCGCAGACTTGATACTGCTACTTCGCCTCGAGTGTGTCCCACTGTTCTTAGATTGCTACCCTACCACGGCTCAAAGGAGTCGTGCAAACAGGTAGCAGTTGGGTGCAGTCCCGAGCACTTGGAGGCAGTGGCGGTTAGACAGGATTCGTCCCTCCCGGTATTGGGAGTAGATATCGTGCTGTGTCAGAGAGCCATTACGCAAAGTCCCTGGCCAGGGCAAGCGAGATTTGCTGGTAGGTTCCAGTAGTTTCTCAGGGTGTAATGGGCTTCCCTCCGACACGACTTATACCGCTATTAGGGGACTGACGCTTGCCGCCCCCCTAGGCCCGATATGCGATAGTCTTGGACGAACGGACCGGACTGTATAGAGATTGTCACATCAGACTCAGTAGGAGTTCGGATGGGTTTTCTCATCGGCCTTCTTATCGACAACTACCTGGGGACCGTTACGTACAGCTAGTGCCGCTTGCGGTCTGTGGTTAAACCCACTGCCAGCGTAGTAGTCGAGTCTCTAGAGTCCCACACAGAGAGTTTCCTACTCCAGGCGAAACGATATAGAGGTTGCATGGTTTTGCGACAAAGGGTTCGGACGCATACGTGCGTTTACGCGCGTACGACTTTCGGACAGTTTTTACCAGTCGGCTTTGGTTTAAGCCAGTTACTGGTATCCGGTTATTGGATTTTTACAGTCTAAAGTTTTTCCGTATTTTTGCAAATTGGAGGGGCGTTCTCGTAATTGTACGAGAAGCTTCTAGAAGATGTGACTAAGGAGGTTACTTTGGATAAGATTGTGAGTCATGAGAGTGATTCATCATTATCATTATTGCACCATAAATGATAATGACACATTCTTAATGAATCACCTCTTTTCATTTATGAAGCATGCTTATTCATTTCTATTATTCATTATTCTAAAATAAGAATGCTTCATAATATATTATGATACACTCACTATCTCATCTCATTATCATTATCATATTCTCTCTCCTCAAGCTCTCATCTTCAAGAGACTAATCCTTAATCCTCATGTGTTGAGATCAAAGGATTAGTTAGACTTAAACATCCATTACCTTCACTCTATATCATCCTTTCTTCTTTGATTAGCAATCAAAGTAGATTAGTTACCTCAAGTTAGAGGTGTAGCTTGGTGTTTTGCTCTCGGGTGGATCGTCTACTACCTAGAGAAGGTCGAGGAGAACAAAGGAGGACACAAAGACGAAGGACCGGTTTCATTAGGTATAATCCCTAAACACAATTGATAAGAAACTCTTTGTGTACGGTTATTTATAGTTTAGCTTCGATTCAAGCGGTTAGTCGATGTTCGTTCTTTAAACATGATCGTTTTTGAAAATTCCGCCTCCCCACAAGTACTGGGGTGTACAACATCGACTTACAGTGGTATCAGAGCCTCGCTAAACAATAAATAACTTGATTGCAAATTTGTACGAATTTCGAACGGAAAAACGAAGCCGGAAACCCTAAATCTGTTCAGTTTCTGTCGAACTTAAAATGAAGTCCAAAAATTTTTCAGGTGTGTTCAGAGAGCTTGACATGACCACAGAAGAACACCCAAGAAAAATAGGCCCCTGAATCGCATAACTCGCCTCGGAACCGCGGCCTCAGCCTACTGAGTCGCCGCGCTTCCGCCGCCGAGTTGGCGAGTCAGGAGCCCAATTTTCTTCTGTTGCTTCTCTGTGTAATTAGGGGTTTTCTGGAATATTTTAATTTTGCTCAGGTTTCCAGTATACAGAGCAGAATTTGGAGAAATATTAAAGATGTTTAATCGATCGAAATTGTACAGTATTTGCATATTGGATTATATCTGTGATTGTTTAATGTGTTCGTAAACCTCCCCTAACTGCTAGTATGTCGGTTGGCAGGGGGTTGCACATTTCTGTAATGGTTATATCTGTTTGTGCATATAAACTGTATTGGACTGTTGTGGTGTTTAGCCGGGGTTTTGCAATGGGTTATTGTTTAATTCATTTGTTGTAAATGTAATTTGTTGTAATATTATTTTGCGGGGCACATCCAGGTTGCGGTTGTAGCCACCGTTGTATTATTTCATTTTACTGTTTTTGCTCCTAGGACTGACCCAAGGTGGGGTACACAAACTGCCGGGTGGGTAGTTTGCCGTACCTGTAGGGGTCGAGGGTGGGGTAACGGCTATTCATCACAACTGTGTAATCTGTCTTTTCTTGCAGGCTCAAAAGAAATACAGATTGCTTGCAAATCCAATATTGTTTATCTGTGTTCTGGAATGAATATCATTGCGTCAGACGAATGTAAAATATCTATATATATGTAGCTATTTAGACGTCACTTATGTTTTACACCCGCGCTAGCCCAGCCCCCGCTCTGTCGTTAGTTAAGTAACCTAACGGGTGATGACGGGACCCCGTGGCGAATGCGGATGGCATAAGAGGACGTTGTATTTTCGTTGTTTTCTGCAATGATAGGTTAATGATGGGACGCATTATCTATAATGCAAAGAAAAATAAACCAAAGTTTTAATCGTCGGAACAATTTAAAAGAAACCACTCGGTTATTTTTAAAACAGATATTTTTAAATGCGGAGCTTTAACCACTCCTTTTAAAAAAAGCTATCAGGTTCCTTCGGTTATATCAAGTTCACTACGTTCACGGTTTCGCCAAAACCAGTCGTAGCCCTCCGTCATTTCATCTGGGTATTCAGTAGTATTCAAGCTATGTATTTTGACCAACGCCAAGGCATAGTGTTTGGTAGCTGCTGGGTATTCATTTGTTGCATAGATAGATGAGTTAGTTTGGGACAGTCGTATGATCATTTTGGCCAACGTTAAGGATATGTACGGATGGGTTCAAATTAACAAGATAATGATGGGTAGAACTTGACATGTGACTTATGATATTTTGACCAACGCCAAGGTCATAAGAGCATGGGGCAAAAATGTATATCGGGAATTTCTAAAGAAACTGAAATTTGCAAAGAGATGCATACCATTTTGAGTTTGATGAATGTTGGTAGCATTCCTACAACATTATCAGACGATGATATTTGGATCCCGATCCTACTGTGAGTATATGCTACTTATCATGATATTCGTCGCTTAACGATCAATGCTATAAACCTAGTAGGTGTCCAGAAAGGTGTCAGCGGGGTTACGCCCCCAGAGAAAAGAGGTTATTTAATTAAGGAACTTCGCGAAAGCGTTGGAAAACCTCCCTCGAAGTATCGACACTGGCCTGGCTGAACGGTTAAGCAAGTATTGTACGGTGAGAATAGTCCTGGCTAATTCTTCTTTTTTGGTTTGAGGAAGGATTCGAGAAACAGTGGGAGCCATCCAGTTTAGATAAACTAAAAACCACTCTAAACTTGCAAGAGCATCATGCTAAAGAGTTTTCTTCTCTCTCTCCTAATTGCAGCGACCCTGAAAATGACTGGACATAAGTTACTTTTAGAGAAAAATATACTGACAGGGCCAAACTATAAAGATTGGCTGCGGAATGTCAAAATGGCTTTGACCTATGACAAACTGGGGTACGTCCTCACCGCTACAGCACCTGCTGTCCCTGGTCCCAAATCCAGCAATGCGGATAAGGAAATCCGCAAAACCTGGGATTTAGATTGCGCGAGAGCCAAGTGCATCGTGCTTGCCTCGATGAACAATGAACATCAGAGGAGGCACGAGGATATGTCCCTAGATGGCATATTTCTCCATACAAAGGAACTTTATGGTGAGCAATCTCGTATAGCAAGATACGAGACCTCTAAGAACTTGTTTCGAGCGAGGTTGGCTGTCGGGTCATCGGTAGGTGAATATGTCCTACAGATGATCGGCTATATTGAAGAGCTCGCAGACCTTGGGACGACTTTGGATAATGAGCTCTATACAGACCTTATTCTCCAGTCCCTTCCTCACACCTACGCCCAGTTTATCCTGAACTTCAACCTTCAAAGAAAAGAAGTTGAACTTCCGGAACTCCTGAACATGTTAAGGAGTGCAGAGGGCACCTTGAAGACATCAAGGGAAACACCCGCTATGTTTGTTGGCGGTTCATCTTCTTCCGGGTCCAAGGCTAGGGCCAAAGGAAGGAAGAAGAAGGCCGCACCCAGACCTAGAGGAGGTGTTAGTAAGGTGGGAGGGAAGGGAAAGAAAAAGAAAGCAGTACCGATAGTTGGTCAGGATGAGTGCTTCCATTGTCACAGGAAAGGGCACTGGAAGAAGGATTGCAAGGCGTGGAACGCCAAGAACCAGGAACCGAAGCAAGCTGTGGCTTCGACTTCAGGTGTGTTTGTAATTGAGAATTGTCTGTCGATCAACTCTACTTCCTGGGTATTGGATACCGGATCAGGATCTCATATTTGCAATTCATTGCAGGCACTGAGAAACCGTAGAGTGCTGAAGGAAGGTGATATGACCCTAAAGGTTGCTAATGGAGCTAGCGTGGGAGCTGCGTCCGTCGGGGACTATCACCTAGGATTGACGAGTGGACACATTTTGGTTTTACATAACTGTTATTTTGTACCAAGCTTAACGTGTAATATCATATCAGTTTCCTTGTTGTCAAATAAAGGTTATGATTTCACGTTTGTAAGAGATGTTGTCAACATCCACCTTAATCATGGTTTGATTGGGTCCGGTACATTAAATAACGGCATATATGTTTTAAACCAACTCCAAATTTTCAATGTCCAGAACACACTAAAAAGAAAGTCTCCAGATTTAAATAAAGCTTTCTTATGGCATTGTAGACTGGGTCACATCAATGAGAGAAGGTTGACTAAGTTGCAT
This sequence comes from Agapanthus africanus, assembly GCA_030015575.1. Taxonomy (NCBI): domain Eukaryota; kingdom Viridiplantae; phylum Streptophyta; class Magnoliopsida; order Asparagales; family Amaryllidaceae; genus Agapanthus; species Agapanthus africanus. Next base: position 212,827,633 of record JASDDO010000022.1, read on the forward strand.
AGAGAAGGATATTTAGACTCGTTCGAATATCAATCTTATGACACTTGTCAATCTTGTCTCAAAGGAAAGATGACAAAGACTCCATTTACTGGACAAGGAGTAAGAGCGAGCGAGCTCTTAGGACTCATACACAGCGATGTATGTGGTCCAATGTCTACACATGCGAGAGGTGGTTTTTCCTATTTCATTACTTTCACGGATGATTACTCAAGATACGGATTTATTTATCTGATGAAACATAAATCCGAGGCTTTTGAGAAATTCCAAGAGTATAAGAATGAAGTAGAAAACCAAACCGGCAAAAGTATAAAGACACTTAGATCTGATCGAGGTGGTGAATACTTGAGTGCCGAGTTCCTAGGTTACTTAAAAGAGAAAGGAATTCTCTCTCAGCTTACTCCTCCGTACACTCCACAGCATAACGGTGTATCGGAGAGACGGAATCGAACCCTATTGGATATGGTACGATCCATGATGAGTAATGCTGAGTTACCGCGATCTTTCTGGGGTTATGCGCTAGAATCAGCGGCATATCTTTTGAACATGGTTCCTACCAAGACTGTGCCTACCACACCATATCAGATGTGGAGTGGGAAGAAACCCTATCTTCAGTATCTAAAGATTTGGGGATGTCCAGCTTTTGTTAAGAAGCAGCATGTGGACAAGCTCGAGGCACGATCAGTAAAGTGTCAGTTTGTGGGATATCCAAAGAACTCCAAGGGATATCTATTCTATTACGCAGAGGAACAAAAGGTGTTTGTTTCTCGTAATGCCCATTTTCTAGAATATCAGTTTTTAGAAAAGGAAATAAGTGGGAGCGAAATAGAACTGGAAGAAATTCCAGAACCACAAACTGCTACTGAAAGTTTGGTAGAACCGGAAGTTCAAGAAGAACAGGACATTCCCGCACCCCTCCGCAGGAGTAGTAGGCCGTCTCATCCGCCTGAGAGATACTACGGTTTTCTCATAGACGGGGATAGAGAGGATTGCATCATAGATGATGATGAACCTACTGACTTCCAGCAGGCCATCCAGAGCGGCGACTCGGTACGATGGCTAGATGCAATGCGGACCGAAATGGAGTCCATGTACACCAACAAAGTATGGACTTTGGACTTTGCTCCAGATGGGGTAAAACCCATAGGATGCAAATGGATCTTCAAGAAAAAGATTGGTGTAGATGGACAGGTAGAAACCTATAAGGCTAGACTTGTTGCAAAGGGTTTTCATCAAAGACCTGGTTTGGACTATGCCGAAACTTTTTCTCCAGTGGCTATGCTCAAATCCATTCGGGTCCTTCTTGCTATTGCTGCCTTCCATGATTATGAAATCTGGTAGATGGACGTAAAGACGGCTTTTCTGAATGGAAATTTAGAAGAGAGCGTCTATATGGATCAGCCAGAGGGTTTCAATCAGAGTGGGAGCAGCGGGAAAGTATGCAAGCTGCTTAAGTCTATTTATGGACTAAAGCAGGCATCGCGGAGTTGGAACATCTGTTTTGATGAGACAGTCAAAGAATATGACTTTATTAAAAATCCAGATGAACCGTGCATATATAGTAAAGTTGTAGCCAGAAGTGTCGTATTCCTCGTCTTGTACGTGGATGACATTCTATTGATAGGAAATGACATTCCTATGCTGCAATCTGTCAAAGGATTCTTGTCACACAGGTTCTCCATGAAAGACCTGGGTGATGCCTCTTACATTCTGGGGATCCGGATCTATCGTGATAGATCCAAGAGGATGTTGGGACTTTCGCAGTCCAGGTATATCGACACTGTACTGAAAAGATTCAGTATGGAAGATTCTAAGCGCGGTAATCTGCCGGCTTGTCATGGAATCACCCTCTCCAAAGAGATGTCTCCCAAGACTGATTTGGAAAGGGAACGCATGTCTATTATACCCTACGCTTCTGTGGTAGGCTCTATAATGTATGCGATGTTGTGTACCAGACCAGATGTAGCTTACGCACTGAGCGTGGTAAGCCGGTATCAGTCAGACCCAGGGGAGAAACACTGGATAGCAGTAAAGAACATTCTCAAGTACCTGAGGAGGACTAAGGAGATGTTCTTGGTTTACGGCGGAAAAGACCTCAGGTTGGAGGCCTTTGCTGATTCCGGCTTCCAGAGTGATAAGGACGATTCCAAGTCCATGTCGGGTTATTTCTTTACCCTCAATGGAGGGGCGGTGTGCTGGAAGAGCTCCAAGAAGGACACCGTTGCCGACTCGACGATGGAAGCGGAGTTTATAGCTGCTTGTGATGCCGCAAAAGAAGCAGTCTGGATGAAGAAGTTCCTAACAGAACTTCAGGTTGTTCCTACCATAGTTGATCCAATACCTCTGTCTTGCGACAACAACGGAGCTATAGCTTTAGCGAAGGAACCAAGGTCCCATCAGAAGTCCAGACACATCTTGAGGCGGTATCACCTGATCAGGGAGATCATTGATCGTCAGGAGATCGAGGTTCGGAGAGTTGCTTCAGAAGAGAACATTGCTGATCCATTCACGAAGGACCTTCCTCAGATTCAGTTCGAGAGGCTACTCGAGATCATTGGTCTACGATATGCCAGTACATGGCCCTAGTGCAAGTGGGAGATTGTTAGTGTTTATGCCCTAGAAGGCCATTACTGTATCATACTAGTTTGTATATTACTTAATGGAAGCTTGGGATATTCACATGTATATAACAGTCTTGCTAAACATGGTAGTATGCTACTTGGTTTTTCTATCTTAATATGTGAGTGTACGTATTGATAGAGCTCTTGGGATCTTGCTTGTCTACCAGCGTTGTGATGGCAGTCACACTAGTGGGGGCTGGGTAGTCTACAAGCACATCCTTATTCAGGTCCCTGGTCGTTGGATTATCGAGACAGAGCATCGATACTCCGGAGTAGACTGGTGTGTACGCTTCTCATCCCAGTTGGGGAGATGGTCTGTCCCACAGCCGTCAGTACGTCGTACTGGAGATAGTATACAGGTGCTCGTTAGGTTACGGGTACACCGGACAGGACTCACAGGGAACTGTTGGTTGGTTTGATACCAGTCGTCAGTGAACAGTTCCCAGGTGACATGAGTACAGCGTAGTCCGCAGACTTGACACTGCTACTTCGCCTCGAGTGTGTCCCACTGTTCTTAGATTGCTACCCTACCACGGCTCAAAGGAGTCGTGCAAACAGGTAGCAGTTGGGTGCAGTCCCGAGCACTTGGAGGCAGTGGCGGTTAGACAGGATTCGTCCCTCCCGGTATTGGGAGTAGATATCGTGCTGTGTCAGAGAGCCATTACGCAAAGTCCCTGGCCAGGGCAAGCGAGATTTGCTGGTAGGTTCCAGTAGTTTCTCAGGGTGTAATGGGCTTCCCTCCGACACGACTTATACCGCTATTAGGAGACTGACGCTTGCCGCCCCCCTAGGCCCGATATGCGATAGTCTTGGACGAACGGACCGGACTGTATGGAGATTGTCACATCAGACTCAGTAGGAGTTCGGATGGGTTTTCTCATCGGCCTTCTTATCGACAACTACCTGGGGACCGTTACGTACAGCTAGTGCCGCTTGCGGTCTGTGGTTAAACCCACTGCCAGCGTAGTAGTCGAGTCTCTAGAGTCCCACACAGAGAGTTTCCTACTCCAGGCGAAACGATATAGAGGTTGCATGGTTTTGCGACAAAGGGTTCGGACGCATACGTGCGTTTACGCGCGTACGACTTTCGGACAGTTTTTACCAGTCGGCTTTGGTTTAAGCCAGTTACTGGTATCCGGTTATTGGATTTTTACAGTCTAAAGTTTTTCCGTATTTTTGCGGATTGGAGGGGCGTTCTCGTAATTGTACGAGAAGCTTCTAGAAGATGTGACTAAGGAGGTTACTTTGGATAAGATTGTGAGTCATGAGAGTGATTCATCATTATCATTATTGCACCATAAATGATAATGACACATGCTTAATGAATCACCTCTTTTCATTTATGAAGCATGCTTATTCATTTCTATTATTCATTATTCTAAAATAAGAATGCTTCATAATATATTATGATACACTCACTATCTCATCTCATTATCATTATCATATTCTCTCTCCTCAAGCTCTCATCTTCAAGAGACTAATCCTTAATCCTCATGTGTTGAGATCAAAGGATTAGTTAGACTTAAACATCCATTACCTTCACTCTATATCATCCTTTCTTCTTTGATTAGCAATCAAAGTAGATTAGTTACCTCAAGTTAGAGGTGTAGCTTGGTGTTTTGCTCTCGGGTGGATCGTCTACTACCTAGAGAAGGTCGAGGAGAACAAAGGAGGACACAAAGACGAAGGACCGGTTTCATTAGGTATAATCCCTAAACACAATTGATAAGAAACTCTTTGTGTACGGTTATTTATAGTTTAGCTTCGATTCAAGCGGTTAGTCGATGTTCGTTCTTTAAACATGATCGTTTTTGAAAATTCCGCCTCCCCACAAGTACTGGGGTGTACTACATCGACTTACATCTGGGCTACACTCTGACACGACTTATACCGCTATTGGGGGTCTAACGTTACCAACCCCCTAGGCCCGATATGCGATACTCATAGACGAACGGACCGGACTGTATATATATTGTCACTGATAGGCTCAGTAGGGTTCCAGGATGAGTTCGCTCATCGGCTTCCCTTGAGGTCAGTACATGGGCAGCCGTTACGCACAGCTAGTGCCGCTGACGTGCATGTGGTTAAACCCACTGCCAGGGTACTGACGAGTCTTTAGAGTCCCCCACAGATAGTTTCCCAAGTTCGGGCGAAAAGTTATAGAGGCCGTATGGTTTTATGGCAGGGTTCGAAAAATGCATGTGCACTTGTGCACGTGTCATATTTCGGACAGATAATACTGGTGGGCTTTGGTTTAAGCCGGATCCATGTATTATATTGAGTCGGAATATTTTAGTCTCTCGTATTCGTATTCGGTCGGAATACGGATACAGGTATGTATATACAAGTGAGAGGTATTTTCGTAATCCGTTATGAGAATAGTTTAGAAGATGCATTTCTTTTTGGATTAATCATTTTTGGTTTAAATGATTAAAGTTTTGGAAAGTGTGACTCATGTTAATGAGTCATTGATTCTAGCATGTTCACTAATGACTCATGTTAATGAGTCATGTAGTGAGTCATGAAGAATTAATGACTTTTGTTTTGGGTGGGATATTTTAAGGTTTTGGTTGGAGATATTTTTCTAGGATATTTTCCTTGATATTTCTTCACAAAACCTTATATATATCATCACCAATTTTTGGGCAGCCATGGGTCAATTTTTGGGACTTGGTTTTTGCTCACTTGATTCATATCTTGAGTTCACAATTTTCAATCTAAGCATCTTCTTCAACCTCCACCCTAACCCACTCATGTGTTGAGAACCCTAGGGTGTTTGAGACAAAGTATCCTACTCATTCTCTACTTCATCTTGGTCATCTCTTTTAGCAGACTTGATGACCGAGTTGCCTCGGTATAGAGACGGGAGCCCGTTTAAAGATCCGTTGACGTGGTGCCACCTCGATGAGGAGACGAGAGATCGGAGTTGCCGCGAGGAGCGTGGGATGGTGGATAAAGACCGAAGGACTCGGATCGATCGGTATAGCCTTTCTACCTCTTTACAGTTTGTTAGTTTAGCGTTAATGGCAAGATCCGGGTTATAGTATGCGATAGCGCCAGTTATAAAAGTTTTTGTTCCGCGTTTGGCGTCAGAATGAAGTCCGAGGCGCTACCGTAGACTTACATTCACTTGAGCTTCTTCTTCCTCTCACTTGAAGCTTTCTAGCTTTTGGGTTTGTGATGAAAACTTGTGAGAATATGAAATCTAAAGTGAGCCCACTTCCTACTTCATCATCCTCTACTACTTTCCATTTAGTTTTGGGTGTTGGCTTCACTAATTCTACAACTAGTGAAGAGATAACTTGGGTTAGTGTCTCCTCGACGTAGATCATCTTCGACCTCGAAGTCTTCTAGCAAGCTTGATCCATACATCTTGTGGAGCCTCTCTAGAGTCCGGAGTTCATGATCGCAGCGAAGGGATGACAACACGAAGCTAATGAAGTGAAGGACCAGTCTACAAAGGTTGTATTACTTACTCTCTTTTAGTTGCAAAGTGTTTGCATTTCTATTCTCTCGATTTCTAGCATACGATTCTAGGGTTAGGGTTAGCTAGAACGGCAAAATTTGAATATGGCATGGACGATGCCTACCGAAACCTTGCTGCCGTGCTAGGGAACCCTGCAGTAGTATCAGATCCATGACAGAAATTTATACGGATTTTGTTAAGATTACGAAACCGAAATACTCCGAAACTTGTAACGCCAAAATGAAGTTTCTGTCAATTTTAAATAGTTGTCAAATTTTTTTTTAAACAAGCGCAGAGTGTTATATGGGATATATCATGAACACAGTCAAAATTTCAGGGTGTCTTCTCGGTTTTTGGCCGAGATCATGAGGTATGGGGACGACCACTTTTTCTTGGTTTTGCCTGAAATTTTTACTGTGTTCCAGTGACTTGGTTTTGATGTTTCAAGTGTTGTTTGTTTTTGCTAATTTTGCATGTGATGTGAACTTACACTATAAGCAATTCGGAGTGTTTCGTATTCGTAGTTTTAACATTGTTTCGGGTTATTCACATATTTTCCAGGCGAAGTTTAAAAAGTTCGATCGAATGTCAAAAACCTATTTTCCCAAGTTTAACGTATTCGGAAAAACATGAAAGTAATTCAATGAACCCTCTAGAAGAATGAAACCCTAACTCGAATTTTTGGATCGCGGAACCATGGTCATACCCTAGGGTTTGCCGCAATTCCGTGGTGACATGAGTGAGGCTTGGGTCTGCCCTTCTACGGCTGGTGCATAGGTACTGTGGCATATTCTGGGTATTATTAAAGCTGTGCTCAAATGTTGAGCTGTCGGGAAATTGTGGGACTTTGATGAATCGATCGAAAATTTTAACGTCGTCTGGGTATTATGTTATGAGATACAATATTTGGAATCCACAAATGTAGTTATGAGATAACTAGTTTGAATTTTATAAATCTAGCAGTTTAGTCTCATTTGATCGGTTGCCATGGGATTTTGATGAGATCAAAAGTCCGTCGCAATCACGTAGCGTACACAGATACTCGCCGGGTAACCTTATTAGATAGCCACGCCCCATAGCCCCGACCAAGTGACTGTAGGAGAACCCCGTCGCCAAAAGCATCCGTTCGGGTTCTCGCGGCAGCGGTGTTCCGCCTTAGTGAACTTCGTCGACGGTATCGGGGGTGCGGCCATCTACTAAAGTTTCCGACGAGCATTCGATCAGGATGTCGGGAATCTTGTTGAATTTCCCGACTTGATATTGAAAAGTATTTTCGAGATCGAGATTAAAATGCGGGGTTTATAATTGTTAGGCATGCGATGTCTAAGGAATTCATTTGGTTAGGAATGTGATGTCTAAGGTGGTTGTGGATTTCAACTGTTGTAGTTTTTCACTTTCTTTTCTGCGACCGTAAGTGTAATATGTGGTGTATTGGCGGTTTCGTTGCTATATATCAACGACAATTGGGATACGCATATTTACTTACGTTGATGACATGTGATGTTATGTGTTGCTGTGATATGTTATATTGGATCGTCGTGTTTTGAATAGCCGGTTTTTTTTATGTGAGATGAGAGTTTTTCATTTTCATTCATGTAAAATTAATTGTATGTAATATTCTTTTATTGGGGCACTTCCGGGTTGAGGATGATGTCACCATTGTATATTATTTACTTTTCCGCATTAGGATAGACCCAAGGCGGGGAGCACAAGTAACCGGGTTCTAGGGGCCAGTAGGAGACCATCTCGAGGAGTCGAGACCGGGTCTCCTAACTCTAGAATTAGTAGGGTTGCTTTCCACTCTCGTAGGGGTCTAGGGATGTGGGTTTGGCTATTAATCACGACCGTGGAATCCGTGTTTTATACAGGCTTAATATAAAACCCGGAAATCCTAGTATATCCAATATTTCATATGTTGTGTTCTGCTGCGATATTCTGTGATGTGATCACTGTATATGTTGAGATAGATACTGGATATAGTATATGTGATATATTATATAGACGTTGCTTATGTTTTACACCCGCGCTAGCCCTGCCCCGCTCTGCCGTTAGTTACCTAACCTAACGGTGATGACGGGACATCGAGGAGAATGCGGATGGCATAAGCGTACATTATATTTATCTGTGATCTTAGGTAAATTTAAAGATAGGACTTCATTAATGAGATTAATGAAATAAAAGAAACCTAAAGATGTTGTGGAATCGAATTTTCAAAAACAGGTAGCTCTAGTTCTTGCTTTACCTAGCGGTATTCCTTTAAGAATATCCAGCACCTTATTCGATAAGGAAAGAGCTGAGATCCCTTCACCGGGAGTGACCTCTTTAGCAATAACTGGCATATGCTACAACCCTCGGTTTCGTCTTTTGATTGCTTTTCTAGTTTTTGCTTTGCATAGTGGTATTGTGAATATCCTGCACCTCATTCGACGAGGAATGAGCCGAGATCCCTTCACCGGGAGTGACCTCTTTAGTAAAACTAGCAAAGGCCTCAAAAACACTCCATTTAAATCTTTTGATTCTACAATGATATCAAGTTCATTACGTAAAAGGTTTTCTTAAAAACCTGTCGTAGCCCTCCGTCATTTTAGGAAGTAGAGTACTTAGTATTCGTGCTGCATTTGTTGACCTTAGTTAAGGCGCAGTGTGCGGTAGATAACTGATGTCTTCCTACATAGCATATGATGCGATTAATTAGGACAGTCATGTGACTTTGTTGACCATAGTTAAGGGTCATGTGGGTGGGTCTAGTTAATCACGAAATGAATGGCTAGAACTTGACTAGTGCTTATGATTTGTTGACCATAGCTAAGGTCATAAGTCACTAGGGGCAAAATATTATCAGGAATTTCAAGTGTTGAAATTTGCAATGAGATTGCATACCTTGTATGAGATAGTTGTTGCGCCACGGCAGCGCCCCGGCCGTCTATCCGAGGCCAAAATGCGGAATCAAAATTTTCTTATCTTTTAAACTGGCGCTACCGCGGACAATATACCCGGATCGTAACCATTAACCTAATGCTAGCTAACAAGAGATGGGAAGAGAAGTATACCGAGTGATCCGAGTCCTCCGGTCTTTTCGTCATCGTCCCGATCTCCCGCGGAAAGTCTTGTCTCCACATCGTCGCCTCCTCGCCGGAAAGGGCACCACATCGCCTGCGTCTTTTACGGGCTCCTGTCTCGATACCGAGGCAACTCGGGCATGAAGCCGGCAACTCGACATGCTCAAGATATGCTGTAGAATGTGTAGTAGATCATGCTAGTCTCATTTGGGGTTTGTAGTTGCCTTGATGGAGGAATGGGGTTAGGAAAAATGGTGCTTTCAATTTTCCAAGACAAGAAGAAGAAGGAGATGAAGAATTCCTCACATAACAAAGATGAACTCTCTCATTCTTTTCTTTCTCTCAAGTGAAGCTTTCTTTTTCATCTAGTGAGAAGAATATGGTGGAGGAATGAGAATACCAACCATAACAAGAAGGGAGGTGAGTGTAGGATAAAGAGAATGGTGACTATATCCTAAACATCATCACAAACTCACATCAAAACCAAATCAATCCTAATCACCTTTTACAAGAAATGATGATAGAAAAGAAAGGAATAAAAAAGATGCTATCATAATAAATACATATGCAAGAAACCCCCTCCTCAAATGTAATTTGCAAAACTGCAAATTACCCCCTCCATCATAAAAGTCCGGCCGGGAAAGAACAAAGGAAAACCGGCCGGAACGGAATGCAAACTGGCAACTCCAGAAAGCTGGTCCCGTAATAAATTACAGGAAAACCCCGATACTGTGCATACACACCCGCATCTGTATTCCGACCGGATACAAATGCAATGAGACAAAATCTACACTGTACTAAACTAGGACCGACTTAAACCAAAGCCGGCTAGTAAAATCCGTTCGATCCTGATCCGTGCAATACCGCACGTATCTGATCGAACCTTGCCATATAACCATACGGCCACTAGTACAAACTGTCTGATCCTGATCTGTGCAATACCGCACGTATCTGATCGGACCCTGCCATATCTCCATATGGCCTCTACAGCGTTTCGCCCGAAAGCTTGAGTAATTGTAAGTGTGGTGGACTCTAAAGACTCGTCAATACTATGGCTGTGGATTTAACCACTAGCACGTCAGAGGTATAAGCCAATACGTGACGGGCCACCAGCTATTGACCAAAAGGGACGTCGATGAGCGAACTCATCCTGACACCCTACTGAGCCTGTCAGTGACAATATCCGTACAGTCCGGTCCGTTCGTCTATGAGTATCGCATGGCGGGCCTAGGGGGTTGGTGAAAGTCAGACCCCCAAAAGCGGTACAAGTCGTGTCGGAGTGTAGCCCAGAACGCCCTGAGATACTACTGGAATACCTACCAGTAAATCTCCTGCCTCGGCCGAGGGCTTTGCGTAATGGCTCTCCTAGACACAGCGCGACCTCACCCCCAATACCGGGAGAGACGAACCCCTGAAGATCCGCTCACTGCCTCCATGTGGCTCGGGACTGTACCCAACTAAAACCTGTTTGCACGACTCCTTTGAGCCGTGGTAGGGTAGTAATCAAAGTACAGTGGGAACTCACACGAGACAAATGACGATCCCCAGGTCGATGAACTAACCTGTACACATGTCACCAGGGAACTGCTATCTGACGTCTGGTATAATCCCAACTGGCAGGTTCCCGGCGAGTCCTGTCCGGTGTACTCATAACCCAATGAGCACCTGTATACATCTTAGGTGAACCAACTGACACCAGTGGCTTGTGAGACCGGCCACCGCCCCTCGTCGGGGTCTCGACTGTATACACTAGTCTACTAATGGAGTATCGATGCCCTGTCTCGAAACTCCTACGACTAGGGACCTTTTAAGGATGTGCTTATAGACTACCAGCTCCCACGTATATGATCGCCATCATACTGCCGGCAGTCAAGCAAGAATCCTAGGGGCTCTATCAACGTGTAATAGCGACATGCCAGGTCACCTAAAGCAGTACACGATGATAAAGATAAACCAGATAGCATACTATCATCTCGAGTAAGACTGTCCTACCGGGATAGGTCCTCCCTCAATCATTGCAATCACGTGCCTGTGATCCAATAATTGACTCTGAGGGCACTATCTCCAATAATAGTTGGATCCCGATACCCACTGCGAGTAAAAGTTACTCCTGGGAGAGTTTTGCACATTACAATTAGCCGATCAAGTAGGTGTCTGGAAAGGTGTCAACGGGGTTATGCCCCTGGGAAAATGAGCTTTATTTTAATTAGGTCCGTGCGAAAGCACGGGGAACCTCCCTCAAAGTACCGGCACTGGCCTGGATGAAAGATTGGCGAACTTGTAGGGTGTAATTAATCCCGGTTAGTCTTTCTTTTTAGCGTTTGAAGGAAGATTTGACTAAAACAGAGGGAGCCATTCTGATTAGATATATTAATAACCAATCTAATCTTGCAAGAGCATACGTTGAGTGTTTTCTTCTCTCTCTCTCTAGGCAGTGACCATGTCACGCCTTAATCAAAATAATAATATGGATGTATTGACCGAACCCGCTTGTTATACTGAGCTAGGGAACGTTGGTCCCACTCCAACTTATAATTGTTTTAAGACCGAGCAAGAAATAAGGGATTACCAGGATTCCCGTGCCGCCCAAACGAAGAAAGTGCATGATGATGCATCTTCTTCGGGTGTGTTCATTACCGAGAACTGTTTCTCAGTTCCTTTTACGTCCTGGGTATGAGATACCAGATCAGGATCCCACATATATAATCTATTACATGGGCTACAGATAGGTTGAGAACTGAGAATGGGTGATAAGTTTTAAGAGTTAGAAACGGTGCAAGTGTTGCAGCCAAAGCAGTTGGCAGTTATCACCATGTGTTACCAAATACATTGATTCTGAACGAATGTTATTACATACCGAACCTGATGTACAACATCATATCAGTCTCTTTATTTAGTAAAGAAGGATATAATTTTGTATTGTTGGATAATTTTTTGAACATTTCCTATATAAAGAGTTGATCGGTTCAGGCACGTTATCTAAAAGCATACACATTCTAAATCAAACCACAGTTCTTAACGTACAGAACACACACAAGAGGAAGTGTTCAGAAATGAACGAATCTTTCTTGAGGCATTGTAGACTAGGTCATATCAATACGACCCGACTAGCTGAAGTTACATAAAGATGCATATTTAAATCAGTTTGAATTTACATCTTGTGAAACTTTCCAGTCATGTCACAAAGATAATATGACCATAGCTCCGTTTATTGGAAAAAGAGAAAGAGTTAGTGAACTCTTGGGATTGATACGAGATTATGTATGAAGGTCCCCTATCTACACATGCTAGGACCAGTTTTTTGTACTTTATTACATTCACTGATGATCTCTCAAGATTCGTACATGTGTTCTTGTTGAAACACAAGTCTGAACCTTTTAAGAAATTCAATGAATATAAGATAGAAGTAGAGAACCAAAACGGGTATAAGTATTATGTCCTTTGATGTGATCGAGGAGGAGAATACTTGAGCACGGAATTCCTGGACTATTCTAAAGGAGAAAGAGATTCTCTCTCAGCATTACTCCTCCGTATATACCATAGCATGTTGGTGTGTCGGGGCGGAGCAATCGGACCCTATTAGATATGGTACGCTCTATGATGAGTATTACTGAGTTGCCTATTTCTTTTTGGGAGTTATGCACTTGAGAAGCTGCGTACCTATTGAATAGGGTTCCAACCAAATCTGATGCCTACCACTCCATATGCAATATGGTATGGGAAGAGCCCATCTCTTAAGTAAGTTAAGATTTAGGGTTGTCCGGTCTATGTCAAAAGCAAAATCCGGACAAGCTCAAGGCAAGGTCAATTCTGTAGAAGTTTATTGGATATCCCAAGCATACGCAAGGGAATATTTTCTACCGTACCAAGGAACAAAAGGTGTTTTATTTCTCGGCATCCCACCTTTTTAGAAAAGGATTTCTTATGAAGAAATTAGTGGTCATAAGTTAGAACTGGAAGGAGTTCCAGCTATACAAACTGCAACTGATGATTTGGTAGAACCAAAGGATTCAATAGTTCTCGACGAACCTCAGCCTCTCCGCCGATCTGGTAGGGTTCCTCATCCACCTGAGAGATACTTCGGTTTCTCTATGACAGTGGGAGCGAGGATTGCATCATGAGATGATGACCCAACTAGTTTTGAGCTGGCCATCAAGAGTGGGGACTCTGTGAGAATGGCTGGATGCTAAGCGATCTGAGATGGAATCTATATACACCAACAAAGTATGTACTTTGGTTGCTTTATCTGAAGGGTTAAATCCCCATCAGGAGCAAGTATATCTTGAGAAGATTACTTGGTGTGCATGGAAAAGTTGAGACTTTCAAAGCTAGGCTTGTTGAAAAAGGTTCTCGTCATTGACCAGGTGTGGATTATGATGAGACCTTTTCTCTAGTAGCTATGCTTAAGTCCATCCGGATCCTACTTTCCACTGCTACATACCATGACTACGATATCTGGCGGTTGGGTGTCATGACTGCTTTTCTAAATAGTGATTTAGAAGAGAGCGTCTATAAGTACACAGCCAGAGGGCTTCGTAGACAATGGGAGCAGCGAAAATGTGTGCAAGTTGCTTTATGAGTTAAAGCAGGCATCGCGGAGTTGGAACATCTGTTTTGATGTGGTAGTCAAAGAGTTTGACTTCATCAAAATGGTAGATGAACCTTGTATATACAAAAAGGTAGTAGAGAGTAAGGCGGTCTTCCTCGTAATATACGTAGAAGACATACTCTTGATAAGAAAGGAGTTTCCTATGTTACACTCGGTCAATCTCCTCTTATCACAAGGATTCTCCATATAGGATCAAGGTGATACCTCCTAAATCCTGGGTTTTGGATCTATGAGATAGATCTAAGTGGATGTTAGGATTCTCACTAGGTGTAGTGAGATGGTATCAATCGATCCTGGGGAGAATCACTAGAAAGCTTCCAAGATGGTAAGGTCGACTGAATGTCAGTCACAGGCATTGTCTTTACCCTCAGTGGAGGGACGGTATGTTGGAAGAGTTCCAAGATAGATACCGTGGCAAACTAGACGATAAAGGCTCGATACATTGCTACCAAGGATACTACCAAAAGAGGTAGTCTGGATGTATATAAGTTCATGAGATGAACTTCGTTCCTACCATTGTGTGACAATGGAGTTGTGTCTTAGGCCTAGGAACCCCCGTACCACCAGAGATCCAGACATATTCTTAGGCAGTATCACCTGATAATGGAGATGGTTGATCTCCAGGGAGATCGAGGATAGGAGAGTAGACACAGAGGACAACACGGTGGATCCACTCATAAAGGCCTTTTCCCAGTAGAGACTTTTATGGGATGGTTGAGTATGTGATACTACAACCACTGTTGATTGTTGGGTATGAGATACTACAACAGATGGCCCTAGTGCAAGTGGGAGATTGTTAGTTATATGTATGCCCTAGAGGCCATTACTGTACATACGATGTATATTGTAGTAGATGCTTGGAAGTATATAGGGATGACTTTCTTGCTCGACATGATAGTATGCTATCTGGTTACTCTTTATCTTAACATGTACGTTGATTGTCTCTATGTTACATGTTGATAAAGCCCTTAGGATAAGTACTTGACTACCAGGATTATGATGCAGATCATACTAGTAGGGATAGTGTAGTCTCTAAGTACATCTTTCAAATGTTCCTAGTCGTAGGTGTATCGAGACAGGGCATCGATATACCAGAATAGACTAGCGTATAGCTTCTCGACCCATGTAGATAGGCGATGGATGATCCCATATCCATTGGTGTTTGACATCATAGATAGTATACGGGTGCTCAGTGGAGACTGGGTACACTGGATGGACTCACCGAGAACTCCTAGATAGTATTATACCTATATTCAGATGGCAGTTCTCTGGTGACACTGGTACAGGTTAGTCTGTAGACCCGAGATCGTCATAGAGTCTTGTGTGATTCCCACTGTACTTTGATTTCCACCTTACCACATTCAAGAGAATGTGCAAAATAGTGGCTTTTGGGCACAGTCCCGAATCACATGGAGGCAATGAGCGATAGGAGGGGTTTCGTCTCTCCCGGTATTGGGAGTTGATGTTGCACTGTGCTTGATTAGCTATAACAGGAAGTCCCTGGCATGGCTGCTTCAGAGATATACTGGTAAGTGTTATCAGTAGTTTCTCAACCCGTTATGAGCCTCACATCGGCATGACTTATCGAGTTACTGGGGTCTGACGTTTACCACCTCTAGACGAGATATGCGACATATCAGACGAAAAGACCGGACTGTACGATAGTGTTACTGATTGGATTCGCAGGAGTGTGAGCAGGTTTGCTTGTTGATCTTCTGACCGCTCAATACCCGGGTAGCCATTACATTTAGCAAACCGTCTGCAGCTTGTGGGTGTTTGATATGATCATCACCTACTGCCGGCGTATTGACGAGTCTTTAGAGTCCTACACAGGGGTTTCCTGGCTCAAGCGAAACGGAGTAGGAGCATATATATAATATGTGCGGGACCGAGATTAATATGATATGTGATACCGTATTCTATTCTCGCGATTTGTGACATCGGTCGGTTATATGCGATATAGCCGGGATATCGGATCAAGAGTTGATTCGATAAGTTGTTACATTTGATATTAGTCGGTTATATATGATATAGCCAGACTATTAAATCAAGAGTTGATTTGATAATCTAATGTATAATTATATATTTGATATATTAAGTTACATTAACTAATACTTGCTCACTTATGATTTCTTTTCTCACTTGATGTGCACATTATATATATGTGATATGTATATTTGTGTACATGTTTATGTCATGCTAGGTTACAAATGCAACATATTTGTATGAGACTAAGACCATGCTAGGGTTAAGTTAGGGTTTATAATTTATTCAAAGTTAAAAAAATTAGTAGAGAATTAATTTAAGGTTCAAAGCTTGTAGAAGCTTGTATGAACCTTTGACTAAGTCCACTCTTTTGTCAAGCTTAGGATATTTGTTAACCCAACTCTTAACCTTAGCCCTTGGTTTATTCTCTACATGGGTTAGGAATGATATTATCTAACCATGGTTGCATTTCTAACCTAATCTAATTCATTCATCACAACTTCACTTGAGCTTCTTCTTCCTCTCACTTGAAGCTTTCTAGCTTTTGGGTTTGTGATGAAAACTTGTGAGAATATGAAATCTAAAGTGAGCCCACTTCCTACTTCATCATCCTCTACTACTTGTCATTTAGTTTAGGGTGTTGGTTTTTGGGATTCCTTAGCACCTAGCCTAGGGTTTGCAAGCATCACTCATGCCACAACAAAAATTAAAGGAGGCGCTAAGTAATCAACCTAAAGATCATACTAGAAAACTAGGGTAACAAAACTAGTAATCCAACATTACAAAGAGAAGTGAATGAAAATACAACCTTTGTAGATCCGGTCCTTCAATTCTAAAGCTCCGTGTTGACGTCCCTTCGCTGCGATCATCCTAGTCCCGAACACTAGAATGGATTTCCCCGGAGAAATGATCAAGCTAGCTTGTTGACTTCGAGGCCGAAGATGATCTACGTCGAGATGACTCAAACTCAAGCTCCCTCTTCACTAGGTCAAGAACTTTGTGAAGAGAAAACCCTAAACTAAATGGAAAGTAGTAGAGGATGATGAAATAGGAAATGGGTTCACTTTAGATCTTGATTTCTCACTTTGTTTCTTCACTAAGAAAAATCTAGCAAGGTTTTCTTCTTTTGGATGAAGAAGAAGAAGAAGAAAAGAATGAATAATGAGAAAAGAATAATCAAGTGAAGATAATTATCATAATGCAACCATGGGTGAGTTAGTTTTATCCACTAACCTTTGTAGAGACTAAACCATGGTTCAAGTTAATGGTTTGGTTAATAAATATCTTAAGTGAGACAAAGTTAGTGGACTTGGTCAATGAATGCTTCAAGCTTCTTGAAGCTTCAAGCATGACAAAGTGCTCACTAATTTTGAATTACAAAATAAATATAAACCTTTACCATTAACTTAAATATGGTGTAAGTCACACACAAACCCAAGTTTGCATGTATCATCAAGCATGATACAATCATGTACACAAACATATATCACATATACATTATGTGCATATCAAGTGAAAAAATCAATCTTAAGTGAACCAATACTAGTTAATGTAAAGTAATATATCAAATATATAATTATACATTAAATCATTAAATCAACACTTGATTTAATGATCCGATCATATCGCATATAACCGACTAATATCTAGTGTATCAATATATCGAATCAACACTTGATTCGGTAACCCGGCTATATCACATATAACCGACCGATGATACAAATCGCGAGAATAAAATACCGTATCACATACTGGCATTATTCTCGATCCCGCACATATCTCATATGCACTCCTATTTCATTTCGCTTGAGCCAGAAACCTCTGTGTAGGACTCTAAAGACTCGTCAATACGCCGGCAGTAGATGATGACCATATCAGTCACCCACAAGCCGCAAGCGGTCTGCTAAACATAACGGCTACCCGGGTATTGAGCGATCAGAAGATCAATGAGCAAGCCTGCTCACACTCCTGCGAATCCAATCAGTAACACTTACCGCACAGTCCGGTCTACTCGTCTAATATGTCGCATATCTCGCCTAGGTGTGGTAAACGTCAGACCCCAGTAGCTTGACAAGTCATGTCGATGTAAGGTCCATAACATTCATGAAACTACTGATAACACTTACCAGTAAATCACAGCAACCCTGGCCAGGGATTTCTAGTTATGGCCAGTCGAGCATAGTGCAACATCAACCCCCAATACCGGGAGAGACGAATCCCCTCATATCGCTCATTGCCTCCATGTGACTCGGGACTGTACCCAAAAACCACCTGTTTGCATGACTCAGTAGAGCCATGGTAGGATGGAAATCAATGCACAGTGGGAGACACACAAGACTCTATGACGATATCGGGTCGACAGACTAAGCTGTACCAGTGTCACCAGAGAACTGCCATCTGACGTGAGGTATAATACCATCTGGGAGTTCTCGGCGAGTCCGTTCAGTGTACCCAGTCTCTACTGAGCACCCGTATACTATCTCTGATGTCAAACACCAATGGATATGGGAATATCCATCGCCCATCACATGGGTTGAGAAGATATGCGCTAGTCTACTCTGGAATATCGATGCTCCGTCTCGATATTCCCACGACTAGGAACATTGAAGGATGTACTCATGGACTACCCTGGCCCCACTAGTATGATCTGCATCATAATCCTGGAAGTCGAGTACACATCCTAAGGGCTTTATCAACATGTAACAGAGAGACAGTAAGTATACATGTTAAGATAAAGAGCAACCAGATAGCGTACTATCATGTCGAGCAAGAAAGTCCTCCCTGTATATATCCTAGCATCCACTATCATATACATATCATGTACAATAATGGCCTCTAGGGAATACATAGAACTAATATTGGTTTCACTAATTCTACAATTAGTGAAGAGATAGCTTGGGTTAGTGTCTCCTCGACGTAAATCATCTCCGGCCTCGAAGTCTTCTAGCAAACTTGATCCGTACACCTTGTGGAGCCTTTCTAGAGTCCGGAGTTCATGATCGCAGTGAAGAGACGACAACACGGAGCTAATGAAGTGAAGGACCGGTCTACAAAGGTTGTATTCTTTGCTCTCTTTTAGTTGCAAAATGTTTGCATTTCTATTCCGTCGATTTCTAGTATACGATTCTAGGGTTAGGGTTAGCTAGAACGACAAAATTTGAATATGGCATGGACGATGCCTCCCGAAACCTTGCTGTCATGCTAGGGAACCCTGCACCTAATTCAATAGATATGTCGTTGTTTGAAGCGCATGTCCTCAAAATGAAAGAGGCAACTCAGCACTACTCATCATGGAGCGAACCATATCCAAAAGGGTACGATTCCTTCTCTCCGATCCACCGTTTTACTGTGGTGTGTAAGGAGGAGTAAGCTGAGAGAGAATTCCATTCTCTTTTTGTAAAATTTCTGAAATCGTTATGCGAAATTTTCTGTTTTAGGGTAAAATAGTCGGTATTTTCCGTTTTAACCCGATTGTGATCAAACTTCCGTATAAACTTGCCGGCACCTAGTTTAGCTAGAATAAAGCTAGTGCGCGGACTTTGGGGGTCAATGGGAAGTTTTGGTTCAGATAGAAATTTTCCCTAATTAAATATTATTTTAAGGTGTTATTTACGCACTTAATAAGTGGTATTTACATTTTGGGTTTGGGTTAATTACTTCTAATTTGATTCATTGCTACACTAATCAAGTTTAAGTTAAACACAACCATCCTTGTAATATCTAGATATTTTAGTGACAAAAGGAATTAATTTTTAAAAGAAAAGAAAAGAGGGAAAATGTGGCATTTATCATTTATTAGCATTTATTGCATTTCTTGCTAGAATTTTCTACACAATATTCACAAACCCCCCCCCCCCTCCCCACTTCATGATGGCCGAACCTTTCCCCTTGCTGCCCTCTTCTCTTTCCTTGTCAATTTCATCATTTCCAAGCTCACAAAATCATCAAAAATCCTTACATAATTCCACAAAACTCCTAATCAAATAATAACCCATCATTCTTCTTCACAAATCTTGCTTTGATCTTCAAGGAAACATCATTTTTGGAGGCTAAAATGATGGATCTAGGTTCTATTTTTGTGTTCTTGAGGAGGTATAATTTCTAACACAAATCTTTAAATGTTATGTTTAAACCATTAGATTAGCTATTTAATTGTTTTATATAGCTTAATTAACATGATTTGTGGTTTCTTGATATTTTTTAGTAAAGATCAAGTTAGGGTTTAACTTGATGAAGGGTAAATTGTTAATTGTTGATTAGGAGAAACATAACCTAGTAAGAAACATGATAATTGTTAATTCCTAGTTTGTCTAATGGAGTTTTTAGCTTACTAGGTTTTATTGAAACATGTTTTGGGTGAGATTGAAATTGTGAAAATGGTTTGGATCACTAAATTAAACTACTTTGTGTTGTTTGAAATGGCTAGAATTGTTAAATTTCTAGGTTTGTGCTAAAATGATATAAAATGCTTACTAGGTTTTCGGCAAAAGTTTGACGTGAGTTTTAATGGAAGAGATGACGTGAATATTCCTATACACGATAATTATTGTGTTTGTAAATGAGTATTGGTACTATTGGGTTTTTAGCGTAGCGGTTTTCATGTATAGCGACCCAATTTAGGGTTTTGGCTTTGTTTTTCCGGTATTTGGATTCTTGGTTTTGAGTTATGGTATTGTATTTGATCGTTGGACGTTTTTACGTCAACGACGAGAGCTGTTTGGTTGTTTTGCATGCGCAGGTTATAGGTTCTAACCTATGAGTGCACCGCATGCCGTATTTGGATTTCGGAATTTGATGTTAATAGCATTGCGATTTCATATTGATTGTAGGTACCTTCGCATGGATTCCGAGACGACGAAGCGCACGACTACGGCTAAGCGAGGAGTTTAGCAGGAGAGTAGATCTATATCTACGGGGGAAGTAGGGTGGATGTCGTATAGCACCCCCGCAAACATTGATATGGAATATCGTTTGTTTATGTTATCCTGATAAATGATATGCGACGGACATGATTGTAGGATTTACAAACGATAATATGATAGGAGTTGATGCTAAAGAACATATTGATTTATAAGAATATGAAATGATAAGTGAATCATGATAGGTACGAATTAAAAGAGAACAAGTGTGATGTTTATTTAATGTGATGAACGAGTACACGCTGTGATTATGATGACTTAGTGTGATATGTCGTTATATAGATTCGAGTCAAGATGTGATTGTTGATACCTTTGTAGGTCCCCTAATACGAGTTTGACATGGATGTGACCTGAGAGATAGGTATATATATATTTATGGATATTGTTTGCATAATGAGTGATATGCAGTACGAGACTTAGATCCGTACCCCGATGTTGTATAGGTTGATAGAATCCCTATTTGGTTAATGCCGCCGTATGTTAGATTACCGTACGCGATGAGTTTTACTTGTTGATTTATCCATACCCCTGATTAGAGGATGCCGTATGATGGATTGTACCGTACGTGATGTGTGAGGCTGGATGCCGACTGATAGATTCACCGACTCGGATACATATTGTAAACACGTATACCTTATAGCATTTAGTTGACGAGGTACTTTATGCTGCATTCATGTTATTCTCATTGCATTAAATATACCTGTGCTAGTACACCTACACCATTATCGATGATGCGTATGTTACACTTACACAGATTTGCCGGTTCACACACCTTCATCATCGATAATTGCCATGTCACTACACAGTAGAATTGCTACATCATGCCATGATATATTTGCTATGTTCATATCATTGTTCCACGTTGCATGAGATATACGGACATGCTTGCATCCTGTTATATGTTGCACACATACTGACATGTAAACCCACATACTTGGTTACAGCTACATGTACTTCATGGATACATACTGACATGTATACTCACATATCTTGCTATAGGTGCATATACCCCTAAGTGGTACTGTATTGACATGTGATATTGAGACATTGGTTATTGTGCTATTACGCTTATGAAATGCATCATACATACTTTCTTACATGTGGATACTTATATCTTGCTATAGTTACATGTACACCTCATATGATGCTGCACTT
This sequence comes from Agapanthus africanus, assembly GCA_030015575.1. Lineage (NCBI taxonomy): Eukaryota > Viridiplantae > Streptophyta > Magnoliopsida > Asparagales > Amaryllidaceae > Agapanthus > Agapanthus africanus. Next base: position 212,849,445 of record JASDDO010000022.1, read on the forward strand.
GATTTCGGAGGATTTGGGAACCGCATGATATATTTTAAAGCTGGATTCATTTAAAAGAGCGGCTTTCCCTTAATATGCTCATATTGTTGTTTTATGTTGCATATATCAGTTTTCATGGATTTACGCATTGAGATATGGATTTCATGTGATTTATGGATTTGAGAACCGTGGGGGTATTTCAAGAAAACTATGTATTGTTTGAAAACCTGGTTTCTCTTGATATGATATTTCAGTGCATCCACCATGTGATTTCTCGGTTCTGAGATTTGGCTTGTGATACCCGATTCGAGGAGCGGGAGGCACCGTCTGCGGGTACATGGTGGACCCGGTATGGTACCCCGGGGCGAGTGGTGATTTCGTGGTGTAGACGATAAGCCTGACAGAGGGACCACTACCTACCGGTGATAGTATTTGGACTCGGCGGTTATCGTGGGAATACCGACCGGAGTGATGTACAGACATGACATCAGGGCCAGTCGTGGGGACGGCGCCTGAGTTATGAGGATTTATGTGTCGATGTTAGACCTGGGTTTCATGATGTTTCTAGTGTCGAGGTTAGACACTCAGGTTTCCATGATTTTGTTGTGTCGTGAAGGACACACATTATTTTATATCCTCATATTTACCTACATATGCTTTTATGACATTTACATGCAGGAGTTGTTGTGTCAGTGGGTGATACGTGGACGAGATCCACTGCATACATGCATTGATTATATTGTTGGACGAGATCCACCTGCATACATGCATTGATTATATTGTTGGATGATATCCACTTGCTGATAGGCGGTTATTTATGTGTTGGCACATATGCAAATATGGTCACCCTAGATATCATAGTATTACCTTTATGATATAGTTGACCTAGGAATCGTTGTTTATTTCGATTTCTACCTGGTGATATTTTTCTATTCACGAGTTGGCAACTCGCCCCGTTGTGCCACAGTTCTTGCAGGTTGACCGCATGGATCAGTTGTGGCATCGATGGCACACAGCTATTTTCGGGTGACTTGCTTGTGGTAGGTGGTACATATTGGATCGTGCCCCTCTTGTATTCATTATTCATATTGGATCTAGTCACTCCATAAATTCAGAAACTAGTAAGTGTATTTGTTGCAGACTTAGAAGACTTGTAGTTGTGAGACTTGAGCGATGGGTTTTTTGTTCGCTTTTGGGGTTGATGTCTTGCTTTACTTTATTTCTTTGTGTGGACCTTCGTCGTTGGGCGTCGTATATTTGTTATTTATACTTGTGGTGGTTGTTTCCGCCGTTGGGCATGATTTGCTCCCGTTTGGGGATGCTTTATATTATTCTGTGTTGTACCCATTTTCGGGGTTAGTTTTTACAAAGGAGGTGCTGCCCATTTTTTTCAAAAGACAAAACATGCTTTACTTTATCTTTATTTCTTAAAAAGGTTTAGATTTCTGGGTTTCAGCTTACTTGAATTACATTACGCCTGTAGACGTCGCGTGATTTAAGTGCTGGTCACGAGCTAATATTTTGGGTCGTGACACTTTTAGGTTTTCAAGGAATTCCGTGCTTAAGTTCTCTCCTCCTCTATCAGATCGGAGGATCTTAATACTTTTGTCAGTCTGGTTCTCTACTTCGTTTCTGTATTCTTTGAATTTCTCAAAAACTTCAGATTTGTGTTTCATGAGATACACATATCCGAACCTAGAGAGATCGTCGGTGAATGCGATGAAGTACGAGAACCAACCCCTTGCATATATAGACATCGAACCACTTACATCACTGTGTATGAGTCCCAAGAGCTCTGCTGCTCTTTCTACGTGTCCGGTGAACGGAGATTTGGTCATCTTTCCCTTGAGACAAGACCGACAAGTTTCATAAGATAAAAATTCGAACGTATTCAAATATCCATCCTTATGCAATTTACTTAGTCTTTTCTCTCCGATATGACCAAGTCTACAATGCCATAAGTAGGATTCATTCGTATCTGAACTCTTTCTCTTGCGTGTGTTTTGTACATTGAAAACTATGTTTTGATTTAGAACATAGATACTATTGCACAGTGTACCTTCCACAACCAATACCTGATTAAGGTAAATGTTCATGATATTTCTATCAAGAACAAACTTATAACCATCTTTATCAAGTAAAAAAACCGATATGATGTTGCAAACCATGGAAGGTACATAGTAGCAATTGTTCAAAATCATAGTATTGCCTTTTGGAAATACTAGGTGATATTCACCGACGGCAGCAGCATCAACTTGTGCTCCGTTCCCTACTCTGAGGGACATATCACTTGGTCCAACTATCCTGCTTTTTCTCAGTCCCTGCAATAAATTACAGATATGAGATCCTGATCCGGTTTCTAGTACCCAGGAGGTAGGACTGACCGAAAAACAGTTCTCAATAACAAAAATACCTGAAGAAAACGCAATAGTGTGCTTCTTCTTCATTGGGGTCATCAAGGAATTCATGCAATCCTCTTTCTCTTGCTCATACTCATGACAGCTGTCATAGTTTAGAGCCAAACCGACGTTCTCTAGCCCCGAATAAGAATTCAGATCGGTCAAGCGATACATTTTATTATTTTGATTAGGGCGTGAAATGGTTGCTACTGTAAGTCCATATTGCGACCCCCGGTGCTTACGGGGAGGCGGAAACGGTATAAAAAACGAATTTTTATCGCAAGAGGCAACATGGACTAAACATGGTCGGGATCGTTGTCTAAACTTGAACTAGTATACTAGCTAAAGAGAGTTAGCTACTATGGAAGATGGTTATACCTATACTTGAACTCCTTCTTCTTCAAACTTTGTAGAGGTTGATGGTTCTCTTTACGTCGCCTTCTCCCGTCGAAGATGGATCCACCTCGAAGGTTCGACTTTGGGCTCTTCCTCGATCTTTGAGTGAACTAGGGTTTCCGGTTTGCTAAACCATCATCCTAGAATGAGTAGAGAGAGATTAGGGTTTGCTTTTCTATCAAAAGAGAATGATTCTCAACACATGAGAAGGTTTCTCTTTTCAAGAGGAAGAAGAAGATGAAAATGAGGAGAGAGAGAGGTTATGATAGAATGATCTTTTCTTTTCTCTTTTTGCAACCATATTGCAAAAGAAATGAATTATCTAAATGATAATAATTGAAAATGAGAATAGTTGATGGTAGTATTTTGAATGACCACAACCATGCTTCATTTAATGAAAAGTAAGCATGAATCAAGGAAGACTTTCAAGGCATGAAAGTGGTCAATGGTCAACAAGTCAACCAAGGTCAACAAGTCAACAATAACAACCATAACATAATTCTCATTTAATTATTATTATTAATAGATAATATATAAATCCATTAGGGTTTGGAAAAAGATAACTGTCAACTGTGCATACGCACCCGATCCGAAACCCTAATGAAAAAACCTCATTCTCCGCCTCAAGCAACTGTGCATACACACCTGCATTCTCGTTCCGAGGAACAAGAATACCAAGATATAAAAGCAACCCCAAAAACATATACCAGTATCTGGCTCAAACCAGAGCCTGCCAGTATAATCCGTCCGGACTCCAAACGTGCATAAGTGCGCGGATGAGAACGAACCCTGTCGCAAAACCATGCGACCTCTACTCTGTTTTGCCCAGAGGCGAATACCCTCTGTGTGGGACTCTAAAGACTCGGCACTACGCTGGCAGTGGGTTTAACCACAGACCGCAAGCGGCACTAGCTGTGCGTAACGGTCCCCAGGTAGATGCCGACAAGAAGGCTGACGAGGTGAAACCCCATCTGTACTCCTACTGAGTCTGAATGTGACATTCTCCGTACAGTCCGGTCTGTTCGTCTGATACATCGCATGGCGGGCCTAGGGGGCGGTAAAACGTCAGTCCCCCAATAGCGGTACAAGTCGTGTCGGAGTGAAGCCCAAAACACCCTGAGATAACACTGGAAGCCTACCAGTATATCTCGCTTGCCCTGGCCAGGGACTACTCGTGTAATGGCTCTCCTAGACACAGCGCGATGTCAACCCCCAATACCGGGAGAGACGAATCCTGTCTAACCGTCACTGCCTCCAAGTGCTTCGGGACTGCACCCAACCACCACCTGTTTGCACGACTCCTTTGAGCCGTGGTAGGGTAGTGATCAAAGTGCAGTGGGAACACACTCGAGGCGAAGTGACAGTGTCAAGTCAGCGGACTAAGCTGTACTCATGTCACCTGGGAACTGATAACTGACGATAGGTATAATACCAACCTGTCAGTTCCCGACGAGTCCTGTCCAGTGTACTCGTAACCCAACGAGCACCCGTATACTATCTCCAGTACGACGTACTGATAGCTGTGGGACAGACCATCTCCCACACTGGGATGAGAAGCGCATACGCTAGTCTACTCCGGAGTATCGATGCCCTGTCTCGATAGTCCTACGACTAGGGACCTGTATAAGGATGTGCCTATAGATTACCCAGCCCCCACTAGTGTGACTGCCATCACAACGCTGGTAATCAAGCAAAGATCCTAAGGGCTCCACTAATGCGTATAAGTGATATACTGAAATAAACACAAGTACACATTGAAGTAGAAACAAACCAAGTAGCATACTACTATATTGAGCAAGATTGTTTATACAAGGTGAATATCCCAAGCTTCCATCAAGTAATATACAAACTAGTATGATACAGTAATGGCCTCTAGGGCATATACACTAACAATCTCCCACTTGCACTAAGGCCATGTACTGGCGTATCGAAGACCTATCATCTCGATCAGCCGCTCGAACTGAGTCTGGGGTAGGGCCTTGGTGAATGGATCTGCAGTGTTCTCTTCTGAAGCAACCCTCCGAACCTCGATCTCCTTGCGATCCACGATCTCCCTGATCAGGTGATACCGCCTCAAGATGTGCCTGGATCTCTGATGGGACCTGGGTTCCTTTGCTAAAGCTATAGCCCCGTTGTTGTCGCAATACAGAGGTACTGGGTCAACAATGGACGGAACCACCTGAAGTTCTTTTAAGAACTTCCTTATCCAGACAGCTTCTTTTGCGGCATCAGATGCAGCGATGTATTCCGCTTCCATAGTCGAGTCTGCAACGGTTTCCTGTTTGGAACTCTTCCAACACACCGCCCCTCCATTGAGGGTAAAGACAAAACCCGACATGGACTTGGAATCATCCTTGTCACTTTGGAAGCTGGAGTCAGCAAAGGCCTCAATCTGGAGGTCTTTTCCGCCATAAACCAAGAACATCTCCTTAGTCCTTCTCAGGTACTTGAGAATGTTCTTTACAGCTATCCAATGTTTCTCCCCAGGGTTTGACTGATACCGGCTTACTACACTCAGTGCATAAGCTACATCCGGTCTGGTACACAACATCGCATACATTATAGAGCCTACCGCAGAAGCGTAGGGTATAATAGACATGCGATCCCTCTCCAAATCAGTCTTGGGAGACATCTCTTTAGAGAGGGTGATCCCGTGACAAGCCGGTAAGTTACCGCGCTTGGAATCTTCCATACTGAATCTTTTCAGTACGGTGTCGATGTACCTGGACTGTGAAAGTCCTAATATCCTCTTGGATCTATCACGATGGATCCGGATCCCCAGGATGTAAGAGGCATCACCCAGGTCTTTCATGGAGAACCTTTGTGACAAGAAACCCTTGACAGATTGTAGCATAGGAATGTCATTTCCTATTAAGAGAATGTCATCCACGTATAAAACAAGGAATACTACAGTTCTCGCTACAAATCTACTATAGATGCATGGTTCATCTGGATTTTTGATAAAGTCAAATTCCTTGACCGTCTCATCAAAACAGATGTTCCAACTCCGCGATGCCTGCTTTAGTCCATAGATGGACTTAAGCAACTTGCACACCTTTCCGCTGCTCCCACTCTGAATGAAACCCTCTGGCTGATCCATATAGACACACTCCTCTAAATTTCCATTTAGAAAAGCGGTCTTTACGTCCATCTGCCAAATCTCATAATCGTGGAAGGCAGCAATGGCAAGAAGGATCCGAATGGATTTCAGCATAGCCACTGGAGAAAAGGTTTCGTCGTAGTCCAAGCCAGGTCTTTGACGGAAACCCTTTGCTACAAGTCTAGCTTTATAGGTCTCAACCTGTCCATCTACACCAATCTTCCTTTTGAAGATCCACTTGCATCCTACGGGTTTTACCCCGTCTGGAGCAATGTCCAACGTCCATACTTTGTTGGTGTACATGGACTCCATTTCGGTCCGCATTGCATCCAGCCATTTTACTGAGTCAATGCTCTGAACGGCCTGCTGGAAGCTAGTAGGCTCATCATAGTCTATGATGCAATCCTCTCTATCCCCGTCTATGAGAAAACCGTAGTATCTCTCGGGCGGATGAGACTGCCTACTACTTCTGCGGAGCGGCATAGGAATGTCCTGTTCATTTGAACCCTCTGGTTCCATTAGGCTTTCAGTAATAGTCTGTGGTTCTGGAATTTCTTCCAGTTCTACTGCGCTCCCACTTGATTCTTTTTCTAAGAACTGATGTTCTAGAAAGTGGGCATGACGAGAAACAAGAACTTTTTGTTCCTCTTCGTAGTAGAAGAGATATCCCTTGGAATTCTTTGGATATCCCACAAACTTACACAGTACTGAGCGCGCCTCGAGCTTGTCCGCATGCTGCTTTTTAACAAAAGCTGGACTTCCCCAAGTCTTAATGTGACTGAGATGGGGTCTCTTCCCACACCACATCTCATATGGTGTAGTAGGCACAGTTTTAGTAGGAACTCGGTTCAAAAGGTACGCAGCTGATTCTAGCGCATACCCCCAGAATGATCGCGGTAACTCAGCGTTACTCATCATGGACCGTACCATATCCAATAGGGTCCGGTTCCGTCTCTCCGATACACCGTTGTGTTGCGGAGTGTATGGAGGAGTAAGCTGAGAGAGAATCCCATTCTCTTTTAAGTAATTCAGGAACTCGGCACTTAAGTATTCTCCACCTCGATCCGATCTTAGAATCTTGATACTTTTGCCGGTTTGTTTTTCTACTTCATTCTTAAATTCCTGGAATTTTTCAAAAGCTTCGGACTTATGTTTCATTAAGAAGACATAACCGTATCTTGAAAAATCATCCGTAAAAGTAATGAAGTAAGAATAACCGCTTCGCGCATGTGTAGACATTGGACCGCACACGTCGCTGTGTACGAGTCCCAAGAGCTCGCTCGCTCTTACTCCGTGTCCAGTGAACGGAGTCTTTGTCATCTTTCCTTTGAGACAGGATTGACAAGTGGCATATGATTGATATTCGAACGGATCCAAATATCCTTCTGTATGTAACTTAGTCAACCTTCTCTCATTGATGTGACCCAGTCTACAATGCCATAAGAAAGTCTGATTAATATCTGGTGACTTTCTTTTGTGTGTATTCTGGACATTGAAAATCTGTGGTTGGTTTAATACGTATATACCATTGCTCAATGTACCTGACCCAATCAGAACTTGATTAAGGTGAATGTTAACAACATTACTTACAAACGCAAATTCATAACCTTCTTTAGAAACCAAAGATACAGAAATGATATTACAAGTTGCGTTGGGTACAAAAAAGCAATTACGCAAAACCAAAACATGCCCATCTGACATTCCCAGGTGATAGTCCCCCACGGCTTTAGCATCCATGCTAGCTCCGTTCGCAACTCTGAGGGTCATGTCACCTTCCTTCAAAAACCTACGGTTTCTCAACGCCTGCAAAGAATTACAGATATGAGATCCTGATCCGGTATCCAATACCCAGGAAGTAGAGTTTATAGAAAGACAGTTTTCAATAACATACACACCTGAAGCTGAAGCCGCAACCTGCTTCAGTTCCTGTGTCTTGGCCTTCCAAGCCCTGCAATCTTTCTTCCAGTGTCCACTCTTATGACAATAGAAGCATTCTTCCTTTCCAACAAGCTTCCCCGCAATCTTTGTTGCCTTTTCCTTTCCCTTCGTACCCACTTTACTAACACCGCCTCTTGGTTTGGCGGGGGCTTTCTTCCTCTTTCCCTTGGCTTTCGCCTTGGACCTAGAGGAAGAAGATCCTCCTACAAACAAAGCGGGTGTTTCCCTACCCTTCTGTAGGGTGCCCTCTGCGCTCCTCAGCAGGTTGAGGAGTTCTGAAAGTTCAACTTCCTTTTCTTGCAAGTTGAAATTCAGTATGAACTGGGCGTAAGTGGATGGAAGGGACTGGAGGATTATATCCGTGTAGAGTTCACTGTCCAACGTGGTCCCAAGTTCCGCGAGCTCCTCAGTGTAGCCAATCATCTTAAGCACGTGGTCCGCTACCGATGATCCGACGGCCAACTTTGTCGAAAACAACTTTTTCGACACTTCGTATCTAGCGATACGAGACTGCTCTCCATACAGTTCTTTTGTATGAAGAAATATGGATTCCAAATCCATATTCTCGTGCCTCCTCTGATGTTCGTTGTCCATCGAGGCAAGTACGAGGCACCTGGCCTTCGCGCTGTCAATCTCCCAAGTCTTACGGATTTCCTTATCCGCGACGCTGGAGGTGGGACCTGGGACGGGGGGAGCTTTGGTGGTAAGAAGATACCCCAGCTTGTCGTAAGTGATTGCCAACTTGACATTCCTGAGCCAATCTTTGTAGTTTGGCCCTGTCAATATGTTTTTATCTAGAATCAACTTAAGTCCAGTCATTTCGATTTGGTCGCTGCAGGGGGGAGAGAAGAAACACTTTAGCACGATGCTCTTGCAAGTTTAGAATGGTTTTTAATTTGTCTAAACAGGATGGCTCCCACTGTCTCTCGAATCCCTCCTCAAACCACAAAGGAAGAATTAGCCGGGATCAATCCCACCGTACAATACTTGCTTAACCGTTCAGCCAGGCCAGTGTCGGTACTTCGAGGGAGGTTTTCCAACGCTTTCGCGAAGTTCCTTAATTTAAGAACCTCTTTTCCCTGGGGGCGTAGCCCCGCTAACACCTTTCTAGGCACCTACTAGGTTTATAGCATTGATCGTTAAGTGAGAAATTTCCCGAGGAGTAGCATATACTCACAGTAGGATCGGGATCCAAATATCATCGCGTGACGAACTGAAGGAATCCTACCAGAATCATCACACTCCAAATGGTATGCAAATCTAGCAAGTTTCAGTACTTATGAAACTCCCGATGTGGATTTTTTGCCCCATGCTCTTATGACCTTGACTTTGGCCAAAATATCATAAGTCACATGTCAAGTTCTTCCCGTCACTTTCCAGGTTAATTTGGATCCATCCGTACATACCCTTGACTTTGGCCAAAATGGCAGCACGACTGTCCCAAACCAACGCATCTATCTATGCTACACATGAACACCCAATAGCTACCAATCACTATGCCTTGACTTTGGCCAAAATACATAGCTTGAATACTACTGCCTATTCATGCGAAGCGACGGAGGGCTACGAATGGTTTTGGTAAAACCGTGAACGTAGTGAACTTGATATAATCGATGGAACGAGATAGCTTTTAGAAGGAGTGGCTCAAGCTCCGCATTTAAAAGTTAGTTTTGAAAAGAACCGAGTGGTTTTTTCGAAAGTGTTCCAACGATTTTAAACTTGGTTTATTATCTTTCATTAGTTCTTTTAATGCGTGATATTCTTGCATTAGTTCTTTTAATGCGTCCCATCATTTAATCCTACCATTGCAGAAAACAACCAAAATATGACGTACGCTTATGCCATATGCATTCGCGACGGGGCCCCGTCATCACCCGTTAGGTTACTTAACTAACGACAGAGCGGGGGCTGGGCTAGCGCGGCTGTAAAACATAAGCAACGCCTAAATAGAAAGCAATGATAGACATTACAGATCACAGATGAATACATTGGATATACTAGCAATCCGCATTTCTTTCGAGCCTGAAACGAAAAGCGGATAACACGGTCGCGGTGAATAGCAAATACCCCACCCAAGACCCCTACGGGTGCGGCAAACTACCCGCCAAGTTCCCGGTAGTTTGTGCACCCCACCATGGGTCTATCCTAGGAGCAAAAACAGTAAAAAGAATTATACAATGACGGCTACAACCCCGACCCGGTTGTGCGGCCAAACAAATAATATAATTACATCAATTTACATTTACAAATGAATGAAAGAAAAACAAAAGCTCATCTCACATCCAACCCCGGCTATTCACCCGCGACAGTCCAACACATTCATATACACATTCCAGCACATTACAGATCATGTATAACCCCGACTAATCGACTTATAGCGATTAGCCGACGTTCAATACATGCAAACAACACAGATATAACCAATATAGCCAAAGTGCAGTGAAGTTCGGAAAAAAAAAATACGGAATTATAGGACCCCAAAAGGAAATTTCTTTTCTGGAAAATCTGGGCACATATAATATATCTCAAAAATCCCAAAACCAAAACCTACAGATACTGCACGAAAAACGAGGCACAGAAGAGGACAAAGCGCGGCGGTTGCGCGGCACGAGCCTACCTCGTGCCGCGCTTGCGCGGCGCTTTGAGCTCAACTCTGGATCGTTTTTCATGGGTGTTTTTAGAAAACCCTGAGATGATTTTACAAATATAAATTTTTTCATTTAGAGCCAAAAAAATTTCAACAGAAACTCAGGTTTTGAAAAATACGGTTTTAGGGTTTTGGTTTTTCCGGTATTGTGATTTTTTCGGTTCCGAACTTCGTTACACCTTACTACCAAGCTAGTTTAAGTTTAGTTAGGCTCTGATACCACTGTAAGTCCATATTGCGACCCCCGGTGCTTACGGGGAGGCGGAAACGGTATAAAAAACGAATTTTTATCGCAAGAGGCAACATGGACTAAACATGGTCGGGATCGTTGTCTAAACTTGAACTAGTATACTAGCTAAAGAGAGTTAGCTACTATGGAAGATGGTTATACCTATACTTGAACTCCTTCTTCTTCAAACTTTGTAGAGGTTGATGGTTCTCTTTACGTCGCCTTCTCCCGTCGAAGATGGATCCACCTCGAAGGTTCGACTTTGGGCTCTTCCTCGATCTTTGAGTGAACTAGGGTTTCCGGTTTGCTAAACCATCATCCTAGAATGAGTAGAGAGAGATTAGGGTTTGCTTTTCTATCAAAAGAGAATGATTCTCAACACATGAGAAGGTTTCTCTTTTCAAGAGGAAGAAGAAGATGAAAATGAGGAGAGAGAGAGGTTATGATAGAATGATCTTTTCTTTTCTCTTTTTGCAACCATATTGCAAAAGAAATGAATTATCTAAATGATAATAATTGAAAATGAGAATAGTTGATGGTAGTATTTTGAATGACCACAACCATGCTTCATTTAATGAAAAGTAAGCATGAATCAAGGAAGACTTTCAAGGCATGAAAGTGGTCAATGGTCAACAAGTCAACCAAGGTCAACAAGTCAACAATAACAACCATAACATAATTCTCATTTAATTATTATTATTAATAGATAATATATAAATCCATTAGGGTTTGGAAAAAGATAACTGTCAACTGTGCATACGCACCCGATCCGAAACCCTAATGAAAAAACCTCATTCTCCGCCTCAAGCAACTGTGCATACACACCTGCATTCTCGTTCCGAGGAACAAGAATACCAAGATATAAAAGCAACCCCAAAAACATATACCAGTATCTGGCTCAAACCAGAGCCTGCCAGTATAATCCGTCCGGACTCCAAACGTGCATAAGTGCGCGGATGAGAACGAACCCTGTCGCAAAACCATGCGACCTCTACTCTGTTTTGCCCAGAGGCGAATACCCTCTGTGTGGGACTCTAAAGACTCGGCACTACGCTGGCAGTGGGTTTAACCACAGACCGCAAGCGGCACTAGCTGTGCGTAACGGTCCCCAGGTAGATGCCGACAAGAAGGCTGACGAGGTGAAACCCCATCTGTACTCCTACTGAGTCTGAATGTGACATTCTCCGTACAGTCCGGTCTGTTCGTCTGATACATCGCATGGCGGGCCTAGGGGGCGGTAAAACGTCAGTCCCCCAATAGCGGTACAAGTCGTGTCGGAGTGAAGCCCAAAACACCCTGAGATAACACTGGAAGCCTACCAGTATATCTCGCTTGCCCTGGCCAGGGACTACTCGTGTAATGGCTCTCCTAGACACAGCGCGATGTCAACCCCCAATACCGGGAGAGACGAATCCTGTCTAACCGTCACTGCCTCCAAGTGCTTCGGGACTGCACCCAACCACCACCTGTTTGCACGACTCCTTTGAGCCGTGGTAGGGTAGTGATCAAAGTGCAGTGGGAACACACTCGAGGCGAAGTGACAGTGTCAAGTCAGCGGACTAAGCTGTACTCATGTCACCTGGGAACTGATAACTGACGATAGGTATAATACCAACCTGTCAGTTCCCGACGAGTCCTGTCCAGTGTACTCGTAACCCAACGAGCACCCGTATACTATCTCCAGTACGACGTACTGATAGCTGTGGGACAGACCATCTCCCACACTGGGATGAGAAGCGCATACGCTAGTCTACTCCGGAGTATCGATGCCCTGTCTCGATAGTCCTACGACTAGGGACCTGTATAAGGATGTGCCTATAGATTACCCAGCCCCCACTAGTGTGACTGCCATCACAACGCTGGTAATCAAGCAAAGATCCTAAGGGCTCCACTAATGCGTATAAGTGATATACTGAAATAAACACAAGTACACATTGAAGTAGAAACAAACCAAGTAGCATACTACTATATTGAGCAAGATTGTTTATACAAGGTGAATATCCCAAGCTTCCATCAAGTAATATACAAACTAGTATGATACAGTAATGGCCTCTAGGGCATATACACTAACAGCTACCTGGAGAGAGAGAAAAGAAACACTTAGCGTGCGCTCTTGCAAGATTAGATTGGTTATTAGTTTATCTAATCAGGATGGCTCCGACTGTTTCCTTGAATTCTCCATCAAACCTTAAAAGGAGAATTAGTCAGGATTAATTGCACGTTATAATACTTAAATAACCTTTTGGCCAGGCTAGTGTCGATACTTCGAGGGAGGTTATCCAACGCTTTCGCGATGTTCCTTAATTATATAACCTCTTTTTCCTGGAGACATAGCCCCGCTAACATCGTTCTAGACACTTACTTGGTATATAGCATTGATTGTTGAGTGAAGTAATCTCCCAAGAGTAATCCTACTCATCAGTGGGATCGGGATCCAACCATCATTGCGTGATGCACTAGATGGAAGCCACTCTAGTCACCACACTCCAGAAGGTATGCAACACTAGCAAGTTTCTAGTATATTTGAAACTCCCGATGTGGTTTTTGCCCCTAACGACTTTATAACATTGATAATGCCAACATATCATAAGCCGCTAGTCAAGTTCGGCCCGTCATTATCTTGATTAACTTAGACCCACCCGCATAACCCTTGACAATGCCAACATAGTTTTGCGACAGCCCTAAATAATCGGAAACAAAGCTACATGTTCAGTCGAAAATATTGCACATTTGATATAACATTTTCCTTACCGTTGATAAATATTTAAAGGTGTTTATTATAAATATGAAACATATGAGGGTTTATCTGTAAAATATCTATTGTCAAATGTTTATATATTATAATTAACATTATGAAGGAAAATATATGCATATAATATTTATATAATATTTTGGTAATTAAAATATGCATATCATATCAAATATTCTAATCAATATTCTTAATATATAATATCATATAAAATGGTTCGGATAATATCTTGAAAATACCAATTACTACTAACACTTTGAGTTGAGATATTGTGCAGATCAGGACTAGAATCTATAAGATCGAGATTCAGAATCAAATCTGTCGACACATTGATGCAAATCATAAGATTTAGCAATAGTAGAGATTCAGGGCACTAATTTCAGAATATAGACATCTAGAGGATCTATAAACATTAATATAAAATATCACAAAAAATATCAAACCATGAAGCCATCAAAGAACCGCGGATGAGCGGCCAAATCCCATTGTTTGCGGCGGATCCGCCGCAATATTTGGGACTTAGGAGTTTGGATTTTTTGGGTAGGATCGTATCAACAAACCCTCACTTATGGCATCTAGGGTTTGCATCTTCTGTGACTATAAATAGAACGGAGAGCCACACTTGAAAATCATCAAACCGAAGAGATCACGAGGTCATAGACAATCCACGCATCCAGGTTAGTCAATCAGCTATTCATCTACCTCCTTCAAGAGAGATCGAGAAGCAAACTAGAGTTTTGTATTCTACTTTCTAAAGAAACAAAAAGTGTAATTGATCTAGTTGATTAATAAAGGTAGTTGTTTTATTCTTATCGCATTTTTATTTTGATTTCCTTCTCTATCCTTTCTTATTCTATCTCCATCATGCGCGAGTAATTCTCCGCTTGATAGGGTTTGTAGGATTAGGGTAGATCAAAGGATGATGAAAATTTCTTAACTCCTTTTACGTCTTATAAAATTTATAAATTTTAGCAAAGAAATTGTTAACATCCTAATCGGGCGCACTATCAAATCATTGATAATCATGACCGCGATTTGAGATTAGATTAACAATGGTTTTGGTAAAGGTTAGACATGAATAGAGGTCAATGAAAAGATAAGGGTTAAGAGTGGGAAAGCTATTCCCTCCAAAAACCCTAATCTGCATTCATCGCTATCGATCTAGTTTTAAATCTATTAAAAGATTAAAGGGGTCATCTTTTGTATTCATCCATGACTATTAAATCCTATGAACCCTACATGCCTTCTTTATATATATTCTACATTCGTATTTAACATAGATTTAGAATCTACTCTCCTTTCTTCTTTTATTTTATTCAACTCGTCTAAAGCAAAATTAGAAATTCCACACATCTCTACGGACGACCCGTACTCATATCGGACAGCTACACGCGACACCATTATTGATTGCGGTTACTATAAACACTTTTTCGAACTAATCAAATGGCGTCGTTGCCGGAGTTACGTGCGTAATTTTTTTCTTTCTATTCGGGTTGAATTCTTATTCGATCCATATCATAAAATAAAACAAAACCGCATCTTGCATATTTAATGATTATTGTAAGAATTTTTGTAAAGGGTATCTGGAGTCACTTGAACGAGAAATTTGAGATTCAGAGACATCAATCAAATCCCAGAGGAGCAAAGGAGGCGACTAAAAAAAATTAGCAGAAGAACCCTAATTTCTGCGGCGGAACCACGGAAGAAGCATCATTTTGGCGGCGGAACCGCAGCGGATTGAGGGTGTTACGTCGCCAAAATTCTCTGGTATCTTCTACATTGTTTTGTAATTGGTTTGTTTGTGCATATTTTAATACGGACTTTAAGGGGCAAGACCAAAATTCAGATTAGGTAACGATTTCATCACCCTTCGTAGGCCCCACAAATCACAAAACGAGCATCCGCATCACCCTATATTAATTAAAAAATATCTGGACCAAGACTCTATGGGCCGTCGCGCTCAATTAGGAGAGAGGAGGGTCGTGGGTAATCTATCGCTTATCCGCATTTCTTTTGTGGTGTCTAGGCAAGTGTATATCACATATATACTATATGCACATAAGTGAGAAAAAGAATACTTAGTGAGCAAATATTAGTTAATGTAAGTTAATATATCAAATATATAATTATACATTAAATTATCATATCAACACTTGATTTAATAATCCGTCTATATCACATATAACTGACCGGGGTATTGAGCGATCAGAAGATCAACAAGCAAGCCTGCTATAACTCCTGCGAATCCAATCAGTAACACTACCGTACAGTCCGGTCTCTTCGTCAGATATGTCGCATATCACAGCCTGGGGGTGGTATAACGTCAGACCCCAATAGCCTGATAAGTCATGCCGATGTAAGGTCCATAATGGTTCGAGAAACTACTGATAACACTTACCATTAGATCTCAGCAACCCTGGCCAGGTATTTCCTGTTATGGCCAATCGAGCATAGCGCAACATCAACTCCCAATACCGGGAGAGACGAATCCCCTCCTATCACTTATTGCCTCCATGTGACTCGGGACTGTACCCAAAAACCACCGTTTTGCACGATCTCTTGACCGTGGTAAGGTGGAAATCAAAGAATAGTGGGAATCACACAAGACTCTATGATGATCTCGGGTCAACAGACTAACCTGTACCATTGTCACCAGAGAACTGCTATCTGACGATATGTATAATACCATCTAGGAGTTCTCGGCGAGTCCGTTCAGTGTACCCAGTCTCCACTAAGCACCCGTGTACCTTCTCTGATGTCAAACACCAATGGATGTGGTATCATCCATCGCCCATCATATGGGTCGAGAAGCGTATACGCTAGTCTACTCTAGAGTATCGATGCCCTGTCTCGATACACCCTCGACTAGGAACAATTATAGGATGTACTTGTGGATTACCCTGGCCCCACTAGTATGATCTCTAGTTACATCACATGTAAGCTTCTGCACTTGTTTAAAAAATTTCAGATACTGTTTTAAAATTGACAGAAACTAGGTTTTTGGGGTTACAGTTTCAGACTTGTTTCGTTTTCGTAATTCTACTAACATCGTATAATCTTCTAGCTTTGGGTCTGATAACATGAAAGTTTTTATTATCACCACCATTGGGTTTTACTAGTATCAAGCATGCCATTTTAAAAAATTTGGGGTGCTAATTAACACTAACCTAGAATCTTAACTAGATGATTAGGGTTTTAGCTTGATATAAAGAAACTATACTAAGAGAAAGTGGCTAGAACCTTTGTAGACTGTGTCCTTCTCTTCTCAAGCTACATGTAGTAGTCCACGCAACTCCACTAGGCTCCACTTGAAGTTGGATCGAGCTTCCTTTGCGATCTTCGTGCCGAAAATGATCCACCCGAAGCTCCGCTAATCTAAGCTACCTCTTCACTAAACTCCTTAGTGAAGGAAACACGCTACACTTAATTGCTAATAAAGTGTAGGATGGTGAAGTATGGGTTTTGTTTGCTAACTAGGGTTTTCACAAGCACAAGGTTTCACAACTCATGTGAGGGATTGAGCTTGGAGGAGGTGAGAAGGAAGATGAAGAGAGCTAGAGAACAAGGAGCTCAAGTAAAGAAAAATAACTCAAGTGATGTGTAGAATGAAGAATGGCTCATCAATATCACTCACTTATTGAAGCATCCATAATTTCCAAATAAACAATTGGAACCATGCTTCAATAGTGAGTCAAGACCAATATAATAATCATCAAAGCCATGCTTCACCATTCTACAAGAGTCTCCCGATTTTCCACCTCTTTTTCTATTTTCTAAAAATAGAAAATCAACAATGCTACATAATATATATATATATATATATCACATATATATTAATATATATATAAAGATAAGAAAATAATTAGTGAGCAATAATATTAGTTAATATATAATTATATCAAATATAAATATATATCATATTATTAAATCAACACTTGATTTAATAATCCGGTTATATACATATAACCGACTAATATCATTAATCTGAATATCACATTATCAAATCAACACTTGATTCAATAATCCGGTTATATCACATATAACCTAACTGATATTAAATAACCGCCAAATTAGAATATGGTATCATATACTCGTATCTAATCAGGCCCCCGCACATATCAGCATATGTGCCCTACTTCGTTTCGCTTGAACTAGAAAACTTCTGTGTGGGACTCTAAAGACTCGTCAATACGCCAGTAATAGATAATGATCACATCAGTTACCCACGAGCTGTCAGCGGTACTAGCTGGATGTAACGGCTACCCAGGTATTGAGTGAATAGAAGACCAACAAGCAATGTTGTCCAAACTCCCATGAAGCCTATAAGTAACACTTACCATACAGTCCGGTCTCTTCGTCTGATATGTCACATATCGAGTCTAGTGGTGGAATCGTCAGACCCCAGTAAGTTGATAATGTTAGTGATATGTATGCCCTAGAGGCCATTATTGTATGATATAGTGGATGCTTGGATATATATATGGAGGAATTTCTTGCTCGACATGATAGTATACTATCTGGTTTCCTTTATCTTAACATGTTCACTGGTATTATTATACTATCTCTCATATACATATTGATAAATCCCTTAGGATGTGGGCTTGACTACCAGGACTATGATGCGGATCATACTACTGGGACCTGTGTAGTCCACAAGCACATCCTTCAATAGTTCATAGTCGAGGGAATATCGAGACAGGGCATCAATATTCCAGAGTAGACTAGTGTGTATGTTTCTTGACCCTGTATGAGGCGATGGTTGATCCCATATCCATTGGTGTTTGACATCAAAGATTGTACACAGGTGCTCATTAGAGAATGTGTACACTGAACAGGACTCTCCGAGAACTCCTAGATGGTACTATACCTATCGTCAGATAGTAGTTCTCTGGTGACACTAGTACAGGTTAGTCTGTAGACCCGAGATCGTCATAGAGACTTGTGTGGTTCCCACTGTGCTTTGATTTCCTCCCTACCACGGCACAAAGGAGTCGTGAAAATAGGCATATTTTGGGTACAGTCATGAGTCACATGGAGGCAATGAGCGATAGGAGGGATTTCGTCTCTCCCGGTATAGGGAGTTGATGCTGCGCTGTGCTTGATTGGCTATAACAGTAAGTCCCTGGTCAGGGCTGTTGATGAGATTTACTGGTAATTGTTATCAGTAGTTTCTCATACCGTTATAAGACTTACATCCGCATGACTTATCAAGTTATTGGGGTCTGACGATACCACCCCCAGACTCGATATGCGACATATCAGACGAAGAGACCGGACTGTACGGTAAGTGTTACCTATAGGCTTCATGGAAGTTTGGACAAGCTTGCTTGTTGATCTTCTAATCGCTCAATATCTGGGTAGTCGTTACGTCCAGCTAGTACCGCTGACGGCTTGTGGGTGACTGATGTGATCATCACCTACTGCTGGCGTATTGACGAGTCTTTATACTCCCACACATATGTTTCCTGATTCAAGCGAAACGAAGTAGGGCATATATGTTGATATGTACGGGGGCCTAATTAAATACGAGTATGAGATACCGTATTCTAATCTGGCGGTTATTTGTTATCAGTCAGGTTATATGTGATATAACCGGATTATCGAATCAAGTGTTGATTTGATAATATGATATACAGATAAATGATATTAGTCGGTTATATGTGATATAACCGGATTATTAAATCAAGTGTTGATTTAATAATATGATATATATATATTTGATATAATTATATATTAACTAATATTATTAGCTCACTAATTATTTTCTTTATATATATGTATTTGATATATATATATATATATATATAATGAAGCATGGTGTATTTTCTATTTTGAGAAAATGGAAATTTGAGGTGGATAATGAGGAGAATGGGGTGAAGTATGGCTTGATGAATATTATATTCATCTTACTTCACTATTGAAGCATGGCTTCATTTTATTATTGAATAAAATGAATGCTTCAATAAGTGAACCTTAGCCATTCTACACTTAGCTTCTTCTTGAGTTCATTTTTCTTCATATGAGCTCATGAGCTCTCTAGCTCTCTTCTTCTTCCTCCTCTTGATGCTTCAAGCTCCAACCCCTCACATGTGATGTGAACCATGGAGCTTGGATAATATCTAGTGAGCAAACAAAATCCCTACTTCACCATCCCACATTAGATTAGCACTTTGATATGGTGTGTTTCCTTCACTAAAAAGTTTAGGGAAGAGGTAGCTTGGATTAGCGGACTTCGGGTGGATCATCTTCGGCATGAAGGTCATCGGAGGAAGTCCGTTCAACTTTCAAGTAGAGCCTAGTGGAGTCGCGTGGACTACAACCCGGAGCATTAGAAGAGAAGGACACTGTCTACAAAGGTTGTAGCCATCCATCTCTTAATGTAGTTTTAGTGATATCATGTTTAAACCCTAATATTCTAGTTAAATCTTGGTAAGTGTTCATTAGCACCTCTAAAATTTGAAAATTGCATGTGTGATGCCCGTTTTAACCCTACCGTGGTGCTAGAAAACACTTTCATGGTATCAGAGCCAAGCTAGAATATTAGGATAGGTCTTTACGGTGTTAAAGTGTTCGATCGATTTTTCGAAACCGAAACTTGTGAAGTTTCTGTCGATTTTTTCAAAAGTTAAAATTTTCGTAATTAAAAATATGCAGAAAATCGTGCAGGATTTTTTATGGAGCCCCAGAAAATTCGAACCCTTAACCTCTTCAAACCACCGCGGAACCGCGGCCCAAACCCTAGTTTGGCCACGCTTCCGCCGCACTTTTATAAAGTCATGGGTTGAATTTTTCTGTACTGCTCCATTGATAAATTTGGCACTTTCTGGATGTTTTAATGATGCTCAAGTTGTTGAGGTCTCTGGAATTTGTTGGTGTTCGATAAAGCGATTGAAATGTTTAACGTTGTATAGATCTTGATGATATGTGATACAATTTTTAGAATCCAAATAATTGGTTTTGTGAAAACTAGTTAGTATTTTGTAAATCTAGCATTGTAGTCTCTTTTGATCGATTGCCACGAAGTTTCGATTTGGATCGAAACTCCGTCGCAATCGCGTATCGTACGCGAATACTCGCCGAATAACTTTACTAGGTAACCATGCCCCATAGCCCCGACCAAGTGACTGTAGGAGAACCCCGTTGCCAAAAAGCATCCACTCAGGTGCTCACGGCCACGATGTTCCGCCTAAGTACGCTTCGTTGAAGGCATCGGAGGTGCGGCCATCTACTAAAGTTTCCGACGAGCATTCGATCGGATAGTCGGGAATCTTGTTGAATTGCCCAACTAAGTTATTGAAAAGTGTTTTCGATTCGAGACTAAAATGCAAGGTTTATTTGTTAGGCATGAAATTCGGAATATGAGATATTCTGGGTTTATGATGTCTAAGGATATACGGATTCTAATTATTGTAGTTTTTCATTTCTTTTTGCGACCGTAAGTGTAATATGTGGGGTATCCCAAATCTCGTTGCTATATGTCAACGAAATTTGGGATACGCGTATTTACTTACGTTGATGACATGTGATGTTATGTGTTGCTTTGATATGTTATATTGGATCGTCGTGAATGAATAGCCGGGGGTTTTATGTGAGATGAGAGTTTTTCAATTTTCATTCATGTAAAATTTGTATGTAATATTCTTTTATTGGGACACTTCCGGATTGAGGATGATGTCACCACTGATGTATATTATTTACTTTTCCGCATTAGGATAGACCTAAGGCGGGGAGCACAAGTAACCGGGTTCTGGAGTCTAGTGGGAGACCATCTCGAGGAGTCGATACCGGGTCTCCTAACTCTAGAATTGGCAGGGTTGCTTGCCGCATTCATAGGGGTCTATGGGATATAGGTTTGGCTATTCATCACGACTGTGGAATCCATGTTTTTCATTATTGGCTGAATTTAAAACACGGACATCCTAGTATATCCAATATTTCATATGTTGACTTCTTCTGCTATGTTCTGTGATGTCGATCATATAACTGCGCGAGACAAATGCTATATATATATGATATATATAATAAACGTTGCTTATGTTTTGCACCCGTGCTAGTCTAGCCCCCGCTATGCCGCTAGTTAAGTAACCTAACGGTGCATGATGGGGCCCCGTGGCGAATGTGGATGGCATAAACATACGTTCTATTTTCGTTTCTTTTTCTGTGATGTTTAGGAAACATTAAATGATGGGACTTCATTAATGAGATTAATGGAAAAAAAAAGAAACCTAAAAGATGTTGTAGAATAAAAAGTTTTTAAAAAGGTAGCTCTAGTTTTTGATTTGCACAGTGGTATTACTTGATGAATATCCAACACCTTATTCGATGAGGAAAGAGCCGAGATCCCTTCACCGGGAGTGACATCTTTATCAAAACTAGCAAATGCTACAACCTACTCGGTTTATCATCATAGCTTCTGTAGTTCTTGCTTTGCATAGTGGTATTCATTGATGGATATCCGGTACCTCATTCGATGAGGAAAGCGCCGAGATCCCTTCACCAGGAGTGACCTCTTTAGCAAAAGCTATTCGGTTTGTTTTTGAAAACTACTCGATTTTAAAAGCGGAGCTTAAACCACTCCTTTTCAAAATCACTAGATTCTACAACGATATCAAATACATTACGCTAAAGGTTTTCTTAAAAACCAATGCATCTCTCCGTCATTTTAGATAAGTGCTATTTAGTATTCATGCTGCGTTTGTTGACCTTGTCAAGGCGTAGTGTGCGGTAGCTGATTAGTGCTTATCTGCCGCATGTGATGCGATTGGATTAGGCTAGTCGTGCGGCCTTGTTGACCTTGTCAAGGGTCGTGCGGGTGGGTTTAATTCAATCAAGAATTGAACGGGTTGAACTTGACTTGCGGTTTATGGTTTGTTGACCTTGTCAAGGTCATAAATCGCATGGGGTAAAAACAATTTTCGGAATTTCAAGTGTTGGAATTTGCAATGAGATTTCATACCTTCTATATGATAGTTGGATTCCGATACTCACTGCGAGTAAGAGTTACTCCTGGGAGAGTTTTCCACTTTACAATTAGCCGATCCATTAGGTGTCTAAGAAAGGTGTTAACGGGGTGATACCCCTGCGGAAACGAGGTTATTTAATTAGTTCCATGCGAAAGCATGGGTAGACTCCCTCGGAGTACCAATACCTGCCTGGCTGAACAATTAACGAACTTATAGGTTGTAATTAATCCCGGCTAATATTACCTGTTAGGGTTTGAAGGAAGATTTAATAAATACAGTGGGAGCCATCCTGATTAGATAAAATAATAACCAATCTAATCTTGCAAAGAGCACACACAAAGTGATCATCCTTCTCTGTCCCCTGGTAGAGACCAATGACATGCCTTAATCAAGATAATAATATGGATGTATTGACCGAACCCACTTATTATACTAGGCTAGGTTCCGCTCTATCTTATGACTGTCATAAGTCTGAGCAAGGAATAGAGGAATATCAGGATTCCCACGCCACCCGTACGAAGAATAAGCATGTTGATGCATCGTCTTCGGGTGTGTTCGTAACCGAGAACTATTTCTTAGTTTGCTCTACGTCCTGGGTATTAGATACCGAATCAGGATCCCACGTATATAATTTGTTACATGGGCTAAAGAAAGGTAAAGAACTGGGAAAGGGTGATAAGTCTCTAGTAGTAGGGAATGGTGCAATTGTTGCAGCCAAAGCAGTTGGCGAATATCACCTTGTATTACCAAGTGGTAAAACAATAATTCTGAGCGACTGTTATTTCGTACCAAAAATATTGTGAATATTTTCCTAAATCATGTGTTGATTGGGTATGGTACGTTGTATAACGGTGTATACGATCTAAATCACAAAACAGTTCTAAGTATACAGAACACACACAAGAGGAACAGTTCAGAAATTAACGAAGCCCTATTGTGGCATTGTAGACTAGGTTATATCAATGCGACAAGACTAGATGAGTTGCATAAAGATGCATATTTGAATACGTTCGAATTTACATCTTATGAAACTTGCCAGTCATGTCTCAAAGGCAAGATGACCAAATCTCCGTTTACTGGACACGGAGAAAAAGCTACTGAACTCTTGGACAGATATATAGTGATGTATGCGGTCTTATGTCTACACATGCCAGGAATGGTTCCTCGTACTTTATTACATTCACTGATGATCTCTCAAGATACAGACATGTGTTCCTGTTGAAACAAACATCTGAATCTTTTGAGAAATTCAAGGAATATAAGTGTAAAGTTGAGAACCAGACGGATAAAAATATACAAATCCTTCGATCTGATTGGGGAGAAGAATACTTGAGCACAAAATTCAGAGACTACTTAAAAGATTATGAGATTCTCTCTCAGCTTACTCCTCCATATACACCACAGCACAATAGAGTTTCGGAGCGGAGAAATCGCACCCTATTAGATATGGTGCGCTCTATGATGAGTACTGCCGAGTTGCCTATTTCCTTTTGGGGTTATGCACTTGAGATAGTTGCATACCTATTGAATAGAGTTCCGACCAAATCCGTTGCCTACCACTCCATATGAGATATGGAATGGGAAGATACCATATCTTAAACAAGTTAAGATAGGGGTTGTCCGGCCTATGTTAAAAAGCAAATCCGGACAAGCTCAAGGCAAGAACAGTTCTGTGCAAGTTTGTACGATATCCCAAACATTCGCGAGGGAATATCTTCTGCCACACCGAGGAACAAAAGGTGTTTGTTTCTCGACATGCCACATTTCTAGAAAAGGAATTTTTTATGAAAGAAATCAGTGGAAAAGAGGTAGAACTGGAAGAAGTTCCAGCAACACAAACTATAACTGACAATTTGGTGGAACCGGAGGATTCAATAGTCCCCAATGAAACTCAGTCACTCTGCAGATCTAGTAGGGTTTCTCATCCTCCTGAGAGATACTACGGTTTTCTCATAGACGGTGGGAGCGAGGATTGCAACATGGAAGATGATGACCCAACTAGTTTCAATCAGGCCATCACAAGTGGAGACTCTATGAAATGGCTGGATGCTATGTGATCTGAGATGGAATCCATCTACACCAACAAAGTATGGACTTTGGAAATTGCTCCTGAAGGGGTAAAACCCATCGGGAGCAAGTGGATCTTGAGAAGATAATTAGTGTAGATGGAAAATTTGAGACTTTCAAACCTAGACTTGTAGTAAAAGGTATTCGTCAACGACCAGGTGTCGACTATGATGAAACCTTTTCTCCAGTGGTTATGCTTAAGTCTATCAGGATCCTACTTGTCGTTGATGCATACCATGACTACGAAATCTGGCAGTTGCACGTCAAGACCACTTTTCTAAATGGTGATTTAGAAGAGAGCGTGTACATGACACAACCAAAGGGCTTCGTAGACAGTGGGAGCAGCGGAAGCATGTGCAAGCTGCTTAAATCAATCTAAGGATTAAAGCAAGCATCGCGGAGCTGGAACATCTATTTTGATGAAGCTGTCAAATAGTTTGACTTCATCAAAAATGTAGATGAACCATGTATATATAAGAAGGTTGTAGAGAGTAAGGTTGCCTTCCTCGTATTGTACGTGGATGGCATACTCTTGATAGGAAACGATATTCATATGCTACACTCGGTCAAGCTCTTATTATCACAAAAGTTCTCCATAAAAGATCTAAGTGATGCCTCCTACATCCTGGGGATATAGATCTATAGAGATAGATCTAGACGGATGTTGGGATTGTCCCAAACCAGGTACATTGACACCATACTAAAGAGGTTTAGTATGGAAGATTCTAAGCGTGGTAATGTACCCACTTGTTCAGGAATCACTCTCTCCAAAGAGATGTCTCCCAAGACTGATTTGGAGAGGGCTCGCATGCAAGGGATACCCTATGCTTCGACAGTCAGATCAATCATGTATGCGATGTTATGTACCAGACTAGATGTAGCTTACTCATTAGGTGTAGTGAGTGGGTATCAATCGGATCCAGGGGAGAAATACTGGTCAGCTGTGAAGAACATTCTTAAGTACTTGAGAAGGACTAAAGAGATATTTTTGGTGTATGGTAAGGGTGAACTCCAGGTGGAGTCCTTTACCGATTCGAGCTTCCAGAGTGATAAGGACGACAGTAAGTCGGTCTCGGGTTTTTTCTTCACCCTAGTGGAGGGACGGTATGTTGGAAGAGTTCCAAGCTAAATACCGTAGCAGACTCGGCGAGAAGGTTGAATACATCGATACCAACGATGCTTCCATAGAGGCTGTCTGGATGAAGAAGTTCATGAGATGAACTTGGTGAGGTTCCATCCATTGAGCATCCAATACCTGTGTATTATGATAACAATAGAGTTGTGGCTTTGGCCAAGGAACCCCGGTCCCATCAGTGATCCAGACATATTCTTAGGCGGTATCACCTGATCAGGGTGATAGTAGATCGCCGGGAGATCGAGGTCAGGGGAGTTGACATTGAGGATAACACAGCGGATCTACTCACCGAGGCCTCCCCCAGATGCTAATCGAGAGAATTTCTGGGATGTTGGGTATGAGATACTACAACAACTGGCCTTAGTGCAAGTGGGAGATTGTTAGTGATGTGTATGCCCTAGAGGCCATTGTTGTATGATATAGTGGATGCTTGGATATATATTTAGAGGACTTTATTGCTCGACATGATAGTATGCTATATGGTTTCCTTTATCTTAACATGTTCACTGGTATTATTATACCGTCTCTCATATACATGTTGATAAAGCCCTTAGGATGTAGGCTTGACTACCAGGACTATGATGCGGATCATACTACTGGGACCTGTGTAGTCCATCAGCACATCCTTCAATAGTTCGCAATCGAGGGAATATCAAGACAGGGCATCGATATTCCAGAGTAGACTAGTGTGTACGTTTCTTGACCCTGTATGGGGCGATGGTTGATCCCATATCCATTGGTGTTTAACATCAAAGATTGTACACAGGTGCTCATTAGAGAATGGGTACACCAAACAGGACTCGCCGAGAATTCCTAGATGGTACTATACCTATCGTCAGATAACAGTTCTCTGGTAACACTGGTACAGGTTAGTCTGTAGACTCGAGATCGTTATAGAGTCTTGTGTGGTTCCCACTGTACTTTGATTTCCTCCCTACCACGGCTCAAAGGAGTCGTGCAAATAGGTGGATTTTGGGTACAGTCCCGAGTCACATGGAGGCAATGAGCGATAGGAGGGGTTTCGTCTCTCCCGGTATAGGGAGTTGATGTTGCGCTGTGCTTGATTGACTATAACAGTAAGTCCCTGGCCAGGGCTATTGATGAGATTTACTGGTAAGTGTTATCAGTAATTTCTCATACCGTTATAGGCCTTACATCGGCATGACTTATCAAGTTATTGGGGTCTGACGATACCACCCCCAGACTCGATATGCGACATATCAGACGAAGAGATCGGACTGTACGGTAAGTGTTACCTATAGGCTTCATGGGAGTTTGGACAAGCTTGCTTGTTGATCTTCTAATCGCTCAATACCTGGGTACCTATTCCGTCCAGCTAGTACCGCTGACGGCTTGTGGGTGACTGATGTGATCATCACCTACTGGTGGCGTATTGACGAGTCTTTAGAGTCCCAAACAGAAGTTTCCTTGTTCAAACGAAACGAAGTAGGGCACATATGTTGATATTTACAGGGGCCTGATTAAATACGAGTATGAGATACCATATTCTAATCTTGCGATTATTTGTTATCAGTCAGGTTATATGTGATATAACCGGATTATCGAATCAAGTGTTGATTTGATAATGTGATATACAGATAAATGATATTAGTCGTTTATATGTGATATAACCGGATTATTAAATCAAGTGTTGATTTAATAATATGATATATATTTATATTTGATATAATTATATATTAACTAACATTATTAACTCACTAATTATTTTCTTTATATATATGTATTAATATATATATATATATAATGAAGCATGGTGTATTTTTCTATTTTGAGAAAATGGAAATATGAGGTGGATAATGAGGAGAACGGGGTGAAGCCTGGCTTGATGAATATTATATTCATCTTACTCCACTATTGAAGCATGACTTCATTTTATTATTGAATAAAATGAATGCTTCAATAAGTGAACCTTAGCCATTCTACACTTGGCTTCTTCTTGAGTTCATTTTCTTCATATTAGCACATGAGCTCTCTAGCTATCTTCTTCTTCTTCCTCTCGATGCTTCAAGCTCCAACCCCTCACATGTGATGTGAACCATGGAGCTTGGATAATATCTAGTGAGCAAACAAAATCCCTACTTCACCATCCCACATTAGATTAGCACTTTGATATGGTGTGTTTCCTTCACTAAAAAGTTTAGTGAAGAGGTATTTTGGATTGGCAGATTTCGAGTGGATCATCTTTAGCACAAAGGTCATCGGAGAAGGTTCATTCAACTTTAAAGTGGAGCCTAGTGGAATCGCGTGGACTATAACCCGGAGCATTAAAAGAGAAGGACACAGTCTACAAAGGTTGCAGCCATCCATCTCTTAGTGTAGTTTTAGTGTTATCATATTTAAACCCTAATATTCTAGTTAGATCTTGGTAAATGATCATTAGCACCTCTAAGATTTGAAAATTGCATGTGTGATGCCCGTTTTAACCCTACCGTGGTGCTAGCAAACACTTTCAGATAAGTCATGCCAATGTATGGCTCATAACATTTCGAGAAACTACTGATAACACTTACCAGTAAATCTCATTAGCCCTGGCCAGGGATTTACTGTTATAGCCAATCGAGCATAGCGCAACATCAACTCCCAATACCGGAAGAGACGAAACCCCTCCTATCGCTCATTGGCTCCATGTAACTCGGGACTGTACCCAAAATCCACCTGTTTGCACGACTCCTTTGAGCCGTGGTAGGGAGGAAATCAAAGCACAGTTGGAACCATACAGGACTCTATGGGGATATCGGGTCTACAGACTAACCTGTACCAGTGTCACCAGAGAACTTCTAACTGACGATAGGTATAGTACCAACTAGGAGTTCTCGACGAGTCCTGTTCAGTGTACCCATTCTCTAATGAGCACCTATGTACAATCTTTGATGTCAAACACCAATGGTTATAGGATCAACCATCGTCCCATACAGGATCAAGAAACATACACACTAGTCTACTCTGGAATATCGATGCCCTGTCTCGATACTCCCTCGACTAGAAACTGTTAAAGGATGTGTTTGTGGACTACACAAGTCCCAGTAGTATGATCTGCATCATAGTCCTGGTAGTCAAGCAAACATCTTAAGGGCTTTATCAACATATATCATAGAGACAGTATAATAATACTGGTGTACATGTTAAGATAAAGAGCAACCAGATAGCATACTATCATGTCGAGCAAGAAAGTCCTCTCTATATATGTCCAAGCATTCACTATATTATACAATAATGGCCTTTAGGGCATACATATTCCTAACAATAACAAGTAAATCATATCACATGTTAAGATAAAAACAAACCAGATAGCATACTATCATATCGAGCAAGATTGTCCTGTACATACATATCCCTCGCATCCTATACAATGAAGGACTCTAGGGCATACTATCATACACGCGGGGAGTTAGAGTACGAAATTAACTTCAAGTCAGGGGGCCTAAGGGGTACCCCACCCCTGAGACCACCATGAGGTGGCCAGGGGGTGAAGCGGACCCGAAACTACCCATGGGGGCAGTTTCAGGTCCCCACCCTCGTAGTGGTCTTGAGGAATGAGCCCAGCCCTTCGAGACACCCCGAGGATCTTCCCATGGTGCCCACGCTCCACTCCGTGACTTCTCGGTTCAAGTCATGAGCCCGCAGGGTGTGAAAACTTCTTAAAACCCAAAATTTTGGGACTGTTTTTTCGGCAGCTTTCGATGTCAAGAAAAACGCAAATTCTAATGTCGTAACTAGCTAGTTTAAGGTGTTTGGGAGGCTATGATACCATTGTAGGGTTCCCTAGTTCCCGCGGCGCAGCGGAGGCACGGATGGCGAACAAAAATTTCAAGCAAACATGAAGGAACCCCAAACCTAAAATCGATCCCAACTCATAAACTAGCTAACCAAGCATGCAAAGATACAGAATACTACCTTCAACACGTGTCCACCCAATCATGGAAGTCCCCTCCGAGCTCCGCGTATGCTGTCCGGATCGTGCTTGAGTGGCGACCTCCCTTACCGAAGAAGATCCATCTGAGAGAAACCGATCCAAGCTCCGGTTTCACCTAGTGAAGCGACCGATACTCCAAGCTCGCTACGAATGAAGAGCAAGGATGTAGGAATATTCTCACTGTCTTTTTCTCTCTTTTGTAAGCTCAAGTGAGCTACCTAGAAGGAGGAGGAGGAGGTGAAGAAGAAGAAGCCATAGAAAATGGCTAAGTCTTCAAGTGAAGAAAAACACAAGTGTAGAAAGAATAATGGCTCATCATTTTCAACCATGGAAAAATAGTAACCAAAAATGATTTTATCAATTTTTAAAAGCAAGGCCATGCCTCTTTGTTAGTGATGTATGCCATAGAGGCCATTATTGTATCATACTGGTTTTTATATTACTTAATGGAAGCTTGGGATATTCACAGTTGTAATGACAGTCTTGCTCAAAATAGTAGTATGCTACTTGGATTGTTTCTACTTCAATATGTGCATGTGTTTCTTTTAGCATATCACTTATACATATTAGTAGAGCCCTTAGGATCTTTGCTTGATTACCAGCATTGTGATGGCAGTCACACTAGTGGGGGCTGGGTAATCTACAAGCACATCCTTATGCTGGTCCCTAGTCGTAGGATTCAAGACGGGGCATCGATACTCCGGAGTAGACTAGTGTATACGCTTCTCATCCCAGCAGGGGAGATGATCTGTCCCACAGCCATTAGTACATCGTACTGGAGATAGTATGCAGGTACTCATTAGGTTATGAATACACTGGACAGGACTCGTAGAGAACTGTTGGTGGGTATTATACCTATCGTAGGGTAGCAGTTCCCAGGTGACATGAGTACAGGTTAGTCCGTCGACTTGACACTGCTACTTCACCTCGAGTGTGTTCCCACTGTACTTTGATTACTACCCTACCACGGCTCAAAGGAGTCATGCAAACATGTAGTAGTTGGGTGCAGTCCCGAAGCATTTGGAGGCAGTGGCGGTTAGATAGGATTCGTCTCTCCCGGTATAGGGGGTTGATATCGCGCTGTGTTTGGAGAGCCATTACACAAAGTCCCTGACCAGGGCAAGCGAGATTTACTGATAGATATTCCAGTAGTTTCTCAGGGAGTTCTGAGCTACACTCCGACATGACTTATTGCGCTATTAGGGGTCTGACGATTACCATCCCCCTAGGCCCGATATGTGATACTCTTAGACGTACAGACCGGACTGTATGGATATTGTCACATGTAGGCTCAGTAGGAGTTTGTTAGTTATGTATATGCCCTAGAGACCATTATTGTACATATGATGTATATTATAGTGGATGCTTAGATATATATAGAGAGGACTTTCTTGCTCGATATGATAGTATGCTATCTGGTTGCTCTTTGTCTTAACATGTTGACTTGTATTGTGTTACTGTCTTTCTCTCACATGTTGATAAAGCCCTTAGGATGTGTACTTGACTACTAGGACTATGATGGAGATCATACTAGTAAGGCCAGGGTAGCCCACAAGCACATCCTATAATTGTTCCTAGTCGATGGTGTATCGAGATAGGGCATCGATACTCCATATGTAGACTAGTGTATATGCTTCTTGACCCATATGATGGGCGATGGCTGATCCCACATCCATTGGTGTTTGACATCAAAGATGGTATACGAGTGCTCAGTGGAGACTGGGTATACTGAACGGACTCGCCGAGAACTCCTAGTTGGTATTATACCTATCGTCAGATAGCAGTTCTCTGGTGACACTGGTACAGGTTAGTCTGTAGACCCGAGATCGTCATAGAGTCTTATGTGATTCCCACTGTGCTTTGATTTCCACCTTACCACGTTCAAGAGAACGTGCAAAACGGTGGCTTTTGGGTGCAGTCCCGAATCACATGGAGGCAATGAGAGATAGGAGGGGTTTCGTCTCTCCCCGTATTTGGGATTGATGTTGCGCTGTGCTCGATTGGCTATAACTGGAAATCCCTGGCCAGGGCTGATATAGAGATCTACTGGTAAGTGTTATCAGTAGTTTCTTGACCCGTTATGAGCCTCACATCGGCATGACTTATCAGTAATTGGGGTCTGACGTTTACCACCCCTAGACTGGATATGCGACATATCAGACGAAGAGACCGGACTGTACGGTAGTGTTAATGATTGGATTCGCAGGAGTATGTACATGTTAGTTATGTATATGCCCTAGAGGCCATTGTTGTACAAATGATGTATATTATAGTGGATGCTTGGATATATATAGAGAGGACTTTTTTGCTCGATATGATAGTATGCTATCTGGTTTCACTTTGTCTTAACATGTTGATTTGTATTGGATTACTGTCTTGCTCTCACATGTTGATAAAGCCCTTAGGATATGTACTCGACAACTAGAACTATGATGCAGATCATACTAGTGGGGCCAGGGTAGTCCAAGAGTACATCCTATAACTGTTCCTAGTCGAGGGTGTATCGAGACAGGGCATCGATACTCCAGAGTAGACTAGAGTATACGCATCTTGACCCATATCATGGGCAATGGATGATCCCATATCCATTGGTGTTTGACATCAAAGTTGGTGTATGGGTGCTTAGTGGAGACTGGGTACACTGAACGGACTCACCGAGAATTCCTAGATGGTATTATACCTATCGTCAGACAGCAGTTCTCTGGTGACACTGGTACAGGTTAGTCTGTAGACCCGAGATCGTCATAGAGACTTGTGTGATTCCCAATGTGCTTTGATTTCCACCTTACCACATTCATGAGAACATGCAAAATGGTGTCTTTTGGGTACAGTCCCGAATCACATGGAGGCAATGAGCGATAGGAGGAGGTTGATGTTGCGCTGTGTTTGATTGGCTATAACTGGAAGTCCCTGGCCAGGGCTGATATAGAGATCTACTGGTAAGTGTTATCAGTAGTTTCTCGACCCGTTATGAGCCTCTGATCGCACGCTTTTGGCGTGTCGCGTATTCAAAATTCTAAAGTTAACCACGATCAAGGACGGTGTCGCTTTGCAGCTAGCCGGTTGAGCACGGGTCGATCCGCAGGGTGATGGTTGTATGTACATTCGAGTCTTAGACGAGTCAATAAAGAATCTGTATGTGTTGGTCCAAATCTATCCTAAGTCTCGTATTTATGTTCAAGTAAGCTTGTTAAGGTTAAGGTTGGTTAGTAGAGTTAGGATTAGTCTGGTGCTTATCTTTTTCCATTCTTAAAACGATGTTGGGATAATCGAAAGTAGCGGGGATTAGGAGGACATAGGAATGGGATTTGCGAGTTTAAACGAGCTTTCTAATGCTAAATCCATTCCTAGTGCCCCTTGTCCGTCCACTAAATACGCTTATCCCAACCCTCGACCAAACACCCGCAACCATGTATCCAATTAAGTCACAACTACATATCACGTTGTAGTGCGCTTAAAGGACTTCTCGGCTTAGGTCGTGGCTATATGTCACGTATAGCGTGCCTAAGTGAGGGGGTTGCGTTTGTTTGGTCAGGGTTCGTTTCAAGATATTTGGCGAAGAGAAGCACAAAGGATTTTTCCGTCCCTCATACCACCTTCCTTAGCTTTAACAAGTGTGGAATTATTCACATATTATAAATGAAAAGAAAAACAAAACAAGATGGAAGAAAAGAAGGAAAAGGAAAATACGGTTTTACAAATGGTGCAAGCTAACTACTTGGGTCCTCACCTAAGTAAGGAACTCCGTCGAGTATCATCGCTTGGAAATAATACGGATAAGAGAAAAAGGAAAAAAGAACAAGCAAGGAAATAACAACAACTAGTTTAACAACAATAATAAAAATTACAATACAAGATAATAAAATTACAATACAAGAATTAAAGACACAAGATAATAAAAATAACCCTCATCTTCATTTCATCATTCACTCAATGCTCTCACTACATTTTAATGGAGGAAGACATGAAGAAGAAGAAGAACTAAACTACACTAATTTCTAATAAAAAGAAGCATCCTTGGCTTGGCACAAAACTGGGCTATTTAT
Organism: Agapanthus africanus; assembly: GCA_030015575.1. Lineage (NCBI taxonomy): Eukaryota > Viridiplantae > Streptophyta > Magnoliopsida > Asparagales > Amaryllidaceae > Agapanthus > Agapanthus africanus. The sequence goes on from JASDDO010000022.1 coordinate 212,883,027, forward strand.
AGGCTGAGTGCTGAAACCCAAGAGCAAGATTCTGAGCCCAAATGAAATGACCAAACTACCCCAAAATTCCGAGTTGACACTGAGTCAACTCGGCCGCGGATCCGCGGCCGAGTCGCCACTTTGGTCGCGGTTCCGCGGCTATTTTGAGGAGTTGGCTTGTCGTTTTTTCTGGGGTTTCTTGTGTTTCTTTCTTGAGTTATTCTACATGTTCCAAATTGCAAATTGCATCCATAATTTCTTCAGATCTGCAATAGTCCAAAATGGCATCAAAAATAATTCTTTTGACCTCATCTCCCTCGAGCTCCGCGCACCTATTGATTCTTGTGCTGCCCCTCTCGTGCTCTGTGCTTGTCCTAGACACGAATGACCATTGTCATTTGTCTTGTCTCTAGAACTGGTAAGCGGCACTGGACGGATACGGATGACCGGAACCCGGCTTTTATCTGTTGGCAACAGATATTCTGTATTTTGGCGTAACAGTGGAGATTTTGTATCATTTGTGTTATTTTGGACTAGGAACCTGTAGCCTGTAAATATGTAGCAAACACGGATTGAAAGCATCTGCCTATAAACAAACGAGCATAAGAATGGACGGTATTAAATGCAATATTCTGGTATGAACAAATACCCCCAAACTTAACTTTTGCTCGTCCCGAGCAAAACCAATTATTCTTAAAAAGTCCTAACCTCACTTTCGCAGGGAACGCGATTACACTGAGCTCGTGCAACAAGCCGTTAAACCTCTAGGTCTCCCTAGTGGGAGGAGTGTTGTCTCCTGGGGGTTTTAAGCGGATACTACCCACAAAATCCCGTCAAGCTAGTTTCACAAGTTAACGTTGATTCTACTCCTACAGTTTAGTATCTAGATTAGAAATTCTATCATCCTAAGTTAGAAATATACAACCATTATGTTTCATGCCTCTTATTTGTTCAACCTCACATCCTATAGGTTTTACAGTTTAGAAAGATCTCGGTCTCTCCTGAGTTTTCCTTCTAAAGTGCGGTCTCAAATCATGGATTTTTATCAGTTTTACGGAAAACATAAATATTATTCTTTATTTCTATCTTTCCTCCAAATATCGATTGTATACCTCTACGTGTGTGTATAGTTTCACCCCTACACTCAAGAATTCAATTCAAGCTATAGTACCCTTGCCCTAATACCTAATACTACTTCTTTTCATTAATGATGGACGGTGTTGCTCACACATCTTTCATGCGACTATTAATGCTTCTTAAGGCACTAACGGCCGATTACTGAATGTGTGAGCTTTAAAGCGTAAATAGCAGTTTCCAGGTCTTGACTTTTTTTCTTTATTTTTCTTTTTCAAGACCGGATATATTTTTTTAATGATGCTCTTTTTGGTGTTTAGCTTTAAATACCGTTTTTTCTTTCATACTAGGTTTTCAGGCAAGAGTATTTCTAGGTATTCTCTACTATTTCAAGTTTCAAGGTGCGTGTAAGTGCAGTTTGTAGGGTATATACTTTCTAAATATGGACTCAAGAATAGAAACTATTTTTCAGACTTATCCTTCAGTAAAGCTTCAATACTTTCCCTTCATCTTGACTTAACTCAAGAACTGATCTCAAGATTACCTATTTCTATTAAAAAAAACTGTAAGGATGTATAATTACCAAGGTTAAACAGAATGGAGGTTATTTTTAGGGTTTTCAATTCCTAAGCCTAGGATTTAGTTATTTCTAACGTATCAACTAAACTTTCGGAATAAAATCTAAGTTACCCTATTAGCGAACTTGACGACAAAGTTTTTATATTTTTGTAAAATTTTCGATTTTTATGGGTTTTAAAATAAGTATGCAAATGCAAAATATACAAATGAATGCGAAGATAGAAAGCTTACCGAGCACACCCCCAAACTTAAACTTGACAGTGCCCTCACTATCAAGCTACACCAAAAGGGTCAAAATTGTCGGCGCTCCCCTGTTTTTTTATTTATGAACAGAAAAACAAAAATATATATACACGAAAAGGTTCCCCCCAAACTTTAAGTGAAACAGTGTTTCCACTGTATAAGCGTTAAAGTTCAGAGTTAGGGGGGAGAGAACACAGTATCAAGCTATACAAGGCCTTACAAAGGCCAAAAGTGAGCACTGATCGCACGCTTTCGGCGTGTCGGATGTTCAAAGAATTTAAGTGTAACCGCGATCAGGACGGTGTCGCTTTGCAGCTAGCCGGTTGAGCACGGGTCGGTCCACAGGGAGATGGTGTTATTTTACCTTCTTGTCTTAGACGAGTCAATAAAGAATCTGTATGTTTGTTTGATCTATCCCAAGTGTAATATTTGCAAGTATAAAGTTGTTAAGAAAAGATACGAGATTGTAAGCTAAGAAATCCGTACTCAAAACCTTTGAGCCGAGTCTTGACCAATTGAAGCTAAATAATTGGCAACAACGTGGATTAGGGGATTTAATCGCGGTATTCGTGGAATCCGGCTTATTTACCCTTGTCCTTCCGTTCTTGTCTCTTGCTTTCGCCTCCGGCCAAACCGAACGCAACCGGTCGCGGTTAGGAATCACCGTTACCTTGTCAGGGCAGGGTGCCTAACGGAGCGCTTGCGTATGGTTTGGACGAAGTTCAAATGGAAAATAACGGGAAAAGGAATTGGCAAAGAAATGTTAACTTACAATATCATATGGATTCTTAACAACAACATTCACAAAATGAACAAAAGAGAACAAAAAGAAAAGAACAAAGAAAAGAAAAGATTACAAGTATTAAGTGCATGAAATAAAATTGCAAGTAATTAAAGACAAGGTAATAAAAAGCAAGTAATAAAAAGCGATAAAAAGAATACGAAACTAGGACTCAATGCAAGCATGTGATCAATAGCCAACCCTTAAACTTGCAAGCTCAATGAAGAGGTTGCAAGATCAAGGGAAGGGTAGAGAACGCATGTGAAATGAAGTGCTAGTCCCGTGAGAAAATACGACTCTTGAGATCAATAACTAACCCTTAACCATTCAAGCTCAATGAAGAGGTTGAATGATCAAGAGAAAGCAAGAATCTCAAGGGGAAGAAGAAACACAATAGAATGATACAAAACCCTCATCTTCATTAATCTCCCACTCAAAAGCTCTCACTACAATTTCATGGAAAAAGAATGAAGAAGAAGAAGAAAAAAGAACTAAAACTACAAAAGAAAGATGAACCAAAGAATGACCCTTGGCTTTGGCAAGTTCTGCTGTATTTATAGGCAGGGAGTTGAAGATCTAGGGCAACCATCAGCCCAGAAATGAAGTACCAAAAATACCCCTAAAATACGACAAAAGGAGGCCACAGTAAGGCCGCGTTTCCGCGGCCAATACCCCCTATTGGCCGCGGAAACGCGGCAGTCTAGTGGAGTTGGGCAGTGGGTTTTCTGGTGGTTTCCTGGTTTGGTGTCCCCTGTTGTCTGGTATACATATTTTCTGAAAATACTTTTACATTTCTTCCAGAATTTCTGTTGAGGAAAGGTGGACTTTTGTGGATGCTTTTGTCATGATTGCCTCGAGCTCCGCGTAGATCTCTTGGATTTTGTGCTACCATTGAGCCTTGTGCATGAGGATGACATTGATTTGACATTTTGTCTTCCTAAACTGGTATCTGGCAGCATACAGATGAAGAGCGGAGACCGTGTTTTATCAGTGGTTGGCAGGAACCCGGATTTTGTCGTGTTTTCCATGAATTTCACCGTTTTAGAACCGAGAACCTGTATCCTGCAAATATGTAACAAACACGGATAAAAAGCACCTACCTATAAACACACGAGCGTAAGAATGGGCGGTATAAAATGCAGTATTCTGGTATGAACAAATACCCCCAAACTTAACTTTTGCTCGTCCCGAGCAAAACCAATTATTCATAAAAATAAAATGATAACCGCACTTTCGCAGGGAACGCGATTGCACTGAGCATGTGCAACAAGCCGTTAAACCTCTAGGTGTACCTAGTAGGAGGAGTGTTGTCTCCTGAGGGTTTTCAGCGGATACTACCCACAAAATCCCGTCAAGCTAGTGTCATAAAATAACTAAGATTCAAACCCTAAAGTTTTGTTTCAGAAAATAACAATTCTATAATCCTAAGTCTAGACTATCGAACCTTTAGTTTTCACACCTCGCTTCTTATTTAACTACAGGTTTTATATGTCTTTACGTGTAGTGCAAATAGTGCCGTTAAGTTCCAGAAAGGTCGATTGAAGTCATCATGTCGCACATTAAAGCCCAGATAACAATTTTAAAAGGATCACATAAGTTTTATAAAGAGTTAAGCATTTTTCAAGTTTCGTTTTCCAGTAAGATTTCAACTTCAGAATTTCTATCTTCCTTAACAGGAAATTAAGTCGTATTTTTCACTCCACCTTTTCTTGTTTTCATTTCATACACACCTCTGTGAACGTGCAATAGTCTTTATCATAGAATAAAACCTTCATATCTCCGCTAAAATTTTTATAAAAGCCTGTCTTTTATCAAGATTATTCTCACACAAAGAACCGTTAGGAATTTTAACTCGGAGAGAACACTTGCTTGACTTTGTTTTAAAACTGGACTTTCTAGGCTTCTTAGCGAGCTTTGGGCCAATGCACCCAAACCAGTTGGTTTTAGGGCATTAGGTGTAGAAAACACCCCAGCGGACTTAATTACTCAAGTTACCTAGGTCCAAAAACAAAAGACAGTTTTGTCGTGAAAATCAGATGATTTAATACGAACGGAGGTATAACCGGCAGTTCAAATATTTTTTTTTTTTGGATAAAAAGACGTGTTTAATGGGTTTGGTGTGTAATCATTCCAATCAAGTTTTAGATGGGTTATTTTTCAGACTTAGCTCCAATTACGGCATCAATAACATTCCTTCATATTCGCTTTACTTCATAAATTATTCTTGATATATTACTTATTTCAGAACAAACCTATTTTATCCTCAGAAAATCATTTATCTTATTTAAATGTTTTTTAAACATAAAAGACTTGTCATCTAATTTTCAAGACTCACAACACGTGTAGTGTGATGTAAAGACGTATATCAGCTATAGTTAACTTCAAAGGAGAGTTATCTTTCAGGTTTTCAAAATCTAAACATAAGATTTAGTTATTCCTATTTTTTCAAACAAAAACCGTCGAATGTTGAATCAGAGTTCTTCCATAAGCTAACTTGACAAAAAAGTTTTTATATTTTTAGAAAATTTTCAGATTTTTATGGATTTTATGGATTTAATATGCAGATGCAAAATATACATATGAATGCGAAGGAAGAAAGCTTACCGAGCACACCCCCAAACTTAAACTTGACAGTGCCATCACTGTCAGGCTATACCAAGAGGGTCAAAATTGCCGGCGCTCCCTAAAAACAAATTATATACAAAACAAAAAGGAAAACAAAAAATATATACAAAAAAAAGTGTCCCCCCCAAACTTAAGTAAAACAGTGTTTCCACTGTTAAGCGTTGAAATTCAGGATTAGGGGGGAAAGAACAGTATCCATCTATACAAGGCCTTACACAGGCCAAAGGTTAACACCAACCATTCAAAAATTTTATCGTTATAAAGCGACGGTTGGTGAAAGAATGGAGTGTAGAGAAAAGAAATAAGAAACACGCGAGACCGTGTGGGGATAGAAGTGGCGTCCGGTCTCGGTGGAAGAGAAGAATGGCGGATGGGAGAAAGAAGTGGAGTACGAACTTGAGGGTGCAAATGGAGTGAATAGATTAGCACAATTTGTGATGAGCGATGTGTAAACAGCGATTGTGCTAATCTATTAACCCGTCGAGAAATGGGGTCAAATCCCTCAAGGTTCGTGAGAAACCATGGGTACGCCGAACTTGGTAAACCAGACACAGTAAATGAAAGTGAGACGGGTTCTTGCAAGGTCGGAACGATGGAAAGGATGGAGGGAAGTGGTTGAGGAAGGGTATCGGTTAAAGGTTCAGGAGGGTGTACACAGTCAGTGGAAGGAATAGGATGAATTGGAAAATCCGACTCATCAAGCAAAACTGGTTCATCCTCAAAACTATCCTCAATATTCTCCTCAAAATTTAGCACATCCATGCACTTCTCTTCAAAATCCAGACTTATATGGGGTTCGGGAAAAACATTTAAGGACTCGGGATGATGATTTGAAGAGACAAACTCAGCCAAATCTACGGGTTCATCATCCAAAATATCCCCAGCGTCAACATCCTCAATCAAGTGAAAATCAAAATTCTCTGACACCTCATCAAAAGCATGGATATTAATCGATTCTGGTTCTAAGATATAGGTGTAGAGGTCAAAAGGATTAGGTATGGTTTCACTTGGAAGGGACTCTTCACAATCGGGCAAATCAAACACTACGAAGTCGTACAACTCATTCATCATTCTATCTTCAATTGATAAATCATGTGGAACACTAGATAGACATTCAAAATCAGAGTTGTGGGAGTCAATGTGGACCGGGTAGGCTTGATTCGGAAGGGGGTACAGCTCACTCTCTCCACTCAAATTCACAGCCTGTCCTACCGCCTCTTCATACATTGGAAAATTTGGAGCTAGTTGAAAACTAGCTACCGGGTCACTAGGTTGTATGAGGGCGGCCATGGACGCATTCAAATCCATCATCTGTTGGCTTGACTCTACCCTAAAGTCTTCCAAGGATTGTTCTAAACTAGACATTGGTTGTGAAGGGGTTTCAGTAAAAGATTCAAAGTTGTTTGGATACTGAAAACTCCCAAAAGGCTGTTCTGAAGTAATGTCTAGGGAAGGTGTAAAAGTAGGGTAGGATTGGTAGGAATTGAATGTCTGGACAGGAGTGGGATCAACATTGGGATAAGAAGGTGAATGGATTTGTTGATCCCAAGAATTTGTAGTGGTGAAAGGAGTGAAAGATCGGCTACGAGATTGTGCAATACGTTCAGCAATAGACATAGGTCTCGGGGTTACAACTGGATTTTCAAAAGGGGTGTCAACGCAAGAAGGTTTGAATGTTTGAAACGGTTGATACGAAGTGGATTGCGGGGTCCAGTTGTTCGTCCTAGACGCGTCTATCCGATCTTTCAAAGAAATTTTTGGCATGGATGGATCGTTCGAAGTTCGACCAAAACAAGAACCGTAGGAAGTAATGTCTGGTTGTGGGTACCAAAGTTCGGCAAGAGTTTTGCGAGGTGGAGTACCCATGATATGAAGAGAGAGAGAAAAGGTAGAGAAAAGGAGGGAAAAAGAATGTGATTTTTTTTTTAATATATTAACAAAAGAATGAAGTATACACAAAAAAAAGAATATGGACAAAAATAATCACGACACAAAAATACCACACACTTAATCGTTCTAGGGTTCACCTAGGTCAACTAGACCTGCTCCAGAACTTGATTGTCGAAGTAAAACTGTGTCGAGAAACAGGCTCAAGATACACTGATCACGAGGCCAGGTAAGTGCAGAGATAAGGGGAGGTTTTCCAACGCTTTCGCGAAGTTCCTTAATTAAATAACCCTTTCTCTTTTGGCGGTTTCGCCGTTAACACTTTCCTAGACACCCCGTAAACAATATACCGTTAAGCAAGGTTCTAAATACAGTTAACTTCTCCTAGTGAGCGCAAAGTCCTTAAGGCTTAAAGTCTAGTTTCTTTTAAATTTTTGTGCGGGTAAACGTTATGCTCAAGTTCGTGATTTGTGGGCCACAGAAAAGGTGATGAAATCCTTTACCGTATGTTGTGGGGTTCGCTTGCCCTTAAGTCCGTATTAATGTATGCAATGCGCAATTCAAAAATTCTTTAAAGAATCAAACAATCGTTTTTTAGTTTAAGCGCGGCACTGCAACAAATACGGGTTAGTCAATTTTTTAGCGTTTGCTAGCGAACTTGCAAAGAATCCTGCAAAGAATAGTATATTGGAAGCGTCGGATTTGAGAAGAAGGTGTTAGTAAAATACGTACCGTTAAGTTTTGGGTTAGGAAACCCCCGTTGAATCAAATCCGGTAAGCTTGAAAAGTTCGCTTGCGCGGGTCAAACTACCCGGATCTTTGGCACTGTACTTCGTAATCACCTTAACCTTGAATGTACACTTTGCTCCCCACAATCGCAGTTTGCAAATACGCAAAAATCTGCACTCTTGCCCACAAAAATTATCAAAAAAACAAAAAGAATTTTTTTTTTTTATAAATATATACAAAAAGAATATTAACCCGAATAACAAGAAAGAAAATACGCTACCGTCTCCCCGGCAACGGCGCCATTTGATCGCACGCTTTCGGCGTGTCGGATGTTCAAAGAATTTAAGTGTAACCGCGATTAGGACGTTGTCGCTTTGCAGCTAGCCGGTTGAGCACGGGTCGGTCCACAGGGAGATGGTGTTATTTTACCTTCTTGTCTTAGACGAGTCAATAAAGAATCTGTATGTTTGTTTGATCTATCCCAAGTGTAATATTTGCAAGTATAAAGTTGTTAAGAAAAGATACGAGATTGTAAGCTAAGAAATCCGTACTCAAAACCTTTGAGCCGAGTCTTGACCAATTGAAGCTAAACAATTGGCAACAACGTGGATTAGGGGATTTAAGCGCGGTATTCGTGGAATCCGGCTTATTTACCCTTGTCCTTCCGTTCTTGTCTCTTGCTTTCGCCTCCGGCCAAACCGAACGCAACCGGTCGCGGTTAGGAATCACCGTTACCTTGTCAGGGCAGGGTGCCTAACGGAGCGCTTGCGTATGGTTTGGGCGAAGTTCAAATGGAAAATAACGGGAAAAGGAATTGGCAAAGAAATGTTAACTTACAATATCATATGGATTCTTAACAACAACATTAATTACAACATTCACAAAATGAACAAAAGAGAACAAAAAGAAAAGAACAAAGAAAAGAACAAAGAAAAGAAAAGATTACAAGTATTAAGTGCATGAAATAAAATTGCAAGTAATTAAAGACAAGGTAATAAAAAGCAAGTAATAAAAAGCGATAAAAAGAATACGAAACTAGGACTCAAGACAAGCATGTGATCAATAGCCAACCCTTAAACTTGCAAGCTCAATGAAGAGGTTGCAAGATCAAGGGAAGGGTAGAGAACGCATGTGAAATGAAGTGCTAGTCCCGTGAGAAAATACGACCCTTGAGATCAATAACTAACCCTTAACCATTCAAGCTCAATGAAGAGGTTGAATGATCAAGAGAAAGCAAGAATCTCAAGGGGAAAAAGAAACACAATAGAATGATACAAAACCCTCATCTTCATTAATCTCCCACTCAAAAGCTCTCACTACAATTTCATGGAAAAAGAATGAAGAAGAAGAAGAAAAAAGAACTAAAACTACAAAAGAAAGATGAACCAAAGAATGACCCTTGGCTTTGGCAAGTTCTGCTGTATTTATAGGCTGGGAGTTGAAGATCTAGGGCAACCATCAGCCCAGAAATGAAGTACCAAAAATACCCCCAAAATACGACAAAAGGAGGCCATAGTAAGGCCGCGTTTCCGCGGCCAATACCCCCTATTGGCCGCGGAAACGCGGCAGTCTAGTGGAGTTAGGCAGTGGGTTTTCTGGTGGTTTCCTGGTTTGGTGTCCCCTGTTGTCTGGTATACATATTTTCTGAAAATACTTTTACATTTCTTCCAGAATTTCTGTTGAGGAAAGGTGGACTTTTGTGGATGCTTTTGTCATGATTGCCTCGAGCTCCGCGTAGATCTCTTGGATTTTGTGCTACCATTGAGCCTTGTGCATGAGGATGACATTGATTTGACATTTTGTCTTCCTAAACTGGTATCTGGCAGCATACAGATGAAGAGCGGAGACCGTGTTTTATCAGTGGTTGGCAGGAACCCGGATTTTGTCGTGTTTTCCATGAATTTCACCGTTTTAGAACCGAGAACCTGTATCCTGCAAATATGTAACAAACACGGATAAAAAGCACCTACCTATAAACACACGAGCGTAAGAATGGGCGGTATAAAATGCAGTATTCTGGTATGAACAAGCACCAACCATTCAAAAATTTTATCGTTATAATGTGCAGGTTGGTGAAAGAATATGGTGAGGAAGGAAAAGGATAATACGCGAGACCGTATAGGTATAGAAGCGGTATACGGTCTCGGTGGAGGAGAAGAATGGCGGAGGGGAGAAAGAAGTGGAATACGAACTTGAGGGTGGAAATGGAGTGAATAAATTAGTACAATTTGTGATGACCGATGTGTAACAAGCAATTGTACTAATCTATTAACCCATCGAGAAATGGGGTCAAATCCCTCAAGATTCGTGAGAAACCATGGGTAAGCCGAACTTGGTAAGCCGAACTTGGTAAACCAGACATATGAAATGAAAGTGATACGGTTTCGTGCAAGGGCAGAACGATGGAAAGAATGGAGGGAAGTGTTTGAGGAAGGGTAACAGTTAAAGGTTCAGGAGGGTGTACACAGTCAATGAAAGGGACATGATGAATTGGAAAATCCGACTCATCAAGTAAAACTACTTCATCCTCAAATCTATCCTCAAAATTCTCCTCAAAATTTAGCTCATCCATACAATTTTCATCAAAATCAAGACGCATATGAAGTTCGGGAAAGACAGTAAATGACTCGGGATGATGAATTGGAGAGAGAAACTCACCTAAAACTGCGGGTTCATCATCCAAAATATCCCAGCGTCGATATCCTCAATTAAGTGAAAATCAAATTTCTCAGACACCTCATCAAAAGCATGGATATTAATCAATTCAGGTTCTAGGATGGAGGTGTAGAGGTCAAAAGGGTTGGGATTGGTTTCACTCGAAAGGGACCCTTCACAATCAGGCAAATCAAACACTACATAGTCGCACAACTTATTAAACATTTTATCTTCAATTGATAATTCATTTGGGACACTCGATAGAAATTCAAAACCAGAGTTGTGGGATTCAATTTGGGACGGGTAGGTTTGATTTAGAATGGTGTACAGCTCACTCTCACCACTCAATCTCTCAATCTGTCCTATCGCCTCATCATACATTGGAAAATGTGGAGCTAGTTGGAAACTAGCTACCGGTTCGTTAGGTTGTATGAGGGCGGCCATGGACGCATTCAAATCCATCATCTGTTTGTACGACGCTACCCGAAAGTCTTCCAACGACTGTTCCAGACTAGACATGGGTTGTGAAGGAGTTTCAGTGAAAGAATCAAAGTTGTTTGGATACTGGAAACTCCCAAATGGCGGTTCAGAAGAAATATCTAGGGAAGGTGTAAAAGTCGGGTAGGATTGATAGGAATTGAATGGTTGGACAAGAATAGGATCAACATTCGGATAAGAAGGTGATTGGAATTGTTGATCCCACGAATTGGAAGGGGTGAAAGGGGTGAAAAATCGGCTACAAGATTGTTCAATACGTTCAGCAATAGACATGGGTTTCGGAGTTACAACCGGACCCTCAAAAGGGGTATCAACGTAAGAAGGGGTGAATGTCTGAAACGGTTGATACGAAGTGGATTGCAGAGTCCAATTGTTTGTCCTAGACGCGTCTATCCGATCTTTCAAAGAAATTTTAGGCATGGAGGGATCGTTCGCGTTTCGGCCAAAGCAAGAACTGTAAGAAGAAATGTCTGGTTGTGGGTACCAAAGTTCGGCAAGAGTTTTTCGAGGTGGGGTACCTATGTTAGAAGAGTGAAAAGGTAGGGAGGGAAGGAAGTTGTATTTTTTTTTAGTTTTTTAAAACAATATGTTTGTTTTTGGAGTTTTAAAAATTGTTTGTATGGTTTTTGAAAGATTACGGAATTATGGGACTAAACTTTACATAAGTGTTGGCTATAGTGCCCTCAAGGCAATTATCATAGTCGCGGACAGGTGATTATGATGATTGAGTAAGGACCTATACCGATAGAACAGTCTTACTTGAGATGATAGTATGCTATCTGGTTTGTCTTTATCATCATGTACATGTTGATAGAGCCCATAGGATTCTTGCTTGACTACCAGCATTATGATGGCGATCATATACGTGGGAGATGGGGGTCTATAAGCACATCCTTAAATGTCGCTAGTCGAGGGAGTATCGAGACTGGGCATCGATACTCCAGTATAAACTAGTGTATACTGATCGAGACCCCGACGAGGGGCGGTGGCCAGGTCTCACAAGCCATTGGTGTTAGTTTGTTCACCTAAGATAGTATACAGGTGCTCATTGTGTTATGAGTACACTCGACGGACTCGCCGGGAACCTGCTAGTTGGTATTATACCTAATGTCAGATAACAGTTCCCAGGTGAGATGTGTACAGGTTAGTCTGTCGACCTGAGATCGTCATTTGTCTCATATGAGTTCCCACTGTGCTTTGATTACTACCCTATCATGGCTTAAAGGAGTCGTGCAAACAGGTTTTAGTTGGGTACAGTCCCGAGCGACATGGAGGCAGTGATATTATTCTTGACTCGCCACAGTTTTTAGTAAAATGGATTTTTTTTTCAGAAAACAAAAGTGGGAGTATGGTAGAACTGGAAGTGATTCCAGAACCACAAACGATCACTGAAGATTTAATAGAACCTAAGGATTCAATTAGTTTCGACATTCCATTATCCACTCCGCAGATTTGGTGGGTAATCTCAGGCACCCGAAAGGTACTTCGGTCTTCTCAGAGACGGTGACAGGGAGGTTCTTGTTTACCCAGACTTGCCATTGTTGTTCTAGACTGTAAGACCCGGCAGGAGGATGAGTATAGCGTCGTTCTAAACTAGCTTTAGAAGTACACGTGTATATGACTCTGCCATAGGGTTGTTGTAGTCAGTGGGAGCAGCGGAAGCATAGTGGGCAAGTAGCTTGTGTCTATTTATAGACTAAAGCAAGTATTGTGGAAATAGATCATCTATTTTTGATGTGACAGTCATAGGTCTTGACCTCATCAGAATAGGAGATGGATCTGCTAAGAAGGTAGTAGAAAATGATGTCCAGGTAATTGGGATGACATTCACTTGATAGGAAGAGATATTCCTATACTACGATCGGTTGTACTATAGTTGTCACAAAGTTGTTTCTCCACACAGGATATAGATGTAATATCAGGGTTTCTGGTTACTAGATCTATGGTTTTAGATCTAGATTTTGGAAGTATCCAAATCTGGGTACTTTGACATTATTCTAAAGGAATTTTAGAATGGAAGACTCCTGGCATGGTGGTGTACCTGCAGGTGATGGAGTCACCCTCTCTAAAGGTGTCTTACAGACTAAAGGGGAGAGGGATCTGCATGATTAGCATATCACTTGCTTTGGCAATTGAGTTAATCATGAAATATCAAGTGCCACACTAGATGTTGTTTTTTTGCACTAGCTGCAATAAACATATATTAATCCAATCCTGGAGAAACATTGGAAAGCAGTTATGAACATAAGTGAATGTTCTTGGGATATGGTAACGGCAGCCTCCTTCAGGAGACGGTTATCATTTCAGGCTTTCAAGGTGACCTAGATGACAGCGTGACTGTCAGAGTTATTGTTTTCTCTCTTTTGAGGGACTGTATGTTGGACAGGTGGTCCAAGCGGATACTGAGGAAGGCATGGCGCAGGATACTGATTAAATTCAGTGGACGATACAGTCTAAGAAGTTTGCTGGATTTGAAGTTCATTTGTGAACTGGGTTTCATCAGATATCCAGACAAATTCTAAGACAGGTATTGCTCATTTCGGGAGATAGCTTTCTCCGCGAAGTTGAGATATAAAGAGATACAGAAAGTAACATTGGAGTGATCCACTCACTGAGGCTATTTCTCGAACGCAATAGTTTCGCAAGCGGGCTTTGCGAAACTGATTAGTAGAGAAGTTGGGTGTTCGGTATCACACGGGCTGTAAGTATGCGACAACGCAATAATTGGCCTAAAGTGCAAGTGGGAGATTGTTGGCTATAGTGCCCTCAAGGCAATTATCATAGTCGCGGACAGGTGATTATGATGATTGAGTGAGGACCTATACCGATAAAACAGTCTTACTTGAGATGATATTATGCTATCTGGTTTGTCTTTATCATCATGTACATGTTGATAGAGCCCATAGGATTCTTGCTTGACTACCAGCATTATGATGGCCATCATATACGTGGGAGCTGGGGGTCTATAAGCACATCCTTAAATGTCCCTAGTCGAAGGAGTATCGAGACTGGGCATCGATACTCCAGTGTAGACTAGTGTATATTGATCGAGACCCCGACGAGGGGCGGTGGACAGGTCTCACAAGCCATTGGTGTTAGTTTGTTCACCTAAGATAGTATACAAGTGCTCATTGTGTTATGAGTACACTGGACGGACTCGTCGGGAACCTGCTAGTTGGTATTATACCTAATGTTAGATAACAGTTCCCAGGTGACATGTGTACAGGTTAGTCTGTCGACCTGAGATCGTCATTTGTCTCGTGTGAGTTCCCACTATGCTTTGATTACTACCCTACCACGGCTCAAAGGAGTCGTGCAAACAGGTTTTAGTTGGGTACAGTCCCGAGCGACATGGAGGCAGTGATCGGATCGTCGGGGATTCGTCTCTCCCGGTATTGGGGGTTGATGTCGCGTTGTGCACGGGTGACCATCACCACAAATCCATGGCCATGGTGGACGAGAATTACCGATCCAGGATCGATAGTTTCTCAGGAGGTGATGGGTTTCATGCCGACACTAAATGTCGCGTTGTTAGGGGTCTGACTTTATCCACCCCCTAGACTCGATATGAGATACTCTTAGTCGTACAGACCGGACTATATGGATATTGTCACTGTCAGGGTCAGTAGGGGTTCAGGATGAGTTTGCTCGTCGGACTCCCTTTCGCTCAATACCTGGGTAGCCGTTACGTTCAGCTAGTGCCGCTGACGTGCTTATGGTTAAACCCACTGCCAGCGTATTGACGAGTATTTAGAGTCCCACACAGAGGGTTTCCCTGGTTGTGGCGAAATGATGTGGTAGCCGTATTGGATACGTGCAGGGTTCCGATCGATTGATGTACATTGTACTCGGACTTTCGATTGGACATTTGATAATACTACCCGGCTCGGGTTTTGAGCCGGATTATTAAATCAGGCATTGATTTAATAATTTACGTATTTGTATTTCGGTACGTATATTCTAGTATTATATTCTTTGTGTTTTTCTATCTTTTTGGGTATTCGTATTTCGGTACGAATGCAGATATATATACAGTAGAATGTAATCCGTATTTTTTACCGGAAAACATTCTAGAAGGTGGCCACCTCCATTTTGGATTTGACCATTTATATAAAATGGTAAATGAGGTGGATATTAGCATGAGAGAGTATGGTGATGTCCATGCTTGCATAGTGAACACAAATAAATTGTTAATTCATTTGTGCTCACTATTCAAGTATGGGAGCTATTTTAAAATGCAAAGAATTGTTTCACAAAACCTAGCATGCTCATTTTCTCTCTCCATGAGAGCTCAATATTTTTGGATGCTTCATTTCTTTTCTCTTGAGCAAGCTTTGAGCTCCATCACCATTATGTGCTTCACTCTCCTCTAGTTCTCATGGTGTGCTTCCACCTTCATGTTATGAGATAGCCTAACACTTAGTTCTTATACACTACATCCTAGGCTCTCTAGGGTGGCATCCTAGAGACCTTAGTTTCTCCATTTGCCTCTTGATATGGAGCTAGAGCCGGAACTACATCCCTCGGGTGGATCATCGGAGATGGAGGAAGACCGGCAACCAAACTTCATCAAGGAATCACTAGGAGCTTGGAATGAAGACCGAAGGACACGGATCAACTCGGTATAACCATTCTAACTTCCGTTTTTGTTTGCTAGTTTAGGGTTTAAGGACGATCCGGGAATCACGTAATAGTAGCGCCAGTTTAATAAATTTTTGTTCCGCATTTGGCCACGTTTTGATGACCGGGGCGCTGCCGTAACCCAACATGGTATCAGAGCAACCCTTTAAACCCCTTACTAGCTTGTTTAGACATGCTTAAAAGATCGATCGACCAAAGTTTCCGAAATCACGATTTCATTTTTCAAGTTTCTGCCAATTTTCAAATGTGGTCTAAAAATATTTTCCAGAGGCTTAAAAATCCGTGCAGGCTTTTTTAGGAGTACACAAAAAATTTGAGCTCGTGATTCCTCTAAAGCGCCGCGGAACCGCCGCATATGACCCCTATTAGCGGCGGTTCCACGGTCGTTTAGTAGCAACAGAGCACCAAATTTTTTATGTAGCCCAGTTACATGGAATTGTGATTTTTGAAATATATTGTTTTGGCCCAGATTTCTGTTTGAGTGCTGGATTTGCATTTGGGGCCAATTTGGGAAATTTAGTCGATCGATACTTTAAGTGTGCATTTAACAGTACATGTATTACTATCTGTGACCGTGAATGTCATTTGATCGGTAAACCCGTCTAGCTGCTATATGTTTTTTTAGATGGGTTTGCGAACGTGACATTCACGTTGATGTTCTGTATTGTGCTCTGATGTTGGTTGGATCGTCGTAGTGGATAGCTTGGGTGCAATGTTAGTACAGTGTAGTTTTATTTGTACATTTGATATTGCGGGGCGAGCGTCCGACATGTGGACTGCCGTCACTGCCCGTTTGTATATTATTCTTTTGGGGCACGACCGGGTTGAGGTCGATGTCACCCTTGTATATTATTTTCTTTTCTGTACTAGGATTACCCCGCGGTGGAGTGCATGAATAGCCGGGTTCTTGAGGGCAACGAGTCCCCGTCTCATGGCGTTGAGACGGAGGGGGCCTCACTCTAGAATTGGCGGGCTATTCGCCGCACTCGTAGGGGGTATAGGTTGACCCACGGAGGGGTGCTCAAGTTACCGGATTCCGTGAAGTGCTAGGTGGCCCATTCACGTTGTTGAAGGGGGTTGCCTCGCTTCTGGTTTTGGTGGGTAACTTGCCGTGCTCGTAGGGGTCTATGTTTCATTGCACGGGCTATGCACACGACAGAGAACATCGGGTCTCATTTGCGGCTCAAGTGAAACCCGGGGTTCCAGGATTATCCACCATTCTGTGTTACTGCTGTGATGTTTCTGTGATGTTGCTTATATCATGCCTGGGACGAATGTTATATATATATATATATATATATATATTTATTTATTTATTTATATTTATATATACTAGTAGATGTTTTATATGTTTTGCACCCACGCTAGGGCAGTCCCCGCTCTATCGTTAGTTAAGTAACCTAATGTGTGATAACGGGACCCAGTGGCGAATGCGGATGGAATATACGTACATTTTATTTTTGTTCTTTTCTGGTGTGATTAATTGATGGGACCTCATTGATTCTTATCAATGCAAGGATAAAACAAACATATATATGATGTTGTTGGAACCAAGTTTTTAAAACTGACATTACAGACATTCTCTTTTGCTTTGCACAGTGGTATTCGGTTATGAATATCCAGCACCTCATTCGACGAGGCAAGGGCCGAGAACCCTTCATCGGGAGTGACCCCTTGAGTAAAAGTTTGCGTCAACTTAATAACTTCACTATAGTCGTTTCCTTTTGCTTTGCATCGTGGTATTCACTTTGGAATATCCTGCACCTCATTCTACGAGGAAAGAGCCGAGATCCCTTCACAGGGAGTGACCTCATTAGCAAAAGTTTTCGCCACTATATATTTATAAAACCACTTGGATTCCTTCAACGATATCAAGTTCATTACGTTAAAGGCTCTTCGCCAAAAAACAGCCATAGCCCTCCGTCATTTCAGAAAAGCGGCGCCTAGTATTCGTGCTATGTCTGTTGGCTTCCGTCAAGGCATAGTGTGCGGTAGCTATGTGTTACTTTTCTGTAGCATGGATATGCATTAATCTAGGACAGTCGTGCAGCCTTGTTGGCATCCGTCAAGGGCGAGTACGGGTGGGTCTAAATTAATCAGGACAATGACGGGTAGAACTTGACTTGCAACTTATGATTTGTTGGCATCCGTCAAGGTCATAAGCTGTTTGGGGTAAAATCACACATCGGGAGTTTCAAACATACAGGAAACTTGCCAGACTTGCGCATACCTTTTGGAGTTTGGTGACTTGAGTGGCTTCTATCAAGTCATCATGCGATGATAGTTGGATCTCGATTCCCATTGATGAGTAAGATTACTCCTCGGGTGATTCCGACTAATTCTCCTTTTGGGTTTGGAGGAGAATTCGAAGAAACAGTGGGAGCCATCCAGATTAGATAAAGTGATTGACCATTCTGATCTAAGTTAGAGTGCATGCCGAGTGTTTATTTTCTCTCTCTCTCTCTCTGGCTGCGACTATGACCCGACTCTTGACTAAAACTCATGAACCAAGTTAACCGGACCTTCTTAAAACACTTTGACTTTTGGAATGTCACGGTGTCTCATACATCATTGTCACTTCTATATCACCTTTGCATTTCTCCAGAACACCCCGTATCACTACGAACATCCACTTCTATTGGATAAATCCATTGTATGTTACATACGAACTCGAAGGAACTTATTCCAGATTCGAGGATGGATTCTGGTTCTGGAGAGATTTAATAAGATTATTCGGTTGTCTTTTCTCTTTACCTTCTCTCAGGTTGCGAGGGCTCCTAGGATTAGGAGAGTACACCTATTACGCTTATTGGATAGTCTTCTTCCAAACCTTAGGCTGGTGCCGAAGGGTAGGGAAGGAAGAAAACCAATTGCCTAAAGAAGGTGTACAGAAGGTAATAAGTAAAGAAAAATAAAGAGATTAGAATAACGGCAAAGAAAATTGCGACTGCTATCATTCACGGCAAAACCGTGTATACCCCTGCCACTCCCACATCCACTTTGGATTTCTCCAGAACACTCCGTATCACTACGGATATCCACTTCCATTGGATATGCCATCGTATAGTTACATACGAACTCGAAGGAATTTGTTCCAGATTCGAGGATGGTTTCCAGTTCAGGAGAAATAGAATAGGATTATTCAGATATCTTTTCCTATTACCTTCTCTTAGGTTGCAAGGGCTCCAAGGATAGGAGAGTACACCTATTACGCTTATTGGATAGTCTTCTTCCAAACCTTAGGCCGGTGCCGAAGGGTAGGGAAGGAAGAAAACCAATTAGCCTAAAGAAGATGTACATAAGGTAATAAGTAAAGACATAATAAAGGGATTGGAGTAAAGGCAGGTAAATATATGGTTACTGTCATGAATCAGGATGGTGGAAGAGACGTTACTAGGAATACCAGTTAACCCCTTTTGAAACATTTTCATGTTTCGGTTTCACCGTGCGATGTTAATTGAAAACTGTTTTCCCAATTGGAATCTAACTCCAGGGTATGTATTTACCAGATCATTTTCTCACATCTGTATGCTATTACGGATGGTGAGTGGGAGTAAGACATTGGGAATTGGGTGATTAGATCCTCATTATATCGAAATTCATTATAATTGGTGATATTTGAGGAAATCATCTCGATTTTTGTCGGATGGCAAATATTTGGTTTTGAATATCTGTTATTATGCACCAATTTCAAACTGATATATTTGTACGTTTATTTTATAAAGTGAGATATAACTTTTTGATATTATGTCTGTGAGATTTACCTATATCAGTTGGTGATTAGGTAAGGTGCATTCAACAGCGGTGTAATTCTTTTTAACCATAGTACAATTTTTCAACCTACGGCGCACAGCGTATGAGTTATTGAACTCAGGGGACTTATACACAAAGTATTGTATGTTGTCCAGTGTACATTAGGACAATAGGGTTGGTACTCATACTATATTCTGTTTACTCATAATTTCTCTAATTCTAGATAAGTATTTCGTTCAAATACAAGGTTCAGATTTTGAGAAGTTATAGGTATAAGAATAAAGTAGAGAACCATTTGTTGGAAGTATCAGGATTCTTTGAGTAAGTCGAAGATGTAGATACTTATGTTTAGTATTCCGTTGATAGTAATGGTTTTGAGAACTTGCCTTTCTTTCAGGTTACTCATATATGGATGCACTCCTAGTTGAGTAATGTTGATTGGCCTTTTTCCATTTAGTTGATATGCACTGGAGACAGCTGCATGATTTTGAATCTGGTTCCAATTAAATTAGTGCTTTTGTTTCTATATTAAATATATATAGAATCAATTTATATCTTAACGATGTTAAGGTATAGGAAGTTGTCCTGCTGATGCTTAAAACCAGAATCCGGATAAACTCAATGTTCGTTTCAGTAATGGATGTTTGTGGGTTATCCCGGCCTTTGACGAGGGTTAACTTTTTACCATCAGGAAGATCAATGGTGATATTGTTCTTGACTCGCCACAGTTTTTAGTAAAATGGATTTTTTTTTCAGAAAACAAAAGTGGGAGTATGGTAGAACTGGAAGTGATTCCAGAACCACAAACGATCACTGAAGATTTAATAGAACCTAAGGATTCAATTAGTTTCGACATTCCATTAGCCACTCCGCAGATTTGGTGGAAAATCTCAGGCACCCGAGAGGTACTTCGGTCTTCTCAGAGACGGTGACAGGGAGGTTCTTGTTTACCCAGACTTGCCATTGATGTTCTAGACAGTAAGACCCGGCAGGAGGATGAGTATAGCGTCGTTCTAAACTAGCTTTAGAAGTACACGTGTATATGACTCTGCCATAGGGTTGTTGTAGTCGGTGGGAGCAGCGGAAGCATAGTGGGCAAGTAGCTTGTGTCTATTTATAGACTAAAGCAAGTATAGTGGAAATAGATCATCTATTTTTGATGTGACAGTCATAGGTCTTGACCTCATCAGAATAGGAGATGGATCTGCTAAGAAGGTAGTAGAAAATGATGTCCAGGTAATTGGGATGACATTCACTTGATAGGAAGAGATATTCCTATACTACGATCGGTTGTACTATAGTTGTCACAAAGTTGTTTCTCCACACAGGATATAGATGTAATATCAGGGTTTCTGGTTACTAGATCTATGGTTTTAGATCTAGATTTTGGAAGTATCCCAATCTGGGTACTTTGACATTATTCTAAAGGAATTTTAGAATGGAAGACTCCTGGCATGGTGGTGTACCTGCAGGTGATGGAGTCACCCTCTCTAAAGGTGTCTTACAGACTAAAGGGGAGAGGGATCTGCATGATTAGCATATCACTTGCTTTGGCAATTGAGTTAATCATGAAATATCAAGTGCCACACCAGATGTTGTTTTTTTGCACTAGCTGCAATAAACATATATTAATCCAATCCTGGAGAAACATTGGAAAGAAGTTATGAACATAAGTGAATGTTCTTGGGATATGGTAACGGCAGCCTCCTTCAGGAGACGGTTAGCATTTCAGGCTTCCAAGGTGACCTAGATGACAGCGTGACTGTCAGAGTTATTGTTTTCTCTCTTTTGAGGGACTGTATGTTGGACAGGTGGTCCAAGCGGATACTGAGGAAGGCATGGCGCAGGATACTGATTTAATTCAGTGGACGATACAGTCTAAGAAGTTTGCTGGATTTGAAGTTCATTTGTGAAATGGGTTTCATCAGATATCCAGACAAATTCTAAGACAGGTATTGCTCATTTCGGGAGATAGCTTTCTCCGCGAAGTTGAGATATAAAGAGATACAGAAAGTAACATTGGAGCGGATCCACTCACTGAGGCTATTTCTCAAACGCAATAGTTTCGCAAGCGGGCTTTGCGAAACTGATTAGTAGAGAAGTTGGGTGTTCGGTATCACACGGGCTGTGAGTATGCGACAACGCAATAATTGGCCTTAAGTGCAAGTGGGAGATTGTTGGCTATAGTGCCCTCAAGGCAATTATCATAGTCGCGGACAGGTGATTATGATGATTGAGTGAGGACCTATACCGATAGAACAGTCTTACTTGAGATGATATTATGCTATCTGGTTTGTCTTTATCATCATGTACATGTTGATAGAGCCCATAGGATTCTTGCTTGACTACCAGCATTATGATGGCCATCATATACGTGGGAGCTGGGGGTCTATAAGCACATCCTTAAATGTCCCTAGTCGAAGGAGTATCGAGACTGGGCATCGATACTCCAGTGTAGACTAGTGTATACTGATCGAGACCCCGACGAGGGGCGGTGTTCAGGTCTCACAAGCCATTGGTGTTAGTTTGTTCACCTAAGATAGTATACAGGTGCTCATTGTGTTATGAGTACACTGGACGGACTCGTCGGGAACCTGCTAGTTGGTATTATACCTAATGTCAGATAACAGTTCCCAGGTGACATGTGTAAAGGTTAGTCTGTCGACCTGAGATCGTCATTTGTCTCGTGTGAGTTCCCACTGTGCTTTGATTACTACCCTACCACGGCTCAAAGGAGTCGTGCAAACAGGTTTTAGTTGGGTACAGTCCCGAGCGACATGGAGGCAGTGATCGGATCGTCGGGGATTCGTCTCTCCCGGTATTGGGGGTTGATGTCGCGTTGTGCACGGGTGACCATCACCACAAATCCATGGCCATGGTGGACGAGAATTACCGATCCAGGATCGATAGTTTCTCAAGAGGTGATGGGTTTCATGCCGACACTAAATGTCGCATTGTTAGGGGTCTGACTTTTCCACCCCCTAGACTCGATATGAGATACTCTTAGACGTACAGACCGGACTATATGGATATTGTCACTGTCAGGCTCAGTAGGGGTTCAGAATGAGTTTGCTCGTCGGACTCCCTTTCGCTCAATACCTGGGTAGCCGTTACGTTCAGCTAGTGCCGCTGACGTGCTTATGGTTAAACCCACTACCAGCGTATTGACGAGTATTTAGAGTCCCACACAGAGGGTTTCCCTGGTTGTGGCGAAATGATGCGGCAGCCGTATTGGATACGTGCAGGGTTCCGATCGATTGATGTACATTGTACTCGACTTTCGATTGGACATTTGATAATACTACCCGGCTCGGGTTTTGAGCCGGATTATTAAATCAGGCATTGATTTAATAATTTACGTATATGTATTTCGGTACGTATATTCTAGTATTATATTCTTTGTGTTTTTTATCTCTTTGGGTATTCGTATTTCGGTACGAATGCAGATATATATATAGTATAATGCAATCCATATTTTTTACCGGAAAACATTCTAGAAGGTGGCCACCTCATTTTTGGATTTGACCATTTATATAAAATGGTAAATGAGGTGGATATTAGCATGAGAGAGTATGGTGATGACCATGCTTGCATAGTGAACACAAATGAATTGTTAATTCATTTGTGCTCACTATTCAAGTATGGGAGCTATTTTAAAATGCAAAGAATTGTTTCACAAAACCTAGCATGCTCATTTTCTCTCTCCATGAGAGCTCATTATTTTTGGATGCTTCATTTCTTTTCTCTTGAGCAAGCTTTGAGCTCCATCACCATTGTGTGCTTCACTCTCCTCTAGTTCTTATGGTGTGCTTCCATTTTCATGTTATGAGATAGCCTAACACTTAGTTCTTATACACTACATCCTAGGCTCTCTAGGGTGGCATCCTAGAGACCCTAGTTTCTCTATTTGCCTCTTGATATGGAGCTAGAGCCAGAACTACATCCCTCGGGTGGATCATCGGAGATGGAGGAAGACCGGCAACCAAACTTCATCAAGGAATCACAAGGAGCTTGGAATGAAGACCGAAGGACAGGGATAAACTCGGTATAACCATTCTAACTTCCGTTTTAGTTTGCTAGTTTAGGGTTTAAGGACGATCCGGGAATCGGGTAATGGTAGCGCCAGTTTAATAATTTTTTGTTCCGCATTTGGCCACGTTTTGATGGCTGGGGCACTGCCGTAACCCAACATGGTATCAGAGCCACCCTTTAAACCCCTTACTAGCATGTTTAGACGTGCTTAAAAGATTGATCAACCAAAGTTTCCGAAATCACGATTTCCTTTTTCAAGTTTCTGCCGATTTTCAAATGTGGTCTAAAAATATTTTCAAGAGGCTTAAAAATCCGTGCAGGCTTTTTTAGGAGTACACAAAAAATTTGAGCGCATGATTCCTCTAAAGCGTCGTGGAACCACCGCGTATAACCCCTATTAGTGGCGGTTCCGCGGTCGTTTAGTAGCAACGGAGCACCAAATTTTTTCTGTAGCCCAGTTACATGGAATTGTGATTTTTGAAATATATGGTTTTGGCCCAGATTTCTGTTTGAGTGCTGGATTTGCATTTGGGGCCAATTTGGGCAATTTAGTCGATCGATACTTTTAGTGTGCATTTAAAAGTACATGTATTACTATCTGCGACCGTGAATGTCTTTTAATCGGTAAACCCGTCTAACTGCTATATGTTCTTTTAGACGGGTTTGCGAACGTGACATTCACGTTGATGTTCTGTGTTGTGATGTGATGCTGGTTGGATCTTCGTGGTGGATAGCTTGGGCGCAATATTAGTACAGCGTAGTTTTATTTGTACATTTGATATTGCGGGGCGAGCGTCCGACATGTGGACTGCCGTCACTGCCCGTTTGTATATTATTCTTTTGGGGCACGACCGGGTTGAGGTCGATGTCACCCTTGTATATTATTTTCTTTTTGTTAGTGTATATGCCCTAGGGGCCATTATTGTATCATACTAGCTTGTATATTACTTAATGGAAGCTTGGGATATTCACAGTTATATTAACAGTCTTGCTAAACTTGGTAGTATGCTACTTGGTTTTATCTATCTTAATATGTGTGTACGTATTGATAGAGCCCTTAGCATCTTGCTTGACTACCAGCGTTGTGATGGCAGTCACACTAGTGGGGGCTGGGTAGTCTACAAGCACATCCTTTTTCAGGTCCCTAGTCGTAGGATTATCGAGACAGGGCATCGATACTCCGGAGTAGACTAGTGTGTACGCTTCTCATCCCAGTTGGGGAGATAGTCTGTCCCACAGCCATCAATACATCGTACTGGAGATAGTATACAGGTGCTCGTTGGGTTACGGGTACACCAGACAGGACTCACGGGGAACTGTTGGTTGGTATTATACCCATCGTCAGTTAACAGTTCCCAGGTGACATGAGTACAGCATAGTCCGCAGACTTGACACTGCTACTTCGCCTCGAGTGTGTCCCACTGTTCTTAGATTGCTACCCTACCACGGCTCAAAGGAGTCGTGCAAACAGGTAGCAGTTGGGTGCAATCCCAAGCACTTGGAGGCAGTGGCGGTTAGACAGGATTCGTCTCTCCCGGTATTGGGAGTTGATATCGCGCTGTGTCAGAGAGCCATTACGCAAAGTCTCTGGCCAGGGCAAGCGAAATTTACTGGTAGGTTTTCCAGTAGTTTCTCAAGGTGTAATGGGCTACGCTCCGACACAACTTATACCGCTTTTAGGGGACTGACACTTGCCGCCCCCCTAGGCCTGATATGCGATAGTCCTAGATGAACAGACCGGACTGTACGAAGATTGTCACATCAGGATCAGTAGGAGTTCGGATGGGTTTCCTTATCGGCCTTTTTATCGACATCTACCTGGGGACCGTTACGTACAGCTAGTGCCGCTTGCGGTCTGTAGTTAAACCCACTGCCAGCGTAGTAGTCGAGTCTTTAGAGTCCCACACAGAGAGTTTCCCTGCTCCAGGCGAAACGATATAGAGGTCGTATGGTTTTACGATAAGGGTTCGGACGCATACGTGTTTAAACGCACGTACGATGTTCGGACAGTTTTTACTAGCCGGCTTTGGTTTAAACCAGATTCTAGTATCGGATTATTAGATTTATACAATCCAAAGTTTTTCCGTGTTTTCACGGATAGGAGGGACGTTCTCGTAATTTGGCGGGAAGCTTCAAGAAGGATGATGACTTGAGGGTTTAGGTGGCATAAGCATTTATTGATTTAGTGACTCATTTGTGTGATTCAGTCGTGTTATTAATGATGCATTAAATGGTTAATGACTCATGTAATGAATCACACATAATGAATAAATGAAGCATGATGATTAATCATTTTATTTATTTATTTTGATAAATGATTATGCTTCATATATTCAAGAAGGATCATTATTTCATTATCATTCTCATCCTCACCTTCTCTCTCCTCAAGCTATCTCTCTTCATACCCTAATCCTACCCTTTCATGTCTTGAGATCAAGGATTAGCTAGACTAATTAATCCATATCCATACTCTATATCACCTAGGTGACTTTGATTAGCAACTAGAGAAACCTAGTTACCTCAAGATTAGAGGCAAAGCTTGGAGTAGAAGCTCTCGGGTGGATCGTCCATTACATAGAGGAGGCCGACGAGGAGGTGGATAACGAGAAGAGGAAGGACACGGTTCATTAGGTATAATCTTCTTCCATAGTAGTTAACAACTCCTATGTTAGTGTTAGTTATAGTTTAGCAAAGATCCTTTCGATTAGTCGATGTTGCTTCAAACAAAATGATTGTTTTTCATATTTCCGTCTCTCCGCAAGTCGTGGGGTGTACAACGTCGACTTACAGTGGTATCAGAGCCTCGCTAAACAATAACTAACTTATTTGCAAAGTCGTTAGAATTTCGAACGCAAAACGAACCGGAAAAAACATCGAAATCACCTAGTTTCTGTCGAATTTAAAATGAGGTCTAAAAGTTTTTCAGGGACCTCTAAAATTACAAGCAGGGAATTATAAGACAACTGGAGAAATTTGAGTTCCTGAATCGGCCAACGCGCCGCGGAACCGCGGCCGATCCAAGCGATCGACCGCGGATCCGCGGCCGAGTTGGTGCTGAGTCAGCCCAAAATTCCCCAAAACTCTTTTGTGATGTTTTTGTTCTTTCTGGAATGTTTAGTTTCTACTCAAGTCTCAGGTGCACAGAGAAGTTATTGGAGTAGAATCTATTGTGTTTGCTCGATCGAAATTATACGATGTTTGGCTAATTAGATTATATCTGTGAATTGTATAATGAGTTCGTAAACCTCCCCTAACTGCTAGTATGTCGGTTGGAAGGGGGTTGCACATTTCTGTAATGATTTTACTGTTTTTGATTATGAACTTGATTGGATTGTTGTGATGATTAGCCGGGGTTTGAGATGTGTTTTAATATTCATTCATTCGATGTAATTGTATTATGTTGTAATATTATTTTGTGGGGCACATCCAGGTTGCGGTTGTAGCCACCGTTGTATTATTTCATTTTACTATTTTTTCTCCTAGGATAGACCCAAGGTGGGGTGCACAAACTACCGGGTACTCTGAAGTGTTTAGTGGCATACTCACGTTGTTGAGGGAGACCGCTTCACTTCGGGTACTTGGCGGGTAGTTTGCCGTACCCGTAGGGGTCTAGAGTGGGGTAATGGCTATTCATCACAACTGTGTAATCCGTCTTTCGCTGCGGGCTCAAAGGAAACGTGGATTGCTTGTATATCCAATAATGTTCATCTGTGATCTGGAATGCCTATTATTGCGTCAGACGAATGTACAATATCTATATATGATAGCTATTTAGACGTCACTTATGTTTTACACCCGCACTAGCCCAGCCCCCGCTCTGTCGTTAGTTAAGTAACCTAACGGGCGATGACGGGACCCAGTGGCGAATGCAGATGGCATAAGAGGACGTTGTATTTTCGTTGTTTTCTACAATGATAGGTTAATTGATGGGACGCATTATTTTAATGCAAAGAAAATAAACCAAAGTTGAATCGTTGGAACAGTTTAAAAGAAACCACTCGGTTATTTTTAAAACAGAAGATATTTTAATTGCGGAGCTTTAACCACTCCTTTTAAAAGCTATCAGGTTCCTTCGGTCATATCAAGTTCACTACGTTCACGGTTTCGCCAAAACCATTCGTAGCCCTCCATCATTTCATTTGGGTATTCAGTAGTATTCAAGCTATGTATTTTGACATAACGCCAAGGCATAGTGTTTGGTAGCTACGGGGTATTCATTTGTTGCATAGATAGATGAGTTAGTTTGGGACAGTCGTATTATCATTTTGGCCGAACGTCAAGGATATGTACGGATGGGTTCAAATTTACAAGATAATGATGGGTAGAACTTGACATGTGACTTATGACATTTTGACCTAACGCCAAGGTCATAAGAGCATGGGGCAAAAATTTATATCGGGAATTTCTAAAGAAACTGAAATTTGCAAAGAGATGCATACTATTTGGAGTATGATGAATGTTGGTAGGATTCCTTCAGCATTATCACACGATGATATTTGGATCCCGATCCTACTGTGAGTATATGCTACTCATCAGGAGATTCGTCACTTAACGATCAATGCTATAAACCAAGTAGGTGCCGAGAAAGGTGTCAGCGGGGTTACGCCCCCAGAGAAAAGAGGTTATTTAATTAAGGAACTTCGCGATAGCGTTGGAAAACCTCCCTCGAAGTATCGACACCGGCCTGGCTGAACGGTTAAGCAAGTATTGTACAGTGAGAATAGTCCTGGCTAGTTCTTCCTTTTTGGTTTGAGGAGGGATTCGAGAAACAGTGGGAGCCATCCAGTTTAGATAAACTAAAAACCACTCTAAACTTGCAAGAGCATCATGCTAAACTGTTCTCTCTCTCTCTCCTAATTGCAGCGACCCAAAACATGACAGGACTTAAGTTACTACTAGAGAAAAATATATTGACAGGGCCAAACTATAAAGATTGGCTGCGGAATGTCAAAATGGCTTTGACCTATGACAGATTGAGGTATGTCCTCACCGCTAAGGCACCAGCAGTCCCAGGTCCTAAATACAGTAATGCGGATAAGGAAATCTGCAAAACTTGGGAGTTAGATTGCGCGAAGGCCAAGTGCATCGTCCTTGCCTCGATGAATAATGATCATCGGAGGAGGCACAAGGATATGGATCTAGATGCCATATTTCTCCATACAAAGGAACTTTATGGAGAGCAATCTCGTATAGCAAGATACGAGACTTCAAAGAACTTGTTTCAGGCGAGGTTGGCCGTCGGATCGTCGGTAGGAGAACATGTCCTAAAGATGATTGGCTATATAGAAGAGCTCGCAGACCTTGGGATGACTTTGGATAATGAGCTCTATACAGACTTGATTCTCCAGTCCCTTCCTTCCACCTACGCCCAGTTTATTCTGAATTTCAACATTCAAAGAAAAGAAGTTGAACTTTCAGAACTCCTTAACATGTTGAGGAGTGCAGAGGGCACCTTGCAGAAGGCAAGGGATACACCCGCTATATTTGTTCGCGGTGCTTCTTCTTCAGGGTCCAAGGCTAGGGCAAAAGGAAGGAAAAATAAGGCCGCCACCAAACCTAGAGGAGGTGTTAGTAAGGTGGGAGCGAAGGGAAAGAAAAAGATTGCGGTGCCAGTAGTGGCCAAGGATGAGTGCTTCCATTGTCATAGGAAAGGGCACTGGAAGAAAGATTGCAAGGCGTGGAACGCCAAGAACCAGGAACCGAAGTAAGCTGTGGCTTCGACTTCAGGTGTGTTTGTAATTGAGAATTGTCTTTCAATCAACTCTACTTCCTGGGTATTGGATACCAGATCAGGATCTCATATATGCAATTCATTGCAGGCACTGAGAAACCGTAGAGTGCTGAAGGTTGGTGATATGACCCTCCAGGTTGCTAACGGAGCTACCGTGGGAGCTGTATCCGTAGGGGATTATCACCTGGGATTGACGAGTGGACATATTTTGGTTTTGCATAACTATTTTTGTATACCTAGTTTAACGTGTAATATCATATCAGTTTCCTTGTTATCAAATAAAGGTTATGATTTCACGTTTGTAAGCGATGTTGTTAACATCTACCTTAATCATGGTTTGATTGGGTCCGGTACACTGGATAACGGTATATATGTCTTAAACCAATTACAAATTTTCAATGTCCAGAACACACTAAAAAGAAAGTCTCCAGATTTAAATAAAGCTTTCTTATGGTATTGTAGACTAGGTCACATCAATGAGACAAGGTTAACTAAGGTACATAGAGAAGGATATCTGGACTCGTTCGAATATCAAACTTATGCCACTTGTCAATCATGTCTCAAGGGAAAGATGACAAAGACTCCATTCACTGGACATGGAGTAAGAGCGAGCGAGCTCTTAGGACTCATACACAGCGATGTATGTGGTCCAATGTCTACACATGCAAGAGGTGGTTTTTCCTATTTCATTACTTTTACGGATGATTACTCTAGGTACGGATTCATTTTTCTGATGAAACATAAATTCGAGGCTTTTGAGAAATTCCAAGAGTATAAGAATGAAGTAGAAAACCAAACCGGCAAAAGTATCAAGACACTAAGATCTGATCGAGGTGGTGAATACTTAAGTGCCGAGTTCCTAGGTTACCTAAAAGAGAAAGGAATTCTCTCTCAGCTTACTCCTCCATACACTCTACAGCATAACGGTGTATCGGAGAGACGGAATCGAACCCTATTGGATATGGTACGTTCCATGATGAGTAATGCTGAGTTACCGCGATCTTTCTGGGGTTATGCGCTAGAATCAGCAGCATATCTTTTGAACATAGTTCCTACCAAGACTGTGCCTACTACGCCATATCAGATGTGGAGTGGGAAGAAACCCTATCTTCAATATCTAAAGATATGGGGATGTCCAGCTTTTGTTAAAATGCAGCATGCGGACAAACTCGAGGCACGATCAGTACAGTGTAAGTTTATAGGATATCCAAAGAACTCCAGGGGGTATTATTTCTATTACGCATAGGAACAAAATGTTTTTATTTCTCGTAATGCCCATTTTCTAGAACATCGGTTTTTAGAAAATGAAACAAGTGGGAGCGAAATAGAACTGGAAGAAATTCCAGAACCACAAACTACTACTGAAAGTTTGGTAAGACCAGTAGTTCAACAAGAACAGGACATTCCCGCACCCCTCCGCAGGAGTAGTAGGCCGTCTCATCCGCCTGAGAGATACTACGGTTTTCTCATAGATGGAGATAGAGAGGATTGCGTCATTGATGATGATGAACCTACTAGCTTCCAGCAGGCCATCCAGAGGGGGGACTCGTTACGATGGCTAGATGCAATGCGGACCGAAATGGAGTCCATGTACACCAACAAAGTATGGACTTTGGACTTTTCTCCAGGTGGGGTAAAACCCATAGGATGCAAATGGATCTTCAAGAAAAAGATTGGTGTAGATGGACAGATGGAAACCTATAAGGCTAGACTTGTTGCAAAGGGTTTTCTTCAAAGACCTGGTTTGGACTATGACGAGACTTTTTTCTCCAGTGGCTATGCTCAAATCCATTCGGGTCCTTCTTGCTATTGCCGCCTTCCATGATTATGAGATATGGCAGATAGACGTAAAAACGGCTTTTCTGAATGGTAATTTGGAAGAGTGCGTCTATATGGATCAGCCAGAAGGCTTCAATCAGAGTGGGAGCAGCGGGAAAGTGTGCAAGTTGCTTAAGTCCATTTATGGACTAAAGCTGGCATCGCGGAGTTGGAGCATCTGTTTTGACGAAACGGTCAAAGAATATGCCTTTTTCAAAAATCCAGATGAACCATGTATATATAGTAAAATTGTAGCACGAACTGTTGTATTCCTCATCTTGTACGTGGATGACATTCTATTGATAGGAAATGACATTCCTATGCTACAATCTGTCAAAGGATTCTTGTCACACAGGTTCTCCATGAAAGACCTGGGTGATGCCTCTTACATTCTGGGGATCCGGATCTATCGTGATAGATCCAAGAGGATGTTGGGACTTTCGCAGTCCAGGTATATCAACACTATACTGAAAAGATTCAGTATGGAAGATTCAAAGCGCGGTAATCTACCGGCTTGTCATGGAATCACCCTCTTCAAAGAGATGTCTTCTAAGACTGATTTGGAAAGGGAACGCATGTCTATTATACCCCTACGCTTCTGCGGTAGGCTCTATAATGTATGCGATGTTGTGCACCAGACCAGATGTAGCTTACGCACTGAGCGTGGTAAGCCGGTATCAGTCAGACCCAGGGGAGAAGCACTGGATAGCAGTAAAGAACATTCTCAAGTACCTAAGAAGGACTAAGAAGATGTTCTTGGTTTACGACGGAAAAGACCTCAAGATTGAGGCCTTTGCTGATTCCGGCTTTCAGAGTTATAAGGATGACTCCAAGTCCATGTCGGGTTATGTCTTTACCCTCAAGGGAGGGGTGGTGTGCTGGAAGAGCTCCAAGCAGGACACCATTGCAGACTCAACGATGGAAGCGGAGTATATTGCTGCTTGCGATGCCGCAAAAGAAGCGGTCTGGATGAAGAAGTTCCTAACAGAACTTCAGGTGGTTCCTACCATTGTTGATCCAATACCGCTGTATTGCGACAACAACGGAGCTATATCTTTAGCGAAGGAACCCAGGTCCCATCAGAAGTCCAGACACATCTTAAGGCGGTATCACCTGATCAGGGAGATCATAGATCGCCGGGATATTGAGGTCCGGAGAGTTGCTACTGAGGAGAACACTGCTGATCCATTCACAAAGTCCTTACCTCAGATTCAGTTCGAGAGGCTACTCGATATGATCGGTCTTTGATATGCCAGTACATGGCCCTAGTGCAAGTGGGAGATGTTAGTGTATATGCCC
Organism: Agapanthus africanus; assembly: GCA_030015575.1. Classification (NCBI taxonomy): domain Eukaryota; kingdom Viridiplantae; phylum Streptophyta; class Magnoliopsida; order Asparagales; family Amaryllidaceae; genus Agapanthus; species Agapanthus africanus. Next base: position 212,915,351 of record JASDDO010000022.1, read on the forward strand.
TAGGGGCCATTATTGCATCATACTAGCTTGTATATTACTTAATGGAAGCTTGGGATATTCACAGTTATATTAACAATCTTGCTAAACATGGTAGTATGCTACTTGGTTTTATCTATCTTAATATGTGTGTACGTATTGATAGAGCCCTTAGGATCTTGCTTGACTACCAGCGTTGTGATGGCAGTCACACTAGTGGGGGCGGGTAGTCTACAAGCACATCCTTTTTCAGGTCCCTAGTCGTAGGATTATCGAGACAGGGCATCGATACTACGGAGTAGACTAGTGTGTACGCTTCTAATCCCAGTTGGGGAGATGGTCTGTCCCACAACAATCAATACGTCGTACTGTAGATAGTATACAGGTGCTCGTTGGGTTACGGGTACACCGGACAGGACTCGCGGGGAACTGTTGGTTGGTATTATACCCGTCGTCAGTTAACAGTTCCCAGGTGACATGAGTACAGCATAGTCCGCAGACTTGACACTGCTACTTCGCCTCGAGTGTGTCCCATTGTTCTTAGATTGCTACCCTACCACGGCTCAAAGGAGTCGTGCAAACAGGTAGCAGTTGGGTGCAGTCCCGAGCACTTGGAGGCAGTGGCGGTTAGACAGGATTCGTCTCTCCCGGTATTGGGAGTTGATATCGCGTTGTGTCAGAGAGCCATTACGCAAAGTCCCTGGCCAGGGCAAGCGAGATTTACTGGTAGGTTTTCCAGTAGTTTCTCAAGGTGTAATGGGCTACACTCCGACACTACTTATACCCCTTTTAGGGGACTGACGCTTGCCGCCCCCTAGGCCGGATATGCGATAGTCCTAGACGAACAGACCGGACTGTACGGAGATTGTCACATCAGGCTCAGTAGGAGTTCGGATGGGTTTCCTCATCGGCCTTCTTATCGACATCTACCTGGGGACCGTTACGTACAGCTAGTGCCGCTTGTGGTCTGCGGTTAAACCCACTGCCAGCGTAGTAGTCGATTCTTTAGAGTCCCACACAAAGAGTTTCCCTGCTCCAGGCGAAACGATATAGAGGTCGTATGGTTTTACGACAAGGGTTCGAACGCATACGTCTTTAAACGCACGTACGATGTTCTGACAGTTTTTACTAGCCGGCTTTGGTTTAAGCCAGATTCTAGTATCGGATTATTGGATTTATACAGTCTAAAGTTTTTCCGTGTTTTCACGGATAGGAGGGGCGTTCTCGTAATTTGGCGGGAAGCTTCTAGAAGTATGGTGACTTGAGGGTTTAGGTGGCATAATCATTTATTGATTTAGTGACTCATTTGTGTGATAAATTCATGTCATTAATGATGCATTAAATGGTTAATGACTCATGTAATGAATCACACATAATGAATAAATGAAGCATGATGATTAATCATTTTATTTATTTATTTTGATAAATGATTATGCTTCATATATTCAAGAAGGATCATTATTTCATTATCATTCTCATCCTCACTTTCTCTCTCCTCAAGCTCTCTCTCTTCATACCCTAATCATACCCTCTCATGTGTTGAGATCAAGGATTAGAAAGACTAATTAATCCATATCCATACTCTATATCACCTAGGTGACTTTGATTAGCAACTAGAGAAACCTAGTTGCCTCAAGATTAGAGGCAAAGCTTGGAGTAGAAGCTCTCGGGTGGATCGTCTATTACATAGAGGAGGCCGACGAGGAGGTGGATAACGAGAAGAAGAAGGAAACGGTTCATTAGGTATAATCTTCTTCCATAGTAGTTAACAACTCCTATGTTAGTGTTAGTTATAGTTTAGCAAAGATCCTTTCGGTTAGTCGATGTTGCTTCAAACAAAATGATTGTTTTTCATATTTCCGCCTCCCCGCAAGTCGTGGGGTGTACAACGTCGACTTACAGTTTTCTGTACTAGGATTACCCCATGGTGGAGTGCACGAATAGTCGGGTTCTAGAGGGAAACGGGTCCGCATCTCATGGCGTTGAGACGGAGGGGACCTCACTCTAGAATTAGCGGGCTATTCGTCGCACTCGTACGGGGTATAGGTTGACCCACGGAGGGGTGCTCAAGGTACCGGATTCCTTGAGGTGATGGGTGCCTCATTCACGTTTTTGAAAGGGGTTGCCTCTCTTCTGGTTTTGGCGGGTAACTTGCCGCGCTCGTAGGGGTCTAGGTTTCATTGCACAGGCTATCCACACGACAGGGAACGCCGGGTCTCATTTACGGCTTAAGTGAAACTCGGGGCTCCAGGATTATCCACCATTCTGTGTTACTTCTGTGATGCTTCTGTGATGTTGCTTATATCATGCCTGGGACGAATGTTATATATAAATTTATATATACTAGTAGATGTTGTATATGTTTTGCACCCGCGCTAACCCAGTCCCCGCTCTGTCGTTAGTTAAGTAACCTAACGGGTGATGACGGGATATAGGCACATTTTATTTTCGTTCTTTTTTGGTGTGATTAATTGATGGGACTGCATTGATTCTTATCAATGCAAGGATAAAACAAACCTATATATGATGTTGTTGGAACCAAGTTTTTAAAACTGACATTACAGATGTTCTCTTTTGTTTTGCACAGTGGTATTCAGTTATGAATATCCAGCACCTCATTCGACGAGGGAAGGGCCGAGATCCCTTCATCGAGAGTGACCCCTTGAGTAAAAGTTTGCGTCAACGTAATAACTTCACTATGGTCGTTTCCTTTTGCTTTGCATCGTGGTATTCAGTTTTGAATATCCTGCACCTCATTCTACGAGGAAAGAGCCGAGATCCCTTCACAGGGAGTGACCTCTTTAGCAAAAGTTTTCGCCACTATATATTTATAAAACCACTTGGATTCCTTCAACGATATCAAGTTCATTACGTTAAAGGTTTTTCGCTAAAAACCAGCCGTAGCCCTCCGTCATTTTAGAAAAGCAGCGCCTAGTATTCGTGCTATGTTTGTTGGCTTCCGTCAAGGCATAGTGTGCGGTAGCTATGTGTTACTTTTCTGTAGCATGGATATGCATTAATCTAGGACAGTCATGCAGCCTTGTTGGCATCCGTCAAGGGCGAGTACGGGTGGGTCTAAATTAATCAGGACAATGACGGGTAGAACTTGACTTGCAACTTATGATTTGTTGGCATCCGTCAAGGTCATAAGCTGCTTGGGGTAAAAACACACATCGGGAGTTTCAAACATACAGGAAACTTGCCAGGATTACGCATACCTTCTGGAGTGTGGTGACTTGAGTGGCTTCCATCAAGTCATCATGCGATGATAGTTGGATCCCGATTCCTATTGATGAGTAGGATTACTCCTCGGGTGATTACGACTAATTCTCCTTTTGGGTTTGGAGGAGAATTCGAGGAAACAGAAGGAGCCATCCAGATTAGATAAAGTGATTGACCATTCTGATCTAGGTTAGAGTGCACGCTGAATGTTTCTTTTCTCTCTCTCTCTCTCTCTCTCTCTCTCTCTCTCTCCCGCTCTCTGGCTGCGACTTTGACCCGACCCTTGACTAAAACTCATGAACCAAGTTAACCGAGCCTTCTTAAAACACGTTGACTTTTGGAATGTCACGGTGTCGCGTACATCATTGCCACTTCTATATCACCTTTGCATTTCTCCAGAACACCCCGTATCACTACGAACATCCACTTCCATTGGATAAATCCATCGTATAGTTACATACGAACTCGAAGGAACTTATTCCAGAGTCGAGGATGGATTCTGGTTCTGGAGAGATTGAATTAGTGATTTTTGGGGTCTTAGGAAGGGTGATGAAATCCCCACCAAATCTGAATTGGTGTTATAGCCCTTTAAAGTCCGTATTATTATATGCAAAGTGCATAAACAAACAAAATCTAAAACAACAAAAATTTATTTGGTGGCGGCGCAATTCTGTGCAAAGAAATCTGCATAAAATGCAGTATAGTGTAATTCACAGAGAAGATAAAAGAAAAGAGAGAACGTGAAAAAACTTGGGGCTCAGAAGCCTCAAAGTTGCTGCGGAACCGCCGCACAACCCAAGATTTGACCTGTTAGTTATGTATATGCCCTAGAGACCATTATTGTACATATGATGTATATTATGATGGATGCTTGGATATATACAGAGAGGACTTTCTTGCTCGTCATGATAGTATGCTATTTGGTTTCACTTTATCTTAACATGTTAACTTGTATTGGTTTACTGTCTTACTCTCACATGTTGATAAAGCCCTTAGGATCTGTGCTCGACTACTGGGACTATGATGAGATCATACTAGTGGGGCCATAGTAGTCGATGAGTACATCCTATAACTATTCCTAGTCGTGGGTATATCGAGACAGGGCATCGATACACCAGAGTAGACTAGCGTATACGCATCTTGACCCATATGATGGGCGATGGATGATCCCATATCCATTGGTGTTTGACATCAAGGATGGTGTACGGGTGCTCAGTGGAGACTGGGTACACTGGACGGACTCGCCGAGAACTCCCAGATGGTGATATACCACACGTCAGATGGCAGTTCTCCGGTAACGCTGGTACAGGGTAGTCTGTAGACCCGCGATCGTCATAGAGTCTTGTGTGATTCCCACTGTGTTTTGATTTCCACCTTACCACGTCCAAGAGGGCGTGCAAAACGGTGGCTTTTGGGTACAGTCCCGAATCACATGGAGGCAATGAGCGATAGGAGGGGATTCGTCTCTCGCGGTATAGGGAGTTGATGTCGTGCTGTGTTCGATTAGCTATAACGGGAAGTCCCTGGCCAGGGCTGATATAGAGATATACTGGTAAGTGTTATCAGTAGTTTCTCGACCTGTTATGAGCCTCACATCGACACGACTTATCGGTTACTGGGGTCTGACGTATACCACCCCTAGACTTGATATGCGACATATCAGACGAACAGACCGGACTGTACGGGAGTGTTACTGATTGGATTCACAGGAGAACGGACAGGCTAGCTTGTTGATCTTCTGATCGCTCAATACCTGGGTGGCTGTTACGTTTAGCTGACCGCTTGCAGCTTGTGGGTGTTTGATATGATCATCACCTGCTACCGGCGTATTGACGATTCTTAGAGTCCTACACAGAGGTTTCTTGGCTCAGGCAAAACGGAGTAGAGGCACATATGTGATATGTGCAGGACCGAGGATAATGCGATATGAGATACCGTATTATATTCTCACGATATTTAGATATGAATCGGGACATCGGATCAAGTGTTGATTCGATGAATCGGTACATGATATATTAGTCGGTTATATTCGATATAGCCGGATCGTTGGATCAAGTGTTGATTCGATGATTTAATGTATAATGATATATATGATATATTGTATTACATTATCTAATATTGGATTACTTTATTATTTCATTTTCTCACCGGATTAATACATTGATATATATGCGATATATGTTAATTGTATTATTTTCTTTTGTTGCAAATATATAATATATATGTGATATATATTATTGTGACATGATATGATTTATTATAAAACATGTTTAAGGATGATAAAAAGGGATTAGGGTTTGATTAGGGTTAGCTCATGCTTGTTCATTCTAGAAGGATTCTATTTTGTCTTGGTTAAGATATTATGGTTGATACTTATCCTTAACCAAACCAAACCCTAACTCTAGTTTATTCTCTACAAAGGTTAAGCCTCTCATCCTTGACCATGGTTTGATAATCAATCATATATTCTTGAATACTATTCATCACAAAAGGATTTTATTCTTTCATTCTTCATCTTCTTCTCTCTTGAGTTCAAAAAGAAAAAGCTTACTAGTTAATTCTTTTGTGATGATTTCTTGTGAGAAAGTGAATTAAAAAGAAAGCATAAATACTACTCTATCATCCTCATCTAATCTAGCCCATTAGATTAGGGTGTTCATCTCTTTAGAGTGAGAAAGTTTGGGTTATAGCAACTTCGACGTAGATCATCGGAGAATCGGAACACTTCAAGCTAGCATGGATCGTTCGAGTCGTGGAGCCTCTCTTGAGTCCGGGAGATCATGGATCGCGGCGAAGGGACTTCTACTCGGAGCTTGTGAAGCGAAGGAGCGGACTACAAAGGTTGTAATCCCTCACACTTAGCTTTAAAGATGTAATCTTGCATGCTAAACCCCAATAATCTAGCAAAGATCCCGTATTTGGGTTGTTCGGCACATGTAAAATTTTATTCGGGCATGTTTGATGCTTCATGAACCTTCACAAGTGTGCCTTGGAACCCTACAGTGGTATCAGAGCCTAGCTAGAGCATTAGGCGATGTGTTAACGAAGTTAAAACCCCGATCGAACCCGAATACGACATTTAAAACTCCTCTCTGTACATTTTTTAAAATCTGGGTTTTTCCAGAATTAAAAATACCTAAAAATATCAGCAGGAAAATATAAGAATTATGGTGAAACACGTGCCCCCAATTCCACAAAATGGTCGCGGAACCGCGGCAATGACCCACCTTTGGCGGCGGTTCCGCGGCAAGGTAAGGGTATTAGGTACGGTTGTTCGCACAGTAATTCTTGTCTCTCTGTTTACTATTTTATGGGTATTTTTAATCTGACTCAAGTGTTGAGTATTCTGGAGTTTATTTTGTAATCGTCGTTTCGATCGGGAATTTTAAATTCGTTATTGTTTTTCCGGATATTTAGAAACTGTTAAAAAGTTCGAACGGATATCATTAACTCACTTTTTCCCGACACGAAAAATTTTCAAGTGTTGAATCTTTTCTCGACTTTAATTCTTTCGGAAAAATGTGCAAGTAACACGGTGGACCCTCTAGAAGACAACAAACCTTAACTCGATTATGTGACCGTCTTGAACTTCTTTTTGAACCTTCGGGTTTGGGGCAGTACGGCGTGCCACATGTGAGGCGTTGGCTTGACCCTTCTACGGCTGGATCACTGGTACTGTGACATATTCTGGGATTGTTTGAACTCCGTTCAAGTGTTGAGCACTTTAGAAAATTTTGGGTATTTGATTATCTGTTCGAAAAGTTTAATACTGTCTATTTATCTGGAATGTGATACAATATGTGGAATTCATATAGTTTAGGCATGAAATACGAAGTATGTGATATTTCGCATTTATGATGTCTAAAGAGATTGTGGATTCCAAATATTGTAGTTTTACAATTTCTTTTCTGTGACCGTAAGTGTAGTATGTAGTTGTATTGCCGGTTGTCGTTGCTATACATCGACGACGATCGGTGTATGCATACTTACTTACGTTGATGATATGAGATATTATGTGTTGCTGAGATATGATGTGCAGGATTGTCGCGATTGAATAGCCGGGGGTTTTATGTAAGATGAGAGTTTTATATTTTCATTCATGTAAATTCAAATGTAATGTAATATTCTTTTATTTGGGGCACTTCCAGGTTGAGGTTGATGCCACCAGTGTTGTATATTATTTACTTTTCCGCATTAGGATGGACCCAAGGAGGGGAGCACAGGTGACTGGGTTCTGGGATTCAGTGGGAGGCCATCTCGAGGAGTCGAGACCGGGTCTCCTAAACTCCAGAATTGGTAGGGTCGCTTGCCGCTCTCGTAGGGGTCCAGGGTGTGGGCTTGGCTATTCATCGCGACTATAGAATCCGTATTTTCTATTGTTGGCTAAATACTAAATACGGACGTCCTAGTATATCCCACATTATATCTATGTTTCTGCTGCGATATCTGTGATGTGATCATTTGATATGTTGTGATGGATACAGTATATAGTATATATGATATATTATATAGACATTACTTATGTTTTACACCCGCACTAGCCCTGCCCTGCTCTGTCGTTAGTTACCTAACCTAACGGTGCACGAGGGGACATCGAGGCGAATGCGGATGGCATAAGTGTACGTCGTATTTATCTATGATGCTTAGGAAGCATAAGCTGATGGGATTTTTTATTAATGAGATTAATAAAAAGAAAAAGAAACCTAAAAGATGTTGTAGAATCAAAACTTTATAAAAAGGGTAGCTACAGTTTTGTTTTGCATAGTGGTATATATGATATACCCTGCACCTTATTCGATGAGGAAAGAGCCGAAATCCCTTCACCGGGAGTGACCTCTTTAGCGAAACTGGCAGATGCTACAAAACTCGGTTTGTCTTTTGATTGCTTTTAGAGTTTTGCTTTGCACAGTGATATATATGATATGTCCTGCACCTTATTCGATGAGGAAAGAGCCGAGATCCCTTCACCGGGAGTGACCTCTTTAGCAAAACTAATGAAAGCCTCAAAAACACTCCATTTCAAAATTTCACATGATTCTACGACGATATCAAGTTCATTACGCTCATGGTTTTCTGAAAAACCTGTGTAGCCCTCCGTTATTTCAGATAAAGACTAGTTAGTATTCGTGCTACGTTTGTTGACTATGTTAAGGCGTAGTGTGCGGTAGCTAATTAGTACTTATCTGTTAAAACATGAGATGTGATTGGATTAGGGTAGTTGTACGACTTTGTTGACTATGGTAAGGGTCGTGCAGGTGGGTTTAATTCAATCGGGAAAAGACGGGTTGAACTTAGCTAGCAATTATGATTTGTTGACTATGTTAAGGTCATAAATTGCTAGGGGCAAAATATTATCGGGAATTTCAAGTGTTGAAATTTGCAATGAGATTGCATACCTTCTATGAGATAGTTGGAACCCGATACCCACTGCGAGTAAGTGTTACTCCTGGGAGAGTTTTACACAGGACAATTAGTCGATCAAGTAGGTGTCTAGAAAAGTGTTAACGGGGTTACGCCTCTAGGAAAACGAGGTTTACTTTAATTAGGTCTGTGCGAAAGCACGGGGAACCTCCCTCAAAGTACCGACACTGATCTGGCTGAAAGATTGACGAAATTGTAGGGTGTAATTAATCCCGGCTAATCTTACCTTTTAGGGTTTGAAGGTAGATTTGATAAAAACAGTGGGAGACATCCTGATTAGATAAGATAATAACCAATCTAATCTTGTAAGAGCATACGCTAAAGTGTTTTCTTCTCTCTCTCTCCAGGTAGCGACCATGTCAGGCCATAATCAAGATAATAATATGGATGTATTGACTGAACCCGCTTATTATACTGAGCAGGGGAACGTTGGACCCGTTTTTTCTTATAAGAGTTATAAGACTGAACAGGGAATAGAAGAATTTCTGGATTCTCAAGCCACCCAAAAGAACATGCATGTTGATGCATCTTCTTCAGGTGTGTTAGTTATTGAGAACTGTTTCTCAGTTCACCCTACGTCCTGGGTATTGGATACAGGATCAGGATCCCACATATGTAAATTGTTACATGGGCTACGTAAAGGTAGAGAACTGGGAAAAGGTGATCATTCCGTTCAAGTAGGGAACGGTGCATGTATTGCAGCCAAAGCAGTTGGCGAATATCACCTTGTATTGCCAAGTCGTAATACACTGATTCTAAATGAGTGCTATTATATACCGAACATGATGTGCAACATTATATCAGTTTCTTTATTAAGTAAAGAAGGATATAATTTTGTAGTAAAGGATAATGTTATGAACATATTCCTAGATCAAAAGTTGATTGCATCAGGCTCGTTACAAAATGCCATATTCATTCTAAATCAGAATACAGTCCTCAATATACAAAATACACACAAGAGGAAAAGTTCAGAAATGAACGAATCCTACTTGTGGCATTGTAGACTTAGTCATATCAATGCGACGCGACTGGCTAAGTTACATAAGGATGGTTATTTGAATCCGTTCGAATTATCATATTATGATACTTGCCATTCATGTCTCAAAGGAAAAATGACCAAAGCTCCGTTTAGTAGACACGGAGAAAGAGTTACTGAACTCTTAGGACTGGTACATAGTGATGTATGCGGTCCCATGTCTACGCATGCCATGAACGGTTCTTCCTACTTCATTACATTCACTGACGATCTCTCTAGATTCGGACATGTGTTCCTGATGAAACACAAGTATGAAGCTTTTGAGAAATTCAGAGAATATAAGCACGAAGTAGAGAATCAAACGGGCAAAAGTATTAAGATTCTTCGATCTGATCGAGGAGGTGAATACTTAAGCAATGAGTTCCTGGATTATCTAAAAGAGAATGGGATTCTCTCTCAGCTTACTCCTCCTTATACACCACAGCACAACGGTGTATCGGAACGGAGGAATCGCACCCTATTAGATATGGTGCGCTCTATGATGAACGAGGCTGAGTTGCCTATTTCCTTCTGGGGTTATGCGCTTGAGACAGCAGCATACCTATTGAATCAAGTTCCGTCTAAATCTGTGCCTACCACACCATATGAGATATGGAGTGGGAAGAGACCATATTTTAAACGAGTTAAGATATGGGGTTGTCCGGCCTATGTCAAAAGGCAAAATCCAGACAAACTCGAGGCATGGTCAGATCTTTGCAAGTTTGTGGGATATCCTAAGAATTCCCAAGGATATTTTTTCTACCACGCTGAAGAACAAAAAGCGTTTGTTTCTCAATATGTCACCTTTTTGGAAAAGGAATTTCTTGCAAAAGAAATTAGTGGCAAAGAGGTAGAGCTGGAAGAGGTTCCAGAAACACAAATTGTAACTGAAGATTTAGTGGAACCAGAGGATTCAGTAGTACCCGACGAACCCCAGCCTCTCCGCCGATCTAGTAGGGTTTCTCGTCCACCTGAGAGATACTAAGGTTTTCTCATTGATGGTGGAAGCGAGGATTGCATCCTGGAAGATGATGACCCGACTAGTTTCGAGCAGGCCATCACGAGTGGTGACTCTGTGAAATGGCTGGATGCAATGCGATCTGAGATGGAATCCATGTACACCAATAAAGTATGGATTTTGGAAAATGCTCCTGAAGGGGTAAAACCCATTGGGAGCAAGTGGATTTTTAAAAATAAACTTGGTGTAGATGGAAAAGTTGAGACTTTCAAAGCTAGACTTGTAGCAAAGGGATTTCGTCAACGACCAGGTGTGGATTATGACGAAACCTTTTCTCCAGTGGCTATGCTTAAGTCCATCCGGATCTTACTTGCCATTGCTGCATACCATGACTACGAAATCTGGCAAATGGATGTTAAGACCGCATTTCTAAATGGTGATTTAGAAGAGTGCGTGTACATGACTCAGCCAGAGGGCTTCGTAGATAGTAGGAGCAGCGGAAAGGTGTGCAAACTGCTTAAATCCATTTATGGGTTAAAGCAAGCATCGCGGAGTTGGAACATCTGTTTTGTTGTAGTAGTCAAAGAGTTTGACTTCATCAAAAACATAGATGAACCTTGTATCTATAAGAAGGTAGCAGAGAGTAAGGTTGTCTTCCTCGTATTGTACGTGGATGACATACTCTTGATAGGAAATGATATTCCTATGCTGCAATCAGTCAAGCTCTTCTTATCACAAAGATTCTCAATGAAAGATCTAGGTGATGCCTCCTGCATATTGGGGATTAGGATCTATAGAGATAGATCCAAAAGGATACTGGGATTGTCCCAATCCAGGTACATTGACAACATACTAAAGAGGTTTAGTATGGAAGAATCCAAGCATGGGAACCAACCCATGATCTCTGGACTCACTCTCTCCAAAGAGATGTCTCCCAAGACTGATTTGGAGAGAGCTCGCATGCAAGGGATACCCTATGCTTCGGCAGTAGGCTCTATCATGTATGCGATGCTATGTACCAGACCCGATGTTGCATACTCACTAAGTGTAATGAGTCGGTATCAAGCAGATCCAGGAGAGAGTCACTGGACAGCCGTGAAGAACATTCTCAAGTACTTACGAAGGACTAAAGACATGTTCTTGGTGTATGGTAACGGAGAACTCCGGGTGGAGTCCTTTACCGATTCCAGCTTCCAAAGTGATAAGGACGACTCTAAGTCGCACTCGGGATTTGTTTTTACCCTCAATGGAGGGGCGGTATGTTGGAAGAGTTCCAAACAGGATACCGTTGCAGACTCGACGATGGAGGCTGAATACATCGCTGCCAACGATGCTGCCAAAGAGGCTGTCTGGATGAAGAAGTTCTTCACTGAACTTGGTGTGGTTCCATCCATTGAGCATCCAATACCTCTGTATTGCGATAACAATGGAGCTGTGGCTTTGGCCAAGGAACCCAGATCCCATCAGAAGTCCAGACATATTCTGAGGCGGTATCACCTGATCAGGGAGATAGTTGATCGCCGGGAGATCGAGGTCAGGAGAGTAGATATGAAGGATAACACTGCGGATCCACTCACGAAGGCCATTCCCCAGATACAGTTTGAGGGATTATTCGGGATGCTAGGTATGAGATACTACAGCAGCTGGCCTTAGTGCAAGTGGGAGATTTTTAGTTATGTATATGCCCTAGAGGCCATTGTTATACATATGATGTATATTATGATGGATGCTTGGATATATACAGAGAGGACTTTCTTGCTCGTCATGATAGTATGCTATTTGGTTTCACTTTATCTTAACATGTTGACTTGTATTGGTTTACTGTCTTACTCTCACATGTTGATAAAGCCCTTAGGATCTGTGCTCGACTACTGGGACTATGATGAGATCATACTAGTGGGGCCATAGTAGTCGATGAGTACATCCTATAACTGTTCCTAGTCGAGGGTATATCAAGACAGGGCATCGATACACCGGAGTAGACTAGCGTATACGCATCTTGACCTATATGATGGGCGATGGATGATCCCATATCCATTGGTGTTTGACATCAAGGATGGTGTACGGGTGCTCAGTGGAGACTGGGTACACTGGACGGACTCGCCGAGAACTCCCAGATAGTGATATACCACACGTCAGATGGCAGTTCTCCGGTGACACTGGTACAGGGTAGTCTGTAGACCCGAGATCGTCATAGAGTCTTGTGTGATTCCCACTGTGTTTTGATTTCCGCCTTACCACGTCCAAGAGGGCGTGCAAAACGGTGGCTTTTGGGTACAGTCCCGAATCACATGGAGGCAATGAGCGATAGGAGGGGATTCGTCTCTCGCGGTATAGGGAGTTGATGTCGTGCTGTGTTCGATTGGCTATAACGGGAAGTCCCTGGCCAGTGCTGATATAGAGATATACTGGTAAGTGTTACCAGTAGTTTCTCGACCTGTTATGAGCCTCACATCGACACGACTTATCGGTTACTGGGGTCTGACGTATACCACCCCTAGACTTGATATGCGACATATCAGACGAACAGACCGGACTGTACGGGAGTGTTACTGATTGGATTCACAGGAGAACGGACAGGCTAGCTTGTTGATCTTCTGATCGCTCAATACCTAGGTGGCTGTTACGTTTAGCTGACCGCTTGCAGCTTGTGGGTGTTTGATATGATCATCACCTGCTACCGGCATATTGACGATTCTTTAGAGTCCTACATAGAGGTTCTTGGCTCAGGCAAAACGGAGTAGAGGCACATATGTGATATGTGCAGGACCGAGGATAATGCGATATGAGATACCGTATTATATTCTCACGATATTTAGATATGAATCGGGACATCGGATCAAGTGTTGATTCGATGAATCGGTACATGATATATTAGTAGGTTATATTCGATATAGCCGGATCGTTGGATCAAGTGTTGATTCGATGATTTAATGTATAATGATGTATATGATATATTGTATTATATTATCTAATATTGGCTTACTTTATTATTTCATTTTCTCACCGGATTAATACATTGATATATATGCGATATATGTTAATTGTATTATTTTCTTTTGTTGCAAATATATAATATATATGTGATATATATTATTGTGACATGATATGATTTATTATAAAACATGTTTAAGGATGATAAAAAGGGATTAGGGTTTGATTAGGGTTAGCTCATTCTTGTTCATTCTAGAAGGATTCTATTTTGTCTTGGCTAAGATATTATGGTTGATACTTATCCTTCACCTAACCAAACCCTAACTCTAGTTTATTCTCTACAAAGGTTAAGCCTTTCATCCTTGACCATGGTTTGATAATCAATCATATATTCTTGAATACTATTCATCACAAAAGGATTTTATTCTTTCATTCTTCATCTCTCTTGAGTTCAAAAAGAAAAAGCTTACTAGTTAATTCTTTTGTGATGATTTCTTGTGAGAAAGTGAATTAAAAAGAAAGCATAAATACTACTCCATCATCCTCATCTAATCTAGCCTATTAGATTAGGGTGTTCATCTCTTTAGAGTGAGAAAGCTTGGGTTATAGCAACTTCGACGTAGATCATCGGAGAATCGGAACACTTCAAGCTAGCATGGATCGTTCGAGTCGTGGAGCCTCTCTTGAGTCCGGGAGATCATGGATCGCGGCGAAGGGACTTCTACTCGGAGCTTGTGAAGCGAAGGAGCGGACTACAAAGGTTGTAATCCCTCACACTTAGCTTTAAAGATGTAATCTTGCATGCTAAACCCTAATAATCTAGCAAAGATCCCGTATTTGGGTTGTTCGGCACATATAAAATTTTATTCGAGCATGTTTGATGCTTCATGAACCTTCACAAGTGTGCCTAGGAACCCTACGTGACCGCAGTTCCGCGGTCAAACTTTGGACTTAGGGCTTAAAATTTGGTCCCTGAACCCCCCTTTCTCCCTACTCCAAAATAAAATGCTCTGTTTTCTTTTTTGATTACTTTACTTGCTCCAGATAGACTGCACACTTGCACACAAAAAATATCAAAAATAACAACAAGATTTTTTGTTATATTTATTTATATATTTTTTTATATACAAAAAAAATATTAACCCGAATAACAAGAAAGAAAATACGTTACCGTCTCCCCGGCAACGGCGCCATTTGATCGCACGCTTTTGGCATGTCGCGTATTCAAAATTCTAAAGTTAACCGCGATCAAGGACGGTGTCGCTTTGCAGCTAGCCGGTTGAGCACAGGTCGATTCGCAGGGAGATGGTTGTATGTCTGTTCGAGTCTTAGACGAGTCAACAAAGAATCTGTATGTGTTGGTCCAAATCTATCCTAAGTGTCGTATTTATGTTCAAGTAAGCGTGTTAAGGTTAGGATTGGTTAGTAGAGTTAGGATTAGTATGGTGCTTATCTTTTTCCATTCTTAAAACGATGTTGGGATAATCGAAAGTTGCGGGGATTAGGAGGACATAGGAATGGGATTTGCGAGTTTAAGCGAGCTTTCCAACTCTAAATCCATTCCTAGTGCCCCTTGTTCGTCCGCTAAATACACTTATCCCAACTCTCGGCCAAACACCCGCAACCATGTATCCAATTAAGTCACAACTACATGTCACGTTGTAGTGTGCTTAAAGGACTTCTCGGCTTAGGTCGCGGCTATATGTAACGTATAGCGCGCCTAAGTGTGGGAGTTGTGTTTGTTTGGTCGGGGTTCGTTTCAAGATATTTGGCGAAGAGAAGCACAAGGGATTTTTCCGTCCCTCATACCACCTTCCTTAACCTTAACAAGTGTGGAATTATTCACACATTATAAATGAAAAGAAAAACAAAACAAGAAAGAAGGAAAGAATGAAAAGGAAAATATGGTTTTACAAATGGTGCAAGCTAACTACTTGGGTCCTCACCTAAGCAAGAAACTCCGTCGAGTATCATCGCTTGGAAATAATACGGATAGGAGAAAAAGGAAAAAAGAACAAGCAAGGAAATAACAATAATTACTTTAACAACAATAATAAAAATTACAATACAAGTTGACACTGAGTCAACTCGGCCGCGGATCCGCCGCATAATGGCCATATTGGCCGCGGTTCCGTGGCTATTTTGAGGAGTTGGCTTGTCGTTTTTTCTGGGGTTTCTTGTGTTGGTTTCTTGAGTTGTTCTACATGTTCCAAATTGCAAATTGCATCCACAATTTCTTCAGATCTGCAACAGTTCAAAATGGCATCAAAAATAATTCTTTTGACCTCATCTCCCTCGAGCTCCGCGCACCCATTGATTCTTGTGTTGCCCCTCTCGTGCTCTGTGCTTATCCGAGACACGAATGACCACTGTCATTTGTCTTGTCTCTGGAACTGGTAAGTGGCACTGGACGGATACGGATGACCGGAACCCGGCTTTTATCTGTTGGCAACAGATGTTCTGTATTTTGGCGTAATAGTGGAGATTTTGTATCATTTGTGTTATTTTGGACTAGGAACCTGTAGCCTGTAAATATGTAGCAAACACGGATTAAAAGCATCTGCCTATAAACAAATGAGCATAAGAATGGGCGGTATTAAATGCAATATTCTGGTATGAACAGCCTCATATCGACACGACTTATCGGTTAGTGGGGTCTAACGTTTACCACCCCTAAACTGGATATGCGACATATTAGAAGAAGAGACCGGACTGTACGGGAGTGTTACAGATTGGATTCACAGGAGTATGTACAGGCTTGCTTGTTGATTTTCTGATCGCTCAATACCCGGGTGGCTGTTACGTTTAGCTGACCGCTTGCAGCTTGTGGGTGTTTGATATGATCATCACCTACTACCGGCGTATTGACGAGTCTTTAGAGTCCTACACAGAGGTTTCCTGGCTCAGGCGAAACGGAGTAGGAGCACATATGTGATATGCGCGGGACCGAGATTAATACGATATAAGATACCGTATTCTATTCTCGCGATATGTGATATCGGCCGGGTATATGTGATATAGCTGAGTTATCGGATCAAGTGTTGATTCGATAAAAAGATACATATTATATTAGTCGGTTATATGTAATATAGCCGGGTTATTAAATCAAGTGTTGATTTAATAATTTAATGTATAATTATATATGTGATATATTACATTACATTAACTAATATAAGCTCACTTAAATGATTCTTTTTCTCACTTGATGATACATTGATATATATGTGATATATATTAATTGTATTATTTTCTTTTGTTAAAAAATTGTATATATATGAGATATGTATAATTGTAACATGTTAGGTTACAAATGCAACTAGGGTTTTTGAGATTAAACCATGCTAGAGTTTAGTTTAGGGTTAATATTCTATTTTGGATAAATCAATATTGTGTGGATATTTTGCTCTTGTTGACTTAGTCCACCCCTAGATATTTCTCAAGATATTTATTAACCCAACCCTAACCCTAACTCATGGTTAAATCTCTACAAGGGTTAAGCATGCCATGCTTAACCCTTGGTTGCATTTCTAACCTTACACAATAATACATTTCATCACTTGCTCATCTTCTTCTTCCTCCACCAAAAGAAAAGAGCTTGCTTGATTTTATTTTGTAATGAACGATTAAGAGAAAAAGAAACCTAAAGAGAGCAAAATTCCTACTTCATCATCCTCATCTATTCTAGCCACTTAGATTAGGGTGTTTGCTTCACTAATACCTCATTAGTAAAGTGAGAGCTTGGGTTTGTGATTCCTCAAGATAGATCATCTTGGATTGTGAAGTCTTCAAGTAAGGATGTCTCATTCACCTCATGGAGCCTCTATAGAGTCCGGGAGCTTGATGATCGCAGCGAAGAGACCTCAACTCGGAGCTTATGAAGAGAAGGAACGGACTATAAAGGTTGTAATCCCTAACTCTTAGATGTTAAGTTGTTAACATGAATGTTTAGTTTGATTCTCTAGTTAAAGATTCATGGCTAGGGTTATCTAGAATGGAAAAAATTTGAAATTGGCATGGATGATGCCTCCTGAAACCTTTCTGCCGTTGTAGGTATCCCAACAGTAGTATCAGAGCCCAGATAGAGAATTAGATAGATAAGTATAGGATTACGAAACCGAAATAACTCTGAAACATCCGAATCGAAACCCTAGTTTCTGTCGATTTTTTCTAGATGTCAAAAAAAATTTTAAACAGTTGCAGAATGTTGTATGAGATACATAATGAACACTGTACAAAATTCACCCCATTCCCTCGGAAAATGGCCGAGCCCATCAGTACCAAAACCGGCCAGATCGGGCTGTTCAGGGTTGAATTTTTTACAGTGTTTAAGGCTCTGGGTTTTGCTACTTTAGGTGTTGTTTGTTTTTGCTAATTTTGCATGTGATGTTATCTTTTACCAAAGGCAATTCGGAGTATTTCGTATTCGTAATTCTAGGTTTGTTTCGGTTATTTTAGACGGTGTTAAAAAGTTCGATCGGATATCAAATACCCACTTTCACAGCTGCCGGAAAATTTTCAAGTGTTGGATTTTTCCTTAGTTAAAGAACATTCAAATATCGTGCAAGTGATTCGGTGGACCCTCTAGAAGAACGAAAACTTAACTCGATTATGTGACCGTCAGAACCGCCACTAAACCCTAGGGTTTGTGGTAGTTCAGCGGTGCCACATGTGAGGCATTGGTTGGCCTTTCTATGGCTGGTTCATTGGTACTGTGGCATGGACTGAGTATTTTTAAACTACGCTCAAGTGTTGAGCTTTTGGGAATTTTTGGGTGTTTATTGATTCGATCGAAATGTTTAACGTCGTCTAGCTTTTTCTGTAATGTGATACAATATGTGGAATTCATATAGTTAGGCATGAAATCCGTAATATGTGATATTTCGGGTTTACGATGTCTAAAGAGATTGTGGATTCCAAATGTTGTAGGTTTTCACTTTCTTTTCTGCGACTGTAAGTGTAATATGTGGTGTATCGCCGGTTTCGTTGCTATACATCAACGACAATTGGGATACGCATATTTACTTACGTTGATGACATGTGATGTTATTTGTTGTTGTGATATGGTAAAATGGATCGTTATATTTTGAAAAGCCGGGGGTTTTATGTGAGATGAGGGTTTTTATTTTCATTCATGTAAAATTCATTATATGTAATATTCTTTTATTGGGGCACTTCCGGGTTGAGGATGATGTCACCATTGTATATTATTTACTTTTCCGCATTAGGATAGACCCAAGGAGGGGAGCACAAGTAACCGGGTTCTGGAGTCCAGTGGGAGACCAACTCGAGGAGTCGAGTCCGGGTCTTCTAACTCTAGAATTGGTAGGGTTGCTTGCCGCTCTCATAGGGTTCTAAGGATGTGGGTTTGGCTATTCATCACGCCCGTGGAATCCGTGTTGAGGTCAGAAATGAACGAATCCTTCTTGTGGCATTGTAGACTAGGTCATATCAACGCGACACGACTAGCTAAGATGCATAAGGATGGATATTTGAATCCGTTCAAATTTTCATCTTATGACACTTGCCATGTTAGTTATATTTATGCCCTAGAGGCCATTACTGTACATAGGATGTATATTGTAGTGGATGCTGGGACATATATAGGTAGGACTTTCTTGCTCGACATGATAGTACGCTATCTGGTTGCTCTTTATCTTAACGTGTATACTTTCTGTATCTCTGTTACATGTTGATAAAGCCTTTAGGATGTGTACTTGACTTCCAGGAATATGATGTAGATCATACTAGTGGGGCCTGGGTAGTCAATGAGTACATCCTTCATTGTTCCTAGTCATGGGAATATCGAGACGGGGCATCGATATTCCAGAGTAGACTAGCGTATATCTTCTCGACCCATGTGATGGGCGATGGATGATCCCATATCCATTGGTGTTTGACATCAGAGATGGTATGTGATTGAGTGATTTAGCGTGCTTGCGCTTTCTAAAAGATAGATCAAAAATATTTGTAACCGCAATCAAGAACGGCGTCGCATGAAGGTAGCCGGTGAGTACGGGTCGGTCCACAGGGATTTTGTGAATCTCCTAGTCGCGCTTACGAGTTAATTCCGAAGGGTGTTCGGATTAATTATTAAATCTAAAAACCTAATTAACCTAGGGCAATTATCTAGATCTACTCTTGCTAGGGCTAGGTTTAGGGATGGTTTGGAAATGCAAGTAAACCTCACCGCTTTCAATACCCGAATGAAGATCTGTGAGGAGTTATAGTAATTATCAATAAAGTGGATTAGATCCATTCGGGAAGGTGTTCCTTCCTCTAGGTTCTTGTCCTTCCTTTAGAGATCCTTACCCTAACCTCCATGGAAAACACCACAACCGGACGTTTATACTACGGTGTCATCGTTACCTCGAGGGGTAGGATGCCGTAGGGCGCGGTGTGTGCGTGTATGCATGGAGTCCTATTGTAAATATTTGGTGGGTAAGAAAGGGATGAGAGATCTCATCTCTCAAAATCCTTCCCCAAAGCTAAACCCTAAACAAGTTCCTAGGGCATGAAATTAAATCTACCTAGGGCAAAGAATTGAAATCTAAACTAGGGCGAGAAATTAAATCTACTTACAGATGCATCCCTCCAATCATCCATGCAGGTTTGTCAGATCTGAATTTCTGAATGGAAAAGAAACATCGATGCTCTCCAAAAGAATTTTGGAATTTATTATTAAAAGGAGGCATAAAAATTACAATCTTTAGAGTTCCTATTTATAAA
The DNA here is from genome assembly GCA_030015575.1 of Agapanthus africanus. NCBI lineage: Eukaryota > Viridiplantae > Streptophyta > Magnoliopsida > Asparagales > Amaryllidaceae > Agapanthus > Agapanthus africanus. Next base: position 212,935,603 of record JASDDO010000022.1, read on the forward strand.
GAATAGGAAACCCTAGGTTACATCTTGAACCGCATGTCTAAATTTACAAAATAGCCCTACAAAGACCAGTCAAAGCCGCCACAAGTTTTAGTAAAAAAAATAGGCTCCTGATTGCGCAATACGGCCGCGGAACCGCGGCCGCAGCCAAGGTTTGGCCGCGGTTCCGCGGCCAACTTGAAGACTTGGGATCTGTAATTTCTGGTGCTGGCTTCTGGTGACTTTGTCTTCCTGTTTCTATATGTCTTTTTCCATTTGGGCTTCTAGGTTGGTTCCAGATCTTCAGTGAACAATTTGCAATGGATTTTTAACCATTTGCCTTGACATTTTGGGACCTTGCGTTGCCTTGCTAATTGTGAACCGTCTTTCGATATAGGCTTGACTAAGATCCTCCCATTTGTTGGTCAAAAGTCCATATTTTCATCGTCTTTACATCGTTTTCACTGTTTTCTGTCCAAGAACCTGTAACCTGTAACATGTAGCAGACATGCGTCAAAAGCACCCATTTATTTATAAAAAGAATAAGAATGGGGAATATAATAATGCAATATTATGGTGTGAACAAATACCCCCAAACTTATCTTTTGCTCGTCCTCGAGCAAACTTATTTTTTTTATTCACTAAAATCCTAACCACACTTTCGCAGGGAAACGCGATTGCACTGAGCTCGTGCAACAAGCCGTTAAACCTCTAGGTGTCCCTAGTAGGAGGAGTGTTGTCTCCTGTGGGTTTTCAGCGGATACTACCCACAAAATTCTATCAACTCGGCCCATTGACTTTTGAACTCCAATTAGGTTTTCTAACAGGGAATTCTATTATCTTTTGACTCGCAAATTATCCACCCATATTCTTCACACTTCCTCATCATCTAACTTAAGATTATATATGTTCTATAGACTTACTTAGCTTTCGGCATCTCTTAAGTTTTCCTTCTAGGGTTCCATCTCCACTTAGGAATTTTTATCAACTCTTCTAAAGATACAAGTTCTATTCTTCATCCCTTTCTCTCATCTAAACTCTAATCACATATCCCCACGTGTGTGTAAATATCACCCCTACACTTGGAAATTCAAATCAAGCAATCGTACTCTCGTCCATTGTCCAAAGCACTTATTAATTAGTGAATTTTTAATTGAATTTTGCTTACACATCCTTCATGCGACCGTTAATACTTCTTGAGGTACCAACAACCGATTACAAGATGCGTTAGCACTTTCAAGCGTACTTCCTAGTTTTGCAACACCCAAGGCTTTAGCAGTGACTCCCAAACCAGTTGGTCTAAGGCACTAGGTGATGAAGCACCCTCGCTTAATATTTTTCTATTTTTGCAGCCTTAAGTAATCACAAAAACCAGTGTTCATTTTTTTATTCTTCATTCACATTTTTTTTTCTTTTATTTTCATTGTACTAAGGACTTTAGACAAAAGCATTTCAAGGTCTCTTCTACTATTCCAAGTTTCAAGATGCGTGATAGTGCAAATTGTAGGGTATACATTTTCAGATTCTAGACTTAAGGTAGGAACTATTTTTCAAACTTATACTCTAATAAGAACATCAATACTCTTCCCTCATTTTGACTTAACCCAAGAAGTGAACCCAAAATTTGCCTATTTCTAAATAAACTACAAGGCATATACTTTCTACCGTTAAACTTTAAGGAATGTTATTTTTAGGGTTTTTAATTCACTAAGTCTAAGATCTAGTTGCTCCTAACTAGTTGACCTATTTGTCAAACTCAAGTCAAATAAGCCAAAATTTAATACAATAATTTTTTATAATTTTTGAAATTTTTCAAATTTTTATGGGTTTTCAAATAAATATGCAAATGCAAAAATATGTACAAATGAATGCGAAGGAAGAAGACGTACCGAGCATACCCCCAAACTTGAACTTGACAGTGTCCTCACTGTCATGCTAAACCAAGAGGGTCAAAATACCGGCACTCCCCTGTTTATTTATTTATATTTTTTTATATTTTTAATGTTTTGAATTTTTTTTATCTTTTTATAGAAAAGAAAACAAAAAATATATACATATATACAAAGATTCCCCCAAACTTAAGCTTGGCCTTACACAAGCCAAAAGTTAGCACCAACCATTCAAAAATCTTATCGTGGTAATGGTATAGTTGGTGCAAGAAAATGAGAAGCACGCGAGACCGTGTGGAAAGAATGGTAGAATATGGTCTCGGTGGGGGAGAAGAATGGCGAAAAGAAGAAGGAAGTGGAGTACGATTTTGAGGGTGTAAATTGAGTGAATAAATTAGCGCAATATGTGATGACCGATATGTTATAAGCGATTGCGCTAACCTATCTACTCGTCGAGAAATGGGATCAAATCCCTCAAGATTCGCAAGAAAACATGGGTACGCCGAACTTGGTATCGGAGATGAAAGCGTAATGGTCATTTGTACGGTCGGGACAATAGGAGAGACGAAAGGGAGTGAATTACGGATAGTATCTTTCTCACCGTAGTAAACTGTTTCGAACTTGAAAGATTCCATTAATGGTTCGAAACTACTATAATCAACCGAGTCTGATGGCTCATCTGAAAATGTAAAGGACTCAAACTCGGGCGGTGAGTCATCAATATCGTCCGAAAAAATGAAACACTTGTAAGTGTTATCATCTGTGAGAACAGTATTGGATTCAAAGGAAAATCTTTCAAGCTCACAGTCTTCAAGCGGGGTCGGAACGATGGGAAGGAGGGAGGGTGATATAACAGTCAAAGCTTCAGGAGGATGAATTGGAAAATCAGACACATCAAACAAAAATGATTCAACCTCAATATTATCCTCAAGACTCTTCTCGATACTATCCTCAATATTCAACTCATCCATGCCATTATCATCAAAATCAAGACGCATATGAGATTCGGGAGAAACATTTAATAACTCAGGATGATGATTTGAATATAAAATGTCAAGCAAATCGACAGGTTCATCATCCGAAATATTCCCGGCGTCTATATCCTGAATCAAGTGAAAATCAATTTCTTTAGACACCTCATCAAAAGCATGGATATCTATCGATTTAGGTTCTAGAGTGGAGGTGTAAAGATCGAAAGAATTAGGTGCTGTTTCACTCGAAAGGGGTTCCTCACAATTTGGCAAATCAAACACTACAAAATCACACAACTCATTTTTATTTTCAACAGGTGAACTATTTAGGGCAATCGATGGAAAACAGGAGTTGTGGGCTTCAATTGGATAAGGGTAGGATTGATTTGAAAATCCTCTCTCATTCTCACTCTGTCCAACTGCCGCCTCATACATTGAAAAATTTGGAGTTAGCGGGACACTAGCTACCGGTTCACTAGGTTGCATAAGGGCGGCCATGGACGCTTCCACATTCCTCATCATTTTATTTGTTGCTGCAATGTACGCTTCCAACGACTCTTCCAAACTAGACTTAGGTGGTGAGGGGGTTTCAGTAAAAGATTCAAAATTGGTTGGATATGTGAAACTCCCTAATGGCTGTGTCGAAACAGTGTCTAGTGAAGGTGGGAAGGACGGGTATGACTTGTAGGAAGTGGGTGGTTGGGCAGGGGTAGGGTCAACATATGGATAAAAAGGTGAATAATCGTGCGGATCCCTAGAACTAGATGAGTGGAGAGGGGTGAAAGATCTACTGCGAGATTGAGCGATATGCTCAGCAATGGACATCGTCCTAGGAGTGACAGAAGGACTTGAAGAAGTGGTATCAACATATGTAGGTGATAAAGGTTGACTCGGTTGACACAAAGTGGGTTGAAAAGTCAAACTATTTCTCCTAGACGCCTCTATTTGATCTTTCAAAGATATTTTTGGCAAGGAGGGATCGTTTTTAAATTGACCGAACAAATTAATGTACGACGCAAAATTAGGTTCGGGATACCAAAGTTCGGCTAATGATTTATTGTGTGGGGTACCCATGTTAGAAGAAGAAAGGTGACAAGAAGGAAGGTTGGGAGGTGCAAGGATTTATTTGGGGCTAAAAAATTTTGCAAGTTCTATAAAATATTTGTCATTTTTATTTTCATTTTTCATTGATTTTTTTTCTTTCTCTTTATTTGGAAAAATTTTTGTTGCAAAAAGATTTTAGAGAAAAGATATGCAACAGCAAAATATTTTATAGAAAAGATATGCAACAGCAAAATATTACTTGCAATTGGTTATTATTTGAAGCATATCACAAGAATCTTTATTTGGAAAAAATTGTTGCAAAAAGATATTCGAGAAAAGATATGCAACAAAAAAGATTACTTGCAATCAATTTCAATTTTGAGCGGGGCCCAAAAATCCTGCACAAGATCGTTATTTGGAAGGGAATATATTTCTAAAGTGCACAAAATCTTGCAAGCATTTTTCAGAAAATTTATTAAAATTTGCAGAGGAGAATTAACAGAGGAGCTTACAGCGCAAATTGCAGAGGATGATGTCACCAAAAGAGCGCGTTTCCGCGGTCAAATGGGGTCTACCGCGGCGGAAGGGCGGCGATCTAATCAGCACAAGTCCCCAGAATTATTTTATTGCTCTGATTCGATAAGGAAGCCGCGGTTCCGCGGCCTAAGGTAGGTTTTGGCCGCGGAATCGCGGCGGGATGGGGGAATTGGGTCTCCAAAAAATTTTCACTATTCTGTTTTTTACTTTCCTTTCTGTTTCGATATTTGGTTTTCTGTTTCACCTTCTGGAATTTTCCAGATCCGATTTTGTATATCCTGCAAAAATTTAAACAACAAAGTATCCCTTCCAGAAATAACAAATTATATATTTATATATTTTTTTTTTATTTTTCAGATTTTTATGATTTTTTAAATTTTATGATTAACCCGAAATTACGAAAAGGAAATTTCTACGCCATCCCCGGCAACGGCGCCATTTGATTGAGTGATTAAGCGTGCTTGCGCTTTCTAAAAGATAGATCAAAAATATTTGTAACCGCAATCAAGAACGGCGTCGCATGAAGCTAGCCGGTGAGTACGGGTCGGTCCACAGGGATTTTGTGAATCTCCTAGTCGCGCTTACGAGTTAATTCCGAAGGGTGTTCGGATTAATTATTAAATCTAAAAACCTAATTAACCTAGGGCAATTATCTAGATCTACTCTTGCTAGGGCTAGGTTTAGGGATGGTTTGGAAATGCAAGTAAACCTCACCGCTTTCAATACCCGAATGAAGATCTGTGAGGAGTTATAGTAATTATCAATAAAGTGGATTAGATCCGTTCGGGAAGGTGTTCCTTCCTCTAAGTTCTTGTCCTTCCTTTAGAGATCCTTACCCTAACCTCCATGGAAAACACCACAACCGGACGTTTACACTACGGTGTCATCGTTACCTCGATGGGTAGGATGCCGTAGGGCGCGGTGTGTGCGTGTATGCATGGAGTCCTATTGTAAATATTTGGTGGGTAAGAAAGGCATGAGAGATCTCATCTTTCAAAATCCTTCCCCAAAGCTAAACCCTAAACAAGTTCCTAGGGCATGAAATTAAATCTACCTAGGGCAAAGAATTGAAATCTAAACTAGGGCGAGAAATTAAATCTACTTACAGATGCATCCCTCCAATCATCCATGCAGGTTTGTCAGATCTGAATTTCTGAATGGAAAAGAAACATCGATGCTCTCCAAAAGAATTTTGGAATTTATTATTAAAAGGAGGCATAAAAATTACAATCTTTAGAGTTCTTATTTATAAAGAATAGGAAACCCTAGGTTACATCTTGAACCGCATGTCTAAATTTACAAAAATAGCCCTACAAAGACCAGTCAAAGCCGCCACAAGTTTTAGTAAAAAAAATAGGCTCCTGATTGCGCAATACGGCCGCGGAACCGCGGCCGCAGCCAGGGTTTGGCCGCGGTTCCGCAGCCAACTTGAAGACTTGGGATCTGTAATTTCTGGTGCTGGCTTCTGGTGACTTTGTCTTCCTGTTTCTATATGTCTTTTTCCATTTGGGCTTCTAGGTTGGTTCCAGATCTTCAGTGAACAATTTGCAATGGATTTTTAACCATTTGCCTTGACATTTTGGGACCTTGCGTTGCCTTGTTAATTGTGAACCGTCTTTCGATATAGGCTTGACTAAGATCCTCCCATTTGTTGGTCAAAAGTCCATATTTTCATCGTCTTTACATCGTTTTCACTGTTTTCTGTCCAAGAACCTGTAACCTGTAACATGTAGCAGACATGCGTCAAAAGCACCCATTTATTTATAAAAAGAATAAGAATGGGGAATATAATAATGCAATATTATGGTGTGAACACTATGCGGGTGCTCAGTGGTGACTGACTACACTGAACGGACTCGCCAAGAACTCCCAGATGGTATTATACCTCACGTCAGATGGCAGTTCTCTGGTGACACTGGTACAGCATAGTCTGTTGACCCGAGACCGTCATAGAGTCTTGTGTGTCTCCCACTGTGCTTTGATTTCCACCCTACCACGGCTCTACTGAGTCGTGCAAACAGGTGGTTTTTGGGTACAGTCCCGATTCACATGGAGGCAATGAGCGATAGGAGGGGATTCGTCTCTCCCGGTATTGGGGGTTGATGTTGTGCTATGCTCGACTGGCCATAACTGGAAATCCCTGGCCAGGGTTGTACTGATTTACTGGTAAGTGTTATCAGTAGTTTCGTACTTGTTATGAACCTTACATCGGCATGACTTATCGAGCTACTGGGGTCTGACGTTTACCACCCCTAGGCGAGATATGCGACATATCAGACGAACTGACCGGACTGTACGGTAAGTGTTGTTGGTTGGATTCACAGGAGTGTGAGCGGGCTTGCTCATTGATCTTCTGATCGCTCAATACCTGGGTGGCCGTTACATTTAGCAGACCGCTTGCGGCTTGTGGGTAGTTGATATGATCATCACCTGCTGCCGGCGTATTGACGAGTCTTTAAAGTCCTACACAGAGGTTTCCTGGCTCAAGCGAAACGAAATAGGAGCGCATATGAGATATGTGCGGGACCGAGAATAATACCAGTATGTGATACTGCGTTCTATTCTCGCGATTTGTATCAATGGACAGTTATATAAGATATAGCCGGGTTACCGAATCAGGTGTTGATTCGATATATTGATACACTTGATATTAGTCGGTTATATGCAGTATGACCGGATCATTAAATCAAGTGTTGATTTAATGATTTAATGTATAATTATATATTAGATATATTACTTTACATTAACTAGTATTTGTTCACTTAAAGATGGATTTTCTCACTTGATGTGCACATTGTATATATGATATAGTTTTGTGCACTAGATTGTATCATGTTTGATGATACATGAAAACTTGGGTGTGTGTATGCTTTGAACCATGTTTAGGTAAATGGTTAGGGTTTTAATTTATTTATTCATTTATTTATTTATTCATTTTAGCAAGAAATAAAATGGTGGCTAACTTTGGATTTTCTTTGAAGCTTCATGAAGCTTTGAAAAGTTCAACCATTTGGTTTCTTTTGCTTAACCTAACCATTTGCCTAAACCATAGTTTATTATCTACATGAGTTTGTCTCACCCATGGTTGCAATATGATAGATGTCACTTGAATTTTCTTTTTGTGTTATTTCTTTTTCCATTTTCTTCTTCATCTTCTTCAAGTGAAAAAGAAAGCCTTCTAGAAAATTTCCAAGTGATCATTCCAAGTGAGAAATCCAAATACAAAGTGAACCCACTTCCTATTTCTTCATCCTCTACCACTTGCCATGTAGTATAGGGTGTTTTCTTCACAAGTTTCATGACTTGGTGAAGGTGGAGCTTGATCTTGAGTTGCATCGACGTAGATCATCTTCGGCATCGAAGTCGACGACCTAGCCCGATCTTTTCTTTGACGAAACCATCGCTAGAGTCCGGGATCCGATGATCGCAGCGGAGGGACGTCATCACGGAGCTAAGGAAGTGGAGGACCGGATCTACAAAGGTTGTAGTCACTTTCCTTTTAGTTAAAGTTGTTAACTTGCATTGTTTCGCCTTTACCTCTAGTTACGATCTTGCTTAGGATTACTTGGCACATAGAAAAATTTTGATTTTGGTATGTTTGATCTGTTGTGGAACCTCATGTGTGTGCCTAGGAACCCTACAGTGGTATCAGAGGTACTAGGCATTGGATGTCGACCTATGGGGGTTCTCACTGTGTGACAGTGTGACGAAGCATAGGCTTTTACCTCCAGGGTGTCCCGAGACCGGAAGGTGTTCCGGCGGGTTGTAGTCCTCGCGCGGGGGCATGCGTAAAAAGTAGCGGCTGAGGGACCCGTTGGTGCCACGGCGATCCCATTGGATGGGGTGCCTGCCTGTCCTACAGTGGTATCAGAGCCTAGCTAGAGTCTTAGGCGATGAGTAGACGAAGTTAGAAACCCGATCGAACCCGAAACCCTAATCCAAAACCATTCTCTGTACATTTTTTGAAATCGGGGATTTTTGTGAATTAAAAATATCCAGAAAATTCAGCAGGCTTTTCTATGAATTACTGTGAAGCACGTGAGGGTAACTCGACCACGTGGCCGCGGAACCGCGGCACGAGCGTGGCATGTGCGGCGGTTCCGCGGCCATATAGGAGCATCTTGGAATTTTCTTTGCACAGTAATTCCTATCTGTTAGTGCTGTATTTTCTGGGAATTTTTAAATTATACTCAAGAGTTGAGTTTTCTGGGTTGTATTGGGAGTTCGTTGTTTCGATCGAAAGTTTAACTTCGTCTATGTGTTTTTCCGGGTATTTTAGAATAGGTTAAAATGTTCGCCCGGATATAAATACCCAATTTTTCCCCTGCCGGAAAATTTCCAAGTGTTGGATTTTTCCGTGGTTTAAAGACGTTCTAAGTAGTGCAAGTAACGCGATGGACCCTCTAGAAGACAACAAACCTTAACTCGATTATGTGATCGTCTTGAACTGCCCTTTGAACCTTAGGGTTTGGAGCAGTACGGCGTGCCACATGTGAGGCGTTGGCTTGACCCTTCTACGGCTGGACCGTTGGTACTGAAGCATGAAGTGAATGTTTTTAAACTTATATCATGTGTTGAGCTGTTTCGAGAAAACTTGGGTGTTTGATTGTTCGATCGGAAAGTTTAACATTTTCTATTTATCTGGAATGTGATACAATATTTGGAATCCACAAGTAGTTATGAGATAACTAATATGAATGTTATAAACATAGCACTTTAGTCTCACTTGATCGGTTGCCACGGAATTTTGATGCGATCAAAAGTCCATCGCAATCACGTAGCGTACACGGATACTCGCCGGTAAACTTAATAGACAGCTACACCCCATAGCCCCGACCAAGTGACTGAAGGAGAACCCCGTCGCCAAAAAGCATCCGTTCGGGTGCTCGCGGCAGTGGTGTTCCGCCTTAGTGCACTTCGTCGACGGTATCGGGGGTGCGGCCGTCTACTAAAGTTTGCGACGAACATTCGTTCTGGATGCCGGGAATCTTGTTGAATTGCCCGACTTTATATTGAAAAGTGTTTTCGATATTAAGACTAAAATGCGGGGTTTATAATTTTTAGGCATGCGATGTCTAAGGAATTCATTTGGTTAGGCATACGATGTCTAAAGAGTTTGCGGATTCCAACTGTTGTAGTTTTACACTTTCTTTTCTGTGACCGTAAGTGTAATATGTGATATCGCCGGTTTCGTTGCTATATGTCAACGATAATTGGGATACGCATGTTTACTTACGTTGATGACATGTGATGTTATGTGTTGCTGGATATGTTATATTGGATCGTCGTGTTTGAATAGCCAGGGGGGTTTTATGTGAGATGAGTGTTTTTCATTTTCATTCATGTAAAAACTTGTATGTAATATTCTTTTATTGGGGCACTTCCAGGTTGCGGAAGATATCACCGTTGATGTATATTATTTACTTTTCCGCATTAGAATAGACCCAAGGAGGGGAGCACAAGTAACCGGGTTCTAGGGTCCAGTAGGAGACCATCTCGAGGAGTCGAGTTCGGGTCTCCTAACCTTAGAATTGGTAGAGTTGCTTGCCGCTCTCGTAGGGGTCTAGGGGTGTGGGATTGGCTATTCATCACGACCGTGGAATCCGTGTTTTATACTGGCTCGTATTAAAAACACGGACGTCCTAGTATATCCAATATTTCATATGATATTTTCTGCTGCGTTATATGTAATGTGATCATGTGATATGTTCAGATAGATATTGCATATAGTATATATGATATTGCATAAAAGAATATTACATTACAAATGAATTTTACATGAATGAAAATAAAAAACCTTCATCTCACAAAAAACCCCCGGCTATTCTGATCGCGACGATCCAATATAACATATCACAGCAACACATAATATCTCATATCATCAACGTAAGCAAGTATGCGTATCCCGATTGTCGTTGATGTATAGCAACGAAGCCGGCGATACACCACATACTACGCTTACGGTCACAGAAAAGAAAGTGTAAAACTACAATATTTGGAATCCACAATCACTTTAGACATCGTAAATCCGAAATATCACATACTTCGTATTTCATGCCTAACTCTATGAATTCCACATATTGTATCACATTCCAGATAAATATACGGTATTAAACTATTTGAACAGATAATCAAACACCCAAAATTTCCCGAAGTGCTCAACTCTTGAGCGGAGTTCAAATAATCCCAGAATATGTCACAGTACCAGTGATCCAGCCGTAGAAGGGCCAAGCCAACGCCTCACATGTGGCACGCCGTACTGCCCCAAACCCGAAGGTTCAAAAGGCAGTTCAAGACGGTCACATAATCGAGTTAAGGTTTGTTGTCTTCTAGAGGGTCCACCGCTTAACTTGTACAATTTTTCCGAAAGATTTAAACCCAATAAAAATTCAACGCTTGAAAGTTTGTCGTGCCGGAATAAAGTGGGTTAATGATATCCGTTCAACCAGTTTAACAGTTTCTAAATATCCGGAAAGAAATACGAACTTAAAATTTCCGATCGAGTCTACTATTACAAACCAAACCCCAGAATTTTAAACACCTGGAACAGAATAAAAATATCCAGAATACTCAGCAAGCAACTACGGGAATTACCATGAAGCCACGTGTCCTGATTTCACTGTTCCGCCGCGGAAGCGCCGCTCAAGCCATGCTTGCGCCGCGCTTCCGCCGCCGTTTGGTCGAATTAGGGGCTCGGGTTTTATGGTAATTCTTAGATTTCCCTGCTGATTTTTTTACATATTTTAATTCAGAAAAATCCCAATTTTTAAAAAATTTCCAGAGAGTGGGTTTTTTTTTCGTCGTTTCGCGTTCGATCGGAGTTTTAACTTCGTAAACACATCGCCTAATGCTCTAGCTAGGCTCTGATACCACTGTAGGGTTCCTAGGCACTCTTGTGAAGGTTCATGAGGCATCAAACATGCCCGGATTAAATTTTAGACGTGCCGAACAACCCAAAGCCGGGATCGTTGCTAGATAATTAGGGTTTAACAGATAATAAGATAACTTTTATCTAAGTGTGAGGGATTACAACCTTTGTAGTCCGCTCCTTCACTTCACAAGCTCCGAGTAGAAGTCCCTTTGCCGCGATCCACGATCTCCCGGACTCATGAGAGGCTCCACGACTCGAACGATCCATTCTAGCTTGTCGTATTCCAAATCTCCGATGATCTACGTCGAGGTTTCGAAGAACTCAAGCTATCTCACTCAAAAGAGAAGAACACACTAATCCCATGGGCTAGATGAGATTAGTATGAGAGAGTAGTAATTTAGCTATCCTTTTATATCATTTTCTCATAATCTTTCATCACTTAAGGATTTTCAAGAGAGCTTTTCTTGAAGAAGGAAGAAGATGATAATAGAAAATATATTCATAAGCTTAAAAACCCTTTTGTGATGAATAGAAAAGAATTATATGATTGATTTGTAAACCATGGTCAAGGATGATAGGATAAGAATGAGTAGAGAATAAACTAGGGTTAGGGTTTGGTTAAGTTTAGAATGTGTCATCCAAAATATCTTTACAAATGACAAAAGAAAATTGCTTCTAGAAGCTACTTGAAGCAACTAAACCAAATCAAACCCTAACCTCAATTAATCATCCTTAAACATGTTTAACAATTAATCATATCATGTCACAATAATATATATCACATATATATTATATATTTGCAACAAAAGAAAATAATACAATTAACATATATCGCATATATATCAATGTATCATCCCGCGAGAAAATGAAATAATAAAGTAAGCCAATATTAGTTAATATAATAATATATCATATATATTATTATATATTAAATCATCGAATCAACACTTGATCCGACGATCCGGCTATATCGAATATTACCGACTAATATATCATGTACCGATTCATCGAATCAACACTTGATCCGATGATCCGGTTCATATCCATATATCGCGAGAATATAATACGGTATCCCATATCGCATTATTCTCGCTCCTGCGCATATCACATATGTGCCACTACTCTGTTTCGCCTGAGCCAAGAAACCTCTGTGTAGGACTCTAAAGAATCGTCAATACGCCGGTAGCAGGTGATGATCATATCAAACACCCACAAGCTGCAAGCGGTCAGCTAAACGTAACAGCCACCCAGGTATTGAGCGATCAGAAGATCAACAAGCTAGCCTGTGCGTTCTCCTGTGAATCCAACCAGTAACACTCCCGTACAGTCCGGTCTGTTCGTCTGATATGTCGCATATCAAGTCTAGGGGTGGTATACGTCAGACCCCAGTAACCGATAAGTCGTGTCGATGTGTGGCTCATAACGGGTCGAGAAACTACTAGTAACACTTACCAGTAAATCTCTATATCAGCCCTGGCCAGGGACTTCCAGTTATAGCCAATCGAACACAGCACAACATCAACTCCCTATACCGGGAGAGACGAATCCCCTCCTATCGCTCATTGCCTCCATGTGATTCGGGACTGTACCCAAAAGCCACCGTTTTGCACGCCCTCTTGGACGTGGTAAGGTGGAAATCAAAGCACAGTGGGAATCACACAAGACTCTATGACGATCTCGGGTCTTCAGACTACCCTGTACCTGTGTCACCGGAGAACTGCCATCTGACGTGTGGTATATCACCATCTGGGAGTTCTCGGCGAGTCCGTCCAGTGTACCCTGTCTCCACTGAGCACCCGTACACCATCTCTGATGTCAAACACCGATGGATATGGGATCATCCATCGCCCATCATATGGGTCAAGATGCGTATACGCTAGTCTAATCTGGTGTATCGATGCCCTGTCTCGATATACCCTCGACTAGGAACAGTTATAGGATGTACTCATCGACTACCGCGGCCCCACTAGTATGATCTCATCATAGTCCCAGTAGTCGAGTACAAGTCCTAAGGGCTTTATCAACATGTGAGAGTAAAACAGTAAACCAGTACAAGTCAACATGTTAAGATAAAGTGAAACCAAATAGCATACTATCATGACGAGCAAGAAAGTCATCTCTATATATAACCAAGCATCCATTATAATATACATCATATGTACAACAATGGCCTCTAGGGCATATACATAACTAACAATCTCCCACTTGCACTAAGGCCAGCTGCTGTAGTATCTCATACCTAGCATCCCGAATAATCTCTCAAACTGTATCTGGGGAATAGCCTTCGTGAATGGATCCGCAGTGTTGTCCTTCGTATCTACTCTCCTGACCTCGATCTCCCGGCGATCAACTATCTCCCTGATCAGGTGATACCGCCTCAGAATATGTCTGGACTTCTGATGGGACCTGGGTTCCTTGGCCAAAGCCACAGCTCCATTGTTATCGCAATACAGAGGTATTGGATGCTCAATGGATGGAACCACACCAAGTTCACTAATGAACTTCTTGATCCAGACAGCCTCTTTGGCAGCATCGTTGGCAGCGATGTATTCAGCCTCCATCGTTGAGTCTGCAACGGTATCCTGTTTGGAACTCTTCCAACATACCGCCCCTCCATTGAGGGTAAAGACAAAACCCGAATGCGACTTAGAGTCGTCCTTATCACTTTGGAAGCTGGAATCGGTAAAGGACTCCACCTGGAGTTCTCCGTTACCATATACCAAGAACATCTCCTTAGTCCTTCGCAAGTACTTGAGAATGTTCTTCACTGCTGTCCAATGACTCTCTCCAGGATCTGCTTGATACCGACTTACTACACTTAGTGAGTATGCTACATCGGGTCTGGTACATAGCATCGCATACATGATAGAGCCTACTGCCGAAGCATAGGGTATCCCTTGCATGCGAGCTCTCTCCAAATCAGTCTTGGGAGACATCTCTTTGGAGAGAGTGAGTCCAGAGATCGTGGGTTGGTTCCCACGCTTGGATTCTTCCATACTAAACCTCTTTAGTATGGTGTCAATGTACCTGGATTGGGACAATCCCAGTATCCTTTTAGATCTATCTCTATAGATCATGATTCCCAATATGCAGGAGGCATCACCTAGATCTTTCATTGAGAATCTCTGTGATAAGAAGAGCTTGACTGATTGCAGCATAGGAATATCATTTCCTATCAAGAGTATGTCATCCACGTACAATACGAGGAAGACTACCTTACCCTCTGCCACCTTCTTATAGATACAAGGTTCATCTATATTTTTGATGAAGTCAAACTCTTTGACTACAACATCAAAACAGATGTTCCAACTCCGCGATGCTTGCTTCAACCCATAAATGGATTTAAGCAGCTTGCACACCTTACCGCTGCTCCCACTATCTACGAAGCCCTCTGGCTGAGTCATGTACACGCACTCTTCTAAATCACCGTTTAGAAAGGCGGTCTTAACATCCATTTGCCAGATTTCGTAGTCATGATATGCAGCAATGGAAAGTAAGATCCGGATGGACTTAAGCATAGCCACTGGAGAAAAGGTTTCGTCATAGTCCACACCTGGTCTTTGACGAAAACCTTTTGCTACAAGTCTAGCTTTGAAAGTCTCAACTTTTCCATCTACACCAAATTTCTTTTAAAAGATCCACTTGCTCCCAATGGGTTTTACCCCTTCAGGGGCATTTTCCAAAGTCCATACTTTGTTGGTGTACATGGATTCCATCTCAGATCGCATTGCATCCAGCCATTTCACAGAGTCACCACTCGTGATGGCCTGCTCGAAACTAGTCGGTTCATCATCATCCATGATGCAATCCTCGCTTCCACCATCAATGAGAAAACCGTAGTATCTCTCAGGTGGACGAGAAACCCTACTAGATCGGCGGAGAGGCTGGGGTTCGTCGGGTACTACTGAATCCTCTGGTTCCACTAAATCTTCAGTTGCAGTTTGTGTTACTGGAACTTCTTCCAGTTCTACCTCAGAGCCACTAATTTCTTTTTCAAGAAATTCCTTTTCTAAAAAGGTGGCATGTTGAGCAACAAACACTTTTTGCTCCTCACTGTGATAGAAAAAATATCCATATGAATTCTTTGGATATCCTACAAACTTGCAAAGAACTGATCGTGCCTCGAGTTTGTCCGGTTTTTGCCTTTTGACATAGGCCGGACAACCCCATATCTTAACTCGTTTAAGATACGGTCTCTTTCCACTCCATATCTCATATGGTGTGGTAGGTACAGATTTAGTTGGAACTTGATTCAATAGGTATGCCGCTGTCTCAAGCGCATACCCCCAGAAGGAAATAGGTAACTCAGCTGTACTCATCATCGAGCGCACCATATCTAATAGGGTGCGATTCCTCCGCTCAGATACACCGTTGTGCTGTGGTGTATAAGGAGGAGTAAGCTGAGAGAGAATCCCATTCTCTTTTAGATAATCTAGGAACTCACCGCTTAAGTATTCACCTCCTCGATCAGATCGAAGAATCTTAATACTTTTGCCCGTTTGGTTCTCTACTTCGTGCTTATATTCTCTGAATTTCTCAAAAGCTTCAGATTTGTGTTTCATCAGGAATACATATCCGAATCTTGAGAGATCGTCAGTGAATGTAATGAAGTAGAAAGAACCGTTCCTGGCATGCGTAGACATGGGACCGCATACATCACTATGTACCAGTCCTAAGAGTTCAGCAACTCTTTCTCCGTGTCTACTAAACGGAGCTTTGGTCATTTTTCCTTTGAGACATGAATGGCAAGTATCATAAGATGATAATTCGAACGGATTCAAATAACCATCTCTATGTAACTTAGCCAGTCGTGTTGCATTGATATGACCAAGTCTACAATGCCACAAGTAGGATTCGTTCACATCTGAACTTTTCCTCTTGTGTGTGTTTTGTATATTCAGGACTGTATTCTGATTTAGAATGAATATGCCATTATGTAACGAGCCTGATGCAATCAACTTTTGATCTAGGAATATGTTCATAACATTATCCTGTACTACAAAATTATATCCCTCTTTACTCAATAAAGAAACTGATATAATGTTGCACATCATGTTCGGTATATAATAGCATTCATTTAGAATCAGTGTATTACGACTTGGTAATACAAGGTGATATTCGCCAACTGCTTTGGCTACAATACTTGCACCGTTCCCTACTTGAACGGAATGATCACCTTTTCCCAGTTCTCTACCTTTACGTAGCCCATGCAACTGTTTGCATATGTGGGATCCTGATCCGGTATCTAATACCCAGGACGTAGGGTGAACTGAGAAACAGTTCTCAATAACAAACACACCCGAAGAAGATGCATCAACATGCATGTTCTTTTGGGCGGCGTGAGAATCCAGATATTCTCCTGTTTCCTGTTCAGTCTTATAACTCTTATAAGAAAGAACGGGTCTGACGTTCCCTTGCACAGTACAATAATCAGGTTCAGTCAATACATCCATATTATTATCTTGATTATGGCCTGAAATGGTCGCTACCTGGAGAGAGAGAGAAGAAAACACTTTAGCGTATGCTCTTGCAAGATTAGATTGGTTATTATCTTATCTAATCAGGATGTCTCCCACTGTTTTTATCAAATCTACCTTAAAACCCTAAAAGGTAAGATTAGCCGGGATTAATTACACCCTACAATTTCGTCAATCTTTCAGCCAGATCAGTGTCGGTACTTTGAGGGAGGTTCCCCGTGCTTTCGCATGGACCTAATTAGCAAACCTCGTTTTCCCAGAGGCGTAACCTCATTAACACTTTTCTAGACACCTACTTGAATGACTAATTGTCCTGTGTAAAACTCTCCCAAGAGTAACTCTTACTCGCAGTGGGTATCAGTATCCAACTATCTCATAGGAGGTATGCAATCTCATTGCAAATTTCAACACTTGAAATTCCCGATAATATTTTGCCCCAAACGATCTATGACCTTGACAAGGTCAACAAACCATAGACCGCAAGTCAAGTTCAACCCGTCATTTCTTGATTGAATCAGACCCACCCGCATGACCCTTGACAAGGTCAACAAGGCCGCACGACTACCCTAACCCAATCTGCATCATATGCATAAGCAGATAAATACTGGTTAGCTACCGCACACTGCGCCTTGACAAGGTCAACAAACGCAGCACGAATACTAAACAGGACTTATCTGAAAAGACGGAGGGCTCCGACAGGTTTTTCTAAAAACCTATTGCGTAATTAACTTGATATCGTCGTAGAATCATGTAATTTTTTTTTTTTTTTGAAAAGGAGTGTTTTTGAGGCTTTTCTTAGTTTCGCTAAAGGGGTCACTCCCGGTGAAGGGATCGTCGGCCCTTTCCTCATCGAATAAGGTGCAGGATATATCATATATACCGCTGTGCAAAGCAAAACACTAAAAACAATCAAAAGACAAACCGCGTTTTGCAGCATCTGCCAGTTTCGCTAAAGGAGTCACTCCCGGTGAAGGGATCTCGGTCCTTTCCTCATCGAATAAGGTGCAGGATATATCGTATATATCACTGTGCAAAGCAAAACTGTAGCTACCCTTTTTATAAAGTTTTTGATTCTACAACATCTTTAGGTTTCTTTTCTTTTATTAATCTCATTAATAAAAATCCCATCAGCTTATGCTTCCTAAGCATCACAGAAGAAACGAAAGCAGTAATATTTATATATCAGCATATATATATATAGTATAAGCATTCGTCTCAGGCAGTAATATGATCTCATCACAGAACATTGCAGCAGAAGAACATATATGAAATATTGGATATACTAGGATGTCCGTGTTTTTAATACGAGCCTGTATAAAACACGGATTCCACGGTCGCGACGAATAGCCAAACCCACATCCCAAGACCCCTACGAGAGCGGCAAGTAACACTGCCAATTCTAGGGTTAGGAGACCCGGTCTCGACTCCTCGAGATGGCCTCCCACTGGACCCTAGAACCCGGTTACTTGTGCTCCCCTCCTTGGGTCTACCTAATGCGGAAAAGTAAATAATATACACTGGTGACAACAACCGCAACCAGGAAGTGCCCCAAATAAAAGAATATTACATTACAAATGAATTTTACATGAATGAAAATAAAAAACCTTCATCTCACAAAAAACCCCCGGCTATTCTGATCGCGACGATCCAATATAACATATCACAGCAACACATAATATCTCATATCATCAACGTAAGCAAGTATGCGTATCCCGATTGTCGTTGATGTATAGCAACGAAGCCGGCGATACACCACATACTACGCTTACGGTCACAGAAAAGAAAGTGTAAAACTACAATATTTGGAATCCACAATCACTTTAGACATCGTAAATCCGAAATATCACATACTTCGTATTTCATGCCTAACTCTATGAATTCCACATATTGTATCACATTCCAGATAAATATACGGTATTAAACTATTTGAACAGATAATCAAACACCCAAAATTTCCCGAAGTGCTCAACTCTTGAGCGGAGTTCAAATAATCCCAGAATATGTCACAGTACCAGTGATCCAGCCGTAGAAGGGCCAAGCCAACGCCTCACATGTGGCACGCCGTACTGCCCCAAACCCGAAGGTTCAAAAGGCAGTTCAAGACGGTCATATAATCGAGTTAAGGTTTGTTGTCTTCTAGAGGGTCCACCGCTTAACTTGTACAATTTTTCCGAAAGATTTAAACCCAATAAAAATTCAACGCTTGAAAGTTTGCCGTGCCGGAATAAAGTGGGTTAATGATATCCGTTCAACCAGTTTAACAGTTTCTAAATATCCGGAAAGAAATACGAACTTAAAATTTCCGATCGAGTCTACTATTACAAAACAAACCCCAGAATTTTAAACACCTGGAACAGAATAAAAATATCCAGAATACTCAGCAAGCAACTACGGGAATTACCATGAAGCCACGTGTCCTGATTTCACTGTTCCGCCGCGGAAGCGCCGCTCAAGCCATGCTTGCGCCGCGCTTCCGCCGCCGTTTGGTCGAATTAGGGGCTCGGGTTTTATGGTAATTCTTAGATTTCCCTGCTGATTTTTTTACATATTTTTAATTCAGAAAAATCCCAATTTTTAAAAAATTTCCAGAGAGTGGGTTTTTTTTTCGTCGTTTCGCGTTCGATCGGAGTTTTAACTTCATAAACACATCGCCTAATGCTCTAGCTAGGCTCTGATACCACTGTAGGGTTCCTAGGCACTCTTGTGAAGGTTCATGAGGCATCAAACATGCCCGGATTAAATTTTAGACGTGCCGAACAACCCAAAGCCGGGATCGTTGCTAGATAATTAGGGTTTAACAGATAATAAGATAACTTTTATCTAAGTGTGAGGGATTACAACCTTTGTAGTCCGCTCCTTCACTTCACAAGCTCCGAGTAGAAGTCCCTTTGCCGCGATCCACGATCTCCCGGACTCATGAGAGGCTCCACGACTCGAACGATCCATTCTAGCTTGTCGTATTCCAAATCTCCGATGATCTACGTCGAGGTTTCGAAGAACTCAAGCTATCTCACTCAAAAGAGAAGAACACACTAATCCCATGGGCTAGATGAGATTAGTATGAGAGAGTAGTAATTTAGCTATCCTTTTATATCATTTTCTCATAATCTTTCATCACTTAAGGATTTTCAAGAGAGCTTTTCTTGAAGAAGGAAGAAGATGATAATAGAAAATATATTCATAAGCTTAAAAACCCTTTTGTGATGAATAGAAAAGAATTATATGATTGATTTGTAAACCATGGTCAAGGATGATAGGATAAGAATGAGTAGAGAATAAACTAGGGTTAGGGTTTGGTTAAGTTTAGAATGTGTCATCCAAAATATCTTTACAAATGACAAAAGAAAATTGCTTCTAGAAGCAACTTGAAGCAACTAAACCAAATCAAACCCTAACCTCAATTAATCATCCTTAAACATGTTTAACAATTAATCATATCATGTCACAATAATATATATCACATATATATTATATATTTGCAACAAAAGAAAATAATACAATTAACATATATCGCATATATATCAATGTATCATCCCGCGAGAAAATGAAATAATAAAGTAAGCCAATATTAGTTAATATAATAATATATCATATATATTATTATATATTAAATCATCGAATCAACACTTGATCCGACGATCCGGCTATATCGAATATTACCGACTAATATATCATGTACCGATTCATCGAATCAACACTTGATCCGATGACCCGGTTCATATCCATATATCGCGAGAATATAATACGGTATCCCATATCGCATTATTCTCGCTCCTGCGCATATCACATATGTGCCACTACTCTGTTTCGCCTGAGCCAAGAAACCTCTGTGTAGGACTCTAAAGAATCGTCAATACGCCGGTAGCAGGTGATGATCATATCAAACACCCACAAGCTGCAAGCGGTCAGCTAAACGTAACAGCCACCCAGGTATTGAGCGATCAGAAGATCAACAAGCTAGCCTGTGCGTTCTCCTGTGAATCCAACCAGTAACACTCCCGTACAGTCCGGTCTGTTCGTCTGATATGTCGCATATCAAGTCTAGGGGTGGTATACGTCAGACCCCAGTAACCGATAAGTCGTGTCGATGTGTGGCTCATAACGGGTCGAGAAACTACTAGTAACACTTACCAGTAAATCTCTATATCAGCCCTGGCCAGGGACTTCCAGTTATAGCCAATCGAACACAGCACAACATCAACTCCCTATACCGGGAGAGACGAATCCCCTCCTATCGCTCATTGCCTCCATGTGATTCGGGACTGTACCCAAAAGCCACCGTTTTGCACGCCCTCTTGGACGTGGTAAGGTGGAAATCAAAGCACAGTGGGAATCACACAAGACTCTATGACGATCTCGGGTCTTCAGACTACCCTGTACCTGTGTCACCGGAGAACTGCCATCTGACGTGTGGTATATCACCATCTGGGAGTTCTCGGCGAGTCCGTCCAGTGTACCCTGTCTCCACTGAGCACCCGTACACCATCTCTGATGTCAAACACCGATGGATATGGGATCATCCATCGCCCATCATATGGGTCAAGATGCGTATACGCTAGTCTAATCTGGTGTATCGATGCCCTGTCTCGATATACCCTCGACTAGGAACAGTTATAGGATGTACTCATCGACTACCGCGGCCCCACTAGTATGATCTCATCATAGTCCCAGTAGTCGAGTACAAGTCCTAAGGGCTTTATCAACATGTGAGAGTAAAACAGTAAACCAGTACAAGTCAACATGTTAAGATAAAGTGAAACCAAATAGCATACTATCATGACGAGCAAGAAAGTCATCTCTATATATAACCAAGCATCCATTATAATATACATCATATGTACAACAATGGCCTCTAGGGCATATACATAACTAACAATATTATATAGACGTTGCTTATGTTTTACACCCGTGCTAGCCCTGCCCCACTCTGCCGTTAGTTACCTAACCTAACGGTGCAGACGGGACATCGAGGCGAATGCGGATGGCATAAGCGTACGTTATATTTATCTGTGATGTTTAGGTGGACTTAAATGATGGGATATTCATTAATGAGATTAATGAAAGAAAATAAACCTAAAAGATGTTATGGAATCGAATTTTAAAATAAAAAAGGTAGCTACAGTTCTTGCTTTGCATCGCGGTGTTCCTTGTAGAACATCCTGCACCTTATTCGATAAGGAAAGGACCGAGATCCCTTCACCGGGAGTGACTCCTTTAGCAATAACTGGTAGATGCTACAACTCTCGGTTTGTCTTTTGATTGCTTCTATGGTTTCTGCTTTGCACAGCGGTATATATGATATATCCTGCACCTTATTCGATGAGGAAAGGGCCGACGATCCCTTCACCGGGAGTGACCCTTTAGCAAAACTAGAAAAGCCTCAAAAATACTCCATTTAAAAACCATTTGATTCCGCAACGAGATCAAGTTCAAAGCGTTAAAGGTTTTCATAAAAACCATTCGCAACCCTCCATCATTTTAGGAAGTAGAGTACTTAGTATTCGTGCTGTGTTTGTTGACCATAGTCAAGGCACAGTGTACGGTAGCTAAGTGATGTCTTCCTACACCGCATATGATGCGATTAGTTAGGACAGTCGCGTGACTTTGTTGACCTTAGTTAAGGGTCATGTGGGTGGGTCTAATTAATCACGAAATGACGGGTAGAACTTGACTAGTGCTTATGATTTGTTGACAATTGTTAAGGTCATAGGTGCTAGGGGTAAAAACCTTTATCGGGAGTTTCAAGTGTTGAAATTTGTAATGAGATTGCATACCTTCTATGTGATAGTTGGATCCCGATACCCACTGCGAGTAATTGTTACTCCTGGGAGAGTTTTGCACTTTGCAATTAGCCGATCAAGTAGGTGTCTAGAAAGGTGTCAACGGGGTTACGCCTCTCGGAAAATGAGGTTTACTTTAATTAGGTCCGTGCGAAAGCACGGGGAACCTCCCTCAAAGTACCGACACTGGCCTGGCTGAAAGATTGGCGAACTTGTAGAGTGTAATTAATCCCGGCTAGTCTTTTCCTTTTAAGGTTTGAAAGAAGATTTGATAAAAACAGTGGGAGCCATCCTGATTAGATAAAATATATAACCAATCTAATCTTGCAAGAGCGCATGCAGAGTGTTTTCTTCTCTCTCTCTCTCCAGGTAGCGACCATATCACGCCTTAATCAAGATAATAATATGGATGTATTGACCGAACTCGCTTGTTATACTGAGCTGGGGAACGTTGGTCCCGCTCCAACTTATAATTGTTATAAGACAGAACAGGAAATAGGGGAATACCAGAATTCCTATGCCGCCCAAACGAAGAAAGTGCATATGATGCATCTCCTTCGGGTTTGTTCAATATAAAAAACTGTTTCTCAGTGTCCTCTACGTCTTAGGTATTAGATACCGGATCAGGATCCCACATATGTAATCTGTTACATAGGGCTACAGAAAGGCAGAGAACTTAGAACGGGTGATAAGTTTCATGAGACAGAAAACGGGGCAAGTGTTGCAGCCAAGTCTGTTGGTCACTGTCACCCTGCATTACCAATACATTGATTCTGAACAAATGCTATTAGATACCGAACCTGATGTACAAAATCATATCAATCTCTTTATTAGCAAAGAAGGATATAATTTTGTATTAATGGATAATGTTTTGAACATTTCCTTTTCAAAAGTTGATCAGATCAGGCACGTTATCTAAACGCATTGACGTTCTAAATCAAACTACAGTTCCTAGTATACAGAACACACACAAGAGGAAGAGTTCAGAAATGAACGAATCCTTCTTGAGGCATTGTAGACTAGGTCATATCAATGCGACCCGACTAGCTTAAGTTACATTCTAGATGCATATTTAAATCAGTTTGAATTTACATCTTATGAAACTTGCCAGTCATGTCACAAAGATTAGATGACTATAGCTCTGTTTATTGGAAACAGAGAAAGAGTTAGTGAACTCTTGGGACTGATACCTAGTGATGTATGCAAGGTCCCCTGTCTACACATGCCAGGACCGGTTCTTTGTACTTCATTACATTCTCTGATGATCTCTCAAGATTCAGCCATATGTTCCTGTTGAAACATAAGTCCGAAGTTTTTGAGATATTCACAGAATATAAGTTAGAAGTAGAGAACCAAAACCCGGGTATAAGTATTATGTCCTATGATAAGATCAGGGAGGAGAATACTTGTGCATGGAATTCTTGGACTATTCTAAAAGAGAATGAGATTCTCTCTCCGTATTACTCCTCTGAATATACCACAGCACAACGGTGTATCGGGGCGAAGCAATCACACCACATTAGATATGGTGTGCTCTATGATGAGTACTACTGAGTTACCTATTTCCTTTTAAGGGGTTATGCACTTGAGAAGTTGCATACCTATTGAATTGGGTTCGAATCAAATCAGTGCCTACCACTCCATATAAGATATGGTATGGGAAGAGCCTATCTCTTAAGTAAGTTAAGATTTGGGATTGTCCGGCCTATGTCAAAAGCAAAATCCGGACAAGATCGAGGCAAGGTCAGTTCTGTAGAACTGGAAAGGTTCCAACTATACAAAACTGCAGCTGATTTGACAGAACCAGAGGATTCAATAGTCCCCGACGAACCTCAGCCTCTCCGCCGATCTAGCAGGGTTCCTCACCTGCCTGAGAGATACTTCGGTTTCTCGATGACAGTGGGAGTGAGGATTGCATCATGAGATGATGACCCAACTAGTTTCGAGCAGGCCATCGAGAGTAGGGACTCTGTAAGAATGGCTGGATGCTTGGCGATCTGAGATGGAATCCATGTACACCAACAAAGTATGGACTTTGGGTGCTATATCTGAAGGGTTAAATCCCCATCAGGAGCAAGTATATCTTGAGAAGATTACTTGGTGTAGATGGAAAAGTTGAGACTTTCAAAGCTAGACTTGTTAAAGGTTTTCGTCATCGACCAGGCGTGGATAATGATGAAACCTTTTCCAAGTGGCTATGCTTAAGTCCATTAGGATCCTACTTAACATTGTTACATACCATGACTACGATATCTGGTGGTTGGGTGCCATGACTGCTTTTCTAAATACTGATTTAGAAGAGAACGTCTATAAGTACACAGCCAGAGGGCTTCGTAAACAGTGGGAGCAGCGGAAACATGTGCAAGTTGCTTTACAGGATAAAGCAGGCATCGCGGAGTTGGAACATCTGTTTTGATGTGGTAGTCAAAGAGTTTGACTTCATCAAAACGGTAGATGAACCTTGTATGTACAAAAAGGTAATATGGAGTATGGTGATGATCCTCGTAGAGTACGTGGATGACATACTCTTGATAGGAAAGGAGTTTCATATGCTACGCTCGGTCAATCTCCGCTTATCACAAGGATTCTCCATATAGGATCAAAGTGATACCTCCTAAATCCTGAGTTTTGATCTATGAGATAGAAGTAATTGGATATTAGGATTCTCACTAGTTGTAGTGAGATGGTATCAATCGATCCTGGGGAGAATCACTGGAAAGGTTCCAGGGTGATAAAGACGACTGAATGTCAGTCGCAGGCAATATCTTTACCCTTAGTGGAGGGATGGTATGTTGGAAGAGTTCCAAGTGAGATACCGTGGCAGACTAGACGATAAAGGCTGGTGACATAGCTATCAAAGATACTACCAAAGAGACAGTTTGGGTGTATATTGGTTCATGAGATGAACTAGGTTCCTACCATTGTATGACAATGGAAGTATGGCTTTGGCCAAGGAACCATGATCCCATCAGTGACCCAGACATATTCTGAGGCAGCATCACCTGATCAAGGAGATAGTTGATCTCCAAGGTGATCGAGGTTAGGAGAGTAGACTCAGAGGACAACACGGCGGATCCACTCACAAAGGCCTTTTCCCAGAGAGAGACTTTTATGGGATGGTTGAGTATGAGATACTGCAACCACTGCTACAGATGGCCCTAGTGCAAGTGGGAGATTGTTAGTTATATGTATGCCCTAGAGGCCATTACTGTACATAGGATGTATATTGTAGTGGATGCTGGGACATATATAGGTAGGACTTTCTTGCTCGACATGATAGTACGCTATCAGGTTGCTCTTTATCTTAACGTGTATACTTTCTGTCTCTCTGTTACATGTTGATAAATCCCTTAGGATGTGTACTCGACTTCCAGGAATATGATGCAGATCATACTAGTGGGGCCTGGGTAGTCAATGAGTACATCCTTCATTGTTCCTAGTCGTGGGAATATCGAGACGGGGCATCGATATTCCAGAGTAGACTAGCGTATATCTTCTCGACCCATATGATGGGCGATGGATGATCCCATATCCATTGGTGTTTGACATCAGAGATGGTATGCGGGTGCTCAGTGGTGACTGAGTACACTGAACGGACTCGCCGAGAACTCCCAGATGGTATTATACCTCACGTCAGATGGCAGTTCTCTGGTGACACTGGTACAGCTTAGTCTGTTGACCCGAGATCGTCATAGAGTCTTGTGTGTCTCCCACTGTGCTTTGATTTCCCCCTACCACAGCTCTACTGAGTCATGCAAACAGGTGGTTTTTGGGTACAGTCCCGATTCACATGGAGGCAATGAGCGATAGGAGGGGATTCGACTCTCCCGGTATTGGGGGTTGATGTTGTGCTATGCTCGACTGGCCATAACTGGAAATCCCTGGCCAGGGTTGCACTGATTTACTGGTAAGTGTTATCAGTAGTTTCGTGCTTGTTATGGACCTTACATCGGCATGACTTATCGAGCTACTGGGGTCTGACGTTTACCACCCCTAGGCGAGATATGCGACATATCAGACGAACAGACCGGACTGTACGATAAGTGTTGTTGGTTGGATTCATAGGAGTGTGAGCGGGCTTGCTCATTGATCTTCTGATCGCTCAATACCCGGGTGGCCGTTACGTTTAGCAGACCGCTTGCGGCTTGTGGGTGTTTGATATGATCATCACCTGCTGCCGGCGTATTGACGAGTCTTTAGAGTCCTACGCAGAGGTTTCCTGGCTCAAGCGAAACGAAATAGGAGCGCATATGAGATATGTGCGGGACCGAGAATAATACCAGTATGTGATACTGCGTTCTATTCTCGCGATTTGTATCAATGGACGGTTATATAAGATATAGCCGGGTTACGGAATCAGGTGTTGATTTTTATACATTGATACACTTGATATTAGTCGGTTATATGCAGTATGACCGGATCATTAAATCAAGTGTTGATTTAATGATTTAATGTATAATTATATATTAGATATATTACTTTACATTAACTAGTATTTGTTCACTTAAAGATGGATTTTCTCACTTGATGTGCACATTGTATATATGATATAGTTTTGTGCACTAGATTGTATCATGTTTGATGATACATGCAAACTTGGGTGTGTGTATGCTTTGAACTATGTTTAGGTAAATGGTTAGGGTTTTAATTTATTTATTCATTTATTCATTTTAGCAAGAAATAAAATGGTGGCTACCTTTGGATTTTCTTTGAAGCTTCATGAAACTTTGAAAAGTTCAACCATTTTGTTTGTTTTGCTTAACCTAACCATTTGCCTAAACCATAGTTTATTCTCTACATGAGTTTATCTCACCCATGGTTGCAATATGATAGATATCACTTGAATTTTCTTTTTGTGTTATTTCTTTTTCCATTTTCTTCTTCATCTTCTTCAAGTGAAGAAGAAAGCCTTCTAGAAAATTTCCAAGTGATCATTCCAAGTGAGAAATCCAAATCCAAAGTGAACCCACTTCCTATTTCTTTATCCTCTACCACTTGCCATGTAGTATAGGGTATTTTCTTCACAAGTTTCATGACTTGGTGAAGGTGGAGCTTGATCTTGAGTTGCCTCGACGTAGATCATCTTCGGCATCGAAGTCGACGACCTAGCCCGATCTTTTCTTCGACGAAACCATTGCTAGAGTCTGGGATCCGATGATCGCAGCGGAGGGACGTCATCACGGAGCTAAGGAAGTGGAGGACCGGATCTACAAAGGTTGTAGTCACTTTCCTTTTAGTTAAAGTTGTTAACTTGCATTGTTTCGCCTTTACCTCTAGTTACGATCTTGCTTAGGGTTACTTGGCACATAGAAAAATTTTGATTTTGGCATGTTTGATCTGTTGTGGAACCTCATGTGTGTGCCTAGGAACCCTACATGCCAGTCATGTCTCAAAGGAAAAATGACCAAAACTCCGTTTAATGGACACGGAGAAAGAGTTACGGAACTCTTGGGACTGATACATAGTGATGTATGTGGTCTCATGTCTACACATGCCAGGAATGGTTCCTCGTACTTCATTACATTCAATGACGATCTCTCAAGATATGGACATGTGTTCCTGTTGAAACACAAGTCTGAATCTTTTGAGAAATTCAAAGAATATAAGCACGAAGTCGAGAACCAAACGGGTAAAAGTATTAAGATCCTTCGATCTGATCGAGGAGGAGAATACTTGAGCAATGAGTTCCTAGACTATCTAAAAGAGAATGGGATTCTCTCTCAGCTTACTCCTCCGTATACACTACAGCACAACGGTGTATCGGAACGTAGGAATCGCACCCTATTAGATATGGTGCGCTCTATGATGAGCATTGTTGAGTTGCCTATTTCCTTTTGGGGTTATGCGCTTGAGACAGCAGCATACCTATTGAATCAAGTTCCATATAAATCTGTACCTACCACACCATATGAGATATGGAGTGGAAAGAGACCATATCTTAAACGTGTTAAGATATGGGGTTGTCCGGCCTATGTCAAAAGGAAAAATCCGGACAAACTCGAGGCACGACAAGTTCTATGCAAGTTTGTGGGATATCCAAAGAATTCACAAGGATATATTTTCTACCACGCTGAGGAACAAAAAGTGTTTGTTTCTCAATATGCCACCTTTTTAGAAAAGGAATTTCTTGTAAAAGAAATTAGTGGCGAAGAGGTAGAGCTGGAAGAAGTTCCAGCAGCACAAACTACAACTGAAGATTTAGTGGAACCAGAGGATTCGATAGTTCCCAACGAACCCAAGCCTCTCCGCCGATCTAGCAGGGTTCCTCATCCACCTGAGAGATACTACGGTTTTCGCATTGATGGTGGGAGCGAGGATTGCATCATGGAAGATGATGACCCAACTAGTTTCGAGCAGACCATCACGAGTGGGGACTCTGTGAAGTGGCTAGATGCAATGCGATCTGAGATAGAATCCATGTACACCAACAAAGTATGGACTTTGGAAGTTGCCCCTGAAGGGGTAAAACCCATTGGGAGCAAATAGATCTTTAAGAAGAAACTTGGTGTAGATGGAAAAGTTGAGACTTTCAAAGCTAGACTTGTTGCAAAAGGTTTTCGTCAACGACCAGGTGTGGATTATGATGAAACCTTTTCTCCAGTGGCTATGCTTAAGTCCATCTGGATCCTACTTACCATTGCTGCATACCATGACTACGAAATCTGGCAAATGGATATTAAAACCGCCTTTTTAAATGGTGATTTGGAAGAGTGCGTGTACATGACTCAGCCAGAAGGCTTCGTAGACAGTGGGACCAGCGGAAAGGTGTGCAAGCTGCTTAAATCCATCTATGGGTTAAAGCAGGCATCGCGGAGTTAGAACATCTGTTTTGATGTTGTAATCAAAGAGTTTGACTTCATCAAGAACGTAGATGAACCTTGTATATACAAGAAGGTGGCAGAGAGTAAGGTTGTCTTCTTCGTATTGTACTTGGATGACATACTCTTGATAGGAAATGATGTTCCTATACTGCACTCGGTCAAGCTCTTCTTATCACAAAGATTCTCAATGAAAGATCTAGTTGATACCTCCTGCATCTTGGGGATTAATATCTATAGAGATAGATCTAAACGGATACTGGGATTGTCCCAATCCAGGTACATTGAAACCATACTAAAGAGGTTTAGTATGGAAGAATCCAAGCATGGGAATTTACACATGATCTCTGGACTCACTCTCTCCAAAGAGATGTCTCCTAAAACTGATTTGGAAAGAGCTCGCATGCAAGGGATACCCTATGCTTCGGCAGTAGGCTCTATCATGTACGCGATGCTATGTACCAGACCCGATGTAGCATACTCACTAAGTGTAGTGAGTAGGTATCAAGCAGATCCTGGAGAGAGTCACTGGACAACTGTGAAGAACATTCTCAAATACTTGAGAAGGACTAAAGAGATGTTCTTGGTGTATGGTAACGGAGAATTCCAAGTGGAGTCCTTTACCGATTCGAGCTTCCAGAGTGATAAGGAGGACTCTAAGTCGCACTCGGGATTTGTCTTTACCCTCAATGGAGGGGCGGTTTGTTGGAAGAGTTCCAAATAGGAAACCGTGGCAGACTCGACGATGGAGGCTGAATACATCGCTGCCAATGATGCTACCAAAGAGGCTATCTGGATGAAGAAGTTCATATACGAACTTGGAGAGGTTCCGTCCATTGAGCATCCAATACCTTTGTATTGTGATAATAATGGAGCTGTGGCTTTGGCCAAGGAACCCAGGTCCTATCAGAGATCCAGGCATATTCTGAGGCGGTATCACCTGATCCGGGAGATAGTTGATCGCCGGGAGATCGAGGTCAGGAGAGTTGAAACGAAGGACAACACTGCGAATCCACTCACGAAGGCCATACCCCATATACAATTTGAGAGACTCTTCGGGATGTTGGGTATGAGATACTACAACAGCTAGCCTTAATGCAAGTGGGAGATTGTTAGTTATGTATATGCCCTAGAGGCCATTATTGTACATATGATGTATATTATAGTGGATGCTTGGATATATATAGAGAGGACTTTCTTGCTCGACATGATAGTATGCTATCTGGTTGCTCTTTGTCTTAACATGTTGACTTGTATTGTGTTACTGTCTTTCTCTCACATGTTGATAAAGCCCTTAGGATGTGTACTTGACTACTAGGACTATGATGGAGATCATACTAGTGGGGCCAGGGTAGCCCACAAGTACATCATATAATTGTTCCTAGTCGAGGGTGTATCGAGACAGGGCATCGATACTCCAAATGTAGACTAGCGTATACACTTCTTGATCCATATGATGCGTGATGGATGATCCCACATCCATTGGTGTTTGACATCAAAGATGGTATATGGGTGCTCAGTGGAGACTGGGTACACTGAACGGACTCGCCGAGAACTCCTAGTTGGTATTATACCTATCGATTATATTAGTTGGTATAATATATTATATTGTATTATTAAATGTGATATAGTCGGGTTATCGGGTCTACAGACTAACCTGGTGACACTGGTACGCGGTATGTGATAAAATGATACATATTATATTAGTCGGTTATATATGATATAGCCGGATTATTAAATAAGTATTGATTTAATAATTTAATGTATTAGTATATATTTGATATATTAAATTACATTAACTAATATATGCTCACTTAAGTATTTCATTTTCTCACATTTGGATACATTTAACATATATGTGATATATGTTTAATGTATTCTTTTTCTTTTGTTACAAAATTGTGTGTGTGTGTGTGTGTGTGAGATATGTATAATTGTAACATGCTAGGTTATACATGCAACTTGGATATATGAGAATTACACCATGCTAATATGATAAGTGTTGAGTTTATATTTATTTTTGGTAATTCAAAATTGAGTGGATTTTGTCATGGTTGAGCTTGGATGAAGCTTGTAGAACCATTGACTAAGTCCACCAATTTTGTCTTAGCCTAAGATATTTATTAATCTAACCCTAATCATGGTCAATTCTTTACATGAGTTAGCCATGACATATACTAACCCAAGATTGCATTTCTAACCTCATCTCAATTCATTCATCACTTCATCTTCTTCCTCCTCATGAAAGCTTGCTAGCTTTTTTCTTTGTGATGAAATATTGTGAGAAAAAGAAAACTAAAGAGAGCCCATTTCCTACTTCATCATCCTTTACTATTAGCGATTTAGTTTAGGGTGTTTGCTTCACTAAACCCTTAATTAGTGAAGAGATAGATTGAGTTTGTGTTTTCTCGAAGTAGATCATCTTGGATTTCGAAGACTACAAGCAAGCATACATCATACACCGTGTGGAGCCTCTCAAGAGTCCGAGAGCTCGATGATCGCAGCGAAGAGACCACTACTTGGAGCTAATGAAGTGAATGAACGGACTACAAAGGTTGTAATCCCTAATCACTTAGTTGTAAAGTTGTTTACTTTATGTTTCCATATGATTCTCTAGTAAAAGATCTAGGTTAGGGTTCTTTATAGCATGGAAAATTTTTAATTTGGCATGGATGATGTCACCCGAAACCTTGTTGTCGTGCTTAGGAACCCAACAGAGTACGAATGCGTTTAGCCTTCTTATCGACAGATACCTGGGTAGCTGTTACGTGTAGCTAGTACCGCTTGCGGCTCGTGGTTAAACCTGCTGGGTTCCATAGCACCCTAACTAGGATTTTTGGGGCATCAAGTATACAATTTTAAAAAAACCTAGAGAGCTGTTCAGTTGATAAAACTGCACATTTGTATTACATTTTTCCTACTATTTTCATATTAAAGAAGGACTTTATTATAATATATCATACATATGAGGGTTTATGTGTAAAAATACTATTTTCCATGTGTTGATATATTATAATTAGCATTTGGTAGGAAAATGTAAGCAAATAAATTCATTGACCTAATCCTAGTAGAACTAAGTCTACTAAATATTATTTAAGATTGTTGTGCAGAAATTTTCCAAGTGTGCAGAATTTTTCAAAGACTAGAATCAAGGAGATCAATTTGTTGAAGAAGACTTGCCTAATTAAGAATCAAAACTTAGAGACCAAGTCTGCCAGCAACCACGAGAAGAATTCCATGATACAAAGGTTCCAAGGATCGCCAAATGTCATAAGGACAGAGCCCCAAAGTTTTGATGAAGGGAGGAGATTAAACGGCCGCGGATCCGCGGCCTTACCCACCCTTGTGCCGCGGATCCGCGGCAAGATAGAGGGATCACTTTCCTAAATTTTGGGCGATGAATCTTTGCTATATTTTACCAAGTTTTCAAGCAAAAGATTGTGGTTTTGGACTATAAAAAGGCACCGAGAGCCTCTTGGAAAATTCATCAAGCCGACGCGATCACGAAGTCCCAGACGGCTCACGCATCCAGGCTGATCATCAACGGTTCATCTACCTCCTTGGAAGAGATCAAGAAGCAACTAGTTTTGTAATCATTTTCTAAGGAATAAACTGTAGATTGTTCAAGTTGATTAATAAAGGTAGTTGTTTTATTTTATTCTTTTGCATTTTACATTATGTTTTCCCTCTCTGTCTTTTCATCTTCTTCTCCCAACATGCGCGAGTAATTCTCCGCTTGTTAGGGTTCGTAGGATTAGGGTAGGTTAATGGACGATGAACATCCCTAAACCCTTTTTAAGTCCTATAAAGTTTATGAACTTTATCAAAAGAATCATTAACATCCTAATCGGGCGCGCTAACAATTCTTTGTTAGTTCCGACCGCGATTAGAGATTAGATTAATGATTATTTTGGTAAAGGCTAGATATGAACGGAGTTCCGTGTCGAGATAAGGGTTAAGAGTGGGATTCATTTTCCCTCCAGAAACCTTAATCTACACGCATCACCGTCGTTCTAGTTATAAATCTATTAAAGGATAAAAAGGGTAACTTTTAATTAATCGTCCATGACTACTAAATCCTAACGAACCCTACAAGCCCTTCTATTATATTAACTACATCCCTAAAATAATCTAGATCTATATTTTTGCATTCCTGCTTAACGTAGATCTAGAAACTTTTCACAAAATTCTTATTTCCTCCTCTCTTTTTCAACACATCTAAAGTAAGTAAAAGATTCAACGTTTCCCTGAGGACGACCCATACACATCTCGGTCTAGCTACGCGCGACACCGTTATTGATTGCGGTTAACTACTACAAACAATTTTTCGAACCAATCAAATGGCGCCGTTGCCGGGGAAACGTGCGTAATTTTTTATTCTTACTATTTGTGTTGAATTCTTATACGATCTATATCATAAATAAAACAAAACTGCAAATTGTATATGTAAATCCCCGTTTCCACTTTAACAAAAGTTTCTTATTTTCTGAATTCCAGTGGTTTCTTTTCCCTTCGTGTTTGAATTGGTTGTTTAAGCTTAACATTTTTTTCCAACTCTTTTGAAATCATAGTCCTAACCCTAAAAGTAAAAACCCAAGATTTAAAACCAATTAAAACCAAGGCTAAATAAAACTAAAACCAAAATTTTAACAACCAAAACCCTAACCCACACATTCATTTCTTTATTAACCAATTTATAAAATTCCCTCAGCCCACTAATAATCTCTTAACCAATTTATAGAATTTTCCCCGGCCCACTTCATTATCAGCCCACTTCGTTTTTAAAGGGAATTAATTTTCTTTTTCTTTTACGAGCCCAGCCCGTTCTCCATTCGGCCTGCCTCCGCTTCAGACCCGACCCGCTACCCCTGTTCATCTTCTTTAAATTTTCTCCAACGGTAACCTCCCATAACTTACGCGCGCGACCCGCCTCCTCCACCGTCGCTCACGCCCACGCCCACGCAGTGCCGTTGCCGCCGTTCCCTATCACAACCTCACCTCTCTCTTCTCTTTCTTTTTGGAAATCCCTGACTCTCCCCATTCTCCAAATCCACCGAGCACCCAAACTTTCCTCGAACCCACTGCACCCCACCGCCGGCGATCACCCACCTCTTCGACAACCCCTCGGCAACCCTCGATCACTCCTCCTCCACCAACCTTCTCCCTCCACGAATTCACACTTCATCAACCCGAGCCCCCATCAATTCAAACTCTGCACACAGAAACCCATTACCCGCCGAACTCGAGTCACCCCTGCATGCCTCCTCGACGCCGGCGACCCCCACCACGTCGTCGACCTCCACCTCCTCAGCATCATCACCCTCACCACAATTCCCAAGCCCCACTGCTTAATCTCTCCCTCTCTCCAAAACCACACAAAACCCAAGATCACCCAAACCCATTTCCAAACATTTCACTGTTGCACTTCGTCGGAGCGCCGCCGCCGACCATCGTCAATCTCAGCACTACTCAAGAGATCCACAGAGCCTACTCTACACTTCCAATGCGCACAAGACGACTCCGGGAAACTCCGACGTAAAACCCGTGTTTCGAAGCAAGCTCGCGAGAATCCGTTACACGGAGTACGTCACGCGTCCGTGACGCCACTGCTGCCGTACGACCCCGAGACATTTCCAGGCAAGTTTTTACTTGCTTCATGCTAAAATTATAGTGGTATATACCTAAATAATCTAGTTTACGAATTTACCGATTTCCGATACGTATTGTGACCTATGTGTTCGATGCTAATCTCCCATGAAAATGATTGTTTATTTTGACGGAAACTGATATTTTCTGTTGGCCCATAGGATGATAAATATAGTGTAGGAATCTCGCTGGAAAATACGATTGTTAGTGATAAAAATTGATACCCCCAAATATGCCGTTAAAACTAATATTTTCTCGTATCTGAAAATGAATAAAATCACCGTAAATTACATACATACTGGAATGATATGTTCGAGGGCTTAAATCGAAGCCGACTTGACGAACTTTAATCCTATGTAAAATTCTGATGATTTCTGTTCTGTAACTGTGATGATAATTAGATCGGAATGCGACTCTGGACTGCAGTCGAGAGCATTTCTGATTATTGTGTTCTGTCTCAAGACCTGCGTCACTGTGTTTTATGAAGTCGTATGTTGCGGAACCCTGCAGTAGATTAAATATATTTCTGTTAGTTGAACAAAACTGGTGGTTCCATTCCGATTCATCGCCGTTTGCTATTTTAAACTGTATTTAAAAGGGCAGAACGTATAACTGTCCAGAACAGATTCTGAAATGACACACTGAGGTTAAACTGTGTATAACTTTCAACGTACAGATGCGATTGAGGATCCGTCTATTGCGTTGAATACTCTATTGAAAACCCTAGATTTCATTTAACTGAAACATCGCTAAATTCTGAGCCCAACTGGGTGAAATTCGTGCCGCTAAACGGATGTTCAGTTCTGAAATTGAATTTCCAGCCGCGAGCACTTAAAATAAAACAGCTATATCTTGAAAACCGGAATCCCGATTGAACTGAAACAAATTTTGATAAATTGCTGACTGAGTGTTCTATTTATCTTACTTGTATCATTTTGCTGAATTCTTAATATATTAAGTTATTCAATTTATTTTAGTCAATGACATGCATGTTGGTTCATAACATACATAGCTTATTGGTAGCATACATACATATATCATACCCTTGCCATATACTCAGTGTTAGTGCGTGTGGACATTGCATTATCGTGCGTGATAGATGTTGGTTTAGGAGTGACGAGTACACCAATGGAAAGTGAATATTCGTGACAGTGATTAATACAGTGAACAGTGATAAAACCGTGCCATTGGTATACTCGTACACGACTAAATCAAGATTATAACTAGTGAGAACCTGGGGGAAAAGGGGAAATCAAAGTGGAAAGAGTATCGTATTTAGCGGGACCGTGTTTAGAGGATGATCATTCGAACCGTGATACTGATACGTGTAGGGTAGGATCTAGCGATCCGGCTGACAGGGTTATGTCCCGGGCATGTGGGCCGTTGTCTCGGGTATGTACGAGACTCCTGTTAAACATGATCCTCCTTCCACTATGTGATTTCAAACATGACCTAGAGACCGATAGGGACACATAACATATTCTGCATCATATAGTGACATAGTGATTACTTGCATTGTTCCTACACCAGTATTACCTCATATACCTGTTTCATCTAATTATTATAATATTGTTATTGTGTCGCTTTGACGACCTGAGTATGCATGCTCAGATTCCGCGGGAGGACCAGCACAGGAGACGGATCTACCCTTTGAGTTCACGGAGATATAGTTTGGTGTACCTTCTTCATTTACTGCTTTCCATAAAAGTGATCGTGAGATTGAACTTGGTTAGTTATTGTTCTTATTATCTGTAATTTGTGAACAATGGAATTTTAATGTAATAAATTAGTGATGTGATTCCTTTAATGATGTGCTTTATTTACTGATTACCATGTAGTGCTAGAAGCCGAAGTGTGACTACGGCGGAATGATCCCTTGACCGTAGGAGCATGGCTGGCCTAGTCATCCCTCGTTTTCCATATTTTGGGAAGCGGGGCGTGACAGTATATTTAACGATTATTGTGTGAATTTTGCGAGGAAATCTGGAGTCACAGACTTGAGGAAACAGGAGATCTAGGGTTACAAACTTCTCTTGTAAGATTCTCAACTCCTTCTCTCTCCTCTCAAATCCAATAAAATATCTTTTCTGCAGGATTCTTTGCAAAATATCGCCGCTCAAAAAATCTTTTTGCAAAGTTTTGTTATTGGTTTGTTATTTCATATTTTAATATGGATTTTTAAGGGGCAAGACCAAATCAAGATTAGGTGGGGATTTCATCACCCTTCATAAGCCCCACAAATCACAACCCGAGCATCTGCATCAACCCTACATTAATTTAAAAAAATATCTAGACCAGACTCTAAGGACTGTCGCGCTCAATAAAGACAGAGGAAGGTCGTGGGTAATCTATCGCTTATCTGCATTGCTTTTATAGTGTCTAGGCAAGTGTGTCAAAGGCTAGTGGTTTTTAATTAGGCCCACTACTGTGGTTCCTTCCCACTTACCTGGCACTTACCTGGCTACAAGGGTAGTACATAGGCGGTAGAGGATTGATCCTGCGGCTTGTCCTTTGGAAGTCCAGGAGCGGTCTAAAACTGGACCTAGGTAACCATAGTTCTGGGGTTGTGCATTTTTGTGTGATTTGTCTAAATCCGTCATTTTTCAAAACAAACCAATTACTTTCTCTCCTTTTTACCCCTTCCCCTTTCTTCTCTTCTTATAATGGTTGAACTAAACAGAAGAACACTTGCCGAGCTTTGCTGTCCACAACCAAATATCTCTTGTTTTCGTAATCCCTTCGGTATACCGTCCGGCTCTTCCATGTCCTTAAGAGATCATATAGAACAAGCAGGAAGAAACAGTTGGCCACCTCAGTCTAGGTCTTATCAACCGTATTATAATCCTACACCTGTTTCAGTTGATACCCAGAGTGAGGAAGCTCCTAGACGAATGTCCATTGCTGAGCAAATAGCTAGGTCTAGAGGCCAAAGTTTCAACCCGGACCATTATCAACCATCACCACCACTGTCCAGAGAAGAGTTTGATATGCGGTTTGTGCCATATAAGATGTCTGTTGAAAATATCCAACCAACCAACCCATATCAATATTTTCTTATCATAATATTGATCCTACTCTTACCCAAGTTCCGCAACCATTCTATTCCTATCAATCCAATCCGACTTTTCCACCTACTCTAGACAGTTCTTCTAATCAGTCATTTGGGAGTTTTAATTATCCACAGGAACTTCAATCTTATACTGAAACCCCTTATCAACCCAAGACTAGTCTGGAGCAGACATTAGAAAAATTTATGGAACTGTCGAACCAAATTATGAAGGATTTGGGTAGTAAGACAGAACTGTACACCCTTCCTAATCAAACCTCCCCATTCCAAACTGAAATCCACAACTCCAGTTTTATAGAGTCATCAAGTACAATGTCTGATAAGTTGTGTGACTTTGTAGTGTTTGATTTACCCAACTGTGAAGGGTCCAATTCAAGTGAAACCATACCCAACCCTTGTGATCTCTACACCTCCACTCTTGAACCAAAACTGATTGAAAACCATACTTTTGATGAGGTGTTTGAGAATTTTAACCTTCACTTGAATGAGGTGATTGACGTTGGGGATATATTGATTGATGAACCCGAAATTTTGGATGATTTTGTCCCACCAATTCATCAAATCCTTTCACTTCCTTATGGTCATCATCTTGAGCCTTTAATTCTTCCCGAACCCTAAATATGTCTTGAAGTTGATGATAATGGTATACCCGAAGATCAGACCGAAATACAGCCTCCATCTTCCACATCTGGTTCAGCAACACTCGACACACCAATTTTTTTACCCATTCCACCTTCTACTTTCTCCGGTTCTTCTTCTGTTCCTATAGTTTCAGTGAGTTTTGATAAATCACAATCCGTTAATTCAAGTTCAATAATACCAGAAATTCAACTTGATTTGGATATTTTTGAAAATGAGGTAGATGAGTTTTTCGAGTCCTCTACCTCAATAATTTTTGAATCAAGTAAGATAAATTCTGGCACAAAACTCTTTGACAGCAAAATGTTCAATCACAACATTGATAAAAGTTTTGAAGAACTTTTTGCTGACGAACTTGAATTTTTAAACAATACGGATTTTGTGATTGATCAATCTCCACCTATAGAGGTTGAACCATCACCATTCCTTCTTCCTAATCATTCACATTCATCCCCATTCTTTCTTTTCTCTAATTTCAAACCCTTTCCAGACCACCTCTTATCCCTTCCCCATTTTTTCTTGACTCGATACAACACATTCTTCCACCAACCTATACGCTATACTGATAAAATATTTGAATGGTTGGTGTTAACTTTTGGTCTTTGTAAAGTCTTACTTTGACCAAATGACTCACCCCCTCTTAAAATGCTTCGTATTGTCTAACTCATGTTTGAGGGGGGGTATATTTTTGGCTCTTGAACATAACTTTTGTCCTCAAATTTGTGAGCCAAAAATAAGTTTGGGGGAGGATTTTCACTTTCATATATTTTTGCCCCTATTAATAATTTCCCCCCAAGCTTACAGGTTTTTGTGATCCTGCGGATAGCAACAGTGAGGACACTGTTGAAAACAAGTTTGGGGGAGGTTTGTGCTTATTTACACATCAATTTGCATCATATTTTGCATAAGCACAACATTTTCAAAAAATTTCAAAAATTTTCTTTTCTAACAAAAGAGTAGAAAGTGAAAAATTACATCCAAAAGATAGGAATAGTTTAAGAAAACCAAGAAAATTAGAAGTTTTCTTAAACGAACTGGTAATAAGTAGTTATGAGCTGTTGTCCCAAGGGTTAGTAAGATGAAGGAAGTCACTAATCTGAGGATAAAAATAAGTCTGAAAAATAGTTTCTATTCTGGAAGCCAAACATTTGAATGTTGATACCCTACTATATGCACATACACACGTCTTGAAACTCGGGATAGTAGAGGATACCTTGAAATGCTCTTGTCTAAAAGCCAAAGTATGAAGGAAATGAAAAAAAATGAAGAAAATATAAAAATGGTGAAAAGAAAAAAATGAACACTGGTTTTGTTATCGCCAAGGCAGCAATAAAAAAAATATAGCGATGGTGCCTCTTCATCTAGTGCCCTAAGGCCAACTGGTCTGGGAGTCACTGCTAAGCCTTAGGTGGTGCAAGACGAGGAAAATATTATCACCTAATCAGCAAGCACATGAGTAATCGGTTGGTTAGTACCTCAAGAAGTATTAACAGTCGCATGAAAATGTGTGAGCAAATCTAAATATTCATCAAATTAAAAAGTACTAAGGTAGATGGACAAGAGTATGATGGCTTGAATTGAATTCTCCGAGTGTAGGGATGTTCTTTACACACACGTGGGGTTATATGATCAATGTTTGGATGAAAGGTAGGAATGAAGAATAAAGATGATGTTTTATTGAGGGATGATGTGATTTCTAACATCTTTTCATGACTATTAAGATAGGGCTCATGACAACTGAAAAGCTAGTATAGTTGGAAACTCTTATTTTCAAAGTCTTTCTTTTATGGTTCTTATCTTTATATGTAAATTTCACCATCTCTCTTTTGTTATACGATTTTGTGGGTGTAATCCGCTGAAAACCCTCAGGAGATAACACTCCTCCTACTAGGGACACCTAGAGGTTTAACGGCTTGTTGCACGTGCTCAGTGCAATCATGTCTGCCTACGAAAGTGTGCTTAGTTTTCTCCTTTCCTTATCTCCTCTTGAATAAACTAGTTTGCTCGGGACGATCAAAGATAAGTTTGGGGGTATTTGTTCAGTTGATAAAACTGCACATTTGTATTACATTTTTCCTACTATTTTCATATTAAAGAAGGACTTTATTATAATATATCATACATATGAGGGTTTATGTGTAAAAATACTATTTTCCATGTGTTGATATATTATAATTAGCATTTGGTAGGAAAATGTATGCAAATAAATTCATTGACCTAATCCTAGTAGAACTAAGTCTACTAAATATTATTTAAGATTGTTGTGCAAAAATTTTCCAAGTGTGCAGAATTTTTCAAAGACTAGAATCAAGGAGATCAATTTGTTGAAGAAGACTTGCCTAATTAAGAATCAAAACTTAGAGACCAAGTCTGTCAGCAACCACGAGAAGATTTCCATGATACAAAGGTTCCAAGGAAAACCAAATGTCATAAGGACAGAGCCCCAAAGTTTTGATGAAGGGAGGAGATTAAACGGCCGCGGATCCGCGGCCTTACCCACCCTTGTGCCGCGGATCCACGGCAAGATAGAGGGATCACTTTCCTAAATTTTGGGCGATGAATCTCTGCTATATTTTATCAAGTTTTCAAGCAAAAGATTGTGGTTTTGGACTATAAAAAGGCACCGAGAGCCTCTTGGAAAATTCATCAAGCCGACGCGATCACGAAGTCCCAGACGGCTCACACATCCAGGCTGATCATCAACGGTTCATCTACCTCCTTGGAAGAGATCGAGAAGCAACTAGTTTTGTAATCATTTTCTAAGGAATAAACTGTAGATTGTTCAAGTTGATTAATAAAGGTAGTTGTTTTATTTTATTCTTTTGCATTTTACATTATGTTTTCCCTCTCTGTATTTTCATCTTCTTCTCCCAACATGCGCGAGTAATTCTCCGCTTGTTAGGGTTCGTAGGATTAGGGTAGGCTAATGGACGATAAACATCCCTAAACCCTTTTTAAGTCCTATAAAGTTTATGAACTTTATCAAAAGAATCATTAACATCCTAATCGGGCGCGCTAACAATTCTTTGTTAGTTCCGACCGCGATTAGAGATTAGATTAAATGATTGTTTTGGTAAAGGCTAGATATGAACGGAGTTCCGTGTCGAGATAAGGGTTAAGAGTGGGATTCCTTTTCCCTCCAGAAACCCTAATCTACACGCATCACCGTCGTTCTAGTTATAAATCTATTAAAGGATAAAAAGGGTAACTTTTAATTAATCGTCCATGACTACTAAATCCTAACGAACCCTACAAGCCCTTCTATTATATTAACTACATCCCTAAAATAATCTAGATCTATATTTTTGCATTCTTTCTTAACGTAGATCTAGAAACTTTTCACAAAATTCTTATTTCCTCCTCTCTTTTTCAACACATCTAAAGTAAGTAAAAGATTCAACGTTTCCCTGAGGACGACCCGTACTCATCTCGGTCTAGCTACACGCGACACCGTTATTGATTGCGGTTAACTAGTACAAACAATTTTTCGAACCAATCAAGAGCTATGAAACCCATGCCAAGGATCTAACTAGAAAATTAGGAGTTAAGCTAGCATGTAATCAAACATTACACTAAGTGAATGAGGAATACACCCTTTGTATACCGGTCCTTCACTTCTAAAGCTCCGTGTAGTAGTCCCTTCACTCCAAGTAGTAAACACCCGAACTCTAGTAAGGGTTCACATGAAGAAATGAATAAGCTTGCTCGAAGTATTCTAGGCCGAAGATGATCTACGTCGAGGAGACTCAAGCTCATGCTACCTCTTCACTAATGTTAGATTAGTGAAGCAAACACCCTAAACTAAATGGCTAATATAGTAGAGGATGATGAAGTAGGAAATGGGATCACTTTAGATTTAATTTTCTCATAATATTTTCTCACTTAGAAAAAAGCTAGCAAGCTTTTTCTCATGAAGAAGAAGATGAAGTGATCAAGAGAAAATGAAACTCATGAGGTGAAAATAGTAACCATGGGTGAGTTAGTGTCATACACTAACTCATGTAGAGAATAAACCATGGCTAATTAATAATAGTTAGATTAATAAATATCTACAAGTAAAACAAAATTAGTGGACTTGGTCAATAGTTCCACAAGATTCAACCATATGACTAATTTCAACTAATTTGGTTTACTTTAAATAAATAAAAACCTTACATTATATTAAGCATGGTGTGAGTCTCATAGACCCATGTGGCATGTGGTATCAAGAATGACACAAAATAGTGTACATTAATATATATCACATATATACCAAGTGTACACTTGTGAGAAAAAGAAATGTTTAAGTGAGAAAATATTAGTTAATATAAATTAATATATCACATATATAATTATACATTAAATTATTAAATCAACACTTGATTTGATAATCCGGCTATATCACAAACAACCGGCTACTATCAAAAGTAACATTCTATCGAATCAACACTTGATCCGATAATCCGGCTATATCACATATAACCGACCGATATCACATATCGCGAAAATAGAATGCGGTATAACATACGCGCGTTAATCTCGGTCCCGCACATATCATATATGTGCTCCCACTTCGTTTCGCATGAACCAGGAAACCTCTGTGTAGGACTCTAAAGACTCGTCAATACACCGGCAGTAGGTGATGATCATATCGAACACCCACAAGCCGCAAGCGGTCAGCTAAACGTAATGGTCACCCGGGTATTGAGCGATCAGAAGATCAACAAGCAAGCCTGCTCATACTCCTGCGAATCCAATCAGTAACACTACCGTACAGTCCGGTCTCTTCGTCTGATATGTCGCATATCTCGCCTAGGGGTGGTAAACGTCAGACCCCAATAGCTTGATAAGTCATGCCGATGCAAGGTCCATAACGGGCGAGAAACTACTGATAACACGTATCGGTAAATCTCATCTACCTTGGCCAGGGATTTCCAGTTATGGCCAATCGTGTATAGCGCAACATCAACCCCCAATACCGGGAGAGACGAATCCCCTCCTATCGCTCATTGCCTCCATATGACTCGGGACTGTACCCAAAAACCACCTATTTGCATGACTCGGTAGAGCCGTGGCAGGGTAGAAATCAAAGCACAGTGGGAGACACACAAGACTTTATGACGATCTCAGGTCAACAGACTAACATGTACCAGTGTCACCAGAGAACTTCTATCTGACGTGAGGTATAATACCATCTAGGAGTTCTCGGCGAGTCCGTTCAGTGTACCCAGTCACCACTGAGCATCCGTATACCATCTCTGATGTCAAACACCAATGGATATGGGTTCATCCATCGCCCATCACGGGTCGAGAAGCTATACGCTAGTCTACTCTGGAATATCGATGCCCTGTCTCGATATTCCCTCGACTAGGAACAATTGAAGGATGAACTCATGGACTGCCCAAGCCCCATCAGTATGATCTGCATCATAATCCTGGAAGTCAAGTACACATCCTAAGGTCTTTATCAACATGTAACAGAGAGACAGTAGGTGTACATGTTAAGATAAAGAGCAACCAGATAGCATACTATCATGTCGAGCAAGAAAGTCCTCCCTATATATGTCCCAGCATCCACTATAATATACATCTCATGTACAATAATGGCCTCTAGGGCATACATACAACTAACAATCTCCCACTTGCACTAAGGCCAGTTGTTGTAGTATAGCATACCCAACGTCCTATAAAAGTCTCTCGCAGGAAAGGCCTCGGTGAGTGGATCCGCCGTGTTAACCTCTGAGTCTACTCTCCTAACCTCGATCTCTTAGAGATCAACCATCTCCATGATCAGATGATACTGCCTTAGAATATGTCTAGGTCGCTGATGGGACCGGGGTTCCTAGGCCAAAGTCATATCTCCATTGTCACACAATGGTAGGAACCTAGTTCATCTCATGAACAAATATACACCCAGACTGCCTCTTTGGTAGTATCTTTGATATCGATGTATCCAGCCTTT
This sequence comes from Agapanthus africanus, assembly GCA_030015575.1. NCBI lineage: Eukaryota > Viridiplantae > Streptophyta > Magnoliopsida > Asparagales > Amaryllidaceae > Agapanthus > Agapanthus africanus. The sequence goes on from JASDDO010000022.1 coordinate 212,980,259, forward strand.
ATCATCTAGTTTGCCCCGGTATCTAGCTTGGAACTCTTCCAACATACCGCCCCCTTTCTGGGGTATTGACAAAGCCTGTGACTGTCTAACAGTCGTCCTTATCACTTTGGAAGCTTGAGTCGGTAAAGGACTCCCACTGGAGTTCACTGTTACCAAACTGCAAGAACATTTCTTTAGTGCTTCACAAGTACTTAAGAAGGTTCTCCAAAGCTATCCAGTGATTTTCCCCAGGATCATTTGATACCATCTTACTACACCTAGTGAGAATCCTAACATCCACTTAGATCTATCTCATAGATCCAAAAACCAGGATTTAAGAGGAATCATCTAGATCCTACATGGAGAATCAATGTGATAAGAGGAGATTGACTGAGCGTAGTATAGGAAACACCTTCCCTATCAAGAGTATGTCATCCACGTACAATACGAGGAAGACCACCTTACTCTATACTACCATTTTGTATATACAAGGTTCATCTACCATTTTGATGAAGTCAAATGGTTTGACTATCATATCAAAACAGATGTTCCAACTCTGCGATGCCTGCTTTAACGCATAAAGAAACTTGCACACGTTTCCGCTGCCCCCATTGTCTATGAAGCCCTCTGGCTGTGTACTTGTAGACGCTCTCTTCTAAATCAGTATTCAGAAAAGCAGTCATGACACCCAACCGCCAGATATCGTAGTCATGGTATGTAGCAATAGGAAGTAGGATCTGGATGGACTTAAGCATAGTTATTGGAGAAAAGGTTTCATCATAATCTACACCTGGTCGATGACGAGAACCTTTTGCAACAAGTTTAGCTTTGAAAGTCTCAACTTTTCCATCTACACCAAGTAATCTACTCAAGATATACTTGCTCCTGATGGGGTTTTAACCCTTCAGATGATGCAACCAAAGTCCATACTTTGTTGGTGTACATAGATTCCATCTCAGATCGCTTAGCATCCAGCCATTCATACAGAGTCCCCACTCATGATGCCTTCTCGAAACTAGTTGGGTCATCATCTCCATGATTCAATCCTCGCTCTCACTGTCATCGAGAAAACCGAAGTATCTCTCAGGCAGATGAGGAACCCTACTAGATCGGCGGAGAGGCTGAGGTTTGTCGAGAACTATTGAATCCTCCGGTTCTATCAAATCATCAGTTGTAGTTTGTATAGCTAGAACTTCTTCCAGTTCTACCTCATGACCACAAATTTATTTCCAAAATAAATTCCTTTTCTAAAAAGGTGGCATGCCGAGAAATAAAACACCTTTTGTTCCTTAGTGCGGTAGAAGATATTCCCTTGCGAATGGTTGGGATATCCAACAAACTTCCACAGAACTGACATTGCCTCGAGTTTGTTTGAATTTTGCTTTTATACATAGGCCAGACAACCCTAAATCTTAACTTTCTTAAGACATGGGCTCTTCCCATACCATATCGCATATGGAGTGGTAGGCACTGATTTGATTGGAACCCAATTCAATAGGTACGCTGCTTCCTCAAGCGCATAACCCCAAAAAGGAAATAGGTAACTCAGTAGGACTCATCATAGAGCGCACCATATTTAATAGGGTACAATTGCTCCGCCCTGATACACCGTTGTGATGTGGTGTATACGGAGGAGTAATGCTGAGAGAGAATCTTATTCTCCTTTAGAATAGTCCAAGAATTCCATGCACAAGTATTCTCCTCCCTGATCCCATCAAAGGACATAATACTTATACCCGTTTTGGTTCTCTACTTCGGATTTATATTCATTGAATTTCTCAAAAGCTTCAGGCTTGTGTTTCAACAGGAACACATGTCCGAATCCTGAGAGATCATCAGTGAATATAATGAAGTATAAAGAACCAGTCCTGGCATGTGTAGACAAGGGACCACATACATCATCAAGCATCAGTCCCAAGAGTTCACTAACTCTTTCTCTGTTTCTAGTAAACGGAGTTTTGGTCATTTTATCTTTGTGACATGACTGGCAAGTTTCACAAGATGTAAATTCAAACTAATTTAAATATGCATCTTAATGTAACTTAGCTAGTCGGGTCGAATTGAAATGACCTAGTCTACAATGCCACAAGTAGGATTCATTCATTTCTGAACTCTTCCTCTTGTGTGTGTTTTGTACGTTAAGAACTATGATTTGATTTAGAACATATTTGCTATTAGATAGCGTGCCTGAACCGATCAACTCTTGATATAGAAAATGTTCAAAACATTATCCAACAATAAAAAATTATATCCTTCTTTAGTAAATAAGGAGACTGATATAATGTTGCATATCAGGTTCGGTATCTAATAACATTCGTTCAGAATCAATGTATTACCATTTGGTAATACAAGGTGATAACTGCCAACACCTTGGATGCAACAATTGCACTGTTCTCTATACTTAGAGACATATCACCCATTCCCGGTTCTCCACCTTTCTGTAGCCCATGTAACAGATTACATATGCGGAATCCTGATCCGGTATTATATACCCAGGACGTAGAGGATACAGAGAAACAGTTCTCTGTAACGAACATACCCGAAGAAGATGCATCAATCATGCACTTTCTTCGTTTGGGCGGCATGGGAATCCTGGTATTCCCTTATTTCCTGCTCGGTCTTATAACAATTATAAGTTGGAGCGGAACCAACGTTCCCCAGCTCATTATAACAAACGGGTTCGGTCAATACATCCATATTATTATCTTGATTAAGGCATGACATGGTCGCTACCTTGAGAGAGAGAGAAGAAAACACTCTGCGTGCGCTCTTGCAAGATTAGATTGGCTATATATATTATATAATCAGGATGGCTCCCACTGTTTTTATCAAATCTTCCTTCAAACCTTAAAAGGAAAGACTAGCCGGGATTAATTACACCCTACAAGTTTGCCAATCTTTCAGCCAGGCCAGTGCCGGTACTTTGAGGGAGGTTCCCCATGCTTTCGCACGGACCTAATTAAAATAAACCTCATTTTCCCAGGGGCGTAACCCCGTTGACACCTTTCTAGACACCTACTTGATCGGCTAATTGTAAAGTGCAAAACTCTCCCAGGAGTAACAATTACTCGCAGTGGGTATCAGGATCCAACTATCTCATAGAAGGTATGCAATCTCATTGCAAATTTCAACACTTGAAACTCCCGATAATGGTTTTTACCCTTAGTGACTCATGACCTTATCTATGGTCAACAAATCACAAGCACTAGTCAAGTTTTACCCGTCATTTCTTAATTAATTAGACTCATCCACATGACCCTTAACTATGGTCAACAAAGTCACATGAATGTCCTAACTAATCGCATCATATGCTGTGTAGGAAGACATCACTTAGCTACCGTACACTGTGCCCTAACTATGGTCAACAAACACAGCACGAATACTAAGTACTCTACTTCCTAAAATGACGGAGGGTTGCGGATGGTTTTTGTGAAAATCTTTAACGCTTTGAACTTGATCTCGTTGCAGAATCAAATAGTTTTAAAATGGAGTGTTTTATAGGCTTTTGCTAGTTTCGCTAAAGAGGTCACTCCCGGTGAAGGGATCTCGGCTCTTTCCTCGTCGAATGAGGTGCAGGATATTCACAATACCACTATGCAAAGTAAGAACTAGAAAAGCAATCAAAAGACAAAACCGGGGGTTGTAGCATCTGCTAGTCATTGCTAAAGAGGTCACTCCCGGTGAAGGGATCTCGGCTCTTTCCTCATCGAATAAGGTGCAGGATATTCTACAAGGAATACCGCTATGCAAAGCAACAACTAGAGCTACCTGTTTTGAAAATTCGATTCCACAACATCTTTAGGTTTATTTTCTTTCATTAATCTCATTAATGAATGTCCCATCATTTAAGTTACCTAAGCATCACAGATAAATACAACGTATGCTTATACCATCCGCATTCGCTACGAAGTCCCGTCATGCACCGTTAGGTTAGGTAACTAACGGCAGAGCGGGGCAGGGTTAGCGCGGGTGAAAAACATAAGCAACATCTATAAAATATCATATATATTATATATAGTATTTATCTCATAATATAAAGTGATCACATCACAGAATATCAGCAGTAGAAGACATCATATGAAATATTGGATATACTAGGATTTCCGTGTTTTAAATTAAGCCAGTATAAAAAACGGATTCCACGGTCGTGATGAATGGCCAATCCCACATCCCAAGACCCTTACGAGAGCGGCAAGCAACCCTACCAATTCTAGAGTTAGGAGACCCGGACTCGACTCCTCGAGATGGCCTCCCACTGGACTCTAGAAGCCGGTTACTTGTGCTCCCCTCCTTGGGTCTATCCTAATGCGGAAAAGTAAATAATATACATCAACGGTGACATCTTACTCAACCCAGAAGTGCCCTAATAAAAGAATATTACATACAAGTTTTTACTTGAATGAAAATGAAAAACTCGCATCTCACATATAAAAAAAAACCCGGCTATTCAAACACAACGATCCAATATAACATATCACAGCAACACATAACATCATATGTCATCAACATAAGTAAATATGTGTATCCCAATTGTCATTGACATATAGCAACGAAACCGGCGATACACCACATATTACACTTACGGTCGCAGAAAAGAAAATGAAAACTACAACATTTGGATTCCGCAACCACCTTAGACATCTTAAACCCAATGTATCACATACTTCGGATTTCATGCCTAACCAAATGAATTCCTTAGACATCGCATGCCTAACAATTATAAACCCCGCATTTTAGTCTAGATATTGAAAACACTTTCCAATAACGAGTCGGGCAATTCAACAAGATTTCCGACATCCTGATCAAATGCTCGTCGGAAACTTTAGTAGACGGCCGCACCCCCGATACCGTCGATGAAGTGAACTTAGGCGGAACACCGCGGCCGCGAGCACCTGGACAGATGCTTTTGGCAACGGAGTTCTCCTACAGTCACTTAGTCGGGGCTATGGGATGTGGCTATCTAGTAAGGTTACCCGGCGAGTATCCGCGTACGCTACGTGAATGCGGCGGAGTTTTGATCACATCAAAATCCCGTGGCAACCGATCAAATGGGACTAAATTGCTAGATTTATAAAATTCAAAAATTATGGATTCCAAGTATTTTATCCCATCATAAATATCCGGACGACGTTAAACTTTTCGATCGAACCAACAAATTCCCAAAATTTCCCAGAAAGCTCAACACTTGAGCAGTTTCAAAAATACCCAGAATCATGCCACAGTAGCTGTAAGTCGATGTACAACACCCCACGACTTGCGGGGAGGCGGAATAATGAAAAATGATCTTGTTTAAAGTGTAAACATCGACTAACCGAGAATCTTTGCATAAACAATAACTAACAACAAACATAGAAGTTAACAACTACTATGAAAAGTGATTACCTAAAGATCCGAGTCCTTCGTCTTGTCGTTCTCCACGTCCTCTCCGGCCTTCTCTAAGTAGTAGAAGATCCACCCGAGAGCTTTACTACAAGCTTCACCTCAAACTAGAGGTAACTAGGTTTCTTAAACCGCTAATCTAAGCAACCTATGTGATATAGAGATTGGTTAAGGATTAAGTAGTCTAATCTAATCCTTGTACTCAACACATGAGAGGGGAGGATTAAGGTTTGAAGAGGAAGAGCTTGAGGAGAGAGAAGGTGAGCAAGAGAATGGAATGAGATAATGAGCTCTCATAATATATATGAAGCATAAAGAATAACAAGATAAATCAAGTAAATGATTTAACAACCATGCTCCATAAATATCTAATGGGTGATTCATCTCCATGAGTCATTAAGCATTTATGATGCATTAATGACATGGATGAATCACTCAAATGAGTCACTAATCCCATTTAATGCATATGCCACCTTAACCCCCAAGTCACCATCTTCTAGAAGCTTCTCGCACAATTACGAGAACGCCCCTCCGATCCGTGAAAACACGGAAAAACTTTAGACTGTATAAATCCAATAACCGGATACTAGAAACTGGTTTAAACCAAAACCGACTAGTAAAAACTGTCCGGATGTCTTACGTGCGTAAACACACGTATGCATCCGAACCCTTGTCGTAAAACCATACGACCTCTATATCGTTTCGCCTGGAGTAGGGAAACTCTCTGTGTGGGACTCTAGAGACTCGACTACTACGCTGGCAGTGGGTTTAACCACAGACCGCAAGCGGCACTAGCTGTACGTAATGGTCCCCAGGTAGATGTCGATAAGAAGGCCGATGAGGAAAACCCATCCGAACTCCTACTGAGTCTGATGTGACAATCTCCGTATAGTCCGGTCTGTTCGTCTAAGACTATCGCATATCGGGCCTAGGGGGCGGCAAGCGTCAGTCCCCTAATAGCGGTATAAGTCGTGTCGGAGTGAAGCCCATTACACCCTGAGAAACTACTGGAACCTACCAGCAAATCTCGCTTGCCCTGGTCAGGGACTTTGCGTAATGGCTCTCTGACACAGCGCGATATCAACCCCCAATACCGGGAGAGACGAATCCTGTCTAACCGCTACTGCCTCCAAGTGCTCGGGACTGCACCCAACTGCTACCTGTTTGCACGACTCCTTTGAGCCGTGGTAGGGTAGCAATCTAAGAACAGTGGGACACACTCGAGGCGAAGTAGCAGTGTCAAGTCTGCGGACAATGCTGTACTCATGTCATCTGGGAACTATTCACTGACGACTGGTATAAAACCAACCAACAGTTCCCTGTGAGTCCTGTCCGGTGTACCCGTAACCTAACGAGCACCTGCATACTATCTCCAGTACGACGTACTGACAGCTGTGGGACAGACCATCTCCCCAACTGGGATGAGAAGCGTACACACTTGTCAACTCCTGAGTATCGATGCCCTGTCTCGATAATCCTACGATTAGGGACCTGAATAAGGATGTGCTTGTAGACTACCCAGCCCCCACTAGTGTGATTGCCATCACAACGCTGGTAGTCAAGCAAGATCCTAAGAGCTCTATCAATACGTATACTCACATATTAAGATAGAAAAACCAAGTAGCATACTACCATGTTTAGCAAGACTGTTATATACATGTGAATATCCCAAGTTTCCATTAAGTAATATACAAACTAGTATGATACAATAATGGCACCTAGGGCATATACACTAATAATCTCCCACTTGCACTAGGGCCATGTACTGACATATCGAAGACCGATGATCTCGAGTAGCCTCTCGAACTGAATCTGAGGTAGGGCCTTTGTGAATGGATCAGCAATGTTCTCTTCAGAAGCAACTCTCCGAACCTCGATCTCCCGACGATCAATGATCTCCCTGATCAGGTGATACCGCCTTAAGATGTGTCTGGACTTCTGATGGGGCCTTGGTTCCTTCGCTAAAGCTATAGCTCCGTTGTTGTCGCAATACAGAGGTATTGGATCAACAATGGTAGGAACCACCTGAAGTTCTGTTAGGAACTTCTTCATCCAGACTGCTTCTTTTGCGGCATCGCAAGAAGCTATATACTCCGCTTCCATCGTCGAGTCAGCAATGGTGTCCTGCTTGGAGCTCTTCAAGCACACCGCCCCTCCATTGAGGGTAAAGACATAACCCGACATGGACTTGGAATTGTCCTTATCACTCTGGAAGCCGGAATCAGCATAGGCCTCCAACCTGAGGTCTTTTCCGCCGTAAACCAAGAACATCTCCTTAGTCCTCCTCAGGTACTTGAGAATGTTCTTTACTGCTATACAGTGCTTCTCCCCTGGGTCTGACTGATACCGGCTTACCACGCTTAGTGCGTAAGCTACATCTGGTCTGGTGCACAACATCGCATACATTATAGAGCCTACCGCAGAAGCGTAGGGTATAATAGACATGCGTTCCCTTTCCAAATCAGTCTTGGGAGACATCTCTTTGGATAGAGTGATTCCGTGACAAGCCGGTAGATTACCGAGCTTAGAATCTTCCATACTGAATCTTTTCAGTACAGTGTCGATATACCTGGACTGCGAAAGTCCCAACATCCTTTTGGATCTATCACGATAGATCCGGATCCCCAGAATGTAAGAGGCATCACCCAGGTCTTTCATGGAGAACCTGTGTGACAAGAATCCTTTGACAGATTGTAGCATAGGAATGTCATTTCCTATCAATAGAATGTCATCCACGTACAAGACGAAAAATACGACAGTTCTGGCTACAACTTTACTATATATGCACGGTTCATCTGGATTTTTGATAAAGTCATATTCTTTGACTGTTTCATCAAAACAGATGTTCCAACTCCGCGATGCTTGCTTTAGTCCATAAATGGACTTAAGCAGCTTGCATACTTTCCCGCTGCTCCCACTCTGATTGAAACCCTCTGGCTGATCCATATAGACGCACTCTTCTAAATTTCCATTCAGAAAAGCCGTCTTTACGTCCATCTCCCAGATTTCATAATCATGGAAGGCAGCAATAACTAGAAGAACCCGAATGGATTTGAGCATAGCCACTGGAGAAAAAGTTTCGTCATAGTCCAAATCAGGTCTTTGACGAAAACCCTTTGCAACAAGTCTAGCCTTATAGGTTTCCACCAGTCCATCTACACCAATCTTTTTCTTGAAGATCCATTTGCATCCTATGGGTTTTACCCCATCTGGAGCAAAGTCCAAAGTCCATACTTTGTTGGTGTACATGGACTCTATTTTGGTCCGCATTGCATCTAGCCATCGTACCGAGTCGCCGCTCTGGATGGCCTGCTGGAAGCCAGTAGGTTCATCATCATCTATGATGCAATCCTCTCTATCCCCATCTATGAGAAAACCGTAGTATCTCTCAGGAGGATGAGACGTCCTACTACTTCTGCGGAGGGGTGCGGAAATGTCCTGTTCTTCTTGAACTACTTGTTCTACCAAACTTTCAGTATTAGTTTGTGGTTCTGGAATTTCTTCCAGTTCTATTTCGCTCCCATTTATTTCCTTTTCTAAAAACTGATATTCTAAAAAATGGGCATTACGAGAAACAAACACCTTTTGTTCCTCTGCGTAATAGAATAGATACCCCTTGGAGTTCTTTGGATATCCCACAAACTTACACTTTACTGATCGTGCCTCGAGCGTGTCCACATGCTACTTTTTAACAAAAGCTGGACATCCCCATATTTTCAGATACTGAAGATAGGGTTTCTTCCCACTCCACATCTGATATGGAGTGGTAGGCACAGTCTTGGTAGGTACCATGTTCAAAAGATATGACGCTGATTCTAGCGCATAACCCCAAAAAGATCGCGGTAACTTAGCATACTCATCATGGATCGTACCATATCCAATAGGGTTCGATTCAGTCTCTCCGATACACCGTTATGCTGTGGAGTGTATGGAGGAGTAAGCTGAGAGAGAATTCCTTTCTCTTTTAGCTAACCTAGGAACTCGGCACTCAAGTATTCACCACCTCGATCAGATCTTAGTATCTTGATACTTTTGCCGGTTTGGTTTTCTACTTCATTCTTATACTCTTGGAATTTCTCAAAAGCCTCGGATTTATGTTTCATCAGATAAATGAATCCGTACCTTGAGTAATCATCCGTGAAAGTAATGAAATAGAAAAAACCACCTCTTGCATGTGTAGACATTGGACCACATATATCGTTGTGTATGAGTCCTAAGAGCTCGCTCGCTCTTACTCCATGTTCAGTAAATGGAGTCTTTGTCATCTTTCTTTTGAGACAAGATTGACAAGTGTTATAAGTTTGATATTCGAACGAGTCCAAATATCCTTCTCTATGCAACTTAGTCAACCTTCTCTCATTGATGTAACCCAGTCTACAATGCCATAAGAAAACTTTATTTAAATCTGGAGACTTTCTTTTTAGTGTGTTCTGGACATTGAAAATTTGGAGTTGGTTTAACACATATATACCGTTATCCAGTGTACCGGACCCAATCAAACCATGATTAAGGTGGATGTTAACAACACCACTTCCAAACGTGAAATCATAACCTTTATTTGATAACAAGGAAATAGATATGATATTACACGTTAAGCTGGGTACACAAAAACAGTTATGTAAAACCAAAATGTTTCCACTCGTCAATCCCAGGTGATAATCCCCTACGGACACAGCTCTCACGCTAGCTCCGTTAGCAACCATCAGGGTCATATCACCTTCCTTCAGCACTCTACGGTTTCTCAGTACCTGCAATGAATTGCAAATATGAGATCCTGATCCGGTATCCAATACCCAGGAAGTAGAGTTGATTGACAGACAATTCTCAATTACAAACACACCTGAAGTCGAAGCCACAGCTTGCTTCGGTTCCTGGTTCTTGGCGCTCCATGCCTTGCAATCCTTTTTCCAGTGCCATTTCCTATGACAATGGAAGCACTCATCCTGGGCCACTACCGGTACCATAAACTTTTTCTTTCCCTTCCCTGCCACCTTACTAACACCTCCTCTAGGTCTGTTGGGGGCCTTATTCTTCCTTCCTTTGGTTTTAACCTTGGACCCGGAAGAAGAAGCGCCGCGAACAAACATAGCGGGTGTTTCCCTTGCCTTCTGCAAGGTGCCCTCTGCACTCCTCAACATGTTAAGGAGTTCTGAAAGTTCAACTTCTTTTCTTTGAATGTTGAAGTTCAGAATAAACTGGGCGTAGGTAGGAGGGAGGGACTGGAGAATAAGGTCTGTATAGAGATCATTATCCAAAGTCGTCCCAAGGTCTGCGAGCTCTTCTATATAGCCGATCATCTTTAGGACATGTTCTCCTACCGATGACCCGACAGCCAACCTCGCTTGAAACAGCTTCTTTGAGGTCTCGTATCTTGCTATACGAGATTGCTCCCCATACAGATCTTTTGTATGGAGAAATATGGAGTCAAGATCCATATCCTCGTGCCTCCTGTGATGTTCATTGTTCATCGAGGCAAGCACGATGCACTTGGCTTTCGCGAAATCTAAATCCCAGGTTTTGCGGATTTCCTTATCCGCATTACTGGATCTGGGACCTGGGACTTCAGGTGCCATAGCGGTGAGGACATACCCCAATTTGTCATAGGTCAAAGCCATTTTGATATTCCACAGCCAATCTTTATAGTTTGGCCATGTCAGCATATTTTTCTCTAAAAGTAACTTAAGTCCAGTCATTTTCAAGGTCGCTGCAATTAGGAGAGAGAGAAGAAAACTCTTTAGCATGATGCTCTTGCAAGTTTAGAATGGTTTTTAATTTATCTAAACTGGATGGCTCCCACTGTTTCTCGAATCCTTCCTCAAACCATAAAAGAAGAATTAGCCAGGACTATTCTCACTGTACAATACTTGCTTAACCGTTCAGCCAGGCTGGTGTCGGTACTTCGAGGGAGGTTTTCCAACGCTTTCGCGAAGTTCCTTAATTAAATAACCTCTTTTCTCTGGGGGCGTAACCCCGCTGACACCTTTCTTGACACCTACTTGGTTTATAGCATTGATCGTTAAGTGACGAATATCCTGATGAGTAGCATATACTCACAGTAGGATCGGGATCCAAATATCATTGTATGATAATGTTGAAGGAATCCTACCAACATTCATCAAACTCCAAATGGTATGCAACTCTTTGCAAATTTCAGTTTCTTTAGAAATTCCCGATATATATTTTTTCCCCATGCTCTTATGACCTTGGCGTTGGTCAAAATATCATAAGTCACATGTCAAGTTCTACCCATCATTATTTTGTTAATTTGAACCCATCCGTACATATCCTTGACGTTGGCCAAAATGATAATACGACTGTCCCAAACCAACTCATCTATCTATGCAACAAATGAATACCCAGCAGCTACCAAACACTATGCCTTGGCGTTAGGTCAAAATACATAGCTTGAATACTACTGAATACCCAAATGAAATGACGGAGGGCTACGAATGGTTTTGGCGAAACCGTAAACGTAGTGAACTTGATATGACCGAAGGAACCAGATAGCTTTTTAAAAGGAGAGGTTAAAGCTCCGCAATTAAAAAAAATATCATCTGTTTAAAATAACCGAGTGGTTTCTTTTAAATTGTTCCAACGATTCATCTTTTGGTTTATTTTCTTTGCATTATAAATAATGCGTCCCATCATTAACCTATCATTGCATAAAACAACGATAATACAACGTCCTCTTATGCCATCTGCATTCGTCACGGGGTCCCGTCATCACCCGTTAGGTTACTTAACTAACGACAGAGCGGGGGCTGGGCTAGCGCGGGTGTAAAACATAAGTGACGTCTAAATAGCTATCATATATAGATATTGTATATTCGTCAGACGCAATAATAGGCATTCCAGATCTCATATGAACTTTATTGGATTTGCAAGAAATCCGTGTTTGTTTAGAGCCTGCAACAAAAGACGGATTACACAGTTGTGATGAATAGTCATTACCCCACCCTAGACCCCTACGGGTACGGCAAACTACCCGTCAAATACCCGAAGTGAAGCGGTCTCCCTCAACAAAGTGAGTAGGCCACTAAACACTTCAAAGTACCCGGTAGTTTGTGCACCCCACCTTGGGTCTATCCTAGGAGCAAAAACAGTAAAATGAAATAATACAACGGTGGCAACAACCGCAACCTGGATGCGCCCCGCAAAATAATATTACAACATATTACAGTTACATCGAATGAATTAAAATAATAACCCATCACAAAACCCGGCTAATCATCACAACAGTCCAATATAGTTCACATCCACAAACAGTAAAAACCATTACAGAAATGTGCAACCCCCTGCCAACCGACATACTAGCAGTTAGGGGAGGTTTACGAACACATTATACAATCACAGATATAATCATATTAGCAAACATCGCAAAATTTCGATCGAGCAAAACACTTTAGATTCTACTGCAAAACTTCTCTGTGCACCTGAGATCTTAGCAGAAAATAAAATATCCAGAAATATCACTGTTAACACAAAGGGCACACTGGAAAAATTTGGGCCGACTCGGCCCTAACTCGGCCGCGGATCCGCGGCGGATCGCATGGATCTGCCTGTTGGAGATAGTGCCCTCAGAGTCAATTATTGGATCACAGGCACGTGATTGCAATGATTGAGGGATGACCTATCCCGGTAGGACAGTCTTACTCGAGATGATAGTTTGCTATCTGGTTTACCTTTATCATCGTGTATTGCTTTAGGTGACATGACATGTCGCCATTGCACGTTGATAGAGCCCCTAGGATTCTTGCTTGACTGCCAGCAGTATGAGGGCGATCATATAAGTGAGAGCTGGAGTCTATAAGCGCATCCTTAAAAGGTCCCTAGTCGTAGGAGTTTCGAGACAGGGCATCGATTCTCCAGAGTAGACTAGTGTATACAGTCGAGACCCCGACGAGGGGCGGTGGCCGATCTCACAAGCCACTGGTGTCAGTTGGTTCACCTAAGATGTATACAGGTGCTCATTGGGTTATGAGTACACCGGACAGGACTCGCCGGGAACATGCTAGTTGGTCTTATACCTGACGTCAGATAGCAGTTCCCAGGTGACATGTGTACAGGTTAGTTCATCGACCTGGGGATCGTCATTTGTCTCGTGTGAGTTCCCACTGTGCTTTGATTACTACCCTACCACGGCTCAAAGAAGTCGTGCAAACAGGTTTTAGTTGGGTACAGTCCTGAGCCACATGGAGGCAGTGAGCGGATCTTCGGGGGTTTCGTCTCTCCCGGTATTGGGGGTGAGGTCGCGCTGTGTCTAGGAGAGCCATTACACGAAGACCTTGGCCAAGGCAGGAGATTTACTGGTAGGTATTCCAGTAGTATCTCAGGGTATTCTGGGCTACACTCCGACACGACTTGTACCGCTTTTGGGGGTCTGACTTTTACCAACCCCCTAGGCCCGACATGCGATGCTCATAGACGAACGGACCGGACTGTACGGATATTGTCACTGACAGGCTCAGTAGGGTGTCAGGATGAGTTCGCTCATCGACTTCCCTTTTAGTCAATAGCTGGTGGCCCGTCACGTATTGGCTTATACCTCTGACGTGCTAGTGGTTAAATCCACAGCCATAGTATTGACGAGTCTTTAGAGTCCACCACACTTACAGTTACTCAAGCTTTCGGGCGAAACGCTGTAGAGGCCGTATGGAGATATGGCAGGGTCCGATCAGATACGTGCGGTATTGCACAGATCAGGATCAGACGGTTTGTACTAGTGGCCGTATGGTTATATGGCAGGGTTCGATCAGATACGTGCGGTATTGCACGGATCAGGATCGGACGGATATTACTAGCCGGCTTTAGTTTAAGCCGGATCCTAGTTTAGTACAGTGTAGATTTTGTCTCATTGCATTTGTATCCGGACGGAATACAGATGCGGGTGTGTATGCACAGTATCGGGGTTTTCCTGTAATTTATTACGGGACCAGTTTTCTGGAGTTGCCAGTTTGCATTCCGTTCCGGCCGGTTTTCCTTTGTTCTTTCCCGGCCGGACTTTTCCGATGGAGGGGGTTATTTGCAAGTTTGCAAATAACACCTAGTGGAGGGGTTTTATTGCAAAAGGATTGTTTATGAAAGCATCTTTGCTTTTTCATCCATGATGGTGCATTAATGAGATTAGATAGGGTATGGGTTTGATGTATGTTTGTTATGGTTGATGTTTGTTTATAGTCACCTCTTCTCATCTCCTACCATCACCTCCCTCTTGGTTTTGTTTTGCCCTCCACCTTTTTTCCACCATATGGAAATGGCCGGCCACTTCATGGGAGAATGAGAGGATCATTTCATTTTGCATGAGGGAAAATTTGTTCATCTCATTTTCATGCTACAAAATTCTAGCTCCACTTTGAAGTTCATTTCACAACCTCATTCCTCCATCAAAGCAACTTAACCCCAAAGAGACAAAGCACTACACTTCCTACAGCACATCTTGAGCATGTCGAGTTGCCGGCTTCATGCCCGAGTTGCCTCGGTATAGAGGCGGGAGCCCGTAAAAGATGCAGGCGACGTGGTGCCCTTCCGGCGAGGAGGCGACGACCGGAGATCCCGCGAGGAGATCGGAGTGGAGATGAAGACCGGAGGACTCGGATCAGTCGGTATATCTCTTCCCATCTTCTAGTTAGCTTAGACTTGTTAATGGTTACGATCCGGGTGTTTAGTGCGCGGTGGTGCCGGTTTGCTAAGTCCGCAAAATTAAAGTTTATCACCGTTTCCGCATTTGGCCGTCGGATTGACGGCCGGGGCGCCGCCGTGCACTTACAGTGGTATCAGAGCCTCGCCATTAACTTCGTCTAGCTTCGTTTGATGTGTTTTTCAGTTCCGATCGACCAAAATTCCGAAAACCCAATTTTTCCTTCACATCAGTTTCTGTTGAAATTTTTTGAAGTCTAAAAATTTTTCAGGTGGTCTCAGAATGATGTGCAGGGAGTTCTAAGGCTACTGGAAAAATTCGATGCATTCAGTCAACTATTGGGGCGCGGAACCGCGGCCAAACCCCCCCTGGGGCCGCGGTTCCGCCGCACATTGGAGTTGTCAGTGCATCATTTTTCTCCAGTGGGCTTCTGGGCTATAATTAGGGGTTTTGGAATATTAAAATTGGGCCCAGGTTTTCTGTGAGTGCTACAGTTTTGATTGGGGGCCCACTTGTTAATTTTTGATCAATCGGAAAATTTTAAACACATAGTTCACAGTATTTACATTATATCTGTGACCGTGAATGTCACTCGATCGGTAAATCCGGTCTAACTGCTATAGCCCGGTTAGACGGATTTGCGAACGTGACTTTCACGTTGATGTTCTATGTATTTGCTGTGATATTGCGGATCGGTCGTGGGGGATAGCCTGGATGCAATGCTAGTACAGTTTCTGTTGTATTATGTACATTTGATATTGCGGGGCGAGCGTCCGACATGTGGACTGCCGTCACTGCCTGTTTGTATTATTATTTTGGGGCACGACCTGGTTGCGGTCGATGTACCCGGTGTATGTATATTTTACATTCTGTACTAGGATTACCCCGCGGTGGGGTGCACGGATGGCCGGGTTCTAGAGGGCAACAAGCCCGCATCTCATGGCATTGGGACGGAGGGGGCTTCACTCTGGGATTGGCGGGCTATTCGCCGCACTCGTAGGGGGTACAGGTTGACCCAGGAGGGGTGCCCAAGTTGCCGGATTCCGTGGAGTGCTGGGTGGTCCATTCACGGAGCTGAAGGGGGCTGCCTCGCTTCAGGTTTTGGCGGGTGACTTGCCGCGCCCGTAGGGGTCTAGGATTTCATTGCACAGGCTATCCACACGACCAGGGGAACGTCGGGTTTCAGTAGTGGCTCTGTGAAACCCGGGGATCCCAGATATCTGTATTGTTCTGTGATGCTGTACATTTCTATGATGTTGCATTTCTTTTCACGCCTTGAGCGAAATATAATATATTGATATATATATTAGTAGATGTTGTATATGTTTTTCATCCGCGCTAGTCCAGTCCCCGCTCTGTCGTTAGTAAGCTAACCTAACGAGTGATGACGGGACCCAGTGGCGAATGCGGATGGCATATACGTACGTCAGTATATTTTCGTTCTTTGTGGTGTGATCAATGATGGGACTGCATTGATTCGGATCAATGCAAGTTAAACAAACCTATTCTGATGTTGTTGGAACACTTTTCAAAAAGCTGTTATTGCAAGGACGTTCACTTCTGTTTTGCATCGTGGTATTCATTTGGAATATCCTACTCCTCAGTCGACGAGGCAAGGGCCGAGATCCCTTCACCGGGAGTGACCCCTTGGACAGAAGTTTGCGTCAGGGCATTAACTTCACTATAGCCGATTACTTTTGCTTTGCATCGTGGTATTCAGTTGGAATATCCTGCACCCCATTCTACGGGGAAAGAGCCGAGATCCCTTCACCGGGAGTGACCTCTTTAGTAAGGGTTTTCGTCACTATATTTTCTAAAAAGCTATCCGTTCCTTCAACAATATCAAGTTCATTACGTTAAAGGTTTTCGCCAGAAACCATTCGTAGCCCTCCGTCGTTTCATATGGGTAGTCAATAGTATTCAAGCTGTGTATGTTGGCCAAAGTCAAGGCACAGTGATTGGTAGCTATTGGGGTATTCATATGCAGCATAGATAGATGCGTTGGTTTGGGACAGTCGTACTGCCATTTTGGCCAAAGTCAAGGGTATGTACGGGTGGGTTCAAATTAACCTAGAGAATGACGGGTAGAACTTGACATGTGACTTATGATATGTTGGCCAAAGTCAAGGTCATAAGAGCATGGGGTAAAAATCACATCGAGAGTTTCAAAAGAACTGAAACTTGCCAGATATGCGCATACCTTCTGGAGTATGATACCGTGAGCGGATTCCGTCACGTTATCATGCGATGAGAGTTGGATCCCGATTCCCACTGATGAGTTAGTTTACTCCTCGGGTGACCCCGACTAATTCTTCTTTTAGGTTTGGAGGAGAATTTGAGGTACAGTGGGAGGTTTCCAGATTAGGAAAAGTGATAACCATTCTGATCTAGGATAGAGTGCACGCTGAGTGTTTCTTTTCTCTCTCTCTCTGGCAGCGACCATTGACCCGACCCTAGACTATGACTCAGTGACCAAGTTGACCGAACCTACTTAACACTGGCTTTTGGATTGTCAGAGTTGCAGACCTCATTGCCACTCCTACTTTTACCCTTTTCTCCAGGACACCCCGTGTTACTGCGAACGTCCACTTCCATTGGACAAAACCATCGTATGGTTAGATACGAACTCGAAGGAATTCGAGGATGGTTTCTGGTTCTGGAGAAAACGGATAGGATTATTCAGTTGTCTTTTCTTTTCACCCTCTCTCAGGTTGCGAGTACTCCTTGGTTTAGGAGTAGTACACCTTTTGTGCAAATTGGATAGTCTTCTTCCAAACCATAGGCTGGTGCCGACCGGTAGGGAATGAAGAAAACCAATTAGCCTAAACGGTGTGCAGAAGGTATTAAGATTAAGACAAAGCAAGGGATTAGTAAGAGGGCAAAGTAAATTGCGACTGCTGTTCACGACCAAACCAAGTATTTCTTCGCCAATCCTAAATCACCTTTGTATTTCTCCAGGACACTCTGTATCACTACGAAGATCCACAGTTTATTGGATACTCCATCGTATGGTTATATACGAACTCGAAAGGAACTTGTTCCAGTTCGGGGATAGATTCTGGTCCAGGAGAAATAGGAATAAGGTTTATTCGGTTGTCTTTTATCCTCACCTTCTCTCGCATTGCGAGTGCTCCTAGGATTAGGACAGTACACCCATTATGCTTATTGGATAGTCTTCTTCCAAACCATAGGCTGGTGCCGAACGGTAGGGAAGGAAGAAAACCATTTGGCCTAAGCGGTGTGCAGAAGGTAATGACTAAAGACATATAAAGGGATTTGGAGAGGTGGCAAAGAATTATACGGTTATAGTTGTGAATCTGGATAATGGAAGAGGCATTGCTAGGAATACCAGGATACCCCATCGAAACATTTCGATGTTTCAGTTCAACTGTGTGCTGTTAAAAGAAAACTGATTTCCCGATTGGATACTTACTCCAGGGTATGTATTTACCAGGTTTGATTCTCACATCTGTATGGTTTACAGATGATGAGTGGGAGTAAGTTATTGGGAATTGGGTGATCATCCTCATTATATCGGGATTCGTTGTAATCGATGATATTTGAGGAGATCATCTGGCCTGTTTGCCGGTCGGCAAATATTTGGTTTTGAATATCCGCTGTTGTGCACCAATTTCAAATTGATATATCTGTACGTCTATTTTCATAGAGTGAGATATACCTTTTGATATTATGTCGATGACATTTACCTATATCAGTGGATGGTTAGGTAAGGAGCATTAAACAGTGGTGTAATTCTTCTTAACCATAAGTACAGTTTTCGACCTACGACGCACAGTGAAGGAGTTGTTAGACTCAGCGGGCTCATACAGAGTATTGTATGTTGTCCAGTGTCCATTAGGACAGAGGGGTTGGTCCTCATACTATATTCAGTTTACTTATGACTTCTCTAGTTTTTAGACAGGTGTTTCGTGGAAACACAGTGTCTGAATTTTGAGAAGTTATAGGTATTTGAATAAAGTAGAGAACCAGGTATTACAAGTATCGGGATTCTTCAAAGTGATCGAAGATGTAGATACTTGTGTATGGTATTCAGTTGATAGTAATGATTAAGAGAACTTGCTTCTCTTTCGGGTTACTCATAATTGGAAGCATTCCTAAGTTGAGTAACGATGATCGGCCTCCTTCCATTTAGTTGACATGCACTGGTGACAGCTGCATGATTTGAATCTGGTTAAATTAAATCAGTGCCTCTAGTTCTATATTAGATATAGTACAGTTCATATCTTAACGATGTTAAGGTACGGGGAGTTGTCCGGCTTATGATTAAAACCAGACTCTGGATAACTCAAGGCACGTTTCTGTAATGGCTGTTTGTGGGTTGACCCAGGCTATGACGAGGGTTGATTTTCTACCATCTGGGAGATCAATAGAAATATTGTTCAAGACTCGCCACAGTTTTATTAAAAATGGATTTTTTCAAAAACAACAGTGGGAGTATGGTAGAACTGGAAGTGATTCCAGAACCGCAAATGATTACTAAAGATTTGATAAGGAACCTAAAGATTCAATCTGATTTGACATTCCATTGGCCACTCCGCAGATAAGGTGGGTAACTTCAGGCACCCGAGAGGTACTCCGGTAGCCTCAAGGACGGTGACAGGGAAGTTCTTGTTTACCCACACTTGCCATTGCTGTTGTTCCAGGCTGCGAGACCCGGCAGGAGGATGAGTATAGCGTCGTTCTGAACTAGCATCAGAAGTGTACGTGTATATGACTCTGCCAGAGGGTTGTCGTAGTCAGTGGGAGCAGCGGAAGCATTGGTGGACATCAGGCTTATGTCTATTTATAGACTAAAGCAGATGTAGCGGAGATAGATCATCTATTTCTGATGTGACAGTCATAGGTTTGACGTCATCAGAATAGGGGATGGATCTGTTGAGAAGGTAGTAGGAAGTGATATTCCTATACTACGATCGGTTATACTTTGGTCGTCACACAGTGGTTTCCCCACATAGGACTTGGACATTATATCAGACATACTGGTTACTAGATCTATGGTTTTAGATCTGGATTTGGGTGGTTTCCCAATCTGGGTACTTGGACAGCATTCTAAGAGTATTTAGAATGGACGACTCCTGGCATGGTAGTGTACCTGCAAGTAATGGAGTCACCCTCTCTAAAGGTGTCTTATAGACTAAAGTAGAGAGGGATGTGCATGATTGGCAAATCACTTGCTTAGGCAATTGAGTCAATCATGAGATGTCAAGTACCACACCAGATGTTGTTCTTGCACTAGATGCAATAAGTTGACATTGATCCAATCCTGGAGAAACAGTCGGAAGCAGTTTTAGAATATAAGTGGATGTTCTAGGGATATGATAACGACAGCCTCATTTGGGAGACAATTATCATTCCAGGCTTCCAAGGTGACATGGACGACAAGGAGGTTGTCAGAGTTATATTTTTCCCTCTGACGTGGGGCAGTATTTTGGACAGGTGGTCCAAGGCAATACTGAGGGTGGCATGACGCAGGATACTGATTAAGTTCAGTTGACGATACAGTCTAAGAAGTTTGGATTTGGAGTTCATTTATGAGCTCGGTCCCATCAGACATCCAGACATTCTAAGACAGGTATTGCTCATTTCGGGAGATAGCTTTCTCCGCGAATTTGAGATATAGAGAGACATAGAAAGAAACTTCAAGGCGGATCCACTCAATGAGGCTATTCCTCGAACGCAATAGTTTCGCAAACGAGTTTTGTGAGACTGACTAGTAGAGGAGTTGGATGTTCGGTATCACACGGGCTGTGAGTATGCGACATCGCAATAATTAGCCTTGAGTGCAAGTAGGAGATTGTTGGAGATAGTGCCCTCAGAGTCAATTATTGGATCATAGGCACGTGATTGCAATGATTGAGGGAGGACCTATCCCGGTAGGACAGTCTTACTCGAGATGATAGTTTGCTATCTGGTTTACCTTTATCATCGTGTATTGCTTTAGGTGACATGACATGTCACCATTGCACGTTGATAAAGCCCCTAGGATTCTTGCTTGACTGCCAGCAGTATGAGGGCGATCATATAAGTGAGAGCTGGAGTCTATAAGCGCATCCTTAAAAGGTCCCTAGTCGTAGGAGTTTCGAGACAGGGCATCGATTCTCCAGAGTAGACTAGTGTATACAGTCGAGACCCCGACGAGGGGCGGTGGCCGGTCTCACAAGCCACTGGTGTCAGTTGGTTCACCTAAGATGTATACAGGTGCTCATTAGGTTATGAGTACACCAGACAGGACTCGCCGGGAACATGCTAGTTGGTCTTATACCTGACGTCAGATAGCAGTTCCCAGGTGACATGTGTACAGGTTAGTTCATCGACCTGGGGATCGTCATTTGTCTCGTGTGAGTTCCCACTGTGCTTTGATTACTACCCTACCACGGCTCAAAGGAGTCGTGCAAACAGGTTTTAGTTGGGTACAGTCCCGAGCCACATGGAGGCAGTGAGCGGATCTTCGGGGGTTTCGTCTCTCCCGGTATTGGGGGTGAGGTCGCGCTGTGTCTAGGAGAGCCATTACTCGAAGACCTTGGCCAAGGCAGGAGATTTACTGGTAGGTATTCCAGTAGTATCTCAGGGTGTTCTGGGCTACACTCCGACACGACTTGTACCGCTTTTGGGGGTCTGACTTTTACCAACCCCCTAGGCCCGACATGCGATGCTCATAGACCAACGGACCGGACTGTACGGATATTGTCACTGACAGGCTCAGTAGGGTGTCAGGATGAGTTCGCTCATCGACATCCCTTTTAGTCAATAGCTGGTGGCCCGTCACGTATTGGCTTATACCTCTGACGTGCTAGTGGTTAAATCCACAGCCATAGTATTGACGAGTCTTTAGAGTCCACCACACTTTCAGTTACTCAAGCTTTCGGGCGAAACGCTGTAGAGGCCGTATGGAGATATGGCAGGGTCCGATCAGATACGTGCGGTATTGCACAGATCAGGATCGGACGGTTTGTACTAGTGGCCGTATGGTTATATGGCAGGGTTCGATCAGATACGTGCGGTATTGCACGGATCAGGATCGGACGGATATTACTAGCCGGCTTTAGTTTAAGCCGGATCCTAGTTTAGTACAGTGTAGATTTTGTCTCATTGCATTTGTATCCGGACGGAATACAGATGCGGGTGTGTATGCACAGTATCGGGGTTTTCCTGTAATTTATTACGGGACCAGTTTTCTGGAGTTGCCAGTTTGCATTCCGTTCCGGCCGGTTTTCCTTTGTTCTTTCCCGGCCGGACTTTTCCGATGGAGGGGGTTATTTGCAAGTTTGCAAATAACACCTAGTGGAGGGGTTTTATTGCAAAAGGATTGTTTATGAAAGCATCTTTGCTTTTTCATCCATGATGGTGCATTAATGAGATTAGATAGGGTATGGGTTTGATGTAAGTTTGTTATGGTTGATGTTTGTTTATAGTCACCTCTTCTCATCTCCTACCATCACCTCCCTCTTGGTTTTGTTTTGCCCTCCACCTTTTTTCCACCATATGGAAATGGTCGGCCACTTCATGGGAGAATGAGAGGATCATTTCATTTTGCATGAGGGAAAATTTGTTCATCTTATTTTCATGCTACAAAATTCTAGCTCCACTTTGAAGTTCATTTCACAACCTCATTCCTCCATCAAAGCAACTTAACCCCAAAGAGACAAAGCACTACACTTCCTACAGCACATCTTGAGCATGTCGAGTTGCCGGCTTCATGCCCGAGTTGCCTCGGTATAGAGGCGGGAGCCCGTAAAAGATGCAGGCGACGTGGTGCCCTTCCGGCGAGGAGGCGACGACCGGAGATCCCGCGAGGAGATCGGAGTGGAGATGAAGACCGGAGGACTCAGATCAGTCGGTATATCTCTTCCCATCTTCTAGTTAGCTTAGACTTGTTAATGGTTACGATCCGGGTGTTTAGTGCGCGGTGGTGCCGGTTTGCTAAGTCCGCAAAATTAAAGTTTATCACCGTTTCCGCATTTGGCCGTCGGATTGACGGCCGGGGCGCCGCCGTGCACTTACAGTGCCGCGGTTCCGCGGTGAGTTAGCCGAGTTGGGGGTCCAAATTTCTTCAGTAGCCCTATAATTTCATGCTTGTAATTCTGAAGGTTCCTGAAAAAATTTTAGGGCTTGTTCTAAAATCGACAGAAACTGTGTTAATGCGACGATGTTTCCGGTTCTTTTTGCGTTCGAAATTCTTACGACTTTGCTAATGAGTTAATTATTGTTTAGCGAGGCTCTGATACCACTGTAAGTCGATGTACAACACCCCACGACTTGCGGGGAGGCGGAATAATGAAAAACGATCTTGTTTAAAGTGTAAACATCGACTAACCGAGAATCTTTGCATAAACAATAACTAACAACAAACATAGAAGTTAACAACTACTATGAAAAGTAATTATAACTAAAGATCCGAGTCCTTCGTCTTGTCGTTCTCCACGTCCTCTCCGGCCTTCTCTAAGTAGTAGAAGATCCACCCGAGAGCTTTAGTACAAGCTTCACCTCAAACTAGAGGTAACTAGGTTTCTTAAACCGCTAATCTAAGCAACCTAGGTGATATAGAGATTGGTTAAGGATTAAGTAGTCTAATCTAATTCTTGTACTCAACACATGAGAGGGGAGGATTAGGGTTTGAAGAGGAAGAGCTTGAGGAGAGAGAAGGTGAGCAAGAGAATGGAATGAGATAATGAGCTCTCATAATATATATGAAGCATAAAGAATAACAAGATAAACCAAGTAAATGATTTAACAACCATGCTCCATAAATATCTAATGGGTGATTCATCTCCATGAGTCATTAAGCATTTATGATGCATTAATGACATGGATGAATCACTCAAATGAGTCACTAATCCCATTTAATGCATATGCCACCTTAACCCCCAAGTCACCATCTTCTAGAAGCTTCTCGCACAATTACGAGAATGCCCCTCCGATCCGTGAAAACACGGAAAAACTTTAGACTGTATAAATCCAATAACCGGATACTAGAAACTGGCTTAAACCAAAACCGACTAGTAAAAACTGTCCGGATGTCGTACGTGCGTAAACACACGTATGCGTCCGAACCCTTGTCGTAAAACCATACGACCTCAATATCGTTTCGCCTGGAGTAGGGAAACTCTCTGTGTGGGACTCTAGAGACTCGACTACTACGCTGGTAGTGGGTTTAACCACAGACCGCAAGCGGCACTAGCTGTACGTAACGGTCCCCAGGTAGATGTCGATAAGAAGGCCGATGAGGAAAACCCATCCGAACTCCTACTGAGTCTGATGTGACAATCTTCGTACAGTCCGGTCTGTTCGTCTAAGACTATCGCATATCGGGCCTAGGGGGCGGCAAGCGTCAGTCCCCTAATAGCGGTATAAGTCGTGTCGGAGTGAAGCCCATTACACCCTGAGAAACTACTGGAACCTACCAGCAAATCTCGCTTGCCCTGGTCAGGGACTTTGCGTAATGGCTCTCTGACACAGCGCGATATCAACCCCCAATACCGGGAGAGACGAATCCTGTCTAACCGCTACTGCCTCCAAGTGCTCGGGACTGCACCCAACTGCTACCTGTTTGCACGACTCCTTTGAGCCGTGGTAGGGTAGCAATCTAAGAACAGTGGGACACACTCGAGGCAAAGTAGCAGTGTCAAGTCTGCGGACAATGCTGTACTCATGTCACATGGGAACTGTTCACTGACGACTGGTATAAAACCAACCAACAGTTCCCTGTGAGTCCTGTCCGGTGTACCCGTAACCTAACGAGCACCTGCATATTATCTCCAGTACGACGTACTGACGGCTGTGGGACAGACCATCTCCCCAACTGGGATGAGAAGCGTACACACTAGTCTACTCCGGAGTATCGATGCCCTATCTCGATAATCCTACGACTAGAGACCTGAATAAGGATGTGCTTGTAGACTACCCAGTCCCCACTAGTGTGACTGCCATCACAACGCTGGTAGTCAAGCAAGATCCTAAGAGCTCTATCAATACGTATACTCACATATTAAGATAGAAAAACCAAGTAGCATACTACCATGTTTAGCAAGACTGTTATATACATGTGAATATCCCAAGCTTCCATTAAGTAATATACAAACTAGTATGATACAATAATGGCCCCTAGGGCATATACACTAACAGTAGCTACGGACCTACCGTAGAAGGCTCGGCCCAAGCCTCACACATGGCGCCGTGGAACCGCCGCCAAAAACATGGTTTTGCCGAGGTTTTGTGGTCATGTTGTCGAGTTAGGGTGTCATTCTTCTAGAGGGTCCATAGATTTACCTGCATATTTTTCTGAATATTTTTAATGTGAAAAATTCCAACATTTTGAAAAAATTTCAGAGAATGGGCAAGATCGGGTTTTCGGAGTTCGTTCGAACTTCTAACTTCGCCTAGACAACTCCTAATGCTCTAGTAAGGCTCTGATACCACTGCTGGGTTCCATAGCACCCTAACTAGGATTTTTGGGGTATCAAGTATACAATTTTAAAAAAACCTAGAGAGCTATGCAACCCATGCATGGATCTAACTAGAAAATTAGGAGTTAAGCTAGCATGTAATCAAACATTACACTAAGTGAATGAGGAATACAACCTTTGTAGACCGGTCCTTCACTTCTAAAGCTCCGTGTAGTAGTCCCTTCGCTCCAAGTTGTGAACACCCGAACTCTAGTAAGGGTTCATATGAAGAAATGAATAAGCTTGCTCGAAGTCTTCGAGGCCGAAGATGATCTACGTCGAGAAGACTCAAGCTCATGCTACCTCTTCACTAATGGTAGATTAGTGAAACAAACACCCTAAACTAAATGGCTAATATAGTAGAGGATGATGAAGTAAGAAATGGGCTCACTTTAGATTTAATTTTCACACAATATTTTCTCACTTAGAAAAAAGCTAGCAAGCTTTTTCTCATGAAGAAGAAGATGAAGTGATCAAGAGAAAATAAGACTCATGAGGTGAGAAATAGTAGCCATGGGTGAGTTAGTGCCATACACTAACTCATGTAGAGAGTAAACCATGGCTAATTAATAATGGTTAGGTTAATAAATATCTACAAGTAAAACAAAATTAGTGGACTTGGTCAATGGTTCCACAAGCTTCAACCATGTAACTAATTTCCACTAATTTGGTTTACTTTAAATAAATAAAAACCTTAAATTATATTAAGCATGGTGTGAGTCTCATACACCCATGTGGCATGTGGCATCAAGCATGACACAAAATAGTGTACACTAATATATATCACATACATACCAAGTGTATACTTGTGAGAAAAAGAAATGTTTAAGTGAGCAAATATTAGTTAATGTAAATTAATATATCACATATATAATTATACATTAAATTATTAAATCAACACTTGATTTAATAATCCGGTTATATCACATACAACCGGCTAATATCAAAAGTAACATTCTATCGAATCAACACTTGATTCGATAACCCGGCTATATAACATATAACTGACCGATATCACATATCACGAGAATAGAATGCGGTATCACATGCGCGCATTAATCTCGATCCCGCACATATCACATATATGCTCCCACTTCGTTTCGCATGAACCAGGAAACCACTGTGTAGGACTCTAAAGACTCGTCAATACACCGGCAGTAGGTGATGATCATCTCGAACACCCATAAGCCGCAAGCGGTCTGCTAAACGTAACGGCCACCCGGGTATTGAGCGATCAGAAGATCAACAAGAAAGCCTACTCATACTCCTGCGAATCCAATCAGTAACACTACCGTATAGTCCGGTCTCTTCGTCTGATATGTCGCATATCTCGCCTAGGGGTGGTAAACCTCAGACCCCAATAGCTTGATAAGTCATGCCGATGCAAGGTCCATAACGGGCGAAAAACTATTGATAACACTTATCAGTAAATCGCATCTACCCTGGCCAGGGATTTCCAGTTATGGCCAATCGAGCATAGCGCAACATCAACCCCGAATACCGGGAGAGATGAATCCCCTCCTATCGCTCATTGCCTCCATGTGACTCGGGACCATACGCAAAAACCACATGTTTGCATGACTCGGTAGAGCCGTGGTAGGGTGGAAATAAAAGCACAGTGGGAGACACACAAGACTCTATGACGATCTCGGGTCAACAAACTAACCTGTACCAGTGTCACCAGAGAACTCCTATCTGACATGAGGTATAATACCATCTAGGAGTTCTCGGCGAGTCCGTTCAGTGTACCCAGTCACCACTGAGCATCCGTATACCATCTCTGATGTCAAACACCAATGGATATGGGATCATCCATCGCCCATCACATGGGTCGAGAAGCTATATGCTAGTCTACTCTGGAATATCGATGCCCTGTCTCGATATTCCTTCGACTATGAACAATTGAAGGATGAACTCATGGACTGCCCAGGACCCACTAGTATGATCTGCATCATAATCCTGGAAGTCAAGTACACATCCTAAGGGCTTTATCAACATGTAGCAGAGAGACAGTAGGTGTACATGTTAAGATAAAGAGCAACCAGATAGCATACTATCTTGTCGAGCAAGAAAGTCCTCCCTATATATGTCCCAGCATCCGTTATAATATACATCTCATATACAATAATGGCCTCTAGGGCATACATACAACTAACAAAACCCACTGCCAGCGTATTTTCGAGTCTTTAGAGTCCCACACAGAGGGTTTCCCTGCATCGGGAGAAATATGTAGAGGTCGTATTGTTTTACGACAGGGCTACGATCACGTACATGCACTTGTGTGCGTTTGATGTTCGGGCAGATGATACTAGTGGGCTTTGGTTTAAGCCGGATCCTAGTATTGTATTGATGGTTTTGTTTCGTCTCTTTGTATTCGTATTCTTCGGAATGCGGATGCGGGTATGTATATACAGATGAGGGACATTCTCGTAATTAGCTCGGGAAAGTTTCTAGAAGTGGAGACCTATTAGGGTTTGATTTCTTTTTAGGGATTAAACTAAATGGGTGGAGAAATGAGGTGGATTTGGGCATTGAACCTAGCAAGGCTACTTGGTGACTCATGGCTATGACTCACTACAAGATATTTGTGAACTCATTAGATATTTGTGTGAGAAATATCTCCACAATTATTCAATAAGTTCACTCATTTTCTAAAGGGCAGCCATGCTTTTCTCAATGCTCACAACTCCATTCTCATTTTCTCAAGTCCTTCACTTCTTTCTCATAAACCCTAATTGTCTCATGAGTTGAGAAACCTAGGGTTCAAAGAGACAAAGCATTCCATCTTCACTCTCTACATCACCTAGGCCATCTAGTCTGGCAAGCTACTTGCCCTAGTTACCTCGGTGTTGAGGTTGGAGCTCGGACTATAAACTCTCGGGAGATCATCTTTGACTTGAGGAAGCCGACGAGGAAGCCACGATCCGTTATGATCCTTGGAGCCTAAGATGACGAGGAGGACAGCGAGTAGAGGACCCGAAGGACTTGGTTTCGTGAGGTATAACTTTCATCCGAGTAGTTAAACCTCACACAGTATTTTGTTAGGTAGGGTTTAGCATCGATCCTGGTGTTTAAGTCCGTGTTGCGAGCTTCGAAAAATCGTTTTTTTGAAAATTCCGCCTCCCCGCGTATACGCGGGGTGCACGACACAGACTTACACTCTTTGTACCATACTTCTTTACACCTCATCCTCCACCCCATTTTTGATTTTCTATAAAAGAAAAATCAATAATTGAAGTGTTCATATTCTAGAACAAATTCCGTATAAATACGGAATATAACCCGGTATACATATCGAAATACATATACGCGTATTCGTACAAAAAATACGTATAGCTAAGAGAGAAAATGAATAGTGAACAATAATATTAGAATTTACATATTAAAAATATATATATTATTAAATCAAAACCTAATTTAATTATCCGGCTTAATCCTAAACCGCTAGTATTATCAACCATCCGATTAAAGTCCGTATAGCTTCTACACGTATTTAATCGAACACCCTATATGTACCAACATACGTAAACTACATCATATCGCCTGAACCGGGAAAACCCTCTGTGTGGGACTCTAAAGACTCGACAATACGCTGGCAGTGATTTACTGGATAAATCCAAAAACCATAAGCATGTCAGCAGCACTAACTGTACGTAACGGCTGCCCAGGTATCTGTCAAAAAGGAGGTCGACAATCAAGTCCGACTGTACCCTATTGAACCTAAATGTGACAATCTCCATATAGGCCGATCTCTTCATCTGAGAGTATCGTATACTGGGTCTAGGGGGTGGAAACGTCAGACCCCTAATAACCCGATAAGTCGTGTCGGAGTCAAGCTCATCACCGACCGAGAAAATACTGAACTCATATCAATAAATCTCATCTACCATGGCCGCGGATTTATGGTGATAGCCTACCGAACACAACACGATATCGACTCCTAATACCAGGAGAGACGAAACCCTGACAATCACTTACTGCCTCCATGTGGCAATACAGGGTGTTTCGAAGTCGTAGTTGTAACGTCATTTAAAGTTTCAAGTTGTGATATATGTGTTTGGAAATGTCGACTAATTGATATACGTCGATTAGTCGGGGTTGCATAAATCTATGTTGCTGTTCTTTTGGTTTGTGTATATAAACTTATTGGATCGTCGTGGATGAATAGCCGGGGGATGTGAGATGAAGGTTTTTCATTCTTTCATTCGATTTAATAATGTAAAGTGATGTAATATTATTTTGCGGGGCACATCCGGGTTGAAGTTGTAACCACCGTTGTATATTAATTTTTTTACTGTTTTCTGCTCCTAGGATAGACCTAAGGTGGGGTGCACAAACTACTGGGTATTTTGAAGTGCCGAGTGGCCTACTCACTTTGATGAGGGAGGTTGCTTCACTTCGGATATTTGGCGGGTGGTTTGCCACACTCGTAAGGGTCTGGGGTGGGGTTTGGCTATTCATCACGACCGTGGAATCCGTCTTTTGTTACAGGCTTAAACGAAACGTAGAATTCCTAGTATATCTAATATGTTCATCTGTGATCTGGAATGCCTATTATTGCGTGAGACAAATGGTTATAATATATATATTATATATTAGACGTTGCTTATGTTTTGCATTCGTGCTAGTCCAGCCCCCGCTCTGGCGTTAGTTAAGTAACCTAACGGTGTTAGATGGGGCCCAGTGGCGAATGCGGATGGCATAAGCGTACGTTATATTTTCGTTTCTTTCTGTGATGATAGGTGTAAATGATGGGATGCATTATATTAAATGAAAAGCAAACAAACAAAAGTTGAATCGTTGGAACAAATTTTAAAACCACTCGGTTTTTTAAAACAACAGACTTTTAAATGTGGAGCTTAAACCACTCCTTTTAAAAGCTATCAGGTTCTTTCGATTATATCAAGTTCACTACGTTCACGGTTTCGCCAAAACCATTCGTAGCCCTCCGTCATTTCATATGAATAAACAGTAGTATTCAAGCTATATTTGTTGGCCTTCGTCAAGGCATAGTGATTGGTAGCTGCTGGGTGTTCATATGTAGCATAGATAGATGTGTTGGTTTGGAATAGTCGTATTACTTTGTTGGCCTTCATCAAGGGTATATAGGGGTGGGTTCAAATTAACCTGGATAATGATGGGTAGAACTTGACATGTGACTTATGATTTGTTGGCCTTCGTCAAGGTCATAAGAGCATGGGGCAAAAATCCACATCGGGAGTTTCTAAAGAAACTGAAACTTACTAGTGCTGAATACCATTTGGAGTTTGATAATGTTGGTAGGATTCCTTCAGCATTATCACACAATGATATTTGGGTCTCAATCCTACTGTGAGTATCCGCTACTCCTCGGGAGAATTCTCACTTAACGATCAATGCTATAAACCAAGTAGGTGTCTAGAACGGTGTTAGCGGGGCTATGCCTCCAGGGAAAAGAGCTTATTTAATTAAGGAACTTCACGAAAGCGTCGTAAAACCTCCCTCGAAGTATCGACACTAGCCTGGCCGAACGGTTAAGCAAGAATTGTACGGTAAGATCAATCCTAACTGATTCTTCTTTTATGGTTTGAAGAAGGATTCGAGAGACAGTGGGAGCCATCCTTTTTAGATAAATTAAAAACCAATCTAAACTTGCAAGAGCATCATGCTAAGTGTTTTCTTCTCTCTCTCTCTCTCTCTTAATTACAGTGACCCCGTGACCGGACATAGGTTACATCTAGATAAAAAATGACTGAATCTGACTATAATGATTGGCAAAGGTCTGTCCAGATGTCCATTACCTATGACAAGATGGGAAACCTCTTTACTACTCAAGCCCCCGACGTCTCAGGTCCAGTTCCACCATCACGGATATTGATATCCGTAAGACATCGGAAAAAGACAGTACGAATGTCAAGTGCCTCGTGTTGGCCTAAGTAGATGGTGTAAACCGAAGGCAGCATGAGAAGATGGACTTAGCTTCCATCTTCCTCTATAACAAAGTTTTATATGGAGAGCAATCTCGTATCGCAAGATATGAGACCTCGAAAGAATTACTTCAAGCGAGGTTGGCTATCGAGTCATCCGTAGGAGACAACGTCCTTACGATGACTAGCTATATTGTTAAGCTCATGGACCTGGAGACCATGTTGGAGAACGAATCACATACTGACTTGATTCTACAGTCCTTATCTTCTACTTACGTCCAAGGGAAGAAAGTTATATTTTCAGTTGAGGGCACCCTGAAGGAAACCAGGGAGACACCCGCTCAGCTTATTAGGGAATCTTCCTCTTCTGGATCCAAGGCGGAAGCAAAGGGTGAGAAGAAGAATACCTCTACAAAGCCGATATGCGGTGTCAGTAAGGTAGAAGGACAGGGAAGGGCAAAAGTTTTGGGCTTACCAGTAGGGAAGGAGGGATATTCCTATTGTTGCGGGAAAGGACATTAGCAGAGAGATTGCATGGCTTTTAAAGCCAGTAGCCAGGATTCGAAGCACGTTGTGGCTTCGGCTTCGAGTGTGTTTGTAATACAAAACTGTCTGTCAATTAACTCTACTTCCCGGGTACTAGATACCGGATCAGGATCTCATATCTGTAATTCATTACAGGCTTTGAGAAACCGTAGAGTTATCAAGGTAGGTGATATGACTCTCAGGGTTGCTAACGGAATGAGCGTGGACGCTGAATCCGTAGGGGAATATCACCTAGGATTGACAAGTGGGCAGATATTGATTCTACGTAAATGTTTGTATGTACCTAGTCTAGCTTGTAATATCATATATGTATCCTTACTTTCTAAGGAAGGATATGATTTTACATTTGTAAGCGATGTGGTCCACATCCACCTAAATCAAACTCTGATTGGGTCAGGTACATTAGATAACGGTATATACGTATTAAATCAAGCTCAAGTTTTCAGTGTCAAGAACACACTTAAAAGAAAGTCTCCAGAAACAAATCAGGCTTTCTTATGGAATTGTAGACTGGGTCACATCAATGAAACACGGTTGACGAAGTTACATAGAGAGGGATATTTGGATCCATTTGAATATCAGTCTTATGCAACTTGTCAATCTTGTCTCATGGAAAATATGACAAAGACCCCGTTCACTGGACACGGAGTAAGAGCGAGTAAGCTCTTGGGACTCATACACAGCGATGTATGCGGTCCAATGTCTACACATGCACGAAGTGGTTATTCCTATTTCATTACTTTTACGGATAATTTCTCCAGGTATGGACATGTCTTCTTGATGAAGCATAAATCCGAGGCCTTTAAGAAATTCCAAGAATATAAGAATGAAGTGGAAAAACAAACAGGAAAAAGTATCAAGACACTAAGATCTGATCGAGGTGGTGAATACTTGAGTGCCGAGTTCCTGGACTACTTAAAAGAGAATGGAATTCTCTCTCAGCTTCCATACACACCTCAACACAACGGTGTATCGGAAAGACGGAATCAAACCCTATTGGATATGGTTCGTTCCATGATGAGTAAGGCTGAGTTACCGCGATCCTTCTGGGGTTATGCACTATAATCAGCTGCATATCTTTTGAACAAGGTTCCAACTAAGACTGTACCTACCACACCATATCAGATGTGGTGTGGGAAGAAACCATATCTTAAGTACCTTAAGACATGAGGATGTCCAGCTTTTGTTAAAAAGCAGCATGCGGACAAGCTTGAGGCACGCTCAGTACTGTGTAAGTTTGTGGGATACCCAAAGAACTCCAAGGGGTATCTTTTTTATTACGCAGAGCAACAAAAGGTTTTTGTTTCTCGTTATGCCCACTTCTTGGAAGCTGAATTTTTAGAAAATCAGAAAAGTGGGAGCGCAATAGAACTGGAAGAAATTCCAGAACCACAAGCTATTACTGAAAGCTTGGTAGAACCAGAGGTTTCAGAAGAACCGGACATCCCAGCGCCACTCCGCAGAAATAGTAGGCAATCTCATCCGCTCGAGAGATACTACGGTTTTCTCATAGACGGGGATCGAGAGGATTGCATCATTGACAATGATGAACCTACTAGCTTCCAGTAAGCCATTCAGAGCGGCGGCTCGGTAAACTGGCTGGATGCAATGCGGACCAAAATGGAGTCCATGTACACCAACAAAGTTTGGACTTTGGACTTTGCTCCAAAAGGGGTAAAACCCGTAGGCTGCAAATGGATCTTCAGAAAAAAGATTGGTGTAGATGGACAGGTTGAAACCTATAAGGCTAGACTTGTTGCAAAGGGTTTTCGTCAAAGACCTAGTTTGGACTATGATGAACCTTTTCTCCGGTGGCTATGCTCAAATCCATTTGGATCCTTCTTTCTATTGCTGCCTTCCACGATTATGAGATCTGGCAAATGGACGTAAAGACGGCTTTTCTAAATGGTAATTTGGAAGAGTGCGTCTATATGGATCAGCCAAAGGGTTTCATTCAGAGTGGGAGCAGCAGAAAAGTGTGCAAGTTGCTTAAGTCCATTTATGAACTAAAGCAGGCATCGCGGAGTTGGAACATCTGTTTTGATGATACTGTCAAGGAATTCGACTTTATCAAAAATCCAGATGAACCATGCATATATAGTAAGATTGTAGGGAGAACTGTGGTATTCCTCATTTTGTACGTAGATGACATTCTCTTGATATAAAATGACATTCCTATGCTACAGTCAGTCAAAGGATTCTTGTCACGGAGGTTCTCCATGAAGGAGTTGGGTGATGCCTCCTACATTCTGGGGATCTAGATCTATCGTGATAGATCTAAATGGATAGTTGGACTTTCACAGTCAAGGTACATCGACACTTTCAGTATGGAAGATTCAAAGCGCGGTAATCTACCGGCTTGTCACAGAATCACCCTCTCCAAAGAGATATCTCTAAAGACTGATTTGGAAAGGGCTCGCATGTCAACTATACCCTATGCATCTGCGGTAGGCTCTATAATATATGCGATGTTGTGTACCAAACCAGATATAGCATACGCATTGAGCATTGTAAGCCGGTATCAGTCAAACCCAGGGGAGAAGCACTGGATAGCAGTAAAGAACGTTCTCAAGTACCTGAGAAGGACTAAGGAGATGTTCTTGGTGTATGGTGAAAAAGATCTCCAGATCGAGGCCTTTGCTGACTCCAGCTTCCAGAGTGGCAAGGATGACTCCAAATCCATGTCGAGATATGTCTTTACCCTCAATGGAGGGGCGGTCTATTGGAAGAGCTCCAAGAAGGACACCGTTGCTGACTCGACAATGGAAGTGGAGTACATAGCTGCTTGCGATGCCACAAAAGAAGCAGTCTGAATGAAGAAGTTCCTCACAGAACTTCAGGTGGTTTCATCCATTGTTGATCCAATACCGCTGTATTGCGACAACAACGACGCTATAGCTTTAGCGAAGGAACCCAGGTCCCATCAGAAGTCCAGACACATTTTGAGGCGGTACCACCTGATCAGGGAGATCATAGATCGCCGGGAGATCGAGGTGAGGAGAGTAGATACGGAGAATAACACTGCAGATCCACTCACGAAAGCCATCCCTCAGACACAGTTCGAGAGGCTGATCGAGATGATAGGTCTGCGATACGCCTGTACATCGCCCTAGTGCAAGTGGGAGATTGTTAGTGATGTATGCCCTATAAGCCATTATTGTATCATACTAGTTTGTATATTACTTAATGGAAGCTTGAGATATTCACAGTTGTATTGACAGTCTTGCTAAAAATGGTAGTATGCTACTTGGTGTAAGTCGACGTTGTACACCCCACGACTTGCGGGGAGGCGGAAATATGAAAAACAACCATTTTGTTTGAAGCAACATCGACTAACCGAAAGGATCTTTGCTAAACTATAACTAACACTAATATAGGAGTTGTTAACTACTATGACAAGAGATTATACCTAATGAACCTAGTCCTTCGTCTTCTCGTTATCCACTTCCTCGTCGGCCTCCTCTATGTAATAGACGATCCACCCGAGAGCTTCTACTCCAAGCTTTGCCTCTAATCTTGAGGTAACTAGGTTTCTTTAGTTGCTAATCAAAGTCACCTAGATGATATAGAGTATGGTTATGGATTAAATAGTCTAGCTAATCCTTGATCTCAACACATGAGAGGGTAGGATTAGGGTTTGAAGAGAGAGAGCTTGAGGAGAGAGAAGGCGAGCAAGATTATCATGAAAATGTTTCTCACTTCTAATATATCATGAAGCATAAAGAAAAACAAAAAAAATAAATCTAAATGATTTATCATCATGCTTTATTTAATATATGCAATGAATCATCAAGTGAGTCATTAAGCAATAAATGCTTCATTAACTCACTTGAATGATTCATCTAATGAGTCACAAATGCATTTAATGTAAATGCCACCTAAACCCTCAAGTCACCATACTTCTAGAAGCTTCCCGCCAAATTACGAGAACGCCCCTCCTATCCGTGAAAACACGGAAAAACTTTAGACTGTATAAATCCAATAATCCGATACTAGAATCTGGCTTAAACCAAAGCCGGCTAGTAAAAACTGTCAGAACATCGTACGTGCGTTTAAACACGTATGCGTCCGAACCCTTGTCGTAAAACCATACGACCTCTATATCGTTTCGCCTGGAGCAGGGAAACTCTCTGTGTGGGACTCTAAAGACTCGACTACTACGCTGGCAGTGGGTTTAACCACAGACCGCAAGCGGCACTAGCTGTACGTAACAGTCCCCAGGTAGATGTCGATAAGAAGGCCGATGAGGAAACCCATCCAAACTCCTACTGAGCCTGATGTGACAATCTCCGTACAGTCCGGTCTGTTCGTCTAGGACTATCGCATATCGGGCCTAGGGGGCGGCAAGCGTCAGTCCCCTAAAAGC
Organism: Agapanthus africanus; assembly: GCA_030015575.1. Lineage (NCBI taxonomy): Eukaryota > Viridiplantae > Streptophyta > Magnoliopsida > Asparagales > Amaryllidaceae > Agapanthus > Agapanthus africanus. The sequence continues at coordinate 213,016,535 of JASDDO010000022.1, forward strand.
GGTATAAGTCGTGTCGGAGCGAATCCCATTACACCTTGAGAAACTACTAGAAAACCTACCAGTAAATCTCGCTTTCCCTGGACAGGGACTTTGCGTAATGGCTTGTTCATACCAGAATATTGCATTTTATACCGCCCATTCTTACGCTCGTGTGTTTATAGGTAGATGCTTTTTATCCGTGTTTGTTACATGTTTACAGATTACAGGTTTCCAGTCCAAATATTGTAAATCACGACAAAATCTCCATAGTTACACCAAATACAGAACATCTGTCACAGCAGATAAAAGCCGGGTTCCGGTCATCCATATCCATCCAGTGCCGAGTACCAGTTTCAGAGATAAGACAGATGACAGCAGTCTTTTGTGTCTGGGACAAGCACAGAGCACGAGGAAGGCTGCACAAGAATCAATGGGTGCGCGGAGCTCGAGGGAGATAAAGTCAAAAGTAAAGAAAAGAGTGCAATCTTGGAATAGGAATTCTGAAGATATTCTGGAAGACTTTTGTGCGGTTTTAAGATTTCAAACACAAGTACAAATGAAACCAGGGAAAACGACAAAACCCCACAACCCAACTCTACTACATGGCCGCGGAACTGCGGCCAATAGGGGGTATTGGCCGCGGATCCGCGTTGGGTCTTCATTCTGTCGTTTTTCAGGGGCAATTTGGGGACTTCATATTATGGCAGATTCTATCCCTAGGTTTCCAGTTCCCTTCCTATAAATACCCTAGAACTTGCCAAGCTTTAAGGGTTCATTCTTTGTTCTTCTTTTTGTTAGGATTTAGTCTTTTTCTTCTTCTTCTTCATCTTTTCTCCATGAAAATTGTAGTGAGAGCTTTTTGAGTGGAAGATCAATGAAGATAAGGGTTTTTGTATCATTCTCTTTTGTTTAACTTCCCCTTGAGATTCTTACTTTCTCTTGATCTTTCAACCTCTTCATTGAGCTTGAAAGGTTAAGAGTTTGTTATTGATCTCAAGGGTCGTATTTTCTTATGGAATTAGCACTTCATTTCACATGCGTTCTCTACCCTTCTCTTGATCTTGCAACCTCTTAATTGAGCTTGCAAGTTTAAGGGTTGGCTATTGAGCTCGTGCTTGTCTTAAGTTCTATGTTCTTGTAATTACTTTCTTGTTCTTTTTATTGCTTATTTATTACTTGCTTATTATTATCTTGCTTTACTTTCTTGCAATTTAATTCATGCACTTAATTACTTGTAATCTTTTCTTTTCTTTGTTCTTTTCTTTTGCTCTTTTTTGTTCATTTTGTGAATGGTTGTAATTATTGTTGTTAAGATGAAATACGGTATTGTAAGTTAATATCTTCTTTCTCATTTCCTTTTCCCGTTATTTTCCATTGAACTCCATCCAAACCATACGCAAGCGCTCCGTTAGGCACCCTACCCTAACAAGGTAACGGTGATTCCTAACCGCGACCGGTTGCGTTCGGTTTGGCCGGAGGCGAAAGCAAGAGACAAGAACGGAAGGACAAGGGTAAATAAGCCGTATTCCACGAATACCGCGCTTAAATCCCCTAATCCACGTTGTTGCCGATTGCTTTAGCTTCAATTGGTCAAGACTCGGCTCAAAGGTTTTGAGTACGGATTTCTTTAGCTTACAATTTCGTATATTTTCTTAACAACTTTATACTTGCAAATAATACACATAGGTTAGTCTGAACAAACTTATACTCATTCTTTATTGACTCGTCTAAGACAAGAAAGGACATACAACCATCTCCCTGTGGATCGACCCGTGCTCAACCGGCTAGCTGCAAAGCGACACCGTCCTGATCGCGGTTATACTTTAGAACTTTGAACATCCGACACGCTAAAAGCGTGCGATCAAATGGCGCCGTTGCCGGGGAGACGGTAGCGTATTTTCTTTCTTGTTATTCGGGTTAATATTCTTTTTGTATATATTTATAAAAAATAAAAAATAAAAAAAAAATCTTTTTGTTATTTTTGATCATTTTTGTGGGCAAGTGTGCGGATTTTTGCGGATTTGCAAACGGCGATTGTGGGGAGCAAAGTGTGCATTCAAGGCTAAGGTGATTGCAAAGTACAGTGCCAAAGATCCGGGTAGTTTGACCCGTGCAAGCGAACTTTCCATGCTTACCGGATTTGATTCAACGGGGGTTTCCTAACCCAAAAACTTAACGGTACGTACTTTACTAACACCTTCTTCTCAAATCCGACGCATCCAATATACTATTCTTTGCAGGATTCTTTGCAAGTTCGCTAGCAAACGCTAAAAATTGACTAACCCGTATTTGTTGCAGTGCCGCGCTTAAACTAAAAAAACGATTGTTTGATTCTTTATAGAATTTTTATTGAATTGCGCATTGCATACATTAATATGGACTTAAGGGCAAGCGAACCCCACAATATACGGTAAAGGATTTCATCACCTTTTCCGTGGCCCACAAATCACGAACTTGAGCATAACGTTTACCCGCACAAATTTTAAAAGAAACTAGACTTTAAGCCTTAAGGACTTCGCGCTCACTAGGAGAAGTTAACTGTGTTTAGAACCTCGCTTAACGGTATATTGTTTACGGGGTGTCTAGGAAAGTGTTAAAGGCGAAACCGCCAAAAGAGAAAGGGTTATTTAATTAAGGAACTTCGCGAAAGCGTTGGAAAACCTCCCCTTATCTCTGCACTTACCTGGCCTCGTGATCAGTGTATCTTGAGCCCATTTCTCGACACAGTTTTACTTCGACAATCAAGTTCTGGAGTAGGTCTAGTTGACCTAGGTGAACCCTAGAACGATTAGGTGTGTGGTATTTTTTGTGTCGTGATTGTTTTGTCCATATTCTTTTTGTGTGTATATTTCATTCTTTTGTTAAAAAAAAAATCATTCATTTTTCCCCTCCTTTTCTCTTCCTTTCTTTCCTTCTCTCTTCATATCATGGGTACCCCACCTCGCAAAACTCTTGCCGAACTTTGGTACCCACAACCAGACATTACTTCTTACGGTTCTTGCTTTGGCCGAACGTCAAACGACCCCTCCATGCCCAAAATTTCGTTGAAAGATCGGATAGACGCGTCTAGGACGAACAACTGGACCCCGCAATCCACTTCATATCAACCATTTCAAACATTCACCCCTTTTTGCGTTGATACCCCTTTTGAAAGTCCAGTTGTAGCCACAAGACCTATGTCTCTTGCTGAACGTATTGAACAATCTCGTAGCCGATCTTTCACTCCTTTCACCGCTTCAAATTCTTGGGATCAACAATTCCATTCACCTTCTTATCCCAATGTTGATCCCACTCCTGTCCAGCCATTCAATTCCTACCAATATTACCCTACTTTTGCACCTTCCCTGGACATTACTTCATAACCGCCATTTGGGAGTTTTCAGTATCCAAACAACTTTGAATCTTTTACTGAAACCCCTTCACAACCAATGTCCAGTCTAGAACAGTCGTTGGAAGACTTTAGGGTAGCGTCAAGCCAACAAATGATGGATTTGAATGCGTCCATGGCCGCCCTCATACGACCTAGTGACCCGGTAGCTAGTTTTCAACTAGCTCCAAATTTTCCAATGTATGAAGAGGCGGTAGGACAGGCTGAGAATTTGAGTGGAGAGAGTGAGATGTACCCCCTTCCGAATCAAGCCTACCCGATTCAACTTGACTCTCACAACTCCGGTTTTGAATGTCTATCTAGTGTTGCAACCGATTCATTGATTACAGCTAGAACAGATAATGAGTTGTATGACTTCATAGTGTTTGATTTGCCCGATTGTGAAGGGACCCTTTTGAGTGAAACCATACCCAATCCTCTTGACCTCTACACCTCCACTCTAGAACCTGAATTGATTGATATCCATGCGTTTAAACACGTATGCGTCCGAACCCTTGTCGTAAAACCATACGACCTCTATATCGTTTCGCCTGGAGCAGGGAAACTCTCTGTGTGGGACTCTAAAGACTCGACTACTACGCTGGCAGTGGGTTTAACCACAGCCCGCAAGCGGCACTAGCTGTACGTAACGGTCCCCAGGTAGATGTCGATAAGAAGGCCGATGAGGAAACCCATCCAAACTCTTACTGAGCCTGATGTGACAATCTCCGTACAGTCCGGTCTGTTCGTCTAGGACTATCGCATATCGGGCCTAGGGGGCGGCAAGCGTCAGTCCCCTAAAATCGGTATAAGTCGTGTCGGAGCGAATCCCATTACACCTTGAGAAACTACTAGAAAACCTACCAGTAAATCTCGCTTTCCCTGGACAGGGACTTTGCGTAATGGCTCTCTGACACAGCGCAATATCAACTCCCAATACCGAGAGAGACGAATCCTGTCTAACCGCCACTGCCTCCAAATGATCGGGACTGCACCCAACTGCTACCTGTTTACACGACTCCTTTGAGCCGTGGTAGGGTAGAAATCTAAGAACAGTGGGACACACTCGAGGCGAAGTAGCAGTATCAAGTCTGCGGACTATGCTGTACTCATGTCACCTGGGAACTGTTAACTGACGACGGGTATAATACCAACCAACAGTTCCCTGTGAGTCCTGTCCGGTGTACCCGTAACCCAACGAGCACCTGTATACTATCTCCAGTATGACGTACTGATGGCTGTGGGACAGACCATCTCCCCAACTGGGATGAGAAGCGTACACACTAGTCTACTCCGAAGTATCGATGCCCTGTCTCGATAATCCTACGACTAGGGACCTGAAAAAGGATGTGCTTGTAGACTACCCAGCCCCCACTAGTGTGACTGCCATCACAACGCTGGTAGTCAAGCAAGATCCTAAGGGCTCTATCAATACGTACACACATATTAAGATAGATAAAACCAAGTAGCATACTACCATGTTTAGCAAGACTGTTATATAACTGTGAATATCCCAAGCTTCCATTAAGTAATATACAATATAGTATGATACAATAATGGCCCCTAGGGCATATACACTAACAATCTCCCACTTGCACTAGGGCCATGTACTGGCATATCGAAGACCGATGATCTCGAGTAGCCTCTCAAACTGAATCTGAGGTAAGGCCTTTTTGAATGGATCGGCAATGTTCTCCTCTGTAGAAAATCTCCGGACATCGATCTCCCGGCGATCTACGATCTCCCTGATCAGGTGATACCGCCTTAAGATGTGTCTGGACTTCTGATGGGACCTTGGTTCCTTTGCTAAAGCTATAGCTCCGTTGTTGTCGCAATACAGAGGTATTGGATCAACAATGGTAGGAACCACCTGAATTTCTGTGAGGAACTTCTTCATCCAGACCGCTTCTTTTGCGGCATCGCAAGCAGCAATATACTCCGCTTCCATCGTAGAGTCTGCAACGGTGTCCTGCTTGGAGCTTTTCCAGCACACCGCCCCTCCATTGAGGGTAAAGACATAACCCGACATGGACTTAGAGTCATGCTTATCACTCTGGAAGCCGGAATCAGCAAAAGCCTCGATCTTAAGGTCTTTTCCGCCGTAAACCAAGAACATCTCCTTAGTCCTTCTCAGGTACTTAAGAATTTTCTTCACCGCTATCCAGTGATTCTCCCTGACTGATACCTACTTACCACGCTCAGTGCGTAAGCTACATCTGGTCTGGTGCACAACATCGCATACATTATAGAGCCTACCGCAGAAGCGTAGGGTATAATAGACATATGTTCCCTTTCCAAATCAGTCTTGGGAGACATCTCTTTGGAGAGGATGATTCCGTGACAAGCCGGTAGATTACCGCGCTTTGAATCTTCCATACTGAATCTTTTCAGTATAGTGTTGATATACCTTGACTGCGAAAGTCCCAACATCCTCTTGGATCTATCACGATAGATCCGGATCCCCAGAATGTAAGAGGCATCACCCAAGTCTTTCATGGAGAACCTGTGTGACAAGAATCCTTTGACAGATTGTAGCATAGGAATGCCATTTCCTATCAATAGAATGTCATCCACGTACAAGACGAGGAATACAACAGTTCGTGCTACAATTTTACTATATATACATGGTTCATCTGGATTTTTGATAAAGTCGTATTCTTTGACCGTTTCATCAAAACAGATGTTCCAACTCCGCGATGCCTTCTTTAGTCCATAAATGGACTTAAGCTACTTGCACACTTTTCCGCTGCTCCCACTCTGATTGAAGCCTTCTGGCTGATCCATATAGACGCACTCTTCCAAATTACCATTTAGAAAAGCCGTCTTTACGTCCATCTGCCAGATCTCATAATCATGGAAGGCGGCAATAGCAAGAAGGACCCGAATGGATTTGAGCATAGCCACTGGAGAAAAGGTCTCGTCATAGTCCAAACCAGGTCTTTGACGAAAACCCTTTGCAACAAGTCTAGCCTTATAGGTTTCCACCTGTCCATCTACACCAATCTTTTTCTTGAAGATCCATTTGCATCCTATGGGTTTTACCCCACCTGGAGCAAAGTCCAAAGTCCATACTTTGTTGGTGTACATAGATTCCATTTCGGTCCGCATTGCATCTAGCCATCGTACCGAGTCCCCGCTCTGGATGGCCTGCTGGAAGCTAGTAGGTTCATCATCATCAATGACGCAATCCTCTCTATCCCCATCTATGAGAAAACCGTAGTATCTCTCAGGCGGATGAGACGGCCTACTACTCCTGCGGAGGGGTGCAGGAATGTTCTGTTCTTCTTGAACTACTGGTCTTACCAAACTTTCAGTAGTAGTTTGTGGTTCTGGAATTTCTTCCAGTTCTATTTCGCTCCCACTTGTTTCCTTTTCTAAAAACTGATGTTCTAGAAAATGGGCATTATGAGAAACAAAAACCTTTTGTTCCTCTGCGTAATAAAAATAATACCCCCTGGAGTTCTTTGGATATCCCACAAACTTACACTATACTGATCGTGCCTCGAGTTTGTTCGCATGCTGCTTTTTAACAAAAGCTGGACATCCCCATAGCTTTAGATACTGAAGATAGGGTTTCTTCCCACTCCACATCTGATATGGCGTGGTAGGCACAGTCTTGGTAGGAACTATGTTCAAAAGATATGCTGCTGATTCTAGCGCATAACCCCAGAAAGATCGCGATAACTCAGCATTACTCATCATAGAACGTACCATATCCAATAAGGTTCGATTCCGTCTCTCCGATACACCGTTATGGTGTGGAGTGTATGGAGGAGCAAGCTAAGAGAGAATTCCTTTCTCTTTTAGGTAACCTAGGAACTCGGCACTTAAGTATTCACCACCTCGATCAGATCTCAGTGTCTTGATACTTTTGCCGGTTTGGTTTTCTACTTCATTCTTATACTCTTGGAATTTCTCAGAAGCCTCGGATTTATGTTTCATCAGAAAAATGAATCCGTACCTAGAGTAATCATCCATAAAAGTAACGAAATAGGAAAAACCACCTCTTGCATGTGTAGACATTGGACCACATACATCGCTGTGTATGAGTCCTAAAAGCTCGCTCGCTCATACTCCATGTCCAGTGAATGGAGTCTTTGTCATCTTTCCTTTGAGACATGATTGACAAGTGGCATAAGTTTGATATTCGAACGAATCCAAATATCCTTCTCTATGTAACTTAGTTAACCTTGTCTCATTGATGTGACCCAGTCTACAATGCCATAAGAAAGCCTTATTTAAATCTGGAGACTTTCTTTTTAGTGTGTTATGGACATTGAAAATCTGTAATTGGTTTAAGACATATATACCGTTATCCAGTGTACCGGACCCAATCAAACCATGATTAAGGTGGATGTTAACAACATCGCTTACAAACGTGAAATCATAACCTTCTTTTGATAACAACGAAACCGATATGATATTACACGTTAAACTGGGTACAAAAAAACAGTTATGCAAAACCAAAATATGTCCACTCGTCAATCCTAGGTGATAATCCCCTACGGACACAGCTCCCACGCTAGCTCCGTTAGCAACCATCAAGGTCATATCACCGACCTTCAGCACTCTATGGTTTCTCAGTGCCTGCAATGAATTGCATATATGAGATCCTGATCCGATATCCAATAGAGTTGATTGACAGACAATTCTTAATTACAAACACACCTGAAGTCGAAGCCACAGCTTGTTCGGTTCGTGGTTCTTGGCGTTCCACGCCTTGCAATCTTTCCTCCAGTGCCCTTTCCTATGATAATGGAAGCACTCATCCTTGGCCACTACTGGCACCGCAATCTTTTTCTTTCCCTTCGCTCCCACCTTACTAACACCTCCTCTAGGTTTGGTGGCGGCCTTATTCTTCTTTCCTTTGACCTTAGCCTTGGACCCGGAAGAAGAAGCACCGCGAACAAACATAGTGTGTGTTTCCCTTGCCTTCTGCAGGGTGCCCTCTGCACTCCTCAATATGTTAAGGAGTTCTGAAAGTTCAACTTCTTTTCTTTGAATGTTGAAATTCAGAATAAACTGGGCGTAGGTGGAAGGGAGGGACTGGAGAATCAGGTCTGTATAGAGCTCATTATCCAAAGTCATCCCAAGGTCTGCGAGTTCTTCTATATAGCCAATCATCTTTAGGACATGTTCTCCTACCGATGATCCGACGGCCAACCTCGCTTGAAACAAGTTCTTTGAGGTCTCGTATCTTGCTATACGAGATTGCTCTCCATAAAGTTCCTTTGTATGGAGAAATATGGCATCTAGATCCATATCCTCGTGCCTCCTCTGATGTTCATTATTCATCGAGACAAGCACGATGCACTTGGCCTTCGCGGAATCTAACTCCCAAGTTTTGCGGATTTCCTTATCCGCATTACTGGATTTAGGACCTGGGACAGCAGGTGCCTTAGCGGTGAGGACATACCCCAATCTGTCATAGGTCAAAGCCATTTTGACATTCCGCAGCCAATCTTTATAGTTTGGCCCTGTCAATATATTTTTCTCTAGTAGTAACTTAAGTCCTGTCATGTTTTGGGTCGCTGCAATTAGGAGAGAGAGAGAGAACACTTTAGCATGATGCTCTTGCAAGTTTAGAGTGGTTTTCAGTTTATCTAAACTGGATGGCTCCCACTGTTTCTCGAATCCCTTCTCAAACCAAAAAGGAAGAACTAGCCAAGACTATTCTCACTGTACAATACTTGCTTAACCGTTCAGCCAGGCCGGTGTCGATACTTCGAGGGAGGTTTTCCAACGCTTTCGCGAAGTTCCTTAATTAAATAACCTATTTTCTCTGGGGGCGTAACCCCGCTGACACCTTTCTCGGTACCTACTTGGTTTATAGCATTGATCGTTAAGTGACGAATCTCCTGATGAGTAGCATATACTCACAGTAGGATCGGGATCCAAATATCATCGTGTGATAATGCTGAAGGAATCCTACCAACATTCATCACACTCCAAATGGTATGGATCTCTTTGTAAATTTCAGTTTCTTTAGAAATTCCCGATATAAATTTTTACCCCATGCTCTTATGACCTTGGCGTTAGGTCAAAATGTCATAAGTCACATGTCAAGTTCTACCCATCATTATCTTGTTAATTTGAACCCATCCGTACATATCCTTGACGTTCGGCCAAAATGATAATACGACTATCCCAAACTAACTCATCTATCTATGCAACAAATGAATACCCAGCAGCTACCAAACACTATGCCTTGGCGTTAGGTCAAAATACATAGCTTGAATACTATTGAATACCCAAATGAAATGACGGAGGGCTACGAATGGTTTTGGCGAAACCGTGAACGTAGTGAACTTGATATGACCGAAGGAACCTGATAGCTTTTAAAAGGAGTGGTTAAAGCTCCGCAATTAAAAATATCTTCTATTTTAAAAATAACCGAGTGGTTTCTTTTAAACTGTTCCAACGATTCAACTTTGGTTTATTTTCTTTGCATTAATAATAATGCGTCCCATCAATTAACCTATCATTGCAGAAAACAACGAAAATACAACGTCCTCTTATGCTATCCGCATTCGCCACGGGGTCCCGTCATCGCCCGTTAGGTTATTTAACTAACGACAGAGCGGGGGCTGGGCTAGCACGGGTGTAAAACATAAGTGACGTCTAAATAGCTATCATATATAGATATTGTACATTCGTCTGACGCAATAATAGGCATTCCAGATCATAGATGAACATTATTGGATATACAAGCAATCCGCGTTTCCTTTGAGCCTGCAACGAAAGACGGATTACACAGTTGTGATGAATAGACATTACCCCACCCTAGACCCCTACGGGTATGGAAAACTACCCGCCAAGTATCCGAAGTGAAGCGGTCTCCCTCAACAACGTGAGTAGGCCACTAAACACTTCAAAGTACCCGGTAGTTTGTGCACCACACCTTGGGTCTATCCTAGGAGAAAAAACAGTAAAATGAAATAATACAACGGTGGATACAACCGCAACCTGGATGTGCCCCGCAAAATAATATTACAACATATTACAATTTATATCGAATGAATGAATATAATAACCCATCTCAAACCCCGGCTAATCATCACAACAATCCAATCAAGTTCATAATCATAAATAGTAAAATCATTACAGAAATGTGCAACCCCCTGCCAACCGACATACTAGCAGTTAGGGGAGGTTTACGAACACATTATACAGTTCACAGATATAATATAATTAGCAAACATCGTATAATTTCGATCGAGCAAACACTTTAGATTCTACTCCAAAACTTCTCTGTGCACCTGAGACTTGAGCAAAAAATAAACATTCCAGAAAAAACAAAATATTCACAGAAGAGTTACTGGGGAAGATTGGGGTGAATCGGCTCCAACTCGGCCGCGGATCCGCGGCGGATCGCTTGGATCGGCCGCGGTTCCGCAGCTGTTTGGCCGATTCATGCACCCAATTTTCTCTAGTATTCTTAAATTTCCCTGCTTGTATTTTTAGAGGTCCCTGAAAAATTTTTATACCTCATTTTAAATTCGACAGAAACTTAGTGAATACGATATTTTTTTCGGTTGTTTTGCGTTCGAAATTCTTACGACTTTGCTAATAAGTTAGTTATTGTTTAGCGAGGCTCTGATACTACTGTAAGTCGACGTTGTACACCCCACGACTTGCGGGGAGGCGGAAATATGAAAAACAATCATTTTGTTTGAAGCAACATCGACTAACCGAAAAGATCTTTGCTAAACTATAACTAACACTAACATAGGAGTTGTTAACTATTATGACAAGAGATTATACCTAATGAACCTAGTCCTTCGTCTTCTCGTTATCCACTTTCTCGTCGGCCTCCTCTAAGTAATAGACGATCCACCCGAGAGCTTCTACTCCAAGCTTTGCCTCTAATCTTGAGGTAACTAGGTTTCTTTTGTTGCTAATCAAAGTCACCTAGATGATATAGAGTATGGTTATGGATTAAATAGTCTAGCTAATCCTTGATCTCAACACATGAGAGGGTAGGATTAGGGTTTGAAGAGAGAGAGCTTGAGGAGAGAGAATGTGAGCAAGATTATCATGAAAATGTTTCTCACTTCTAATATATCATGAAGCATAAAGAAAATCAAATAAATAAATCTAAATGATTTATCATCATGCTTCATTTAATATATGCAATGAATCATCAAGTGAGTCATTAAGCAATAAATGCTTCATTAACTCACTTGAATGATTTATCTAATGAGTCACAAATGCATTTAATGTAAATGCCACCTAAACCCTCAAGTCACCATACTTCTAGAAGCTTCCCGCCAAATTACGAGAACGCCCCTCCTATCCGTGAAAACACGGAAAAACTTTAGACTGTATAAATCCAATAATCTGATACTAGAATCTGGCTTAAACCAAAGCCGGCTAGTAAAAACTGTCCGAACATCGTACGTGCGTTTAAACACGTATGCGTCCGAACCCTTGTCGTAAAACCATACGACCTCTATATCGTTTCGCCTGGAGCAGGGAAACTCTCTGTGTGGGACTCTAAAGACTCGACTACTACGCTGGCAGTGGGTTTAACCACAGACCGCAAGCGGCACTAGCTGTACGTAACAGTCCCCAGGTAGAAGTCGATAAGAAGGCCGATGAGGAAACCCATCCGAACTCCTACTGAGCCTGATGTGACAATCTCCGTACAGTCCGGTCTGTTCGTCTAGGACTATCGCATATCGGGCCTAGGGGGCGGCAAGCGTCAGTCCCCTAAAAGCGGTATAAGTCATGTCGGGGCGAAGCCCATTACACCTTGAGAAACTACTAGAAAACCTACCAGTAAATCTCGCTTGCCCTGGCCAGGGACTTTGCGTAATGGCTCTCTGACACAGCGCGATATCAACTCCCAATACCGGGAGAGACGAATCATGTCTAACCGCCAATGCCTCCAAGTGCTCGGGATTGCACCCAACTGCTACCTGTTTGCACGACTCCTTTGAGCCGTGGTAGGGTAGCAATCTAAGAACAGTGGGACACACTCGAGGCGAAGTAGCAGTGTCATGTCTGCGGACTATACTGTACTCATGTCACCTGGGAACTGTTAACTGACGACGGGTATAATACCAACCAACAGTTCCCCGCGAGTCCTGTCCGGTGTACCAGTAACCCAACGAGCACCTGTATACTATCTCCAGTACGACGTACTGATGGCTGTGGGACAGACCATCTCCCCAACTGGGATGAGAAGCGTACACACTAGTCTACTCCGGAGTATCGATGCCCCGTCTCAATAATCCTATGACTAAGGACCTGAAAAAGGATGTTCTTATAGACTACCCAGCCCCCACTAGTGTGACTGCCATCACAACGCTGGTAGTCAAGCAAGATCCTAAGGGCTCTATCAATACGTACACACATATTAAGATAGATAAAACCAAGTAGCATACTACCATGTTTAGCAAGACTGTTATATAACTGTGAATATCCCAAGCTTCCATTAAGTAATATACAAGCTAGTATGATACAATAATGGCCCCTAGGGCATATACACTAACACTTGGTTTGTTTCTACTTCAATATGTGCATGTGTTTCTTTTAGCATATCACTTATACATATTAGTAAAGCCCTTAGGATCTTAGCTTGATTACCAGCGTTGTGATGGCAGCCACACTAGTAGGGACTGGGTAATCTACAAGCACATCCTTATACTGGTCCTTAGTCGTAGAATTATCGAGACGGGGCATCGATATTCCGGAGTAGACTAGTGTATATGCTTCTCATCCCAGTAGGGGAGATGGTATGTCCCACATCCATTAGTACGTCGTACTGGAGATAGTATGCAGTTGCTCATTAGGTTATGAGTACACTGGACAAAACTCATCGGGAACTGTTGGTGGGTATTATACCTATCTTCGGGTAGCAGTTCCCAGGTGACATGAGTACAGGTTAGTCCGTCGACTTGACACTGCTACTTCGCTTCGAGTGTGTTCCCACTGTACTTTGATTACTACCCTACCACGGCTCAAAGAAGTCATGCAAACAGGTAGTAGTTGGGTGCAGTCCCGAAGCACTTGGAGGCAGTGGCAGTTAGATAGGATTCGTCTCTCCCGGTATTGGGGGTTGATATCACGCTGTGTTTGGGGAGCCATTACACAAAGTCCCTGGCCAGGGCAAGCAAGATTTACTGGTAGGTATTCCAGTAGTTTCTCAGGGTGTTCTGAGCTACACTCCGACACGACTTATTACGCTATTAGGGGTCTGACGATTACCATCCTCCTAGGCCCGATATGTGATACTCTTAGACGAACAGACCGGATTGTACGGATATTGTCACATGCAAGCTCAGTAGGAGTTCGGATGGGTTTGCTCATCGGCCTTCTTATCGACAGATACCTAGGTAGCTGTTACGTGCATCTAGTACCGCTTGCGGCTTGTGGTTAAACCCACTGCCAGCGTACTGTCGAGTCTTTAGAGTCCCACACAGAGGGTTTCCCTGCATCGGGCGAAAGATGTATAGGTTGTATGGTTTTACGACAGGGCTACGATCACGTACGTGCACTTTTGTGCGTTTGATGTTCGGACGGATGATACTAGTGGGCTTTGGTTTAAGCCGGATCCTAGTATTGTATTGATGGTTTTGTTTCGTCTCTTTGTATTCGTATTCTTAGGAATGCAGATGCGGGTATGTATATATGAATGAGGGGCATTCTCGTAATTAGCTCGGGAAAGCTTCTAGAAGTGGACACCTATTAGGGTTTGATTTCTTTTTAGGGATTAAACTAAATGGGCGGAGAAATGAGGTGGATTTAAGCATTGAACCTAGCATGGCTACTTGGTGACTCATAGCTATGACTCGCTACAAGATATTTATGAACTCATTAGATATTTGTGTGAGAAATATCTCCACAATTATTGAATAAGTCTCACTCATTTTCTAAAGGGCAGCCAAGCTTTTCTCAATGCTCATGACTCCATTCTCATTTTCTCAAGTCCTTCTCTTCTTTCTCATAAACCCTAATTGTCTCATGAGTTGAGAAACCTGGGTTTCAAAGAGACAAAGCATTCCATCTTCACTCTCTACATCACCTAGGCCATCTAGTCTGGAAAGCTACTTGCCCTAGTTACCTCAGAGTTGAGGTTGGAGCTCGGACTATAGACTCTCGGGTGGATCGTCTTTGACTCGAGGAAGCCGACGAGGAAGCCACGATCCGTTACGATCCTTGGAGCCTAAGATGACGAGGAGGACAGCAAGTAGAAGACCCGAAGGACTTGGTTTCGTGAGGTATAACTTTCATCCGAGTAGTTAAACCTCACACGGTATTTTGTTAGCTAGGGTTTAGCATCGATCCTGGTGTTTAAGTCCGTGTTGCGAGCTTCGAAAAATCATTTTTTTTGAAAATTCCGCCTCCCCGCGGACACGCGGGGTGCGCGACACAGACTTACACTCTTTGTACCATACTTCTTTACACCTCATCCTCCACCCCATTTTTGATTTTCTATAAAAGAAAAATCAACAAATGAAGTGTTCATCTTCTAGAACAAATTCCGTATAAATACGGAATATAACCCGATATACATATCGAAATACATATACGCGTATTCGTACAAAATATACGAATAGCCAAGAGAGAAAATGAATAGTGAACAATAATATTAGAATATACATATTAAAAATATATCTATAAATTATTAAATCAAAACCTGATTTAATAATCCGGCTTTATCCTAAACCGCTAGTATTATCAACCATCCGATTAAAGTCCGTATAGCCTGTACATGTATTTAATCGGACACCCTGTATGTACCAACATACGTAAACTACATCATATCGCCTGAACCGGGAAAACCCTCTGTGTGGGACTCTAAAGACTCGACAATACGCTGGCAGTAATTTACTGGATAAATCCAAAAACCATAAGCATGTCAGCGGCACTAGCTGTACGTAACGGCTGCCCAGGTATCTGTCGAAAAGGAGGTCGACAATCAAGTCCGTCCCTATCATATTGAACCTAAATATGACAATCTCCGTACAGGACGGTCTCTTCATCTAAGAGTATCGTATACTGGGTCTAGGGGGTGGAAACATCAGACCCCTAATAACCCGATAAGTCGTGTCAGAGTCAAGCTCATCACCGACCGATAAAATACTGAACTCATATCAGTAAATCTCATCTACCGTGGCCACAGATTTATGGTGATAGCCTACCGAACACAGCACGACATCGACTCCTAATACCAGGAGAGACGAATCCCTGACAATCACTTACTGCCTCCATTTGGCTCGGGACTGTACCCAACTAAAACCTGTTTGCATGACTCTTTTGAGCCATGGTAGGGTAGTAATCAAAGTACAGTGGGAACTCACACGAAACAAATGACGATCTCAGGTCAAAAGACTAATCTGTACTAATGCCACTCGAGAACTTCCATCTGACGATAGATATAATACCATCTAGAAGTTCTCGGCGAGTCCGTCCAATGTACTCACCTCCAGTGAGCACCTGTATACTATCTTAGGTGACATAACACCAATGGATTGTGAGATCGGACACCGCTCCTCGTCGGGGTCTCGAAACGTATACATTAGTCTACTCCAGAATATCGATGCCCAGTCTCGATACTCCCACGACTAGAGACATTTAAGGATGTGCTTATAGACTATCTAGCTCTCACGTATATGATCGCCATCATAATGCTAGTGGTCAAGCAAGAATCCTACAGGCTTCATCATTATGTATTAGCGACACATAATAACAAGTAAAATGTGTACACATCAATGATAAAGACAAACTGTTGGAGATAGTGCCCTCAGAGTCAATTATTGGATCACAGGCACGTGATTGCAATGATTGAGGGAGGACCTATCCCGGTAGGACAGTCTTACTCGAGATGATAGTATGCTATCTGGTTTACCTCTATCATCGTGTACTGCTTTAGGTGACCTGACAGATCACTATTGCACGTTGATAGAGCCCCTAGGATTCTTGCTTGACTACCGGCAGTATGAGGGCGATCATATACGTGGGAGCTGGTAGTCTATAAGCACATCCTTAAAAGGTCCCTAGTCGTAGGAGTTTCGAGACAGGGCATCGATACTCCAGAGTAGACTAGTGTATACAGTCGAGACCCCGACGAGGGGCGGTGGCCGGTCTCACAAGCCACTGGTGTCTGTTGGTTCACCTAAGATGTATACAGGTGCTCATTGGGTTATGAGTACACCGGACAGGACTCGCCGGGAACATGCTAGTTGGTCTTATACCTGACGTCAGATAGCAGTTCCCTGGTGACATGTGTACAGGTTAGTTCATCGACCTGGGGATCGTCATTTGTCTCGTGTGAGTTCCCACTGTACTTTGATTACTACCCTACCACGGCTCAAAGGAGTCGTGCAAACAGGTTTTAGTTGGGTACAGTCCCGAGCCACATGGAGGCAGTGAGCGGATCTTCGGGGGTTCGTCTCTCCCGGTATTGGGGGTGAGGTCGCGCTGTGTCTAGGAGAGCCAGAACATGAAAAGACCTTGGCCAAGGCAGGAGATTTACTGGTAGGTATTCCAGTAGTATCTCAGGGCGTTCTGGGCTACACTCCGACACGACTTGTACCGCTTTTGGGGGTCTGACTTTTACCAACCCCCTAGGCCCGCCATGCGATACTCATAGACGAACGGACCGGACTGTACGGATATTGTCACTGACAGGCTCAGTTGGGTGTCGGGGTGAGCTTCCTCATCGACGTCCCTTTTGGTCAATAGCTGGTGGCCCGTCACGTATTGGCTTATACCTCTGACGTGCTAGTGGTTAAATCCACAGCCATAGTATTGACGAGTCTTTAGAGTCCACCACACTTTCAGTTACTCAAGCTTTCGGGCGAAACGCTGTAGAGGCCGTATGGAGATATGGCAGGGTCCGATCAGATACGTGCGGTATTGCACGGATCAGGATCGGACGGTTTGTACTAGTGGCCGTATAGTTATATGGTAGCGTTCGATCAGATACGTGCGGTATTGCACGGATCAGGATCGAACGGATTTTACTAGCCGGCTTTGGTTTAAGCCGATCCTAGTATAGTACAGTGTAGATTTTGTCTCATTGCATTTGTATCCGGACGGAATACAAATGCGGGTGTGTATGCACAGTGTGGGGTTTTCCTGTAATTTATTACGGGACCAGTTTTCTAGGGTTGCCATTTTGCTTTCCGTTCCGGCCGGTTTTCCTTTGTTCTTTCCCGGCCGGACTTTTCCGATGGAGGGTGTTATTTGCAAGTTTGCAAATAACACTTTGTGGAGGGTTTTATTGCATAAGGTTTGATATGATAAGCATCTTTGCTTTTCATGCACTTATGGTGATAAGAAAGGATTAGAGTTGATTTTGTGTTTTGTGATGATTATGTTTAATGTTGTGGTCACCCCCTTCTTGCTCCTACCATCACCTCCCTTAATGCTTCATATATTCATTCCTCCACCTTCTTATTCTCACTTGATGAAAGAAGGTTATCATGGTTAAGGAAAAGAAAAGAGAAGAAAAAGAAAGAGAGAAGAAAAAGAAAAGAGAGAGAGCTTCATTCATTCATCTCATTTTGATACAAGGAAAAATGAAAGCACCATTTTTCATACCTTCATTCCTCCACCTTCAAATGGCAACCAACCCCAAAAGAGAGACTATGATTCTACACTAAATTCCTACAGTATATCTTGAGCATGTCGAGTAGCCGGCTTCATGCTCGAGTTGCCTCAGTATCGAGGTGGGAGCCCGTAAAAGTACCCGGCTTCGTGGTGCCCTTTCCGACGAGGAGGAGACGGACGGAGATCCCGCGAGGAGATCGGAGTGGAGTTGAAGACCGGAGGACTTGGATCGTCGGTACATCTCTAACCTATCTTGTTAGTTAGCTAGACTAGGTTAATGGTAACGATCCGGGGTTTAGTGCGCGGTGGTGCCGTTTTGCCAAGTCCGCAAATTTTAAAGTTTACCACCGTTTCCGCGTTTGGCCGTCGGGTTGACGGCCGGGGCGCCGCCGTGCACTTACAGTGGTATCAGAGCCTCGCCATTAACATAGTCTAGTTTTGTGTGATGTGTTTTACGTTTCCGATCGAACAAAATCCCGAAAACACGTATTTCAGTTCACATCAGTCTCTGTTGAAATATTTTGTTCTCGAAAAATTTTTCTAGTTGTCTCAGAGTGATGTGCAGGGAAATAGAAGCATACTGAAAAAATTTGGCAAGATGATCTCACTATTCCGCCGCGCAAGCGCCGCGAAACCCCACCTCGTGCGGCGCTTCCGCCGCGGAATTTACTGTTCACCCCCCCAAATTTTTCCAGTGTGTTCCTGAGTTGAAAATGTGGTTTCTGGAATATTAAAATTGGGCCAATTATTTCTGTGAGTGCTACAGTTTTTGTTTGGGGGCCCACTTGTTAATTTTTGATCGATCGGAAAATTTTAAACACATTTTTCACAGTATTTACATTATATCTGCGACCGTGAATGTCACTCGATCGGTAAATCCGGTCTAACTGCTATAGCCCGGTTAGACGGATTTGCGAACGTGACTTTCACGTTGATGTTCTATGTTTATGCTGTGTTGTTGCGGATCGGTCGTGGGGATAGCCTGGATGCAATGCTAGTACTGTATTGTTGTATTATGTACATTTGATATTGCGGGGCGAGCGTCCGACATGTGGACTGCCGTCACTGCCTGATTGTATTATTCTTTTGGGGCACGACCTGGTTGCGGTCGATGTACCCGTTGTATGTATATTTTATTTTCTGTACTAGGATTACCCCGCGGAGGGGTGCACGGATGGCCGGGTTCTAGAGGGCAACAAGCCCGCATCTCATGGCATTGAGACGGAGGGGGCTTCACTCTAGGATTGGCGGGCTATTCGCCGCACTCGTAGGGGGTACAGGTTGACCCAGGAGGGGTGCCCAGGTTACCGGATTCCGTGAAGTGCTGGGTGGTCCATTCACGGCGATGAAGGGGGCTGCCTCGCTTCAGGTTTTGGCGGGTGACTTGCCGCGCCCGTAGGGGTCTAGGATTTTCATTGCACAGGCTATCCACACGACCAGGGGAACGTCGGGTTTCAGCGGCTCTGTGAAACCCGGGGATCCCAGATATCTGTATTGATCTGTGTTGCTATACTTTTCTGTGTTGCTGCATTTTTATCACGCCTTGAGCGAAAATTATATATTGTATATATATTAGTAGATGTTGTATATGTTTTTCATCCGCGCTAGTCCAGTCCCCGCTCTGCCGTTAGTTAGCTAACCTAACGGGTGATGACGGGACCCAGTGGCGAATGCGGATGGCATATACGTACATCAGTATATTTTCGTTCTTTTTGGTGTGATCAAATGATGGGACTGCATTGATTCGGATCAATGCAAGTTAAAAACAAACCTATTCTGATGTTGTTGGAACACTTTTCAAAAAGCTGTTATTGCAAGGACGTTCACTTTTGTTTTGCATCGTGGTATTCAGTTGGAATATCCTGCTCCTCAGTCGACGAGGCAAGGGCCGAGATCCCTTCACCGGGAGTGACCCCTTGGACAAAAAGTTTGCGTCAGGGCATTAACTTCACTATAGCCGATTACTTTTGCTTTGCATCGTGGTATTCATTTGGAATATCCTGCACCCCATTCTACGGGGAAAGAGCCGAGATCCCTTCACCGGGAGTGACCTCTTTAGTAAAGGTTTTCGTCACTATATTTTTAAAAGCTATCCGTTCCTTCGACGATATCAAGTTCTTTACGTTAAAGGTTTTCGCCAGAAACCATTCGTAGCCCTCCGTCATTTCAGTTAAATATTCGGTAGTATTCAAGCTATGTATTTTGACCTCACGCCAAGGCATAGTGATTGGTAGCTGCCGGGTATTTATCTGTTGCATAGATAGATGCGTTGATTTGGGACAGTCGTACTACTATTTTGGCCTACGTCAAGGGTATGTACGGGTGGGTTCAAATTAACCAGGATAATGACGGGTAGAACTTGACATGTGACTTATGATATTTTGACCTCACGCCAAGGTCATAAGAGCATGGGGCAGAAATCACATCGGGAGTTTCAAAAGAACTGAAACTTGCCAGATATGCGCATACCTTCTGGAGTGTGATACCGTGAGCGGATTCCGTCACGTTGTCATGCGATGAGAGTTGGATCCCGATTCCCACTGATGAGTTGGTTTACTCCTCGGGTGACCCCGACTAATTCTTCTTTCAGGTTTGGAGGAGAATTTGAGGTACAGTGGGAGGTTTCCTGATTAGAAAAAGTGATAACCATTCTGATCTAGGATAGAGTGCACGCTGAGTGTTTCTTTTCTCTCTCTCTTTGGCAGCGACCATTGACCAGACCCTTAAACTATGACTCAGTGACCAAGTTGACCGAACCTACTTAACACTGGCTTTTGGATTGTCAGAGTTGCAGACCTCATTGCCACTCCTACTTTTACCCTTTTCTCCAGGACACCCCGTATTACTGCGAACGTCCACTTCCATTGGACAAAACCATCGTATGGTTAGATACGAACTCGAAGGAATTCGAGGATGGTTTCCGGTTCTGGAGAAAACGAATAGGATTATTCAGTTGTCTTTTCCTTTTTGCCTCCTCTCAAGTTACGAGTACTCCTTGGTTTAGGAGTAGTACACCTATTACGCAAATTGGATAGTCTTCTTCCAAACCATAGGCTGGTGCCGACCGGTAGGGAATGAAGAAAACCAGTTAGCCTAAACGGTGTACAGAAGGTATTAAGATTAAGACAAAGCAAGGGATTAGTAAGAGGGCAAAGTAAATTGCGACTACTATTCACGACCAAACCATGTATTCCTTCGCCAATCCTAAATCACCTTTGTATTTCTCCAGGACACTCCGTATCATTACGAAGATCCCATTTTATTGGATAATCCATCGTATGGTTATATACGAACTCGAAAGGAACTCGTTCCAGTTCGGGGATGGATCCTGGTTCAGGAGAAATAGGAATAAAGTACATTCAGGTGTCTTTTATCTTCACCTTCTCTCGCGATGCGAGTGCTCCTAGGATTAGGACAGTACACCCTTTATGCTTTTTGGATAGTCTTCTTCCAAACCATAGGCTGGTGCCGAACGGTAGGGAAGGAAGAAAACCAATTGGCCTAAAGGGGTGTGCAGAAGGTAAAGACTAAAGACATATGAAGGGATTTGGAGAGGTGGCAAAGAACTATACGGTTACAGTCGTGAATCTGGAAGAGGCATTACTAGGAATACCGGGATACCCCACTGAAACATTTCAATGTTTCAGTCTCACTGTGTAATGTTAAAAGAAAACTGATTTCCCGATTAGATACTTACTCCAGGGTATGTATTTACCAGGTTTTTGATTCTCACATCTGTATGGTTTTACAGATGATGAGTGGGAGTAAGTTATTGGGAATTGGGTGATCATCCTCATTATATCGGGATTCGTTGGAATCAGTGATATTTGAGGAAATCACCTGGGCTGTTTGCCGGTCGGCAAATATTTGGTTTTGAATATCCGTTGATGTGCACCAATTTCAAATTGATATATCTGTACGTCTATTTTTATAGAGTGAGATATACCTTTTGATATTATGTCGATGACATTTACCTATATCAGTGGATGGTTAGGTAAGGAGCATTAAACAGCGGTGTAATTCTTCTTAACCATAAGTACAGTTTTCAACCTACAACACACAGTGAAAGAGTTGTTAGACTCAGCGGACTTATACAGAGTATTGTATATTGTCCAGTGTCCATTAGGACAGAGGGGTTGGTCCTCGTACTATATTCTGTTTACTTTTAACTTCTCTAGTTCTTAGACATGTGTTTCGTAGAAACACAGGGTCTAAGTTTTGAGGAGTTATAGGTATAAGAATAAAGTAGAGAACCATGTGTTGCAAGTATCGGGATTCTTCAAAGTGATCGAAGATGTAGATACTTGTACATGGTATTCAGTTGATAGTAATAGTTAAGAGAACTTGCTTCTCTTTCGGGTTACTCATAATTGGAAGCATTCCTAAGTTGAGTAATGCTGATCGGCCTTTTTCCATTTAGTTGACATGCACTGGAGACAGCTGCATGATTTGAATCTGGTTCAATTAAATCAGTGCCTCTGTTCCTATATGGGATATAGAACAGTTCGTATCTTAACGATGTTAAGGTACGGGGAGTTGTCCGGTTTATGCTTAAAACCAGACATTGGACAACTCAAGGCACGTTTCTGTAATGGCTGTTTGTGGGTTGACCCAGGCTATGACGAGGGTTAACTTTCTACCATCTGGATGAACAATAGCAATATTGTCCTAGACTCGCCACAGTTTTATTAAAAATGGATTTTTTCAAAAAAAAAAAAAAACAGTAGTGGGAGTATGGTAGAACTGGAAGTGATTCCAGAACCGCAAACGATTACTGAAGATTTGATAAGGAACCTAAAGATTCAATCTGATTTGACATTCCATTGGCCACTCCGCAGTTTTGGTGGGTAACTTCAGGCACCCGAGAGGTACTTCGGTAGCCTCAAGGACGGTGACAGGGAAGTTCTTGTTTACCCACACTTGCCATTGCTGTTGTTCCAGGATACGAGACCCGGCAGGAGGATGAGTATAGCGTCTTTCTAAACTAGTTTTAGAAGTGCACGTCTATATGACTCTGCCAGAGGGTTGTCGTAGTCAGTGGGAGCAGCGGAAGCATTGGTGGACATCAGGCTTGTGTCTATTTATAGACTAAAGCAGATGTAGCGAAGATAGATCATCTGTTTCTGATGTGACAGTCATAGGTTTGACGTCATCAGAATAGGGGATGGATCTGTTGAGAAGGTAGTAGGAAGTGATATTCCTATACTACGATCGGTTATACTTTGGTCGTCACACAGTGGTTTCTCCACAAAGGACTTGGACATTATATTAGACATTCTGGTTACTAGATCTATGGTTTTAGATCTAGATTTGGGTGGTTTCCTAATCTGGGTACCTTGACAGCATTCTATAAGTATTTAGAATGGACGACTCCTGGCACGGTAGTGTACCTGCAAGTAATGGAGTCACCCTCTCTAAAGGTGTCTTATAGACTAAAATAGAGAGGGATGTGCATAATTGGCAGATCACTTGCTTAGGCAATTGAGTCAATCATGAGATGTCAAGTACCACACCAGATGTTGTTCTTGCACTAGATGCAATAAGTTGACATTGATCCAATCCTGGAGAAACAGTCGGAAGCAGTTTTAGAACATAAGTGGCTGTTCTAGGGATATGATAACGGCTGCCTCTTTTGGGAAACAGTTATCATTCCAGGCTTCCAAGGTGACCTGGACGACAAGGAGGTTGTCAGAGTTATAGTTTTTCCCTCTGACGAGGGGCAGTATTTTGGACGGGTGGTCCAAGGCAATACTGAGGGTGGCATGGCGCAGGATACTGATTAAGTTCAGTTGAAGATACAGTCTAAGAAGTTTGGATTTGGAGTTCATTTATGAGCTACGTCCCATCAGACATCCAGACATTCTAAGGCAGGTATTGCTCATTTCGGGAGATGGCTTTCTCCGCGAACTTGAGATATAGAGAGACATAGAAAGAAACTTCAAGGCGGATCCACTCACTGAGGCTATTCCTCGAACGCAATAGTTTCACAAACGGGTTTTGTGAGACTGACTAGTAGGGGAGTTGGGTGTTCGGTATCACACAGGCTGTGAGTATGCGACATCGCAATAATTAGCCTTGAGTGCAAGTGGGAGATTGTTGGAGATAGTGCCCTCAGAGTCAATTATTGGATCACAGGCACGTGATTGCAATGATTGAGGGAGGACCTATCCCGGTAGGACAGTCTTACTCGAGATGATAGTATGCTATCTGGTTTACCTCTATCATCGTGTACTGCTTTAGGTGACCTGACAGATCACTATTGCACGTTGATAGAGCCCCTAGGATTCTTGCTTGACTACCGGCAGTATGAGGGCGATCATATACGTGGGAGCTGGTAGTCTATAAGCACATCCTTAAAAGGTCCCTAGTCGTAGGAGTTTCGAGACAGGGCATCGATACTCCAGAGTAGACTAGTGTATACAGTCGAGACCCCGACGAGGGGCGGTGGCCGGTCTCACAAGCCACTGGTGTCTGTTGGTTCACCTAAGATGTATACAGGTGCTCATTGGGTTATGAGTACACCGGACAGGACTCGCCGGGAACATGCTAGTTGGTCTTATACCTGACGTCAGATAGCAGTTCCCTGGTGACATGTGTACAGGTTAGTTCATCGACCTGGGGATCGTCATTTGTCTCGTGTGAGTTCCCACTGTACTTTGATTACTACCCTACCACGGCTCAAAGGAGTCGTGCAAACAGGTTTTAGTTGGGTACAGTCCCGAGCCACATGGAGGCAGTGAGCGGATCTTCGGGGGTTCGTCTCTCCCGGTATTGGGGGTGAGGTCGCGCTGTGTCTAGGAGAGCCAGAACATGAAAAGACCTTGGCCAAGGCAGGAGATTTACTGGTAGGTATTCCAGTAGTATCTCAGGGCGTTCTGGGCTACACTCCGACACGACTTGTACCGCTTTTGGGGGTCTGACTTTTACCAACCCCCTAGGCCCGCCATGCGATACTCATAGACGAACGGACCGGACTGTACGGATATTGTCACTGACAGGCTCAGTTGGGTGTCGGGGTGAGCTTCCTCATCGACGTCCCTTTTGGTCAATAGCTGGTGGCCCGTCACGTATTGGCTTATACCTCTGACGTGCTAGTGGTTAAATCCACAGCCATAGTATTGACGAGTCTTTAGAGTCCACCACACTTTCAGTTACTCAAGCTTTCGGGCGAAACGCTGTAGAGGCCGTATGGAGATATGGCAGGGTCCGATCAGATACGTGCGGTATTGCACGGATCAGGATCGGACGGTTTGTACTAGTGGCCGTATAGTTATATGGTAGCGTTCGATCAGATACGTGCGGTATTGCACGGATCAGGATCGAACGGATTTTACTAGCCGGCTTTGGTTTAAGCCGATCCTAGTATAGTACAGTGTAGATTTTGTCTCATTGCATTTGTATCCGGACGGAATACAAATGCGGGTGTGTATGCACAGTGTGGGGTTTTCCTGTAATTTATTACGGGACCAGTTTTCTAGGGTTGCCATTTTGCTTTCCGTTCCGGCCGGTTTTCCTTTGTTCTTTCCCGGCCGGACTTTTCCGATGGAGGGTGTTATTTGCAAGTTTGCAAATAACACTTTGTGGAGGGTTTTATTGCATAAGGTTTGATATGATAAGCATCTTTGCTTTTCATGCACTTATGGTGATAAGAAAGGATTAGAGTTGATTTTGTGTTTTGTGATGATTATGTTTAATGTTGTGGTCACCCCCTTCTTGCTCCTACCATCACCTCCCTTAATGCTTCATATATTCATTCCTCCACCTTCTTATTCTCACTTGATGAAAGAAGGTTATCATGGTTAAGGAAAAGAAAAGAGAAGAAAAAGAAAGAGAGAAGAAAAAGAAAAGAGAGAGAGCTTCATTCATTCATCTCATTTTGATACAAGGAAAAATGAAAGCACCATTTTTCATACCTTCATTCCTCCACCTTCAAATGGCAACCAACCCCAAAAGAGAGATTATGATTCTACACTAAATTCCTACAGTATATCTTGAGCATGTCGAGTAGCCGGCTTCATGCTCGAGTTGCCTCAGTATCGAGGTGGGAGCCCGTAAAAGTACCCGGCTTCGTGGTGCCCTTTCCGACGAGGAGGAGACGGACGGAGATCCCGCGAGGAGATCGGAGTGGAGTTGAAGACCGGAGGACTTGGATCGTCGGTACATCTCTAACCTATCTTGTTAGTTAGCTAGACTAGGTTAATGGTAACGATCCGGGGTTTAGTGCGCGGTGGTGCCGTTTTGCCAAGTCCGCAAATTTTAAAGTTTACCACCGTTTCCGCGTTTGGCCGTCGGGTTGACGGCCGGGGCGCCGCCGTGCACTTACACAAACCAGATAGCATACTATCATTTCGAGTAAGATTGTCCTACCTGTATAGTCCTCCCTCAATTATCATAATCGCGTGCATGCAATTACAATAATTGCCTTAAGGGCACTATATCCAACACTTGGGTTTTCGGATGCTTGTGCAAAGTTATGAAAAAATCGTATTTTTTCATTCCGCAAAGTTCTGCTCGTGTAGCGACGAGCGCACAAATTTCCGGCAATACTAAGCTCACATGAAATTTCTCTCTCATATTTTAGCTTTCGTTCTCTCATAAAGAAGAAAATAGGAGAGAGAAGATCGTGAAGATGAGAGTGTATGCTTCTTTTCTTTTAATAAAACATTTTCCTTTAAAATATTAGAAGCCATGCCTCTCATCAACCATACTCATTTCTTTATTCATTAAAAAGAAATGAGTCATTTCTTTTTACAGAATTATAGAATTGAGGTATCCCTTCTAGATGTTCATATATATATATATATATATATATATATATATCACTTGATTTAACAATCCGGCTTAAAAATAACCCGGCTAATATTATAAAATGCCCGTTTAACGTACATATATCAAATACACGTATTTAATCGAACTCCCTCACATATCGCCATACAAGCACTGCATAGTTTCGCTTGAGCGGGAAAAGCCTCTGCGTGGGACTCTAAAGACTCAATCAATATGCTAGCGGTAGGTTATGATCATATCCGATTAAATCTGAAACACTTTCAGATCAATCCCCTTACGGGTTAACTTACAAGCACGTCAGTGGCACTAACTGTACGTAACGGCTACCCATGTATTAATCAAAAGAAAGGTCGATAAGTAAGCTCATCCGAACACAATCAGAGTCTATCAGTGACAGTCGCCATATAGTCCGGTCTCTTCGTCAGAGAATGTCGCATACCGGGTCTGGCGAGTGGAACCTGTCAGACCCCCAATAAACCAATAAGTCATACAAACATTAAACTCATAACCATCAGATATACAACTTATAACACTTATCAGTTTATCTCAATTACCATGGCCATAGATTTCTGGTTATGGTCATGTCTTGCACAGCGCGACATCAACTCCCTATACCGGGAGAGACGAATTCCTTCGACCGCTCACTGCCTCCATGTGCTTTGGGACTGTATGCAACTAAAACCTGTTCACACGACTCATTAAAGCTGTGGTAAAGTAGTAAACAAAATATAGTGGGAACACACACAAGACACTATGGTGATCTCAGGTCAAAAAATTACCCTATACTCATGTCACCAAAGAACTGCTATCTAACAATAGATATAATACCATCTAGGAGTTCTTGGTGAGTCCATTCAGTGTAACCCATTCTCTAATGAGGACATGTATACAATTCTCGGTGTCAAACACTAATAGCTGTGAGACCAGCTATCGTCCTCTAACCGGGTCAAGAAACGTATACACTAGTCTAAACTGGAGTACCGATACCATGTCTCGGTATTCCTACGACTAAGAACATTTAAGGATGTGCTTATAGATTATCCAAGCCCCACTATTATGATCCCCATCATTAATCCTGATAGTCAAGCAAAGATCCTATAGATTTTATCATCATGTATTAGCGATATGTAATAGCAAGTAAAACATATATACATGAATGATAAAGACAAACCAGATAGCATACTATCATCTCGAGCAAGATTTTTCTATCCATATAGATCATGTACAATTACAATAATTTCCTTCAGGGCACCTATATCCAACAATTGGTATGCCATCATCTTCACAGCTCTTCTCTTGTACACCGCCTATGCCGACTAGAAATTCAGAAGCTCTCATTTTTTTCGAAGGCGTATAACCGGAAGAATGTTTTGACATAAAAGAGGACATCTTCCTCTTCAAAGGCTTCTCCAATCCCAACTTTCTTAATGAGCTAGTAAATTCCCACCCACATAGGACCGGTTTGTCAGGATACGCGTATTTTTGTTCCCTCAAACCCGTCAGGGAATAAAACCATAGTTGTAAACAAACATACATCGTATTCACATTATTAATATTAAATAGTCAAAACACATCTACCAACAATATATAATAATATAATTTATGTTGTTTATACTTTGCATACAAATATAGTACAATCTTTATAATAGTTTGCAAGTACTTACGGCAAGAATGATCTGACACCGAAGCAACTGTGCAGCGTCGCTTTGCGAAGAAAGCTTATCCATGACACCCTCTATAATCAAGCCGTGCACTGCTTTAGCCCAGTTCACTTTCGGCACTACCGATATCTCGACATACGGAAAAGCGTCTCTAGGGACGGTGGGGGAAGTGACGAGCAACCAAAATAAAGAGAGCCGATAAAGAATTTGCAAAGACACGAAATCATCCATCACTGTGGGAGATCTGTCCTTCATGGTCTTCTCCTAAGCAATCTTCAAATATGTGATCCAAGTCCTTTCGTCCTTCTCTATGTTAAAGGACTTCCTTCGAAGGGGGGTGATGTAACGTTTGTACAGGACCTCTTCACCGAAATTGGGTAAGCCGGCGTGCTGGCTAACCCAATCTACAGTAAACTTATAAGAGCTGCCTCCAAAAGAGAACTTCCCGGTCGCTTGATTGTAGCAATCGATAAGCCAACATATGGTACGCCTATCTTGAGCCAAAGTTGGCATCGTCAAATAGCGGCGGAACATATTTTTATTTAGCTTCCATTTGTGTACCGTGTGAATGTGTGGTTTCAACTCGTCCATGAAGTTATTTTAGCGAGTGATGTCAACATACATCCGAATGGCGGGCGTATCTTCATGCTTTCTTCTGCTGAAAAACAAAGTTTAACATTAAAACATAGCTAACAATTTTTTAAACCAAAAACTACATGCAACTGGTGGTCAGAAGTTACATGCAACTTTATAGATATTATAAGCAAGTGCTCATTTTCATGCATCATCCAAGCCCTTGACTATAACATCAAATAATTTACCTATATTATCTTAGCAACAACAAATGAAAATAAGCTCTTGCCTGTAACATCTATAAAGTTGTCTGTAATATCTACCAAGGTTGCTTGCAACATCTAAACAGTTACCTACATGTTACAATTCACTGTAATATCAAATCATTTTCATGTCTAAGCAACAACAAGTACCATAATCATGATGAGAATTTAATTTAAATACATACATCTGTAGATATTACAGGTAATTGATTAGAAGTTACAGACCCAAAAATCAAAAATCGTCGATATTCACAGTTTTTTTAGAGAAGAACTAAGTTCGAAATACCATACAAGATTAACAAAAAGGGTCTCAATTATAAATTTTTCCTTCCTCGGACGCTATCGATTTAGCCGACGTTTTCTTTAATTTTGGAACCACTGATTTCGCTGCAGACGAAATGAACCTCTCCTTCTTCGATTTAGGAGCCATAAGCAGGGGTGTGATGGTGATGAAGAGGTTTTCATGACGGAGGACGTTGGGGTGCTCGAGGTGGCCGAGGAGAAGACGACGAAGGTCTAAGAAGAGGCTAATCCATGACGAACTCGGCGACGATGATGTTAGGCTCACGGTTTTCGACGACGAGAGGCGATTTGGGGTGGGGAGTTGGGTCGGCGACTTGGGGAGGCGAGATTGCGATGGCGAAGGCGGGGACGATGATGGCGAAGGCCGCAACGGCGACGACGAGAAGCAACTTGGGTTCTCTGAAATCGAGCGTGAGAGAGAGAAATTTTGAAACGTTGAGTTGGGGGTATTTTGGTCCATCCACAAATTTCTAATATCCATGCCTAACTTGGTATTGAGCCAAGAGGTGTTTAGACAAAGACTCTAAACGGTAGGTCCCTTCTCCTTATTTAGAAAACACAAGGGACTTTTTGCCTTTTTGGATTGGGCCGGGGGCTTTTCAACAATTTACCCAAAATAAAAAGCTCCCAAAAATATTCATTCAAAACTTTAAAGCTGTTGTACGTGGGAATCCAATGGGCTTGGGCCCTGAATGGATAGAACAGACGAGATTGAATCGGTCAAAGTGAAAGTTTGTTTTTGGGTCCATGGATGATGGATCCATGCAACAAATTATGGAATTTGGGGTGGATGCCCACCCTCAAAATAATAGCACCCATCCGAATCCGAAATTATGAGATGACAAATTCTTTTTCTAATCATGCTAATAATAATAATGAGATTTTATGATGGAGTCTCATTCATTCATACTCATTGACTAATACATGTCTTTGATAGCATGCCCGTCACTATATTGCCCTTCTTTATTTTCTTAATGCTCCTGTTGGTCATGCATATGTTCATTTACATCTGAAAATGGATTAGCCATTTGATACGATCTCATTTCTTTGTCCCCTTCCTTTTTCCGAATACAAATCTAATTTGAACTGTGATAAATATGCTAATAATGAATATGATGTGAAAATAAAGTGATTTGATATCATCCTGTGATTCGAAATATATTCTTGCCTAGTATGATCCCTGAGTACATTTCTGAATCTTAGAGATTGTTATGTAACACTGTCATTTCATTATAAAGATGTAATTTTTTATTTGAGTCTTTAAAATCTCCAAAAAATCGTCATCGCACAAATTTATTTGAATCTTAACCAAGACTAAAAGCTTTCAAGTCAAATCAAACCAGTGCTTATGATTTAAGAGGGCAAGGAGTGCACATTCCCGCCATACGAAATCTCTTATATACAAAACCACTTATATTAACGGCTCTAAACATCAATCATCCATCAATTCTCCGTCAACTCTTTTTCAATGTTCGGTACCGGCCATATTGATCCTCATACACCTATGCTAACATTATTATTCAGCCAAAAGAGAAAAAACCTGGCTAAATGCAAAATATGCTGCCTATTAGATTAATAAAACATAATTCCCTCGATACAACCGCCCACCCCCACCCACCCCCCGTCTAGAAGCAAACCACCAACCACCGGTATCATTCTCATCGTCATTTATCTAAGAAAACAAGACAATAAACTACAGCCGAGATTTATGCATCTAGAACCCCCAAAAAAGGGGCAGAAAAAGTTCAAAGAAGAGCAGCAGCATCAAATCCTGTTTAGAACCCAAAACTATTGGGCTTTTGGTGAGGGAAAGACATGTGTACAAAAACACCAATTCATCACCAGGTCATAAAAGTTGAGGATTTCTTTTCTATTTCCTTTTCTGTCGCCTTTTCAAATTCCAATGGTCGAGTCTTCAGTATGTAGAGAGAATTTGTGCGAACGGGCTCAACCAGCTAGAGGGGGGAAGTCGCCATCGTCTTTAAGTTGATAGGCTTGGGTGCTCCTGCATGAATAAATCACATATATTTTTCAAAAACGATTAGGTATGTTAGGTATGTGCGTACACGTGCGTACATGCATATAAACCACAAACAAAGGTGGGTGTGGGTGGGGGGGATGGGTGGTTGCAAGTGTGTAACAATAACAGTACATTTATCACCATCATCATCATCTCCGAGCAAAACAGGGTCAGCTATGAAAAAAAATTATAATGCTAATGTGAATGCTTCATCTAGATTCATCCTATGTCGTATAAAATAAATGGAAAGAACCCTAAGAGAGTATAAATGATTATATGCTTAAACTGCACAACCAAAAAGCGTAGTTCTGCTTAAATGGTGCAACTATAAATTCGGGAGGGTTAGTACACTTTCGTTTGTACTTCAATTCGAGTTTGTGCTCCATTGATGACGATAGTGAAGATAGCTAGCGCAAACATTAGCAGGAAAGAACGCAAACAGGGAAACTCATGCAAACATTTAGAAAAGATACTCAAACCTGAGATTTCCTCAACTAAAACCACGTATAGTTTGAGACCTTCACAATCACCTCATAAACAATGCTTTCAATTCCGTTGTCATGTTGAATTGATATCTAATACGTTTTTTTCCAGTCTAGGATGATGATTTGGAGGATGTCCACTAGTCACAAATGATTATCGCAAGCCCCTCCCGTCTTATATCATTCTCTGGCTGAAATTTGGCACTTATTATAAGAGCATAGGCATCATGCAAACTCTTTAATAAAGCCTAAATGGCCCCGTTTCAGTGGAAATAGGCTTGGATGACGATGTTATTGATGACATTGTTGGATATAAGTGCTCTCAAGTCAATTATCAATTATTGTAATTGTAGGAGAACAATCTTACTCGAGATGATAGTATAGTATCTAGTTTGTTTTTATCATTCATGTGTATACGTTTTACTCATTATCACGTATCGCTAATACATAATGATAAAACTCATAGGATCTTTGCTTGACTGCCACGATTATGATAGGGATCATAATAGTGGAGCCTGGGTAGTCCATAAGCGCATCCTTAAATGTCCCTAGTCGTGAGAGTGTCGAGACTGGACATCGATATTCCAAAGTAGACTAGTGTATACGTTTCTTGAACCCTACAAGACGATAGTTGATCCCATAGTCATTGGTGTTTGACATTAAAGATTGTATACATGTGCTCATTGGAAAATGAGTTTCACTAGACGGACTCACCAGAGAACTCCTAAATAGGATTATACCTATCGTCAGATAGCAGTTCTCTCGTGACATGAGTACATGGTAGTCTATAGACCTAAGCTTGTCATAGTGTCTTGTGTGTTCCCACTGTATTTAGATTACTGTCCTACCACGGCTTTAAAGAGTCGTGCAAACAGATTTTAGTTGGGTACAGTCTCGAAGCACATGAAGGCATTGAGTCATCGAAGGGATTTCGTCTCTCTCGGTATATGGAGTCGAGGTTGTGCTGTGCCAGATCGACTATAACCATAAGTTCTTGGCCAAGGCAAATGAGATTTACTGATAAGTGGTATCAATAGTTTCTCGGGTGGTTATGAGTTCATGATCGGCACGACTTGTCGGGTTTTTAGGAGTCTGACGGTATCCACCTTCCAAACTCGGTATGTGACTCTCAGACGAAAAGACTGGATTATACGGTGACTTTCACTGATAGGGCTCTGTAGGATTTCGGATGAACTTGCTTTTTTATCCTCCTTTCGATCAATACCTGGGTAGCCGTTACGTGCAGCTAGTACCGCTGACATGCTTGTGAGTTAACCCATGAGAGGGTTGATCTGAAAGTGCTTCAAATCAATTGGATGTGATCCTAACCTACTGCCAACGTATTGTCGAGTCTTTAGAGTCTCACACAGAGATTTTCCAGATCAAGTGAAACGATGTAGAGTGCGTATGGGGATACATGCAAAAGTTCGATTAAGCACGTGTATTTGATACACGCATTTTAATCGGGTGTTTTATGATATTAGCCGGTGTATATATTGATATAACCGGATTATTAAATCAAGTGTTAATTTAATAATTATATATATATATATATATATATATATATATATATATATATTAACTAATATCATGCTTACTTTATATTTTCTTCTCTTTATAATTATTTGTATATGATACAAATAATTTTCATGTATGTTGATACATGAAACATGTGTGCATGAGACACATGGAAAGTGAGATGAGAACAAAATTATTCTCTTTATTTTTTTAAAGAAAAGAATAAGTCATTTTAAAGAGAAAAGTATAGAATTATTCAGATAATTCTTTGGCTTTTCTTTGGATAATAATGGTTAGTTCATTTTATTCTCATTCACTCTCATCTCCTCATTCTCTCACTTGAGTTTTGAAAAAGTGAGAAAAGAAAAGGAGAAGAAAACCAGCAAGCAAACAATTATACATCTTTCATCACTAGTTTAGCAAATTAGTGTTAGTTTCTTCACATACACCTAGTTTGTGAAGTTGGAGCTTGTGTTGGATAAACCTCAAGGTGGATCATCTTTGACAAGAAAGTCTACATTCAAGCTCTATCCCGGAATCTAGGAGTATAGCCGGAGTCTAAAAAGAGGTGGCCAACGCGCTACAAAGGTTGTAGTTTGCAAACTTATAGATATTGCATTCATTTGTTATGTCAAGTTGTAGTCATTGGTCTTGTTTTTTTGTGTGCTTGCTATAGCTCTCTTGAAATTTAAAATTATTGCTTCCGCTACGTTTTAAACCGCCTAGTAGAGAGTATAGCAAACCTACAGTGGTATCAAAACCGGTCAAACGACTACAACTTGTTTTGGTGATATTGGAATTCTTGAAACCCATATTTTTCAAAACTAGTTTTAAAAATTTAAATGAAAAGCTCTCATCTTTGCTTGTGCCGGAGCCACTGGATACTTGGTTCGGACCAAGAGTTTAGAGTAGACTCAAGATAACCCAAACTCATCCAATTTGTGCTCGGTTCACCCCTGATTTGAGGGCTGAATTAGCCACTTGATCGGCCCCGATGCGGGGCCGATCCCGCTCCTGATTCGGGGCCTTTTCGAGACCGAATCAAGGCTCATATAGTGTGGGGTTTATTGAGTTATCGGGGTTCGATTTCGTGTAAAAATGAGGGAATTTTCGTTGCCGGGATGAACTTGAAATTCAATTTTAGGAATTTCAAGTTTGCGATCTTGCAGTTTATGAATTATAATATGATGGTTCGAATCGAATAAATCAAAGTGTTTGATTTAGTCGGCCCGAACACAGATACAATAAGAATATGCGTTGGTAAACGCCGCCTAATTGTTATATGATCAATTATACGAGATTGCACATTTGTTATTATGATTGTTGTTGATGTTGCGATGGATTAAACGGATCATCGTGATTGAATAGCCTCTCGTGTAAGATGCTTGTACTTTTGATGTCATATGTATTTCATTTATTCGGGACGAGTGGTCGACATGTGGCCGTCGTTGCCGTCGTTTGTATATTATTTTATTGGGGCACTTCCGGGTTGAGCTTGATATCGCCACTTAATGTATCTATATTTCGATTAATGTACCAGGATACTCCGCGGTGACGTGCTCGAGTCATCGAATTCTAGGATACAGCGGGTGACCATCTCAAGAAGTTGAGATCCAGGTCATCTTATTCTAGGATTGACGGTGATTCGCCGCGCTTGTAGGGGGTTAGGTATGACCCACGAAGGAGTGCCTAAGTTACCGGGTTCTAAATAGTGTTGGGTGGCACACTAATGATATTGAGTGCGGGCTGTGTCACTACTAGGATTGGCGGGTAGCTTGCCGCACTCGTAGGGGCCTTGGATCGATCTTATACGGGCCATTCACACGACCGTGGAATTTCGTGTTTCATGATCGGCTCAATCGAAACGCGTTATTCCTAGAATATCCGCTTTTCCATATTCCGTGATGTTCATTGTATACCTGTAATGTGATTACCTGCCTGTGATGATATTTATCGTTTACCTGTAATTTTGATTATCTGTCTGCGATGATATAAACGTTGATATATATGATATATAAATAAATGCTGATATATGTTTTGCATCCGCGCTAATCCTGCCTCCGCACAGCCGTAAGTTAAGTAATATTACGGTGGAGATCCGAGACCCCGTGGCAAATGATGATGGCATATATAGCATTTTATTTTTCTTTTCATATCATGCTTTTTCTATAATGGTGTGAGAAGATGCTAGATAATATGTGATTATCTAAATGATGGGATTATATTAATTCGGATTAGTGCAAAGAAATCAAAACCTAAAATACGTTGATGGAATCAATTTTTTACAAAAGAAATTATAGACATGCTCTTTTGGTTTGCATAGCGATATTCCGTAAAGAATATCGTGCATCTCATTCGATGAGGAAAGAGCCTTGGACTCTTCATCGGGAGTTCACTCTTAAGCAAAAGTTTATGTTACTATAAATTTACAAAACCATTCGGTTCCTTCGACGATATCAAGTTCATTACGGTAAGAGTTTTCTTCAAAACCAGTCGTCGCCCTCTTATCATTTCAGGAATTAGAGTACTTAGTATT
Source organism: Agapanthus africanus (assembly GCA_030015575.1). Taxonomy (NCBI): domain Eukaryota; kingdom Viridiplantae; phylum Streptophyta; class Magnoliopsida; order Asparagales; family Amaryllidaceae; genus Agapanthus; species Agapanthus africanus. Next base: position 213,052,586 of record JASDDO010000022.1, read on the forward strand.
CGTGTTGCGTTTGTTGATCATTCGTCAAAACGTAGTGTACGGTAGCTAAGTGATATCTTCCTGTTTGCATGTGATGCGATTGGCTAGGACGGTCGTATGACTTTGTTGATCAATCGTCAAGGGCCTATACGGTTGGATCTAGACTAATCAAGAAATGTCGGGTTGAACTTTACTTGGACTCTTTGATTTGTTGATTATTCGTCAAGGTCCTAGGAGTAAAAACTAATATCGAGAGTTTCAAGTGTTGAAACTTGCAATGTGATTGCATACCTCTTATGGAGTACAGTAATTTGTTGATCATTCGTCAAAATTACCACGCCATGATAGTTAGGGTCCCGATTCCCACTGTAAGTAATAGTTACTCTCGGGAGATTTTTTATGAATAATCCCGTTCGGTTCTCCTTTTAGGGTTTGAAGAAGAATTCGACAAAACAAATTGAATAATTTTATTAACCAATCTAATCTAGAATAGAGTACACGCTGAGTGTTTTTTCTCTTTCTGGAAGCTACCTATGACTGGCCTTAAATTAAAACTCGTAAACCAAGTTAACCGAATCTTTTTTACAATTTTCAGCTTTGGAATGTCACGACAAAGTCGCATATGTCCTTCATGTTCCTACTTCCACTTAGTAATTTCAGAACCCTCTGTATTCGGTACGGAAATTCATATTGCTTGGAAGGCCATCATATGGTTAGATACGAACTCGAAAATATTGTTTCAGTTTGAGAATGGCCACTGGTTATGAAAAAAGTGAATTGTTCACTTGTTTCTCCCCTCCACCTTATCTCAAGTTTGAGAGTTGCTTAAATAAAAATATATATACCGGTTACGTTTATTGGATATTCTTCTAATCTCGATGCTGGAGCTGAAAAAAAGAATAAGAAGAAAACCAACTAGTATAAATTCGGTATACAAAAGGTAAGATGGAAAGACATTAAAATACAACATTTTGATAGTGAAAGAGGCATTACTAGAAATACGCGGTCACCCCTCGAAACATTTTGATGTTTCTATGTGTGATTGTAATTAAAACATGTTCTCTATTAACTCTAACTCCTGGATATAAAGATACCGGATTAATATCCCACATATGTAAGATATTACAGATGTTGAGAAAGAGTAGAGTATTGGAAAAGGTGATTTGATCCTCAATATCGAAAATCGGAGCAATTGTTGCTATTAGGAAAATCACGTATGGCTTTGCCAATCGGCAAACTTTTAGTTTTGGATAACTGTTATTATGCACCAATTTTTTAAACGGATATATCCGCCTCTTTATTTAGATAAAGTGGGATATAAATTTTGAAAAACATGTTCTAAACATTTATCTAAATCAATTTGTCGATTGGGTAAGGTGCATAGAGATAACGGTGTAAGCATTCTTAACCAAAATACAGTTTTCAAATTGCAACACAGAATATGAGTTGATGAACTCAAAAAACTTATACATATTGATGTATGTTGTCCGAAGTTCATTCAGACTAGGGGTTGGTACTCACATTTATTCCGTTTTCGTATGAATTCTCTGGTTTTGGACACATTCTTGTTGAAATGCAAAGTCCAAAGATTTTGAAAAGTTCGTACAATATAAAAATAAAGTAGAAAACCAAACGTTAGAAGTATTAAAATTCTTTGAAGTGTTCAAGGATATGAATACTTATACTAGGTATTCCTTAATTGAGAAATTGATTTCGCTCCTTGATAAATAATGCTGAGTGGCCTTTTTCATTTAAGGAAATCCACTGGAAACAGTTGCATACCAATTGAATATGGTTCCATCTAAATTTATGCATGTGATTCTATATGTGATATAGAATGAGAACATATCTTAAGCTTGGAGTTATCCTATTTATGCTTAAACACGCAATCCGGACAAACTCAAGGCACGTTTCGGTAATAGGCAGTTTGTGGGCTATCCCAAACTTTTATAAGTGTTTAACTTCTACCATTTTCGGGATCAAAAGTTGTTTTGTTCTCGACACACCGCCTTTTTAGAAAAGGAATTTCTTGCAAAAGAAATTAGTGGGAGTATGGTAAATTGGAAGTGATTCCAAAATCACAAACGGTTACTGAAGATTTAATTGACCCTGACAAACCTTAGTCATTCCGCAGATTTAGTAGGTAATCTCAGCCACCTAAGAGATACTTCGTTTTCCTCATAGACGGTGACAAGGAGAATTGCATCATTTGATGATGACCCTACTAGTCATCAGCAAGGCATAGGAAATGACTTCCGAATGGCTGGATGCCAAGTTATCCAAATTGGACTCCATGCACTGCAACAAAATATGGACTTTGTTGTGTGCTTCTAAAAAGGATAAAACCCATAAGGAGCAATTAGATCTTTCAAGATCAATGCAAATGGAAAGGTTTTCATCCGAATGTGGATTGTGATGAAACTTTTACTTCATGGTCTATGTTGAAGTCCATACGGATATAACTTGTCACTGCTATTCTTCATGACTATGATATCTAGCAGATGGATGAATATAACGTCTTTCTAAATAGAGATTTAAAAGTGTACGTGTATATGACTCTGCAAGAGAGTTATCGTAATCAGTGGGAGCAACGAAAGGAGCAAGTAGCTTACGTCTATTTATAGACTAAAACAGACATAGCGAAAATGAATCTGTTAGTTATATGTATGCCCTAGAGGCCATTACTGTACATAGGATGTATATTGTAGTGGATGCTGGGACATATATAGGGAGGACTTTCTTGCTCGACATGATAGTATGCTATCTGGTTACTCTTTACCTTAACGTGTACTCAGATTGTCTCTCTATTGCATGTTGGTAAAGCCCTTAGGATGTGTACTTGACTACCTGGACTATGATGCGGATCATACTAGTGGGGACATGGTAGTCCATAAGTACATCCTTCAAAGTCCCTAGTCGTGGGTATATCGAGACGGGGCATCGATATACCAGAGTAGACTAGCATGTACCTTCTCGACCCATACAGATGGGCGATGGATGATCCCATATCCATCGGTGTTTGACATCAGAGATGATATACGGGTGCTCAGTAGAGACTGGGTACACTGGACGGACTCGCCGAGAACTCCCAGATGGTATTATACCTTACGTCAGATGGCAGTTCTCTGGTGACACTGGTACAGAGTAATCTGTTGACCCGAGATCGTCATAGAGTCTTGTGTGGTTCCCACTGTGCTTTGATTTCCATCTTACCACGTCCAAGAGGGCGTGCAAAACGGTGGTTTTTGGGTACAGTCCCGAGTCACATAGAGGCAATGAGCGATAGGAGGGGATTCGTCTCTCCCGGTATAGGGAGTTGATGTTGCGCTGTGTTCGATTGGCTATAACAGGAAATCCCTGGCCAGGGTTGCTGAGATATACTGGTAAGTGTTACCAGTAGTTTCTTGAATTGTTATAGACCTCATATCGACACGACTTATCGAGCTATTGGGGTCTGACGTTTACCACCCCTAGGCAAGATATGCGACATATCAGACGACGAGACCGGACTGTACGGTAGTGTTACTGGTTGGATTCACTGGAGTGTGAGCGGGCTTGCTCGTCGATCTTCTGATCGCTCAATACCCGGGTGGCCGTTATGTTTAGCAGACCGCTTGCGGCTTGTGGGTGTTTGATATGATCATCATCTGCTGCCGGCGTATTGACGAGTCTTTAGAGTCCTACACAAAGGTTTCCTAGCTCAAGCGAAACGAAATAGGAGCGCATATGAGATATGTGCGGGACCGAGAATAATGCGTGTATGTGATACCGTATTCCATTCTCGCGATGAATGTATCGATTGGTTGTATGCGATATAACCTAGTTATCGATTCAAGCGTTGATTCGATAAGACGATACATAAGATACTAGTCGGTTATATGCGATATGACCGGATCGTTAAATCAAGTGTTGATTTAATGATTTAATGTATAATTATATATTTGATATATTACTTTGTATTAACTAGTATTGGTTCACTTTAAATGGATTTTCTCACTTGATTTGTGCACATTGTATATGTGATATACTTTTGTACACAAGATTGTATCTTGTTTGATGATGCATGCTAACTTGGGTTTGTGTAAAGACTAAACCATGGTTATTTGAATGGTTAGGGTTTTGTTTTCTTTTTGATTTATCTTATTTAGATATTCATATTGAAAATGATAAGCATAAAAGGAAAATGGTGGCTTTGTTTGTTTTCTAGTTGAAGCTTCTTGAACATTTGACCAAAGTGACCATTTTGTCTCATGCTTAACCCTAACCACTCCATTTAACCCTAGTCTATTCTCTACACCTAACCAAGGTTAGGATATGATAAGTATTCATATTATTATTCATTTTAGATAATACTTATGATATTCTTTCTTCTTCTTCTTCATCTTCTTCAATGAAGAAAGCTTCACTTCATCAATGGTGATTGATGAAAATGAGTGAGAAATCCAATTCTAAAGTCTACCCACTTCCTATTTCTTCATCCTCTACCTCTTGCCAAGTAGTAGAGTGTTTTCTTCACAAGTTTCTTGACTTGGTGAAGTTGGAGCTTGATCTAGTGATGCCTCGACGTAGATCATCTTCGGCACGTCGTCGATGACCTAGCCCGTCCATTCTCCGATGAAGCCGACGCTAGAGCCCGGGGTTCGACTTGGACAGCGAGGAGACATCATTGCGGAGCTATGGAGGTGGAGGACCGGATCTACAAAGGTTGTATTTCCGTATTCTAGTAGTTAAGTGTTAACTAGTTTGCTTTGTCGCCTAAACATCTAGCCAACGATCTAGTCTAGGCTTTCTCGGCACCGTATTTTTAGAAATTGGCATGGTTGATGCCTTGTGAGACCTCTTGAGAGTGCCTAGGAACCCTACATTGGTATCAGAGCCTAGCTAGAGCCTTAGGCGAAGTCTAGACGACGTTTGAAATCCGAACGAACATCGAAACCCATTCCCAAAATGCTCTCTGGAAATTTTCTAAAATTTTGGATTTTTGTCAATTAAAAATATGCAGAAAAATAAGCAGGGTGTTATTTGAATTACTGTGAAATACGAGGGCCTAAATCGACTTTTCCACCGCGGAACCGCGGCACGTGCTATGCATGGTGCGGCGGTTCCGCGGCCGTACTGTTCCCTTGTATGATGATTTCTGCACAGTAACTCATATAATTTAATGCTATATTTTCTGGGGTATTTTTATTGTGACTCTACAGAAGAGTATTCTGGGGTTGTATTGGGAATCAAACATTCGATCGGATTATCAAATTTTGTCAGTGTGGCTTTCCGAATAAATTTTAGAATATGTTAAAAAGTTCGACCGGATATAAATACCCAATTTTTCCCCTGTCGGGAAATTTCCAAGTGTTGGATTTTTCCGTAGTTTAACGACGTTCTAAGTAGTGCAAGTAACGCGATGGACCCTCTAGAAGACAACAAACCTTAACTCGATTATGTGACCGTCTTGAACTGCCCTTTGAACCTTCGGGTTTGGGGCAGTACGGCGTGCCACATGTGAGGCGTTGGCTTAACCCTTCTACGGCTGGACCGTTGGTACTGAGGCACGAACTGAATGTTGTTAGACTTATTTCATGTGTTGAGCTGTATCGGGAAAACTTGGGTGTTCGATTGTTCGATCGGAATGTTTGACATATTCTATTTATCCGGAATGGGATACAATAATTGGAATTCACATATAGTTATGAGATAACTGAATGAATGTTATAAACATAGCACTTTAGTCTCACTTGATCGGTTGCCACGGAATTTTGATGTGATCAAAAGTCCGTAGCAATCACGTAGCGTACGCGGATACTCGCCGGATAAACTTAATAGATAGCCTCACCCCATAGCCCCGACCAAGTGACTGTAGGAGAACCCCGTCGCCGAAAGCATCCGTTCGGGTGCTCGCGGTAGCGGTGTTCCGCCTTGGTGCACTTCGTCGTCGGTATCGGGGGTGCGACCGTCTACTAAAGTTTGCGACGAGCATTCGATCAAAATGTCGGGAATCTTGTTGAATTGCCCGACTTGATATTGAAAAGTGTTTTCGATTTTGAGACTAAAATGCGGGGTTTATAATTGTTAGGCATGTGATGTCTAAGTAATTCATTTGGTCAGGCATGCGATGTCTGAGGTGGTTGCGGATTCCAACTGTTGTAGTTTTACACTTTCTTTTCTGTAACCGTAAGTGTAATATGTGAGATCGCCGGTTTCGTTGCTATATGTCAACGACAATTGGGATGCACATGTTTACTTACGTTGATGACATGTGATGTTATGTGTTGCTGGATATGTTATATTGGATCGTCGTGTTTGAATGGCCGGGGGGTTTTATGTGAGATGAGTGTTTTTTCATTTTCATTCATGTAAAAACTTGTATGTAATATTCTTTTATTTGGGGCACTTCCAGGTTGCGGAAGATGTCACCGTTTGTATATTATTTACTTTTCCGCACTAGGATAGACCCAAGGAGGAGGGCACAAGTAACCGGGTTCTGGAGTCCAGTGGGAGACCAACTCGAGGAGTCGAGTCCGGGTCTCCTAACTCTAGAATTGGTAGGGTTGCTTGCCGCTCTCGTAGGGGTCTAGGGGTGTGGGTTTAGCTATTCATCACGACCGTGGAATCCGTGTTTTATACTGGCTCGTATTGAAAACACGGACGTCCTAGTATATCCAATATTTCATATGATTCTTCTGCTGCGATATCTGTGATGTGATCATGTGATGTTCTGTGATAGATACAGTATATAGTATATATGATATATTATATAGGCGTTACTTATGTTTTACACCCGCGCTAGCCCTGCCCCGCTCTGCCGTTAGTTACCTAACCTAACGGTGCACGAGGGGACATCGAGGCGAATGCGGATGGCATAAGTGTACGTCGTATTTATCTGTGATGTTTAGGTACTTAAATGATGGGACTTCATTAATGTGATTAATGAAATAAAAGAAACCTAAGATGTTGTAGAATCGAATTTCAAAATAAAACAGGTAGCTACAGTTCTTGCTTTGCACAGCGGTATATGTGATATATCCTGCACCTTATTCGATAAGGAAAGGACCGAGATCCCTTCACCGGGAGTGACTCCTTTAGCAATAACTGGCAGATGCTACACACTCGGTTTGTCTTTTGATCGCTTTTAAGAGTTCTGCTTTGCACAGCGATATATATGATATATCCCGCACCTCATTTGACGAGGAAAGGACCGACGATCCCTTCACCGGGAGTGACTCCTTTAGCAAAACTAGAAAAGCCTCAAAAACACTCCATTTCAAAATTCATTCGATCCTACAACGATATCAAGTTCATTACGCAATAGGTTTTCAGAAAAACCTGTCGTAGCCCTCCGTCATTTCAGATAAGTCCTGTTTAGTATTCGTGCTGCGTTTGTTGACCTTGTCAAGGCGCAGTGTGCGGTAGCTAACCAGTATTTATCTGCTTATGCATATGATGCAGATTGGGTTAGGGTAGTCGTGCGGCCTTGTTGACCTTGTCAAGGGTCGTGCGGGTGGGTTTGATTCAATCAAGAAATGACGGGTTGAACTTGACTTGCGGTCTATGGTTTGTTGACCTTGTCAAGGTCATAGATCGTTCGGGGCAAAATATTATCGGGAATTTCAAGTGTTGAAATTTGCAATGAGATTGCATACCTTCTATGAGATAGTTGGATCCCGATACCCGCTGCGAGTAATTGTTACTCCTGGGAGAGTTTTATACATTACAATTAGCCGATCAAGTAGGTGTCTAGAAAGGTGTCAACGGGGTTACGCCTCTGGGAAAACGAGGTTTACATTAATTAGGTTCGTGCGAAAGCACGGGGGACCTCCCTCAAAGTACCCACACTGGCCTGGCTGAAAGATTGGCGAACTTGTAGTGTGTAATTAATCCCGGCTAGTCTTTCCTTTTAGGGTTTGAAGGAAGATTTGATAATAAGCAGTGGGAGCCATCCTGATTAGATAAAATAATAACCAATCTATTCTTGCTAGAGCGCACGCTGAGTGTTTTCTTCTCTCTCTTCTGGTAGCGACCATGTCACGCCTTAATCAAGATAATAATACGGATTATTGACCGAACCCGCTTGTTATACTGAGCTGGGGAACGTTGGTCCCGCTCCAACTTATAATTGTTATAAGACAGAGAAGGAAATTGGGGAATACCAGATTTCCCGTGCCGCCCAAACGAAGAGAGTGCATGTTGATGCATCATTTTCGGGTGTGTTCATTATAAAGAACTGTTTCTCAGTATCCTAAGTATCCTGGGTATATGATACCGGATCAGGATCCCAGATATGTAATCTGTTACATAGGGCTACAAAAGGGTAGAAAAACTGAGATCGGGTGATAAGTTTCATGAGGCAGAAAACGGGACAAGTGTTGCAGCCAAGTCTGTTGGTCACTGTCACCCTGTATTGTAATACATTGGTTCTGAACGAATGTTATTAGATACCGAACCTGATATACAAAATCATATCAGTCTCTTTATCAGTAAAGAAGTGATAAAATTTTTTATTGTTGGATAATGTTTTGAACATTTCCTATATCAAAAGTTGATCAATTCAGGCACGTTATCTAAAAGCATTGATGTTCTAAATCAAACTACAGTTCTTAGTATATAGAACACACACAAGAGGGAGAGTTCAGAAATGAACGAATTCTTCTTGAGGTATTGTAGACTAGGTCAGATCAATGTGGCCCGACTAGCTAGAGTTACATATAGATGCATATTTAAATCAGTTTGAATTTACATCTTGTGAAACTCGCCAGTCATGTCACAAAGATAAGATGACCATAGCTCTGTTTATTGGAAACAGAGAAAGAGTTAATGAACTCTTGGGACTGATACATGATGATGTATGCAAGGTCTCCTGTCTACACATGCCAGGACTGGTTCTTTATACTTCATTACATTCTCTGATGATCTTTCGAGATTCAGACCTATGTTCCTGTTGAAACACAAGTCCGAATCTTTTGAGATATTCACAGAATATAAGTTAGAAGTAGAGAACCAAAATACGGGTATAAGTATTATGTCCTATGATGAGATCAGGGAGGAGAATACTTGTGCATGGAATTCCTGGACTATTCTAAAGGAGAATGAGATTCTCTCTCAGCTTTACTCCTCCGTATACACCATAGCACGATGGTATATCGGGGCGGAGCAATCACACCCTATATGATAAGGTGTGCTCTATGATGAGTACTACTGAGTTACCTATTTCCTTTTGGGGTTATGCACTTATGAAGCTGCGTACCTATTGAATAGGGTTCAAATCAAATCAGTTGCCTACCACTTCATATATGATATGGAAAGGGAAGAGCCCATATCTTAAGTTAGTTAAGATTTGGGGTTGTCCGGCCTATGTTTGAAAGCAAAATCCGGACAAGCTCGAGGCAAGGTAAGTTATGTACAACTGGAAAGGTTCCAGCTATACAAGCTACAGCAGATGATTTGGTAGAACCGAAGGATTCAGTAGATGCCAACGAACCTCAGCCTCTCCGCCGATCTAGTAGGGTTTCTCACCCACCTGAGAGATACTTCGGTTTCTCTATGACAGTGGGAGCGAGGATTGCATCATGAGATGATGACCCAACTAGTTTCGAGCTGGCCACCAGGAGTAAGACTCTGTAAGAATGGCTGGATGCTTAGTGATCTGAGATGGAATCCATGTACACCAACAAAGTATGGACTTTGGTTGCTATATCTGAAGGGTTAAATCCCCATCAGGAGCAAGTATATCTTGAGAAGATTACTTGGTGTAGATGGAAAAGTTGAGACTTTCAAAGCTAGACTTGTTAAAGGTTTTCATCATCGACCAGGCTTGGATAGTGATGAAACCTTTTTCAAGTAGCTATGCTTAAGTCCATCCAGATCCTACTTGTCACGGCTACATACCATGACTACGATATCTGGTGGTTGGGTGTCATGACTGCTTTTCTAGATGGTGTTTTAGAAGAGTGCGTCTGTAAGTACACAGCCAGAGGGCTTCGTAGACAGTGGGAGCAGCGGAAACGTGTGCAAGATGTTTTATGTGATAAAACAGGCATCGCGGAGTTGGAACGTCTGTTTTGATGTAGTAGCCAAAGAGTTTGACATCATCAAAATGGTAGATGAACTTTGTATAAACAAAAAGGTAGTAGGGAGTATGGTGGTGATCCTCGTAGAGTACGTGGATGACATACTCTTGATAGGGAAGGAGATTCCTATGCTACGCTCGATCAATCTCCGCTTATCACAAGGATTCTCCATATAGGATCAAAATGATACCTCCTAAATCCTGAGTTTTGGATCTATGAGATAGATTTAATTGGATGTTGGATTCTCACTAGTTGTAGTGAGATGGTATCAATCGATCCTGGGAAGAATCACTGGAAGTGTTCCAGGGTGATAAAGACGACTGAATGTCAGTCGCAGGCATTGTCTTTACCCTCAGTAAAGGGACGGTATGTTGGAAGAGTTCCAAGCTAGATACCGTGACATACTAGACGATAAAGGCAGGATACATCGCTACTAAAGATGCTACCAAAGAAGCTGTTTGGGTGTATATTGGTTCATGAGATGAACTATGTTCCTCCCATTGTGTGACAATGGAGTTGTGGCTTATGCCAAGGAACGCAGGTCCCATCAGTGATCCAGACATATTCTAAGGCAGTATCACCTGATCATGGAGATGGTTGTTCTCTAAAGGATCGAGGTTAGGAGAGTAGACTCAGAGGACAACACGGCGGATCCACTCACGAAGGCCTATTCTCAGAGAGAGACTTTTATAGGATGGTTGAGTATGAGATACTACAACCACTGCTACAGATGGCCCTAGTGCAAGTGGGAGATTGTTAGTTATATGTATGCCCTAGAGGCCATTACTGTACATAGGATGTATATTGTAGTGGATGCTGAGACATATATAGGGAGGACTTTCTTGCTCGACATGATAGTATGCTATCTGGTTACTCTTTACCTTAACGTGTACTCAGATTGTCTCTCTATTGCATGTTGGTAAAGCCCTTAGGATGTGTACTTGACTACCTGGACTATGATGCGGATCATACTAGTGGGGACATGGTAGTCCATAAGTACATCCTTCAAAGTCCCTAGTCGTGGGTATATCGAGACGGGGCATCGATATACCAGAGTAGACTAGCATGTACCTTCTCGACCCATACAGATAGGCGATGGATGATCCCATATCCATCGGTGTTTGACATCAGAGATGATATACGGGTGATCAGTAGAGACTGGGTACACTGGACGGACTCGCCGAGAACTCCCAGATGGTATTATACTTTACGTCAGATGGCAGTTCTCTGGTGACACTGGTACAGAGTAGTCTGTTGACCCGAGATCGTCATAGAGTCTTGTGTGGTTCCCACTGTGCTTTGATTTCCATCTTACCACATCCAAAAGGGCGTGCAAAACGGTGGTTTTTGGGTACAGTCCCGAGTCACATAGAGGCAATGAGCGATAGGAGGGGATTCGTCTCTCCCGGTATAAGGAGTTGATGTTGCACTGTGTTCGATTGGCTATAACAGGAAATCCCTGGCCAGGGTTGCTGAGATATACTGGTAAGTGTTACCAGTAGTTTCTCGAATTGTTATAGACCTCATATCGACACGACTTATCGAGCTATTGGGGTCTGACGTTTACCACCCCTAGGCAAGATATGCGACATATCAGACGACAAGACCGGACTGTACGGTAGTGTTACTGGTTGGATTCACTGGAGTGTGAGCGGGCTTGCTCGTCGATCTTCTGATCGCTCAATACCCGGGTGGCCGTTACGTTTAGCAGACCGCTTGCGGCTTGTGGGTGTTTGATATGATCATCATCTGCTGCAGGCGTATTGACGAGTCTTTAAAGTCCTACACAGAGGTTTCCTGGCTCAAGCGAAACGAAATAGGAGCGCATATGAGATATGTGCGGGACCGAGAATAATGCGTGTATGTGATACCGTATTCCATTCTCGCGATGAATGTATCGATTGGTTGTATGCGATATAACCTAGTTATCGATTCAAGCGTTGATTCGATAAGACGATACATAAGATACTAGTCGGTTATATGCGATATGACCGGATCGTTAAATCAAGTGTTGATTTAATGATTTAATGTATAATTATATATTTGATATATTACTTTGCATTAACTAGTATTGGTTCACTTTAAATGGATTTTCTCACTTGATTTGTGCACATTGTATATGTGATATACTTTTGTACACAAGATTGTATCTTGTTTGATGATGCATGCTAACTTGGGTTTGTGTAAAGACTAAACCATGGTTATTTGAATGGTTAGGGTTTTGTTTTCTTTTTGATTTATCTTATTTAGATATTCATATTGAAAATGATAAGCATAAAAGGAAAATGGTGGCTTTGTTTGTTTTCTAGTTGAAGCTTCTTGAACATTTGACCAAAGTGACCATTTTGTCTCATGCTTAACCCTAACCACTCCATTTAACCCTAGTCTATTCTCTACACCTAACCAAGGTTAGGATATGATAAGTATTCATATTATTATTCATTTTAGATAATACTTCATCTTCTTCAATGAAGAAAGCTTCACTTCATCAATGGTGATTGATGAAAATGAGTGAGAAATCCAATTCTAAAGTCTACCCACTTCCTATTTCTTCATCCTCTACCTCTTTCCAAGTAATAGAGTGTGTTTTCTTCACAAGTTTCTTGACTTGGTGAAGTTGGAGCTTGATCTAGTGATGCCTCGACGTAGATCATCTTCGGCACGTCGTCGATGATCTAGCCCGTCCATTCTCCGATGAAGCCGACGCTAGAGCCCGGGGTTCGACTTGGACAGCGAGGAGACATCATTGCGGAGCTATGGAGGTGGAGGACCGGATCTACAAAGGTTGTATTTCCGTATTCTAGTAGTTAAGTGTTAACTAGTTTGCTTTGTCGCCTAAACATCTAGCCAACGATCTAGTCTAAGGTTTCTCGGCACCGTATTTTTAGAAATTGGCATGGTTGATGCCTTGTGAGACCTCTTGAGAGTGCCTAGGAACCCTACAGAATCATCCGTTTTGATGTCTCAGCCAAAATGTTTGACTTCATCAAAATGATAGATGAACCTGGTATTTGTAAGAAAGATGTACCGACTGTCATATTACTCATTGTACGTGGATGACAAACTCCTGATAGAAAGTGAAGTTCATATACTACAGTTCGGTCAAACTATGGTTTTCACAAATGTTTCTCCATATAATATTTGGATAATATATCAGCTAATTCTGGTAACTAGGTCTATATAGATAGATCTAGTATGAGTTTTTGTGACTGTTCCAACTCAGGTAAGATAACATCATTCTAAAGCGGTTTTAGAATGTACGGCTCATAGCGTGATAGTGTACCCGCATGTGGAAGTATCACTCTCTAAAGAGATTTCATGTATCAGACCAGATGTTGCTTTCACACTTGATATAGTAAGCAGATATTAGTCCGATCCTAGAGAAACAAAGAGAACCAGTGAAGAACATAATAAGATGTTCTTGGTCAAGAATGCACGGACACAGACACGATATGATGCGCCACAACGATACGGAAAAATCCCAATTTATAGGATACGGGGACACGAATATATATTATATTTTTCTAACATATTTAGCAAAAACCTTATATATTGCATCATAGAAATTATATTTAGCATTAAGATTGAGTAAACCAGCAAGAAAATGTCAACTCAAAAAAATTCCGGTAAGATCATATTCTTTAATTGAAATAGGATCGTCGCTACTACGAGAATCACTTTTTGTGTTCGTGGCTATACTAAAACATGTTTGACACGTGTCCAAATCCAAAACCGCCTTATTTAGAAATGGGACATGAAAATTCTGCGTCGGACACTTGTCGTGCAAGTGTCGGGCATGAATCCATGTCCGACACGGATACGACAACCAAGAAGACGTGTATGTGCAACCTGGTGTATGGTAATAGCAGCCTCCATCATGAGACGGTTACTGATTCCGGCTTCCAATGTGACATGATTAACATAGTGTCTATCACGAGTTATAAGTTTACTCTCTTTAGTGGGAGCAGTATATTAGAAAGAGTTCCAAGCATGATACTTTAGTAGTCATGGCGCTGGGTGCTGAGTATGAATCAGCTGTGGACACCACAGCTGAAGAACTTGATGGATAAAATTATTCATTTATGAATTGTCTCATCGTCTATCCAGGAAAATTCTAAGGCAGGCATCACTCAGTTCGGGATATATTTGATCTCCGCGAAGTTGAGATATAGAGAGATAAAGATAAATTCATTGTAGCGGATCCATTCACTGAGGCTGTTTCTCGAATGCAGTTTGTGAAACTGTTAGTAGAGAAGTTGGGTATGCGATACCACAATAATTGGTCTTAAGTGCAAGTAGGAGATTGTTGGATATATGTGCTCTCAAGTCAATTATTGTAATTGTAGGATCTATACGGAAAGAACAATCTTACTCAAGATAGTATGTTATTTGGTTTTTCTTTATTATTCATGTGTATATGTTTTACACGTTATCACGTATCGCTAATACATAATGATAAAGCACATAGGATCTTTGCTTGACTACCAGGATTATGATAGGGATCATACTAGTGAGACCTGGGTAGTCTATAAGCACATCCTTAAATGTCCCTAATCATAGGAGAATCGAGACTGTGCATCGATATTCCAGAGTAGACTAGTGTATACGTTTCTTGACCCCAACTAGGACGAAAGTTGATCTCATAGCCATTGGTGTTTGACATCAAAGATTGTATACATGTGCTTATTGGAGAATGGGTTTCTCTGGACAGACACACCAAAGAACTCCTAGATGAGATTATATGTATCGTCAGATAGCAGATCTCTAGTGACATGAGTACTGGGTAGTCTGTAGACCTAAAATTGTCAGTGTCTTGTGTGTTCCCATTGTACTTTGATTACTACGATACCACGACTTTAAAGAGTCGTGCAAACATGTTTTAGTGGATACAGTCCCGGAGAACATTGAGGCAAATGAGCGATCGAAAGTATTTCGTCTCTCGGTATAGGGAGTCAAGATCGTGCTGTGCCAGATCGACTATAATTATAAGTTCTTGGCCAAGACAAATTTACTGATAAGTGTTATCAGTAGTTTCTCGAGTGGTTATAAGTTCATGATCGGCACGACTTGTCGGGTTTTTGGGAGTCTGACGGTATCTACCTCTCAGACTCTGTATGCGACACTCTCAGACGAAGAGACTAGACTGTACGGTGACTTTCACTGATATGCTCTGTAGGATTTCGGATAAGCTTGCTTTTCGATCTTCTTTTCGATCAATATCTGGATAGTCGTTACGTGCAGTTAATACCGCTGACTTGCTTATGAGTTAACCCGTGAAGGGATTGATCAGAAAGTGTTTCAGGTCAATTGGATGTGATCCTAACCTAATGTCAGCGTATTGTCGAGTCTTTAGAGTCTCACACGGAGGTTTTCCAGCTCAGGAGAAACGATGTAGAGTGCGTATGGGGATACGTGCAAGAATTCGATTAAGCACGAGTATTTGATACACGTATTTTAATCGGACGTTTTATGATATTAGCCGGTGTATATATTGATATGACCGGATTATTAAATCAAGTGTTGATTTAATAATTAAATACATATATTAATATATTAACCAATATCATACTTACTTTATATTTTCTTCTCTTTATAATATTTATATATGATACAAATAATTTGTCATGTATGTTGATACATGAAACATGTGTGTATGAGACACACATGGAAAGTGACATGAAAACAAAATTATTTTCTTTATTTTTTTAAAAAAAAGGAAAGAGTCATTTTAAAGAGAAGAGTATAGAATTATTTGGATAATTCTGACTTTTCTTTGGAGAAGAATGGCTACTTCATTTTATTCTCATTCACTCTCCTCATTCTCTCTTGGCTTTTGACAAAGTGAGAAGAAAAAGAAAATGAGAAGAAAATTAGTAAGCAAACAATTCCACATCATCTTTCTTCATTAGTTTAGCAAATTAGTGTTAGTTTCTTCACATACACCTATTTTGTAAAGTTGGAGCTTGTGTTGGGTAAACCTCAAGGTGGATCATCTTTCCCGGAGTCTAGGAGTGGAGCTGGAGTCTAAGGAAAGGTGGCCAACGCGTGGCCAACGCGCTACAAAGGTTGTAGTTCGCAAACTTGTAGATATTGCTTTCATTTGTTGTGTCAAGTTGTAGTCATTGGTCTTGATTCTTTGTGTGCTTGCTATAGCTCTCTGGAAATTTAAAATTATTGCTTCCGCTGCGCTTTAAAACGCATTAGAGAGTATAGCAAATCTACATATATTTAGATCTTTATTTTAATGGGCCGCACCGTTATGAAAAGTAACATAATAGTTGTTAAATTGAATTCTAATTGTAAAGTTATATAACAGGATAAATCAATTAGAATCATACCTATAGTAAATTTGAGCAGGGGGAATTTTGTAGCCCAAAACGCAGTGGTGTATAAATAATAACTCTAATTTAAAAGCACTGCATGTAATTGGAGCTAAGAGTATATATGTCTCCTAGATAGTGAAAGAATCGAGGAATTGTGTAATGATATGATAATATATGTACTTGTTTTAGCAACTAATAGTCGGTGGGGGTGAGATGAGTTGAAATGCTTCTTTTCGGTTTATTTAAACAAACTGCAACTTCATTTAAATTCTTATTGATTCTAAAGTAGTTCGAACTCTAATTTTATGTCCCTTGCAGAGATTACAAGCCACATTTATTTCTTTGCTGAGAGTTTTTGAATTATCATTTACAAGTGTAAAAGTCCAACATTTTTTAATGTGGCATCCAGTTAACAGATACAAGCATAAACCAAAATGTTGCTTGTAAAACACTATGACTAAATTATATTATAAGGTAGCTGCGTATTTACTCTGATTTGTCTATAGAAACTTAACTGCTAAATTTCATCAGGATTCCAAATAACATGCACTTAGCATCTAAGTTTAAGCAACATGCACCTAGCCTCCAAGTTTAATACCTCCTGTGACAAAAATAAATGGGTTTCTAGCAAGTTAACCAAAATCAACAAGGCAGGTAATAATAATTAAACCAAAATCTATCAATAAAATTTTCTAAAATATTTAATTGTAGGTTTTTTTCATATAGCCCCCCTAAAACATTGCTATTTTGCAAAACACCCCTTAAAACTTTATATATTTAAATACACACCTTAAAACTCTTAATTAAACTAAACTGGTCCCTATACTTAATTATCATCCATTAGGGAGCTAAAACGACAACATTGTCCCTTCTAATGACTTTATATTTGCATTGAAGAAAGACTGAGAGATTATTAAGTAATATTGTGGAGGATTGTTGGAAAAAATATGGGTTTTGCATTTAAGAATTGAGAAGAAAGTAAAATAGATTATGCGCCGCGGGGAGAGAGAGATCTAACTGATATTGTGAAGGATTAAAGGAGAAAACATGAGTTTTGCATTGAAGAACAGGGAAGAGAGAAACAAGTTTTGTGTGTGTGTGGGTGGTGGGGGAGAGAGGATCTCGAAAATGAGAGTTGGAAAGAGTGAGAATGATGAGTTTTGCATGAAAATGCAAAGAGATTAAGGTTTCATAAAGAATGACAAGGGTATATAAGACTTTTTATCTTATAATTCATCATATCAGTTCTAATCTAATTTTTAATCCTAATTAACACATAAGAAAGTGGGTGTTCTTAGTCAACGGAGGGGTTTTAGAGACGGTATTTAAAAATATGAAGTTTCGGGGGTGTTTTTTAAAATAGCAATGTTTTAGGGGCCTGTATCAAAAAAACCCTAAATTATAATTACCTTTCATGATTTGAACTCGAAGAACTGAGAGTTTGAGAGCTGGGAGAAACTGGAGAGGAGTCTCTCAGTTGAAGAGGACCAAGAGACCCAAACTTGAGTTCTTCAGGTGGAAGAACATGGCCATTTGCAGTGGAAGTCTCTTTAAAAGAAAGGCGTGGTGAGTTGATTGCACGTCCATTTCTGTTAGAAACAGGAAGTTGCAAGTGAGGAAGAGGCTCATGGTTAACACCTTTCTCCTCGAAGTTGGTCTCTTGGGAAGACTCTGTTCGGACATTAAAACTACGGTGTCTTGAAAAATGGTTAGAAGACGCCGCGTTTTTCCCTCTTCCAGGCGAATGCCGCTCTCTGTATGCCTGAAAATTCTAGGAAAACACGAATGAAAAATTGTTTTGAGAATCCTCAAGGATCGAGAATGGTGAGATTGAAAGAAAACCTTATCATAACAAAATAGTACCACAGGTGTAGTTGAATATGCTATACCAGCTACTAAGCAGAACTAGTATGTGACTGCAAAATGAAAATGGAACTGGTGGATTCTTTCACAACGCAGTTAAGAGTTAAGACAGACCCAAATGCATCCATTTGAATTCTAGAAGAGAGTGACGAAGTAAAGTTTTCCCAAATTAAAAGCAGTATGCTAAATTGCAGGAAATCTCTCTCAAGTTCGGCCAAATAGTAATATGCCTTCCTCTCTTTTCCAAAAAGGTGCACTTTGACCCCTATTTTAGCCATCTTTAAAATTTTCTTTTCTGCAACTCTCTACTCTCAAAATTGCTCTCAGTGGTATAAATATGCAATCTTGGTGGGAGAAAATGGTAAAAGTCAGGAACATTTTGAGACGAAGAAAGAAAAATAGGAAGAAAAATGCAGCTTTCAAAAAAGAGGAGGTGATATATCGCTAAAAGGGCAGAAGTATAGGAAATTTCCTACAATTCAGCCAAAATAACAATGACAACCACAACAATAGTTCAATGAAATTTACCGTGTTGGGAAAGTATGTTCCCGTTCCACGTGGTTTCGGTAAATCTTCCACTCCATAAGCACCAGAAGCAAATGGTGTATTTAACGGATAACTCCCTGAGGGCGAAAACTGCGATCCGGGGCCCACTCCATTCATATGACCAAACGAGCCACGCCGCCGAGATGAAGACTCCCAATAGTTCTTGTTACGATATTGGTAAGAAGGCGACTGAGCATAAAAAGGGTATATATTTCCAGATAAATACTCCATGCTCCATTGAATATATAGCAAGTTTCTAAAATGCAAGTCATAATCCCCGCTAAGATCCGCCAATTTCTCCAACTTTGAATTATCAGTGTTCAAACTTGATGCCCTAGACACATTAGTACTCACTGATGACTCGGTCTCGCATGAGCCCGGATGTGAGGAGATAGTAGCTTCCTCATTTTGATGCCCACTTTCAGAATTAAAGAACAAATGTGGAAGGTGACAAGTTTTTCCATTTGCAGAGTTATACCCCTCAATAGTTGAAATCGGGCTTGAGATATTGATGGTATTTAACTCTTCACATAGTTCTCCGATGGCATCAGTGTCTTTTGGTTCTGAAGATGAGGAGGGATTGGTACCATTGGGAAGTAAATTGTGCACATCGGGCCTTTCATCCTCACTTCCATGTCTATCGAGTGTGTTTATGAAGAACACATTGACCTCGGCCATAATATTTTCAGGAAGCTGAAGAAGTAGCCGTCCTAGCTTTCTAGCTCCGTAGGTGAACGCGCTTCGTATCCGGTAGAAGTTACCTACATACATACATTGTGCAAAATATTGATCTTCAGTAAGTATATGTGAGAATTTGAGATAATTTCCTATTGAAAATCTAACATCTTTCCTTGTCTATATTTTCGCGCTTACTCTAGAAGAATTTGGAGGAGACAAACCTCATCATGAAGGATTATGGTCAGTCCTCTAGTATCCATAATTTTCTTGGCCAAAAATTTCATACCACTAAAGATAGATTGATTTTAGGTTGACAGCTGGTCGTATAACTTTGTCAAATCTCTAATGAAGTTGTCCTTCATAGCAGACACCATTATGGGAAAAGGCTTAAATGATGATACAAGTAGAAATGACAAAATTGCTCAACCCTGAATTTGGAACTAAATAATTGAAGGTAGGAGTTAGTCAAAAATCCAACCATTCATAATTTTTTATTTACTTCACAAATATTTAATTGAGGCTTGACCACAGTTGATAGCATTTTGATGGGAAAATTTCTCGGATGATGATAAGTAGAAGTCACAAGATCGCAATTCATTTGTAATGTGGAAAGACAGACCTCTACTAACGCTACGCCCCAAATTATTATTTTCCTTTAATGGATCCACAATGTTTAGATGCTTTTGAGGAAAACTTCTAGGGCTACTCTCGAAGCCCCTTGGAAGAACTGCGAAATTGTCTACACAGTTCTTTAGATACTCCTTTGTGAACAATAATTCAGCCCCATCATTTTCTGGTGCCTCAGCTGGTCAAATGAAAAACTTGTAGGTCAGAAAGATCAACTTGAGCACATAAGGGAAGATCAGCGGATGGTTATTACGATCAATTACCAACAACTTCTGGTAGAGATGATATCGAAACTGGACCATGTAAACTAATACAATAATTTTCCCAATCAAATTTGCTGTAGTAGTCCAAAAACCTGTAGAGAACCTATAAAGAAAAAGTTTTACATTCAAAAGATTTTTAAAAGCTAAAAACAATATGATTAACTTGAAGCGCTCACCGCCAAAGGGCCATCCAAAGATGTATGGAACAGATGAAAGATGTATAACACCAATGTTTCCAATGCATATGTAGAAATCAAACCATGATGAGCACCAAGAATGCGACTCTCGTAATAGCACCATGCTTTGATTAATATAATGCTGTGCTTAAAAAGGTGATCTTTTCCAATGAGACGGTCAACCTGGTTGACAGTGGCGATTGATTAACTGATGATGAAATTTTATGGAACCTGAGGGGGGGATATGAGCAAATTTCACATAGTAGTTAATACCTGTTCTAGAAAACAAAGTGTAGATAGTCCACCACTCTGATTGAAAGAAATATCAACAACAATATTCTGAACAAGGCATTTAACAAGTTTAACCTGGGAATAAAAATGCAATTATTAGATTATAGACAATAATATATCCGTATCAACAATGGGTATAATTATATAATAAGGAATTAAATCATTTGTAGGCCAATTAGAGTGAATCATGAAACAACAATGGGTATAAGATAAATGATACACTATTACAATTTCAATAACAAAGCATGTACATCATTCATTATTTACACATGTGCACGCATGTGTGTAAAAAAGATAATGGAGAACGAAGGCCATGGGAGAGAATCCCTCCTATGGCAGTCAAAAAAGTCAACCATACAGGTTTTTTTGGACAATCGGCAGCATCCACTTTAATCTTCAATGTCTAAAACAAAATGCAACAGAATTTCACATGGCTTTAATATCTTTTACCAAATTTTCTAATGGATGAAAATGTTCAATTATCAAAAAAAAAACATATAAATTTTGCACCCACTAAATCAATAGATAAGAAAACATTAAAATCACATGAAATTTGGAGTATCTATTCCAGACAATGAAAAGTTTGGATCATCAAAAAAATGCTGTAGAGTTGACCTTTTTAACCGCCATAGAAGGGTCTCTCTCTCTCTCTCTCTCTCTCTCTCTCTCTCTCTCTCTCGCGCGCGCGCACGCGCACAAGAATACATACACACATATGTATGTGTGGATAGATACATAAATAAACATGTCTAGTAAACACACACACCGGTGCCCGCGTGCATATACATGTGTGCACACATATGTGTGTGTACGTGTTCCTGTGTACGCGTGCTTCCGAGGATGCATGCGTGTATTCATTCAACGTAAAGACCTTAGTTTTTAATCTTCAAGTTTCAACTCAGGTCTAGGCACTTTTAAGTACTGATAAAGTCCAAATATCATAAGTCGACGGTTCGTATTTGATGTTATTGTTGAGTTAATTGACAAAGAGAAAATATGCGAACTAGAATTTGGACAAGACACACACAGTTGTCAGTATATTACGATATACGATTTATATCCTAAATCCCCCAATAGGATGCAATATGGTAGCTTTTTGATATGAAATATGATATAGAATAGTGCACAATACAAAAATTAGGTTCTAAACTCTAATTCGGTTCCGCTCATATTGGTTAATTATCTTATGAACTAAAATTGTTCATTCGAAATTTCTTTATTCACGTATTTTGAATTTGCATTCGTGTTGTTGCATCACTTACTTGACTGGCACTTTACTAACCATTATATTTTCATGTATATATCGTTTTATATATTACTAATTTGGATATTTATTTTAAAAATATATAACGGGATACTTAATTATATAGCTACTCAAGAGGAAAAAAAATACCTTATGATATGATACAATACGATATGTGATATGATATGAAACAAACGATATGTGATACATACCATGATTCAACAATTATGAAGATACATATATATAAATATGTATACACTATACATACATAGATATAAATATCAACATCTATGTGTGTCTCTAAGTATGTGTGAGTGTGTACGTATGTATATTTGTATGTATGTACGTGTGTGTGCGTGCGCACGCAGGCGTGTACGTACGTATGTATGTATCTAATGAATGTACATATGTACATCTCTATGTATGTACATACGTATGTATGTATATTTATATGTATATATCTATATGTATGTATCTTATATATATTTGATTATTTGTATACATGTGTGTGTGTGTATGCGTTTGTCTACATACGTACATATACATATACATACATACTATCCTCTACCTACTGAAGGAAGATCAAAACTTTGCATATAACTATCACATGCATAGCATTTTTCAAGGAATAAAACCCTTTCTAAACAATAATATGTTGAGCTCTATATTTTACATATGCAGACAGCCAAGGCTATTGCATTAGTTAATCAATCGTAACCAATAACTTTAATAGCATAAAATTAGAAGACTGACAAGGTTAACATTTATCAAGAGAAATATTATGCAAATAAATAAAGGACACTAACTATACATAGAAAGATGCCTTTAAAACAACTACTAAATAAAAAAATGGTAGGATGAAAAACCTCTGCATGAATATACTGAACATCCTTCACTTCAAACTCTGCGTCACTATTCTGCTCTTCCAATTCAAGAACGTGCCGAACATTAGTAGCCAACACATCCTCAGAATTTGGTAACCCAAATGCGGTAAGATCTATATCTCCATCAGGGAGATATGTTTTCAATGGTACAGAACCAAATGGAAACACCTGTTCATATTTATAATTGGAAAAATAAAATTGTGAATAGAGGATGCATATAGCATTTAACAGATTGTTTTAGGTTTAAAATAAAGTAAAGTCAGTAAAACGAAACAATATAAAGGGCATAAGGTTTAATTAAAATCTTTGCTTGCCACTGATTCTTCACTTCTGAACTAATTTATATCTGATTTTAAGCTCTGCTATTCTCCCAGATAAAAATGTTGCCAATTAAAATAAATATTAAATGCAACATATAAACTAATGACGATAAAAAAAACTATCAGTGCTTGTGAAATAAACAAAAACGATAATGGCAAAATTGTCGACTCGAGTCAATATCTTTAGCACTGAGCCTTTAAATTTATAGACAATTGTAATGTCATGGGATTCAAACAAATTAAATCTAATATATTACTAAAGAATATGAAAAATTATAAGTCAGCAAACAGACATCGATAGGCTTGCAAAATCACCGAAACAGTTAAATGAAGCACAATCACCACTAAACATATCATTCATCAACAAAACCATCGACATTCACTCTATCATGGTAAAACATTTGTTTAATATAGTCAATTACACCCAAGTCTAAGCCTTGATGGAATCATCATGCAAGCCTCTTTCAAATGTGATCAACTAAGGACACAAGACCCGATGAAAAATTTGACAAAGACTGATGCACAAATAAACCTCAAGAACCAAGTCTAAATATCTATCCAATTAATGCAATTAAAAAATTCAAACAGCATACAGAAACAACCTAGAAATAGACGAAACTTTCGTCTTTTTGAGTAATAAACAATGATTCAACATATATGCACCTTTCAGAAGAACTTAATCTCTAGTATAATCCAAGAGAATAAAATGAAAATGAAAAATAAAACGAAAGTGATATAGAAATATATCCTCTATTACATGTACTCAAGAACCAAAATCTAAAATAGTATGTAAAAAGAGAGCCATAAACGCATTGATGTCTACGTATATGTGACACCAATGTAGGGTAGACATTAAAAATTATATTGAGACCGGCAAAAAAAGAATTAACCACTATATGATTGAAGTATGGAGAACCAAATCAAAATAATTTTAACCTATACAAGAATTTTGCAATGTAATATTGCTTATGTAACATAAGGAAAGACGATCCTAGACCAACGTATCCACATAAGCAAGAATAAAGAAACAAAATTTGACCACATGTCACTAGTTGAACAAACCATTTGTTCATCCGCAATGTATGTTTATTAAACAAAGATATAGAATCATGTACACCCAAACCTATTTCTATCTTAACTTTAGAAGAAAAGTGATCAATGGACTTCCTAATCTCTAGTTTTTCACTTCATTGCCATCCATGATACCCTAAGCTTGTTTTTAATTTTTAATTTTTTTTTCTCACATACTCAAGAGCTGTAACTGTGTGGATGCTCCAATTTAGGAGTATGGAAAACCCTTTACTTTTCCATTCTTACTCGACATAGAATGGCACTGTTAAAAGAGGGATGACTTTGGGTCTACGGTCAGTCATTAAACCGCATCGAATCTCTTAGGGAACCTCTCGGGGACACCATTTTTACGGGCAAAAAATTATATAATCAGAATCAAGCAAACAATTTGCCATAGGCTAACAAAAAAGAACTACCTAACATGCAATGTAGTACACATCTACAAACTTAACAAAACTTTAAATTAAGAAACCAATTGGATCGAATCTTTCACCTCGCTATTAAGATGGTATCTGATCAGCTTCTGCACATACTCAACAACTTGATGCCTCCTCTTCTCCGAGACCAAAGTGGCCTGAATGTTCTCAATCACTGCTTCTGTGGCCTTCTTTGCTAAAACCCAGCTCTCCACATCAATCTCTGATGGCTGAGGATTCGGAGCTGGGGCCAAAGGCGAAATATTGTAATCAGCCAAGAACCCATTTTGATGAGGGATCCAAGCCTGCAAATCCCCCATATCAATCAAAGTGTCCCCAACTCAAGCACAAGAAAATTCAATGGGGAACAAAATTCTTCAAGACCCAACAAAATTCATGGGGGTTTAGTGCAAAATCCCATCTGGGTCGATCCAAAACAGGCTCAAAACCATGGGAATCAATTGGGGTTTTGATCCAAAGGGGTTTGATTTGGATTGTTCTTTTGATAGAGAAGGCAAGGAGACGAGAGAGTTTTTGTCTCAGAAATTGGGGTTAAAAACAGCCAGAGAGGAGAGAGAAGGCATGAATGGGTTGCTAACTCTTAGTTAATTGTGCGTTAAATATTAATTGGATTATTATTACCATATAGAATCCAAAAAGATTTCATCCCTTTGACCTTTGTTTTGCATGTCACCATAATGGATGTGTTACAAGATACACTTCTCCAAAAAGATTATTTACTTTTATTTTGTAATTTGCAGCATTGGTCTAATTTGGAATGTTTTTGTAATTATATATTTGTGTTGGGATTTGGTGCTAGGGTCGTAACACTTGCGGACCGCGGCGGAATGATGATCAAAAAGGTTCAAAGAGCATAGCACCAAAAGCCAATTCCAAAATCATTCAAATATATGTAGTTGTCAAAATCTAGTAAACTAAACTAAAGTTTAGAGGCTACAACCTTTGTAGTGTGTCCACCCAATCGTACAAGACCCAAGCTAGACTCCGTCGCCGTAGGAACAAGCATGCAAGCGGACCTTCCCGCCAAAAATGATCCACATGGAGAAAAAACCCCAACTCAAGCTTCAACTTCACCCGAATAACATATTTTGTGAAGTAAATTGATCTAATAATTTGCTAAAGAATTAGATCAGGAGATGCAGTGAGCTCACTCTCAGCTCACTCTCTTTTTTTCTCTCATTTCTATGCACTAAAGAAAAGGGAAGAGAGAGAAGATGCATGAAGAAGTGAGGAGAGAGAATGCTTTATCTAATTTAAAAAGCATTTTCCCTTTAAATATTAGAAGCCATACCTTTCTAAACCTTACCTTATTTCTTTATTTCTAATTGTAAGAAATGAGTTGTCCCTTCTAGAATGCAGGCATGTGTATCTGTAGGAATGCGCAGCACGACAACAAGGTTTCTGGAGGTATCGTCGATGCCAATTTCAAAAATTTGCCATGCTAAACAACCCTAACCCTAGAATCTTAACTAGAGAATTAGACGAAACTAGGATGTAAACATCTTTACATCTAAGTGAACAAGGAATACAACCTTTGTAGACCGGTCTTTCACTTCAATAGCTCCGTGTAGTAGTCCCTTCGCTCCAAGTAGTGAACTCCCGAACTCTAGAAAGGCTCCACAAGATGAACGGAACAAGCTTTCTTGAAGTCTTTGAGATCGAAGATGATCTACATCGAGGAGACACCAACTAAAGCTACATCTTCACTAAATAGGGTTTATGAAGCAAACACCCTAAACTAAATGGCTAGTATAGTATAGGATGATGAAGTAGGAATTTTGCTCACTTTAGATTTATTTTTCTCACAATATTTCTTCATATTGAGAAAAGCTAGAAAGCTTTCCCTTGATGAAGAAGAATATGAAATGGAGAAGAGAATGAAACTCATGAGGTGAGAATAACAACCATGGGTAAGTTTGTATCATATACTAACTCATGTAAAGACTAAACTATGGCTAAGGATAATTGTTAGGTTAATAAATATCTTAAGTAAAACAAATTAGTGGACTAAGTCAATGGACACTACAAGCTTCAACCATGACTAATTCCACCAATTTGTGAATTACCAAAATAAATAAAAACCTTTAATTATCAAGAGCATGGTATGAGTCTTATACACCCATGTTGCATATATCAACAACCATGACACAATAACATATATCACATATATATTAAAGTGTACACAAAAGTGAGAAAAAGAAATGTTTAAGTGAGCTAATATTAGTTAATGTAATTCAATATATCAAACATATAATTATACATTAAATTATTAAATCAACACTTGATTTAATAATCCGGCTACATCACATATAACCGACTAATATCATATGTATCAACTTATCGAATCAACACTTGATCCGATAACCCGGCTATATCACATATAACTGTCTAATATCACATATCGCGAGAATAGAATGCGGTATCACATACACGCATTAATCTCGGTCCCGCACATATCACATATGTGCTCTTATTTCGTTTCGCTTGAGCCAGGAAACCTCTGTGTAGGACTCTAAAGACTCGTCAATACGCCGGCAGTAAGTGGTGATCATATCAGTCACCCACAAGCCGCAAGCGGTCTGCTAAACGTAACGGCCACCCGGGTATTGAGCGATTAGAGGATCAACAAGTAAGCCTGCTCATACTCCTGCGAATCCAATCAGTAACACTATCGTACAGTCCGGTCTCTTCGTCTGATATGTCGCATATCGCAGCGTGGGGGTGGTAAACGTCAGACCACAATAACCTGATAAGTTATGCCGATGTGAGGCTCATAACGGTTTGAGAAACTACTGATAACACTTACCAGTAGATCTCAGTAACCCTGGCTAGGGATTTCCTGTTATGGCCAATCAAGCATAGCGCAACATCAACCCCCAATACCGGGAGAGACAAAATCCCCTCCTATCGCTCATTGCCTCTATGTGACTCAGGACTGTACCCAAAAACCACTGTTTTGTACGATCTCTTGAACGTGGTAAGGTGGAAATCAAAACACATTGGGAATCACACAAGACTCTATGACGATCTCGGGTCGACAGACTAACATGTACCAATGTCGCCAGAGAACTGCTATCTGACGATAGGTATAATACCATCTTGAAGTTCTCGGCGAGTCCGTTCAGTGTACCCAGTCTCCACTGAGCACCCGTATACCTTCTCTGATGTTAAACACCAATGGATATGGGATCATCCATCGCCCATCATATGGGTCAAGAAGCGTATACGCTAGTCTACTATGGAATATCGATGCCCCGTCTCGATACTCCCATGACTAGGAACATTTGAAGGATGTACTTACCGACTACCTCTGCCCCACTAGTATGATCTGCATCATAGTCCTGGTAGTCAAGTAATCATCTTAAGGACTTTATTAACATGTAATAGAGAGACAATAATAGTACATGTTAAGATAAAGAGCAACCAGATAGCATACTATCATGTCGAGCAAGAAAGTCCTCCCTATATATGTCCAAGCATCCACTATAATATACATCACATGTATAATAATGGCCTCTAGGGCATACATATAACTAACAGTATCATATACACAAAATATATGTATTGTATACATATACGTGTATTTGTATCGTATACAAATACCAAATGAGAGAAAAATAGAAAGTGAACATAAAACTAGAATATATAGAGAGAGAGAGAGAAAGAGAGAGAATAAAGGAGGAAAGATGTCAAAGGAGGGGATTTCCTCCTATGCCATCGAAAAAAATACAACCTCCACCATTTTTTCCGACGATCGGCATCCATCATTATCATCTAATATGTGCATACACCAAATTTCATGTGATTCAACCACCTTTTCACCGTTGAATTAGCAATGTAAAAAGTTCTATTGTCGGTAAACCATTAATTTTGCACCAACTAAATCAACGGTGAAAAAATGGTATAATCATATGAAATTTGGTGTATCCACATCTTAGATGATAAAGATGGACGTGATGTATGCCGATCGTCGAAAAAAATCATGGAGGGTGCATTTTTCCAACGCCATAGGAGGAAATTCCCTCCTGTGGCACATTTCTTCCATTGACCTCATATATATATATATATATATATATATATATATATATATATATTAAATATTTAATAATCCGGCTTAAACATATACCGAAGTATTATAAAATGTCCGATTAATGTACATGTATCAAATACACGTATTTAGTCGAACTCCAGCACGTATCACCATCCACGCACTACATCGTTTCGCCTGAGCAGAAAAAACCTCTGCGTGGGACTCTAAAAACTCAATCAATAGGCTGGCAGTAGATTAAGATCATATCCAATTGATCTGAAATACTTTCAGATCAATTCTCTAACGGGTTAACCCACAAGCACGTCAGCGGTACTAGTTGCACGTCAGCGGTACTAGCTGCACATAACGACTGCCCAGGTACTGATCAAAAGAAAGGTCAACAATTAAGCTCATCCGTACGTAATCAGAATCTATCAGTGACAGTCACTATACAGTCCGGTCTCTTCGTCAGATAGTATCGCATACCGGGTCTGAAGGGTGGAAACTGTCAGACCTCTAATAATCCGATAAGTCGTGCTGATGTCAAACTCATAACCATCTGAGATACAACTGATAACACTTATCAGTTTATCTCAACCGCCTTGGATAAGGACTTATGGTTATACTCAATCGAGCACAGCGCGACATCAACTCACTGCCTCCATGTGCTTCGGGACTGTACCCAACTAAAACCTATTTGCACGACTCTTTAAAGCCTTGGTAGGGTAGGAATCAAAGTACAGTGGGAACACACACAAGACACTATGGCGATCTCAAGTCAAAAGACTGCCCTGTACTCATGTCACCAAAGAACTGCTATCTGACAATATATATAATACCATCTAGGAGTTCTCAGTTGGTCCGTTTAGTAAAACTCATTCTCCAATGAGCACCTGTATACAATTCTTGGTGTCAAACATCAATAGCTGTGGGACAAGCTATCGCCCTCCAACTGGATCAGGAATCATATACACTAATCTAATTTGGAATACCGATACCCAGTCTCGATACTCTTACAACTATGACCATTTAAGGATGTGCTTATGGACTATCGAGGCCCCACTATTATGATCCCATCATAATCCTAGTAATCCAGCAAATATCCTATGAACTTTATCATCATGTATTGGTGATACGTAATAACAAGTAAAATATATACACATGAATGATAAAAACAAATCGGATACGATACTACCATCTCGAGCAAGAATGTTCTATCTATATAGGTACATATGCAATTGCAATAATTGCATTCAGGGCACCTATATCCAGCAATCTCCCACTTGAACTTAAGTCCAATTATTGCAGTATCGTTGTTCACGGCTAAAAAGCCGTCTTGAGAACTTAAGTTCAAAACCCTGACGTTTGCACAAGCAGCACCAAATGCTTCTTGGCAATGCATCATGTGCAAGGCACATGTCCCTAATACTTCTTGGTGTAAGCAGCGCCAAACTTTGAAGCCCTCGCTTCAGATAGAGTTTAAGCTCTGTTTTGGAAAATATTTTTCCCTATCTTTTTTAAAATTAACAAGAAATTTCCTGTATATTTTTCTAAAACAAGAAAAATATTAACTCTGTTAACTAACGACCCTTGAATTAAAAATCCAACAGTGTTTAAATACCATGGTTGATCTTAAGATCAATTTGGGAGATCTCATATAAGAGATCTTCTCTACTTGCCTAACACTCCCTTCTCCTATAAATAGGAGAGGTGGATGAAGGCATTGACATAGAGAGACCCTCCAATTGTAACATTTTAAAAATCGTTTAGGATAATTATATGTTAATTAGTGATAATACGTGCTTTTCTATAAAACTTAGTTAATAATTATTTTTTACATAGACATGAGTATACCTATTTTAATTATGTAAATGCTTATTTTATTGGTATTTATTAGTTAATTATTTAATTACTTGATCACTTAATTAATTTCCTTATTTATTAATCATTTAAAAATTATTTTCACATGCATACACACACACTAATCTTGTATTAATCCTATGTTAGTTAAATGTTGATACAAGTTTTATGCACCATGGCAATCTAAACATTTTGTAACATGTTTCTTTGCATATTTCAATATTGTTCTAGAATTCTCATTAAAAGAAAATTAAAAATAAAAAGAAAATGGGGTATGGTGCATTAATTGTAAAGGGAGAGAGAGAGAGCCATGGTTGATATTTCTTCTCTCTTTCTCTAGAAAATTCCTCATCCTCACTCTCATCTTTTTCTTCTTCCTCCTTCATTACTCAAAAACCTCTCCTTAGTTCCTTATTAACCTCCACAAATCACCAAATCTCACCACAAAATTATCACTTAAATTCTATTTTAGAACCTCTTTTAAGCTTCATTCAAGCAAGTTTTCTCCTTGTGGCAATTCTATTAAGCTAGGGTCTCTTTTCTAATTATCATAAGGTTTGGCACCAAGTTTCCTTCTTCTTTTGCTAATCCTTTGCTTCAACTAATCCTAATTACCATATAAGTAATGTTAATGTAGTTTTAATGCAAGTTTAGAGATTTAAATAGAAGGTTAGAATAAATTAATGCTTTTATGGCTTAATTAGGGTTATTAAGTGTAGTTAGTGACTAATAGACTTACTAATCCATCTAGATTTCACTAAAACACCTTATAGTTGTAAAGTTAGTGTTTAAAACGTTTTTTTGTTAAGATTAATGATATTTGAAATCTGTTATCATTGCGTTAGTCTATAAATTAATCAAGCAAATACAGTAGACTAAGTATAGAGTCCTGAGTGCACCATAGAAACCCGGACCCACCTCACTATACTTGGCCCAGCGAGATTTCCCAAACCCCCGGCGCCGCCGGCCCCTAGATTGAATTAGGTGTTGTATTTTTTAGGGTAGCTCTCTGTTGGTATTTTAGGGTACTTGGTATTGCTTGTTTTTCCTATTTCATCTTCAGGTAAAATTTGCAACCTTTTTTCCTAAATGTTAGTGTTGTGTCAATGTGCGATACGTACGATTCGAGTCTAGGTTTGGCGTTTCTGTGAGCTAATCCGGGTTGGTTTTTTATGATGTCACATGCGTTTTGTGCACCAAGTGCACACGTGTTTAACTTGTGACGTTAATTCCTCTGTTTTATCTTGACTTCGCATCTATTCGAACGTTTAGCCTTATATGCATTACTTGTGTGATTATAGGATCGATTGCAGAGACGTCGGACGTGGCAAGGAAATGCAAGATGGTGGTTGGAGTCGATTAACCGAGACGTCCCGGTGAGTAGATGTACACATCTATAGGGAAATTGCTTGGATGGCGTAAAGCGCCCGATAGCTAGGATTTACTTATAACTCTTGTTTTCCTATGCGTATATCATATTCATATTGCACTGCATCATCGTATACATTAATATTATCACCTAGTGTTAGATATGTATGCCCTAAAGGCCTGTATTGTATAGGATGCTAGGCATGTATATGTACAGAAACAATCTTTGCTCGAAATGATAGTATGCTATCTGGTTTATCTTCATCTTAACGAGTGATGTGTTGTATTTCATATCTTTATATACATGTTGATGAAACCCTTAGGATTATGCTTGACTACCGGGATTATGATGTAGATCATACTAGTGGGGCTTGGGCAGTCTATAAGCATATCCTTTAATTGTTCCTAGTCGAGAGTATATCGAAACAGGGCATCGATATTACCAGAGTAGACTAGTGTGTACGTTTCTTGTCCCTGGGGGCGATGGTTGATCCCACAACCATTGGTGTTTGACATCAAAGATTGTACACAGGTGCTCATTGGAGAATGGGTACACCGAACATGACTCGCCGAGAACTCCTAGATGGTATATATACCTATTGTCAGATAGTAGTTCTCTGGTGACACTTATACATGTTAGTCTGTAGACCCGAGATCGTCATAGTGTCTTGTGTGATTCCCACTGTGCTTTGATTTCCTTCCTACCATAGCTTTACTGAGTCGTGCAAACAGGTGGATTTTGGGTACAATCCCGAATCGCATGGAGGCAATGAGCGA
This sequence comes from Agapanthus africanus, assembly GCA_030015575.1. NCBI lineage: Eukaryota > Viridiplantae > Streptophyta > Magnoliopsida > Asparagales > Amaryllidaceae > Agapanthus > Agapanthus africanus. The sequence goes on from JASDDO010000022.1 coordinate 213,085,383, forward strand.
TAGGAGGGGTTTCGTCTTTCCCGGTATATGGAGTTGATGTCGCGCTATGCTTGATCGGCCATAACAGCAAATCCCTGGCCAGGGTCCTCAAGATTTACTGATAAGAGTTATCAGTAGTTTCTCGAACCGTTATGGGCCGTAAATCAGCATGACTTATAAAGTTACCGGGGTCTGACATTTACCACCCCTAGACTTCATATGCGACGTATCAGACGAAGAGACCGGACTGTACAGTAAGTGTTGCTAATAGGCTCGTTAGGGTTAGGATGAGTTCGCTCGTCGGCCACCTCTTTTTTGTCATGTACCTGGGTAGCCGTTACGCACAGCTAGTGAAGCTGACATGCTTGTGGTTAAACCCACCGCCAGCGTACTGTCGAGTCTTTAGAGTCCCACACAGAGAGTTCCCTGGTTCAGGAGAAAGACGTAGAGGCCGTAAGTTGTTATGGCAGGGTTTCGATCATGTTCGTGTAATCGTTACAGGAATAATGATCGGAATGTTAATACCTGTAGGCTTTGGTTTAAAACGCATGCCGTTATTATATTATTGGATTATTAATATTCGTATTTTTCGGAATTCGGATATGGGTATACATTTACGGTATACGGTGGAGGGGTATTATTGTAATTGTTACAACAATATCTTCTAGAAGGAGACACCTCATAAATGGATATTTATTTTGTGAAAATAAATAAATGAGGTGGCATTTGGAAAAGTCTAAGCATGGATGAAAGAATGGATTGTTTAATTATTTATTCATTTGGAGTTATTATTGAAGCATGGTGCTAATTTTTTATTGTATGCTTCAATTATTTCATTTTGAGCCATATTATTTTTTCCATACTTGAACTTTTCATTTTACACTCTCACAGTTCTCTCCTTCTTCCTCCTCTTTGCTTTACTTTCACATGAGTTGTGAATCAAAAGCCTAGAGCAAAATCATAATCCAATACTTAATCTTTACTTCATCTTAGTGATCACTCCTAGCGAACTTGATCTCTAAGTTGAACTCTTGTGAAGAGTTTGAAGCTTGTACCAAAGCTCTCGGGTGGATCGTCTTGGATCTTGAGGTGGCCGGAGATCGAGCTCATTGCAACCACAAGGAGCGTAGGAGTCACATTCAAGTGAAGACCCGAAGGACCGGTTCCATTAGGTATAAATACTATCATAGTAGATTAGATCTCTTGATGGTTTTTGCTAGTTAGGGTTTAAGCACTAATCTTGGGTTATGTGGGTGTTGCATGCAAGAAAAATTATTGTTTTCCACTTCCGCCTCCTCACAAGTGTTGTGAGGTGTGAAACATCCACCAACATGATATCAGAGCCTAACTTAAACCTTAAATAGCTTGTTGCAACCTTAGAATTCTGTCGTTTTTCCTCGTGCAAAAACTGCCGGAAAAACAGTTTTGAAAATCGATTTTTTGAGTTGTTTGCACACCCCGCGGGTTCACGGTTTGAACCTAAAAGCCGCGGGGTGGAGCGCGCGCACCTTGGGGACACCCCCGAGGGGAACAGAGGCCGTAACCACACCCTAAGACCACCTCAAGGTGGCCTTGAGGGTGGGTGACCCGAGACACCCCAACAGGGTGCTCTTGGGTCTGCACACCGCTTGGGGCCACCTCGAGGTGGCCCCCGGGGGTGGGTACCACCCAAGGCACCCCATTCGATTGTTAATATGTTGGTCTTCTCCTCCGCGAAGTTCGGGCGGGTTTCGAGTTCGTTTCGACTCCCGAATTGGCTCAAAAGATCGGTTTTTGAAAACTTGCTCACTGGATTTTTTTCAAGTGTTGGAAAATGTTTTAGTTTGCAAATTCTTGTGCGGAATTCTAATGTTGCAACTTCTTTACATGCTTTGTGATGTGGATGTGTGTTTGGAAACGTCGACTAATTGCTATACGACGATAATTCGGGGTTGCACACATCGGTTTTGATATTATGAGATGGTATGTGTATATGAATGTGTTGGATCGTCGTGATGAATGGCCGGGAGATGTGAGATGAGCGTTTTTCTTTTCTTTCATTCAATGTAATTTGTAAAAAGCAATGTAATATTTTTTTTACGGGGCACATCCGGGTTGAGGTTGTAGCCACCGTTGTATAATTTCTTTTTACTGTTTTTGCTCCTATGATAGACCCAAGGTGGGGTGCATAAACTACCGGGTTCTCGAAGCGCCGAGTGACCTACTCACTTTGTTGAGGGAGGTTGCTTCACTTCGGGAATTTGGCGGGTAGTTTGCCGCACCCGTAGGGGTCTAGGGTGGGGTTTTGGCTATTCATCACGACCGTGGAACCCGTCTCTCATTAAGGGCTTGAATGAAATACGGAATTCCTAGTATATCCAATATATTCATCTGTGATCTGAAATGGCTATATTTATATATGAGATATATAATAAACGTTGCTTATGTTTTGCACCCGCGCTAGTCCGGCCCCCGCTCAGCCATTAGTTAAGTAACCTAACGGTGAATGACGGGGTCCAGTGGCGAATGCGGATGGCATAAGCGTACGTTCTATTTTCGTTTCTTTTCTGTGATGTTTAGGAAACATAAATGATGGGACAACATTAATGTGATTAATGTAAAGAAAAAGAAACCTAAAGATATTGTAGAATCAAACTTTTTAAAATGGGTAACTTTAGCTTTTTGTAACATTTCAGAAAATATAAAATATTATTTTTGGAAATTTAATATTAAAATAATATATTTCCCGAAAACTGCCCGATTTGCGAAATTGGGGTTTTCGAAAAGGGTATAAATATATACCAATATTTATGAAATAATTGGAGATTAAAATGATTTATTCATTTAAAAATATATTTAAAGGATTTGGCATTTTTAAAATTTATTATATGCAGTTTGGATAAAAACCCGATTAGTGTACTGCTAATCGCAATCAGGCCAAATCCGTGTTTCTACAGTTTTCCATGATTAGTGCACCATGACATGTTACATGTTGTTTCATTTGTGTTGTTTTATTGGGTTTATGTGTTTATTGGTGAGAAAAGAAAAGAAAATGGAAAAGGTGTCATGATGACTTGAGGAGAGAGAGAGGGGACATAATGATGTTGAGGCCATGCTAGGAGAGAGAATGAGAGTGAGAAAGAGAGAGAGAGGGAGAGAGGGAGAGTGTTGTCCCATTCATTTTCCCCCTACCATTTTTTTCATCTCCTTGTTCATCTTCAAGCTCCATCATCTACCCTCATGACCCATCTCAAAATACTCCTCAAAATCCTATACCCCTTTCATAAAAAATGATCACCTCCCCACCCTCATCGCATTGGACCAAGAAAAGTGGGATTTTGATAACATTGGGAAGCTAGGGTTCTCTTGAGTTTCATCCATGAGGTATAATTCTTTCCATTTAGTTTAGTCTATGTTTTCCTAGCATTCTAGTTAGTTTAGAATGGGTTTAAGGTGTGGGTTTATGAAATTGGAAAATTCAAGAGAGGGTTTGGTGACTTGTGGGCTTGTGAGCTGTAGTGAGGGTGTACAAGCCTCTAGAGATCAATTGGTGGACCTAGAATAGAGAATACAAACTTAAAATTGTTTCCATGTCGGTTTTGTTGCAATTGGTGTGCCTACAGCGAATCTAGAGCAACCCGGAGAATTTCTGAGCTTACCAAACAATACCAGGGACCAAATTAGGGTACTAGGAGACCACCCTGACCATATGAACCCAAATAGAGACCTATTAGCCGAGGAGGACGGAATTTTAGGGGTTGTGGCCAGCCAGTCTGGGGAGTTTGGGGTCTAGGTTGGTCCAGTAGCTCATTCACTCCAGGTACAACACCCTATACTTGTTTGTTTTGCTCCGATTGACTCGAGTTAAAATCTGGGAGCACTTTGGTGTGATTTTGGTTATGTTTTCCATATTTTGAATGCTAGGTTTTGATATTTGATATTTTATTTGGTTATTGGATGTTTGTACATCAACAACAAGGGTTGTTGGATTGTTTTTGCACGCGTAGGCTATAGGTTCTTACTCATGAGCACACCGTATGCCGTATTGGTTTTCCGGATTCAATTTTAATAGCGATTGCGATTGTGTATTATTGTAGGTACCTTCGCATGGATCCCGAGACGACGGAGTATGGCGTCATCGCTTTCGGCAAGCAAGGAGCAAGGTGAGTAGATCTATATCTACGGAGGAAGTCGGGTGGATGGCGTATAGCACCCCCGCAAGTTTTTGATGGAAACCGATATTTAGAATATGGTTAAGTAAACCTAGATTAGGAAACTAGGGATATGGTTAAAAAGATGATTATAGATGAATGATGAAATATATGTATTGAGATTTAACATGAAAGCTATAAAGATATGAAAGGTGAATGTGACTTACGACTTATAGATAGGTAGTTACACTAGAATAAGCATTGAGATTTAGAAACATGAAACTAAATTAATAAGGAAGAATGTATATATAAAATTGACTTAATGTGATGAAAAGGAAATACGATGTGTGATGATGACTTGATGATATGTTGGTATACGGATGCGAGTCGATAGGAGATGATTGATATCTTTGCCGGTCCCCTGATATGAGATTGTTATGGATGTGACCTGGGACATTGATATATATATATATATATATATATATATATATATATATAATGTTGTGAATCTTGAATGTTATGTCGTACGAGACGTTAGGTCTGTACCCTCATTGTCATATAGGATGATAGGATCCCTAGTGGTTTATTGCCGCCGTACGATGATTTACCGTACGTGATGAGTTTATGATGATTGATCCATACCCTTGGCTAGAGGATTGCCGTACGATGGATTATACCGTACGTGATGTCGTGAGGCTGGATGCCGTTTGATAGATTCACCGACTCGGTCATGTTAGATACGTATACCTGCCTGCATTTGCATACGATTTACTTTAAAGCTACGCTTATGTCACTCTCATTGCATTACATATAACTGTGCTAGTACACCTGCACCATTATCGATGATGCGTATGTTACACTTACACATATGAGCCGGCTCACACACTTCATCATCGATAATTGCCATGTCACTCACACAGTAGGATTGCTACATCATGCTATTATATTGCTATGCTCATACTATGATGATATGCCCATGCTCACATTACTGTTCCATGCTGCATGATATACGGATATGCTTACATTCTATTATATGTCGCATACATCATGCTTTACGATTATACGCATTGAGATATGCTGTTTTCATAAGATTTCTGGATTTGAGAACTGTAGTCATTTCAAAAGAAAGTATGTATTGTTTTAAAAACCCGGTTTCTCTTGATATGATATTTCAGTGCGTCCACCATGTGTTTTCTCGGTTCTGAGAGTGGCATGTGAAACCTGATTCGAGGAGCGGTAGGCACCGTCTGCGGGTACATGGTGGACCCGGTGAGGTACCCCAGGGCGATAAGACTCGTATTGTTAGGCGGTGAGCCTGGCAGGGGAGCACTACCTACCGGTGATAGTATTTGGACCCGTCGGTTATCCGGAGGATACCGACCGGAGTCATGAGATGGATATAAGGGCCGACCAGAGTAGGCGGTGCCTGAGACGAGATATATATGAGGGCCGATCTGAGGATGCGGCGCCTAAGATATGAGAATTTACGTGTCGATGCTGGACACGGGTTTTCATGATGTTTCGAGTGTCGATGCTGGACACTCAGGTTCCATGATTTGATGTGTTGCGAGGGGCACACATTGATTTATATCCTCATACTTTCATGGATATGCTTTTTATGATATTTACATGCATGATGTTATTGTGTTATTGGTTGACACGTGGACGAGATCCACATGCATACATACATTGATTATATGGTGGACGAGGTCCGCATGCATTCATGCATTGATTATGGTTGGATGATATCTACGTACATATAGACATTGAATATATTGTTGGCACAGATGTAGATACAGTCACCCTAGATATCATAGTATTACCTTTATGATATAGTTGACCTAGGAAATCGTTATTTTATTCGATTTCTACCTGTTGATGTTTTCTACTCACGAGTTGGCAACTCACCCCCGTTGTGCCACAGTTCTTGCAGGTTGACCGTATGGATCCGTAGCGGCATCGCTGGCACAACGCTTGCATTCGGGTGTTTTGCTTTGGTAGGTGGTACATATTGGATCGTGCCACTATTGTATTATTATTCATTTTGTATCTAGTCAACTCCATCAATCAAACTAGTATTTGTATAAGTAATGAGACTTAGTGAGACTTGTGATTGCGAGACATAGAGCGAGGGGTTTTCCGCTACTGGTGGTTTTGATGTCTTGCTTATTTCATTATCTTTTGTGGTGAACTTCGCCGTTGGGCGTCGTATACTTATATTTATGCTTTGCATGGTTGTGGATCCGCCGTTTGGCGAAGAGCTAGCTCCCGCTTGGCGATGCCTTTTTCATTATCATGTATTTATGGTTTTGGATCAAAATATACAAGGGAGGTGCTGCCCAATTTTTTTTAAAAAACGAAACATGTTTTCAACTCGCAAAAAAATTTACTTGCATTTTCATATTCCATTACTTGTGTATTAAAGAAAACTTATGATTTTCACCATACCTTTATTTCAAAACTTCACCTCTTTATTTTCTTAAAAAGGTGTAGATTTCCGGGTGTCGGCTTACTTGAATTACGTTACGCCTTTAGACGTTGCGTGATTTAAGTGCCGGTCACGATCTAATACTTTCGGGTCGTGACAAAGTTGGTATCAGAGCGCTAGGTTTAACCTTGGTTTGAGTCTATGTTTGACTATGCGGAGTCTAAGACGGGTATGTATTTCGGAACCTAGGCTTGACCTTACGGAACTTAGACTTGAACCGGGGGGGGTATTAGACCCGAAGTTTTGTTTCATAGGTTGACCCTGATTGATGGAGTAGGTAGCTTGAGTAGAGTGGCGTACCGTACGTATGTTCCGCGGCATATTTACGATACGATACTCCACTTAAGAAACCTTAGGATGTATATATTTTGAGATCTGTGATTCTCTTCGTACCCATGATTATACATCCATTTGAGATCCTTGATTCTGTTCGTTTCCATGATCATACTTTCATTGATGCTATTTTTCTTATGATCATGTACCCATTCTGGATCTTTCGTTTCCTTTCATGCCCTTGATCTGTTTTCATCGATACACGATTGAGGTTCCTGTCACCATGTTGAGCGCAGATTGAGCTGTTGCTAGTGTTGCGGTCAGGGTGAGCTCCTCATGGACGAAGGCTGACCATTGTGTTTTCTGGTGACATGGGAACGTCTCGACGTAGTGTTATGTTATGACCTCTTGTGGAGGCGAGTGTTTGGTTTTACACCGGATGATCGGGCCATTGTTAGAGCTGCCAGTTGTGACAGGACTGTTGATGTACAGCATACCTCCGAGATTGTGATGTCGTCTACCGTGTGGACAGATGACCCAGCTGTGGCCGAGATCGATGTGATGTCGCTTCCAGAGCTTACGAGCTGAGATCGCTGGAGCTTCCAGGCAGAGATGCGACAGATGATAGCTAGTCTATCCCGAGTTGAGAGACGAAGGTGATTCGTCAGATTGATGCGCCGACGCAGGCCCAGTTGAGTTGAAGATTTCCAGTGTGGAGAGTCTTACTCAGAGCTAAAGTAGACCGATCCAGAGATGACCGTTGATGTATCATCTTTCCTGGATGATTGAGGCATTGTTTAGCATGCTGCCGAAAGGTATTCATATGTCGTCTAGGCGAAGTTAAAAAGTTCGAATGAATGTCAGAAACTCATTTTTCCAAGTTTAAAGTATTCGTAGGAACATGCAAGTAATTCTGTGGACCCTCTAGGAGAATGAAACCCTAACTCGACAGGATGATCATGGAACCGCTTCTGAACCTTAGGGTTTGCAGCAGTTCAGCGATGCCATCAGTGAGGCTTGGGTTTGCCCTTCTACGATTGGTCCATAGGTACTGTGGCATGTACTGGATATTATTAGACGGTGCTCAGGTGTTGAGCTTTCGGGGAATTATGGGACTTTGATGAATCGATCGAAACGTTTAATGTCGTCCAAATATCAGGTGATAAGAGATCAACAAGCTGACCAGCTTCGGATAGAGGACCTCACCCAGATGCGTTGTGAGTTGATAGAGAACGGACGAGTATTGAGTATTCCTCCGATGGTTGGGACGAGTTCCCGAGGATGTGTTCGGCTAGAGATCTTATACAGAGTGATGAAGATACCGAGTTCGTGATTTCGAGTCCGTGTGAGAGACTTCGGATTGACTATAGCCGAGAACATTTGCAGTACGCAGATAGCGACGTGACGTCGAAGTGGACGATGATACAGACAAGCAGGACCAGAGGTTCATGCGAGATGCTGACGAACTTTTGTTACTCCCCGTTGAGATTAGAGTCTGATATGCATACAGAGGTGTTGGGATACGGCCAGTTCCTGAAGAAATGCTGTGCTGAGAACGCAGATGTCCAGAAAGTGAGAAAAGATTATGCGAGAGTACCAGCCTCCGTACAGTTTGGCATAGGCGAGATCAGAAGAGACCTTGAGCAGGTTCCTTCCAGGACACTGCTGCAATGAGATTTGCATCGAGGATCAGATGTGTTACGTGTATTCAGAGTGCCAGAGGCCGACGCCAGTGATGTGCTACTTTACGAGTGGTCATGATAATTGGCCGAGAGATGACTAGAGAAGTGCTAGAACGGAATCATTTCCGTTAGCACACATGACCGGGCTGATAAGCCGAAGGATTTCGAGATTGGTAATCCATAGAGAAATGAGGATCCAGAGACAGAAGATACCAGACCGTGAGCAGGAAGCAAGAGGATGTTCTTGCTCTGCCAGTTTTGGGTGCACCGATATTTTTTTCCGACATTGTAGGAGGTGTACCTCAATGTCATTTGTACGATCTGCGTTTTTGATCCGAGTATCACGCTTATATCGCTTGGATTTGAGTTTTGATGATTGAATTTCATGATATTGGTTTTCATGCACTATGGCTGCACTTACTGGGTATTTACATTTTATGCATATCTATTGCACTTGATATTGATTTTGTGCCTTGGCTGCACATGTTTATGATTTCGTGGATTTTATACAGTTGATTTGATTTTGTGCATGTAGTACGCACTCGATTTGATTTTGCACTCGGTATAGCTTATATCTGCTTGTAGTGCATTGATATCTGTTTTGTGCACGCAGTTGCACACGTTTATGATTTTATACACCTGGGTACACTCGACGTGGCTATACGCATTTGAGTTATTGATGAGTTTTCGTGCACTGGATGCACTGTATTTGTATTTCGTGTACTGGATGCACGGTATTTGTATTTCGTGCACTAATTGCACTAGATTTGCATTTCATGCGTTTATTGCACCAGGTGGTTATTTCGTGCATTGATTGCACTAGATTTATACTCCGTACGTTGGTTGTACCCGATTTTGTCTTTGGGCATTCATTTTACCCGATTTATGTTTTTGTGCGCGTTGTACTTGACGTTCGTTTTCGCGCATGTTACTGCACTAGATGCTTTTACGGACCCGACGCGTTTGGGTTGGATTTTGCGCATATTAGGCGCTTGACATTGGATTTAGTGCGCATCGGATGCACTCGAGTGAGATTTTACTCGTGCATGTTGGATGCCCTTGATTTAGATTTTATCCGTGCATATTTGATGCGATTTCATTCGTACGTGACAGATGCACTCGATTTGGATTTTCGTGCATGTTGGGCGCAAGATATGAGATGTGATTTTGTACACACCGGATGCACCCGATTGGGATTTTTATTGTGCATATTAGTTGCACTGGACAGATGTTGTCGTGTACACCCGTTGTACTGGACAGATGTTTTCGTGCACACCCATTGCACTTACTTTTGCTTTTGTGCATATTGTGGCACTTGTATTTGGATTTTATTTCCGTACGCACCAGACGCACGTGATTGTTGGATACGCCTTTTGAGGCTGATTTTGCTTTTGAACACCTTGTTTTCATAATGGGCACTATATTATGTAGTATCCAAACAGGACTGATCTGAGGACAGTACCTGAGTACTTTGCATGCATTAAAAGTTACCAAGAGATTTTCAAAGAGGAGTTATAGTCTCGCTAATTCCTACGTGTCCGTGAGTGACACGAACATTTACAAAGGAAAACCTTTTGGGATATTTCAAAACGACGGAACGTTTATTTGAGCAAAAAAAAACATATATTTATTATTTTACAAATGAGCGCCCGTCACTTGTGCCGTGAGTTATGCGTCACACGGCGATTCAGAAAAGATTTTACATGTATTTTATTCAGTTTTTGGAGATTTTTTCAAGATTGCGTACTCTATACATATTATAATATTTGACTAATGTATATTGGATTTCAGTAGTGGATTTCGAGATATGTATCTGTTAGTTATATGTATGCCCTAGAGGCCATTACTGTACATTGGATGTATATTGTAGTGGATGCTGGGACGTATATGGGGAGGACTTTCTTGCTCGACATGATAGTATGCTATCTGGTTGATCTTTACCTTAACATGTATGCTGATTGTCTCTCTGTTACATGTTGGTAAAGCCCTTAGGATGTGTACTTGACTACCTGGACTATGATGAGATCATACTGGTGGGGACAAGGTAGTCTATAGGTACATCCTTCAATGTCCCTAGTCGTGGGTGTATCGAGACGGGGCATCGATATACCAGAGTAGACTAGCGTATACCTTCTCGACCCATACAGATGGGCGATGGATGATCCCATATCCATCGGTGTTTGACATCAGAGATGATATACGGGTGCTCAGTGGAGACTGGGTACACTGGACGGACTCGCCGAGAACTCCCAGATGGTATTATACCTCACGTCAGATGACAGTTCTCTGGTGACACTGGTACAGAGTAGTCTGTTGACCCGAGATCGTCATAGAGTCTTGTGTGGTTCCCACTGTGCTTTGATTTCCATCTTACCACGTCCAAGAGGGCGTGCAAAACGGTGGTTTTTGGGTACAGTCCCGAGTCACATGGAGGCAATGAGCGATAGGAGGGGATTCGTCTCTCCCGGTATAGGGAGTTGATGTTGCGCTGTGTTCGATTGGCTATAACAGGAAATCCCTGGCCAGGGTTGCTGAGATTTACTGGTAAGTGTTACCAGTAGTTTCTCGATGTGTTATAGACCTCATATCGACACGACTTATCGAGCTATTGGGGTCTGACGTTTACCACCCCTAGGCGAGATATGCGACATATCAGACGATCAGACCGGACTGTACGGTAGTGTTACTGGTCGGATTCACTGGAGTGTGAGCGGGCTTGCTCGTCGATCTTCAGATCGCTCAATACCCGGGTGGCCGTTACGTTTAGCAGACCGCTTGCGGCTTGTGGGTGTTTGATATGATCATCATCTGCTGCCGGCGTATTGACGAGTCTTTAGAGTCCTACACAGAGGTTTCCTGGCTCAAGCGAAATGAAATAGGAGCGCATATGAGATATGTGCGGGACCGAGAATGATACGAGTATGTGATACTGTATTCGATTCTCGCGATGTGACATTGATCGGTTATATGCGATATAGCCGAGTTGTCGGATCAAGTGTTGATTCGATAAGTTGTTACTGATGATACCAGCCGGTTATGTGCGTCATGACCGGATCATTGAATCAAGTGTTGATTTAATGATTTAATGCATAATTATATATTTGATATATTACTTTGCATTAACTAGTATCGGTTCACTTTAAATGGATTTTCTCGCTCGGTTGTGCGCATTGCATATGCGATATGATTTTGTGCACTTGATTGTATCATGATTGATGATACATGCTTTATGGTTAAATGTAAAGAATTAAACCAAGGTTAAATTGTTGATTAGGGTTTTACTTATTCATTCATCTTATTTATTTATTCATTTTGAATAAATTGGAAGATAAATGAATGGTGGCTTCTTTTGTTTTATGTTAAAGCTTCATGAAGCTTTGACTTGATGACTTTTTTGTTCTCATCCTTAACCCTAACCATCAACCCAACCTTAGTCAATTCTCTACACTTAACTAAGGTAAAGATTATGATAAGTATTGTATTATTTTTCTATTTATCAATTTGAACTTATCATAATTTTCTTCTTCTTCTTCCTTTCTTCAAGTGAAGAAAACCAAACCTCATCAATGGTGATTGATGATTAAGAGTGAGAAATCCATTTCCAAAGTTTACCCACATCCTATTTCTTCATCCTCTACCTCTTGCCAAGAAGTAGAGTATGTTTCCTTCACAAGTTTTCAAGACTTGGTGAGTTTGGAGCTTGATCTTTCGATGCCTCGACGTAGATTATCTTTGGCATGGACATCGACGACCTAGCTTGCCCATTCTCCGACGAAGCCGACTCTAGAGCCCGGGATGGATTTTGGACAGCGAAGGCACTTCGTTGCGGAGCTATGGAGGTGGACAAACGGATCTACAAAGGTTGTAATTCCGTATTCTCATTAGTTAAGTGTTAACTAGTTATCTTTTCGCCTAGACATCTAGCCATCGATCCGTAGTTTAGGGTTTCCGGCACCTAGAATTTTTAATTTGGCATGTTCGATGCCTTGAGAGACCTCACTAGAGTGCCTAGGAACCCTACAGTATCTCCATGGAAACTCCGATGATATGCATGCAAATCCGATGGTTTGCGTGATGCTTGAAGGAGTCCGATTTGAGTTTTGTATTCGTTTTCAGGCACACGCGATGCGCTGTGTTATTTCTGCATTTTCCGTGATTCCGGAGCCCCGTTGATTTGAGTTGAGTATTGAAATGTTTTAGTATGGGGGTTTAAATTTAAATTCGGGAACCGAATTTATTTAAGGGGGGAAGATTGTAACATTTCAGAAAATATAAAATATTATTTTTGGAAATTTAATATTAAAATAATATATTTCTCGAAAACTGCCCGATTTACGAAATTGGGGTTTTCGAAAAGGGTATAAATATATACCAATATTTGTGAAATAATTGGAGATTAAAATGATTTATTCATTTAAAAATATATTTAAAAGATTTAGCATTTTTAAAATTTATTATATGCAGTTTGGATAAAAACCCGATTAGTGCACCGCTAATCGCAATTAGGCCAAATCCGTGTTTCTACAGTTTTCCATGGTTAGTGCACCATGAAATGTTACATGTTGTTTCATTTGTATTGTTTTATTGGGTTTATGTGTTTATTGGTGAGAAAAGAAAAGAAAAGGAAAAAGGTGTCATGATGACTTGAGGAGAGAGAGAGTGGACATAATGATGTTGAGGCCATGCTAGGAGAGAGAATGAGACTGTGAAAGAGAGAGTGTAACATTTCAAAAAGATAAAATATTAATTTTGGGAATTTTTATAATTTAATATTATTTTATTGAATATTTTAATATTTTGGTATTATTAAATACAAATAAATAGGAAAAATGTTAGAAAAATTATGGAAAATTCTAAAATAGGGTAAATTAAAGAATTATGCCATTTCTAAGTTTAATTGACTAGTTATATGCTTAATTAGTGCTAATCGCGATTAAAAATCGCTAATCGGATTTTTAGCATTTTTGAGCAAAACATGCACATATCACTTTTTTCTACACTTGTGCATTTTTCTTGCCATGGTTTCTCATTTGGGTTTACTATTTATGTGAGAAGGATTTTGAGAGAAAAGAAAAGGAAAAGAAAAGAGAAAAGATTAAAGAATTGGAGAGTGGGTGAGAGAGAGAGGTATGGGCTTCATTTGATATAAAACCCTTAGCCATTTTTTCCTCATTTCCCTCCCTCTTCTTCCTTCCTCCTGCTGCTGCTCCTCCCTCACTTCCCTCCCCTCTTCAACCCCTCACAACACCTTTAAAACAACCCCAAAACCCCAATCCCATTTCACTAAAAAGATGCACAAGCTCAAGACCTACATGATGGACCAAGAAAGCTTGGATTTTGGCCACTAGGGGCAACTCAAGAAAATTCTTGAGTTGCCAATTGAGGTAATTTCTGGACCATTAGCTTAATTCTAGCATTCCTTATACCCCAATGTTGTTATAGAATCGATATTGTGTGATATTGTGGACTTGAGGATAACCTAGTTAGGGTTTGAAGGGAACTTGTGTTGTATTGTGAAATTGAGCTCAGTTGAGGTTACATAAACACCCTAGTATATGAATTGAGACCCTAACCTGAAGCCAAAAACCAGAATACGGATTTTAGAAACCGATATCGGAAAATTTGTGCAATCTGTAATGAGTATATTGAATCTGCTATCACCTGAGACACCCTAAAATAAAATTGATTGGACAGTAGTATGTGTAGGCACCCAGGAAGCTACCACCAAGACCCCAGCCCCTAATTCCTTTTCCCGGCCGCAAATTTTACCCTTTTGGCCGCAATTTGCAGCCTGGACCCCACCAATTTGGCTCGTGTTGGTTTTGGTGTTTCCCTATCTGTAGATTAGGCTCCTGGTATATATAGATTTGTATAAAGTGACCTAGGATGAAATCTAGGACATATTTCCTAAGTTGCTGTTTTGGATTCGTTTTTCCGTATTCCGTATTTTTAAGTCTGAATTGGTGTCTTGTGTTTTACCTCGACTATTTGGCGTTTATACGACGATATAGAGGATTTATTGATGGTTTTGAAGGCGTGCCATAGGTTCTCACCTATAGGCCCCTTATCGTATCGTTTTGGATTTTGTGTGCCGTTTTAGCTTTGATTTGGTTTTAATGCGCATATACGATATTTTGATGTGTAGGTACCCTATGAAGACTACGGGACGACGAGCAAACATGTGGTGACATCGAAAGGTGGAGACGCAAGGTGAGTAGATTGTATCTACAGGGGGAAGTCGGGTGGATGGCGTATAGCACCCCCGCAGTCCGTAGATAGTATACTATGTAGTTTATTTACGTGATAGTTGTAGTGTGTTATGGTTAGTTAGAGATAGAAATAACTAGTGTAGTTCCTAGTTGCGAGCTCTAGGATAGAGGTACACCAGCACGCACAACCTTGCATATTCATTATACTTGCACTGTGTTTGATAATATGGGATGACTTTGGAGATGAGTCGATGATGTGGGCTTTGTGCCGCGAGATCGCTGATTTGATATGATTCATATTTGGGATATGACTTGTGATTCTTGCGGGCTTGGGATGTGTGTTTACCCCCGCATTCATACTTATAGATGGTATCAGTTATACTAAACTTAGAGTAGTACCCCAGATTGTGCGATATGATGATAGTGATACCTGATATCTGATGAGAGGAATGTGATACTGACCCGTACCCAGCTATTGGGATGCCGTACGACGATTTACCGTACGAGCCAATATTGATGATAGATCCGCACTCATAACTCGAGGATGTCCTACGACATATTATTGAGGCGGGATCACCGACTTTATATCTACATATATATCGACTCAGATTTAGGTGGTTTCCATACCCCTCCTGATTTACTTGATACTTAGATCTGTAGTTTGCATAGTAGATGTTAGACTAGACCGAGGCATACCTATTTCAAAAGCTATGAATCAGGGGTATCTTAAAAGACAAACAGAGGGATTCTGCGAATACTTAAAAGGCGTATCTTTTCTTAAAAACTTCGCATCCCTTATTTTACCAAAACCCTGATTCGTCTTATTTCAAAAGGCATCACTGCAAGACTTATAAATATTGATGTAATTTATTCACTGTAGTGTTGATTATTTGACTTCCGCATATTCATGCTATTCATATTTCCTGCATATGTTATTGCTATACTGATATCATGCTGTTAGGACATCAGCACCATTATCGATGATGCGTATGTTCCACGTACACTATTTGCCGGCTCACACACTTCATCATCGATAATTGCCATGCCACTACACTGTAGTATTGTTGCATTCATGATATGATTCGCGTATGGCATATTGTACACTTATACCTGTACACAAACATATATGATTTTGACTTGATTAGAGATTTGAGGGCCGCAAGATATTCTTTAAAAACTGATTTAGTCTAAAGGAGCGGTTTCCCTCGACATATGCACATTATCATTTATATGTGACATGACTTGATATTCATACCTGATACATATGTCACATCGAATCATAACATTGTAGCTCATTTATATGTGACATGACTTGATATTCATACCTGATACATATGTCACATCGAATCATAATATTGTAGCTCATTTATATGTGACATGACTTGATATTCATACCTGATACATATATCACATCGAATCATAATATTGTAGCTCATTATTATGTGACATGACTTGATATTCATACCTGATACATATATCACATCGAATCATAATATTGTAGCTCATTTATATGTGATATGACTTGATATTCATACTTGATGCATATATCACATCGGATCGTTATGGTATAGCTTATCTTTATGTAACTTGACATGATATCTATATTTGACGCACATATCATATTGGATCATTGACTTGCATTTTGGTTTGGATTATATGTGATTTCTGGATTTGGGAACCGTGGCTATTTCAAATATGTAATCATTTTAAAACCCGGTTTCCTTGATATGATATTTCGGTGCGTCCACCATGTGTTTTCTCAGGGCTAGAGTGATATATGTGAACCCGAATCGAGGAGCTGGTTGAGGCCGATTACGGGTACATGGTGAACCCGGTATGGTACCCCGGGGCGAGAACGGTTTCGCTGTGTAGTAGACGGTGAGCCCGGCGGAGGGACTACTACCTACCGGTGATTGTATTTGAGCTCGGCGGATATCTGGAGGATACCGACCGGAGTTGAGAGATGGTTATGGGCTGACCCGTACTGCCGGGGCCGAGTGCCGATACCGCAGACGGAGCCCAGAGATGGACATGGGTTGACCCGTACTGCCGGGGGCCGAGGGCCGATACCGCAGACGGAGCCCCATATGGACGAGGATTTACGTGTCGATGCTTGGCATGGGTTTCATGATGTTTTTCCATGATTTTGTTTATATCCTCATATTGCATACATGATGCTTATTGTCATTGGGTGACGGGTGGACGGGTTCCACGTATATACAGACATGGATCATATACAGACATGGATCATATACAGACTGGATTTACACGGATCATACTTCATTTGTATATATAACAGGGTATGAGGCGCTGTTATATATACCCTTACACCAATATTAGTATTATGGGACGCTAATATATGTGTATTGATATCCTTTTGATACTTCATCATATTTACTTCATGCAGACATACCTTATACTGATGACATGTTATTACCTGAGTACTTGGCACTACCTACCTGTTTAGATGTTACCTTGCCACCTTATCATATTTCAGATGTACTCTTGTGGTTTATATTACTGATTGTTGACCTAGGATTATGTCTTGCATTCGGTTTCTGCTTGTAGATATTTCTATTCACGAGTTGGCAACTCACCCCCGTTGTGCCACAGTTCTTGCAGGTTCTGCCGTACAGGTTCCATTGCGGCATTTCTGGCACACTACTTCCTTGCGGGTGCATTGCTTTTGGTAGGTGGATTCTTTTGCATCAAGAACCACCATTGTATTTATTTTATCCATTGTATCTAGAATTTCCATCAACCAAAACTTGTATATTGTTTCAGACTCAGACATTAGTGTTGTATTATTTGGCCTTAGAGTCGCGCTTAGTAGTATTGCGGTTTTCATGCTTACTGTGTTTCTTTTGGATTTGATCATCGCCTTTCGGCGTTGTATATTATTGTTGCTTGTGTGGTTGTGACCGTCGATTGACGAAGAGCTAGCTCCCGCTTGGGGATGCCTTTTATCATTGTATATATGTTGTGCTTGTTGTACCCCGTTCGGGGCCAGTATTTACAAAAGAAACTCTGCCGAAATTTTTAGAAAAGACTTTACCTTTTAAAAATGCACATTCGGCTTAGTTATTTAAAAACCTTGACTTCAAACATATCTTCCTTCACTTCTTTAAACCAGTTTTCTTTACTTACTCTTTAGATGATTTTAGATTTCTGGGCTTTTGGCTTACTTGGATCAGATGGAGTCCTATAGACTTCATATGGTTCAAGGGCCAGTCACGTGCTCTTTCGGGTCGTGACAGAGAGAGAGAGAGGGAGAGTGCTGCCCCATTCATTCCCCCCCCACCATTTTTTCATCTCCTTGTTCATCTTCAAACTCCATCATCTACCCTCATGACCCATCTCAAAATACTCCTCAAAATCCTATACCCCATTCACAAAAAATGATCCCCTCCCCACCCTCATTGCATTGGACCAAGCAAAGTGGGATTTTAATAACACTGGGAAGCTAGGGTTCTCTTGAGTTTCATCCATGAGGTATAATTCTTTCCATTCAGTTTAGTTTATGTTTTCCTAGCATTCTAGTTAGTTTAGAATGGGTTTAAGGTGTGGGTTTGTGAAATTGGAAAATTCAAGAGAGGTTTGGTGACTTGTGGGCTTGTGAGCTATAGTGCGGGTGTACAAGACCCTAGAGATCAATTGGTGGACCTAGAATAGAGAATACAAACTTAGAATTGTGTCCATATCGGTTTTGTTGCAGTTGGTGTGCCTACAGTGAATCTGGAGCAACCCGGAGAATTTCTGAGCTTACCAAGCAATACCATGGACCAAATTAGGGTACTAGGAGACCACCCTGACCATATGAACCCAAATGAAGACCTATTGGCTGAGGAGGCCAGAATTTTAGGGGTTGTGGCCGGCCAGTCTGGGGAGTTTGGGGTCTATGTTGGTCCAGTAGCTCATTCACTCCATGTACAACACCCTATACTTGTTTGTTTTGCTCCGATTGACCTGAGTCAAAATCTGCGAGCACTTTGGTGTGATTTTGGTTATGTTTTCCGTATTTTGAATGCTAGGTTTTGATATTTGGTATTGTATTTGGTTGTTGGATGTTTGTACATCAACAATAAGGGTTGTTGGATTGTTTTTGCATGTGTAGGCTATAGATTCTAACCCATGAGCACACCGTGTGCCGTATTGGTTTTCCGGATTCGATTTTAATAGCGATTGTGATTGTGTATTATTGTAGGTACCTTCGTGTAGATCCCGAGACGACGGATCATGGCGTCATCGCTTTCGGCAAGCAAGGAGCAAGGTGAGTAGATCTATATCTACGGGAGAAGTCGGGTGGATGGCGTATATCACCCCCGCAAGTTTTTGATGGAAACTGCTAGGTTACCTACAACGGCAGCAAGGTTTCAGGAGGCATCACACATGCCAAGTTTAAATTTTTGCCATTATAGATAACCCAAACACAAGATCTTTAATTAGAGAATCAAACAAAACAACAAAGTAAACATCTTTACTTCTAAGAGTTTAGGATTACAACCTTTGTAGTCCGTACCTTCGCTTAATAAGCTCCTTGTTGAGGTCCCTTCGCCGCGATCATCAAGAACCCAGACTCTAGAGAAGCTCCATGAGGTGAATGAGGCATCTTGCTTGAAGTCTTCCTTTTCTAAGATGATCTACCTTGAAGAATCTCAAACCCAAGTTCACACTTCTATAATGAAGATATTAGTGAAGTGAACATCCAAATCTAAGTGGCTAGAATAGATGAGAATGATAAAGTAGGAATTTTGCTCTCTTTTGTTTTCTTAATCTCACTTTAAATCATCACAAGCAAAAAGCTAGAAAAGCTTTTCAAGAGAGGAAGATGTCACGACCCGAAAAGTACGGAATATGACCGGTACTTATACTACGAAACGTCTCGAGGCGTACGTAATCTAAGTAAGCCAAAACCCAGAAATCCAAACCAAGTAGAGCAGTAGAGTGAAGAAAAACCAATTTTAAAGCAAGAAGTTTAACAACATAAGCCGAAGTATGTATTTTTAAAATCACAAGTCTTTTCTGAAAATTTCAGTAGAGTTTCCTTTATAAATACTAGCCCCGAACGGGGTACAAGATGATAAATATATACATCAATGATAAAGGCATCCCCAAGCGGGAGCTAGCTCTTTGTCAATCGATGGGCACAACCACGCAAGCAATACAATATACAACGCCGAAGGGCGAGGATCAAAACTCAAAAGGAAACTCAAAACAGCATGAAATCCATAATGATACAACGCGCGACTCTAAGGTCGAAAGAATATACAACTGGTCTCTAGTCTGAAATAAATATATATGTCTGGTTGATGGAGTTTTACTAGATACAATGAATAAAATAAAGTACAATGGTGGTCACGATACAAGTGAACCCACCTACCAAGCAATCACCCGGAATGGAAGCAGTGTGCCATCAAAGCTGTGACGAAACCTGTACGGCAAAACCTGCAAGAAACTGTATCACAACGGGGTGAGTTGCCAACTCGTGAGTAGAAAAAAACACCGGGCAGAAATCGTATGTATGACACAATCCTAGGTCAATACGATCAAATATACATATATAACCTCAAATGATAAGTCTGAAGCAAGAAAAGGTGGCAAGGGTAAACATCTATACATAAGTGTAATCCCATGTGCTCGTGTCAGTGCCTCAGGTAGCAATATATCATATGTATGAGGTATGAATGTAATGTAATGAAATGAGTCAGACAACTGTTTCCTTTATTTAATGAGATTTCTGTACGTATGAATCGAGTATCATCAATGAAATCAACAGAGAAATCCGTGTCAAGCATCGACACAAAACATAAATCCCAATATCTCAATATCTCAGGCTCCGGCTACCTGGACTGGCCTGTATCATCAAATCTCAAAATCTCAGTGTCTCATATTTCAATGTCTCAAAACCTCGGGCTCCGTCAGTCCGGATCGGCCCGTATCATAAATCACACGACCACGAACGGTATCCTCCGGATATCCGATGCGCCAAACAATCACCGGTAGGCAGTCTGCCCCTGCCGGGCTCATCCTCCTCCATGAAATCACTTTTGCCCCGGGGTACCATACCGGGTCCACCATGTACCCGAGACGGTTCATACATCTCCTCGAATAGGGTCTCGAAATCCATCTCATAACCGAGAAAACATCATGGTGGACGACTCATACATCACGAGAAGACCACACTTTTCATTTTTAAAAAGAGAGAGAGAGAGAAGTTTATATATATTCTTGCGGTTTTCCCCCCAATCCAGGAAATCTCATGAAAATCCGAAATCCAATCATCAATAGCAAATAAGCAGTGAATATAGGCATAAAACTCCATAATACTGCATAACAGTGAATAATAATATGCATGAAGTAGCACGTGATAACTGCAATGTCTAAACTAGCATATAAAGACGAGTACGCTAATACCATGTCGAACTATCAGTTAACTGTTGAATATAGTGCCCTCAAAGTCAATTATTGGATCGCAGGCACGTGATTGCAATGATTGCGGAGGACCTATACCGGTAGGACAGTCTTACTCGAGATGATAGTATGCTATCTGGTTTGCCTTTATCAGTCGTATACAGGTTCAGGTGACTGATCACTGTTACACTTTGATAAAGCCCTTAGGATCTTGCTTTACTACCAACAGTATGATGGCGATCATATACGTGAGAGTTGGGTGGTTTATAAGCATATCCTTAATTGTGGTTCCTAGTCATGGGAGTACCGAGACAGGGCATCGATACTCCGGAGTAGACTAGTGTATACAGTCGAGACCCCGACGAGGGGTGGTAGCCGGTCTCACAAGCCACTGGTGTCAGTTGGATCACCTAAGATGTATACAGGTGCTCATTGGGTTATGAGTACACCGGACAGGACTCGTCGGGAATCTGCTAGTTGGTATTATACCTATCGTCAGATAGCAGTTCCCTGGTGACATGTGTACAGGTTAGTTCATCGACCTGAGGTCGTCATTTGTCTCGTGTGAGTTCCCACTGTGCTTTGATTTCTACCCTACCACGGCTCAAAGGAGTCGTGCAAACAGGTATTTTTTGGGTACAGTCCCGAGCCAGATGGAGGCAAGTGAGCGGATCGGCAGGGGATTCATCTTTCCCGGTATTGGGGGTGGAGATCGCGCTGTGTCTAGGAAAGCCATTACACCAAGTCCTTGGCCAAGGCAGGTGAGATTTACTGGTAGGTACTCCAGTAGTATCTCAGGGTGTTCAGGGCTTGTCTCCGACACGACTTATACCGCTATTGGGGGTCTGACGTTACTAGCCCCCTAGGCCGGATATGCGATACTCATAGACGAACGGACCGGACTGTATATACATTGTCACTGCTAGGCTCAGTAGGGTATCAGGATGAGTTCGCTCATCGGCTACCCTTGAGGTCAGTACATGGGCAGCCGTTACGCACAGCTAGTGCCGCTGACGGCTTATGGTTAAACCCACTGCCAGGGTACTGACGAGTCATTAGAGTCCCCCACAGATAGTTTCCTAAGTTCGGGCGAAACGTTGTAGAGGCCGTATGGTTTTATGGCAGGGTTCGGAAAATGCACGTACGTTTACGCACGTGTCATATTTCGGGCAGATAATACTGGTGGGCTTTGGTTTAAGCCGGATCCATGTATTATACTTTGTAGATATAATATCTTTGTCTCAGTTGCATTTGTATTCGGTTGTAATACAAATGCGGGTTTATTTATACAGTTACGGGGTTATCCTGAAATTCGTTTCGGGATCGATTTTGGAAGTTGCCAGTTTTCTATCACCCGTATTATACATTTGGTTAAATGCGGATTTATCTTTTCGTCACTTGGGTGAGTCATGGGGTGAGTCGTGATTCTAGAAGGTTCTAGAAGTGGTGACTAGGTTCATGAATCTTTGTGTGCATTAAATGATTAGATGATGTGTTAAGTTGTGTCATCATTTGCATTAATGGTTTTGATGACTAAGGTTTATGACTCATTCTCTTCATTTAATGTTATGCTCACCATTTTTCCTCCTACACTCACCTCCCCCCCTCTTCAAATGTGGCCGGCCATTCCTAGTGAGAGAGTGAGATTCATTTTGGGAAAAGATTATAGTTTTGGTGTATGGAAATTTCATAGCTCGTCTTATTCCATCACAGTTTCAAATGGCAACTTCATTAACCGTTCGTCCATGGCTTTGGACAAAACGAGACAAAGTGTTCTACTCATTCTCTACATCAATCTTGGTCATCTCTTTTAGCAAACTTGATGACCGAGTTGCCTCGGGTCAGAGGCGGGAGCCCGTTTAAAGATCCGTTGACGTGGTGCCACCTGGACGAGGAGATTGGAGATCGACGAGATCGGAGCAGCCGCAACGGAGCGTGGGATGATGGTTAAAGAACGAAGGACTCGGATCGTTCGGTATAACCTTTCTACCTTCTTTGTAGTTTGTTAGTTTAGCGTTAATGGCAGATCCGGGTTATAGTATACGATAGCGCCAGTTATAAAAGTTTTTGTTCCGCATTAGGCGTCAGTTTGACGGCCGGGGCGCTACCGTAGTCTTAGATGGTATCAGAGCCTCGCCATTAAGCTTTACTAACTTGTGCTAACGCGTTTAAAACATCGATCGAGCGGAATTTTCAAAATCGCAATTTCCAAGTCTAAAGTTTCTGTTGATTTTAAATCTGATCTAAAAATTATTTTGAGCATACCAGAAAATTAAGCAGGCTTTTTAAAGAACACTGGAGAAAAACGACCAACTCATCCTACCGTACGGCCGCGGATCCGCCGCCAAAGCCATGCTTTGGCCGCGGAAACGCGGCCGTCTTGGTGAATCAGAGGGTATATTTTTATCTGGGGCTTCTACATGGAATATTGTGGTTTCTGGAATATATCTTTTGGGCCTAGTTTTTGTTACTGTACAGCAGATGTATGTGGGGCCAACTTCGGGAAAGTTTTGTCGATCGAAATTTAAACGTGTTAGTTTACAGTATTTACATTATATCTCCGACCGTGAATGTCATTCGAGCGGTAAACCGCGTCTAATTGCTATAGTCCTTTTAGACGGATTTGCGAACGTGACATTCGCGTTGATGTTCTGTGTTGTGCTGTGATGTTGCGGATTTGTCGTGGTGGATAGCAGTGTGCAATGGTAGTGCAGTTTGGATTTATTTGTATATTTGATATTGCGGGGCGAGCGTCCAACATGTGGACAGCCGTCACTGCCTGTTTGTATTATATTCTTTTGGGGCACGACCGGGCTAAGGTCGATGTACCCGTTGTACATATTTTTCATTTCTGTACTAGGTTTTACCCCGCGACGGAGTGCACGGATAGCCGGGTTCTGGAGGGAAACGGGTCCGCATCTCATGGCTTTGAGTGGCAGAGGGCCTCACTCTAGAATTGGCAGACTATTCGCCGCACTCGTAGGTGGTACAGGTTGACCCAAGGAGGGGTGCTCAAGTTACCAGATTCCGTGAAGTGCAGGGTGGTCCATTCACTTTGCTGTAGGGGGATGCCTCGCTTCAGGTTTTGGAGGGTAACTTGCCGCACCCGTAGGGGTCTAGGTTTCATTGCACAGGCTATCCACACGACCAGGGGAACGTCGGGTTTCAGCAGCGGCTCTGTGAAACCCGGGGATCCCAGATTATATGTATTGTTCTGTGATGCTTATTACTTTTTCTGTAATGTTGCATATTATCACGCCTGGAGCGATTATTGTATATTGGTATATATACCAGTAGATGTTGTATATGTTTTACACCCGCGCTAGTTCAGTCCCCGCTCTGTCGTTAGTTAAGTAGATGTTGTATATGTTATACGTACATTTTATTTTCGTTCTTTTCTGGTGTGATTAAATGATGGGACTGTGTTGATTTTGATCAATGCAAAGGAAAACAAACCTGTTTGGATGTTGTTGGAACAGTTTTAAAAGGTGTTATTACAAAGACGTTTTCTTTTGTTTTGCATAGTGGTATTCAGTTGGAATATCCTGCACCTCATTCGACGAGGCAATGGCCGATATCCCTTCACCGGGAGTGACCCCTTGGGCAGAAGTTTGCGTCAGGGTAATAACTTCACTATAGTCGATTACATGTTGCTTTGCATCACGGTATTCAGTTGGAATGTCCTGCACCTCATTCCAAGAGGAAAGAGCCGAGATCCCTTCACCGGGAGTGACCTCTTTAGCAAAGGTTTTCGCCACTATATTTTTATAAAAAGCTATCAGGTTCCTTCAACGAGATCAAGTTCATTACGTTAACGGTTTTTCGCCAAAAACCAGCCGTAGCCCTCCGTCATTTCTTATGGATGGTCAGTAGTATTCAAGCTATGTTTTTTGGTCTTCGTCAAGGCATAGTGTTTGGTAGCTGCTGGGGTATTCATTTGTTGCATAGATAGATGAGTTGGTTTGGGACAGTCGTATTACCTTGTTGGCATTCGTCAAGGGTATGTACGGGTGGGTTCGAATTAACAAGATAATGACGGGCAGAACTTGACATGTGACTTATGATTTGTTGGCCTTCGTCAAGGTCATAAGAACATGGGGTAAAAATCATATCGGGAGTTTTTAAAGAAACTGAAACTTGCTAGGCATGCGCATACCTTCTGGAGTGTGATAATGTGAGTGGATTCCGTCACGTTATCATGCGATGAGAGTTGGATCCCGATTCCCACTGATGAGTTGGTTTACTCTTCGGGTGATCCCGATTGATTCTTCTTTCAGGTTTGGAAAAGAATTTGACAGTACAGTGGGAGGTTTCCGGATTAGATAAAGAGATAACCATTTTGATCTAGGTTAGAGTGCACGTAGAGTGTTTCTTTTCTCTCTCTCTTTGGCAGCGACCTTTGACCGACCCTAGACTATGACTCAGTGACCAAGTTGACCGAACCTTCTTAAAATACTGGCTTTTGGATTGTCTGAGTTGCATAAGTCATTACCACTCCTTCTTTTACCCTTTGCATTTCTCAGAACACCCCGTATTACTACGGACATCCACTTCCATTGGATAGATCCATCGTATGGTTATATACGAACTCGAAGGGACTTCTTCGAGGATGGATCCAGGTTCAGGAGAAATAGAATTGGTTTATTCAGTTGTCTTTTATTATCACCTTCTCTCAGGTTGCGAGGGCTCCTTGGTTTAGGAGAGTACGCCTATTACGCTTATTGGATAGTCTTCTTCCAAACCATAGGCATGTGTCGAAAGGTAGGGAATGAAGAAAACCAATTAGCCTAAGTAGGGTGTACAGAAGGTAATATGTAAAGACAAAATAAAGGGATTAGAAAGAGGGCAAAGTAAATTGCGACTGCTATCATTCACGACCAAACTGCGTAGTTCATCGTCACTCCTATTTCACTTTTGCTTTTTTCCCCAGTTCGGGAGAAATAGAATAAGGTATTATTCAGTTGTCTTTTATCATAACCTTCTCTCAGGTTACGAGTACTCCTTGGTTTAGGAGGGTACACCTATTATGCTTACTGGATAGTCTTCTTCCAAACCATAGGCTGGTGCCGAACGGTAGGGAAGGAAGAAAACCACTTAGCCTAACAAGGGTGTGCAGAAGGTAACGACTAAAGACAAATAAAGGGATTTGGAGAGATGACAAAGAAATATACGGTTATAGTCATGAATTGGATTATGGAAGAGGCATTACTATGAATACCAGGATACCCCTACGAAACATTTTCATGTTTCAGTGCATTGTTAAAGGAAAACCGATTTCCCGATTAGATACTTACTCCAGGGTATGTATTTACCAGGTATGATTCTCA
Source organism: Agapanthus africanus (assembly GCA_030015575.1). Taxonomy (NCBI): domain Eukaryota; kingdom Viridiplantae; phylum Streptophyta; class Magnoliopsida; order Asparagales; family Amaryllidaceae; genus Agapanthus; species Agapanthus africanus. The sequence continues at coordinate 213,111,882 of JASDDO010000022.1, forward strand.
CATCCGTATGGTTTTACAGATGATGAGTGGGAGGAAGTTATTGGGAATTAGGTGATCATCCTCATTATATCGGAATTCGTTGTAATTGGTGATATTTGAGGAAGTCGCCTAGGTTATTGCCGGCAGGCATGTATTTGGTTTTGAGTCTCCGTTGTTGTGCACCAATTTCAAATTGATATATCTGTACGTTTATTTTTATAAAGTGAGATATAACTTTTTGATATTATGTCGATGACATTTACCTACATCAGTTGACGATTGGGTAAGGAGCATTGATCAACAGAGTAGTTCTTAACCATAAGTACAGTTTTTAACCTACGACGCACAGGTTTTGAGTTATTCAACTCAGCAGACTTATACAGAGTATTGTATGTTGTCCAGTGTCCATCAGGACAAAGGGGTTGGTCCTCGTACTATGTTCTATTTACTTATGACTTCTCTAGTTTTTAGACAAGTGTTTCGTAGAAATACAAGGTCTAAGTTTTGAGAAGTTGTGGGTATAAGAATAAAGTAGAGAACCAGATGTCGCAAGTATCGGGATTCTTCAAAGAGATCGAACATGTATATACTTGTGATTGGTATTCAGTTGATAGTAATGGTTTTGAGAAACTTGTTTCTCTTTCAGGTTACTCATAATTGGATGCATTCCTAAGTTGAATAATGCTGATTAGCCTCTCTCCATTAAGTTGATATGCACTAGAGACAGCTGCATGATTAGAATCTGGTTCCAATTAAATAAGTGCCAAAGTTTCTATATTGGATATAAAATGGTTCATATCTTAACGTTGTTAAGGTACGGGGAGTTGTCCGGCTTATGCTTAAAACCAGACTCTGGATAACTCAGGGCACGTTTCTGTAATGGCAGTTTGTGGGTTGACCTGGGCTATGTCGAGGGTTGACTTTCTACCATCTGGAAGATCAATAGTGATATTGTTCTTGACTCGCCACAGTTTTAGTAAAATGGATTTTTTCAGAAAACAGTAGTGGGAGTATGGTAGAACTGGAAGTGATTCCAGAACCGCAAACGATTACGGAAAATTTAATAGGACTTAAAGATTCAATCAGGTTTGACATTCCATTAGCCACTCCACAGATATGGTGGGTAACCTCAGACACCCGAGAGGTACTCCAGTAGCCTCAAGGACGGTGACAGGGAGGTTCTTGCTTACCCAGACTTGACACTACCGTTGTTCCAGACTATGAGACACGGCAGGAGGTTAAGTATAGCGTCGTTCTAAACTAGATTTAGAAGTGCATGTATATATTATTCTGCCAGAGGATTGTTGTGGTCAGTGGGAGCAGCGGAAGCATAGTGGGCAAGTTGCTTATGTCTATTTATAGACTAGAGCAGTTATAGCGGAGATAGATCATCTATTTTTGATGTGACAGTCATGGGTTTGACTTCATCAGAATAGGGGATGGATCTGTTAAGAAGGTAGTAGGGTGTGATGTCATGGTATTTGGATGACATACACAGAGTAGGAAGTAAAATTCCTATACTACGATCGGTTGTACTGTGGTCGTCACACAGTTGTTTCTCCAGACAGGATATGGATATAATTTCAGACATTCTGGTTTCTAGATCTATGGTTTTAGATCTGGATTTGGGTAGTTTCCCAATGTGGGTACTTTGACAGTATTCTAATAGTTTTTAGAATAGTTGACTCCTGGCATGGTGGTGTACCTGCAGGTGATGGAGTCACCCTCTCTAAAGGTGTCTTACAGACTAAAGGGGAGAGGGATGTGCATGATTGGCAGATCACTTGCTTAGGCAATTGAGTCAATCATGAGATGTCAAGTACCACACCAGATATTGTTTTTGCACTAGATGCGATAAGTTTATATTAATCCAATCCTGAAGAAACATAAGGAAGCAGTTTTAGAACATAAGTGCATGTTCTACGGATTTGATGACGGCAGCCTCCTTCGGGAGACGGTTATCATTCCAGGCTTCAAAGGTGACATGGATGACAGAGTGATTGTCAGAGTTATAGTTTTCCCTCTGACGAAGGGGGCAGTATTATGGACAAGTGGTCCAAGCGGATACTGTGGGAGGCATGGTGCAGGATGCTGATTAGGTTCAGTTGACGATACAGTCTAAGAAGTTTGGATTTGGAGTTCATTTATGAACTAAGTCCCATCAGATATCCAGACATATTCTAAGACAGGTATTACTCAATTCGGGAGATGGCTTTCTCCGCGAACTTGACATTAAGAGAGACATAGAAAGAAACATCAGGGCGAATCCACTCACTGAGGCTATTTCTCGAACACAATAGTTTTACAAACGGGCTTTGTGAAACTGATTAGTAGAGGAGTTGGATGTTCGGTTTCACACGGGCTGTGAGTATGCGACATCGCAATAATTAGCCTTAAGTGCAAGTGGGAGATTGTTGGATATAGTGCCCTCAAAGTCAATTATTGGATCGCAGCCACGCGATTGCAATGATTGCGGAGGATCTATACCGGTAGGACAGTCTTACTCGAGATGATAGTATGCTATCTGGTTTGCCTTTATCAGTCGTGTACAGGTTCAGGTGACTTATCACTGTTACACTTTGATAAAGCCCTTAGGATCTTGATTTACTACCAACAGTATGATGACGATCATATACGTGAGAGTTGGGTGGTTTATAAGCATATCCTTAATTGTGGTCCCTAGTTGTGGGAGTACCGAGACAGGGCATCTATACTCCGGAGTAGACTAGTGTATACAGTCGAGACCCCGACGAGGGGCGGTGGCCGGTCTCACAAGCCACTGGTGTCAGTTGGATCACCTAAGATGTATACAGGTGCTCATTGGGTTATGAGTACACCGGACAGGACTCACCGGAAATCTGCTAGTTGGTATTATACCTATCGTCAGATAGCAGTTCCCTGGTGACATGTGTACAGGTTAGTTCATCGACCTGAGGTCGTCATTTGTCTCGTGTGAGTTCCCACTGTGCTTTGATTTCTACCCTACCACGGCTCAAAGGAGTCGTGCAAACAGGTATTTTTTGGGTACAGTCCCGAGCCACATGGAGGCAAGTGAGCGGATCGGCAGGGGATTCGTCTTTCCCGGTATTGGGGGTGGAGATCGCGCTGTGTCTAGGAAAGCCATTACACCAAGTCCTTGGCCAAGGCAGGTGAGATTTACTGGTAGGTACTCCAGTAGTATCTCAAGGTGTTTAGGGCTTGTCTCCGACACGACTTTTACCGCTATTGAGGGTCTGACGTTACTAGCCCCTAGGCCGGATATGCGATACTCATAGACGAACGGACCAGACTGTATATACATTGTCACTGCTAGGCTCAGTAGGGTTTCAGGATGAGTTCGCTCATCGGTTACCCTTGAGGTCAGTACATGGGCAGCCGTTACGCACAGCTAGTGCCGCTGACGGCTTGTGGTTAAACCCACTGCCAGGGTACTGACGAGTCATTAGAGTCCCCCATAGATAGTTTCCCAAGTTCGGGCGAAACGTTGTAGAGGCCGTATGGTTTTATGGCAGGGTTCGGAAAATGCACGTACGTTTACGCACGTGTCATATTTCGGGCAGATAATACTGGTGGGCTTTGGTTTAAGCCGGATCCATGTATTTTACTTTGTAGATATAATATCTTTGTCTCAGTTGCATTTGTATTCGGTTGTAATACAAATGCGGGTATATTTATACAGTTATGGGGTTATCCTGAAATTCGTTTCGGGATCGCTTTTGGAAGTTGCCAGTTTTCTATCACCCGCTTTAAACATTCGGTTAAATACGGATTTATCTTTTCGTCACTTGGGTGAGTCATGGGGTGAGTCGTGATTCTAGAAGGTTCTAGAAGTGGTGACTAGGTTCATGAATCTTTGTGTGCATTAAATGATTAGATGATGTGTTAAGTTGTGTCATCATTTGCATTAATGGTTTTGATGACTAAGGTTTATGACTCATTCTCTTCATTTAATGTTATGCTCACCATTTTTCCTCCTACACTCACCTCCCCCCCTCTTCAAATGTGGCCGGCCATTCCTAGTGAGAGAGTGAGATTCATTTTGGAAAAAAGATTATAGTTTTGGTGTATGGAAATTTCATAGCTCATCTTATTCCATCACAGTTTTAAATGGCAACTTCATTAACCGTTCGTCCATGGCTTTGGACGAAGTGAGACAAAGTGTTCTACTCATTCTCTACATCAATCTTGGTCATCTCTTTTAGCAAACTTGATGACCGAGTTGCCTCGGGTCAGAGGCAGGAGCCCGTTTAAAGATCCGTTGAAGTGGTGCCACCTGGACGAGGAGATTGGAGATCGACGAGATTGGAGCAGCCGCAACGGAGCGTGGGATGATGGTTAAAGAACGAAGGACTTGGATCGTTCGGTATAACCTTTCTACCCTCTTTGTAGTTTGTTAGTTTAGCGTTAATGGCAGATCCGGGTTATAGTATACGATAGCGCCAGTTATAAAAGTTTTTGTTCCGCATTAGGCGTCAGTTTGACGGCTGGGGTGCTACCGTAGACTTACATTAACAAGCCATGTCAATGAGTAATATTCTCTAAAGTGTACGTGACATGGCAATTACCGATGATGATGTGTGTGAGCCAGCAAGTAAGTGTATGTGGAACATACACATCATCGGTAATGGTGCTGGTGTCCTGACAGCATGATTTCAATATTAACATATGAAAATACAATATAAGCATGAAATGCGATGCGAACAGCAATAATACGTGGGAGATGAATAATAAACACAATGATAACTAATCTGCATTTATATAAATATGAGTCATACAGTTTTGCCATTTGAAATAACACGAATTGTGGTGTTTTGAAAATAAGGGCTACGGTGTTTTTAAGAAAAGATACGTCCTTTGAAATATCCGTAGAATCCCTTGGCCTGTCTTTAAAATACTCACGATTCTTTAGTTTTGAAATAGGTATGACTCGAGTCTAATCTATCATTTACAAGTAACTACAGGCTGATCGAAAGGTAAGGAAACCGCCTAACATCTGAGTCGACACACACACACACACATATAATAGTCGGTGATCCCGCCTCAATAGTATCCCATACGATACCCTAATATAATATGACATTTTCGAGTCAAGAGTGCGGATCTATCATCAATATATAGCTCGTACGGTAACTCCGTCGTACGGCCTCCCAAATCTGGGTACGGGTCAAATGTCACATCTATCACATTATTCATCTGGTATCCTCTTATCAAATATCATGATCCGGGGTACTGATCTACGTATAGTACAATACTGACACCACATATGTATATGCATGCGTGTGTCTGAAAACACCACGTCGAAAGGACCCGCTAAAACATCATGTCGTATCTCAAATACGAACCATGCCACATCACCGATCTCACGGCCTCAAGCCCAATCTCATCGACTCATCTCAAATCCCGAGTACTATCCTCATAATCCGTGTATATGTGTACGTATATATATACACACACACATACACACACACAGTCCCATACCCATGCGTATACACACACACACATACATATCCCTATATACGCACAAGTAAAATAATGCATGCAAGGGGGGGTGTGCGCGTGTGTGCAAACCTATTCTATGGTTCGCGACTAAAAAATCAACCATGACACTATCATCCAATACACCAACATTTATCCCATGATCTTCTAAGATCCCACTTGTTAATCATCCAAATTCACAACACATATGAAAACGTATATCATATAAATACTCTACACTACGAACTGCGGGGGTGCTATACGCCATCCACCCGACTTCCCCCGTAGATATAAATCTACTCACCTTGACCTTCGCTTGCCGATGCCGACGTCGCCACGAGCTTGCTTGTCGTCTCGAAGTCTTCGCGAGGTACCTACACATCATAGCGTATCGTATCGCATTAAAATCCAAATCGAATCCAAAACGACACGTGAAATTCACATAGGTCAAAACCTATGGTTTGCCCTCGCAACCAACCAAATAACACCCGATAGAGACGTACAAACGTCAAGTGATCGATGTTAAACATGAAAAAAAAATCTGGAATTTAAAATACACAAAACCATAACTCGAATCAAAACAGCAACTTGAGAAAGTGGTCCCAGATTTTGATTAAGGTGTAAACAATGTTCCAAAACAATACTGGAGTGATGTATATAGGGTATAAGAGCTATGGAAGCAACCAGGACCCCACCCCTCACCAAGTGGCTGAGCCCCTCCCCTAAATTCCGAGCTCGCCGGCCTTGGGGGCTCCTCTGTGGTTCGTATTGCTACAGGGGGTTCCTAGGGTCAATTCTAGTCTGCATGGGTTGTTTCCTCATCTCGTAATTTTCCCAGGTCATCCCAGATTTTCCTGCACACTCAAATACCTCACAAACCGACATGAAAGTTCTGTAATTCCATATTTTGGGTTTCAGTTGGGCTTGGTCTGGGTTTCTATCATTAAAGGGGGGGGTCTAAGGTCACCAATAAGGCTCAAGTTCACCAACACAACTCAAATAAAATCCTAACCCTTTCTAGAATTTTCCAAAGTACACAAAACTACAAAAAATCGATTTTAAACTTGAATAGAGGTTTAAGCAATAGAAATACTACACTAATTGTGAAAGGGTTACCTCATTTAGCACTCATGAATCCTTTACAGCGCCAAAATGCAAACTTTCTCGGTCCAAAGTGTAGCTTGTGAGCTCATGCACATTTTTTGTGAAGTGGAGATGGGGTTTTGGGTTGATTTTGATGGTGTTTGAGAGGATGAAGAGCGGGAGGGAGTGAGGGCAGCAGCCCAAGTGAGAGGGAGAGAGGAAAGAGATGAGAATAATGAAGTGTGGAGACAAGCCATGGTCAATGGAGACCTCTCACCCTCTCTCTCTTGCCCATACCTCTTTGACTTTTCTTTTTCTTGTTTTCTTTTCTTTCCTATTTTTCTTTTCTTCTCACATAATAAAACCCAAACCATGCAGATAAAACATGAAGAAAAGCCATGATAAAAATGTAACAAGTGTAAAAAGACTTGTGCATTTCATGTGCACAAAACATGATTAGTGCCCGATTGGCGATATTTAATCGCGATTAGCACAAAATTAATGTATAATAAATCATAAAATTTCATAATTTGCTTAAATCACATAAAGCACCTTCTTTTCAGTAATTTCTGTAATTTTCCAAATTTCCCCCCATTTATCGGTATTTAATTATACCGCCTTATTAAAATATTCAATATAATATTATTAAATTATAAAAATTCCCAAAAATAATATTTTATTTTTCTGAAATGTTACAGAAGAAGAAGATGAAGTTTCTTTTGTGATGAATAATGAATTGTGTTGTGAGGTTAGAAATGCAACCAAGGTTAAGAATGACAAGCTTAACCCATGTAGAGAATAAACCATAGGCTAGGGTTCAATGGTTAGGTTAACAAATATCTAGATATTATCTAAAGGGTGGACTAAGTCAACATAGCAAAAATATCTCATTTTAAATCCACCATTTAGAATTAACCTAAAATGAATGTTAACCCTAATTGAAACCCTAGCATGGTTTAATCTCAAAACCCTAATTGCATTTGTAACCCTAACATGTTACAATATTATATATCACATATATAATATATAATGTAACAAAAGAAAATAATACAATTAACATATATCACATATATATCAATGTATTACCCAAGTGAGAAAAATAATCATTTAAGTGAGCATATATTAGTTAATGTAATTTAATATATCACATATATAATTATACATTAAATTATCGAATCAACACTTGATCCGATAACCCGGCTATATTACATACAACCGACTAATATAATAAGTACCTTTTCATCGAATCAACACTTGATCCGATGACCCGGCTATATCACATATATCCGGCCGATACCACATATCGCGAGAATCGAATACGGTATCACATACACGTATTATTCTCGGTCCCGCACATATCACATATGTGCTCCTACTCCTTTTTGCCTGAGCCAGGAAACCTCTGTGTAGGACTCTAAAGAATCGTCAATATGCCGATAGTAGGCGATGATCATATCAAACACCCACAAGTAGCAAGCGGTCAGCTAAACGTAACAGCCACCCAGGTATTGAGCGATCAGAAGATCAAAAAGCAAGCCTGTACATTCTCCTGTGTATCCAATCAGTAACACTACCGTACAGTCCGGTCTCTTCGTCTGATATGTCGCATATCCAGTCTAGGGGTGGTAAACGTCAGACCCCAGTAACCGATAAGTCGTGCCGATGTAAGGCTCATAACAGGTCGAGAAACTACTGATAACACTTACCAGTAGATCTCCATAGCAGCCCTAGCCAGGGACTTCCAGTTATAGCCTATCGAGCACAGCGCAACATCAACCCTAATACCGGGAGAGACGAAACCCCTCCTATCGCTTATTGCCTCCATGTGATTCAGGACTGTACCCAAAAGCCACCGTTTTGCACGTTCTCTTGAACGTGGTAAGGTGGAAATCAAAGCACAGTGGGAATCACACAAGACTCTATGACGATCTCGGGTCTACAGACTAACCTGTACCAGTGTCATCAGAGAACTGCTATCTGACGATAGGTATAATACCATCTAGGAGTTCTCGGCGAGTCCGTTCAGTGTACCCAGTCTCCACTGAGCACCCGTACACCATCTTTGATGTCAAACACCGATGGATATGGGATCATCCATCGCCTATCATATGGGTCAAGATGCGTATACGCTAGTCTACTCTGGTGTATCGATGCCCTGTCTCGATACACCCTCGACTAGGAACAGTTATAGTATGTACTCGTTGACTACCCTGGCCCCACTAGTATGATCACATCATAGTCCTAGTAGTCAAGTACATATCCTAAGGGCTTTATCAACATATGAGAGAAAGAGAGTAAACCAATACAAGTCAACATGTTAGGACAAAGTGAAACCAGATAGCATACTATCATATCGAGCAAGAAAGTCCTCTCTATATATATCCAAGCATCCACTATAATATACATCATATGTACAACAATGGCCTCTAGGGGATATATACAACTAACAGAAACCGATATTTAGAATATGGTTAAGTAAACCTAGATTAGGAAACTAGGGATATGGTTAAAAAGATGATTAGAGATGAATGGTGAAATATATGTATTGAGATTTAACATGAGAGCTATAAAGATATGAAAGGTGAATGTGACTTACGACTTATAGATAGGTAGTTACACTAGAATAAGCATTGAGATTTAGAAACATGAAACTAAATTAATAAGGAAGAATGTATATATAAAATTGACTTAATGTGATGAAAAGGAAATACGATGTGTGATGATGACTTGATGATATGTTGGTATACGGATGCGAGTCGATAGGAGATGATTGATACCTTTGCCGGTCCCTTGATATGAGATTGTTATGGATGTGACCTGGGACATTGATATATATATATATATATATATATATAATGTTGTGAATCTTGAGTGTTATGTCATACGAGACGTTAAGTCTATACCCTCATTGTCATATAGGATGATAGGATCCCTAGTGGTTTATTGCCGGGTTACGATGATTTACCGTACGTGATGAGTTTATGATGATTGATCCATACCCTTGACTAGAGGATTGCCGTACGATGGATTATACCGTACGTGATGTCGTGAGGCTGGATGTCGTTTGATAGATTCACCGACTCGCTCATATTAGATACGTATACCTGCCTGCATTTGCATACGATTTACTTTAAGCTACGCTCATGTCACTCTCATTGCATTACATATAACTGTGTTAGTACACCTGCACCATTATCGATGATGCGTATGTTACACTTACACATATTGGCCGGCTCACACACTTCGTCATCGATAATTGCCATGTCACTCACACAGTAGGATTGCTACATCATGCTATTATATTGCTATGCTCATACTATGATGATATACCCATGCTCACATTACTGTTCCATGCTGCATGATATACGGATATGCTTACATTCTATTATATGTCGCATACATCATGCTTTACGATTATACGCATTGAGATATGTTGTTTTCATGAGATTTCTGGATTTAAGAACCGTGGTCATTTCAAAAGAAAGTATGTATTGTTTTAAAAACCCGGTTTCTCTTGATATGATATTTCAGTGCGTCCACCATGTGTTTTCTCGGTTCTGAGAGTGACATGTGAAACCCGATTCGAGGAGCGGTAGGCACCGTCTGCGGGTACATGGTGGACCCGGTGAGGTACCCCGGGGCAAGAAGACTTGTATTGTTAGATGGTGACCCTGGCAGGGGAGCACTACCTACCGGTGATAGTATTTGGACCCGTCGGTTATCCGGAGGATACCGACCGGAGTCATGAGATGGAAATGAGGGCCGACCAGAGTAGGCGGCGCCTGAGACGAGATATATATGGGGGCCGATCTGAGGATGCGGCGCCTGAGATATGAGGATTTATGTGTCGATGCTGGACATGAGTTTTCATGATGTTTCGAGTGTCGATGTTGGACACTCAGGTTCCATGATTTGATGTGTTGCGAGGGGCACACGTTGATTTATATTCTCATATTTTCATGCATATGCTTTTTATGATATTTACATGCATGATGTTGTTGTGTCATTGGTTGACACGTGGACGAGATCCACATGCATACATACATTGATTATATGGTGGACGAGATCCACATGCATTCATTTATTGATTATGGTTGGATGATATCCAGTAAATATAGACATTGAGTATATTGTTGGCACAGATGTAGATACAGTCACCCTAGATATCATAGTTTTACCTTTATGATATAGTTTACCTAGGAAATCGTTATTTTATTCAATTTCTACCTATTGATGTTTTCTACTCACGAGTTGGCAACTCACCCCCGTTGTGCCACAGTTCTTGCAGGTTGACCGCATGGATCCGTAGCGGCTGTTAGTGTTTATGCCCTAGAAGGCCATTACTGTATCATACTAGTTTGTATATTACTTAATGGAAGCTTGGGATATTCACATGTATATAACAGTCTTGCTAAACATGGTAGTATGCTACTTGGTTTTTCTATCTTAATATGTGAGTGTACGTATTGATAGAGCTCTTAGGATCTTGCTTGTCTACCAGCGTTGTGATGGCAGTCACACTAGTGGGGGCTGGGTAGTCTACAAGCACATCCTTATTCAGGTCCCTGGTCGTTGGATTATCGAGACAGAGCATCGATACTCCGGAGTAGACTAGTGTGTACGCTTCTCATCCCAGTTGGGGAGATGGTCTGTCCCACAGCCGTCAGTACGTCGTACTGGAGATAGTATACAGGTGCTCGTTAGGTTACGGGTACACCGGACAGGACTCACAGGGAACTGTTGGTTGGTTTGATACCAGTCGTCAGTGAACAGTTCCCAGGTGACATGAGTACAGCGTAGTCCGCAGACTTGACACTGCTACTTCGCCTCAAGTGTGTCCCACTGTTCTTAGATTGCTACCCTACCACGGCTCAAAGGAGTCGTGCAAACAAGTAGCAGTTGGGTGCAGTCCCGAGCACTTGGAGGCAGTGGCGGTTAGACAGGATTCGTCCCTCCCGGTATTGGGAGTAGATATCGTGCTGTGTCAGAGAGCCATTACGCAAAGTCCCTGGCCAGGGCAAGCGAGATTTGCTGGTAGGTTCCAGTAGTTTCTCAGGGTGTAATGGACTTCCCTCCGACACGACTTATACCGCTATTAGGGGACTGACGCTTGCCGCCCCCTAGGCCTGATATGCAATAGTCTTGGACGAATGGATCGGACTGTATGGAGATTGTCACATCAGACTCAGTAGGAGTTCGGATGGGTTTCCTCATCGGCCTTCTTATCGACAACTACCTGGGGACCGTTACGTACAGCTAGTGCCGCTTGCGGTCTGTGGTTAAACCCACTGCCAGCGTAGTAGTCGAGTCTCTAGAGTCCCACACAGAGAGTTTCCTACTCCAGGCGAAACGATATAGAGGTTGCACGGTTTTGCGACAAAGGGTTCGGACGCATACGTGCGTTTACGCGCGTACGACTTTCGGACAGTTTTTACCAGTCGGCTTTGGTTTAAGCCAGTTACTGGTATCCGGTTATTGGATTTTTACAGTCTAAAGTTTTTCCGTATTTTTGCGGATCGGAGGGGCGTTCTCGTAATTGCTCGAGAAGCTTCTAGAAGATGGTGACTAAGGAGGGTTATGTGTCATATTCATTGAATGAGTTATATGAGTCATGGTGGTGATTCATTCATTTCATTAATGCATATTTATTGCTTAATGACTCATGCTAATGAATCACCACTAGATATTTTATGAAGCATGATTAATCATCACTCTTTATTCTTTTCTTCTTATTAGAAAATGATTCATATATGTTATGATACTCATAAACTTATATCATAATATTATTCACATTCTCTCTCCTCAAGCTCTCTCTCTTCAAAAGACTAATCCTCACCCTCATGTGTTGAGATCTAGGATTAGTTAGACTTAACAATCCATAACCATCACTCTATCTCAATCTATCTTCTTTGATTAGCAATCCAAGAAGGTTAGTTGCCTCAAGTTTAGAGGCTAAGCTTGGAGTTTTGCTCTCGGGTGGATCGTCTACTACCTAGAGAAGGCCGAGGAGAACAAGGAGATCGTAAAGACGAAGGACTTGGTTCGATAGGTATAATCCCTAAGCATAGTAGTTTAGAACAACTATATGTTTGGTTAGTTATCGTTTAGCTTCGATTCAAGCGGTTAGTCGATGTTCGTTCACTAAATAAGATCGTTTTTGAAATTTCCGCCTCCCCACAAGTACTGGGGTATAGCACATCGACTTACAGTAGTATCAGAGCCTCGCTAAACAATAAATAACTTAATTGCAAATTTGTACGAATTTCGAACGGAAAAACGAAGCCGGAAAACCCTAAAATTGTCAAGTTTCTGTCGAATTTAAAATGTAGTCCAAAAATTTTTCAGGTGCGTTCAGAGAGCTTGAAAAGACACCAGTAGAACACCCAAGAAAAATAGGCCCCTGAATCGCCTAACTCGCCGCGGAACCGCGGCCTCAGCCTACTGAGTCGCCGCGCTTCCGCCGTCGAGTTGGCGAGTCAGGAACCCAATTTTCTTCTGTTGCTTCTCTGTGTAATTAGGGGTTTTCTGGAATATTTTAATTTTGCTCAGGTTTCCAGTATACAGAGCAGATTTTGGAGCAATATTAAAGATGTTTAATCGATCGAAGTTGTACAGTATTTGCATATTGGATTATATCTGTGATTGTTTAATGTGTTCGTAAACCTCCCCTAACTGCTAGTATGTCGGTTGGCAGGGGGTTGCATATTTCTGTAATGGTTATATCTGTTTGTGCATATAAACTGTATTGGACTGTTGTGGTGTTTAGCCGGGGTTTAGCAATGGGTTATTGTTTAATTCATTTGTTGTAAATGTAATTTGTTGTAATATTATTTTGCGGGGCACATCCAGGTTGCGGTTGTAGCCACCGTTGTATTATTTCATTTTACTGTTTTTGCTCCTAGGACTGACCCAAGGTGGGGTACACAAACTGCCGGGCGGGTAGTTTGCCGTACCCGTAGGGGTCGAGGGTGGGGTAACGGCTATTCATCACAACTGTGTAATCTGTCTTTTCTTGCAGGCTCAAAAGAAATACAGATTGCTTGCAAATCCAATATTGTTTATCTGTGTTCTGGAATGAATATCATTGCGTCAGACGAATGTAAAATATCTATATATAATGTAGCTATTTAGACGTCACTTATGTTTTACACCCGCGCTAGCCCAGCCCCCGCTCTGTCGTTAGTTAAGTAACCTAACGGGTGATGACGGGACCCCGTGGCGAATGCGGATGGCATAAGAGGACGTTGTATTTTCGTTGTTTTCTGCAATGATAGGTTAATGATGGGACGCATTATCTATAATGCAAAGAAAATAAACCAAAGTTTTAATCGTTGGAACAATTTAAAAGAAACCACTCGGTTAATTTTAAAACAGATATTTTTAAATGCGGAGATTTAACCACTCCTTTTAAAAGCTATCAGGTTCCTTCGGTTATATCAAGTTCACTACGTTCACGGTTTCGCCAAAACCAGTCGTAGCCCTCCGTCATTTCTTATGAATGGTCAGTAGTATTCAAGCTATGTTTGTTTGGCCCTTAGTCAAGACATAGTGATTGGTAGCTGCTGGGGTATTCATTTGTTGCATAGATAGATGAGTTGGTTTGGGACAGTCGTATTACTTTGTTTGGCCCTTAGTCAAGAGTATACGGATGGGTTCAAATCAACAGGATAATGATGGGCAGAACTTGACATGTGACTTATGATTTGTTGGCCCTTAGTCAAGATCATAAGAGCATGGGGCAAAAATCCATATCGGGAATTTCTAAAGAAACTGAAATTTGCAAAGAGATGCATACCATTTGGAGTTTGATGAATGTTGGTAGGATTCCTTCAACATTATCATACGATGATATTTGGATCCCGATCCTACTGTGAGTATATGCTACTTATCAGGATATTCGTCACTTAACGATCAATGCTATAAACCTAGTAGGTGTCCAGAAAAGTGTCAGCGGGGTTACGCCCCCAGAGAAAAGAGGTTATTTAATTAAGGAACTTCGCGAAAGCGTTGGAAAACCTCCCTCGAAGTATCGACACCAGCCTGGCTGAACGGTTAAGCAAGTATTGTACGGTGAGAATAGTCCTGGCTAATTCTTCTTTTATGGTTTGAGGAAGGATTCGAGAAACAGTGGGAGCCATCCAGTTTAGATAAACTAAAAACCACTCTAAACTTGCAAGAGCATCATGCTAAAGAGTTTTCTTCTCTCTCTCCTAATTGCAGCGACCCTGAAAATGACTGGACTTAAGTTACTTTTAGAGAAAAATATACTGACGGGGCCAAACTATAAAGATTGGCTGCGGAATGTCAAAATGGCTTTGACCTATGACAAACTGGGGTACGTCCTCACCGCTACGGCACCTGCTGTCCCTGGTCCCAAATCCAGCAATGCGGATAAGGAAATCCGCAAAACCTGGGATTTAGATTGCGCGAGAGCCAAGTGCATCGTGCTTGCCTCGATGAACAATGAACATCAGAGGAGGCACGAGGATATGTCCCTAGATGGCATATTTCTCCATACAAACGAACTTTATGGAGAGCAATCTCGTATAGCAAGATACGAGACCTCAAAGAACTTATTTCGAGCGAGGTTGGCTGTCGGGTCATCGGTAGGTGAACATGTCCTAAAGATGATCGGCTATATTGAAGAGCTCGCAGACCTTGGGACGACTTTGGATAATGAGCTCTATACAGACCTTATTCTCCAGTCTCTTCCTCCCACCTACGCCCAGTTTATCCTCAACTTCAATCTTCAAGGAAAAGAAGTTGAACTTGCGGAACTCCTGAACATGTTAAGGAGTGCAGAGGGCACCTTGCAGAAGGCAAGGGAAACACCCGCTATGTTTGTTGGCAGTACATCTTCTTCCAGGTCCAAGGCTGGGGCCAAAGGAAGGAAGAAGAAGGCCGCACCCAGACCTAGAGGAGGTGTTAGTAAGGTGGGAGGGAAGGGAAAGAAAAAGAAAGCAGTACCGATAGTTGGTCAGGATGAGTGCTTCCATTGTCACAGGAAAGGGCACTGGAAGAAGGATTGCAAGGCGTGGAACGCCAAGAACCAGGAACCGAAGCAAGCTGTGGCTTCGACTTCAGGTGTGTTTGTAATTGAGAATTGTCTGTCAATCAACTCTACTTCCTGGGTATTGGATACCGGATCAGGATCTCATATTTGCAATTCATTGCAGGCACTGAGAAACCGTAGAGTGCTGAAGGAAGGTGATATGACCCTAAAGGTTGCTAACGGAGCTAGCGTGGGAGCTGCGTCCGTAGGGGACTATCACCTAGGATTGACGAGTGGACACATTTTGGTTTTACATAACTATTATTTTGTACCAAGCTTAACGTGTAATATCATATCAGTTTCCTTGTTATCAAATAAAGGTTATGATTCCACGTTTGTAAGAGATGTTGTCAACATCCACCTTAATCATGGTTTGATTGGGTCAGGTACATTAAATAACGGCATATATGTTTTAAACCAACTCCAAATTTTCAATGTCCAGAACACACTAAAAAGAAAGTCTCCAGATTTAAATAAAGCTTTCTTATGGCATTGTAGACTGGGTCACATCAATGAGAGAAGGTTGACTAAGTTGCATAGAGAAGGATATTTGGACACGTTCGAATATCAAACTTATGATACTTGTCAATCTTGTCTCAAAGGAAAGATGACAAAGACTCCATTCACTGGACAAGGAGTAAGAGCGAGCGAGCTCTTAGGACTCATACACAGCGATGTATGTGGTCCAATGTCTACACATGCGAGAGGTGGCTATTCCTACTTCATTACTTTTATAGATGATTTCTCTAGGTATGGATATGTTTTCTTAATGAAGCATAAATCAGAGGCCTTTGAGAAATTCCTGGAATACAAGAGTGAAGCGGAAAACCAAACAGGCAAAAGTATTAAGACACTGAGATCTGATCGAGGTGGAGAATACTTAAGTGCCGAGTTCCTAGGTTACCTAAAAGAGAAAGGAATTCTCTCTCAGCTTACTCCTCCATACACTCCACAACACAACGGTGTATCGGAGAGACGGAATCGAACCCTATTGGATATGGTACGATCCATGATGAGTAATGCTGTGTTACCGCGATCTTTCTGGGGTTATGCGCTAGAATCAGCGGCATATCTTTTGAACCAGGTTCCAACCAAGACTGTGCCTACCACACCATATCAGATGTGGAGTGGGAAGAAACCCTGTCTAAAACATTTTAGGACATGGGGGTGTCCAGCTTTTGTAAAAAAGCAGCATGTGGACAAGCTCGAGGCACGTTCAGTACAGTGTAAGCTTGTGGGATATCCAAAGAACTCCAAGGGATATTATTTCTATTACGCAGAGGAACAAAAGGTTTTTGTTTCTCGTCATGCCCACTTCTTAGAAACTGAATTTTTAGAAAATCAGAAGAGTGGGAGCGAAATAGAACTGGAAGAAATTCCAGAACCACAAGCTACTACTGAAAGTTTGGTAGAACCAGAGGTTCAAGAAGAACAGAACATTCCCGCACCCCTCCGCAGGAGTAGTAGGCCGTCTCATCCGCCTGAGAGATACTACGGTTTTCTCATAGACGGGGATAGAGAGGATTGCATCATAGATGATGATGAACCTACTGACTTCCGGCAGGCCATCCAGAGCGGCGACTCGGTACGATGGGTAGATGCAATGCGGACCGAAATGGAGTCCATGTACACCAACAAAGTATGGACTTTGGACTTTGCTCCAGATGGGGTAAAACCCATAGGATGCAAATGGATCTTCAAGAAAAAGATTGGTGTAGATGGACAGGTGGAAACCTATAAGGCTAGACTTGTTGCAAAGGGTTTTCGTCAAAGACCTGGTTTGGACTATGACGAAACTTTTTCTCCAGTGGCTATGCTCAAATCCATTCGGGTCCTTCTTGCTATTGCTGCCTTCCATGATTATGAAATCTGGCAGATGGACGTAAAGACGGCTTTTCTGAATGGAAATTTAGAAGAGAGCGTCTATATGGATCAGCCAGAGGGTTTCAATCAGAGTGGGAGCAGCGGGAAAGTATGCAAGCTGCTTAAGTCTATTTATGGACTAAAGCAGGCATCGCGGAGTTGGAACATCTGTTTTGATGAGACAGTCAAAGAATATGACTTTATCAAAAATCCAGATGAGCCGTGCATATATAGTAAAGTTGTAGCCAGAAGTGTCGTATTCCTCGTCTTGTACGTGGATGACATTCTATTGATAGGAAATGACATTCCTATGCTACAATCTGTCAAAGGATTCTTGTCACACAGGTTCTCCATGAAAGACCTGGGTGATGCCTCTTACATTCTGGGGATCCGGATCTATCGTGATAGATCCAAGAGGATGTTGGGACTTTCGCAGTCCAGGTATATCGACACTGTACTGAAAAGATTCAGTATGGAAGATTCTAAGCACGGTAATCTACCGGCTTGTCACGGAATCACCCTCTCCAAAGAGATGTCTCCCAAGACTGATTTGGAAAGGGAACGCATGTCTATTATACCCTACGCTTCTGCGGTAGGCTCTATAATGTATGCGATGTTATGTACCAGACCAGATGTAGCTTACGCACTGAGCGTGGTAAGCCGGTATCAGTCAGACCCAGGGGAGAAACACTGGATAGCAGTAAAGAACATTCTCAAGTACCTAAGGAGGACTAAGGAGATGTTCTTGGTTTACGGCGGAAAAGACCTCAGGTTGGAGGCCTTTGCTGATTCCGGCTTCCAGAGTGATAAGGACGATTCCAAGTCCATGTCGGGTTATGTCTTTACCCTCAATGGAGGGGCGGTGTGCTGGAAGAGCTCCAAGCAGGACACCGTTGCTGACTCGACGATGGAAGCGGAGTATATAGCTGCTTGCGATGCCGCAAAAGAAGCAGTCTGGATGAAGAAGTTCCTAACAGAACTTCAGGTGGTTCCTACCATAGTTGATCCAATACCTCTGTATTGCGACAACAACGGAGCTATAGCTTTAGCGGAGGAACCAAGGTCCCATCAGAAGTCCAGACACATTTTCAGGCGGTATCACCTGATCAGGGAGATCATAGATCGTCAGGAGATCGGGGTTCGGAGAGTTGCTTCAGAAGAGAACATTGCTGATCCATTCACGAAGGCCCTTCCTCAGATTCAGTTCGAGAGGCTACTCGAGATCATTGGTCTACGATATGCCAGTACATGGCCCTAGTGCAAGTGGGAGATTGTTAGTGTTTATGCCCTAGAAGGCCATTACTGTATCATACTAGTTTGTATATTACTTAATGGAAGCTTGGGATATTCACATGTATATAACAGTCTTGCTAAACATGGTAGTATGCTACTTGGTTTTTCTATCTTAATATGTGAGTGTACGTATTGATAGAGCTCTTAGGATCTTGCTTGTCTACCAGCGTTGTGATGGCAGTCACACTAGTGGAGGCTGGGTAGTCTACAAGCACATCCTTATTCAGGTCCCTGGTCGTTGGATTATCAAGACAGAGCATCGATACTCCGGAGTAGACTAGTGTGTACGCTTCTCATCCCAGTTGGGGAGATGGTCTGTCCCACAGCCGTCAGTACGTCGTACTGGAGATAGTATACAGGTGCTCGTTAGGTTACGGGTACACCGGACAGGACTCACAGGGAACTGTTGGTTGGTTTGATACCAGTCGTCAGTGAACAGTTCCCAGGTGACATGAGTACAGCGTAGTCCGTAGACTTGACACTGCTACTTCGCCTCAAGTGTGTCCCACTGTTCTTAGATTGCTACCCTACCACGGCTCAAAGGAGTCGTACAAACAGGTAGCAGTTGGGTGCAGTCCCGAGCACTTGGAGGCAGTGGCGGTTAGACAGGATTCGTCCCTCCCGGTATTGGGAGTAGATATCGTGCTGTGTCAGAGAGCCATTACGCAAAGTCCCTGGCCAGGGCAAGCGAGATTTGCTGGTAGGTTCCAGTAGTTTCTCAGGGTGTAATGGGCTTCCCTCCGACACGACTTATACCGCTATTAGGGGACTGACGCTTGCCGCCCCCCTAGGCCCGATATGCGATAGTCTTGGACGAACGGACCGGACTGTATGGAGATTGTCACATCAGACTCAGTAGGAGTTCGGATGGGTTTCCTCATCGGCCTTCTTATCGACAACTACCTGGGGACCGTTACGTACAGCTAGTGCCGCTTGCGGTCTGTGGTTAAACCCACTGCCAGCATAGTAGTCGAGTCTCTAGAGTCCCACACAGAGAGTTTCCTACTCCAGGCGAAACGATATAGAGGTTGCACGGTTTTGCGACAAAGGGTTCGGACGCATACGTGTGTTTACGCGCGTACGACTTTCGGACAGTTTTTACCAGTCGGCTTTGGTTTGAGCCAGTTACTGGTATCCGGTTATTGGATTTTTACAGTCTAAAGTTTTTCCGTATTTTTGCGGATCGGAGGGGCGTTCTCGTAATTGCTCGAGAAGCTTCTAGAAGATGGTGACTAAGGAGGGTTATGTGTCATATTCATTGAATGAGTTATATGAGTCATGGTGGTGATTCATTCATTTCATTAATGCACATTTATTGCTTAATGACTCATGCTAATGAATCACCACTAGATATTTTATGAAGCATGATTAATCATCACTCTTTATTCTTTTCTTCTTATTAGAAAATGATTCATATATGTTATGATACTCATAAACTTATATCATAATATTATTCACATTCTCTCTCCTCAAGCTCTCTCTTTTCAAAAGACTAATCCTCACCCTCATGTGTTGAGATCTAGGATTAGTTAGACTTAACAATCCATAACCATCACTCTATCTCAATCTATCTTCTTTGATTAGCAATCCAAGAAGGTTAGTTGACTCAAGTTTAGAGGCTAAGCTTGGAGTTTTGCTCTCGGGTGGATCGTCTACTACCTAGAGAAGGCCGAGGAGAACAAGGAGATCGTAAAGACGAAGGACTTGGTTCGATAGGTATAATCCCTAAGCATAGTAGTTTAGAACAACTATATGTTTGGTTAGTTATCGTTTAGCTTCGATTCAAGCGGTTAGTCGATGTTCGTTCACTAAACAAGATCGTTTTTGAAATTTCCGCCTCCCCACAAGTACTGGGGTATAGCACATCGACTTACAGCGGCATCGATGGCACACCGCTTGCATTCGGGTGTTTTGCTTTGGTAGGTGGTACATATTGGATCGTGCCACTATTGTATTACTATTCATTTTGTATCTAGTCAACTCCATCAATCAAACTAGTATTTGTATAAGTAATGAGACTTAGTGAGACTTGTGGTTGCGAGACATAGAGCGAGGGGTTTTCCGCTACTGGTGGTTTTGATGTCTTGCTTATTTCATTATCTTTTGTGGTGATCTTCGCCGTTGGGCATCGTATACTTATATTTATGTTTTACATGGTTGTGGATCCGCCGTTTGGCGAAGAGCTAGCTCCCGCTTGGGGATGCCTTTATCATTATCATGTATTTATAGTTTTGGATCAAAATATACAAGGGAGGTGCTGTTGGATATTGTTAGTTATATGTATGCCCTGGAGGCCATTACTGTACATTGGATGTATATTGTAGTGGATGCTGGGACATATATAGGTAGGACTTTCTTGCTCGACATGATAGTACGCTATCTGGTTGCTCTTTATCTTAACATGTATACTTTCTGTCTCTCTGATTACATGTTGATAAAGCTCTTAGGATGTGTACTCGACTTCCAGGACTATGATGAAGATCATACTAGTGGGGCCTGGGTAGTCAATGACTACATCCTTCATTGTTCCTAGTCGTGGGAATATCGAGACGGGGCATCGATATTCCAGAGTAGACTAGCGTATATCTTCTCGACCCATGTGATGGGCGATGGATGATCCCATATCCATTGGTGTTTGACATCAGAGATGGTATGCGGGTGCTTAGTGGAGACTAGGTACACTGAACGGACTCGCCGAGAACTCCCAGATGGTATTATACCTCACGTCAGATGGCAGTTCTCTGGTGACACTGGTACAGCTTAGTCTGTTGACCCGAGATCGTCATAGAGTCTTGTGTGTCTCCCACTGTGCTTTGATTTCCACCCTACCACGGCTCTACTGAGTCGTGCAAACAGGTGGTTTTTGGGTACAGTCCCGATTCACATGGAGGCAATGAGCGATAGGAGGGGATTCGTCTCTCCCGGTATTGGGGGTGGATGTTGCGCTATGCTCGACTGGCCATAACAGGAAATCCCTGGCCAGGGTTGCAGTGATATACTGGTAAGAGTTATCAGTAGTTTCACGAATGTTATGGACCTTACGTCGGCATGACTTATCAAGCTACTGGGGTCTGACGTTTACCACCCCTAGGCGAGATATGCGACATATCAGACGAACAGACCGGACTGTACGGTAAGTGTTACTGATTGGATTCACAGGAGTGTGAGCGGGCTTGCTCGTCGATCTTCTGATCGCTCAAAACCCGGGTGGCCGTTACGTTTAGCAGACCGCTTGCGGCTTGTGGGTGTTTGATATGATCATCACCTGCTGCCGGCGTATTGACGAGTCTTTAGAGTCCTACACAGAGGTTTCCTGGCTCAAGCGAAACGAAATAGGAGCGCATATGAGATATGTGCGGGACCAAGAATAATGCGTGTAAGTGATACCGTATTCTATTCTCGCGATGAATGTATCGATTGGTTGTATGCGATATAACCTAGTTATCGAATCAAGGAATGATTCGATAAGCCGATACATTGAATATTAGTCGGTCATATGCGATATGACCGGATCGTTAAATCAAGTGTTGATTTAATGATTTAATGCATAATTATATATTTGATATATTACTTTGCATTAACTAGTATTTGTTCACTTTAAATGGATTTTCTCACTTGAATTGCACAAGTTGTATATGTGATATACTTTTGTGCACTTGTTTGTATCATGTTTGATGATACATGCTAACTTGAGTTTGTGTGTATGATTAAACCATGGTTATATGAATGGTTAGGGTTTTGTTTACTTATTCATTTATTTATTTTGGAAAAGATAAATAGAAATGGTGGCTTTCTTTGTTTCTTTCATGAAGCTTCATGAAGTGTTGAAAGCTTGACCATTTTGTTTGCTTCCCTTAACCTAACCATTCACCTAACCCTAGTTTAGTCTCTACACTTAACCATGGTTGGTATATGATAAGTATTCATTTTATTTTCTATTTGAAAAATACTTATCATATTCTTTCTTCATCTTCTTCATCTTCAACAATGAAGAAACCTTGCAACCATCAATGGCAACTTGAGAAAAAGAGTGAGAAATCCAATTCTAAAGTGAACCCACTTCCTATTTCTTCATCCTCTACCACTTGCCAAGTAGTATAGGGTGTTTTCTTCACAAGTTTCATGACTTGGTGAAGTTGGAGCTTGATCTTGAGTTGCCTCGACGTAGATCATCTTCGGCATCGAAGTCGGCGACCTAGCCCGATCATTTCTCCGACGAAACCTTCACCTGAGTCCGGATTCCGATTGGTACAGCGGAGGGACGTCATCACGGAGCATAAGAAGTGGAGAACCGGATCTACAAAGGTTGTAGTCACTTTCCTTTAGCAATAAAGTCGGTTACTTGCTTGCATCACCTATACATCTAGTTAACGATCCGTATTAGGGTTTGTAGGCACATAAAAAAATTTGAATTGGCCATGTTTGATCTGTTGTGAGACTTCATTAGTGTGCCTAGGAACCCTACAGTGGTATCAGAGCCTAGCTAGAGCCTTAGGCGATGCGTAGACGGAGTTAGAAGTCTGATCGAACCGAAACCCTAATTCAAAGTTGCTCTCTGTATATTTTTTGAAAACGGGGATTTTTGAGAATTAAAAATATGCAGAAAAACCAGCAGGAGATTCTAAGAATTACTGAGAAGCCCGTACTTCTGAGTCCATAAACGCGCGGCGGAACCGCGGCATTAGCATGCCTAATGCGGCGGTTCCGCGACCATCTAGTCTCCTCTGTTATTCAATTTTACACAGTAATTCCTATTTTGCAGTGTTGGTTTTCCTGGGAATTTTTAATCTGAACTCAAGAGTTGAGTTTTCTGGGTTGTATTGGGGACTCGATGTTTCGATCGGATTGTCTAATTTTGTCTGTGTGTTTTTCCGGGTAATTTTAGAATATGTTAAAAAGTTCGACCGGATATAAATACCCACTTTTTCCCCTACCGGGAAATTTCCAATTGTTGGATTTTTCCGTAGTTTAACGACGTTCTAAGTAGTGCAAGTAACGCGATGGTCCCTCTAGAAGACAGCAAACCTTAACTCGATTATGTGACCGTCTTGAACTGTCCTTTGAACCTTAGGGTTTGGGGCAGTACGGCGTGCCACATGTGAGGCGTTGGCTTGACCCTTCTACGGCTGGATCGTTGGTACTGAGGCACGAACTGAATGTTTTTAGACTTATTTCATGTGTTGAGCTGTATCGGGAAAACTTGGGTGTTCGATTGTTCGATCGGAAAGTTTAACATTTTTCTATTTATCCGGAATGTGATACAATATTTGGAATTCACAAGTAGTTATGAAATAACTGAATGAAGTTATAAACATAGCAGTTTAGTCTCACTTGATCGGTTGCCACGGAATTTCGATGCGATTGAAAGTCCGTCACAATCACGTAGCGTACGCGGATACTCGCCGGGTAAACTTAATAGACAGCCTCACTCCATAGCCCTGACCAAGTGACTGTAGGAGAACCCCGTCGCCGAAAGCATCCGTTCGGGTGCTCGCGGTAGCGGTGTTCCGCCTTAGTGCACTTCGTCGACGGTATCAGGGGTGCGGCCGCCTACTAAAGTTTGCGACGAGCATTCGATCAGTTTTTCGGGAATCTTGTTGAATTGCCCGACTTGATATTGAAAAGTGTTTTCGATAATGAGACTAAAATGCGGGGTTTATAATTGTTAGGCATGCGATGTCTAAGGAATTCATTTGTTTAGGCATGCGATGTCTAAAGAGTTTGCGGATTCCAACTGTTGTAGTTTTACACTTTCTTTTCTGTGACCGTAAGTGTAATATGTGATATCGCCGGTTTCGTTGCTATATGTCAACGACAATTGGGATCGGCATATTTACTTACGTTGATGACATGTGATGTTATGTGTTGCTGGATATGTTATATTGGATCGTCGTGTTTGAATAGCCGGGTTTTTTTTATGTGAGATGAGTGTTTTTCATTTTCATTCATGTAAAAACTTGTATGTAATATTCTTTTATTGGGGCACTTCCAGGTTGCGGAAGATGTCACCGTTTGTATATTATTTACATTTCCGCATTAGGATAGACCCAAGGAGGGGAGCACAAGTAACCGGGTTCTAGGGTCCAGTGGGAGACCATCTCGAGGAGTCGAGTCCGGGTCTCCTAACCTTAGAATTGGTAGGGTTGCTTGCCGCTCTCGTAGGGGTCTAGGGGTGTGGGATTGGCTATTCATCACGACCGTGGAATCCGTGTTTTATACTGGTTCGTATTAAAAACACGGATGTTCTAGTATATCCAATATTTCATATGATATTTTCTGCTGCGTTATCTGTGATGTGATCATGTGATTTGTTCAGATAGAAAGTATATAGTATATATGATATATTATATAGAAGTTGCTTATGTTTTACACCCGCGCTAGCCCTGCCCCGCTCTGCCGTTAGTTACCTAACCTAACGGTGCAGACGGGACATCGAGGCGAATGTGGATGGCATAAGCGTACGTTATATTTATCTGTGATGATTAGGTGGACTTAAATGATAGGATATTCATTAATGAGATTAATGAAAGAAAATAAACCTAATTGATGTTGTGGAATCGAATTTCAAAATAAAAACAGGTAGCTACTGTTCTTGCTTTGCATCGCGGTGTTCCTTGTAGAACATCCTGCACCTTATTCGATAAGGAAAGGACCGAGATCCCTTCACCGGGAGTGACTCCTTTAGCAATAACTGGCATATACTACAACACTCGGTTTGTTTTTTGATTGCTTCTATAGTTTCTGCTTTGCACAGTGATATATATGATATATCCCGCACCTCATTCGACGAGGAAAGGGCCGACGATCCCTTCACCGGGAGTGACCCTTTTAGCAAAACTAGAAAAGCTTCAAAAACATTCCATTTAAAAACCATTTGATTCCGCAACGAGATCAAGTTCAAAGCGTTAAAGGTTTTCATAAAAAAAAACCCAGCCGCAACCCTCCGTCATTTTAGGAAGTAGAGTACTTAGTATTCGTGCTGTGTTTGTTGACCATAGTCAAGGCACAGTGTACGGTAGCTAAGTGATGTCTTCCTACACCGCATATGATGCGATTAGTTAGGACAGTCGCGTGACTTTGTTGACCTTAGTTAAGGGTCATGTGGGTAGGTCTAATTAATCACGAAATGACGGGTAGAACTTGACCAGTACTTATGATTTGTTGACCATAGTTAAGGTCATAGGTGCTAGGGGTAAAAACCATTATCGGGAGTTTCAAGTGTTGAAATTTGCAATGAGATTGCATACCTTCTATGTGATAGTTGGATCCCGATACCCACTGCGAGTAATTGTTACTCCTGGGAGAGTTTTGCACTTTACAATTAGCCGATCAAGTAGGTGTCTAGAAAGGTGTCAACGGGATAACGCCTCTGGGAAAACGAGGTTTACATTAATTAGGTCCGTGCGAAAGCACGGGGAACCTCCCTCAAAGTACCGACACTGGCCTGGCTGAAAGATTGGCGAACTTGTAGAGTGTAATTAATCCCGGCTAGTCTTTCCTTTTAGGGTTTGAAGGAAGATTTGATAAAAACAGTGGGAGCCATCCTGATTAGATAAAATAAATAACCAATCTGATCTTGCAAGAGCGCACGCAAAGTGTTTTCTTCTCTCTCTCTCTCCAGGTAGCGACCATATCACGCCTTAATCAAGATAATAATATGGATGTATTGACCGAACCCGCTTGTTATACTGAGCTGGGGAACGTTGGTCCCGCTCCAACTTATAATTGTTATAAGACAGAGCAGGAAATAGGGGAATACCAGAATTCCTATGCCGCCCAAACGAAGAAAGTGCATATGATGCATCTCCTTCGGGTATGTTCATTACAAAGAACTGTTTCTCAGTATCCTCCGCATCCTGGGTATTTGATACCGGATCAGGATCCCAGATATGTAATCTGTTACATAGGGCTACAAAAAGGTAGAAAAACTAAGAACGGGTGATAAGTTTCATGAGACAGAAAACGGGGCAAGTGTTGCAGCCAAGTCTGTTGGTCACTGTCACCCTGTATTACCAATACATTGATTCTGAACAAATGCTATTAGATACCGAACCTGATATACAAAATCATATCAATCTCTTTATTTATTAAAGTAATGATAAAATTTTGTATTGCTGGATAATGTTTTGAACATTTCCTATATCAAAAGTTGATCGGTTCAGGCACGTTATCTAAAAGCATTGACGTTCTAAATCAAACTACAGTTCCTAGTATACAGAACATACACAAGAGGAAGAGTTCAGAAATGAACGAATCCTTCTTGATGCATTGTAGACTAGGTCATATCAGTGCGACCCGACTGGATGAAGTTACATTTTAGATGAATATTTAAATCAGTTTGAATTTACATCTTGTGAAACTTGCCAGTCATGTCACAAAGATTAGATGACCATAGCCCTGTTTATTGGAAACAGAGAAAGAGTTAATGAACTCTTGGGACTGATACATGATGATATATGTAAGGTCTCCTATCTACACATGCCAGGACTGGTTCTTTATACTTCATTATATTCTCTGATAATCTCTCAAGATTCAGTCATATGTTTCTGTTGAAACATAAGTCCGAAGCTTTTGAGATATTCACAGAAAATAAGTTAGAAGTAGAGAACCAATAACCGGGTATAAGTATTATGTCCTATGATGAGATCAGGGAGGAGAATACTTGTGCATAGAATTCCTGGACTATTCTAAAGGAGAATGAGATTCTCTCTCAGTGTTACTCCTCTGAATACACCACAGCACAACGGTGTATCGGGGTGGAGCAATCGCACAATATTAGATATGGTGTGCTCTATGATGAGTACTACTGAGTTTCCTATTTCCTTTTGAGAGTTATGCGCTTGAGAAGCTGCATACCTATTGAATTAGGTTCGAATCAGATCACTGCCTACCATTCCATATGGGAAGAGCCTATCTCTTAAGTAAGTTAAGATTTGGGATTGTCCGGCCTATGTCTAAAGCAAAATCCGGACAAGATCGAGGCAAGGTCAGTTCTGTAGAACTGGAAAGGTTCCAGCTATACAAAACTGCAGTTGATGATTTGACAGAACCAAAGGATTCTATAGTCCCCGACGAACCTCAGCCTCTCCGCCGATCTGGTAGGGTTCCTCACCTGCCTGAGAGATACCTCGGTTTCTCGATGACAGTGGGAGCGAGGAATGCATCATGAGATGATGACCCAACTAGTTTCGAGCAGGCCATCAAGAGTAGGGACTCTGTAAGAATGGCTGGATGCTTAGCAATCTGAGATGGAATCCATGTACACCAACAAAGTATGGACTTTGGTTGCTATATCTGAAGGGTTAAATCCCCATCAGGAGCAAGTATATCTTGAGAAGATTACTTGGTGTAGATGGAAAAGTTGAGACTTTCAAAGCTAGACTTGTTGAAGGTTTTTTCGTCATCGACCAGGCGTGGATAATGATGAAACCTTTTCCAAGTAACTATGCTTAAGTCCATCCGGATCCTACTTAACATTGCTACATACCATGACTACGATATCTGGTGGTTGGGTGCCCTGACTGCTTTTCTAAATACCGATTTAGAAGAGAACGTCTATAAGAACACAGCCAGAGGGCTTCGTAAACAGTGGGAGCAGCGGAAACGTGTGCAAGTTGCTTTACAGGATAAAGCAGGCATCGCGGAGTTGGAACATCTATTTTGATGTGGTAGTCAAAGAGTTTGATTTCATCAAAATGGTAGATGAACCTTGTATGTACAAAAGGGTAGTATGGAGTATGGTAATGATCCTCGTAGAGTACGTGGATGGCATACTCTTGATAGGAAAGGAGTTTCCTATGCTACGATCGGTCGATCTCCTCTTATCACATAGATTCTCCATATAGGATCAAAGTGATACCTCCTAAATCCTAGGTTTTGGATCTATGAGATAGATCTAAATGGATGTTAGGATTCTCACTAGTTATAGTGAGATGGTATCAGTTGATCTTGGGAGAATCACTGGAAAGGTTCAAGGGTGATAAGAACGACTGAATGTCAGTCACAGGCATTTTCTTTACCCTCAGTAAAGGGACGGTATGTTGGAAGAGTTCCAAGCTAGATACCGTGGCAAACTAGACGATAAAGGCTGGTAATATCGCTATTAAAGATACTACCAAAGAGGCAGTTTGGGTGTATATTGGTTCATAAGATGAACTAGGTTCCCACCATTGTGTGACAATGGAGGTGTGGCTTTGGCCAAGGAACCATCATCCCATCAGTGACCCAGACATATTCTGAGGCAGCATCACCTGATCATGGAGATAGTTGATCTCCAGTGTGATCGAGGTAAGGAGAGTAGAATCAGAGGACAACACAGCGGATCCACTCACGAAGGCCTTTTCCCAAAGAGAGACTTTTATGGGATGGTTGAGTATGTGATACTGCAACCACTGCTACAGATGGCCCTAGTGCAAGTGGGAGATTGTTAGTTATATGTATGCCCTAGAGGCCATTACTGTACATTGGATGTATATTATAGTGGATGCTGGGACATATATAGGTAGGACTTTCTTGCTCGACATGATAGTACGCTATCTGGTTGCTCTTTATCTTAACATGTATACTTTCTGTCTCTCTGATTACATGTTGATAAAGCCCTTAGGATGTGTACTCGACTTCCAGGACTATGATGAAGATCATACTAATGGGGCCTGGGGAGTCAATGAGTACATCCTTCATTGTTCCTAGTCGTGGGAATATCAAGACGGGGCATCGATATTCCAGAGTAGACTAGCGTATATCTTCTCGACCCATGTGATGGGCGATGGATGATCCCATATCCATTGGTGTTTGACATCAGAGATGGTATGCGGGTGCTTAGTGGAGACTAGGTACACTGAACGGACTCGCCGAGAACTCCCAGATGGTATTATACCTCACGTCAGATGGCAGTTCTCTGGTGACACTGGTACAGCTTAGTCTGTTGACCCGAGATCGTCATAGAGTCTTGTGTGTCTCCCACTGTGCTTTGATTTCCACCCTACCACGGCTTTACTGAGTCGTGCAAACAGGTGGTTTTTGGGTACAGTCCCGATTCACATGGAGGCAATGAGCGATAGGAGGGGATTCGTCTCTCCCGGTATTGGGGGTGGATGTTGCGCTATGCTCGACTGGCCATAACAGGAAATCCCTGGCCAGGGTTGCAGTAATATACTGGTAAGAGTTATCAGTAGTTTCACGAATTTATGGACCTTACGTCGGCATGACTTATCAAGCTACTGGGGTCTGACGTTTACCACCCCTAGGCGAGATATGCGACATATCAGACGAACAGACCGGACTGTACGGTAAGTGTTACTGGTTGGATTCACAGGAGTGTGAGCGGGCTTGCCCGTCGATCTTCTGATCGCTCAATACCCGGGTGGCCGTTACGTTTAGCAGACCGCTTGCGGCTTGTGGGTGTTTGATATGATCATCACCTGCTGCCGGCGTATTGACGAGTCTTTAGATTCCTACACAGAGGTTTCCTGGCTCAAGCGAAACGAAATAGGAGCGCATATGAGATATGTACAGGACCGAGAATAATGCGTGTATGTGATACCGTATTCTATTCTCGCGATGAATGTATCGATTGGTTGTATGCGATATAACCTAGTTATCGAATCAAGGAATGATTCGATAAGCCGATACATTGAATATTAGTCGGTCATATGCGATATGACCGGATCGTTAAATCAAGTGTTGATTTAATGATTTAATGCATAATTATATATTTGATATATTACTTTGCATTAACTAGTATTTTTTCACTTTAAATGGATTTTCTCACTTGAATTGCACAAGTTGTATATGTGATATACTTTTGTGCACTTGTTTGTATCATGTTTGATGATACATGCTAACTTGAGTTTGTGTGTATGATTAAACCATGGTTATATGAATGGTTAGGGTTTTGTTTACTTATTCATTTATTTATTTTGTTTATTTATTTTGGAAAAGATAAATAGAAATGGTGGCTTTCTTTGTTTCTTTCATGAAGCTTCATGAAGTGTTGAAAGCTTGACCATTTTGTTTGCTTCCCTTAACCTAACCATTCACCTAACCCTAGTTTAGTCTCTACACTTAACCATGGTTGGTATATGATAAGTATTCATTTTATTTTCTATTTGAAAAATACTTATCATATTCTTTCTTCATCTTCTTCATCTTCAACAATGAAGAAACCTTGCAACCATCAATGGCAACTTGAGAAAAAGAGTGAGAAATCCAATTCTAAAGTGAACCCACTTCCTATTTCTTCATCCTCTACCACTTGCCAAGTAGTATAGGGTGTTTTCTTCACAAGTTTCATGACTTGGTGAAGTTGGAGCTTGATCTTGAGTTGCCTCGACGTAGATCATCTTCGGCATCGAAGTCGGCGACCTAGCCCGATCATTTCTCCGACGAAACCTTCACCCGAGTCCGGATTCCGATTGGTACAGCGGAGGGACGTCATCACGGAGCATAAGAAGTGGAGGACCGGATCTACAAAGGTTGTAGTCACTTTCCTTTAGCAATAAAGTCGGTTACTTGCTTGCATCACCTATACATCTAGTTAACGATCCGTATTAGGGTTTGTTGGCACATAAAAAAATTTGAATTGGCCATGTTTGATCTGTTGTGAGACTTCATTAGTGTGCCTAGGAACCCTACAGATATAGTGCCCTCAAAGTCAATTATTGGATCGCAGGTACGTGATTGCAATGATTGAGGGAGGACCCGTACCGATATGACAGTCTTGCTCAAGATGATAGTATGCTATCTGGTTTGTCTTTATCATAATATACATGCTTTAGTTCACTATTGCATGTTGATAAAGCCCATACGATTCTTGCTTGACTGCCAGCAGTATGATGGCGATCATATACGTAGGAGCTGGGGTCTATAAGCACATCCTTAAAGTGTCCCTAGTCATGGGAGTTTCGAGACAGGGCATCGATACTCCAGAGTAGACTAGTGTATACCGTCGAGACCCCGACGAGGGGCGGTGGCCGGTCTCACAAGTCATTGGTGTTAGTTGTTCCACCTAAGATGTATACAGGTGCTCATTAGGTTATGAGTACACCGGACAGGACTCGCCGGGAACATGCTAGTTGGTATTATACCTATCGTCAGATAGCAGTTCCCTGATGACATGTGTACAGGTTAGTTTGTCGACCTGAGATCGTCATTTGTCTCGTATGAGTTCCCACTGTGCTTTGATACTACCCTACCACGCTCAAAGGAGACGTGCAAACAGGTTTTAGTTGGGTACAGTCCCGAGCCACATGGAGGCAGTGAGCGGATCGTCGAGGATTCGACTCTCCCAGTATTGGGGGTTGATGTCGCACAGTGCACGGGTGGCCATCACTAGAAATCCTCGGCCGAGCTAGTGGAGAATTACTGATTTGGATCAGTAGTTTCTCAGGAGGCGATGGGCTTCATACCAACATGAATTATTGCGTTATTAGGGGTCTGACTTTATCCACCCCCTAGACTCGATATGCGATACTCTTAGACGAATGGACCGGACTGTACGGATATTGTCACTGTTTCGCCCAATTAGAGCAAAGCTCTGTTGAAATTCAAAATTCAAAATTCAAAATTTTGAAGCAACGCTTCAAATCTCGGGCGCAACGCGCCACATGTCAGGCACTGATACGTCAGCGCAGCGCCCAAGAAGGCGCGCCTAATCAGAGCAAAGCTCTAATTAAATGAAGCAACACTTCAGCTGCGCAAGCACTGCGCTGTGCGACACGTGTCAGCGCAGATGCGCTGGCGCAGTTGCGTTGCACTGTGCGCAGCGCGAGACGTGTCAGCGCAGATGCGCTGGCGCAGTTGCGCTGCGCGACACGTGTCAGCGCAGATGCGCAGGCGCAGTTGCGCTGCGCTGTGCGCTGCGCGACACGTGTCACGCGCTGGGGCATCTGCGCCAAACAGAATTAAAATTCTAAGAAATCTTTTCTGTTCTTGTTAAAACAAGAAGATTTTCTTCTGCAAAGCAGAAGCCCTTGGATCAAAGATCCAACGGTGGGGAAAATTCCCCAAATCACTCAGAGAAAGATCTCTTTAACAAATTTAACTAATTTATGAGCACTATAAAAAGGACCCCAGGCCTCAATTCAAAGGCATGAACATCTTTCTAAAAAAAAAAAAGAGAAGAGAACTCTTGAGAACTCCTCAAGAACAACAGAAGGTAAAAACCTTTGAAAGAAGAGAAAATTCTCTTGTGAACAGATCAGTGATCTAAAAACAAGATCATTGATCTTTAAACATAACTAAATAAAATGAATAAATAAAATAAAAATAGTGCTTTGCACTTTTTCATGAACCTTTGGTTCTTTAAGATAAGAAAAAACTTATCTTTTCCTTTGATCTAAATTAGATCAAGAAATCTAACAGTGCTTTGCACTTCTGTTCTTGAATCTAAAAGATTCTCAAATTAATAGTGCTTTGCACTTATAAATCTGCACTGTTGCGCTCTTGGGCTGGCGCAAGCCACCAGAGAGCGCCACGTGTCAGCGCCTGAACCATTTGCGCTATGCGCTTTTGAATAGAGCTTCGCTCTTTGAAATTGGCGCAAGCCACCAGAGCGCGCCACGTGTCAACAGCGCAGGCGCAGCGCACCAGCGCAGCGCACTGCGCTGCATGACACGTGTCATCACTACAAGCGCTTGCGCTCTCTGATTGGCGCAAAGCGCCTGACAAATGCAAGGCATTTCTTAAAGGGCCAGGCCCAAATAAAAAAATCCTAACAGGCCAAAATAAATTGCAAAGCAATAAAAAGGGGGCAGAGCCCAAGTGAAATTGATGCTCTGCATCTTTTATGGGCAGAGCCCAACAAAAAAAATAGAAGTAATGCAATGCATTATTTAAGTGTGGGCAAAGCCCTAGCACAGGTCTAATAGACCAAAAATAAATAAGGGTGTTGAACATTTTCAACTGGACTTAGCCCAATTTTGGCCGTAAGTCCTCAAATTAAATTGACTGAGCATAGCTGTTCTCTTAAATTAATTTATATCCGGTTCGAGGGTACATCTCCGAACTCCTCTGACACCCATCGTTGTAATCCTTCAACGACGTCAGAGAGGTGACGGGTCCCGACGACCACACATCAATACGGACTGTGGGGTCCTTAAACTCGTGGACCGGAACGTCCTTAAACTAATGTTGGACCGAAACGTCCTTAAACTAATGTCGGACTACCACGTCCTTAAACTAGAATATGGACCACCATGTCCCTAAACTGGAATATGGACCACCACGTCCCTAAACTGGAGCATGGACCCCCACGTCCCTAAACTGGAATATGGACCATCACGTCCCTAAACTGGCGATGGACCACCACGTCCCTAAACTGGAATATGGACCACCACGTCCCTAAACTGGCGATAGACCACCACGTCCCTAAACTGGAGTATGGACCACCACGTCCCTAAACTGGAACAATAGAGCCTCCAAATGCTCTTTTACCGGATCTAAACGATCCCGTTTAAGTCGATCTTATCCCCCAAACACGGCTAACGTATCCTTAAAACATTCAAGTGGACTACAAAATTCCAAATCAACTCTGGTTCGAGGGTACATCTCTGAGCTCCCCTGACACCTGTCGTTGTAATCCTTCAACGACGTCAGAGAGATGACGAGTCCTGACGGCCATATATTAAATGAATCACTACGTTAAGTTGATCTTAGTCTAAAACAGGACTAACGTATCCTTAACGAACGTTTAAGTCGATCTTACCCGCAACGCGACTAATGCATCCTTAAACTGAAAACACCAAACCCAAATCTAAGTAAATACGGATTTGGACTAATCCACGTCCTACGGGCGACGGCATTACTCAGTCTCCGTATACAATCCACGGGCAACCACAAACAAAACAAACACACACGACACGAAGTGAAATTCTGGAGAAGGAGAAAGTTGTTACCGCGATGCGGTAGCGTAATTAACTGCAGGGGCTTGCGCCTGCAGGGAAGAGCGTCCCCATAATCAAAAAACCCCTCAAGCGAGGGGGAATCTGACGAAGTCTGCTACATCGGCCGCATCCGTCTAAACCTCCGATACACGGTGCCATAAATCAACTTGGCATCTTCGGAGAGGTGGACGGATAAAACCAAATAGCATCTGCCCCGAACCCCAGCGTCAGGACATTGCGGTCCTGTGCGCCGTCTTTCGGAGGGGAACAGATTCTGGCACGCCCGGTGGGACCTTTTCCTCTTTCCACTCCACACTTCGTGTGTCGTCTTCGCGAACCAATCGCGGTTTGTTAATGGTTGCCTTAGGATTTCAAGTTACTAAGATTTGGTCTCTTGCCTGGCGCAGAACTCAAGATTCAATGGCCTCTAACTGCACCAACTGCTCGAAGTGCCCCTACAATGGACGCTCCACCTCCCCCGGAGGTGTAGCATATAGGCCCCAAGCGGCTTCCTTCCTCGCTCTGCCGGTAGACCAGGTGACCCAAGCCACCACTGGCCTGTTCTTCGGGACCATGATCCCACCTATAAGCTTCTCTGCGCCAATACCTGCACCGGAAGTGAACAAAAAGTCGGTCTTCGACCGGCTCACTGCTACGACGGCCCCTGTCAACGGGTCGCCCACTGCCGAACCAACAGCCTCTGTTTTCACCAGGCTAAATTAGAACTCTAAACTGGCTGTCCCAAGGAAGGCAATGACTGCTGCTTCAGAAGTCGTTAAGGCGGCTTCCCCTGTCAAAGAGTCAGTCTTTTCAAGACCGACGATTCCTGCTCCTGTCCCTGCTCGAAGATCTGTCTTCGATAGGTTGGATATCACACCTCAGAAGACAACCTCAGTCTTTAAGAGGTTAACACCGACGGCACCTCATTCAGACAGGGGGCAAAAAGAGGATGTCTCAATCTCCGAGCTAGCCCCAACGGCTCGTCATGCTCGACGTCGCCATTGGCAACGAGTGAGGAAGGCAGGGGGCAACTCCCCCTCAGGGCTAACTCCACCGGCTCCAGTGGTGGAAGTCAACGCTGCTGTTCCAACTGGGAACAGCTTTGAACTGCTGAGGAGGGTGCGTAAGAATTCTCCAACCGCTACACTGAAAAAATCTCCTCCGCCTGCGGAGAGAGTTCCAGAAACGAAGCAAGAACAGCCCCTCAACGGCTGTGCTAAAAAATATACAAGGTTTGGCGAAGGGTTCAAGACTGCGTGATCGACCCGGATCACTCTCATCAACAGAAAAAGGTGAAGGTGCAAAAAGAAAAGGACTGTCCTATTAAACAGCAGAGGACAACAATCTCTAGGGTGCCCACTGCAACGGCCCCCTCCACTTCAACGGCCCACAAAAGAAGAAGGCCGGAGAAAACCCCAGCACCCGCGGAAAATGCCAAAGATGGTGAACCTAAACGCCCTAAGTCCGGGGGCATAATAGTTCATACCGTCTATGTGGCGTCTGGTAAAGAGGACAGTCGCATATCAACAGGTCATAGACCGCACACGCGGTCAGTGACCAAGGCGCAGGAGCATCAACAAAAGCTCCAAGAAATGATGAACGCTATGGCCGTACTTACAGGGCCAAAAGAAAGTCCTGAAACATCCTCGGATGAACGCCAAGAGGAAGAAACCGACGCCGAATTCCTTCGTCGGATATTGGAGAAGAAGGACAAAGAGGCTGCTGAACAAGCAGCCAACATACAGCGTATGGGCCTCCTCTTCCAGGACATGATAGGGATGATGATACAACAAGATCCCCCGGCTGAAGAGCCCCCGATCGTCCTTGGAGACGATAGGGGAGAAACATCAAATACTCCACCAGCTCTGTCGATGGCTAAGGAGGATACAATCTCCAAAGCTGATTTGGATGAATACATCGCCCAACAAATACGGGTTCATCATGCGACCGAAGCAGCCGGCCAGGTCGTAAAAACGGGGCGGCCATATCCAAGTTGGTACGATCAAATCAAGTACCCGCCAGGTTATACGATTCCCAAGTTCCATGTCTACAAAGGGACGGGCAATCCTCACCAGCATGTTGCCCAGTTCAGGGCACTCTGCGGCAACACCGGCGGTGATGATAAGCTGTTGTTTCGCCAGTTTGTTGGAAGCTTATCAGATACGGCGTTCGAGTGGTACTCTGAGCTCCCGAACGACTCTATTAAAACCTTCGTGGAGATGGAGCTGCTGTGTACTCAGCGTTTTGCAAGCGCCAGTGAACGTACCCCAATGACGGCACTGATTAACGCCAGGATAAAACCCAGCGAGACGTGGGTTCAGTACGCTATACGATGGCGGAACTTATGGTCAAAATGTGAGCAGCGCATCGAAGAAGCTCCAGCGGTGGGTATGTTTATAGGAACCCTCGATCCACAAGCAACCATCTCGCAGTTTATGATGTTTTTCAAGCCAACTACCTTCCAGGCCTTGATTGACAAACTAGCGCAATTGGATCAAATGGGCCATAAACCCCCTTTTCCAAGGCCGGACTCCCGAAATGACAAAGGGAAGGGAAAAGCGATCGTCGTCGCTAATTGTAACGTGTTAAAAATGATTAAATAAATAATTAAATGAATAAAAGTGTTTAAGTGAATTTTAGGATTTTCGGTAAAGTAAAATGCATTTTTCGTAAAACCAAACCGTGATTGTTTTCATTATAATTTTTATTATATCTATTTTAATTATGAAATTACTAGTAAATGGTGTTTATTTAGCCACTTATAAATTTTTTTAGTTTAATAAAATATTTTTCCTAAATTAATTATTTTAAATATTAACATAAGCTTTATTTTTACACTAAATTAGTGTAAATTACAAATTTAAATGGTTTTAATTTGTAAAAATGAACCATGGCATATTAGAAATTAGTGTGTATCATGCAAAATTTATTTACAAATTTTTCCTATTTTCTAGAGCTTTCTTGAGTTGCTATAGTAAATAAATAAATAAATAATTAAATAAACCATGAAAAGACTTAAAGTGTTGTTCTTTCTCTTGAAACTTCTACACACTTTTCCCACTCTCTTCTTTCTCTCCCTCACCTCTCTAGGGCCGGCCACAAGCCCCCCCATGGCAGCCCCCCTTTTACCACCTCATTTTTATTCAAAATTCATTAAAAATACATCAAAAATTCCATTAAAATTCCACAAAATCCTATTTATTTCATACTCTTTATTCCTTGCTCATTTTTATATGAAATTTGGAGATGGAAGGCATGCATTTTGGAGGCTCATTTCTTGTTTGGATTTCATATTTTGGGAGGTATAATTTCTTTCTTTTGATTTATTGTTTTAGATGTTCATTTAAGCTTAATTAGATTTAATGAATTAATTCTATATTTTTTTAAAAAAAATTCAAGTTAGGGTTTGTAAATTCAAGTTATGATTTTTGTTAATTATTTAGGGTTAAAATAGTTAGTTTAACACTTTTAGAATTGGAAAATATTGCATGGTTGTTGAATTGTAAAATTTTCATTTGAAATTGTTTTAAATTAGGAATTTAGTTAACCAGCTTTTTGCAAAATGTGTTTGTGGTTAATATAAAATTATAATTTGGGTTGTTATCATTGGATTATAGTTTTAGTGGAAATGTTAGCATGTTAATGGAAAGAAAAACTTAGTTTGATTGCTAGTTTCAATGGATAATTGATAAATTGTGATAAAAAAATTGCTAATTTTGTAAACTAGATTTTAGAAATTCCTATATAAATGAGATTAAAAATATAATTATGGTTTCATTATATCATTATCATCATAAATTGTGGTTTAAGTCATTAATTTATGCAAAATCATGTTTTGAGGTGGAATTGTGGTATTTTGCTTGGAAAATGTTGAAAATTGTTAAAGGGTGCAAACTAGAAATTTCAAATTTCTACAAATATGTGTAATAAAAATATAGTAATAGTTTGTACAGTCTAGTTATGCTATTTAATGAGTTTTATGACCTTTGGTTTCATTTAAATGTCAAGTTTTGATGAAAAACGGTAAATTGGCATTTTCGGGTTTTTCGAAAACGGACGATTTGATCGATTTTAGTGTTTCGATGAATTTGATCATGTTTTACAATATAAGTAATGTGTTTTAAAACTACGAGTTATCTGTTGATGTTTATCTCGATCCATCGGAGTTTGTATGCCGATAACGAGCGATATTTGGTTCTTTTGCGTGGACGGGACATAGGTTTTAACCTATGCTTGTTCCTTGTATCGTTTGACTTTTGTATGTGATTCGGTTTACGATGCTATTTATATGTTTGCGTTTAGGTACCTTTCAAGTGGACTGCGGGCGATGAAGAGGAGAATGGCGACACCGTCGTCGGCAGACATGGACCAGGTGAGTAGATGCATATCTACGGGGGGAAGTCGGGTGGATGGCGTTTAGCACCCCCGCAACGTAGAATAGGAATAGTATTTATTGTCAGTAGGAAACCAGATGTGACCCTAGATACTTAACGCGTAGGACCCTAGTAATAACCCTAGGCTGAACTAGACTGATTCAGGAAAGCCTTATCAGGGGATGAGTACCTTGGAAAAGTTCTTAGGTTTCAGGTAGAAACACACACGCACACACTAAAACTTGACATGGCGTATACGTATATGTGTGTGTATATATAAAACTAGGTATAGGTGTATATATATACACAACACGTATATGGGATTCGTTGATGTGATTTGATATCTGAGGTATGATGAAACAGTATGACTGGGCTTGATGCCGTGATTCTTGACTATACAGTCGTATTAAAGTGTTAGCGGATCATTAGAGAATGAGATAATGAACATGAACATATAAACTATAAAGGGTGGTGGTGATATTGAGGTACATGGGACGCTAAAATAGTACCTGGGCTGTAGCTTGTGACTTGATGACGATAAGATATCGATATGACTTAATCACAATATGATACATATGACATGATACTTCTGAGGATAAACTAATGATGCATATTATGATGGCAATGATATATGATCGATGTAGGCGATTACAGTTTAACACCTTGATCATGAGATGTGTTGATGATGACACATTACGAATAATGAGACACCTAGGAGATACTTGACCCGTACCCCGATATTGGGATGCCGTACGATGGATTTTACCGTACGAGGCTTAGATATGATGATTGATCCACACTCTTGATTCGAGGAAGCCGTACTACGTACGTGACGCTATTGAGGCGGGATCGCCGACTATTAGAGATATTGGTTCAGACCTTAAGTAGATGCTTGTTTCTTATTGACTAGTTTCTTAGGTTTAGTTCCTTAGGAGGTTAGATGGACACTAGTTTAGGTTCGATTCATATAGTGGTAGTTGTACTCGTATAACGCAGAGGAGTGGATAATGCACATCTGTCTTCACATTCATACTGTAATCATAATGTTGCATGTTCATACATATATTTCTGTAATTAGTATTAAACTCTGCCTGTTAGGACACCAGCACCATTACCGATGATGCGCATATTCCACGCACACTTATTCGCCGGCTCACACACATCATCATCGGTAATTGCTATGTCACGTACACTTTAGATCATATTATCTTTTATTGATAGAATCAGTTAACCACTAAACCGATAAAATATTGTGATTTCTCTCTTATGTTAGTATAAGACATGATAGTTATTACTTAGACATTCATGCATTCATATTTTCGTGTTATCGCACAGTATTATGGGCATATGCCGACACTTATCTTATACTTACTCATGATTTTGAGATTTGGATTTCTATGAGATTTCTGGATTTTTGGGGAAAACCGCAAGAAATTATAAAAACTTCTCTCTCTCTCCTCCTCTCTTTTTACAATAAGATGCGGTTTTCTCGTGATGTATGTGTCGTCCACCATGAGATTTCATGTTTTCTGTTGGATTTCGAGACCCGATTCGAGGAGTGGATGAACCGTCTCGGGTACATGGTGGGCCCGGTATGGTATCCCGGGGCAAGAAGATCGAGTTGTAGACGATGAGCCTGGCAGGGGAAGGCTACCTACCGGTGATGTCTGGCGCGGCGGATATCCGGAGGATACCGACCGTTGTCGTGAGATTTGATGATATGGGCCGATCCGGACTGACGGAGCCCGAGATATTGAGACTATGAGACTTGAGATTTACATGTTTGTGTCGATGCTTGACACGGATTTCCCTGGATTTCATTGTTGATATTTCCGGTTTCTATACCCGTTTTACTATGATAACAGCTAAAGATTTCTTATACAGATATACCTGGATTTCAGGATTTGTTTATTTTACATTCATGATGCATGCATATCCATTCATATGACATAGTACTATATGAGGCACTGACACGACACGGAGTATTTGCACTTACACGTAGTATTACCCTGCTATTACTAGATGATTGAGATATAGTAATGTATTATTATGACCTAGGATAGCGTCGTGCATTCGATTTCTTTTCGTAGATGTCTTCTACTCACGAGTTGGCAACTCACCCCTGTTGTGCCAAATTTTATTACAGGTTCGATGTACAGGTTTCCGTGGCAGCTTGTTGGCACATCTTTTCTTCAGGGCGATTTGCACGGTAGGTTGGTTCACTTGTATCCGAACCACCATTGTACTTTTATTCATTCATTTGTATCTAGTAAGCTCCATCAACCATATTTGTATTACTTGATAAGTTTATTAGACCAGTCTTTTATTTCGACCTTAGAGTCGCGCGTGTATTATTCTGATCTGGTGGTTTTGTTTTCTTTTGAGTTTTGAACCTCGCCCTTTGGCGTTGTATATTATTGTGCTTGTTGTGGTTGTTTCCGCCTATTGGCGTTGAGCTAGCTCCCGTTTGGGGATGCTTTTTATTGTTTATGTATATTATACTTGTTGTACCCATTTGGGGCCAGTTTTTACAGAGGAGACTCTGCCGAAATTTTTGGGAAAATTTGCTGATGCTTTTAAACTTGTTTTTCTTCATGTTTTCTTTTCTTCTTCTTCTTTTTTATGGTTTAGATTTCTGGGCTTCGGCTTACTTAGGTTACGTCGCGCCTCTAGACGTTTCGTAATCTAAGTGCCGGTCACGTTCCGTACTTTCGGGTCGTGACAAAGTTGGTATCAGAGCGCTAGGTTTAACCTTGTATAAGTCTTGGTGACCCTTGGTTGATGGAGTAGGCGATTTAGGTAGAGTAACGTACCGTGGGTATGGTCCGCGGCATACTTACGATACGCTACTCTGCTTAAGGAGCCTTAGGATGTACATTGTTTGCATCGTATTTCTTTCGTTCCTTTGATCTATCTTCGTCGATGTCGGAGGGTGGTTCTGTTACCACGGGCGCACGGGTAGAGGGAGCTGCGGCTCGAATGCGATAACCATTAGAGTATTGGTTATTCTTGAGGAGTGAAGCATTGCTTAGCGTGCGGACGAAGGGTATTCATATGCCGTCCGGATGAAGTTAAAGGGTTCGAACGATTATCAGAAAACCATTTTCCTAAGTTTAAAGTATTTAGAAGAACATGCAGGTATTTCGATGGACCTTCTAGAAGAATGAAACCCTAACTCGACATAATGACCACGAGAATGCCCTTGAACCTTAGGGTTTACGGCAGTTCCGCGGTGCCATTAGTGAGGCTTGGGTTTGCCCTTCTACGGCTGGACCATCGATGCTGGGGTATGTACCGGATATTTTTAGGCTGTACTTGAGTGTTGAGCTCTCGGGGAATTATGGGATTTTGATGGATCGATCGAAAAGTTTAATGTATTCTGGATATCAAGTGAAGGGATCGACTACGTGGGAGACTCTAGATATGAGTATTGCCGTGGGTAGCACAGTCAGCACAGCTACGAAGAGACGAGTTCGAAGCAGCCGACATCAGAAGGAAGAGGCGCACATTGACGATAATGTTTACGATTGGGATTTAGTGATTTGAATTTCATATTTTCGTGGATTGGATTTTTGTATTTTGAGGACTTTGTTCTACGATTGGTATTTCATGTGTGTACCTTTATTCTATCTGTGTTTCATATATCAGTTGTATTGATGTTGTTTAGTACACACCCAGTACACTTGATTTGGTTTTATATATTTTGAGATTTTTGATTTGATTTCGTGCATAGGGGTTACACATGATTTTGACATATGTTTCGACCTAGTTTTCATGCATTTTTGTACTGTGATTTTGATATTGATATTCGATGTATATTTTCGTGCGCCATGTGCACCTGATTAGGATTCTTGCGCATACTTGGCCCACTTGATGCGATTTTGTGCACACCAGATGCACTAAATCGGGGTTTTGTGCAGATTAGATTTACCTGATATTGAGTCGTGCACGCTCGTTGCACTTGACAGATGTTTTTGGGTGCACACCTATTGCACTTAGTTTTGTTTTTGTGTGTATTCATGGTATCTTTAGTTGGTTTCGATTTCAGTGCGCACCGGACGCACATGATATTTTTATGATGTGATTGGGATTGATTTCAGTTTAAGCAGTATGTTTTCATAGTCATTATTATTTGATTTAGTAACCAGGCGGGACGTGTATGTTAAATAAAAGATATATATATATAGCTATTTTTTTAAAAATTAAACGTCCGCTACTTATACCGTGACATGTGCATTGCATGGCGATTTTCAAGAGGGTTTTTGTATTCTTCTTTATTATGAGGTTTAGGCGATTTTACTAGGATGCGAACTATATATAAATTATAGATTGATGTATATTATGATGGTTTCACATTGGGTTATGATATTTTATTCTCGCCATAACTCCGATGATTGTGTTATGCTTGACGGAGTTGATTTTTGTTATGTGTTGATGATTTCGGAGCCCCGACGATTTGAGTGTTTTGCTAAATGTTTTAGTATTTGGAAGGGGAGTTTTAATTTAAATTCGGGGACCGAATTTCTAAAAGGGGGGAAGATTGTAACGTGTTAAAAATGATTAAATAAATAATTAAATGAATAAAAGTGTTTAAGTGAATTTTAGGATTTTCGGTAAAGTAAAATGCATTTTTCGTAAAACCAAACCGTGATTGTTTTCATTATAATTTTTATTATATCTATTTTAATTATGAAATTACTAGTAAATGGTGTTTATTTAGCCACTTATAAATTTTTTAGTTTAATAAAATATTTTTCCTAAATTAATTATTTTAAATATTAACATAAGCTTTATTTTTACACTAAATTAGTGTAAATTACAAATTTAAATGGTTTTAATTTGTAAAAATGAACCATGGCATATTAGAAATTAGTGTGTATCATGCAAAATTTATTTGCAAATTTTTCCTATTTTCTAGAGCTTTCTTGAGTTGCTATAGTAAATAAATAAATAAATAATTAAATAAACCATGAAAAGACTTAAAGTGTTGTTCTTTCTCTTGAAACTTCTACACACTTTTCCCACTCTCTTATTTCTCTCCCTCACCTCTCTAGGGCCGGCCACAAGCCCCCCCATGGCAGCCCCCCTTTT
Source organism: Agapanthus africanus (assembly GCA_030015575.1). Lineage (NCBI taxonomy): Eukaryota > Viridiplantae > Streptophyta > Magnoliopsida > Asparagales > Amaryllidaceae > Agapanthus > Agapanthus africanus. The sequence continues at coordinate 213,155,972 of JASDDO010000022.1, forward strand.
ACCACCTCATTTTTATTCAAAATTCATTAAAAATACATCAAAAATTCCATTAAAATTCCACAAAATCCTATTTATTTCATACTCTTTATTCCTTGCTCATTTTTATATGAAATTTGGAGATGGAAGGCATGCATTTTGGAGGCTCATTTCTTGTTTGGATTTCATATTTTGGGAGGTATAATTTCTTTCTTTTGATTTATTGTTTTAGATGTTCATTTAAGCTTAATTAGATTTAATGAATTAATTCTATGTTTTTTTTAAAATTCAAGTTAGGGTTTGTAAATTCAATTTATGATTTTTGTTAATTATTTAGGGTTATAATAGTTAGTTTAACACTTTTAGAATTGGAAAATATTGCATGGTTGTTGAATTGTAAAATTTTCATTTGAAATTGTTTTAAATTAGGAATTTAGTTAACTAGGTTTTTGCAAAATGTGTTTGTGGTTAATATAAAATTATAATTTGGGTTGTTATCATTGGATTATAGTTTTAGTGGAAATGTTAGCATGTTAATGGAAAGAAAAACTTAGTTTGATTGCTAGTTTCAATGGATAATTGATAAATTGTGATAAAAAAATTGCTAATTTTGTAAACTAGATTTTAGAAATTCCTATATAAATGAGATTAAAAATATAATTATGGTTTCATTATATCATTATCATCATAAATTGTGGTTTAATTCATTAATTTATGCAAAATCATGTTTTGAGATGGAATTGTGGTATTTTGCTTGGAAAATGTTGAAAATTGTTAAAGGGTGCAAACTAGAAATTTCAAATTTCTACAAATATGTGTAATAAAAATATAGTAATAGTTTGTATAGTCTAGTTATGCTATTTAATGAGTTTTATGACCTTTGGTTTCATTTAAATGTCAAGTTTTGATGAAAAACGGTAAATTGGCATTTTCGGGTTTTTCGAAAACGGACGATTTGATCGATTTTAGTGTTTCGATGAATTTGATCATGTTTTACAATATAAGTAATGTGTTTTAAAACTACGAGTTATCTGTTGATATTTATCTCGATCCATCGGAGTTTGTACGCCGATATCGAGCGATATTTGGTTCTTTTGCGTGGACGGGACATAGGTTTTAACCTATGCTTGTTCCTTGTATCGTTTGACTTTTGTATGTGATTCGGTTTACGATGCTATTTATATGTTTGCGTTTAGGTACCCTTCAAGTGGACTGCGGGCGATGAAGAGGAGAATGGCGACACCGTCGTCGGCAGACATGGACCAGGTGAGTAGATGCATATCTACGGGGGGAAGTCGGGTGGATGGCGTTTAGCACCCCCGCAACGTAGAATAGGAATAGTATTTATTGTCAGTAGGAAACCAGATGTGACCCTAGATACTTAACGTGTAGGACCCTAGTAATAACCCTAGGCTGAACTAGACCGATTCAGGAAAACCTTATCAGGGGATGAGTACCTTGGAAAAGTTCTTAGGTTTCAGGTAGAAACACACACGCACACACTAAAACTTGACATGGCGTATACGTATATGTGTGTATATATATAAATCTAGGTATAGGTGTATATATATACACAACACGTATATGGGATTCGTTGATGTGATTTGATATCTGAGGTATGATGAAACAGTATGACTGGGCTTGATGCCGTGATTCTTGACTATACAGTCGTATTAAAGTGTTAGCGGATCATTAGAGAATGAGATAATGAACATGAACATATAAACTATAAAGGGTGGTGGTGATATTGAGGTACATGGGACGCTAAAATAGTACCTGGGCTGTAGCTTGTGACTTGATGACGATAAGATATCGGTATGACTTAATCACAATATGATACATATGACAAGATACTTCTGAGGATAAACTAATGATGCATATTATGATGGCAATGATATATGATCGATGTAGGCGATTACAGTTTAACACCTTGATCATGAGATGTGTTGATGATGACACATTACGAATAATGAGACACCTAGGAGATACTTGACCCGTACCCCGATATTGGGATGCCGTACGATGGATTTTACCGTACGATGCTTAGATATGATGATTGATCCACACTCTTGATTCGAGGAAGCCGTACTACGTACGTGACGCTATTGAGGCGGGATCGCCGACTATTAGAGATATTGGTTCAGGCCTTAAGTAGATGCTTGTTTCTTATTGACTAGTTTCTTAGGTTTAGTTCCTTAGGAGGTTAGATGGACACTAGTTTAGGTTCGATTCATATAGTGGTAGTTGTACTCGTATACCGCAGAGGAGTGGATAATGCACATCTGTCTTCACATTCATACTGTAATCATAATGTTGCATGTTCATACATATATTTCTGTAATCAGTATTAAACTCTGCCTGTTAGGATACCAGCACCATTACCGATGATGCGCATATTCCACGCACACTTATTTGCCAGCTCATACACATCATCATCGGTAATTGCTATGTCACGTACACTTTAGATCATATTATCTTTTATTGATAGAATCAGTTAACCACTAAACCGATAAAATATTGTGATTTCTCTCTTATGTTAGTATAAGACATGATAGTTATTACTTAGACATTCATGCATTCATATTTTCGTGTTATCGCACAGTATTATGGGCATATGCCGACACTTATCGTATACTTACTCATGATTTTGAGATTTGGATTTCTATGAGATTTCTTTATTTTTGGGGAAAACCGCAAGAAATTATAAAAACTTCTCTCTCTCTCCTCCTCTCTTTTTACAATAAGATGCGGTTTTCTCGTGATGTATGTGTCGTCCACCATGAGATTTCATGTTTTCTGTTGGATTTCGAGACCCGATTCGAGGAGTGGATGAACCGTCTCGGGTACATGGTGGGCCCGGTATGGTATCCCGGGGCAAGAAGATCGAGTTGTAGACGATGAGCCTGGCAGGGGAAGGCTACCTACCGGTGATGTCTGGCGCGGCGGATATCCGGAGGATACCGACCGTTGTCGTGAGATTTGATGATATGGGCCGATCCGGACTGACGGAGCCCGAGATATTGAGACTATGAGACTTGAGATTTACATGTTTGTGTCGATGCTTGACACGGATTTCCCTGGATTTCATTGTTGATATTTCCGGTTTCTATACCCGTTTTACTATGATAACAGCTAAAGATTTCTTATACAGATATACCTGGATTTCAGGATTTGTTTATTTTACATTCATGGTGCATGCATATCCATTCATATGACATAGTACTATATGAGGCACTGACACGACACGGAGTATTTGCACTTACACGTAGTATTACCCTGCTATTACTAGATGATTGAGATATAGTAGTGTATTATTATGACCTAGGATAGCGTCGTGCATTCGATTTCTTTTCGTAGATGTCTTCTACTCACGAGTTGGCAACTCACCCCCGTTGTGCCAAATTTTATTACAGGTTCGATGTACAGGTTTCCGTGGCAGCTTGTTGGCACATCTTTTCTTCAGGGTGATTTGCACGGTAGGTTGGTTCACTTGTATCCGAACCACCATTGTACTTTTATTCATTCATTTGTATCTAGTAAGCTCCATCAACCATATTTGTATTACCTGATAAGTTTATTGGACCAGTCTTTTATTTCGACCTTAGAGTCGCGCGTGTATTATTCTGATCTGGTGGTTTTGTTTTCTTTTGAGTTTTGAACCTCGCCCTTTGGCGTTGTATATTATTGTGCTTGTTGTGGTTGTTTCCGCCTATTGGCGTTGAGCTAGCTCCCGTTTGGGGATGCTTTTTATTGTTTATGTATATTATACTTGTTGTACCCGTTTGGGGCCAGTTTTTACAGAGGAGACTCTGCCGAAATTTTTGGGAAAATTTGCTGATGCTTTTAAACTTGTTTTTCTTCATGTTTTCTTTTCTTCTTCTTCTTTTTTATGGTTTAGATTTCTGGGCTTCGGCTTACTTAGGTTACGTCGCGCTTCTAGACGTTTCGTAATCTAAGTGCCGGTCACGTTCCGTACTTTCGGGTCGTGACGCTAATGCTCAACAACAACCAAGCGACTCGAAGCCGGTTGCTCGTCAAAATAATATGCGCTCGTACGTACCCCTTGAGGATAGGATGGGACGTCCTTATTCCTTTCCCCGCGATAAAACGCTGAGGTTATTCGAGCTGGCGTTGCGCAAAAGACTCATAAATCTGCCGGATCCAAAACGTCCGTTGCAACCAAGTGACGTCAACGAGCCCAACTACTGTCCTTATCATCGAGTACTAGGTCATCCGATCGAAGACTGCTACGTTTTCAAAAATTGGCTTGAAAACCAGTACCGACAGGGCAAGTTCGCGTTATCTGACAAATGGAAGGTAAATCCCCCGCAGCCCCACACCTCTAAGGGGACGAATACGCCGGGGGCAACATGCTCCGTCATTGAAGAAGCTCCTTGGGAGGTTGTATTATCAGCCAAGACAAAGAGGATGCTAAACGATCTTCAGACATGTCCAGCGATCAAGTGGAAGAACCCGTTGGAACCGCAGGTCATTGAGGGGATGTTGAAGCCACGTCCAACTCCAAAGACCGATGATGGTGGTTCAAGCACTTGCAGCCAGCCTTCAAAATCTTCGAAAAAGAAGAAGAAGAAATCTAAGAAGCCCGTGAAGCCTGGCGACAAGCGCACGGACTTACAAAAGCAAATTGACGCGCTGGATGAATACAACCAAAAGGCACGGACTCCCATTACGCTCCAAGAGTTCCTCAATCACGTCTTTCAAGAAGAAGATGAGGGAGAAAGTTCATCGGATGAATCCGAGGAATATATGGCGAGCTGTCATATGATTTCCCATTCGATCATGAACGATGAGGAGACTCCTTGCACTGAAATGCTGGGGGCAGATCTTGAACCAAAATTTCCGGAGATATCGGATGAAATGATTGACGCGTTCCTTAACGAAGCTCGATTGAAAAGTAAAGCTGATCGAGAACGCGAGACGGCTATATTTGAAAGGGCCAAGCGCCAGCGACTTGATGGAAGAGCTGAGACGATCCCGCTCGAGCAAAACACCTCCGTTACCGACAAAAGCCAATTCAAGATGAGGAAAAAGTTTGCTAAGGCCATGTCAATGGGCATGAAGCTGCCATCCTCTGAAGGAAGCATCACTAGTGAAATGAAAACGCACCCCTCCTATTGCTTATATCATCAAAAGATTTCACACCCCACTCAAGAGTGTAAAGCTTTCGATAAATGGTGGCAAGGATACGTTGCTCATCGACAATGCTTTAAGCGGGAAAAGTGTAAAACTCGTCGAGAGCAAAGAAATACGACCGAAGGGATTAAAAGAACTACCGGCAATTGTCGCATGGTTAATACTGGCGGGCCACAAATGCCTACATTCGGGAGTGATTCTGATGAAGAGCTAGAACTTTCCCCTCTCTTTAAGGAGTCCGCTTCGAGAAAAGAAGAAGAACCGAAGGTCTGCGAAAATATTCGGCTGCGGAATCGGACGCTGCCTGAAAAGAACCTCGGACCCTCCAATTCATCCTTCATCTTTTCCTCGGCCAGGCATGCTTGGAATTGTTCCGGATCTTGGAGTGCCTTAATCAACGAATCTCTCGCCTCCTTTGATAGCAAAAGGGCGTCAAAAATGCTGAGTTGTGAGGGCAGCTTTCTCAGATGTGCCAAGACGTTGTAATCCACCTTATTCTTCTTCGGCGGGTTGTTGGCGTTTAGCTCTTCCAGAACTTGGTCATCTAAGACGATATCTTCAGAGACCTTTCCAGTAATAGGGCACCCGCTCGAAGACTGCTTCACCTGTAAGAATTGGGTCGAAGATCAGTACCAGCTCGGCAAGTTCGCTCTGTCTGACAACTGGAAGATAACGCCGCCACAGAAGCACGAGCCCAAGGCCACGAAAGAAGAACGGGTTCCACATTGGGATTGGAAGCAAATTCGCACCTGTCACATGATTACAATATTAAAAGAAGAGCCCGAGGACATAGATGAGCTCCCTTGGTGCTTCGAAAACTGCAGCGACGAGATGATCTCAGAATTCCCACCAGCGCCAAAAAAACTGGAAGATGGAATCCATACCACTGCAGATAACCTCAAGAAGATTGATTTGGGGACGGCAAACGATCCACGACCGACATTCATCAGCGTGCTGCTATCTGAAGAGAGGGTGGCCGCGTTAAAAGACGTGCTTCTACAACATAAAGATTGCTTTGCATGGAACTATTCCGAAATGCCGGGATTAGATCCAGAAATTGCTGTGCATAGGTTGGCAATATCTCCGGACGTCAAGTCAGTCAAACAGGCGCCGAGAAGAATGCGGCTCGAGCTTGAAATGAGCATCAACGCTGAAGTCAAAAAGCTGATCGACTCTGGCTTCATCCAGGAAGTTCAATACCCTGAATGGATCGCCAACATCGTCCCGGTGATGAAGAAAAATGGGACAGTGCGCATATGCGTGGACTTCCGGGATCTCAATAAAGCCTGCCCGAAGGACGATTTTCCTGTGCCAGTCACCGAACTAATGATAGACAATACGTCCACTCACGAGGTTTTCTCCTTCATGGACGGCTCGTCAGGATATAACCAGATAAAGATGCATCCAGAAGACCAGAAGCACACCGCCTTCAGGACTCCTTTGGGAATATTCTGCTACAAGGTGATGCCCTTCGGTCTAAAGAACGCCGGTGCCACCTATCAGAGGGCCATAACGAAGATCTTCGATGACCTTATACACGAAATCGTCGAATGCTATATCGACGATCTCGTGGTTAAAAGCAAATCATACGAAGAACATCTCGAGCATTTGAAGACTGTATTTCAACGCCTTCGGCAATACAACCTGAAAATGAACCCTCTCAAATGTGCATTCGGAGTTTCCTCAGGCAAATTCCTGGGATTCATTGTTCGACACCGAGGAATTGAAATAGATCCGTCTAAGATCAAAGCGATCATGGAAATGCCTCCGCCAAGGACTCTCAAACAGCTGCGGTCTCTCCAAGGGAAGCTCGCGTATATACGGCGATTTATAGCCAACCTTTCAAGAAAGTGCCGTCCTTACAGTCACCTGATGAAGAAGGGAACCCCGTTCGTCTGGGATCAAAAATGCCAAAGTGCACTAGACGAGATCAAGCAATACCTGCAGAACCCGCCGGTGTTGGCTGCTCCGGTCAAGGGAAAACCTTTCATTCTTTATACAACCGCCCTCGAAGGTTCCTTAGGCGCATTATGGGCACAAGAGAACGATCAAGGGAAAGAGAGAGCACTCTACTACTTAAGTCGGGTTCTGCTTGGGGCAGAAAGCAACTACTCCCCCATTGAAAAACACTACCTGGCGCTGATCTTTGCGATAACAAAGCTTAGACACTATGCGTTGGCGCATGAAGTCCGTCTCATTTCAAAGGTGGACCCCCTTAAATACCCTGCTCTTGATGGAGTTCTCGATAACATATCAACCTCTCAAGGCAGTGAAAGGCCAGGCCATCGCCGACTTCCTCGCTGAACATCCGATACCCGCCGATTCTCCTCTGAATTGCGATCTTCCAGACGAACATGCATTTGATGCGATCGACGGTGATAATATCCGATGGGAGCTTTATTTCGACGGAGCATCTTTCGTGAAGAAGCGCAAACAAAGTACCCCTATAATTAAATCAGGGGTAGGACTCATCTTTGTAACTCCACAAGGAGGGATAATGCGCTACGCGTTCTCCCTGACGGAGCCGAGAACAAACAATGAAGCCGAATATGAAGCTCTGATAGCAGGCCTCGAGATCGCCATTGACATGGGAATTGAAAACCTCCTCATATACGGAGATTCTCAACTGGTCGTTAGTCAAGTAAACGGCGACTACCAAACGTGCAAGCCAGAATTGGTAAAGTACGGCGAAAAAGTGCAACAACTGTTGACCAAAATTCCCTCCTATACTTTGGAGAACATACCGCGCGCGGAAAACAGCAAAGCAGACGCGCTGGCCAAACTTGCTAAAGAACTGGCTGACGAGAACCTCGACGATGTTAGAATCGTGGTACAAAGCCGTCGAGTGCTTGCCCCGGCAGAAATATCTCCGGAATTATCCGAAGAAAAGGGAGCGAGCGAGCAGACAACCCTGCAAGTAAAAGATTGGGAGAATACCGAGGATTGGAGAGAAGTCTTCATAGATTACTTCAAGTCCCACCGAATGCCTGAAGAAGCGTCCACAAGACATCAGCTCATGAAACGAGCCCTGTCTTTCGCCTTCGTCAATGATACCCTGTACAAGAGGTCATTTGATTCTCTGTGGCTGAGATGTTTAGGACCTGACGAAGCGAAAAGGGTTGTCCGGGAAGTTCATGATGGACTCTGCGGTTCTCACCAAGCGGGCCCAAAAATGAAATTGAAGATAAAACGGATAGACTACTACTGGCCCACGATGATTCAGGACTGCCTCGAATATGCAAAGCAGTGTCACTCATGTCAAATTCATGGGGATTTCATCCATCAGCATCCAAATCCATTACATCCAACTATGGCTAGCTGGCCATTCGAAATGTGGGGGACTGATATAGTCGGCCCCATCGAACCAGCATCGTCTAGAGGACATCGTTTCATCCTAGCGACGACTGACTACTTCTCTAAGTGGGCAGAAGTGGTACCGCTGAGGGAAGTAAAGACGGAGAATATCCTTCACTTCTTCAAGACGCACGTCATATATCGGTTTGGAACTCCGCGACGGATCATCTCCGATAACGGGCCAGCTTACAGAAGCCACAAGATCAGTCGCTTTGCGCAACAGCATAATATAGACTGGAGATATTCCTCGGTTTATAATCCGCGAGCTAACGGTCTAGCTGAGGCCTTCAACAAGACCTTGACAAAGATCATGAAGAAAACAGTGTCACGGAATAAGAAGGACTGGCACGAAAGGATGCAAGAGGCTCTCTGGGCATATCGAACCACGTTCAAGACAGCCACTAACACAACGCCATATGCGTTGGTATTCGGTACAGAAGCAGTACTCCCTCTCGAGATAGAGTTACCCTCTCTACGAGATGCAGTCCACTACGAGCTAACGGACGAAAAAAATGCTCACCTTCGGCTTGAGGAGCTTGACGCCCTTGATGAAACCCGGCTCATAGCGCAGCAAAATCTGGAAGCTTATAAAGCAAAGATGACGCGCTCATATGAGAGATTGATCCGGCCGAGGACATTTCGCCAAGGCGAACTTGTGTTAGTGGTCAAAAGGCCTATGATCCTAAATCGCGCCAAGCGAGGAAAATTCGAGCCAAACTATGAAGGCCCATACATCATAGATAAGGTCTACCAGGGTGGGGCCTACCTACTCATGGACATGCACGGCGAAAGGCCTTTCAGGACAATAAACGGTCGTTTCCTAAAGAAATACTATGCTTAATGAGCCACAGCCTAGGTCAATGGTAGATGACGACGACTATGTCCGCTCGCTATCTTCCTAAGCTCAAACTCTATCAGCAAACGTCGGACCGAAATGTCCTTAAACTAATAGCAGACCGAAACGTCTTTAAACTACTACCGCAGCATCTTTAGGATGACGAGATATATATAAAAAAACATATAAAAATAAAATAAAAAAACGGTATGTCCATAAGCAAAGAGGGCACGGATGAAAACCCGAAAGGGCTCCGTGAGTAAAAACAGCAGGACTACCGGCGAGTGTTTGTGAAAACCCGAAAGGGCGCAACCTCGTTAAAAGACACTTATAGGGTCCTTTCGACCTTGTAAGGAGAAACCACCCGCGTGAGATCCTTACGACTCACAAGGGAGCAACACACTTAGGGATCCCCACGATTCCTAAGGAGAAAATACACTTGCGAGATCCTCACGACTCGTAAGGAGAACTCTCTTATGGGACCCTCACGGCTCATAAGAGTTGAAAGTCTTAAGTTACAGAGACCTAAACCTGTGCTTAAGCAACCCCCACAACTTCCGATATTGCCTTACAAGTGGCTCAATACTGACCTTGTATACAATCCATGGGCGCGAATAAACATTTCCCTAACCAAGTCCCATCTGAGACTGGGGATATGTTCGCATAGTGAACGACCCTTGTAAATCCTTTCGATTTACAAGGAGAAAACCCTCCTGTAGGATCCTTACGACTTACAGAGGAACATACACTTAGGAATCCTCACGATTCCTAAGGAGAAAATACACCTACAAGATCCTTACGACTTGTAGGGAGAAATAACTTTGTGAGACCCTTACGGCTCATGAAGCCAAAAGCCTTAGCCGACAGGACCTTAACCCTGTTCGCTAAGTTACCTTTGTTCGACATCGACAGAGGCAAATGATGATTCGCTCCTGGCAATATCCCAGTTGTAGCGGTGCTGATGCCGAAATCGGTGTCTAATTTCAGGTTTACAGCGAAAAGCCGGTAGGCCGCACATGCATACGAAATAGCTGAAATGATGGGGCAGCTTGCAATAAAAAGCAGCAAGTAAAGAAAATCTATGCATGGAAAACAGCCGAAATGATTGGGCAACTCGCAATAAAAAGCAGCGAGTAAAAATAAAATAAATAGCCGAAATGATTGGGCACCGCGGAAAATAGCCGAAATGATTGGGCAATTGCGACCTTCGCGATATAAAAGCTGAAATGATAGAGCATCGCGGAAATAAATAAAAAAAAAGAGAAGAAATGATAAAACTTTGGCCCTACAGTTGAGATCACATCGATCCCTATATACAATCCAAGGGCGTAAACAAAGAGGGAACCATACCTTCCCAACAGGCTCCGCCAGAAGACGAAGCCAAACCTCGACGGTTCATTCCAACTCCGAAGAAACCAGTGTCTTCAGCCAATTCCTCGACTCACGGATACAAACACTCCTTGACGAGAGCCTCCTGATCCGCGTCGACTCGCAGAGCCACCAGCGCCTCCGTGGGAAATCCTCGACTCGTTTCAAACCCCAAGGAAACAAATAATCCTTGGCGCTTGGGAAACAAATAATCCCTAGCAAACTCCTCGACTCACAGATACAAACACTCCTTGACGAGAGCCTCCTGATCCGCGTCGACTCGCAGAGCCACCAGCGCCTCCGTGGGAAATCCTCGACTCGTTTCAAACCCTAAGGAAACAAATAATCCTTGGCGCTTGGGAAACAAATAATCCCTAGCAAACTCCTCGACTCACGGATACAAACACTCCTTGACGAGAGCCTCCTGATCCGCGTCGACTCGCAGAGCCACCAGCGCCTCCGTGGGAAATCCTCGACTCGTTTCAAACCCCAAGGAAACAAATAATCCTTGGCGCTTGGGAAACAAATAATCCCTAGCAAACTCCTCGACTCACGGATACAAACACTCCTTGACGAGAGCCTTCTGATCCGCGTCGACTCGCAGAGCCACCAGTGCCTCCGTGGGAAATCCTCGACTCGTTTCAAACCCCAAGGAAACAAATAATCCTTGGCGCTTGGGAAACAAATAATCCTTAGCAAACTCCTCGACTCACGGATACAAACACTCCTTGACGAGAGCCTCCTTATCCGCGTCGACTCGCAGAGCCACCAGTGCCTCCGTAGGAAATCCTCGACTCGTTTCAAACCCCAAGGAAACAAATAATCCTTGGCGCTTGGGAAACAAATAATCCCTAGCAAACTCCTCGACTCACGGATACAAACACTCCTTGACGATAGCCTTCTGATCCGCGTCGACTCGCAGAGCCACCAGTGCCTCCGTGGGAAATCCTCGACTCGTTTCAAACCCCAAGGAAACAAATAATCCTTGGCGCTTGGGAAACAAATAATCCCTAGCAAACTCCTCGACTCACGGATACAAACACTCCTTGACGAGAGCCTCCTGATTCGCGTCGGCTCACAGAGAAACCAGTGTCTCCGCGGGAAATTCCCGATTCGTATCAACATGCAAATGAAGCCTCAGGCAGCAGGAACTAAAAAACTTGCTTCCTGAACAATAGGACCCTGCAAGTCAATCCAAAATGGTCTCTTGCATACTATTCACGGGTCTCACTCTCCAAAGTCGAATTTCGACGAGGAGTGAAACAACCGCTTGTGGGTCCTCTCGACTCGTAAGAGGGAAAAATTCTCTTATAGGATCCTTACGACTTATAAGAGAAAACCACACTTAGGAATCCTCACGATTCCTAAGGAGAAAACCCACCTACGAGATCCTCTCGATCCGTAGGGAGAAAAGTCTCTATGAGACCCTCACGGCTTATAGAGTTGAAAAGTCTTAGGCAGCAGATCTGAACCTGCGGCCTAAGCCATCGCTATTTCTTAAGAAAGTCAGGATACTCGTTCTAATCATCCGTTAACCATGTTTGCTGAGGTGATATGCTGATAGTAAAAGAAAGAAAAGACGGAGAAAATGACACATTACAAAAAAGGTGTATCTTTTATTCATAAACTTGATTGGATACAGGATACATTATGTCAAAGAATAAAAAAATATATATATACATTCTTTTATCTACGAGTACAAACGATACAAAGATGGATAGCTACTGAGGAGGAAGTGTCTTTAGTAAATCCACAAGCTGCTCTTGCACTTCCTTCAGTGCTTCCTCCTGAGTGACAGCCGCAGCCACCTCCGCCTCCACCTGGGCCCGCTGCTGCAAGAAGGATGAAAGTTGCTCCTCCGCCGCCTTCTGGGCTGCTTCCTGGCTGGGTGCATCTCGCTCGACAACGTCAAGTTGTTGCCTCAATGATAACCCTTCAGAAAGACATTGCAGAAGGCCCTCAAAGACAACCTTCAGCCGTGCGGCGTTGGTCTCCACCCGAGCATGCAGTTGGGCAGACTTGCTCGAAGTCTCACCACGCTCCTTACGCCGTGAAATGACTTCTTGTTTGGGATGGCGGAAGTAAGGGCGCTCTGCTCAATCCACGTTGTTCTTTGATTACTGGCAGCCAAGGTCTCGGGAGCGGGATGTAGCGACTCCAACTGATATAGGCGACCCTCGATCTCCCTACAATGGTTAACCCAGGATGCGATGATGCCCTCATCATGAAAGTTCACGAGTATTGCTAGCATCGGGTTAACCACCATAGCGAAGTCTGCGACAGATGTAGGAGTTTCAACGTCGAGTTCCTCGACGTAGTCACTCAACATGCGCAGACTATTCACGGCGCCTTTTGAAGACATACTCCTCAGATAAGGACCCGCCGGCATTGTAATACGAGGCTCGAAGGGCGACGAGGCCGGAACGACAACTGAAAAGAAATAGGATGCGATCAGATAACAGTACAGAAAATAAAGAGAGGGAAGTTATCAACGTGATAGTCGCTGTACTAGTCGAGACAGGTGGCAAGGTCGGAAGGGCCGGTGGCGCAGCCGATCTTTTATCCCCTCCTTCAATCTGTAGCACTGCAGTCAAAATAAAAAAGGGGGGTTAGAGGTAACTCCATCAATGAAAAAAGAAAGACATCAATGGAAATCATACTCACCAACGCCACCAGAGGAAGAAGCAAGTTCGGATGGGAAAGAGAAGTGTGGGAGCAACATCTGATATACATGATCAAAGAGCACTCCTGAAGAGACACAACAATATGACTTTAGTACACAAATTATATGTCTGAAGTATAGGATTAATAAATTGCAAACCCATACCTTCCAACATCTTAGATGGTATGAGAGAGGGTTGAGAGGTGACCACCGCCAAGGCAGTTATTGAAGGCGCTCCCTCAAGCAGTGGAGCATCGGCACTGGCTGCACCTGCGTTACAACAAATGCGAATTTGTCAGAAAGGATTGTAAGATAAAAAAAAGATAGCAACTTGGGATTTACCTGATGAGCTGCCGGCTGAAACGGAGGCGATTCCCTCCTCTATTGACATGAGACCACCGCCCGTGGCCTCATCACCCGACTCAATGGGAACCGTTGTGGTGCTCGCGAGACCTGGAGACGGCGGAGGACCATAGACGGGGAGGGCTATGACTGGAGTATTGCCAGATTCCAGAGAAGGAGCGGTTGGCTCGTCCTCGGGAATCATGGCCACCTCACCCACTACTCTCTCAGGTTCAGTAGTCGTGGTTGTATCGTCCACCATCACCACGAGATCGCCGGCCTCGAGCGCCTCATCCGCCACCACCCTGGGCTCAGTTATAATGATCATATCATCTGCCACCACTTCAGGTTCGGCATCAATGACCTTCTCGGCGGCAGGCCCCTCGACCTCCACCTCAGGCTCCAAAGCCACAACGACGTTGCCCACCGTCGGCTCGAGTTCGGCAGGTACCGCCTCCTCTGTTTCTTTGGGATCAACAGTTTCCGCCTCCCCCTCGATCGGACTTGGCCCTGCAAGATAAGAGATATAAGGACCAATGACATTAAAATCCTTATAACAAAAACTCTGAGAGAAATATTACCTGAAGCGGATTTACCGTTTGCGCTCCGAACTGCGCGCGCCACCTCTCTGCGGGCAGTGGATAGGGCGACAAGGGCCTCTTCAGATGGAGTATTGGCACGAGGGGCGGTGCTGGGACCCGCTCCCATAGCCAAGGCAGCCCTGCGCGCCTTCGCCTCACGCCTCAGCCGCTTCCTCTCCTCCCGGGCTGTCGCGATGGACCTTTGTGACGCCTCCTTCAAGGCGTCGTCATCCTCGTTCAGGGATGCCTCCAGAGCCTTTAAGGCATCTTTCATCGGCTCTTCAAGACGAACCTCCTGCGGTGGCCCAGAGGAAGCAGGAACATCGGCAGCTGGTAGAACATCTGCGTCACTTGGAGGGAACGACATTGAGGTTCCTGTGATTAAAAGGGAAAGGTTAGATCGACCATAATACAAGGGAAATGAAAACTTGATGAGTCGAAACTTACTAAGGCCCATGGATGCTCTAAGACGTTCCTCCTCCTGGAAAGTCTTCAGAGAAGCGGTAATGGCCTCTTCATCAGTGATGCCTGTTGAAAGAAAAGAAAGAAAAGCGTTAGTCAAAGGCAATGAAGAGGATTTGTTGCAATAAAGAAAAGGCGACTAGTAGTTACCTGATTGTGCAAGCTTAGCTAGCCACGCGTCACGCCTCGCCAACCACGCTGAAGCTTTGAGAGCAGCCTCCAAGTCTGTATCGTCCGGCGGCGGCATCACTAATCCTTCATTAGTCCCGTATTCGATCAAGCCCTCGGCATAGGGAGCATGGGGTTCCTGACCGAACACGACGTCCGCAGCGAAGAGCGACTTCTTTTTCTTTTGCCCTTGACCCTAGGCTCACGGGGGATCGACTTCCGCTTAGCAGCCACTTTCGGACGACGGGTCCCGATGTCCGCACCCACGCCAGACTCCGGCGAGGGTACAACCACTGTCTCCACTGGAGCACAGGGTGCGGGAGGTGCATTTGTGATATCAGGGAGCGGCAACTCACGTGGAGGACTTTGCGCACGCGATGGTCTGCCCCCGGCATCTTTTAGAGGAGGAACCACCGGGGTCCTTGGCACTAAGGGAGCGTTACGGTTGGTGCCGGGAGGTGCTTCTTTACGGTCGATCAACACTCGCCTCTCTTCCCTTATAACGGCCCCCGTCGCATGATTGTACCACTCTTTATATACATTAAGGAGTCGTGGAATGCAGGCCGGCGTGCTGATGAAAAAACGAGAACCCGTGTTCAGGCGCATGAAGTGATGTAACGCGTTCTCCATCCCTTCTTCATTGGCAGCAGGTTCCAGTAAGAAAGATTCCAAGGGTACCCCTTGATCGTAGCCCAGTTGTTGGGCAAAACAATGCGGGTTATATCTCATGAAGATTGCCGCACCGCCCTGCCTGAAGACTAGGAAGCCCGGTCTAATAGAATACAAGTGGAGGGTCTCCCGGGCCGTCAACACTGAAGCTCCATCCTTAAAGGAGTCCTGTAATGGTCGCACCGCAGTGGTGAACGCTTTTCCAATGGTTAATACCTTTTCAATGAAGGACATCCCGACTCCAACGGTGTGAGGGCGAAGCAGTAAACCTCTGGCATTCCGTGGTGAAGGGGTCACGATTGATGCGCCAATCAATTGAATAATGCGAGGGAAACCACACTTGTCAAAGAACGAGGGCCTTTTATGCATGCCGAAGACACCCGCCGTATGTAGCTCGAACCACGACATAAAGTAGTGCATCGGGAAGACCACGTGCAATACCCCGGGCTCGTTAACATCCGCTGCTCGGTTGAGACCATGATATAGGTGCGCCAAGCCAGCGATCCCAACAGCCACCTTTACCCCGATGGCCATCCGGTGGGCTGGGTAAAAGACAGAGGGCCGCATACGATGAGAGTGCATTGGGATCGCAAACCAGCTCAGCCACAATCCAAGAAATCCTAAGAAAAAGGCCTCCTCATCCATTCCAGGGGCCGCAATTTCTGCAAATGACATAGTAGGGAAGTCCGGAAGGAAAAAACCCTTTTGATCTATCTCCTTCTCCGGTAGGTTGTCCACACTTAAACCGAAAGGGTCATCCAGAGTGGCAAACTTGGCAGCCTCTGATGAGAGGACGCTTGGGCGAAGGAACCGAGCGGTGAAATCTTCAAAGTTAACCCCCCGACTCTCATGTTCGATAAAAAGAGATTCATAGATGTTCAACACCTTAATCAAACTTGGGAATTTATGTTGAACGGTATTCTCCGGCGTGACCCTACTTACCACTGGCCTAGCACCAAAGACGTACACATCTGTCGGGAGCAGCTCCTCATAATGTTCTCCCATGACTGGTAGACCGGATACCTCCGTGAACTCCTCCAAAGAGATGGACACTTCCCGATCCATGGCAAGGAAAGTGTGGGTGGGAATGTTCCACTGCTCCAATAAAGCCTTAAACCACCAGTTGGGGAGCGTGGGATACTGGAAGAGAGAGACGTAGACCGCGGTGTACAATCCTAATTTTATCAACTGCGACTTCTTCGTCGACAGGATGTACCGGGCCCACGGCAGGTAGCCAATCGGATGACGGGGGATCAGACCAATGTTATATGATTGCCTCCAGGGTCTCGCCTCGCCCTGACAGATACGACGTCCTAGGATATCCAAGACCATAGGACGTTGGACCGGAACCGCATCTATAGCGGGATGAAGAAAGCTGTTCGCGGTCCAATCCACCATCTCCACGGCATACTGCATCGAGGGTGGGGTAGCATAATGAATTGCCGTGATGGGCTTGGACGGCACTGCGCATGTGAAGCTGCGTCGACCCATGATGATCTGGTTATACCAAGACCCCCAAAGGTGGAGGTTCTTGTACTCCGGGTCGTATTCTCTAATCATGGTCAGGACTTCACGGTCTAAGGGCGCCTCAGGAAATCCCTCCTCCGAGCGGACGAACGGGAATGAAGTGTCTAGAGACATGATCGCTGCAAAAGAACAATTTAGCCGTTAGTGCTGTAATTCCAACGTTTGGCGTCTAAAAAAGAAAATGCATTAATTAAATTAAATTAAAATTAATTAATTACACTACACAGCAGTGCAGTGAGTAGGAGACCAAAGAGGGGACCCACAAAATCTGGATGACAATACGTCAGTTAACAAGACAACCTCATCATTGGATGAGATTGTCAGTTGGTCCCCAGGAAAACATTCCCATTTATAAAAAAAAAGGGAAGAATCCCTAGAGACAAGGAGAAAATCTCCTCTTTCAGAGCAAAACTCTGTCACAGAGTGACACTTGTCAAACTCTGGTCCCAGGGAAATAAGATTCCTTTAAAGGAGCATGGCTCTATGGTAATAATGGAAAGGGTCCATCAGAAAATTTTTTACACTTAAAAGAATCAACAATTTTGGAATCTTGAAAGATTCATGAAAAAACTTATAAAAAGATTCCTCATTTTTCAAATCTAAAAGAGCTATTTTTGGATCCATGAGCAAAGCTCTGATCATGGGTTAAAACTCATGAACAAGATCTCTGTAGATCTATGGATTCATAAGAGCAAAGCTCTGTTGATGAAACCCCAAGGGGGATTTCTTTAGATCAGAAGATCTGTGAGAGCAAAGCTCAATTGGTTAATTAAAATTAATTTAACTTAAGATTAATTTTACCTAAAGTTTTCTAACTTGGAAGAGCAAAGCTCTGGAGTTCTAAGCAAGAGCAAAGCTCTGGAAATCAAAATCTAGAAAATAGTGAGATTTTTTCTAAGGGCCAGAGGTCCTATTTATAAGGCGCTTGCGCCCCTTGAGCTCACCCTTTAATCCAACGATCAGGAGTTTGCCACCGCTGCACTCACGTGTGCGCCACGTGAGCGCAACGGTGGGGGGGGGCATTTGTTTTGCCCAATCAGAGCAAAGCTCTATTGAAATTCAAAATTCAAAATTTTGAAGCAACGCTTCAAATCTCGGACGCAACGCGCCACATGTCAGGCGCTGATACGTCAGCGCAGCGCCTAAGAAGGCGCGCCCAATCAGAGCAAAGCTCTAATTAAATGAAGCAACGCTTCAGCTGCGCAAGCACTGCGCTGCGCGACACGTGTCAGCGCAGATGCGCTGGCGCAGTTGCGCTGCGCGACACGTGTCAGCGCAGATGCGCAGGCGCAGTTGCGCTGCGCTGTGCGCTGCGCGGTGCGCTGCGCGATACGTGTCACGCGCTGGGGCATCTGCGCCAAACAGAATTAAAATTCTAAGAAATCTTTTCTGTTCTTGTTAAAACAAGAAGATTTTCTTCTGCAAAGCAGAAGCCCTTGGATCAAAGATCCAACGGTGGGGAAAATTCCCCAAATCACTCAGAGAAAGATCTCTTTAACAAATTTAACTAATTTATGAGCACTATAAAAAGGACCCCAGGCCTCAATTCAAAGGCATGAACATCTTTCTAAAAAAAAAAGAGAAGAGAACTCTTGAGAACTCCTCAAGAACAACAGAAGGTAAAAACCTTTGAAAGAAGAGAAAATTCTCTTGTGAACAGATCAGTGATCTAAAAACAAGATCATTGATCTTTAAACATAACTAAATAAAATGAATAAATAAAATTAAAATAGTGCTTTGCACTTTTTCATGAACCTTTGGTTCTTTAAGATAAGAAAAAACTTATCTTTTCCTTTGATCTAAATTAGATCAAGAAATCTAACAGTGCTTTGCACTTCTGTTCTTGAATCTAAAAGATTCTCAAATTAATAGTGCTTTGCACTTATAAATCTGCACTGTTGCGCTCTTGGGCTGACGCAAGCCACCAGAGAGCGCCACGTGTCAGCGCCTGAACCATTTGCGCTATGCGCTTTTGAATACCTATCGTTGTAATCCTTCAACGACGTCAGAGAGGTGACGGGTCCCGACGACCACACATCAATACGGACTGCGGGGTCCTTAAACTCGTGGACCGGAACATCCTTAAACTAATGTCGGACTACCACGTCCCTAAACTGGAATATGGACCACCATGTCCCTAAACTGGAATATGGACCACCACGTCCCTAAACTGGAGCATGGACCCCCACGTCCCTAAACTGGAATATGGACCACCACGTCCCTAAACTGGCGATAGACCACCACGTCCCTAAACTGGAGTATGGACCACCACGTCCCTAAACTGGAACAATAGAGCCTCCAAATGCTCTTTTACCGGATCTAAACGATCCCGTTTAAGTCGATCTTAGCCCCCAAACAAGGCTAACGTATCCTTAAAACATTCAAGTGGACTACAAAATTCCAAATCAACTCTGGTTCGAGGGTACATCTCCGAGCTCCTCTGACACCTGTCGTTGTAATCCTTCAACGACGTCAGAGAGATGACGAGTCCTGACGGCCATATATTAAATGAATCACTACGTTAAGTTGATCTTAGTCTAAAACAGGACTAACGTATCCTTAACGAACGTTTAAGTCGATCTTAGCAGCAACGCGACTAATACATCCTTAAACTAAAAACACCAAACCCAAATCTAAGTAAATACGGATTTGGACTAATCCACGTCCTACGGGCGACGGCATTACTCAGTCTCCGTATACAATCCACGGGCAACCACAAACAAAACAAACACACACGACACGAAGTGAAATTCTGGAGAAGGAGAAAGTTGTTACCGCGATGCGGTAGCGTAATTGTCACGACCCAAGTTTGGATGTGACAGGCACTTAGATTGTATCATATCTAAAGATATGCACAAGTCCAAGTAAGCCAAAAACCAAGATCAAAATACCTTATTTCGGAATTATTTATAATTTTTTTTTTTTAAAGTAGAAATCTCGAGTTATGAAGTTAATTCATTAAACAAGTAATAAAGGTTAAGTGTGGTTGTATTCCTAGTTGGAATCAACGATATCAAAATTTAACATAAATATACACATAATAAACATTACTGAATCTCATATAAAAAGAAGCTATGAAACTGATCAACATATCTCAACTGTACATATATATACCATCTCTCCTTTCTAAGTCAAAATACAAGTCTGATGGAGTCTTTCTAGATACAAAGTACAAAATGGAAGGTTACTACACATGTAACCTACCCGCAAAAGATGGAATACAACTGCAAAAGTATCTCTGCCTCGCAGCTACCCGTCCACTCTATCCCTGCAAGGAACTGTGGCACAACGGGGATGAGTTGCCAACTCAGTGAATACGACTAACATATAACGGCGAATAAAGTAAATATGACAATCATGCTACTGAATATGAATCAATATGAGATATGAGTATATGTGAAATCCAACAATAAATCTCATTATACTTCTGAAATCACAACTCAAGTAAATCATTTCTCAGTGTCCATCAACGACACAAAATCTTCATTTCTTATAGGCATCATTCCCCGAATGATCCTATACTCATAATATCGGTCGTTATCCTCTAGATACACGCCGTATTTCTATAACCAACTCCGGTATCGAGTAACCTCGCTAGGCTCCCCCGTCTCAATACGGCTATCCTGCCCCTCGGTCTCGACCGGGTCCACCATGTATCCAACTGTATATCTCCCCCACTCAGTATGGATAACGTAAATCCGCGACCGTATATCTCCCCCACTCAGTATGGATAACGTAAATCCGCGACCGTATATCTCCCCCACTCGGTCCGGAATAAAACCAAAAACAGAAATCATCTCATGGTGGACATGTCACATCAATCATGGAAATACTGGATTTATGTAATAATATTCAAAACTCAAAACCATAAATCCTCAATTCTGTATCTATCTCATATCCAACATAGAATACGCATAAAACAACAGGATGTAAATAATGAAATCTACCAATATACTTGACATGTGAAATACGATATAATTCATGTTAATAAGTATGATATTTAAGTGTATGTGACATGGCAATATCGACGAGATATAAAAGGTGCACGTGGCATGGCTCGTCGATAAGTGTGAAGTGTTCTAACAACTAAGCAATATACAAGTATTTTAATGAATGAAATTCTAACATTTACACATGATGATATGAATATCACATTAAGTAAAACCATGGGCGAAACACGCCATCTTTGCTAAATTCCCCGGTAGATGTTTAGTCTACTCACCGGAAAAGTCGAATCTACTCCGGAATCGCTAATCCTTTCCCTTTCCTCGCGGCTTCCATACTTCTCGTATTCGAGTCTAAATATACCAAGTTTACGTATATAAGCAAAATAGCTATTCCGATATAACGGAAATAAAAACACGCTAACCCACATAAGTTATATACTTTCTGATCTCTTCAAGTTATTAAACACTTAGTCTTGCTGGATTTTAGCCTAAATCTGTACTGGTTCAGAAATTAAAACGCGACTTGATTTCATCGTGTCGTATTTAGCGTTTTACGATTCTTTTTCCGATATATCATTCCAGATTTTATCTACTGTAAAACTAAGTTAAATAAACAGTGCCAAAATAGTCTAAATTGTACACTGTAGACTACCCAATTGACCAAACCCCCAAAGCTTCCCACATGGCCGGCGACGCCGGCCAAAACCCTACTGTCGCCGGCCCAAAACCGGCGCCCTGCCTCCGTATTCTTGTGGTGTGTTCTATTTAATTCCTACATCATTTCTACTCTGTTGAATTTATTTAATTAAGTTCCAGATTAAAGAAGATTCTAACAGACTATAAGTTTAGCTAAAACTACAATATTATGTGACATGTTCAATCTGTTTT
Source organism: Agapanthus africanus (assembly GCA_030015575.1). Classification (NCBI taxonomy): domain Eukaryota; kingdom Viridiplantae; phylum Streptophyta; class Magnoliopsida; order Asparagales; family Amaryllidaceae; genus Agapanthus; species Agapanthus africanus. The sequence continues at coordinate 213,177,905 of JASDDO010000022.1, forward strand.
AATTGATCTACATAACCAATTAACCTACTGTGAATAAGAATCTTACCCTCCTATATTGCTGTAGGAATAACCCCCAAAGATCTATAGGCTCCTCCTAGCTTGATGATGAACAACACCCATGAACAAGCTCCATTCTTCTTCTTCTTCTTCCTCTTGTTTTTCTTTTTCCTTCTTTAGTTTTCCTTTTCTTTTGATTTTCTTTCAGTTTGATTTTGTGATATGAACTGAATTTGAGCTATATATGTGAATGGATGAAGAGATAAGGGAAGGTGGTGGTGTCAAGTGAAGAAGTGTGCACAAATCATGCAAGGAGGAGGTGGAAAATGATGGTGGCATGAAGCATGAGGTGGTTTGGTGATTATCCTCTATTTTCCCTTTTCTTTTGTGTTATTTTGAATTTACTTTCAGAACTGAAATGATTCCCTTTAACCACTTAAACCCTTGGCAATAACCTATTTGCATAAAAACTTAACTTTGCAATTTAACCCCTCACAACTTACTTATTATAAAACACATCTTTTCTTAAAATGAAGCTAAAATTTTCATTAAAACCCTTTTAACTTATTTATATTACATTCTAAAATTCTAATTTAATTTGTATTACCTATAACTTATGAAGATTGACATATTTGATTTTAACCATTTTGTGATTTATTATCTTATTCTTAAATTAATTAAATTTATTTATTTCTAGCTTTTTCCTAATTGTTACAATATTCCCCCCTTAAGAAAATTCGGTCCCCGAATTTAAAATAATTACTAGACATACCTATGAAAAGATGTGGAAATTTCCTTCGCATTGCGTCCTCCGTCTCCCAAGTAATCTCTTCGCGATCCTTTCCTTGCCAGAGAACCATTACAGATGGCAGTATCCTTGATCGTAGTTGCTTTGCTTGCCTGTCCAGAATAGCTACTGGCTGCACTGTGAAGGATAGATCTGGCTGAAGCTGTAGAGTCTGATGATGGATCGCATGAGATGGATCGTGAAGATATCTGCGAAGCATCGAAACATGGAACACTGGATGTACGTCGGGAAAACCAGGTGGAAGTGCTAACCGATAAGCCACAGCACCCACTCTCTCTAAAATCTCGTATGGTCCAACATATCTGGGGCTGAGCTTCCCTTTCTTCCCGAAGCGCATCACACCTTTCATTGGAGATACTCGAAGGAACACATGATCTCCCACATCAAACTCAAGTTTACGTCGTCGTCGATCTGCGTATGACTTTTGTCTGCTTTGAGCCGCTTTCATTCTATCTCGTATCAAGTGAATCTTCTCTGTAGTTTCCTGTACTATCTGCGGTCCCAATATACCACTTTCACTAAGTTCCGTCCAGCAAACAGGTGATCTACATTTCCTTCCATACAAGGCTTCAAAGGGTGCCATCTGGATCGTCTCTTGAAAACTGTTGTTATATGAGAATTCTACCAAAGGTAGGTGACGATCCCAACTACCACCGAAATCTAGGTTACAAGCCCGAAGCATGTCCTCTAATATCTGAATGGTCCGCTCCGACTGACCGTCTGTCTGTGGGTGGAAAGCTGTACTAAAACTCAGTCGTGTACCAAGAGCGTCCTGAAGTTTCTGCCATAGCCTGCTTGTGAACTGGGTACCTCGATCTGATACTATGCATGTCGGCACTCCATGTAGACGTACAATCTCATCGATATAAACCTGTGCATACTGAGCAAATCCATATGTCGTCTTCACTGGAAGAAAATGAGCGGCTTTTGTCAATCTATCAACAATCACCCAAATTGAATCATACCCCCTGCTAGTCCTGGGTAGACCCACCACAAAATCCATAGAAATCTGTTCCCATTTCCACTCTGGAATGGGTAAGGGTTGCAGCTCCCCGGCTGGCCTCTGGTGTTCTGCTTTGACTTCTGACAAGTCAAGCATCGAGAAACAAAATCCGTAACATCCTTCTTCATTCCTTCCCACCAATAATTATCCTTCAAATCACGATACATTTTGGTGGAACCAGGATGAATACTGTATACTGATCTGTGGGCATCCTCCAAAATCTCACGCCTCAATCCGTCAGAATCTGGCACACAGAGACGAGTCCTAAAACGTAACACTCCATGATCATCAATCACGAACTCCGTCTCCTTGCCCTACCTAACGTGATCCATAATCTCCATCATGCGAGTATCTGTAGGCCGCGCATCTCGAATACGATCCAATAGCTGAGGTCTGGTGCGAATATGTGCTAGCTGACCACCTGCCGATGTAAACTCAAACTGTATACGACTATCACATAAGATCTGCCAATCTGTAGAAGTCTGTCTCTGCAAAATGCTCAAATGAGATAATTTACCTCCAGGCCTCCGGCTCAAGGCATCTGCTACAACATTTGCTTTGCCTGGATGGTACAAAATCTCACAGTCGTAATCTTTCACCAGTTCCATCCATCTACGCTGCCTGAGGTTCAGATCCTTCTGTTGAAAGATATACTTTAAACTTTTATGATCTGTGAAGATTTGACACGTTTCTCCATACAAGTAATGTCTCCAAATCTTCAATGCAAATACTACAGCCGCCATCTCTAGATCATGAGTGGGGTAGTTTTGTTCATGCCTCTTCAACTGACGAGAAGCATATGCTATAACCTTGCCGTGTTGCATCAACACACAGCCTAAGCCCACTCTAGAAGAATCGCAATATACGACGAAACCCCCTGACCCGGAAGGTAAAGATAATACAGGTGCAGTTGTCAACCGTGTCTTCAACTGTTGGAAACTCTGCTCACACGCATCTGTCCACTGAAATGGAACTTCCTTCCTAGTCAATCCTGTCAAAGGTGCCGCTATCCGTGAGAAATCCTGTACGAAGCGTCTGTAATAACCTGCCAGACCTAAGAAACTCCGAACCTCCGTAACTGACATAGGCCTGGGCCAGTGTTGTACCGCTTCAATCTTCTTTGGGTCTACGCATATACCTTCTCTCGTAACTATATGACCCAAGAACTCCACACTATCGAGCCAAAAAGCACACTTAGAAAACTTTGCATACAATTTATGCTCCTTCAAGGTCTGCAATGTGATACGTAAATGCTGCTCGAGCTCTGTCTGACTCCGAGAATATACAAGAATATCATCTATGAATACTATAATAAACCGATCGATAAATGGTCTAAAGATACGGTTCATCATATCCATAAAAGCTGCTGGAGCATTGGTGAGTCCGAACGACATCACCAGAAATTCATAATGCCCATATCTCGTACGAAACGCCGTCTTCGGAATATCGTCCTTCCGAACCCTCAACTGATGATACCCTGACCTCAAGTCAATCTTTGAGAAAAATCCGGCTCCTTGCAACTGATCGAACAAGTCATCTATTCGTGGTAATGGATACCGGTTTCGCACAGTGACGCGATTCAGCTGTCGGTAGTCAATGCACATTCTCATACTACCGTCCTTCTTCTTTACAAATAACACAGGAGCTCCCCACGGTGAAACACTAGGACGAACAAGTCCTCTATCTAACAACTCTTGCAACTGGCTTTTGAGTTCTTTTAATTCCGTCGGTGCCATCCGATAGGGTGGTATAGAAATAGGCCCTGCACCCGGAATCAAATCAATGCAAAATTCAATATCTCGATCAGGTGGCAATCCTGGTAACTCAGCAGGAAATACCTCAGGAAATTCTCGTACGATCGGGATTTGGTCCAATGGAACTTCAGCGACCCCTATGTCCTGAATAAAGGCCAAGAACCCAAGACAACCCTTCTTCAATAGCCGTCCCGCACAAAAAGCAGAAATCATGTTGACAGGGTTTAACTTGCAATCCCCCTGCACAACAAACACCGGTTCACCTGGAAAACAAAATCTAACCGCTTTTCCCCTACAATCTACATAGGCATGACAAGCGGCTAACCAATCCATCCCAAGAAGTATATCAAAATCCAACGTGTCCAGGAGAATCAGATCAACAAGCGAATCTCTATTACCAATACGCACCGAACACGATCTGAATACGTGCCGAGCTATAAAGGAATCTCCAACTGGAGTAATCACTACCAAAGGTAACTCTAATAATGACGACTCCTTTCCCAACAAAAGTGCGAATCGTGAAGATACATAAGAATGTGTAGAGCCGGGATCAAATAAAGCATGTGCCTCTAATGAGCATACTGTAAGAGTACCTGTCACGACTGCATTTGATGCCTGGGCATCCTGTGGAGTCAGCGCAAAAACCCGTGCCTGGCCCCTGCCCGCATCCTGTCGTCCTCTACCTCGATCTCCTCTACCTCTCTGAGCACGTCCTGCATAGCCTCGACCTCTTGGTGCAACTGCCTGGCGTGTAGTGCCAACTGGAGGAGGAAGTAAAGCCATCGGTGTAGGAGATGGAAGGGGTAAAGCAGCCTGTGGAGCAACGGTCCCTCCCTGAGATCTACAATCTCGAGCAAAGTGTCCGGGAAGTCCACAACTATAACAAGTAAATGGTGGTCTCTGATCATCAGGATAAGAACTGAACATCTGGCCCTGTGTCCAACCTCGTCCAACACTGCGGCCTGGAGTATATCTGCCTGGATAGGACCCTCTACCTCGGCCAAACTGTCTATTTGTCGGCACGAAAGGTCTACTCCTCTTTGGCTCCGGAACGACTCCTGACTGGCTCAAACGCTCCTCTACTCGAATCGCCGCATCCATGGCCTGGGCATATGTATCAAAATGCTGGGAGCCTATCGCCAGATACAACTGTGTGTCCAAACTCCTTAGGAACCTTTTCACCCGAAGCTCCTCTGTAGTTACTAAGTATGGGGCATATCGCAATAGCTGGGTGAATCGTAAGTCATAATCGGCTACTGACATACTTGCTGATTTCTTCAACGCTTCGAAACTGCTAGCTCTAGCATCCCTCACACTCTGGGGAAGAAATCTGGCAAGAAAGACCGTAGAAAACTCGGTCCACGTCATCGGAGGAAGATTCGTAGCTCGCCCTCTCTCCATCGACTCACACCACTCCTGTGCAAGTCCCTCCAAACGAAAGCTAGTCAGCTCAACTGACCTCGCATCAGAACATCGCAATGATCTGCCGATCCTCGCCATTCTATCAAGAAACGACTGAGGATCTTCCGCCACATCGGTCCCTGTAAATACCGGGGGTCTCAATCTCATAAACTCTGCAAGTGATACCTCCATCACTCTCGTATCTTCTGGCACTACCGTCTGTGTAGGCTGTACCTCGGACTCTGCTACGGTCGGTGCTGGATCTGATCTCAAAGCTCGAGTGGTCTCAGCTAACAGCCCTACCACTCGCTGTAATCCCAACATACCCTCCTCAATCCTAGTCATGCGATCTGGAGGAGGAGGATCAACATGCTCATGCACCGCCGGAACGTCCGGTGTACCAGTCCTAGTCACAGGCGGACTCGCCCTAGCTGCATTCCTGGCTGCGGCTCGCCTAGCCCGCGTAGCCATAGCAACTGGAACAAGAAACGAGAGTTGATAAGGTGTGGGAACAGAAGCAATCAATAACGGAGAATCAACGGAAGAATAGGTCAAGATAATCATCCTAAGGTTAGTTAGGCTGAATACGATAACGTAAATATGCCGCGGAACATACGTACGGTACTGCATTCGTCCTAATTCACCTACTCCATCAAACCAAAGGTCATCCTATCTCTCAGACTTACATAAACCTAGTGAAATCCCTTACTGAATTCCGTAAGGTTACTCCTAAGCTCTGATACCAACTTTGTCACGACCCAAGTTTGGATGTGACAGGCACTTAGATTGTATCATATCTAAAGATATGCACAAGTCCAAGTAAGCCAAAAACCAAGATCAAAATACCTTATTTCGGAATTATTTATAAAAATTTAGTTTTTTTTTTAAGTAGAAATCTCGAGTTATGAAGTTAATTCATTAAACAAGTAATAAAGGTTAAGTGTGGTTGTATTCCTAGTTGGAATCAACGATATCAAAATTTAACATGAATATACACATAATAAACATTACTGAATCTCATATAAAAAGAAGCTATGAAACTGATCAACATATCTCAACTGTACATATATATACCATCTCTCCTTTCTAAGTCAAAATACAAGTCTGATGGAGTCTTTCTAGATACAAGTACAAAATGGAAGGTTACTACACATGTAACCTACCCGCAAAAGATGGAATACAACTGCAAAAGTATCTCTGCCTCGCAGCTACCCGTCCACTCTATCCCTGCAAGGAACTGTGGCACAACGGGGATGAGTTGCCAATTCAGTGAATACGACTAACATATAACGGCGAATAAAGTAAATATGACAATCATGCTACTGAATATGAATCAATATGAGATATGAGTATATGTGAAATCCAACAATAAATCTCATTATACTTCTGAAATCACAACTCAAGTAAATCATTTCTCAGTGTCCATCAACGACACAAAATCTTCATTTCTTATAGGCATCATTCCCCGAATGATCCTATACTCATAATATCGGTCGTTATCCTCTAGATACACGCCGTATTTCTATAACCAACTCCGGTATCGAGTAACCTCGCTAGGCTCCCCCGTCTCAATACGGCTATCCTGCCCCTCGGTCTCGACCGGGTCCACCATGTATCCAACTGTATATCTCCCCCACTCAGTATGGATAACGTAAATCCGCGACCGTATATCTCCCCCACTCGGTCTGGAATAAAACCAAAAACAGAAATCATCTCATGGTGGACATGTCACATCAATCATGGAAATACTGGATTTATGTAATAATATTCAAAACTCAAAACCATAAATCCTCAATTCTGTATCTATCTCATATCCAACATAGAATACGCATAAAACAACAGGATGTAAATAATGAAATCTACCAATATACTTGACATGTGAAATACGATATAATTCATGTTAATAAGTATGATATTTAAGTGTATGTGACATGGCAATATCGACGAGATATAAAAGGTGCACGTGGCATGGCTCGTCGATAAGTGTGAAGTGTTCTAACAACTAAGCAATATACAAGTATTTTAATGAATGAAATTCTAACATTTACACATGATGATATGAATATCACATTAAGTAAAACCATGGGCGAAACACGCCATCTTTGCTAAATTCCCCGGTAGATGTTTAGTCTACTCACCGGAAAAGTCGAATCTACTCCGGAATCGCTAATCCTTTCCCTTTCCTCGCGGCTTCCATACTTCTCGTATTCGAGTCTAAATATACCAAGTTTACGTATATAAGCAAAATAGCTATTCCGATATAACGGAAATAAAAACACGCTAACCCACATAAGTTATATACTTTCTGATCTCTTCAAGTTATTAAACACTTAGTCTTGCTGGATTTTAGCCTAAATCTGTACTGGTTCAGAAATTAAAACGCGACTTGATTTCATCGTGTCGTATTTAGCGTTTTACGATTCTTTTTCCGATATATCATTCCAGATTTTATCTACTGTAAAACTAAGTTAAATAAACAGTGCCAAAATAGTCTAAATTGTACACTGTAGACTACCCAATTGACCAAACCCCCAAAGCTTCCCACATGGCCGGCGACGCCGGCCAAAACCCTACTGTCGCCGGCCCAAAACCGGCGCCCTGCCTCCGTATTCTTGTGGTGTGTTCTATTTAATTCCTACATCATTTCTACTCTGTTGAATTTATTTAATTAAGTTCCAGATTAAAGAAGATTCTAACAGACTATAAGTTTAGCTAAAACTACAATATTATGTGACATGTTCAATCTGTTTTAATTGATCTACATAACCAATTAACCTACTGTGAATAAGAATCTTACCCTCCTATATTGCTGTAGGAATAACCCCCAAAGATCTATAGGCTCCTCCTAGCTTGATGATGAACAACACCCATGAACAAGCTCCATTCTTCTTCTTCTTCTTCCTCTTGTTTTTCTTTTTCCTTCTTTAGTTTTCCTTTTCTTTTGATTTTCTTTCAGTTTGATTTTGTGATATGAACTGAATTTGAGCTATATATGTGAATGGATGAAGAGATAAGGGAAGGTGGTGGTGTCAAGTGAAGAAGTGTGCACAAATCATGCAAGGAGGAGGTGGAAAATGATGGTGGCATGAAGCATGAGGTGGTTTGGTGATTATCCTCTATTTTCCCTTTTCTTTTGTGTTATTTTGAATTTACTTTCAGAACTGAAATGATTCCCTTTAACCACTTAAACCCTTGGCAATAACCTATTTGCATAAAAACTTAACTTTGCAATTTAACCCCTCACAACTTACTTATTATAAAACACATCTTTTCTTAAAATGAAGCTAAAATTTTCATTAAAACCCTTTTAACTTATTTATATTACATTCTAAAATTCTAATTTAATTTGTATTACCTATAACTTATGAAGATTGACATATTTGATTTTAACCATTTTGTGATTTATTATCTTATTCTTAAATTAATAAATTTATTTATTTCTAGCTTTTTCCTAATTGTTACAGTAATTAACTGCAGGGGCTTGCGCCTGCAGGGAAGAGCGTCCCCACAATCAAAAACCCCTCAAGCGAGGGGGAATCTGACGAAGTCTGCTACATCGGCCGCATCCGTCTAAACCTCCGATACACGGTGCCATAAATCAACTTTGCATCTTCGGAGAGGTAGACGGATAAAACCAAATAGCATCTGCCCCGAACCCCAGCGTCAGGACATCGCGGTCCTGTGCGCCGTCTTTCGGAGGGGAACAGTCACTGTCAGGCTTAGTAAGGTTTCTGGATGAGTTCGCTCGTCAGCTTCCCTTCCAATCAATACATAGGCAACCGTCACGTACAGTTAGTACCTCTGACGTGCTAGTGGTTATACCCAGTGCCAGTGTATTGATGAGTCATTAGAGTCCCCCACAGACAGTTTCCCAAGTTCGGGCGAAACGTTGTAGAGGCCGTATGGTTTTATGGCAGGGTTCGGAAAATGCAAGTGCATTTACGCACGTGTCATATTTCGGGCAGATAATACTGGTGGGCTTTGGTTTAAGCCGGATCCGAGTATTATACTGTGTAGATATAATATCTTTTGTCTCAGTTGCATTTGTATTCGGTAGTAATACAAATGCGTGTATGTTTATACTGTTACGGGGTTATCCTGAAATTCGTTTCGGGATCGCTTTTGGAAGTTGCCAGTTTCCAGTTTTCTATTGGCCGTATTAAACATTTGGTTTAATATGGATTTATCTTTTCTTGATGAGCGTGGAAGGTTCTAGATGTTTCTAGATGGTGACTAGGATGATGAGGTGGCTAGTGAGTCATTAGTGCATTAATTGTTCATTTAATGATGTGATGATGTGTTGTTATGAATCATTGTTTCATTAAATGTTTAGTGCAAGGTGTTTAGATGAATCATTCATTTCATTTAATGTTGTGGTCACCCCCCTCTCCTACACTCACCTCCCCCCTCTCCTTAAGTGGCTGGCCCTCTCTTTTGAGAGATGAGGGAATTGCAAAAGAAAAAAGACTATGGTTTTGGCTTCATGGAAATTTCATATATATATTCATTTCTCATTTCATTTGAATCCAAAAGGCAACTTCATTAACCGTTCGTCCATGGTTTTGGACAAAGCGAGACAAAGTGTTCTACTCATTCTCTACATCAATCTTGGTCATCTCTTTTAGCAAACTTGATGATCGAGCTGCATCGGTTCAGAGGCGGGAGCCCGTTTAAAGATCCGTCGACGTGGTGCCACCTGGACGAGAAGACTGGAGATTCAGGAGATCGGAGCAGCCGCAACAAAGCGTGGGATGATGGTTGAAGACCGAAGGACTCGGATCGTTCGGTATAACATTTCTACCCACTTTGTAGTTTGTTAGTTTAGCTTTAATGGCAGATCCGGGTTATAGTATACGATACCGCCAGTCAAAAAGTTTTTGTTCCGCATTTGGCGTCTGTTAAACGGCCGGGGCGCTACCGTGTACTTACAGTGGTATCAGAGCCTCACCATTAAGCTTTACTAACTTGTGCTAACACGTTTAAAATATCGATCGAACGGATTTTCGAAAACTACAATTTTTCTGTACATAGTTTCTGTCGATTTTTAAAAGGGTCTAAAAATTATTTTGCATATCACAGAAATTTAAGCAGGCTTTTTGAAGAATTCTGGTGAAATTTGGGCACGTGATCCCACAGCACTGCCGCGGATCCGCGGTCAAAGCTAGGGTTTGACCGCGGAACCGCGGCCAGTATGTGGGAACAACGATCCAAATTTTTCCAGAGAGTTTACCATGGGAAATTATGGTTTTTGGTATATTTCTTTTGGGCCCAGATTTTATTACTGTACACCAGATGTACGTGGGGCCCACTTCGGGAAGTTTTGTCGATCAAAATTTTAAACTTGTTAGTATGTAGTAATTACATTATATCTCTGACCGGGAATGTCATTTGAGCGGTAAATTGTGTCTAATTGCTATAGTTCTTTTAGACGGGTTTGCGAACGTGACATTCGCGTTGATGTTTTGTGTTGTGCTGTAATGTTGCGGATTTGTCGTGGTGGATAGCTGTGTGAAATGGTAGTGCAATTTGGATTTATTTGTACATTTGATATTGCGGGGCGAGCGTCCAACATGTGGACTGCCGTCACTGCCTGTTTGTATAATATTCTTTTGGGGCACGACCGGGCTGAGGTCGATGTACCCGTTGTACATATTTTTATTTCTGTACTAGGTTTACCCCGCGACGGAGTGCACGGATAGCCGGGTTCTGGAGGGCAACGGGTCCGTATCTCATGGCTTTGAGAGGCAGAGGGGCCTCACTCTAGAATTGGCAGACTATTCGCCGCACTCGTAGGGGGTACAGGTTGACCCAAGGAGGGATGCTCAAGTTACCGGATTCCGTGAAGTGCCGGGTGGTCCATTCACTTTGCTGTAGGGGGCTGCCTCGCTTCAGGTTTTGGCGGGTAACTTCCCGCACCCGTAGGGGTCTAGGTTTCATTGCACAGGCTATCCACACGACCAGGGGAACGTCGGGTTTCAGTAGCGGTTCTGTGAAACCCGGGGATCCCAGATTATCTGTATTGTTCTGTGATGCTTATTACTTTTCTGTAATGCTGTATATTTTCACGCCTGGAGCGATTACTGTATATTCGTATATATACTATTAGATGTTGTATATGTTTTACACCCGCGCTAGTCCAGTCCCCACTCTGTCGTTAGTTAAGTAACCTATCGGGTGATGACGGGATCCAGTGGCGAATGTGGATGGCATATACGTACATTATATTTTTGTTCTTTTCTGGCGTGATTATTTGATGTGACTGCATTGATTCTTATCAATGCAAGGATAAAACAAACCTATATTTAATGTTGTTGGAACAGTTTTAAAAAGATGTTATTACAAAGATGTTTCCTTTTGTTATGCATAGCGGTATTCAGTTGGAATATCCTGCACCTCATTCGACGAGGCAAGGGCCGAGATCCCTTCACCGGGAGTGACCCCTTGGGCAGAAGTTTGCGTCAGGGTAATAACTTCACTATAGTCGATTAAAAGTTGCTTTGCATCGCGATATTCAGTTAGAATATCCTGCACCTCATTCCACGGGGAAAGAGCCGAGATCCCTTCACCGGGAGTGACCTCTTTAGCAAAGGTTTTCGCCACTATATTTTTATAAAAAGCTATCAGGTTCCTTCAGCGATATCAAGTTCATTACGTTAAAGGTTTTTCGCCAAAAACCAGCCGTAGCCCTCCGTCATTTCTTTTGGGTATTCAGTAGTATTCAAGCTATGTATTTTGACCAAAGCCAAGGCATAGTGTTTGGTAGCTGCTGGGTATTCATTTGTTGCATAGATAGATGAGTTAGTTTGGGACAGTCGTTCTGCCATTTTGGCCAAAGTCAAGGGTATATGCGGGTGGGTTCAAATTGACCTGGATAGTGACGGGTAGAACTTGGCATGTGACTTATGACATTTTGACCAAAGCAAAGGTTATAAGAGCATGGGGCAAAAATCATATCGGGAGTTTCTAAAGAAAATGAAAATTGCCAAGTATGCGCATACCTTCTGGAGTGTGATAACGTGAGTGGATTCCGTCACGTTATCATGCGATGAGAGTTGGATCCCGATTCCCACTGATGAGTTGGTTTACTCTTCGGGTGATCCCGACTAATTCTTCTTTCAGGTTTGGAGGAGAATTTGAGATTACAGTGGGAGGTTTCCTGATTAGATAAAGTGATAACCATTCTGATCTAGGTTAGAGTGCACGCAGAGTGTTTCTTTTCTCTCTCTCTCTTTGGCAGCGACCTTTGACCGACCCTAGACTATGACTCAGTGACCAAGTTGACCGAACCTTCTTAAAATACTGGCTTTTAGATTGTCTAAAGTTGCATAAGTCATTGCCGCTCCTTCTTTTACCCTTTGTATTTCTCAGAACACCCCGTATTACTACGGACATCCACTTCCATTGGATTGATTAATCGTATAGTTATATACGAAATCGGAGGGACTTCTTCGAGGATGGATCCAGGTTCAGGAGAAATAGAATTGGTTTATTCAGTTGTCTTTTATTATCACCTTCTCTCAGGTTGCGAGGGCTCCTTAGTTTAGGAGGGTACACCTATTACGCTTATTGGATAGTCTTATTCCAAACCATAGGCAGGTGCCGAAAGGTAGGGAATGAAGAAAACTAATTAGCCTAAGTAGGGTGTACAGAAGGTAATAACTAAAGACAAAATAAAGGGATTAGAAAGAAGGCAAAGTAAATTGCGACTGTTATCATTCACGACCAAAACACATACTTCATCGCCACTCCTATTTCACCTTTGCCTTTTTCCCCAGTTCGGGAGAAATAGAATAAGGTATTATTCAGTTGTCTTTTATCATCATCTTCTCTCAAGTTGCGAGTACTCCTTGGTTTAGGAGGGTACACCTATTATGCTTACTGGATAGTCTTCTTCCAAACCATAGGCTGGTGCCGAACGGTAGGGAAGGAAGAAAACCACTTAGCCTAACGAGGGTGTGCAGAAGGTAACGACTAAAGACAAATAAAGGGATTTGGAGAGATGGCAAAGAAATATACGGTTATAGTCATGAATTGGATTATGGAAGAGGCATTACTAACAATACCAGGATACCCCTACGAAACATTTTCATGTTTCAGTGCATTGTTAAAGGAAAACCGATTTCCCGATTAGATACTTACTCCAGGGTATGTATTTACCAGGTATGATTCTCACATCCGTATGGTTTTACAGATGATGAGTGGGAGGAAGTTATTGGGAATTAGGTGATCATCCTCATTATATCGGAATTCGTTAGAATTGGTGATATTTGAGGAAATCACCTGGGTACAGTTTTCAACCTACGACGCACAGGTTTTGAGTTATTCAACTCAACGGACTTATACATAGTATTGTATGTTGTCCAGTGTCCATCAGGACAAAGGGGTAGGTCATCGTACTCTGTTATGTTTACTTATAACTTCTCTAGTTCTTAGACAGGTGTTTCGTAGAAATACAATGTCTAAGTTTTGAGAAGTTGTGGGTATAGGAATAAAGTAGAGAACCAGATGTCGCAAGTATCGGGATTCTTCAAAGAGATCGAAGATGTAGATTCTTGTGATTGGTATTCAGATGATAGTAATGTTTTTTTTGAGAAACTTGTTTCTCTTTCAGGTTACTCATAATTGGATGGATTCCTAAGTTGAGCAATGCTGATTAGTCTCTCTCCATTAATTTGATATGCACAGGAGACAGATGCATGATTTGAATCTGGTTCCAATTAAATAAGTGCCAAAGTTTCTATATTGGATATAGAATGGTTCATATCTTAACGATGTTAAGGTACGGTGAGTTGTCCAGCTTATGCTTAAAACCAGACTCTGGATAGCTCAAGGCACGTTTCTGTAATGACAGTTTGTGGGTTGATCCTGGCTTTGACGAGGGTTGATTTTCTACCTTCTGGAAGATCAATAGTGATATTGTTCTTGACTCGCCACAGTTTTAGTAAAATGGATTTTTTCAGAAAACAGTAGTGGGAGTATGGTAGAACTGGAAGTGATTTCAGAACCGCAAACGATTACAGAAAATTTAATAGGACCTATATATTCAATTAGGTTTGACATTCCATTAACCACTCCGCAGATATGGTGGGTAACCTCAGACACCCGAGAGGTACTCAGGTAGCCTCAAGGACGGTGACAGGGAGGTTCCTGTTTACCCAGACTTGACACTAATGTTGTTCCAGGCTATGAGACCCGGCAGGAGGTTAAGTATAGCGTCATTCTAAACTAGCTTTAGAAGTGGACGTATATATTATTCTGCCAGAGGGTTGTCGTAGTCAGTGGGAGCAGCGGAAGCATAGTGGGCAAGTAGCTTATGTTTATTTATAGGCTTGAGCAAAGATAGCGGAGATAAGATCATCTATTTTTTGATGTGACAGTCATGGGTTTGACTTCATCAGAATAGGGGATGGATCTGTTAAGGAGGTAGTAGGGTGTGATGTCCTGGTATTTGGATGACATACACAGAGTAGGATGTAAAATTCCTATACTACGATCGGTTATACTGTGGTCGTCACACAGTTGTTTCTTCACAAAGGATATGGATATAATATCTGACATTCTGGTTACTAGATCTATGGTTTTTAGATCTAGATTTGGGTAGTTTCCCAATGTGGGTACTTTGACAGTATTCTAATGGTATTTAGAATAGATGACTCCTAGCATGGTAGTGTACCTGCAGGTGATGGAGTCACCCTCTCAAAAGGTGTCTTACAGACTAAAGGGGAGAGGGATGTGCATGATTGGCAGATCACTTGCTTAGGCAATTGAGTCAATCGTGAGATGTCAAGTAACACACCAGATGTTGTTTTTTGCACTAGATGCAATAAGTTTGTATTAATCCAATCCTGGAAAAACATAAGGAAGCGGTTTTGGAACATAAGTGCATGTTCTACGGATTCGATGACGGCAGCCTCCTTCGGGGGACGGTTATCATTCCAGGCTTCAAAGGTGACATGGATGACAGAGTGATTGTCAGAGTTATAGTTTTCCCTCTGACGAAGGGGGCAGTATTATGGACAGGTGGTCCAAGAGGATACTGTGGGAGACATGGTGCTGGACACTGATTAGGTTCAGTTGTCCATACAGTCTAAGAAGTTTGGATTTGAAGTTCATTTATGAACTAGGTCCCATCAGATATCCAGAAATATTCTAAGACAGGTATTACTCAATTCGGGAGATGGCTTTCTCCGCGAACTTGAGATTAAGAGAGACATAGAAAGAAACATCAGGGCGGATCCACTCGCTGAGGCTATTTCTCGAACACAATAGTTTTACAAACGGGCTTTGTGAAACTGATTAGTAGAGGGATTGGATGTTCGGTGTCACACAGGCTGTGAGTATGCGACATCGCAATAATTAGCCTTAAGTGCAAGTGGGAGATTGTTGGATATAGTGCCCTCAAAGTCAATTATTGGATCGCAGGTACGTGATTGCAATGATTGAGGGAGGACCCATACTGATATGACAGTCCTTCTCAAGATGATAGTATGCTATCTGGTTTGTCTTTATCTTCATATACATGCTTTAGTTCATTATTGCATGTTGATAAAGCCCATAGGATTCTTGCTTGACTGCCAGCAGTATGATGGCGATCATATACGTGGGAGCTGGGGGTCTATAAGCACATCCTTAAAGTGTCCCTAGTCGTGGGAGTTTCGAGACAGGGCATCGATACTCCAGAGTAGACTAGTGTATACAGTCGAGACCCCGACGAGGGGCGGTGGCCGGTCTCACAAGCCATTGGTGTTAGTTAGTTCACCTAAGATATATACAGGTGCTCATTAGGTTATGAGTACACCGGACAGAACTCGCCGGGAACATGCTAGTTGGTATTATACATATCGTCAGATAGCAGTTCCCTGGTGACATGTGTACAGGTTAGTTTGTCGACCTGAGATTGTCATCTGTCTCGTGTGAGTTCCCACTGTGCTTTGATTACTACCCTACCACGCTCAAAGGAGACGTGCAAACATGTTTTAGTTGGGTACAGTCCCGAGCCACATGGAGGCAGTGAGTGGATCGTAAGGGATTCGTCTCTCCCGGTATTGGGGGTTGATGTCGCACAGTGCACGGGTGGCCATCACTAGAAATCCTCGGCCGAGGTAGTGGAGAATTACTGATTTGGATCAGTAGTTTCTCAGGAGGTGATGGGCTTTATACCGACACGAATTATCGCGTTATTAGGGGTCTGACTTTATCCACCCCTAGACTCGATATGCGATACTCTTACACGAACGGACCAGACTGTACGAATATTGTCACTGTCAGGCTCAGTAGGGTTTCTGGATGAGTTCGCTCGTCAGCTTCCCTTCCAATCAATACATAGGCAACCATCACGTACAGTTAGTACCTCTGACGTGCTAGTGGTTACCCAGTACCAGTGTATTGATGAGTCATTAGAGTCCCCCACAGACAGTTTCCCAAGTTCGGGTGAAACGTTGTAGAGGCCGTATGGTTTTATGACAGGGTTAGAAAAATGCACGTGCGTTTACGCACGTGTCATATTTCGGGCAGATAATACTGGTGGGCTTTGGTTTAAGCCGGATCCGAGTATTCTACTGTGTAGATATAATATCTTTTGTCTCAGTTGCATTTGTATTCGGTAGTAATACAAATGTGTGTATATTTATACTGTTACGGGGTTATCCTGAAATTCATTTCGGGATCGCTTTTGGAAGTTGCTAGTTTCCAGTTTTCTATCGACCGTATTAAACATTTGGTTTAATACGGATTTATCTTTTCTTGATGAGTGTGGAAGGTTCTAGATGTTTCTAGATGGTGACTAGGATGATGAGGTGGCCAGTGAGTCATTAGTGTATTAATTGTTCATTTAATGATGTGATGATGTGTTGTTATGAATCATTGTTTCATTAAATGTTTAGTGCAAGGTGTTTAGATGAATCATTCATCTCATTTAATGTTGTGGTCACCCCCCTCTCCTATACTCACCTCCCCCCTCTCCTTATGTGGCCGGCCCTCTCTTTTGAGAGATGAGGGAATTGCAAAAGAAAAAAGACTATGGTTTTGGCTTCATGGAAATTTCATATATATATTCATTTCTCATTTCATTTGAATCCAAAAGGCAACTTCATTAACCGTTCGTCCATGGTTTTGGACGAAGCGAGACAAAGTGTTCTACTCATTCTCTACATCAATCTTGGTCATCTCTTTTAGCAAACTTGATGATCGAGCTGCCTCGGTTCAGAGGCGGGAGCCCGTTTAAAGATCCGTCGACGTGGTGCCATCTGGACGAGAAGACTGGAGATTCAGGAGATCGGAGCAGCTGCAACAAAGCGTGGGATGATGGTTGAAGACCGAAGGATTCGGATCGTTCGGTATAACATTTTTACCCACTTTGTAGTTTGTTAGTTTAGCTTTAATGGCAGATCCGGATTATAGTATACGATAGCGCCAGTCAAAAAGTTTTTGTTCCGCATTTGGCGTCTGTTAGACGGCCGGGGCGCTACCGTGTACTTACAGGTGCTGCCCAATTTTTTTTCAAAATGCGAAACATGTTTTCAACTCGCAAAAAATTTACTTGCATTTTCATATTCCATTACTTATGTATTTAAGAAAACTTATGATTTTCACCATACCTTTATTTCAAAACTTCACCTCTTTATTTTCTTAAAATTAGATTTCTGGGTGTCGGCTTACTTGAATTACGTCACGCCTTTAGACGTTGCGTGATTTAAGTGCCGGTTATAAGCTAATACTTTCGGTTCGTGACACTTTTGCTTTGCATCGTGGTATTCTTAAATATCCAACACCTCATTCGATGAGGAAAGGGCCGAGATCCCTTCACCGGGAGTGACCCCTTTAGCGAAACTAGCAAATGTTACAAAGCACTCAATTGTTTTTAAAGTTGATCTAACTTTTGCTTTGCATCGTAGTATTCATAAATATCCAGCACCTTATTCGATAAGGAAAGAGCCGAGATCCCTTCACCGGGAGTGACCTCTTTAGCAAAATTAGAAAGATACTACAAAACCATTCGACTTTTAAAACTGGAGCTTAAACCACTCCTTTCACTAGATTCTACAACGATATCAAGTTCAAAACGTTAAGGGTTTTCATAAAAACTATCCGTTGCCCTCCGCCATTTTAGGAAGCAGAGTACTCAGTATTCATGCCACGTTTGTTGACTATAGTTAAGGTGTGGTGTACGGTAGCTAAGTGATGTCTTCCTACAAATCATTTGATGCGATCGATTAGGACATTCATATGACTTTGTTAACCATAGTTAAGCGTCATGCGGGTGGGTCTAAATCAATCACGAAATGGCGGGTAGAACTTGATTAGTGCTTATGATTTGTTGACCATAGTTAAGGTCATAAGACACTAGGGGTAAAAATCATATCGGGAATTTCAAGAGTTGAAATTTGCAATGAGATTGCATACCTTATATATGATAGTTGAATCCCGATCCCACTGTGAGTAAAAGTTACTCCCGACAGAGTTTTGCACTTTACAATTAGCTAATCCAGTAGGTGTTTAGAAAGGTGTCAACGGGGTTACGCCTCTAGGAAAACGAGGTTTATTTTAATTAGGTCCGTGCGAAAGCACGGGGAACCTCCCTCGGAGTACCGACACTGGCCTGGCCGACCGGATAGCGAACTTGTATATTGCAATTAATCCTGGCTAGTTTTCTTTTTTAAATATTTGAAGGAAAATTTGATAAAAAGCAGTGGGAGACATCGATTAGATAAGATTAATAACCAATCTAATTTTGCAAGAGCAATCGCTGAGTGTCTTCTTTTCTCTATCCTAATGGCAGATACCTATGACGGGACTTAAGCTTTTATTAGACAAGAATAAACTCACGGGACCGAATTACAAAGATTGGCTAAGGAATGTAAATATTTCCCTGACCTATGATAAGGTCGGATACATCCTGACTATTCCAGCCCCTCCTAGCCCAGGCCCTGATTCTTCAGTTGCGGATAAAGTAATCCGCAAGACATGGGATATAGACTGCGCAACAGCCAAGTTCCTCACGCTAGCTTCTATGAACAATGAACATTAGAAGCAGCACGAGAAGATGGATGTACAATCCATCTTTCTCCATACAAAGGAGTTGTATGGAGAGCAATCTCGCACTCTCCGATATGAGGCATCTCAAAAGTTGTTTCAGATGCGTATGGCTGCTGGAATGTCTGCAAGTGACCATGTATTGAAGATGATTGGACTTATAGAAGAACTTGAGGACCTGGGTTGGACCATGGAGAATGAACAGTATGTTGATATTGTTCTACAGTCCCTTCCCCCTGCCTTTGCTCAGTTCATTGTAAACTTCAACATGCACAACATTGAGAAGTCCTTACCTGAACTCCTTAATATGTTGAGGAGTGCAGAGAGCACGCTAAAGGTAGCGAAAACTCCCGCTCTAATTGCTAGGCCATCTTCCTCCTCCGCCCCGAAAGCCAAGGCCAAGGGAAAGAGGAAAAAGAATCCCATTAAGCCGAGAGGCAGAGTGAAAATGGCACCGGAAAAGGACAAGAAAGGGGCTGCTGCGACAGGACGAGGGGAATGCTTCTACTGCCACCAGACTGGGCACTGGTAGAGAAACTGCATTGGATACCTGGCCGGCCTCAAGAAGAAGAAGCATGGTGATGCTTCCACTTTAGGTGTGTTTGTAACAGAAAACTGTTTTTCAATTAACTCTGCTTCCTGGATATTAGATACCGGGTCAGGATCTCACATCTGCAATTGTGTGCAGGGGCTGAGAAATAGCAGGTTTTTGAAGAAAGGTGATCACACTCTCTGGGTTGGGAATGGTTCCTCAGTACATGCTACAGCAGTGGGAGAGTATCACCTTGGTTTGACGTCGGGTTGTATATTAGTTTTGAACCCATGTTATTTTGTACCTTCGATGTTATGTAATATTATATCTGTATCGTTGTTGGACAATGCTGGATATAATTTTGTATTACAATCTAATGTTATGAACATTAACCTTAATCAAGAGTTGATTGGGTCTGGTACATTAAATAACTGGATATACATTCTAAACCAGCATACAGTTTTCAATATACAACACACAAACAAAAGAAAGGTTTCAGACATAAATGAAGCTTTCATTTGGTATTGTAGACTTGGTCATATTAACGAAACAAGACTAACCAAACTACATAAAGATAGATATTTAAACCCGTTTGAATATAAATCTTATGCGACTTGCCAGTCTTGTATCAAAGGTAAAATGACCAAAACTCCGTTTAGTGGACACGGAGAGAGAGCTACTGAACTCTTAGGCCTCATACATAGCGATGTATGTGGACCAATGTCTACACACGCGAGAGGTGGTTCTTCCTACTTCATAACTTTTACTGATGACTTCTCGAGATTCGGACACGTGTTCTTGTTGAAACATAAGTCTGAAGCCTTTGAAAAGTTCAAGGAGTATAAATCTGAAGTAGAAAAACAAACAGGCTTAAGTATCAAGAAACTTCGATCGGATCGAGGAGGTGAGTATCTAAGCTCAGAGTTTCTTGATTTCCTAAAAGAGAATAGGATTCTCTCTCAACTCACTCCTCCGTACACACCACAGCACAACGGTGTGCCGGAAAGGAGGAATCGTACCCTATTAGATATGGTACGATCTATGATGAGTGATGCTGAGTTACCGATATCATTATGGGGGCACGCATTGGAGACTGCGATTTATCTATTGAATAGGGTTCTGACCAAAACCGTGTCTACCACTCCATATGAGATATAGTGTGGGAAGAGACCATCTCTTAAAAGAGTTAGGATATGGGGTTGTCCGGCTTATGTGAAAAAATAGAATCCGTACAAACTCGAGACACGATCGGTTTTGTGTAAATTTGTGGGATATCCAAAACACTCGTATGGATATCTTTTCTACCACAAGGAGGAACAAAGGGTGTTTGTTTCTCCGTATGCCACATTTTTAGAAAATGATTTTTTTACAAATGATACTGTTGGCAATGCGGTAGAACTGGAAGAAATTCTAGATACATAAACAATTACCGATGATTTGGTTGAACCTGAGGTTTCAATAGAACCTGACGAACCTCAGCCACTTCGTAGATCTAGTAGGACTTCTCGCCCACCTGATAGATACTACGGTTTTCTAATTGACGGTGATAGAGAAAATTGCATCATGGATGATGATTATCCTACTAGTTTTCAGCAACCAATCACGAGTGGTGACTCAGTGAAGTTGCTGGATGCCATGAGATCCGAAATGGAATCCATGCACACCAACAAAGTATGGACTTTGGAGGTTGCACCTACTGGAGTAAAACCCATAGGGTGCAAATGGATCTTTAAGAGAAAGATCGGTGTGGATGGTCAGGTGGAGACCTATAAAGCAATGATGAAACCTTTTCACCAATCGCGATACTCAAAACCATTCGGATCCTGCTTGCTATAGCTGCTCACTATGATTATGAGATCTGGCAGATGGATGTTAAAACGACATTTCTAAATGGCGATTTAGAAGAATGCATTTTTATTGATCAGCCAGAAGGATTCATTGATAGTGGGAGCAGTGGAAAAGCATGCGGGCTGCTTAAATCCATCTATGGATTAAAGCAGGCATCACAAAGTTAGAACATCTGCTTTGATGATCAATCAAAGAGTTTGGTTTTATCAAAAATGTAGATGAACCATGTATTTATAAAAGGATTGTAGAGAGTACTGTTACATTCCTCGTATTGTACGTGGACGACATTCTCTTGATAGGAAATGATATTCTTATGCTACAATCGGTCAAACTATTCTTATCTCAGAGGTTCTCCATGAAAGACCTGGGTGATGCCTCGTACATTCTAGGGATTAAGATCTATAGAGATAGATCTAAGAAATTATTGGGATTGTCCCAATCGAGATACATAGACATCATACTAAAGAGGTTTAGTATGGAAGATTCCAAGCGAGGTAATTTACCCGCTTGTCACGGGATCACCCTCTCTAAAGAGATGTCTCCAAAGACTGATGAAGAGAGGGCTTGCATGAGCATTATACCCTACGCTTCGGCGGTAGGATCTATAATGTATGCGATGTTGTGTACTCGCCCAGATGTAGCTTATGCACTGAGTGCAGTAAGTAGGTATCAATCCAACCCATGGGAGAAACACTGGACTGCTGTGAAGAACATTCTGAAGTACTTGAGAAGAACTAAAGAAATGTTCTTGGTGTATGGTAACGGAGATCTCCAAATGGAGGGCTTTACCGACTCCAGCTTCTAGAGCGACAAGGATGATAGTAAGTCCATCTCAGGGTTTGTATTTACCCTAAATGGAGGGGCGGTATGTTGGAAGAGTTCCAAGCAAGATACCGTCGCTGACTCTACGATGGAAGCTGAGTATATTGCTGCTAATGATGCCGCAAAAGAGGCAGTCTGGATGAGAAAGTTCATTTCTGAACTTCAGGTGGTTCCATCTATTGCTAATCCAATACCTCTGTATTGCGATAACAATGGAGCCATGGCTTTGGCAAAGGAACCAAGGTTCCATCAGAAATCCAGACATATCTTGAGGCGGTATCACCTCATCAGGGAGATAGTGGATCGCCAGGATATCGAGGTACGAAAAGTAGACACGAAAGACAACACAGCAGATCCATTCACCAAGGCCATCTCTCAAGTCCAGTTTGAGAAACTGTTCGAGCTATTGGGCATGCGGTATGCCGACAACTGGTTCTAGTGTAGACTGTGGGTACTTATTGCACCGACTACAGGCCTTGGTGCAAGTGGGAGATTGTTAGATATGTATGCCCTAGAGGCCTGTATTGTATAGGATGCTAGGCATGTATATGTACAAAAACAATCTTTGCTCGAAATGATAGTATGCTATCTGGTTTATCTTCATCTTAACGTGTGATGTGTTGTATTTCATATCTTTATATACATGTTGATGAAGCCCTTATGATTATGCTTGACTACCGGGATTATGATGTAGATCATACTAGTGGGGCCTGGACAGTCTATAAGCATATCCTTTAATTGTTCCTAGTTGAGGGTATATCGAGACATGGCATCGATATTACCAGAGTAGACTAGTGTGCACGTTTCTTGTCCCTGGGGGCGATGGTTGATCCCACAACCATTGGTGTTTGACATCAAAGATTGTACACAGGTGCTCATTGGAAAATGGATACACCGATCAAGACTCGCCGAGAACTCCTAGATGGTATATATACCTATTCTCAGATAGCAGTTCTCTGGTGACACTTGTATAGGTTAGTCTGTAGACCCGAGATCGTCATAGTGTCTTGTGTGATTCCCACCGTGCTTTGATTTCCTCCCTACCATGGCTCTACTGAGTCGTGCAAACAGGTGGATTTTGGGTACAGTCCCGAATTGCATGGAGGCAGTGAGTGATAGGAGGGGTTTCGTCTCTCCCGGTATAGGGAGTTGATGTCGCGCTATGCTTGATCGGCCATAACAGCAAATCCCTGGCCAGGGTTCTCGAGATTTACTGATTAGAGTTATCAATAGTTTCTCGAACCGTTATGGGTCGTAAATCAGCATGACTTATAAAGTTACTGGGATCTGATATTTACCATCCTTAGACTTCATATGCGACGTATCAGACGAAAAGACCGGACTGTACAGTAAGTGTTGCTAACAGGCTCGTTAGGGTTGGAATGAGTTCGCTTGTCGGCCACCTCTTTTTCGTCATGTACCTGGGTAGCCGTTACGCACAGCTAGTGCCACTGACGTGCTTGTGGTTAAACCCACTGCCAGAGTACTGTCGAGTCTTTAGAGTCCCACACAGAGAGTTCCCTGGTTCAGGCGAAAGATGTAGAGCCCGTAAGTTGTTACGGCAGGGTTTCGATCATGTTCGTGTAATTGTTACATGAATAATGATCGGAATGTTAATACCGATAGGCTTTGGTTTAAGCCGCAAGCCGGTATTATATTATTGGATTATTACTATTCGTATTTTTTGGAATTCGGATACTGGTATACTTTTATGGTATATAGTGGAGGGGTATTATTGAAATTGTTATAAAAATATCTTCTAGAAGGAGACACCTCATAAATGGATATTTATTTTATGAAAATAAATAAATGAGGTGGCATTTGGAAAAGTCTAAGCATAGATGAAGGAATGGTTTGTTTAATTATTTATTCATTTGGAGTTACTATTGAAGCATGGTGCTAATTTTTTATTATATGCTTTAATTATTTCATTTTGAGCCATATTATTTTTTCCATGCTTGAACTTTTCATTTTACACTCTCACATTTCTCTCCTTCTTCCTCCTCTTTGCTTTACCTTCACATGAGTTGTGAATCAAAAGCCTAGAGTAAAATCATAATCCAATACTTAATCTCTACTTCATCTTAGTGATCACTCCTAGCAAACTTGATCTCTAAGTTGAACTCTTGTGAAGAGTTTGAAGCTTGTACCAAAGCTCTCGGGTGGATCGTCTTGGATCTTGAGGTGGTCTGAGATCGAGCTCATTGCAACCACAAGGAGCGTAGGAGTCACATTCAAGTGAAGACCCGAAGGACCGGTTCCATTAGGTATAAATACTATCATAGTAGATTAGATCTCTTGATGGGTTTTGCTAGTTAGGGTTTAAGCAATAATCTTGGGTTATGTGGGTGTTACATGCAAGAAAAATTATTGTTTTCCACTTCCACCTCCTCACAAGTGTTGTGAGGTGTGCAACATCCCCTATGACACTTGCACCATTACCGAGGGTTCCTGCCGCACATGCACTATTTTTTTTATGTGGACACACATACCATTGGTAATTTCTATGTCACGAACACTTTGGAACTTACTTAATAATCGGTATCTTTGCATTGCATCATCATTATTGCTATATAGTCACCAAGTCATTCATCATCATCGCATCATATTGATATCATGGACATTCATCGTCATCTACATATTTATATATTGTGATTTCTTTGGAGATTTCCGTATTCATGAGATTTCTAGATTTGGGGAAAACCGCAAAAAGACTTTTATAACTTATGATCATTTTAAAATAGAAATTTGCGGTTTTCTCGTGATATGATGTGTGTGGCGTACACCATGAGTTTTCTCGATTCTTGAGCCACGTGTGTACACATACCCGATTCGAGCAGAGAGGAGGAACCATATGCGAGTACATGGTGGACCCGTTGAGCCACGTGTGTACACATACCCGTTAAGAACACAAATTTTCTTATACCACATATATCCAGATTTCATGTTTGATCATTCATTCTTGTCGCATTCATATTAGCACATTCTCATCTTAGTTATATACATAGGGTGTGACGCATTTGCGTGCATATTTGTGATAGCCTTATTAGATGTTACTTATTACTCACGAGTTGGCAACTCACCCCCGTTGTACCACAGTGTCTTGCAGGATCGACCAGTCAGCATAGTAGTGGCGGGCGCACTTCTTCTGCTTCCTTTTGCTTCGACTTGCGGTTTTGCTTGTAGGTGGGTTTTGCGAGGATTTTCTTTTGTTCCCACTTTGTATATTTACTTTTATATCTAGTACACTCCATCTACCATATCTACCATTTGTATATTGGACCTAGTCTGTGAGATAGTTTGTATTATTTTGTTATCTGGTGTCGAGCTCATGTGAGCCGACTTGATGTTTTCTTAGTCTTGCTTTTTATATGATTTTTCATATTATTATGATATATCTTGCATGTGGTTGTGTTTTTCCTTTTGGTGAAGAGCTAGCTCCCGCTTGGGGATGCCTTTATTCATTACTTATACATATTCATGTTTTGTACCCATTCGGGGCCAATTTTTACAAAGGAGACTCTGCCGAAATTTTCAGAAAAACTTGATGATTAAAATGTTTTGATGTAAACTCTATTTGTTAAAATCACCTTTTAAAAATAAGTATTTCTTCACTCTAATTCATTTAAACGTTTTAGATTTTCGGGCTTTGGCTTACTTAGATTACACTACGTCTCTAGACGTTGCGTGATTTAAGTGCCGATCATGTTCCACACATTCGGGTCGTGACAAAGTTGGTATCAGAGCGTTAGGTTTTACCTTTCTGAGTGTAGGATGACCCTTGGTATGATGGAGTAGGTGACTTAAGCAGAGTGACGTGGTCTGTGTATGTTCCGCTGTATACTTACGATACGATACTCCGCCTAAGTAAACTTAGGATATATATTTGCTTGAAATTCCTTCCTTGATTTTGCATATCCTTTATTTCGATTGCAATATTCTTATCAAACCCTGTTTCTTGTCCCAGCCACTATGCTGCCGAAGACTACGAGGGCTCAGAGGGCTGTCGTCAGATATGAGCTTAGAGCGGGCTCGTCTGAGACGAGGACCCGACCAGGACGGTACGCCTACCCCTCAGGGACAGATTGATCTCCCTTCTCCAGGCCAGATAGCTAGGCTGGAGGAGAGTATTCAGGATCTATGCCAGATGGTTGGATTTTTAGTTGAGCCCAGCCGAGCACCGAGATCCGAGGATGTTCCTCCCACTACAGGGACTGTGATTGTACCTGCTGCCCTAACAGCTGTACCTGCTGCTACCGAGTCTATCCCCGTATCACTACAGGAGTTTATAAGGCTGAAGCCTCCAGTTTTCACCGGCACAGACACAGCGGAGGATCCACAAACGTTCCTCGATAGGATGGTCAGGATTTGCCGTTCACTGAGATGTTCTGATGAGAGGTCGGTTGAGCTTGCGATCTTTCGTCTGGAGGGTCTTGCTCAGACGTGGTGTGAGTCAGTTGAGAGAGGCCGAGCTACAGGTCTACCTCTTATGACCTGGGATGAGTTCACAGCGGTGTTTCTTGCTCCTTCCGTAGAGCATCAGGAATGCTCGAGCTCGTAGTTTTGAGTCTTTGCACAAGACTCCTGATATGACCGTGTCCGAGTACGACGTTCAGATCACTCAGTTGTCCAGATATGCTCCTTACCTGGTGGACATTGAAGAGAAACACATAAAGAGATTCGTACGAGGCCTTGACACGCAGCTGTTCCTTTCTATCGGCGCACAACATTTCGACACCTACGCTGCAGTGATAGACGCAGCTATATTAGTGGAGGAGCATTTTTCTGAGGCCATATTGCCGAAGCGGATTCGTACCAGTATGCCAGTTCAGAGTCAGCTAAGTAGACTCCGTGACAGATTCTTTCCAGGTGATGGTGGTAGCAGAGGCTTGAGACGAGGCCTGTTATATGGTTTTACCCAAAGGGTCAGCAGCCGTCACCGGGATGTTTTCGATGTGGGAGTCCACAGCACCGTGTCAGACATTGTATCATGAGGCGCTAGGGCAAGACGATAGTTCCACATGTGACCTTACCACCTTCACCCCCTCATCCGAGCATTTTACCTCCTACACCAGTTATTGCTCCACGCCATATCGATGCTCCGAGAGGCCGTGGTCGTGGCGGTCCGGTTCAGAGAGGACGAGGTGGCAGAGGCAGAGGACGGTCGATTACCGGTAAAGGACATGCCCGAGTTTTTACTTTGACTCCTCAGGATGCGCAGGCATCGAATGTAGTCATGACAGGTACTCTTCCAGTATGTTCTTTCGACGCGTGCATATTGTTCAACCCAGGTTCTACACATTCGTATGTATCTACACACTTTGTACCGAGGTTGGGCCGAGAGTCGTCTTTGCTTGATCAGCCGCTTGTTTCTATTACTCCCATAGGCGAGTCTTTTGTCGCTCGACATGTATTTCGATCGTGTTATGTTCATATCGGGGATAGGGATTCTTCTGTTGACTTGATTCTCTTCGACACGTTGGACTTTGAAGTGTTTCATGGCATGGAATGGTTAGCCACTTGTTATGCGTCCGTGGACTGTCGTGAGAAGGCAGTTAGATTTAGTTTTTCGAGTGAGCCAGTTCTTGTTGTTCAGAGAGACCGTAGTGCTACCCTTCCTAGTTTGATTTCTTCCCTTCGCACTAGTCGTCTCTTGAGGAAAGGATGTCAGGGATTCTTGGCATATGTTTGTGATGCTGGAGCCGCAGAGGTCCCATTGGACCAGGTTCCGATTGTGAGGGAGTTTCCCGATGTCTTTCCTGACGAGTTGCCGGGATTGCTGCCATAGCGCGATATCGAGTTCTGCATTGACTTGATCCCTAACACAGGGCCTATTTCTATACCGCCTTATCGGATGGCCCCGGCAGAGCTTAAAGAGCTGAAAGACCAGTTGCAAGATTTGCTGGATAAATGGCTTATTCATCCGAGTGTGTCACCTTGGGGTGCTCCTGTCCTGTTTGTCAAGAAGAACGACGACAGTATGAGATTGTGCATAGATTATCGTCAATTTAATCGAGTTACTGTGCGGAATAGATATCCCCTACCTCGCATTGAAGATTTGTTTGATCAGCTCCAGGGTGCGAGACATTTCTCGAAGATTGACTTGCGGTCGGGTTATCATCGGTTGCAGGTTCGGAAGGATGACATTCCAAAGACTGCTTTTCGTACGCGCTACAGGTATTATGAGTTTTTGGTGATGTCATTTAGCCTCACCAATGCCCCAGCAGCTTTCATGGATTTGATGAACGCATATTCAGGCCGTTTCTTGATCAGTTCATTATCGTATTCATTGATGATATTCTGGTATACTCCCGGAGTCGAGAGGAGCATGAGCAGCACTTGAGGACTACGTTGCAGACTTTGAGGGAGCACCAACTATTTGCTAAATTCTCCAAGTGTGCTTTCCGGCTGGATAGTGTTGATTTCTTGGGTCACATGGTTACGAGAGATGGCTTCATTGTATACCTGAAGAAGATCGAGGCCGTACAACACTGACCCAGACCTATTTCAGTGACTGAGGTTTGCAGTTTTTTGGGTTTGGCCGGTTACTATCGGCGCTTTGTTCGGGATTTTTCTCGTATCACTGCACCGCTGACCGGGTTGACCCAGAAAGGAGTTCTTTTTCATTGGACCGAGGCTTGTGAGCAGAGTTTTCAGCAGTTAAAGACTCGTTTGATGACTACACAAGTATTATCTTTGCCTTCGGGATCAGGCGGCTTTGTTGTCTATTGCGATTCTTCTCGAGTGGGTTTAGGCTGTATGTTGATGCAGCACGGCAGGGTCATCGCTTATGCTTCTCGGCAGTTGAAGAAGCACGAGCAGAACTATCCCACTTATGACTTAAAGATGGCCGCGATGGTCTTTGTAATACCCGGTTCTTTTATATACACCTATATCCGTATATCTCTTTAACATATAAAATTTATTTATAATTATTTATTTATTTTCAAAATCCCATTAAACCCAGACCTTACCCTTCAGTCCCTCCGGCCTAAGCCGTTTTCCTTTTATCGAAATTAAACCCAAAACAAATCTTATGTATATTTTCCATCTAAAGTCAGCCCTGAACCCAAACCCTAGTTCTAATTATTTATCCTAAACCAAAACCCCAAGCCCATTCTTTTAAATTCGTTTTCTTTTTCTTCCAGCCCAACTATTTTCTCAGCCCCGGCCCATCCCTTCTATTATTTATTCTTGGATTTTGTTCACAAGCCGGCCCTTTATATTTTCCCTCCTTTCTATTAATTTTCCCCTGGCCCAACTCCCCGAGCCCATCCCCTCAGCTTCATAAAAGAAACTCCTTTTATTTTTAAAGCTGGCCCATTCCCTTTTCTCCTCAAATTTTCCTTTATTTTCCGGGCCTGCTCACTCCAGCCCACCCACTCTCACCCGCTCACTTAAACCCGACCCAGCCCGCTCTTCACCTCCTTCCCTCCAACGGCTACTTCCCAAATCCCTGCCCACTGTTCCTCGACCCGCCTCCTTCGCCCACGCCCGCGCCCTTGCCCACGACGCGTACGTTTCCCCTGCGACCCGCTCCCCCAACGTTCACTCCTCCTTACCTCCCTCACACCCTCTTCCTCATATCGCTCTCTCTCTCTCTCTCCCTCGTTCTCCTTCCTCCTCGAACTCACCTGAACCCACTCGTGCCCCTGCACACCTGGTTCCCGTCGCCGACGACTTCGACCCTGTTCATCTTCTCGCTCTCCCCTCCACCACCGACCGCCGACTCCCCTGAGCACCAACGACCCTCCTCCATCAACGACGACCCCTTCTCCCCTCATCTCCTCACCGTCGTTCCAACCACCGCCGGCGAGCCTCCCCTGCACCCTCCTCGTCAACATTATCATCATCATCGTCGTAATCCCTATCTCTCTCTCTTGATTCCCTCACCTGACCTCCTCTCTCATCATCCCCTCTCCCTACCTCTCTCTGCTCACTCTCTCCCTTCCTCTGTTATCTATCTCCCTCTCACTCTGTTTCTCTCTCCTTACTCTCTCTCTCTATATATATATCACTCACTCTCTCTCTCTTTCTCAATCTCTCTCTGTTCCCTCTCATCTCACTCTCTCACTCTCTGTCTCTATCCCCCTCTACTCTCTCTTTCCCTCTGTTCTCCTCTCTTTCCCGCTCCCTCGCTCGAACTCCAACTCCCCGACACCCCTGCTCCGGCCACCTGCTGCACGCCGTCGCTGACAAGCCGCCGTCTCTAGCACCAAGATAGCAACCCAGAACCACCATCGCACCCTCGACAAGCCGAGTCGAGATCACCACACAACCTTCAAGCTTTGGCATTTCATCGAGCACTTTTCATAAGTCGTCGATCACTGTCGTCTCGGTCGTCGCCGCTGCTGCCGTACAACCCCGAGACGGTTCCAGGCAAGTAATTTACTTGCTACATGCTATATACTCAAGTTACAATCTTAAATTACCTAGATCATAAAGTTACAATTTCAGATCAATTATGTGCCATACCTGTTCGATGTGTGATCCCAATGAAAACACTTGTCTATTTGACGGAATTAGATTGTCTGTCTTGGCCCGTGTAGTGATAAATACCCTGTATAAATTTCACTGGATATTACGACTATTAATGACTAAAACAACTACCCTCAAGTTTACTCGTAAAACTAGAATTTTCTTGTACCTGAAAATCGTTAAAATCACCATAAATTATATACACACTGGAACGATGCGTTCGAAGGCTCAAATCGAAGCTGACTCGATGAACTATAACCCTATGTAAATTTATAGTCATTTCTGTACTTAAACTGTGAAAATATTTGGATCGGAGAGTGACTCTGGACTGAAGTCCAGAGCGGCTGTGTTTACTGTGTGCTGCCCGTAATGGGTACCACCAGATTTCCTTAACTCGTAGGTTGAGGAACTCCTCTTTTTATTAAAGGTGAATCTGTTAGCTAGACAATACAAGTGGTTTCATCCAGTTTCGTTATCTTTTGTTATTTAATCTGTAATTTAATAGATGTGGACGTATAACAGTCTCAACAGAATTAGAATTGACATACTGGTATTGAACAGTGTATATCTCCTGACGTACAGACGCGATTGAAGATCTGTCTATTGCGTTGAAAACCTTACTGAAAAATCTAGATTTCATTCAATTGTAGCGTCGCTAAAATCTGACCCCAACTGGGATTAAAATGCGTTGCGAAATGGACTTCCGATTCTGGAACCGGATTTCCAGCCATGAACGCTTAAAAGGAAATGGCCATAACTAATGATCCTGAAACCCGATTGCCGTGAAACCAAATTCGCTGGTTAGATAATTAATCATACTATTTATTCCCCGTTTATCATTTCGCTAAACTGTATACATTTGATTTATGATAAATATTACAAGTGGTAGATTACTGATTCATGACATCCTAAACATGTTTTATATAATGTTTACGCATCATATCATACACATGTCACTGCATTGATAACCTAGTGATAACGTGCATTACCCAGTGTTAGGTATTAGTGATGATTGTGGCAAGTACGTTAGTGTTCGTGTATCAGTGAATAAGTGAAAGTGATACGTACTTGTACACAATCAGTGAACCTTATGATTCTATTGCATTGTCGACGTCTGTGGGACGCGTGTACGTATAACTATAAGTGGTATGGGACATTTATGGAAACTCTTGCATGAGTGTCACAGATAAGACATCAGACTCTGCCATTTATCTTAGGTAGTAGTCGGGACGTGCTTGATGGAGGTCCTGCCTCCAATTCTCGCGCAGACTTGTCACAGACCGACTAGTATTTAAGGTTATGGTTAGCGTTTGATGTAGACCACGGGGTGTGGGGTAGTTTGAGTGTGAGTTCAACAGAATCTCGGGAGTCCCTTGCCGGCTTATATATATGGAGATATATGAAGATTTACAGGGTACATGATTATTACCGTGAGTTACATGTTGGGCCCGTGGTCCCTTGCCCTTGGGTTCTACCCTTGGGTGGAGGACACTCGCGAGTGGTTGACTCTCACAGTTGGACTGACGATTGGCTTAGTGACCTGTACAGTGAGACTTAGAGACTGATAGGGATGATAGCATCGATATACATACTTACCGTGTTGACATACTTGGCATATCATTTTACTGCTTTTACTGTTCCACTGCATCGATTACTAGGTGTTCATACCTATACCGTCATTGATTTACTGTTGTATATATTTATTATCACTGTTAGAGTTATCACTTGGATTTATATATTATATTGCTATTGTGTCGCTCTGACGACCTGAGTATGCATGCTCAGCGTAAGGAGAGGATTTAGCCTGGACCGAGACTAGACGTACATCACGGACATCTTGATTAGCTATCCAGGGTTATACCCTTTTGTTTCCCATCAGGTCAGTTCTTTACATTGTTTCATTCAGTTACTGCATTTCTCATTACTTGCGCATCATTTACTGTTTACCATGTAAAACTAGAAGCCGAAGTGTGACTACGGCAGGACATTTACTTGACCGTAGGAGCATGGCTGGCCTTGTCAACCCCTCGTATTCCGTATTTTGGGAAGCGGGGCGTGACATGGTTTAGTTGGTATCAGAGACCAGGTTTTGCTTCGATTGGGATTGCAGTTTTCCGTGTATAGCTTGACAACCTAAGACATTCCTCGGTTTAGGTTGTAAACTTGTTACTCTTGATCCATATTCACATTGTGTGTGTTTCGCTATCCATTCGCTAGGGTTTCAGGTGACTTGGTAAAGTTTCGTGGTTGTAATTGTGAACTACATCACGGTTACACTACCATACTCTGTTTAAGTGACTTAAAGTCATACAGTTGATTTTCCACTCGTAATAAATTTCATCACCTCTGATATTCTTGAATCTCTGTCCTATCCATATTATATTTTGATTCGTATAGCTTGTGCCTTATATCATCCTCAAAATTATTGTTTCAGGATCATGTCTTCCAACGACTCTTCCTCTATCTCCACTCCCCAGAATCAGAACATTGAGGTTCTGAGTGTACTGCAAGGTCTGAAGGAAGCCCAGGAGCGAACGGATGACTTGCTAGCTGAAGGACTGAGAAGGCAGGTGAATCAGGCACCAGCGGGAATCTCAAATTGTAAAGGGATCCCTGTTAGACAAGGAAAAGAGAAGAAGATGAAGCGCCAATTTGTTTCCCCGCGACAGAAGCAGCAGAAGACCCAATGTTGTGGGTACTGTAAGAGGCCAGGACATCTTCAGAGGGACTGTCGCCGCGCTCAAGGGAAATGTTTGATTTGCGGATCCTACGAACATCTAATCAACGGTTGCCCAGAAAGGAAAGAACTACAAGGAGGAGACTCGTCCACACTCCCCACTTCTGCCAAGTGAGGATTACCGCGTAGTTCGAACTTCGAGGATAAGGCGGACCCAGCCCAGGATTCAACTCACGTGACGAGTATGCAGCGGTCTACTAGTCAAAGAAGAATTTTCATGTTTTCCACTTTCAGTAATAATGTTATCATCCTCTTATAAATATTTCTTTCCGTTTGAAATCTTGTATCCGTCGAACTTTTTAGTTGAATGCAATAAAACTCGAATCGTAATATATGTATCATTCTCTTGTCCTTTCCCTTATTCATACTATTCATTATCACCGCATTTAAATCTTGATTTTTCAGTTCCTGTCACCGCATATCTTTCTATACTTCGTACACTTAGCTATTTTCTTGGGGTACTCCACTGTCTAATCATGACTCTTTCTTTTCAGGCCATAGCCCACCCTGGAGCAGCGCCGCATCTAGATGAGGATACACAGTCATGCGTTTCCTTAGACCGCACACTGATGAGTTTTGATGATGAGATCAATGATCACCAGGTCATTTTCGAAAATATCGATTCAGAGGACGAAGGAGCAGCCGCCCCAGAGTTTGATATGATAGGCGATTCCGACGAAGAGGAAGGAGAACCTGAAGAGAACCCGATAGAGGAAGATCCCGATGAAGACCCGATAGAAGAAGATCCAGTGGAGGAAAACCCCATAGAAGAGAATCCCATGGAATCAGACCTCGATGAAGAAGCTCCAACCGAGGAAGAAGGACCAGAAGATCAAGACCCTGCTGTGAAAGAACTCCCAATGGCGATCCCTGCGAGGCGATATGGGAATGGACGCCCCTACCAGAGCGCGCGAGCCTACCGCAACCTGCTGAATCTCCACAACCGCGACTGACGGGATTCCTTTTAGATGTTGTCTGATCTGGCCAAATAAAGCTGTGTATAGTTTAGGGCCACCTTTCGTCTTTGAGAATGCTTTGTTTAAAATCTTCTGGAATAAAATAAATTGTTGAGTTCGCTAATCTATCGATCTTCTTAGTTCACTTGATGCTTGAGTATTTCTTCTATACAATTATTTTTCTACTGAGATCTGTCCACCCCTACTCCTTACTTTGTTTTAACTCTCACTGAGATTAACTAGTACCGCACCCGATCTTTTAGAGGTCCACTCTTCATCCTTCGTCTGTGCCTCGTTCGAGATCCTTCGGGGAGGAGAAAATTTCTAGTGAAATTTCCGAGTTCACTAACCCTTCAAATTTTTGATTCACATGATATACCGACCGTTATCCTTCCCATATTTTCCCCTTGCAGTCCTTTGTTGCTCACCCTACTTCCTGTGCTGACCCGATCCCAATCTCCTTGACCTTCAGTCTAAAGCCGCCACACTCCGACCTTCTGAATGAGCCACACTTCCTTGTAATCATTACCCTAGCTAGCCCTATACCTCTTTGTGTTTTTCCTATTACCCTAAATATATATAGGGATATTATTATTCGAAAATTGGTTTTCATTATTTTATATTTATCGAAGAGTGCGTTTTATCGACTATTCCCGTTTTACGCATTTCAAGTACTCCACTACTAGCTTTCCCATTATTTTCAATAGCGCAACCTTACATCGCGTATATTTTCGTTACATGTTTCTTATTTTCATTATGTAGGTTTTCTAAGTTATTTTAAAACTATTCGATCGGTAAATTATCCTAAAATGTTTTAACCTACCGACTAATCTTTCACTACTTTATTGTCGTTCTTTTATTTTTCGGGTATTGTGCCTATGTTTACTATTATAAATGGTGGTGCCTTATACTTATTATTTCTGACGTGCTACCTTTGATATACTTATACGTGCACATATTTGAGTCTCGATTTTATCGAGTACGCCTCGAATATCATTTTTCGTTATTGTTCTTATTGCTATTCTCGTATACATGTAGTTGCCCTTATAGTTATTCCTGCCTTATACCTATTTAGACCTATCTTTTTGTATGTTGTTCTTACATATTTATACCTTCAAATTTCTTCGTCCACAGATTTCTAGTAAATCTTTATGTGTTAGTTTGCAATATAATAGCTTGCGTCTATGTTTGTATAACTTATCGTTTATTTTAAATTTCGAGGACGAAATTTTTGTAAGGGTGGTATGATGTAATACCCGGTTCTTTTATATACACCTATATCCGTATATCTCTTTAACATATAAAATTTATTTATTTATTTTCAAAATCCCATTAAACCCAGACCTTACCCTTCAGTCCCTCCGGCCTAAGCCGTTTTCCGTTTATCGAAATTAAATCCAAAACAAATCTTATGTATATTTTCCGTCTAAAGTCAGCCCTGAACCCAAACCCTAGTTCTAATTATTTATCCTAAACCAAAACCCCAAGCCCATTCTTTTAAATTCGTTTTCTTTTTCTTTTTCTTCCAGCCCAACTATTTTCTCAGCCCCGACCAATCTCTTCTATTATTTATTCTTGGATTTTGTTCACAAGCTGGCCCTTTATATTTTCCCTCCTTTCTATTAATTTTCCCCTGGCCCAACTCCCCGAGCCCATCCCCTCAGCTTCATAAAAGAAACTCCTTTTATTTTTAAAGCTGGCCCATTCCCTTTTCTCCTCAAATTTTCCTTTATTTTCCCGGCCTGCGCACTCCAGCCCACCCACTCTCACGCGCTCACTTAAACCCGACCCGGCCCGCTCTTCACCTCCTTCCCTCCAACGGCTACTTCCCAAATCCCCGCCCACTGTTCCTCTACCCGCCTCCTCCGTCCACGCCCGCGCCCTTGCCCACGACGCGCACGTTTCCCCTGCGACCCTCTCCCCCAACGTTCACTCCTCCTTACCTCCCTCACACCCTCTTCCTCATCTCGCTCCCTCTCTCTCTCCCTCGTTCTCCTTCCTCCTCGAACTCACCTGAACCCACTCGTGCCCCTGCACACCTGGTTCCCGTCGCTGACGACTTCGACCCCATTCATCTTCTCGCTCTCCCCTCCACCACCGACCACCGACTCCCCTGAGCACCAACGACCCTCCTCCATCAACGACGACCCCTTCTCCCCTCATCTCCTCACCGTCGTTCCAACCACCGCCGGCGAGCCTCCCCTACACCCTCCTCGTCAACATCATCATCATCATCGTCGTAATCCCTCTCTCTCTCTCTCTTGATTCCCTCACCCGACCTCCTCTCTCATCATCCCCTCTCCCTACCTCTCTCTGCTCACTCTCTCCCTTCCTCTGTTCTCTATCTCCCTATCACTCTGTTTCTCTCTCCTCACTCTCTCTCTCTCTATATATATCACTCACTCTCTCTCTTTCTCAATCTCTCTCTCTGTTCCCTCTCATCTCACTCTCTCACTCTCTGTCTCTATCCCCCTCTACTATCTCTTTTCCTCTGTTCTCCTCGCTTTCCCGCTCCCTCGCTCGAACTCCAACTCCCCGACACCCCTGCTTCGGCCACCTGCTGCACGCCGTCGCTGACAAGCCGCCGTCTCTAGCACCGAGATAGCAACCCAGAACCACCATCGCACCCTCTACAAGCTGAGTCGAGATCACCACACAACCTTCAAGCTTTGGCATTTCATCGAGCACTTTTCATACGTCGTCGATCACTGTCGTCTCGGTCGTCGCCGCTGCTGCCGTACAACCCCGAGATGGTTCCAGGCAAGTAATTTACTTGCTATATGCTATATACTCAAGTTACAATCTTAAATTACCTAGATCATAAAGTTACAATTTCAGATCAATTATGTGCCATACCTGTTCGATGTGTGATCCCAATGAAAACACTTGTCAATTTTGACGGAATTAGATTGTCCGTCTTGGCCCGTGTAGTGATAAATACCCTGTATAAATTTCACTGGATATTACGACTATTAATGACTAAAACGACTACCCTCAAGTTTACTCGTAAAACTGGAATTTTCTTGTACCTGAAAATCGTTAAAATCACCATAAATTATATACACATTGGAACGATACGTTCGAGGGCTTAAATCGAAGCCGACTCGATGAACTATAACCCTATATAAATTTCTAGTCATTTATGTACTTAAACTGTGACAATATTTGGATCGGAGAGTGACTCTGGACTGCAGTCTAGAGCGGCTGTGTTTACTGTGTGCTTCCCGTAATGGTTACCACCAGATTTCCTTAACTCGTAGGTTGTGGAACTCCGCTGTTTATTAAAGGTGAATCTGTTAGCTAGACAACACAAGTGGTTTCATCCAGTTTCGTTATCGTTTGTTATTTAATCTGTAATTTAATAGATGTGGACGTATAACAGTCTCAACAGAATTAGAATTGACATACTGGTATTGAACAGTGTATATCTCCTGACATACAGACGCGATTGAAGATCCGTCTATTGAGTTGAAAACCTTACTGAAAACTATAGATTTCATTCAACTGTAGCGTCGCTAAAATCTGACCCCAACTGGGATTAAAATACGTTGCGAAACAGACTTCCGATTCTGGAACCGGATTTCCAGCCGTGAACGCTTTAAAGGAAATGGCCATAACTAATGATCCTGAAACCCGATTGCCGTGAAATCAAATTCGCTGGTTAGATAATCAATCATACTATTTATTCCCCGTTTATCGTTTCGCTAAACTGTACATGTTTGATTTATGATAAATATTGCAAGTGGTAGATTACTGATTCATGACATCCTAAACATGTTTTATATACTGTTCACGCATCATATCATACACATGTCACTGCATTGATAACCTAGTGATAACGTGCATTACCCAGTGTTAAGTATTAGTGATGATTGTGGCAATTACGTTAGTGTTCGTGTATCAGTGAATAAGTGAAAGTGATACGTACTTGTACACAATCAGTGAACCTTATGATTCTATTGCATTGTCGATGTCTGTGGGACGCGTGTACGTGTAACTATAAGTGGTATGGGACATTTATGGAAACTCTTGCATGGGTGTCACAGATAAGACATCAGACTCTGCCATTTATCTTAGGTATTAGTCGGGACGTGCTTGATGGAGGTCCTGCCTCCAATTCTCGCGCAGACTTGTCACATACCGACTGGTATTTAAGGTTATGGTTAGCATTTGATGTAGACCACGGGGTGTGGGGTAGTTTGAGTGTGAGTTCAACAGAATCTCGGGAGTCCCTTGCCGGCTTATATATATAGAGATATATGGAGATTTACAGGGTACATGATTATTACCGTGAGTTACATGTTGGGCCCGTGGTCCCTTGCCCTTGGGTTCTACCCTTGGGTGGGGGACACTCGCGAGTGGTTGACTCTCACAGTTGGACTGACGATAGGCTTAGTGACCTGTACAGTGAGACTTAGAGACTGATAGGGATGATAGCATCGATATACATACTTACCGTGTTGACATATTTTGCATATCATTTTACTGCTTTTACTGTTCCACTGCATCGATTACTACGTGTTCATACCTATACCGTCATTGATTTACTGTTGTATATATTTATTATCACTGTTAGAGTTATCACTTGGATTTATATATTATATTGCTATTGTGTCGCTCTGACGACCTGAGTATGCATGCACAGCGTGAGGAGAGGATTTAGCCTGGACCGGGACTAGACGTACATCACAGACATCTTGATTAGATATTCAGGGTTATACCCTTTTATTTCCCATCAGGTCAGTTATTTACATTGTTTCATTCAGTTACTGCATTTCTCAGTACCTGCACATCATTTACTGTTTACCATGTAAAACTAGAAGCTGAAGTGTGACTATGACAGGACATTTCCTTGACCGTAGGAGCATGGGTGGCCTTGTCAACCCCTCGTATTCCGTATTTTGGGAAGCGGGGCATGACAGTCTTTGCGCTCAAGATTTGATGGATGTGCCAGATATTCACGGACCACAAAAGCTTAAAGTACATCTTCCAGCAGCGGAATCTGAATTTGAGACAACGCCGTTGGATGGAGCTTGTTAAGGACTATGACTGCGGGATTCTTTATCATCCGGGCAAGGCGAATGTTGTAGCTGATGCTTTGAGTCGGAGGCTCGGAGGTAGCTTGTCCTATTTGAGCGCAGTTCAGGGACAGTATTATGCAGATTGGCAGATCTTATGCGACAGCCGCATACAGTTTGAGTTTACTTCGACCAGAGGACAGCTTGCTCTTGTCCGTGCCCGTCCACAGTTACTTGATCGCATTCCGGAGGCAAAGTCCGACGATGTTCATTTGTCAGAGATTATGGAGCAAGTTCGGCAGGGTAGAGATTCGGATTTCGTGATCGAAGACCAGGGAGTACTACGATTTGGGGCTCGGCTATGTGTGCCAGATTCCGAATGGCTGAGACGTGAGATCTTAGAGGAGGCACATCAGTCAGCATACAGCGTTCATCCGGGTTCTACCAAGATGTATCGTGACTTGAGAGATATCTACTGGTGGGAAGGGATGAAGAGAGATGTAGCAGATTTCGTTTCGAGATGCCTGACTTGCCAGCAAGTCAAGGCCGAGCATCAGAGGCCGGCAGGAGAGTTATAGCCTTTGCCCATTCCGGAGTAGAAATGGGAGCAGATCTCTATGGATTTTATCGTGGGTCTACCTAAGACCAGTCGAGGGTATGACTCTATTTGGGTGATCGTAGACCGATTGACGAAAGCGGCTCACTTTCTGCCAGTGAAGACCACTTTCGAATTTTCTCAGTATACTCAGATATATATTGATGAGATCGTGCGCCTATACGGCGTTCCGACTTGCATTGTTTCAGACAGAGGCACCCAGTTCACCAATTGACT
Organism: Agapanthus africanus; assembly: GCA_030015575.1. NCBI lineage: Eukaryota > Viridiplantae > Streptophyta > Magnoliopsida > Asparagales > Amaryllidaceae > Agapanthus > Agapanthus africanus. Next base: position 213,218,122 of record JASDDO010000022.1, read on the forward strand.
ATGGCAGAAACTTCAGGAGGCTTTGGGCGCCTGATTGAGTTTCAATACAGCTTTCCATCCGCAGACCGACGGTCAGAGCGGACCATACATACTCTCTAGGATATTCTCAGAGCATGCGTTATTGATTTCGGTGGCAGTTGGGACTGGCACTTACCCTTGATAGAGTTCTCCTACAATAACAGCTTCCAGGAGACGATTCAGATGGCACCCTTCGAGGCATTGTATGGGAGGAGATGTCGATCACCAGTTTGTTGGACAGAGCTCAGTGAGAGAAGTATTTTGGGACTGCAGCAAGTGCAGGAGACGACAGAAAAGATCCAGTTGATTCAGGATACGATGAGAGCGGCCCAGAGCAGGCAGAAATCTTATGCGGATGGACGTTTTCGCAGACTCGAGTTTGCCGTGGGTGATCATGTTTTCTTACGGGTTTCGCCGATGAAGGGCGTGATGAGGTTCGGGAGGAAAGGGAAGCTTAGTCCCAGATACGTGGGTCCTTTCGAGATTCTCGAGCGAGTCGGTACCGTTGCTTATTGTTTGGCTCTTCCACCCAGCTTTCCAGATGTTCATCCTGTATTTCATGTATCGATACTTCGCAAGTACCTTCATGACTCTTCTCACGCGATTCAGCACCAGACGATCTAGATGGAGGGCGACCTTTCTTTCACCGAATAGCCAGTAGTCTTTCTGGATCGGCAGGTGAAAAAACTGAGGTCAAAGGTCTTATCATCCGTAAAGGTTCTTTGGAGTGGCCTGAGCAGCGAAAAGGTTACCTGGGAAGCCGATGACGAGACGCGGAAGAAATTTCCCCATCTCTTCGAAGGTACGCGTCGTTAGATTTTAAATTCGGGGATCGAATTTTTTTAAGGGGGAAGAAACGTTTTAAAAATCGTTTAGGATAATTATATGTTAATTAGTGATAATATATGCTTTTCTATAAAACTTAGTTAATAATTATTTTCCACATAGACTTGAGTATACCTATTTTAATTATGTAAATGCTTATTTTTTTGGTATTTATTAGTTAATTATTTAATTACTTGATCACTTAATTAAGTTCGTTATTTATTAATTATTTAAAAATTATTTTCACATGCACACACACACTAATCTTGTGTTAATCCTATGTTAGTTAAATGTTGATACAAGTTTTATGCACCATGGCAACTTAAACATTTTGTAACATGTTTCTTTGTATATTTCAAGATGGTTCTAGAATTCTCATTAAAAGAAAATTAAAAATAAAAAGAAAATGGGGTATGGTGCATTAATTATAGAGGGGGAGAGAGAGAGCCATGGTTGATATTTCTTCTCTCTTTCTCTAGAAAATTCCTCATCCACACTCTCTTCATCTTCTTCTTCCTCCATTACTCAAAAACCTCTCCTTAATTCCTTATTAACCTCCACAAATCACCTAATGTCACCACAAAATTATCACTAAAATCCTATTTTAGAACCGCTTTTGAGCTTCCTTCAAGCTAGTTTTCTCCTTGTGGAAATTATATCAAGCTAGGGTCTCTTTTCTAATTATTTTAAGGTTTGGCACCAAGTTTCCTTCTTCTTTTGCTAATCCTTTGCTTCAACTAATCCTAATTTCTATATAAGTAGTGTTAATGCAGTTTTAATGCAAGTTTAGAGATTTAAAGAGAAGGTTAGAATAAATTAATGCTTTTATGGATTAATTAGGGTTATTAAGTGTAGTTAGTGACTAATAGACTTACTAATTCACCTAGATTTCACTAAAACAACTTATAGTTGTAAAGTTAGTGTTTAAAACGTTTTTTTGGGTTAAGATTAATGATATTTGAAATCTTCTATCATTGCATTAGTCTATAAATTAATCAAACACATACAGTAGACTAAGTATAAAGCCCTGAGTGCACCATAGAAACCCGGACCCACCTCACTATACTTGGCCCGGCGAGATTTCCCAAACCCCCGGCACCGCCGCCTTCTATATTGAATTAGGTGTTGTATTTTTTAGGGTAGCTCTCTGTTGGTATTTTATGGTATTTGGTATTGCTTGTTTCTTATTTCATCTTCAGGTAAAATTTGCAACCTTTTTCTCTAAATGTTAGTGTTGTGTCAATATGCGATACGTACGATTCGAGTCTAGGTTTGGCGTTTCTGTGAAATCAGCCAATCCGGGTTGGTTTTTGACGACGTCACACACGTTTTGTTCACCCAGTGCACATGTGTTTAACTTATGACGTTAATTCTTCTGTTTTAACTTGACTTCACGTCTATTCGAATGTTTAGCCTTATATGCATTATTTGTGCGATTATAGGATCGGTTGCGGACATGTCGGACGCGGCAAGGAAATGCAAGGCGGTGGTTGGAGTCGATTAGCTGAGACGTCCTGTTGAGTAGACATACACATCTAAGGGGAAATCGCTTGGATGGCGTAAAGCGCCCAATAGCTAGGATTTACTTATAACCCTTGTCATATTCATATTGCATTGCATCGTCGTATACATTGATTTTATCACCTAGGACACTTGCACCGATGGTGTTGGCTATAGTGCCCTCAAGTCAATTATTGGATCGCAGGCACGTGATTGCAATGATTGAGGGAGGACCTATACCGGTAGAATAGTCTTACTCGAGATGATAGTATGCTATCTGGTTTGTATTTATCGTGTACATGCTTTAGGTGACACTACAGATCACTATTACATGTTGATACAGCCCATAGGATTCTTACTTGACTACCAGCCGTATGATGGCGATCATATACGTGAGAGTTTGGTAGTCTATAAGCACATCCTTAAAGTGTCCCTAGTCGTGGGAGTTTCGAGACTGGGCATCGATGCTCCGAGAGTAGACTAGAGTATACGAATCGAGACCCCGAAGAGGGGCGGTGGCCGGTCTCACAAGCCATTGGTGTCAGTTGGTTCACCTAAGATTGTATACAGGTGCTCATTGGGTTATGAGTACACCGGACGGACTCTCCGGGAACATGCTAGTTAGTATTATACCTATTGTCAGATGGCAGTTCCCTAATGACATGTGTACAGGTTAGTCTATCAACCTGAGATCATCATTTGTCTCGTGTGAGTTCCCACTGTGCTTTGATTATGACCCTACCACGGCTCAAAGGAGTCGTGCAAACAGATTTTAGTTGGGTACAGTCCCGAGCTACATGGAGGCAGTGAGCGGATCGTCAGGGGATTCGTCTCTCTTGGTATTGGGGGTTGATGTCGCGGTGTGCACGGATGGCCATCACCAGAAATCCTTGGCCAATGTAGTCAAGAATTACCGATTTAGGATCGGTAGTTTCTCAGGTGGTGATAGGCTTCATACCGACACTAAATATTGCATTATTAGGGGCCTGACTTTATCCACTCCCTAGACCCGATATGCGATACTCATATACGAACGGACCGGACTGTACGAATATTGTCACTGTCAGGCTCAGTAGGGTTTCAGGATGAGTTTGCTCGTCTGCCTCCCTTTCGCTCAATACCTGGGCAACCGTTACGTACAGCTAGTGCCACTGACGTGCTTGTGGTTAAACCCACTGCCAGCGTATTGACGAGTCTTTAGAGTCCTACACAGAGCGTTTTCCTGGTTCGGGTGAAACTTTGTAGAGGCCGTATGGTTTTATGGCAGTGTTCGATCATATACGTGCACTTGTGCACGGATCATGATCGGACGGGTAATTCTAGCGGGCTTTGGTTTAAGCCGGATCCTAGTATTATATTGTTGGATTATTTTTGTCTCGTTGTATTCGTATTCAGCCGGAATACGGATGAAGCTATGTATATATGGATAAGGGGTATTCTTGTAATTCGTTACGAGTTTACTTTAGAAGATGCCATTACTTTTTTGTTTAAACATTTGGTTTAATGTTTTATTGTGATGGAAATTGTGAGAATAAGTTTTGTCCTTGGGCATTGATACTTGCTCACTTAGTGACTCATGGTCTTGGGTTTGGGGTGAGATATTTTAAGCTAGGATTTTTCTTTAGCTCATGAAAATATCTCACAACGCACCCACACAAAAAAGAGGGCAGCCACACCCTTTTTCTTAACTTGCTCATTTTCTTGTGCTTACAACTTCTTCATCTCATGGCTTCTTCTTCACCTCCACTCATACCCTCTCATGTGTTGAGAATCATTGGGTGCATTGAGACAAAATGATCACACACCCTCTCTACTTAATCTTGGGCATCTAGGCTAGCAAACTTGATGTCCGAGTTGCTTCGGTTTTGAAGCGGGAGCCCGTATAAAGAATCCTCGACGTGGATCCTCTTCGACAAGAGAGACCGGAGAGCGAACTTTTTCGGGGCAGCCGCGACAATCTTGGGTCAGAAATTGAAGACCGAAGGACACGGATCGATCGGTATAATCTCTAAACTCCTCTTTGCATGTTTGCTAGTATAGGGTTTTTGCTTCGATCTTGTGCGGGTTTTGTTTGCGCCGAAGTTTTAAAAGTTTTTGTTCCGCGTTTGGCCACGGAATGATGGCCGGGGCGCCGGCAAAACCCAACATGGTATCAGAGCCACCCAAACACCTTAACTTATCTAGTTGCGACATTAGAATTCATGTTTTTTCGGGCATCGAAAACTGTCGAAAAAACAGTCCCGAATTTTTGAGTTTTGAGATGTTTGCATACCCCGCGGGCTCTCAGTTTGAACCGAGAAGCCGCGGGATGCTGCATGGGCACCCCAGGGGGGACCGAACGGCTGGGCCCACTCCCCAAGACCACCACAAGCTGGTCTTGGGGGTGGGGACTCGATACTGCCCCTGCATGGGCAGTTTCGGGTCTGCCTCACCCTCTGGACACCTCGTGGTGGCCTCGAGGTTGGGGTACCCCCTTTAGGTCCCCCGACTCGAAGTTAATTTCGTGCTCTAACTCACCGCGAAGGTTCGGGCGCGTTTCGTTTTGATTCGGACCTCCGAATTGGCTCAAAACTCAACTTTTTTGGATGTTTAGTGCACTTGGTTTTTGATCCTTAGTATATTTGGGATGTGCGCTAATTGTGTTTTGGAATTCTAATGTCGTGACTTCGTTTGCATGCATGGATGTGTTGGTAACGTTGTCTAATTTCTATATGCTCAATTAGACGGGGTTACACACTTTATTCGGTTACTTGTTTCTGTGGATAAATCTGGTTATGGTTGTTGCGGATTCGTCGTGGTAGATAGCTTGCGTGCAATGACAGTACATTTTAGTTTTAGTTGTACATTTGATATTGCGGGGCGAGCGTCCGACATGTGGACTGCCGTCATTTCCTGTTTGTATATTATTTTTTTTGGGCACGACCGGGTTGAGGTCGATGTCACCGTTGTACATTTTTTTTTTCTGTACTAGGATTACCCCGCGGTGGAGTGCACGGATAGCCGGGTTCTAAAGGGCAATAGGCCCGCAACTCATGGAGTTGAGATGGAGGGGGCCTCACTCTAGAATTGGCGGGCTATTCGCCGTACTCGTATGGGGTATAAGTTGATCCAAGGAGGTGTGCTCAAGTTACCGGATTCCGTGAAGTGCCGGGTGGCCCATTCACTTTGATGAACGGGGTTGCCTCACTTTTGGTTTTGGCGGGTGACTTGCCGCGCTCGTAGGGGTCTAGGTTTTCATTGCACAGGATGTAACAACCCTAAACTTTCTGTACAAATTTCTGTACAATTTTTTCAAAAATACATAAAGGGGTACTTTTTCCTGAGCACAAGATATAAGTTTGTTTTGCTTTTTAATAGTAAGAAGGAGCTTGTAGCTGAACCAAAGCACCAGAGTTCAAATCCAATCCTCCACATTATTTTTAATATTGTTTTCTTTCAATATTTTTAGAATTTCAAGAGTCTACACGTGTTAAACCCGTAAAACCCCACTACACATGTAAAACAAAATAGCCCAGGGAGTAGACCAACCGACGGCGGACCCACGGCGACCGACCCCGGCCCGACTCGGCCTGACTTGGCCGGCGGACCGGCCGACTCGGCCGCCGTCGCCGGCCGATTCACCCCGGATCGGCCGACTCCCTTCATGAAACTTCCGTCTTTTTGTATTCCTAACTCCTCTGTATACTTTAATTTACCTGCACGTTAACAGAGAGAGTAAAAACTCCATTAAACCCTATTTTTAATACATTTTTCTTTACACCCTTTCACCTACACTAAACCCTAGCTTTACCCAATAAATACCACCCCTAGACACACCTCCTCACTCATAATTCTGTCCAAATTCTCAAGAAAACTCTATAGAACTTTTGTGTACAAGTGGAGTTAGCAAAGGGCGAAACTCCGGCGATCTTCCGACGACGACCCTAGGAACTCCCGGCGATGAAACGACGCACCGGTGCCTCCTACCGCTTCCTCTCCCTCTTCTCTAACCTCTAAGACAGCAAGTCCCTTCTCCCCCTTCACTTTGCTATTCTAAAAAAATACGTATTTCCAAAACCTGACGGAATCGGAGTTAATCCGATTTCCGAATCGGTTCTTCCTAAAAATTCAACCTTTTCTTAAATACAAACATACCAAACCCTTACATGTTGACTATTAATCATTAACAAACATGTTGAACAAGTTTCATGGCAATATATTTCATTTTGTATCTTTTACCACTCTTTTTCACTAAAATCCCATGTAGTTTACTTTCTACCTTAAAACATCATTAATCTTGCTATACCTTTAATTAGATCATGAGATAATGACCTACCTCCTCACAACACTCATATGTAACATAGCACAATACCTTTTGGGAACATAGAATATGGGAAAACGAAACTTTACATATAAATACCATTTACTATTAAAACCGTTTTCTATAAGATTACATATTTTTACAATCTTTGCAAAGCGCCGCTACAACCCATTTTGGGGAGCCCGACTGGGATGGTGCGGATTATCACACATCCCTGGGCTTAGTAGTGCGAAATGCAGACCTCCGCAAGGAGCATTCGGTCTCGAGAGATTTAAAATACAAATATTTTAAGAAAATGAGATTTCTAGAAATATAATATATGAAAATTATTTTTATATAAATATATATATTTATGTATCATCAAAATATCTAATTTTGATATAATATAAATATTCCAACTTTTCTAAATCAAAAAGAATCATTTTACATGAAAATACCATGAAATTCTGTACAAATCCAACACTTTACAATTAAATACCATGTATTATGAAAAATATGTTTATTTACTAGAAATGTCACAAATATAAAATATACAACTATGAAAACTCTAAAGACGATAAATAAATACTTGGGGTGTATTGAAAAGTATACAAAAATTATTTTTACATAAACCCCTCTCAAGTTCTATAAATTACCCTAAGGACCCTAGTAAATATAGATTTAAGCGGGACCAATCTCTTGAGCCTCAGGGAGCCTGAGAAGTGGGTGCTTGCCTATTTAAGGTAGACAACTTAACAACGGTGTTATCAACACGGTAATCGTCATTGAAAAAGACACAAATCCTGCCGCCCATGTGCAGCGGTTACCGATAACATCAAAACCTAATTCAGGACTTCAATTTATTTTATAATTGTTTTGACTCAGACCGAGTCTCATTATAATAATCTGGCTTGAATATGATTCAAGTATAATCTACAAAACTATAATTCAACATGAATCTATGAATCCATATATTCCATATATTCAATCTATTCAATCTGTATTGACCGAACCGAACCATGGATATACTTCCTTTTACATGATTCTCCAGTTACATCCATGATTCTACAGTTATATCCATTTACTGATATCATGGTTTCGGCAAGTCATCCAATTATATAATCTATATTAAAAGACATTACAAGTTGCAATACAATTCAAACAATACTACAATACAAAACAATACTTCGCGGGGTTTAAGAGGTAGATTGGTACGGAAGGTGTTAGAAGTGGGACGAGACTATAAGATTTAAGACACCTAACCTGAATACCACGCTGTTGTTCCGGGCTTTCTAACGGAGCCTTGTGCTACACTTGCCTCTAGACTCTGGCATATAGAGACTCCTCTCGTATACACTGACATCCTTCTGTACCAAGCTACAAACAACAGCGTTAACTCTAAATACAACTTTAAAAGCCACACTCTCTCTTACTCTCTGTCTATTCTTTTTCTCCCTTATCTTTGGGACTTACCGAGCGATTTGTTCGCTGACGGCATTCTCTTTCTTCTTCTTTGAATGTCTTCAGGTGATTCGGACCTTCAAAAGATCGAGCTTACCAGCGAGGACTTGGATCAACTTGCTTACGACCCAGAGCTCTAGCTTCATTGTACACATTTCATTTCAGTACTTTCCATTTCTGTTATGCCATTGTTTAGGCATTGCTTTCATTCAGATGTATTTACTTTTCCATGCATTGTACCAAAAGAATGTTAATAAATAAAGTTGCTATTCAGTTATACCTACTGTCTTTGTCTCTTGTGCATTTTCATTTATACTGCTTAGATACGCTTAGCGTATTTGCTTCAGAGTAACTATGTAGTGGTCTCGTCGCGTCCTCTGCCCGTATACTGGGAAGCGGGGCGTGACAGGTTTTGTTGATGGCCCATGCAGGTCAGAGATGTATGGAACACTACCATGCAGTTCTGTTCTGCGTGAACAACCTAAGAAATATAACACAAGAATCGGCAACTAAAACATTCTTTACAATCCATACTCCTTGAATCTTATCATTTCATATTCTTTGAATCTGTCCTAACCCAAAATTTTCTTTCAAAGGTTATGGATTCCTAAAACAACACCAGCACCAATTTCAACAACACTCCACCACCACTACAAATTACACCTGCCGTCCCTGCTCCGATCAACGAGCAGACGGTTCTGCTTGAGGCAATTCACAGCCTCCTGGAAGGACAGTAGTAGCAGACTGCTATTCTCTTGAACCATCCAGAAGCAGAACCACCTGGGGTGAAGAAATTCAGGGCTTTGCACCCCAAACAATTTACAGGAAAAGAGAGCCCACTGGAAGCTGAGGAATGGGCTCAGAGCATGGAAGACTTTCCGCGACATATTCGATGCAAAGTACTTCCCTGAGACTACCAGGTTCGACATAGAACAACAGTTCATCCATCTGCAACAAGGTTCAATATGGACTAAGTCAGTAGATGAATATGACACTGAATTCACCATGCTCAGTCGGTAAGATATTGTAAGTCGACGTTAGACACCCCACATGATGCGGGGAGGCGGAATAGGTAAAACAATCATTTTGTTTAAACTAATATCGACTAACTTTACGGATCTTTGCTAAACCCTAACTAACAACTATATAGAAGTGATTAGCTACTATGATAGATGATTACACCTAATGAATCAAGTCCTTCTTGTTCTTGTTGATCACCTCCTCGTCGGCCTCCTCGATGTGATAGAAGATCCACCCGAGAACTACTTCTCCAAGCTTTAACCTCCCACTTGAGGTAACTAGGTGACTATGAGTGCTAATCAAGGTAACCTAGAGGATATAAAAGAGGATTAGGGATCTATTAGTCTTGCTAACCTTAGGATCTCAACACATGAGAGGATTAAGGTTAGTCCTTGAAGAGAGAGAGAGAGAGAGAGAGAGCTTGAGGAGAGAGAAGGTGAGAGTGAGAATGATATGAATAATATCTCATTTTTGAATATATGAAGCATAATAATTATTAAATGAATAATTATATGATAATATCAACCATGCTTCATTAACTCACTTTGTATGAATCATCTCATGAGTCATTAACCAATAAATGCTTCATTAACTCCTTTGGATGGATCACACCATGAGTCATTAATCCATTTAATGCAAATTCCACCTAAGCCTCCAACTCATCAATCTTCTAGAAGCTTCTCGACTAATTACGAGAATGCCCCTCCCATCAGTGAAAACACGGAAATACTGAGACTGTATAAATCCAATAATCCAATACTAGAATCTGGCTTAAACCAAAGCCTGCTAGTATAAACTGTTCGAACATCGTACGTGCATAAAAACACGTATGTGTCCGAACCCTGTCGTAAAACCATACGACCACTATATCATTTCGCCTGAAGCAGGGAAACTCTCTGGGTGGGACTCTAAAGACTCGACACCACGCTGGTAATGGGTTTAACCACAGGCCGCAAGTGGTACTAGCTGTACGTAACGGTCCCCAGGTAGATGTCGATAAGAAGGCCGATGAGGAAACCCATCCGAACTCCTACTGAGCCTGATGTGACAATCTCCGTACAGTCCGGTCTGTTCGTCTAAGACTATCACATATCAGGCCTAGGGGGGAGGCAAGCTTCATTCCTCTAAAAGCGGTATAAGTCGTGTCGGAGTGAAGACCATTACACCTTGAGAAGCTATTGGAAATCCTACCAGTAAATCTCGTTTGCCCTGGCCAGGGACTTTGCGTAATGGCTCTCCAGACATAGCGCGATATCAACTCCTAATACCGGGAGAGACGAATCCTATCTAACCGCCACTGTCTCCAAGTGCTTCGGGACTGCACCCAACTGCTACCTGTTTGCACGACTCCTTTGAGCCGTGGTAGGGTAGCAATCTAAGAACAGTGGGAACAAACTCGAGACGAAGCAGCAGTGTCAAGTCTGCGGACTATGCTGTACTCATGTCACCTGAGAACTGTTAACTGACGACGGGTATAATACCAACCAACAGTTCCCTGCGAGTCCTGTCCGGTGTACCTGTAACCCAACGAGCACCTGTATACTATCTCCAGTACAACGTACTAATGGCTGTGGGACAGACCATCTCCCCAACTGGGATGAGAAGCGTACACACTAGTCTACTCCGGAGTATCGATGCCCTGTCTCGATAATCCTACGACTAGGGACCTGAAAAAGAATGTTCTTGTAGACTACCCAGCCCCCATTTGTGTGACTGCCATCACAACGCTGGTAGTCAAGCAAGATCCTAAGGGCTCTATCAATATGTATTCTCGATATGCTAACATATATACATATTAAGATAGATACAAACCAAGTAACGTACTACCATGTTTAGCAAGACTGTTAATATAACTGTGTGTTGGAGATAGTGCCCTCAGAGTCAATTATTGGATCACAGGCACGTGATTGCAATGATTGAGGGAGGACCTATCCCGGTAGGACAGTCTTACTCGAGATGATAGTATGCTATCTGGTTTATCTTTATCATCGTGTACTGCTTTAGGTGACCTGACAGCTCGCTATTACACGTTGATAGAGCCCTTATGATTCTTGCTTGACTGCCAGCAGTATGAGGGTGATCATATACGTGGGAGCTGGTAGTCTATAAGCACATCCTTAAAAGGTCCCTAGTCGTGGGAGTTTCGAGATAGGGTATCGATACTCCAGAGTAGACTAGTGTATACAGTCGAGACCCCGACGATAGGCGGTGGCCGGTCTCACAAGCCACTGGTGTCAGTTGGTTCACCTAAGATGTATACAGGTGCTCATTGGGTTATGAGTACACCGGACAGGACTTGCCGGGAACATGCTAGTTGGTATTATACCTGACGTCAGATAGCAGTTCCCTGGTGACATGTGTACAGGTTAGTTCATCGACCTGAGGATCGTCATTTGTCTCGTGTGAGTTCCCACTGTGCTTTGATTACTACCTTACCACGGCTCAAAGGAGTCGTGCAAACAGGTTTTAGTTGGGTACAATCCCGAGCCACATGGAGGCAGTGAGCGGATCTTCATGGGTTCGTCTCTCCCGGTATTGGGGGTGAGTTCGCGCTGTGTCTAGGAGAGCCATTACACGAAGTCCTTGGCCAAGGCAGGAGATTTACTGGTAGGTATTCCAGTAGTATCTCAGGGTGTTCTGGGCTACACTCCGACACGACTTGTACCGCTTTTGGGGGTCTGACTTTCACCAACCCCCTAGGCCCGCCATGCGATGCTCATAGACGAACGGACCGGACTGTACGGATATTGTCACTGACAGGCTCAGTAGGGTGTCAGGATGAGTTCGCTCATCGACGTCCCTTTTGATCAATAGCTGGTGGCCCGTCACGTATTGGCTTATACCTCTGACATGCTGGTGGTTAAATCCACAGCCATATTATTGACGAGTCTTTAGAGTCCACCACACTTTCAGTTACTCAAGCTTTCGGGCGAAACGCTGTAGAGGACGTATGGAGATATGGCAGGGTCCGATCGGATACGTACGGTATTGCACGCATCAGGATCGGACGGTAAGTACTAGAGGCCGTATAGATATATGGCAAGGTTCGATCGGATACGTGCGGTATTGCACGGATCAGGATCGAACGAATATTACTAGCCGGTTTTGGTTTAAGCCGGATCCTAGTATAGTACAGTGTAGATTTTGTCTCATTGCATTTGTATCCGGTCGGAATACAGATGCGGGTGTGTATGCACAGTATCGGGGTTTTCCTGTAATTTATTACGGGACCGGTTTTCTGGAGTTGCCAGTTTGCATTCCGTTCCGGCCGGTTTTCCTTTGTTCTTTCCGGGCCGGACTTTTCCGATGGAGGGGGTTATTTGCAAGTTTGCAAATAACATATTGTGGAGGGGTTTCTTGCATATGGATTGATTATGAAAGCATCTTTTGATACCATTCTTTTCTATCATCATTTTCTTGCTTTATGTTGATTAGAAATGGATTTGATTTAGTGTGACATGGTTATCATTGCTTTGGATGTGGTCACCCATTCTCTTTTCCTACACTCACCTTCCTTCTTGTGTTGATTTAATCCTCCACCATTCTCACTTGAAGAGGTTGGCCACACTTGAGAGAAAAGAATGAGAGAGTTCATTTTGTGATGTGAGGAATTCTTCATCTAATATTTCTTCTTGCTAGAAAATTGAAAGCACCAATTTTCCTAACCTCCTTCTCCATCCTCCATGGCAACTAAAACCCCAAATGAGACATAGCCTCTACACTACATTCTACAGCAAATCTTGGGCACGTCGACTTGCCAGCTTCGTGCCCGAGTTGCCCGGTATTGAGGTGGGAGCCCGTAAAAGATGCAGGCGATGTGGTGCCCTTCCGGCGAGGAGGCGACGGCCGGAGTTTCCGCAGGAGATCGGGACGACGACGAGAAGACCGGAGGACGAGGATCACTCGGTATATCTCTAACCCGTCTTGTAGTTAGCTAGGACTAGTTAATGGTTCGATCCGGATGTTTAGTGCGCGGTGGTGCCGGTTTGCTAAGTTCGCAAAATTAAAGTTTATCACCGCTTCCGCATTCCGGCGTCGGATTGACGGCCGGGGCGCCGCCGTGCACTTACAGTGGTATCAGAGCCTCGCCATTAACATAGTCTAGCTTTGTTTGATGTGTTTGCATTTCCGATCGACCAAAATTCCAAAAACCCGCGTTTTCTTAACATCAGTTTTCTGTCGAATTTTTTCTGGCTCCAAAATTTTTTCAGGTTGTAGAAAACTGATGTACTAGAAGTTCTAAGAGTTCTGGGAAAATTCGAGACATTGATCGTTCAGGGAGAGCGCGAAACCGTGGCCAAACCCCACTTGGCGCCGCGGTTCCGCCGCAGGTTAGAGGGATCAATGCGTCAAAATTTTCCAGTGGGCTTCTGGGGTGAAAATAAGGTTTCTGGAATATTATTTTTGGGCCCAGAATTTCTTGATGTGCTACAGTAGTGCTTGGGACCCACTTGTTAAAATTTGATCGATCGGATATTTTAAACACATTATTTCACAGTATTTACATTATATATGCGACCGTGAATGTCACTCGATCGGTAAATCCTGTCTAGCTGCTATAACCCGGTTAGACGGATTTGCGAACGTGACTTTCACGTTGATGTTCTGTGTTATGCTGTGATGTTGCGGATTGGTCGTGGGGGATAGCCTGGATGCAATGCTAGTACAGTTCTGTTGTATTATGTACATTTGATATTGCGGGACGAGCGTCCGACATGTGGACTGCCGTCACTGCCTGTTTGTATTATTATTTTGGGGCACGGCCAGGTTGCGGTCGATGTACCCGTTTTATGTATATTTTACTTTCTGTACTAGGATTACCCCGCGGAGGGGTGCACGGATAGCCGGGTTCTAAAGGGCAACAAGCCCGCATCTCAAGGCATTGAGACGGAGGGGGCTTCACTCTAGGATTGGCGGGCTATTCGCCGCACTCGTAGGGGGTACAGGTTGACCCAGGAGGGGTGCCCAAGTTACCGGATTCCGTGAAGTGCTGGGTGGTCCATTCACGTTGCTGAAGGGGGCTGCCTCGCTTCAGGTTTTGGCGGGTAACTTGCCGCGCCCGTAGGGGTCTAGGATTTCATTGCACAGGCTATCCACACGACCAGGGGAACGTCGGGTTTCAGTAATGGCTCTGTGAAACTCGGGGATCCCAGATATCTGTATTGTTCTGTGATGCTGTACATTTCTGTGATGTTGCATTTTATCATGCCTTGAGCGAAATATAATATATTGGTATATATATTAGTAGATGTTGTATATGTTTTGCATCTGCGCTAGTCCAGTCCCCACTCTGTCGTTAGTTAGCTAACCTAACGAGTAATGACGGGACCCAGTGGCGAATGCGGATGGCATATACGTACGTCATATTATTTTCGTTCTTTGTGGTGTGATTAATTGATGGGGCTGCGTTGATTCGGATCAATGCAAGATAAACAAACCTAATCTGATGTTGTTGGAACACTTTTCAAAAAGCTGTTATTGCAAGGACGTTCTCTTTTGTTTTGCATTGTGGTATTCAGTTGGAATATCCTGCTCCTCAGTCGACGAGGCAAGGGCCGAGATCCCTTCACCGGGAGTGACCCCTTGGACAGAAGTTTGCGTCAGGGCATTAACTTCACTATAGCCGATTACCTTTGCTTTGCATCGTGGTATTCATTTGGAATATCCTGCACCCCATTCTACGGGGAAAGAGCCGAGATCCCTTCACCGGGAGTGACCTCTTTAGTAAAGGTTTTCGTCACTATATTTTCTAAAAAGCTATCCGTTCCTTCAACGATATCAAGTTCTTTACGTTAAAGGTTTTCGCCAGAAGCCATTCGTAGCCCTCCGTCATTTCATATGGGTAGTCAATAGTATTCAAGCTGTGTTTGTTGGCCAAAGTCAAGGCACAATGTTTGGTAGCTGTTGGTTATTCATATGCAGCATAGATAGATGCGTTGGTTTGGAACAGTCGTATTGCCTTGTTGGCCAAAGTCAAGGGTAGGTACGGGTGGATTCAAATCAACCTGGAGAATGACGGGTAGAACTTGACATGTGACTTATGATTTGTTGGCCAAAGTCAAGGTCATAAGAGCATGGGACAAAAATCCACATCGGGAGTTTCAAAAGTACTGAAACTTTCCAGATATGCGCATACCTTCTGGAGTGTGACACCGTGAGCGGATTCCGTCACGTTATCATGCAATGATAGTTGGATCCCGATTCCCACTGATGAGTTGGTTTACTCCTCGGGTGATCCCGACTAATTCTTCTTTCAGGTTTGGAGGAGAATTTGACGGTACAGTGGGAGGTTTCCAGATTAGATAAATTGGTAACCATTCTGATCTAGGTTAGAGTGCACGCTGAGTGTTTCTTTTCTCTCTCTCTTTGGCAGCGACCATTGACCCGACCCTAGACTATGACTCAGTGACCAAGTTGACCGAACCTTCTTAACACTGGCTTTTGGATTATCAGAGTTGCAAACCTCTTTGCCACTCCTACTTTTACCCTTTTCTCCGGGACACCCCGTATTACTACGAACGTCCACTTCCATTGGACAAAACCATCGTATGGTTATATACGAACTCGAAGGAATTCGAGGATGGTTTCCGGTTCTGGAGAAAACGAATAGGACTATTTAGTTGTCTTTTCATTTTACCTTCTCTCTCAGATTGCGAGTACTCCTTGGCTTAGGAGATAGTACACCTATTACGCAAATTGGATAGTCTTCTTCCAAACCTTAGGCTGGTGCCGACCGGTAGGGAATGAAGAAAGCCAATTAGCCTAAACGGTGTACAGAAGGTATTAAGTTCAGACAAAGCAAGGGATTAGTAAGAGGGCAAAGTAAATTGCGACTGCTATTCACGACCAAACCAAGTATTTCTTCGCCAATCCTAAATCACCTTTGTATTTCTCCTGGACACTCCGTATCACTACGAAGATCCCAGGTTATTGGATAATCCATCGTATGGTTATATACGAACTCGAAAGGAACTTGTTCCAGTTCGGGGATGGATCCTTGTTCAGGAGAAATAGGAATAAAGTACATTCAGGTGTCTTTTATCTTCACCTTCTCTCGCGTTGCAAGTGCTCCTAGGATTAGGACAGTATACCCTTTATGCTTATTGGATAGTCTTCTTCCAAACCATAGGCTGGTGCCGAACGGTAGGGAAGGAAGAAAACCATTTGGCCTAAAGGGGTGTACAGAAGGTAACGACTAAAGACATATAAAGGGATTTGGAGAAGTGGCAAAGAATTATACGGTTATAGTTGTGAATCTGGATAATGGAAGAGGCATTACTAGGAATACCAGGATACCCCAATGAAACATTTCAATGTTTCAGTTTCACTGTGTACTGTTAATGGAAAACTGATTTCCCGATTAGACACTTACTCCAGGGTATGTATTTACCAGGTATGATTCTCACATCTGTATGGTTTTACAGATGATGAGTGGGAGTAAGTTATTGGGAATTGGGTGATCATCCTCATTATATCGGGATTCGTTGTAATCGGTGATATTTGAGGAAGTCACCTGGGTTGTTTGCCAGACGGCAAATATTTGGTTTTGAATATCCGTTGTTATGCACCAATTTTAAATTGATATATCTGTATGTCTATTTTTATAGAGTGAGATATACCTTTATGAAATTATGTCTACGACATTTACCTATATCAGTGGATGGTTAGGTAAGGAGCATTAAACAGCGGTGTAATTCTTCTTAACCATAAGTACAGTTTTCAACCTACGACACACAGTGAATGAGTTATCAGACTCAAGGGACTTATACAGAGTATTGTATGTTGTCCAGGGTCCATGAGGACAGAGGGGTTGGTTCTCGTACTATATTCGGTTTACTTATGACTCCTCTAGTTTTTAGACAGGTGTTTCGTGGAAACACAGGGTCTGAATTTTGAGAAGTTATATGTATTTGAATAAAGTAGAGAACCAGGTATTGCAAGTATCGAGATTCTTCAAAGTAATCGAAGATGTAGATACTTGTGTATGGTATTCAGTTGATAGTAATGATTAAGAGAACTTTCTTCTCTTTCGGGTTACTCATAATTGGAAGCATTCCTAAGTTGAGTGACGCTGATCGGCCTCCTTCCATTTAGTTGACATGCACTGGAGACAGCTGCATGATTTGAATCTGGTTCAATTAAATCAGTGCCTCTGGTTCTATATTGGATATAGAACAGTTCATATCTTAACGTTGTTAAGGTACGAGGAGTTGTCTGGCTTATGATTAAAACCAGACTCTGGATAACTCAAGGCACGTTTCTGTAATGGCTGTTTGTGGGTTGACCCAGGCTACGACGAGGGTTGATTTTCTACCATCTGGAAGATCAATAGCGATATTGTTCTAGACTCGCCACAGTTTTAATAAAAATGGATTTTTTTTCAGAAAACAGCAGTGGGAGTATGGTAGAACTGGAAGTGATTCCAGAACCACAAACGATTACTGATGATTTGATAGGAACCTAAAGATTCAATCTGGTTTGACATTCCGTTGGCCACTCCGCAGACAAGGTGGGTAACTTCAGGCATCCGAGAGGTACTCCGGTAGCCTCAAGGACGGTGACAGGGAAGTTCTTGTTTACCCACACTTGCCATTGCTGTTGTTCCAGACTATGAGACCCGGCAGAAGGATGAGTATAGCGTCGTTCTAAACTGGTTTTAGAAGCGTACGTGTATATGACTCTGCCACAGGGTTGTCGTAGTCAGTGGGAGCAGCAGAAGCATTGGTGGACATCAGGCTTATGTCTATTTATAGACTAAAGCAGATATAGCGGAGATAGATCATCTATTTCTGATATGACAGTCATATGTTTGACTTCATCAGAATAGGGGATGGATCTGTTGAGAAGGTTGTAGGGTGTGATGTCCTGGTATTTGATGACATACACAGAATAGGAAGTGATATTCCTATACTACGATCGGTTATACTATGGTCGTCACACTGTAGTTTCTCCACATAGGATTTGGATATTATATCAGACATACTGGTTACTAGATCTATAGTTTTAGATGTAGATTTGGGTGGTTTCCCAATCTGGGTACTTTGACAACATTCTAAGAGTATTTAGAATGGACGACTCCTGGCACGGTAGTATACCTGCAGGTGATGGAGTCACCCTCTCTAAAGGTGTCTTACAGACTAAAGGGGAGAGGGATGTTCATGATTGGCAGATCACTTGCTTAGGCAATTGAGTCAATCATGAGATGTCAAGTACCACACCAGATGTTGTTCTTGCAGTAGATGCAATAAGTTGATATTGATCCAATCCTGGAGAAACAGTCGGAGGCAGTTTTAGAACATAAGTGTATGTTCTAGGGATTTGATAACGACAGCCTCATTAAGGGAGACAGTTATCATTCCAGGCTTCCAAGGTGACCTGGACGACAGGGAGGTTGTCAAAGTTATAGTTTTCCCTCCGACGAGGGGCAGTATTTTAGATAGATGGTCCAAGGCAATACTGAGGGAGACATGGCGCAGGATATTGATTAAGTTCAGTTGACGATACAGTCTAAGAAGTTTGGATTTGGAGTTCATTTATGAGCTAGGTCCCATCAGACATCCAGACACATTCTAAGACAGGTATTGCTCATTTCGGGAGATGGGTTTCTCCGCGAACTTGAGATATAGAGAGACATAGAAAGAAACATCAAGGCGGATCCACTCACCGAGGCTATTCCTCGAACGCAATAGTTTCGCAAACGAGTTTTGTGAGACTGACAAGTAGAGGAGTTGGGTGTTCGGTATCACACGGGCTGTGAGTATGCGACATCGCAATAATTAGCCTTGAGTGCAAGTGGGAGATTGTTGGAGATAGTGCCCTCATAGTCAATTATTGGATCACAGGCACGTAATTGCAATGATTGAGGGAGGACCTATCCCGGTAGGACAGTCTTACTCGAGATGATAGTATACTATCTGGTTTACCTTTATCATCGTGTACTGTTTTAGGTGACCTGACAGGTCGCTATTACACGTTGATAGAGCCCCTAGGATTCTTGCTTGACTGCCAGCAGTATGAGGGCGATCATATACGTGGGAGCTGGTAGTCTATAAGCACATCCTTAAAAGGTCTCTAGTCGTGGGAGTTTCGAGATAGGGCATCGATACTCCAGAGTAGACTAGTGTATACAGTCGAGACCCCGATGAGGGGCGGTGGCCGGTCTCATAAGCCACTGGTGTCAGTTGGTTCACCTAAGATGTATACAGGTGCTCATTAGGTTATGAGTACACCGGATAGGACTCGCCGGGAACATGCTAGTTGGTCTTATACCTGACGTCAGATAGCAGTTCCCTGGTGACATGTGTACAGGTTAGTTCATCGACCTGAGGATCGTCATTTGTCTCGTGTGAGTTCCCACTGTGCTTTGATTACTACCCTACCACGGCTCAAAGGAGTCGTGCAAACAGGTTTTAGTTGGGTACAGTCCCGAGCCACATGGAGGCAGTGAGCGGATCTTCAGGGGTTCGTCTCTCCCGGTATTGGGGGTGAGTTCACGCTGTGTCTAGGAGAGCCATTACACGAAGTCCTTGGCCAAGGCAGGAGATTTACTGGACCCGCCATGCGATGCTCATAGACGAACGGACCGGACTGTACGGATATTGTCACTGACAGGCTCAGTAGGGTGTCAGGATGAGTTCGCTCATCGACGTCCCTTTTGGTCAATAGCTGGTGGCCTGTCACGTATTGGCTTATACCTCTGACGTGCTGGTGGTTAAATCCACAGCCATAGTATTGACGAGTCTTTAGAGTCCACCACACTTTCAGTTACTCAAGCTTTCGGGCGAAACGCTGTAGAGGCCGTATGGAGATATGGCAGGGTCCGATCAGATACGTGCGGTATTGCACGCATCAGGATCGGACGGTAAGTACTAGAGGCCGTATAGATATATGGCAAGGTTCGATCGGATACGTGCGGTATTGCACGGATCAGGATCGAACGAATATTACTAGCCGGCTTTGGTTTAAGCCGGATCCTAATATAGTACAGTGTAGATTTTGTCTCATTGCATTTGTATCCGGTCGGAATACAGATGCGGGTGTGTATGCACAGTATCGGGGTTTTCCTGTAATTTATTACGGGACCGGTTTTCTGGAGTTGCCAGTTTGCATTCCGTTCCGGCCGGTTTTCCTTTGTTCTTTCCCGGCCGGACTTTTCCGATGGAGGGGGTTATTTGCAAGTTTGCAAATAACATATTGTGGAGGGGTTTCTTGCATATGGATTGATTATGAAAGCATCTTTTGATACCATTCTTTTCTATCATCATTTTCTTGCTTTATGTTGATTAGAAATGGATTTGATTTAGTGTGACATGGTTATCATTGCTTTGGATATGGTCACCCATTCTCTTTTCCTACACTCACCTTCCTTCTTGTGTTGATTTAATCCTCCACCATTCTCACTTGAAGAGGTTGGCCACACTTGAGAGAAAAGAATGAGAGAGTTCATTTTGTGATGTGAGGAATTCTTCATCTCATATTTCTTCTTGCTAGAAAATTGAAAGCACCAATTTTCCTAACCTCCTCCTCCATCCTCCATGGCAACTAAAACCCCAAATAAGACATAGCCTCTACACTACATTCTACAGCAAATCTTGGGCACGTCGACTTGCCAGCTTCGTGCCCGAGTTGCCTCGGTATTGAGGTGGGAGCCCGTAAAAGATGCAGGCGATGTGGTGCCCTTCCGGCGAGGAGGCGACGGCCGGAGTTTCCGCAGGAGATCGGGACGACGACGAGAAGACCGGAGGACTCGGATCACTCGGTATATCTCTAACCCGTCTTGTAGTTAGCTAGGACTAGTTAATGGTTCGATCCGGGTGTTTAGTGCGTGGTGGTGCCGGTTTGCTAAGTTCGCAAAATTAAAGTTTATCACCGCTTCCGCATTCCGGCGTCGGATTGACGGCCGGGGCGCCGCCGTGCACTTACACTGTGAATATCCCAATCTTCCATTAAGTAATATACAAACTAGTATGATACAATAATGGCCCCTAATGCATATACACTAACAATCTCCCATTTGCACTAGGGCCATGTACTGGCGTATCAAAGACCTATCATCTCGAATAACCTCTCAAACTGAGTCTGGGGTAAGGCCTTTTTGAATGGATCTGCAGTGTTCTCCTCTGTATCAACTCTCCGGACCTCGATCTCCCGGCGATCTATGATCTCCCTGATCAGGTGATACAGCCTTAAGATGTATCTGGACTTCTGATGGGACCTGGGTTCCTTTGCTAAAGCTACAACCCCATTGTTGTCATAATACAAAGGTATTGGATCAATAATGGATGGAACCACCTGAAGTTCTGTTAGGAACTTCTTCATCCAGACAACTTCTTTTGCGGTATCGCAAGCAGCGATATACTCCGCTTCCATCGTCGAGTCAGCAACGGTGTCCTTCTTGGAACTCTTCCAGCACACCGCCCCTCCATTGAGGGTAAAGACATAACCTGACATGGACTTGGAGTCATCCTTGTCACTCTGGAAGCTGGAGTCAGCAAAAGCGTAGATCTTGAGGTCTTTTCCGCCGTAAACCAAGAACATATCCTTAGTCCTTCTCAGGTACTTGAGAATGTTCTTTACTGCTATCCAGTGCTTCTCCCCTGGGTCTGACTGATACCGGCTTACCACGCCTAGTGCGTAAGCTACATCTGGTCTGGTGCACAACATCGCATACATTATAGAGCCTACCGCAGAAGCGTAGGGTATAATCGACATGCGATCCCTTTCCAAATCAGTTTTGGGAGACATCTCTTTGGAGAGGGTGATTCCGTGACAAGCCGGTAAATTACCACGCTTAGAATCTTCCATACTGTATCTTTTTAGTGTAGTATTGATATACCTGGACTGCGAAAGTCCCAACATCCTCTTGAATCTATCACGACGGATCCGGATCCCCAGAATGTAAGAGGCATCACCCAGGTCTTTCATGGAGAACCTGCGTGACAAGAATCCTTTAACAAATTGTAGCATAGGAATGTCATTTCCTATCAAGAGAATGTCATCCACGTACAAGATGAGGAATACGACAGTTCGTGCTACAATTTTACTATATATACATGGTTCATCTGGATTTTTGATAAAGTCATATTCTTTGACCGTTTTATCAAAACAGATGTTCCAACTCCGCGATGCCTGCTTTAGTCCATAAATGGACTTAAGCAACTTGCACACTTTCCCGCCGCTCCCACTCTGATTGAAACCTTCTGGCTGATCCATATAGACGCACTCTTCTAAATTACCATTTAGAAAAGCCGTATTTACGTCCATCTGCCAGATCTCATAATCATGGAAGGCGGCAATGGCAAGAAGGATATGAATGGATTTGAGCATAGCCACTGGAGAAAAAGTTTCGTCATAGTCCAAACTAGGTCTTTGACGAAAACCCTTTGCAACAAGTCTAGCCTTATAGGTTTCCACCTGTCCATCTACACCAATCTTTTTCTTGAAGATCCACTTGCATCCTATGGGTTTTACCCCATCTGGAGCAAAGTCCAAAGTCCATACTTTGTTGGTGTACATGGACTCCATTTTGTTCCGCATTGCATCCAGCCATCTTACTGAGTCGCCGCTCTGGATGGCCTGCTGGGAGCTAGTAGGTTCATCATTATCAATGATGCAATCTTCTCTATCCCCGTCTATGAGAAAACCGTAGTATCTCTCAGGCGAATGAGACGTCCTACTACTCCTGCGGAAGGGTGCGGGAATGTCCTGTTCTTCTTGAACTTCTGGTTCTACCAAACTTTCAGTAGTAGTTTGTGGTTCTGGAATTTCTTCCAGTTCTATTGCGCTCCCACTTGTTCCCTTTTCTAAAATCTGCTGTCCTAGATGTAGGGTTCCTAGGCACTCTAGTGGAGTCTCACAAGTGATCAAACATGCACAAATCAAATTTTACGGGTGCCTACAAACCCTAATACGGATCGTTAACTAGATATATAGGCGAAGTAAGCAAGTAATCGAATTAAATGCTAAGGGAAAGTGACTACAACCTTTGTAGATCTGGTCCACCACCTCCTAGGCTCCGTGATGAAGTCCCTCCGCTGTCTAAAACGAACCCATGACTCTAGCATCGGTATCATCGAAGAATGGGCGGGCTTGATCGTCGGTTCGATGCCGAAGATGATCTACGTCGAGGTATCACAAGAACAAGCTCCACCTTCACCAAGCCATGAAAACTTGTGAAGGAAACACCCTATACTACTTGGCAAGAGGTAGAGGATGAAGAAATAGGAAGTGGGTAGACTTTAGTTTTGGATTTCTCACTAGTTTTCATCACTTGCCATTGGAGTAGCAAACTTTTCTTCATGTTGAAGAAGATGAAGAAGAAGAAGATATAATAAGTGTTGAATAATTAGATAAATAATTCAATACTTATCATACTTTCAACTATAGTTAAGTGTAGAGAATTAACATGGGTTAGTTAAATGGTTAGGGTTAAGCAAAACAACAAAAGAGTGACTTAGTCAAAGTTTCAAGAAACTTCAACTAAAAACAAAACATACAACCATTCATTTATCTTTTCCTTTTTCCAAAATGAATAAATAAGAAAAAGATAAATGAATAAATAATCAAAACCCTAATCATTAACTTAAACCATGGTTTGATTCTTTACACTTAACCAAGTAAGCATGTATCATCAAACATGATACAAACATGTGCACAAAACTATATCGCATATACAATGTGAACAATTCAAGTGAGAAAATCCTTTTAAAGTGAACCAATACTAGTTAACGCAAAGTAATATATCAAATATATAAATATGCACTAAATCATTAAATCAACACTTGATTTAACGATCCGGTCATATCGGATATAACCGACTAGTATCATATGTATCGGCTTATCGAATCAATCCTTGATTCGATAACCAGGTTATATCGCATATAACCAATCGATACATTCGTCGCGAGAATGGAATACGGTATCACATACATGAATTATTCTCGGTCCCGCACATATCTTATATGCGCTCCTATTTCGTTTCGCTTGAGCTAGGAAACCTCTGTGTAGGACTCTAAAGACTCGTCAATACGCCGGCAGCAGATGATGATCATATCAAACACCCACAAGCCGCAAGCGGTCTGCTAAACGTAACGGACACCCGGGTATTGAGCGATCAGAAGATCGACGAGCAAGCCCGCTCATACTCCTGTGAATCCAACCAGTAACACTTACCGTATAGTCCGGTCTGTTCGTCTGATATGTCGCATATCTCGCCTAGGGGTGGTAAACGTCAGACCCCAATAGCTCGATAAGTCATGCCGACTTGAGGTCCATAACATTCGTGAAACTACTGATAACTCTTACCAGTATATCACTGCAACCCTGGCCAGGGATTTCCTGTTATGGCCAGTCGAGCATAGCACAACATCAACCCCCAATACCGGGAGAGACGAATCCCCTCCTATCGCTCATTGCCTCCATGTGGATCGGGACTGTACCCAAAAACCACCTGTTTGCACAACTCAGTGGAGCCGTGGTAGGGTGGAAATCAAAGCACAGTGGGAGACACACAAGACTCTATGACGATCTCGGGTCAACAGACTAAGCTGTACCAGCGTCACCAGAGAACTGCCATCTGACGTGAGGTATAATACCATCTGGGAGTTCTCGGCGAGTCCGTTCAGTGTACCCAGTCTCCACTGAGCACCCGCATACCATCTTCGATGTCAAAAACCAATGGATATGGGATCATCCATCGCCCATCGCATGGGTCGAGAAGATATGCGCTAGTCTACTCTGGAATATCGATGCCCCGTCTCGATATTCCCTCGACTAGGAACAATGAAGGATGTACTCATGGACTATACAGGCCCCACTAGTATGATCTACATCTCAGTCCTGGAAGTCGAGTACACATCCTAAGGGCTTTATCAATATGTAATCAGAGAGACAGAAAGTATACATGTTAAGATAAAGAGCAACCAGATAGCGTACTATCATGTCGAGCAAGAAAGTCCTACCTATATATGTCCAAGCATCCACTACAATATACATCCAATGTACAGTAATGGCCTCTAGGGCATACATATAACTAACAATCTCCCACTTGCACTAGGGCCATCTGTAGCAGTGGTCGCAGTATCTAATACTCAACCATCCTATATGAGTCTCTCTCTGGGAAAAGGCCTTCGTGAGTGGATCCGCCGTGTTGTCCTCTGAGTCTACTCTCCTAACCTCGATCACCCCGGAGATCAACAATCTCCATGATCAGGTGAAGCTTCCTCAGAATATGTCTGGGTCACTGATGGGACCAGGGTTCCAGGGCCAAAGCCATACTTCCATTGTCATACAATGGCAGGAACCTAGTTCATCTTATGAACCAATATACACCCAAACTTCCTCTTTGGTAGTATCTTCAATAGCGATGTTATCAGCTTTTATCGTCTAGTTCGCCACGGCATCGAGCTTGGAACTCTTCCAACATACCGTCCCTTTACTGAGGGTAAAGACAGTGCCTGTGACTGACATTCAGTCGTCTTTATCACCCTGGAACACTTCCAGTGATTCTCCCCAGGATCGATTGATACAATCTCACTATACCTAATGATAACCCTAATATCCCTTTAGATCTATCTCATAGGTCCAAATCTCAGGATTTAGGAGGTATCATCTTTATCCTATTTGGAGAATCCTTATGATAATAGGAGATTGACCGATCGTAGTATAGGAAACTCTTTTCCTATCAAGAGTATGTTGTCTACGTACAATACGAAGATGACCACCTTACTCTCTACTACCCTTTTGTATATACAAGGTTCGTCTACCATTTTGATGAAGTCAAACACTTTGACTATAACATTAAAACAGACGTTCCAACTCCGCGATGCCTGCTTCATTATGTGAAGCAACTTGCACACGTTTCCGCTGCTCCCACTGTTTACGAAGACCTCTGGCTGTGTTCTTATAGACGTTCTCTTCTAAATCAGTATTTAGAAAAGCAGTCATGGCACCCAATCGCCAGATATCGTAGTCATGGTATGTAGCCGTGGTAAGTAGGATCTGGATAGACTTAAGCATAGCTACTGGAAAAAGGTTTCATCATTATCCACGCCTGGTCGATGACGAAAACCTTTAACAAGTCTAGCTTTGAAAGTCTCAACTTTTCCATCTACACCAAGTAATCTTCTCAAGATATACTTGCTCCTGATGGGGATTTAACCCTTCAGATATAGCAGCTAAAGTCCATACTTTGCTGGTGTACATGGATTCCATCTCAGATCGCTAAGCATCCAGCCATTCTTACAGAGTCCCTACTCTCGATGGCCTGCTCGAAACTAGTTGGGTCATCATCTCATGATGCAATCCTTGCTCCCACTGTCATCGAGAAACCGAGGTATCTCTCAGGCGGATGAGGAACCCTACTAGATCGGCGGAGAGGCTGAGGTTCGTCGGGAACTATAGAATCCTTTGGTTCTGTCAAATCATCAACTGCAGTTTTGTATAGCTGGAACCTTTCCAGTTCTACAAAACTGATCCTGCCTCGATCTTGTCCGGATTTTGCTTTTGACATAGGCCGGACAGTCCCAAATCTTAACTCGCTTAAGAGATGGGTTCTTCCCATACCATATCTCATATGGAGTGGTAGGCATTGATTTGATTCAAACCTAATTCAATAGGTATGCAGCTTCTCAAGTGCATAACCCCAAATGGAAATAGGTAACTCAGTAATACTCATCATAGAGCACACCATATCTAATATTGTGCAATTGCTCCACCCTGATACACTGTTGTGCTGTGGTGTATTCAGAGGAGTAACACTGAGAGAAAATCTCATTCTCCTTTAGAATAGTCCAGGAATTCTATGCACAAGTATTCTCCTCCCTGATCTTATCATAGGACCTAATACTTATACCCGTATTTTGGTTCTCTACTTCTAACTTATATTCTGTGAATACCTCAAAAGCTTCAGACTTATGTTTCAACAGGAACATATGACTGAATCTTGAGAGATTATCAGAGAATACAATGAAGTATAAAGAACCAGTCCTGGCATGTGTAGACAGGAGACTTTACATACATCATCATGTATCAGTCCCAAGGGTTTACTAACTCTTTCTCTGTTTCTAATAAACAGATCTATGGTCATCTAATCTTTGTGACTTGACTGGTAAGTTTCACAAGATGTAAATTCAAACTGATTTAAATATGCATCTGAAATGTAACTTCTGCCAGTTGGGTCGCATTGATGTGACCTAGTCTACAATGCCTCAAGAAGAATTTGTTCATTTCTGAACTCTTCCTCTTGTGTGTGTTTAGTATACAAGGAACTGTAGTTTGATTTAGAACGTCAATGCTTTTAGATAACGTGCCTGAACCGATCAACTTTTGATATAGGAAATGTTAAAAACATTATCCAACAATACAAAATTATATCCTTTTTTACTAATAAAGAGACTGATATGATTTTGTATATCAGGTTCGGTATCTAATAGCATTTGTTCAGAATCAATGTACTGGTAATACAGGGTGACAGTGACCAACAGACTTGGCTGCAACACTTGCCCCGGTTTCTGTCTCATGAAACTTATCACCCGTTCTCAGTTTTTCTACCTTTTTATAGCCCTATGTAACGGCTTACATATCTGTGATCCTGATCCGGTATCATATACCCAGGATTCAGAGGATACTGAGAAACAGTTCTTTGTAATGAACACACCCGAAGGAGATGCATCATATGCACTTTCTTCGTTTGGGCGGCATAGGAATTCTGGTATTCCCCTATTTCCTGCTCTGTCTTATAACAATTACAAGTTGGAGCGGGACCAACGTTCCCCAGCTCAGTATAACAAGCGGGTTCGGTCAAAATTCCATTTTATTATCTTGATTAAGGCGTGATATGGTCGCTACCAGGAGAGAGAGAGAAGAAAACACTCTGCGTGCGCTCTTGCAAGATCAGATTGGTTATATATTTTATGTAATCAGGATGGCTCCCACTGTTTTTATCAAATCTTCCTTCAAACCCTAAAAGAAAGACTAACCGGGATTAATTACACTCTACAAGTTCGCCAATCTTTCAGCCAGGCCAGTGTCGGTACTTTGAGGGAGGTTCCCCGTGCTTTCGCACTGACCTAATTACAGTAAACCTCGTTTTCCCAGAGGCGTAACCCCGTTGACACCTTTCTAGACACCTACTTGATCGGCTAATTGCAAAGTGTAAAACTCTCCCAGGAGTAACAATTACTCGCAGTGGGTATCGTGATCCAACTATCATATAGAAGGTATGCAATCTCATTGCAAATTTCAACACTTGAAACTCCCGATAATGGTTTTTACCCCTAGCACCTATGACCTTGGCTAAGGTCAACAAATCATAGGTACTAGTCAAGTTCTACCCGTCATTTCGTGATTAATTAGACCCACCCACATGACCCTTGGCTAAGGTCAACAAAGCCACATGACTGTCCTAACTAATCGCATCATATGCGGTGTAGGAAGACATCACTTAGTTACCGTACACTGTGCCTTGACTATGGTCAACAAATACAGCACGAATACTAAGTACTCTACTTCCTAAAATGACGGAGGGTTGCGAATGGTTTTTGTGAAAACCTTTAACGCTTTGAACTTGATCTCGTTGCGGAATCAAATGGTTTTTAAATGGAATGTTTTTCGAAGCTTTTCTAGTTTTGCTAAAGGGGTCACTCCCGGTGAAGGGATCATCGGCCCTTTCCTCGTCGAATGAGGTGCGGGATATATCATATATATCACTGTGCAAAGCAGAAACTATAGAAGCGATCAAAAGACAAACCGAGTGATGTAGCATGTGCCAGTTATTGCTAAAGGAGTCACTCCCGGTGAAGGGATCTCGGTCCTTTCCCTATCGAATAAGGTGCAGGATGTTCTACAAGGAACACCGCGATGCAAAGCAAGAACTGTAGCTACCTGTTTTATTTTGAAATTCGATTCCACAACATCAATTAGGTTTATTTTCTTTCATTAATCTCATTAATGAATATCCCATCATTTAAATTACCTAAACATCACAGATAAATATGACGTACACTTATGCCATCCGCATTCGCCTCGATGTCCCCTCGTGCACCGTTAGGTTAGGTAACTAACGGCAGAGCGGGGCAGGGCTAGCGCGGGTGCAAAACGTAAGTAACGTGTATATAATATATCATATATACTATAATATCTGAACAGAGCACAGAACATCGCATGATCACATCACAGATAAAGCACAGCAGAAGAAACATATGAAATATTGGATATACTAGGACGTCCGTGTTTTCAATACGAGCCAGTATAAAACACGGATTCCACGGTCGTGATGAATAGCCAATCCCACACCCCAAGACCCCTATGAGAGTGGCAAGCAACCCTACCAATTCTAGGGTTAGGAGACCCGGACTCGACTCCTCGAGTTGGTCTCCCACTGGACCCCAGAACCCGGTTACTTGTGCTCCTCTCCTTGGGTCTATCCTAGTGCAGAAAAGTAAATAATATACATCAACGGTGACATCTTCCGCAACCTGGAAGTGCCCCAATAAAAGAATATTACATACAAGTTTTTACATGAATGAAAATGAAAAACACTCATCTCACATAAAACCCCCCGGCTATTCAAAGACGACGATCCAATATAACATATCCAGCAACACATAACATCACATGTCATCAACGTAAGTAAATATGCGCATCCCAATTGTCGTTGACATATAGCAACGAAACCGGCGACATCACATATTACACTTACGGTCACAGAAAAGAAAGTGTAAAACTACAACAGTTGGAATCCGCAACCACCTCAGACATCGCATGCCTGACCAAATGAATTCTTTAGACATCGCATGCCTAACAATTATAAACCCCGCATTTTAGTCTCATTATCGAAAACTCTTTTCAATATCAAGTCGGGTAATTCAACAGGATTCCCGACATTCTGATCGAATGCTCGTCGCAAACTTCAGTAGACGGCCGCACCCCCGATGCCGTCGACAAAGTGCACCAAGGCGGAACACCGCTACCGCGAGCACCCGAACGGATGCTTTCGGCGATGGGGTTCTCCTACGGTCACTTGGTCGGGGCTATGGGGCGAGGCTGTCTATTAAGTTTACCCGGCGAGTATCCGCGTACGCTACGTGATTGCGACGGACTTTTGATCACATCAAAATTCCGTGGCAACCGATCAAGTGAGACTAAACTGCTATGTTTATAACATTCATTCAGTTATCTCATAACTACTTGTGAATTCCAATTATTGTATCACATTCCGGATAAATAGAAAATGCTAAACTTTTCGATCGAACAATCGAACACCCAAGTTTTCCCGATACTACTCAACACATGAAATAAGTCTAACAACATTCAGTTCGTGCCTCAGTACCAACGGTCCAGCCGTAGAAGGGTAAAGCCAACGCCTCACATGTGGCACGCCGTACTGTCCCAAACCCGAAAGTTCAAAGGGCAGTTCAAGACGGTCACATAATCGAGTTAAGGTTTGTTGTCTTCTAGAGGGTCCATCGCGTTACTTGCACGACTTAGAACGTCGTTAAACTACAAAAAAATCCAACACTTGGAAATTTCCCGACAGGGGAAAAAGTAGGTATTTATATCCGGTCGAACTTTTTAACATATTCTAAAATTACCCGGAAAGCCACACCGACAAAATTAGACAGTCCGATCGAATATACATAGTTCCCAATACAAGCCAGAAAATAAAACTCTGGAATAAATATTAAAATATTCCCAGGAAAACCAACACCAGAAACTAGGAGTTACTGTGCAAACAGTATTGGGCATTGTGACTATACTGCCGCGGAACCGCCGCAGAAGCCATGCTTCTGCCGCGGTTCCGCCGCACTCTTGTCGAATCATGGACACGTGTTGCACAGTAATTCTTAGGATTCCCTGCCGATTTTTCTGGATATTTTTAATTTCGAAAAATCCACATTTTACAGAAAATTCCAGAGAGCATTTTTCAAGTCGGGTTTTGGGTCGATCGGACTTCTGATTCCGTCGGGACTTCGCCTAAGGCTCTAGGTAGGCTCTGATACCACTGTAGGGTTCCTAGGCACTCTAGTGGAGTCTAACAAGTGATCAAACATGCACAAATCAAATTTTACGGGTGCCTACAAACCCTAATACGGATCGTTAACTAGATATATAGGCGAAGTAAGCAAGTAATCGAATTAAATGCTAAGGGAAAGTGACTACAACCTTTGTAGATCCGGTCCACCACCTCCTAGGCTCCGTGATGAAGTCCCTCCGCTGTCCAAAATGAACCCATGACTCTAGCATCGGTATCATCGAAGAAAGGGCGGGCTTGATCGTCGGTTCGATGCCGAAGATGATCTACGTCGAGGTATCACAAGAACAAGCTCCACCTTCACCAAGCCATGAAAACTTGTGAAGGAAACACCCTATACTACTTGGCAAGAGGTAGAGGATGAAGAAATAGGAAGTGGGTAGACTTTAGTTTTGGATTTCTCACTAGTTTTCATCACTTGCCATTGGAGTAGCAAACTTTTCTTCATGTTGAAGAAGATGAAGAAGAAGAAGAAGATATGATAAGTGTTGAATAATTAGATAAATAATTCAATACTTATCATACTTTCAACTATAGTTAAGTGTAGAGAATTAACATGGGTTAGTTAAATGGTTAGGGTTAAGCAAAACAACAAAAGAGTGACTTAGTCAAAGTTTCAAGAAACTTCAACTAAAAACAAAACATACAACCATTCATTTATCTTTTCCTTTTTCCAAAATGAATAAATAAGAAAAAGGTAAATGAATAAATAATCAAAACCCTAATCATTAACTTAAACCATGGTTTGATTCTTTACACTTAACCAAGTAAGCATGTATCATCAAACATGATACAAACATGTGCACAAAACTATATCGCATATACAATGTGAACAATTCAAGTGAGAAAATCCTTTTAAAGTGAACCAATACTAGTTAACGCAAAGTAATATATCAAATATATAAATATGCACTAAATCATTAAATCAACACTTGATTTAACGATCCGGTCATATCGGATATAACCGACTAGTATCATATGTATCGGCTTATCGAATCAATCCTTGATTCGATAACCAGGTTATATCGCATATAACCAATCGATACATTCGTCGCGAGAATGGAATACGGTATCACATACATGAATTATTCTCGGTCCCGCACATATCTTATATGCGCTCCTATTTCGTTTCGCTTGAGCTAGGAAACCTCTGTGTAGGACTCTAAAGACTCGTCAATACGCCGGCAGCAGATGATGATCATATCAAACACCCACAAGCCGCAAGCGGTCTGCTAAACGTAACGGCCACCCGGGTATTGAGCGATCAGAAGATCGACGAGCAAGCCCGCTCACACTCCTGTGAATCCAACCAGTAACACTTACCGTATAGTCCGGTCTGTTCATCTGATATGTCGCATATCTCGCCTAGGGGTGGTAAACGTCAGACCCCAATAGCTCGATAAGTCATGCCGACTTGAGGTCCATAACATTCGTGAAACTACTGATAACTCTTACCAGTATATCACTGCAACCTTAGCCAGGGATTTCCTGTTATGGCCAGTCGAGCATAGCACAACATCAACCCCCAATACCGGGAGAGACGAATCCCCTCCTATCGCTCATTGCCTCCATGTGAATCGGGACTGTACCCAAAAACCACCTGTTTGCACAACTCAGTAGAGCCGTGGTAGGGTGGAAATCAAAGCACAGTGGGAGACACACAAGACTCTATGACGATCTCGGGTCAACAGACTAAGCTGTACCAGGGTCACCAGAGAACTGCCATCTGACGTGAGGTATAATACCATCTGGGAGTTCTCGGCGAGTCCGTTCAGTGTACCCAGTCTCCACTGAGCACCCGCATACCATCTTCGATGTCAAACACCAATGGATATGGGATCATCCATCACCCATCGCTTGGGTCGAGAAGATATGCGCTAGTCTACTCTGGAATATCGATGCCCCGTCTCGATATTCCCTCGACTAGGAACAATGAAGGATGTACTCATGGACTATCCAGGCCCCACTAGTATGATCTACATCACAGTCCTGGAAGTCGAGTACACATCCTAAGGGCTTTATCAACTTGTAATCAGAGAGACAGAAAGTATACATGTTAAGATAAAGAGCAACCAGATAGCGTACTATCATGTCGAGCAAGAAAGTCCTACCTATATATGTCCCAGCATCCACTACAATATACATCCAATGTACAGTAATGGCCTCTAGGGCATACATATAACTAACAATCTCCCACTTGCACTAGGGCCATCTGTAGCAGTGGTCGCAGTATCTAATACTCAACCATCCCATATGAGTCTCTCTCTGGGAAAAGGCCTTCGTGAGTGGATCCGCCGTGTTGTCCTCTGAGTCTACTCTCCTAACCTTGATCACCCCGGAGATCAACTATCTCCATGATCAGGTGAAGCTTACTCAGAATATGTCTGGGTCACTGATGGGACCAGGGTTCCAGGGCCAAAGCCATACTTCCATTGTCATACAATGGCAGGAACCTAGTTCATCTTATGAACCAATATACACCCAAACTTCCTCTTTGGTAGTATCTTCAATAGCGATGTTACCAGCCTTTATCGTCTAGTTTGCCACGGCATCGAGCTTGGAACTCTTCCAACATACCGTCCCTTTACTGAGGGTAAAGACAGTGCCTGTGACTGACATTCAGTCGTCTTTATCACCCTGGAACACTTCCAGTGAATCTCCCCAGGATCGATTGATACAATCTCACTATACCTAGTGATAACCCTAATATCCCTTTAGATCTATCTCATAGGTCCAAATCTCAGGATTTAGGAGGTATCATCTTTATCCTATTTGGAGAATCCTTGTGATAATAGGAGATTAACCGATCGTAGTATAGGAAACTCTTTTCCTATCAAGAGTATGTTGTCTACGTACAATACGAAGATGACCACCTTACTCTCTACTACCCTTTTGTATATACAAGGTTCGTCTACCATTTTGATGAAGTCAAACACTTTGACTATAACATCAAAACAGACGTTCCAACTCCGCGATGCCAGCTTCATTATGTGAAGCAACTTGCACACGTTTCCGCTGCTCCTACTGTTTACGAAGACCTCTGGCTGTGTTCTTATAGACGTTCTTTTCTAAATCAGTATTTAGAAAAGCAGTCATGGCACCCAACCGCCAGATATCGTAGTCATTGTATGTAGCCGTGGTAAGTAGGATCTGGATAGACTTAAGCATAGCTACTGGAAAAAGGTTTCATCATTATCCACGCCTGGTCGATGACGAAAACCTTTAACAAGTCTAGCTTTGAAAGTCTCAACTTTTCCATCTACACCAAGTAATCTTCTCAAGATATACTTGCTCCTGATGGGGATTTAACCCTTCAGATATAGCAGCTAAAGTCCATACTTTGCTGGTGTACATGGATTCCATCTCAGATCGCTAAGCATCCAGCCATTCTTACAGAGTCCCTACTCTCGATGGCCTGCTCGAAACTAGTTGGGTCATCATCTCATGATGCAATCCTTGCTCCCACTGTCATCGAGAAACCGAGGTATCTCTCAGGCGGATGAGGAACCCTACTAGATCGGCGGAGAGGCTGAGGTTCGTCGGGAACTATAGAATCCTTTGGTTCTGTCAAATCATCAACTGCAGTTTTGTATAGCTGGAACCTTTCCAGTTCTACAGAACTGATCCTGCCTCGATCTTGTCCGGATTTTGCTTTTGACATAGGCCGGACAGTCCCAAATCTTAACTCGCTTAAGAGATGGGTTCTTCCCATACCATATCTCATATGGAGTGGTAGGCATTGATTTGATTCAAACCTAATTCAATAGGTATGCAGCTTCTCAAGTGCATAACCCCAAAAGGAAATAGGTAACTCAGTAATACTCATCATAGAGCACACCATATCTAATATTGTGCAATTGCTCCGCCCTGATACACCGTTGTGCTGTGGTGTATTCAGAGGAGTAACACTGAGAGAAAATCTCATTATCCTTTAGAATAGTCCAGGAATTCTATGCACAAGTATTCTCCACCCTGATCTTATCATAGGACCTAATACTTATACCCGTATTTTGGTTCTCTACTTCTAACTTATATTCTGTGAATACCTCAAAAGCTTCAGAATTATGTTTCAACAGGAACATATGACTGAATCTTGAGAGATTATCAGAGAATACAATGAAGTATAAAGAACCAGTCCTGGCATGTGTAGACAGGAGACTTTACATACATCATCATGTATCAGTCCCAAGGGTTTACTAACTCTTTCTCTGTTTCTAATAAACAAATCTATGGTCATCTAATCTTTGTGACATGACTGGCAAGTTTCACAAGATGTAAATTCAAACTGATTTAAATATACATCTGAAATGTAACTTCTGCCTGTCGGGTCGCATTGATGTGACCTAGTCTACAATGCCTCAAGAAGAATTTGTTCATTTCTGAACTCTTCCTCTTGTGTGTGTTTAGTATACAAGGAACTGTAGTTTGATTTAGAACGTCAATGCTTTTAGATAACGTGCCTGAACCGATCAACTTTTGATATAAGAAATGTTCAAAACATTATCCAACAATACAAAATTATATCCTTCTTTACTAATAAAGAGACTGATATGATTTTGTATATCAGGTTCGGTATCTAATAGCATTTGTTCAGAATCAATGTACTGGTAATACAGGGTGACAGTGACCAACAGACTTGGCTGCAACACTTGCCCCGGTTTCTGTCTCATGAAACTTATCACCCGTTCTCAGTTTTTCTACCTTTTTGTAGCCCTATGTAACGGCTTACATATCTGTGATCCTGATCCGGTATCATATACCCAGGATTCAGAGGATACTGAGAAACAGTTCTTTGTAATGAACACACCCGAAGGAGATGCATCATATGCACTTTCTTCGTTTGGGCGGCATAGGAATTCTGGTATTCCCCTATTTCCTGCTCTGTCTTATAACAATTACAAGTTGGAGCGGGACCAACGTTCCCCAGCTCAGTATAACAAGCGGGTTCGGTCAAAATTCCGTTTTATTATCTTGATTAAGGCTTGATATGGTCGCTACCAGGAGAGAGAGAGAAGAAAACACTCTCACGAACTAAAGCATCCCCAAACGGGAGCAATCATGCCCAACGGCGGAAACCATCACCACAAGAGTAATATACGACGCCGTAGCGAAGAATGAGCAATAAGTAAAACATCACAGAATAATAAACTGCATATATACAGTCGGCTCCCACGAACTCGACACCAGAATACAAATAATATACATCATCGTCCTCACACTGTCTCTAAGTCAAGTACATATATGGTAGATGGAGAATACTAGATACAAAAGTGTGTACAATAAAAGTAACCAGATACCACAACCCACCTAATAGCAAAACAGCTCTCGCACCAACTGTAGTGGTATCTGTAGCCAAAAGATGTAAAAAGGCAGCCTGCCGCGACTACTCCGAAGGGCAACCTGCAAATACTGTGGCACAACGGGGGTGAGTTACCAACTCGTGAATAGAGATAACATATAAAGGTAATCGCGAGCATGCACGTGCTACGCTACTTTATCAAATGCCACCAGATAAGTTTATATGCGATAAGCAGTAGGTGCAATAATCATGCAAGTGCTCTGTCAGGTAAAATAACTACAGGATGAGATGCATGATAATCAATGCTGAGCATGGGATAAACAACATCTACACGAAATATCAACGTGGAAAAATAATCGGTGCCCAACACTGCACCCAAATCCCAAATAAACTCAGGCGCCAGCACTCTCCTTGACCCTCAAATCCTGTAAATCTCTGAGAATCACGAGTGCCCATCATCAGCACTCAAAATATCATAAAATACTCGTGTCCAGCATCGACACGCAAAACCTCATATTTAGGGCCCCATCAGTCCGGATCAGCCCACGGGCTCCGTCTGCGGTATCGGCCCTCGGCCCCGGCAGTACGGATCATCCCGCATCCATCTCTCGACTCTGGTCAGTATCCTCCGGATAACCGCCAAGTCCGACCAATCACCGATAGGTACTCTCCCACCACCAGGCTCAATCGGCAAAGTCCATCGATCATCTTACCGAGGGGAACCATACCGGGTCCACCACGAACCCGCAAACGGATCATCCAACTCCTCGAATCGGGTTTCAAGCACACGTCTCAGCACCGAGAAAACACGTGGTGGACGCACCAAAATATCATATCACGAGGAACCAGATTTTCAAATAGTGCATCATTTCTTAAATAACCCCACGGTCCTCAAAACCAGAAATCACATGAAATCCAACATCAATGAGTAAATCAAATGCGATGTGCTATGTACATCAAGCCATAATATAGGAAAAAGGGAGGAACCGCTTTTTAAAATAGTTTCAGTTTTTCAAAGACCTCATGCGGCTTCCAATGTCTATGAAAATCATATCGAATCATATGTGAAATGAACTACAGTATAATGATCATGGTAATTCTACAGTGAGTGTGTCATGGCAATTACTAACGGTGTGTGTGTAACATGCAGATTAGTGCTCGTGCAATATGAACCGTTAGTAATAGTGCGGTGTTCTATCAATTCTAAGTTTACATACATATAGCAGGGAATGCAGTATGCAACAACAGTATCCATGAACAGTCAATGTAGGTAAAAGTAATCTGTAGCTATAAGGTCCTATCAGCCCTGACGCATAACGCCATGCAGACGATATCCCCGTAGATGTTAAATCTACTCACCGAAGTCTCGCGCTAAGTGTAGCCGATGACTTTCTTCCCCTTCTTTGCAGCGTTCGTCGCACTCGCCTGCGAACCTAGAATTTACACAATATATCACACATAAGCTCAAAACCATACAAACACGACATTTAAAGTCAAACTAGAAACCTGCGTCGCAAACCAAGCGCGCGTGTGCACGATACGCTAAAACGTGTGATTAAGCGTCTGAAACTACCTCGACGCGTCGCGATACGCAGTACACCCAACCCCACACACGTAACACGCGTGTTGCGAAGATTTAAAATACGGGAAATAGGGTAATAGGTCCCAGATTTTAATACAGAAAGAGTTTTATAAAACTATATATACCATAAAACCCCACATATCAGCAGATACCAACCATCAAAACCCCAACCCACAGTTCTCCCATCTGGCCGCAAATTGCGGCCAGAATGTGTTTTTCGGCGGCCTGGGTAGGGGGTAGGCTTCCGGGTTTGGTGTGTGCACTCCATACATACTGTGTATTCCCCAGTAATTACAATTTTAATTTAAGGCAACTCGGGTAACAGTAGATTCAACAGAACCCAAATTAAAGTTAAAAATCACACTTTTGCACTAAAATGATACTTTAGGATATTTTTGTGAAATCTGAAACAACCCCAAGTCTAAAACCACACTAATATCACATTACCAATCTAATCAAGCCAAAAAAGTTAATTTTTAACATAACCTCACTAAAACCCCTTATATAGCACAAAACATGCATACAAATGTGATATTTTGCTAAAACACAACAAGTTATGAAATGGGATGTTAAATATGAGTGTAATACCTTCAAAAGACTTTAGAAAAACCCACAAGTTCCAGATCTAGCCTCAAGTATGCAGACTTGCCACCAAACACCTCAAATGAGCCATTAAACCAAGGTTTTGTGAAGGAAAAGGGTTAGATTTGTGTAGGGTTTTGTGTAGAGATCAAAGAGGAGTGAAAAGAGAAGAGAAAAGATGAAGAAAGTGATATGTTTGCTGCTGCAATTCTGCAGTTTCCAGAAAATGAGAGAAGAGAGAGAGAAGAGAGAAGGAGATAACCAATAAAAGTCAAATTTTCCTTACCTAACACCATGCTCCATTTCTATTTGAATTTTGAAAAATAAAAAGGGTTTGACTTAGCTAAAATGGGTGGGGGATAATTACAACCATGCAAGAAAATATAATAGGGTTAACATGTTACACTAAAAAAACTAAGTCACAAAATTGGCTAAGTGTGCATGTGTGCACTTAACACAAAATTTCTCACTTAGGGTAACACGACTAAAATAATTAATAACCCTACATATATATAAAACACGCACACTTGCTAATTAACGTGAAAATATTCTAAACGAAATTTCAAGGCGTTACAAATCATAACCTTCTTTTGATAACAACGATACTAATATGATATTACACGTTAAAATGGGTACACAAAAACAGTTATGCAAAACTAAAATATGTCCACTCGTCAATCCAAGGTGATAATCTCCTACGGACACAGCACCCACGCTAGCTCCGTTAGCAACCTGGAGGGTCATATCACCAACCTTCAGCACTCTACGGTTTCTCAGTGCCTGCAATGAATTGCATATATGAGATCCTGATCCGGTATCCAATACCCAGGAAGTAGAGTTGATTGACAGACAATTTTCAATTATAAACACACCTGAAGTCGAAGCCACAGCTTGCTTCGGGTCCTGGTTCGTGGCAATCCAAGCTTTGCAATCTTTCTTCCAGTGGCCTTTCCTACGACAGTGGAAGCACTCGTCCTTTGCCACTACTGGCACCGCAACCTTTGCTTTTCCCTTAGCTCCCACCTTACCAACACCACCTCTTGGTTTGGTAGCGGCCTTCTTCTTCCTTCCTTTGGCCCTAGCCTTGGACCCGGAAGAGGAAGCACCGCGAACAAACATAGTGGGTGTTTCCCTTGCTTTCTGCAAGGTGCTCTCTGCACTCCTCAACATGTTAAGGAGTTCTGGAAGCTCAACTTCCTTACCTTGAATGTTGAAATTCAAGATAAATTGGGCGTAGGAGGAAGGAAGGGACTGAAGAACCAAGTCTGTATATAGCTCGTTCTCTAAAGTCATCCCGAGGTCCGCGAGCTCTTCTATATAGCCAATCATCTTAAGGATATGTTCTCCTACAGATGATCCGACGGCCAGCCTCGACTGAAACAAGTTCTTCGAGGTCTCGTATTTAGCTATACGAGATTGCTCTCCATACAGTTCCTTGGTGTGGAGAAATATGGACTCTAGATCCATATTCTCATGCCTCCTCTGATGTTCATTATTCATAGAGGCAAGTACGATGCATTTGGCCTTCGCGCAGTCTATCTCCCAGGTCTTGCGGATTTCGTTATCCGCGACACTGGATTCTGGACCAGGGACAGCAGGTGCCTTAGTAGTAAGGACATACCCCAATTTGTCATAAGTTATTGCCATCTTGACATTCCGGAACCAGTCTTTATAGTTTGGCCCTGTCAAAATATTTTATCTAATAGTAACTTAAGGCCTGTCATGTTCTGGGTCGCTGCAATTGAGAGAGAGAGGGAACACTTTAGCATGATGCTTTTGCAAGTTTAGAGTGGTTTTTAGTTTATCTAAACTGGATGGCTCCCACTGTTTCTCGAATCCCTCCTCAAACCAAAAAGGAAGAACTAGTCAGGACTATTCTCACCGTACAATACTTTCTTAACCGTTCAGTCAGGCCGGTGTCGGTACTTCGAGGGAGGTTTTCCGACGCTTTCGCGAAGTTCCTTAATTAAATAACCTCTTTTCTCTGGGGGCGTAGCCCCGCTGACACCTTTCTCGACACCTACTTGGTTTATAGCATTGATCGTTAAGTGACGAATCTCCTGATGAGTAGCGGATACTCACAGTAGGATCGGGATCCAAATTGTAGGGTTCCTAGGCACACTATAGAGGTATCACAAGGCATCAACCATGCCAATTTAAAATTTTACGAGTGCCGCGAAACCCTAATACGGATCGTTGACTAGATATTTAGGTGAAATACGAATCTAGTTAACAACTTAACTAAAGATAAGAAGCTACAACCTTTGTAGATCCGGTTATCCACTTCCTTAGCTCCACGTAGACGTCCTCTCGCTGTCCTAGTCGGATCTCGGACTCTCACGTCGGCTTCATCGAAGAAATGAGCGGAATAATTCGTCGGCTTCGTGCCGAAGATGATCTACGTCGAGGCATCACAAGTTCAAGCTCCAACTTCACCAAGTTGTGAAACTTGTGAAGAAAACACCCAAAACAACTTGGCAAGAGGTAGAGGATGAAGAAATAGGAGGTGGGTTCACTTTAGAATTGGATTTCTCAGTTTAGAACTCAAGTTGCCATTGATGGCATCAAGCTTTCTTTCTTGAAGAAGAAGATCAAGAAGAAGGAAATATTATGATAAGTTAATCAAAAATGAAAAAGAAATGAATACTTATCATAATAGGAACCATGGTTAGGTGTAGAGAATTGACCAAGGTTAGAAGAGTGGTTAGGGTTAAGCATGAAGACAAATTGGTCACTTTGGTCAAAGCTTCATGAAGCTTCACAAAGGTTCAAGAATGAAAGCAACCATTTTGTATTCTTATCCCATTCTTTTTCCAAAATCAATAATTAAAAGAATGGATAATTAAAACCCTA
This sequence comes from Agapanthus africanus, assembly GCA_030015575.1. Taxonomy (NCBI): domain Eukaryota; kingdom Viridiplantae; phylum Streptophyta; class Magnoliopsida; order Asparagales; family Amaryllidaceae; genus Agapanthus; species Agapanthus africanus. The sequence continues at coordinate 213,259,571 of JASDDO010000022.1, forward strand.
ATCACTTTCTTAACCTAGGTTTAATTCTTTACACTTAACCAAATGAGCAAGCATCATCAAACATGATACAAAGATGTGCACAAAAGTATATCACATATACAACTTGCACATCAAGTGAGAAAATCCATTTAAAGTGATCCAATACTAGTTAATGCAAAGTAATATATCAAATATATAATTATACATTAAATCATTAAATCAACACTTGATTTAACGATCCGGTCATATCGCATATAACCGACTAGTATACAATGTATCGATTTATCGAATCAATGATTCGATAACTAGGTTATATCAAATATAACCAATCGATACATTCATCACGAGAATGGAATACGGTATCACATACACGCATTATTCTCGTTCCTGCACATATCTCATATGCGCTCCTATTTCGTTTCGCTTGAGCCAGGAAACCTCTGTGTAGAACTCTAAAGACTCGTCAATACGCCGGTAGCAGATGATGATCATATCAAGCACCCACAAGCCGCAAGCGGTCTGCTAAACGTAACGGCCATCCGGGTATCGAGCGATCAGAAGATCGACGAGCTAGCCCGCTCACACTCCTGTGAAACCAACCAGTAACACTTACCATACAGTCCGGTCTGTTCGTCTGATATGTCGCATATCAAGTCTAGGGGTGGTAAACGTCAGACCCCAATAACCGATAAGTCGTGCCGATGTGAGGCTCATAACGGGTCGAGAAACTACTGGTAACACTTACCAGCAAATCTCTGATCAGCCCTGGCCAGGGACTTCCCTGTTACGGCCAATCGAGCACAGCGCAACATCAACCCCCAATACCGGGAGAGACGAAACCCCTCCTATCGCTCATTGCCTCCATGTGACTCGGGACTGTTCCCAAAGACCACCGTTTTGCACGCCCTTATGGACGTGGTAAGGTGGAGATCAAAGCACAGTGGGAATCACACAAGACTCTATGACGATCTCGGGTCTACAGACTAACCTGTACAAGTGTCACCTGAGAACTGCCATCTGACGTGAGGTATAATACCATCTGGGAGTTCTCGGCGAGTCCGTCCAGTGTACCCAGTCTCCACTGAGCACTTGTATACTATCTCTGATGTCAAACACCAATGGATATGGGATCATCCATCGCCCATCTCATGGGTCGAGAAGCATATACGCTAGTCTACACTGGTATATCGATGCCCCGTCTCGATACACCCACGACTAGGGACCTTGAAGGATGTACTTATGGACTACCATGTCCCCACTAGTATGATCTGCATCATAGTCTAGGCAGTCAAGTACACATCCTAAGGGCTTTACCAACATGTAACTAAAAGACAGTTTAAAGAGACTAGTGTACATGTTAAGATAAAGAGCAACCAGATAGCATACTATCATATCGAGCAAGAAAGTCATCTCTATATATGTCCAAGCATCCAATATAATATACATCATCTGTACAATACTGGCCTCTAGGGCATACATATAACTAACAATCTCCCACTTGCACTAGGGCCAGCTGCTGTAGTATCGCATACCGAGCATCCCGAAGAGTCTCTCAAACTGTATCTGGGGAATGGCCTTCGTGAGTGGATCCGCCGTGTTGTTCTTCGTGTCAACCCTCCTGACCTCGATCTCCCGGCGATCAACTATCTCCCGGATCAGGTGATACCGCCTCAGAATATGCCTGGATCGCTGATGGGACCTGGGTTCCTTGGCCAAAGCCACCGCTCCATTGTTATCGCAATACAAAGGTATTGGATGCTCAATGGATGGAACCACTCCAAGTTCAGTAATGAACTTCTTGATCCAGACAGCCTCTTTGGCAGCATCGTTGGCAGCGATGTATTCAGCCTCCATCGTCGAGTCTGCCACGGTTTCCTGCTTGGAACTCTTCCAGCTAACCGCCCCTCCGTAAAGGGTAAAGACAAATCCCGACTGCGACTTAGAGTCGTCCTTATCACTCTGGAAGCTCGAATCGGTAAAGGACTCCACTTGGAGTTCTCCGTTACCATACACCAAGAGCATCTCTTTAGTCCTTCGTAAGTACTTGAGAATGCTCTTCACAGCTGTCCAGTGACTCTCTCCAGGATCAGCTTGATACCTGCTCACTACACTTAGTGAGTATGCAACATCGGGTCTGGTACATAGCATCGCGTACATGATAGAGCCTACAGCCGAAGCATAGGGTATCCCTTGCATGCGAGCTCTCTCCAAATCAGTCTTGGGAGACATCTCTTTGGAGAGAGTGATTCCAGAGATCGTGGGCAAGTTCCCACGCTTAGATTCTTCCATACTAAACCTCTTTAGTATGGTGTCAATGTACCTGGATTGGGACAATCCCAATATCCGTTTGGATCTATCTCTATAGATCCTAATTCCCAATATGCAGGAGGCATCACCAAGATCTTTCATTGAGAATCTTTGTGATAAGAAGAGCTTGACCGATTGCAGCATAGGAATATCATTTCCTATCAAGAGTATGTCGTCCACGTACAATACGAGGAAGACAACCTTACTCTGTGCCACCTTCTTGTAAATACAAGGTTCATCTGGGTTTTTGACGAAATCAAACTCTTCGATAACGACGTCAAAGCAGATGTTCCAACTCCGCGATGCTTGCTTTAATCCATAAATGGATTTAAGCAGCTTGCATACCTTCCCGCTGCTCCCACTGTCTACGAAGCCCTCTGGCTGAGTCATGTACACGCACTCTTCTAAATCACCATTTAGAAAGGCGGTCTTAACATCCATTTGCCAGATTTCGTAGTCATGATATGCAGCAATGGCAAGCATGATCCGGATGGATTTAAGCATAGCCACTGGAGAAAAGGTTTCGTCATAGTCCACACTTGGTCTTTGACGAAAACCTTTTGCAACAAGTCTAGCTTTGAAAGTCTCCACTTTCCCATCTACACCAAGTTTTTTCTTGAAGATCCACTTGCTCCCAATGGGTTTTACCCCTTCAGGAGCAACTTCCAAAGTCCATACTTTGTTGGTGTACATGGATTCCATCTCGGACCGCATAGCATCCAGCCATTTCACAGAGTCCCCACTCGTGATGGCCTGCTCGAAACTAGTTGGGTCATCATCCTCCATGATGCAATCCTCGCTTCCACCGTCAATGAGAAAACCGTAGTATCTCTCAGGTGGACGAGATGCCCTACTAGATCGGCGGAGAGGCTGGGGTTCGTCGAGTTCTACTGAATCCTCTGGTTCTACCAAGTCTTCTGTTACAGTTTGTGTTACTGGAACCTTTTCCAGTTCTACCTCAATGCTACTTGTCTGTTTCATAAGAAAACTCTTTTCTAAGAAAGTGGCATGTCGAGAAACAAACACTTTTTGTTCCTCGGAGTGGTAGAAGATATACCCTCGCGAATGTTTGGGATATCCAACAAACTTACATAGAACAGACCTTGCCTCAAGCTTGTCCGGATTTTGTGTTTTAACATAGGCCGGACAACCCCATATCTGAATAAAATTAAGACATGATCTCTTGCCATTCCATATCTCATATGGAGTGGTAGGCACTGATTTAGTTGGAACTCTATTCAATTAGTATGCTGCTGTCTCCAGCGCATATCCCCAGAAGGAAATAGGTAACTCAGCTGCACTCATCATAGAGCGCACCATATCTAATAGGATGCGATTTCTCCGCTCCGATACACCGTTGTGCTGTGGTGTATAAGGAGGAGTAAGCTGAGAGAGAATCCCATTCTCTTTTAGATAATCTCTAAATTCGTTACTTAAGTATTCTCCTCCTCGATCAGATCGAAGGATCTTAATACTTTTGCCCGTTTGGTTCTCTACTTCTTGTTTATATTCTCTAAATTTCTCAAAAGCTTCTGATTTCTGTTTCATCAGGAACACATATCCGAATCTAGAGAGATCGTCAGTGAATGTAATGAAGTAGGAAGAACCGTTCCTGGCAAGGGTAGACATGGGACCGCATACATCACTTTGTACCAGTCCTAAGAGTTCAGTAACTCTTTCTCCGTGTCCACTAAACGGAGCTTTGGTCATTTTTCCTTTGAGACATGAATGGCAAGTATCATAAGATGATAATTCGAACGGATTCAAATAACCATCCTTATGTAACTTAGCCAGTCGTGTCGCATTGATATGACCAAGTCTACAATGCCACAAGTAGGATTCGTTCATTTCTGAACTTTTCCTCTTGTGTGTGTTTTGTATATTGAGGACTGTATTTTGATTTAGAATGAATATGCCATTATGTAGCGAGCCTGATGCAATCAACTTTTGATCTAGGAATATATTCATAACATTATCCTTTACTACAAAATTATATCCTTCTTTACTTAAAAAAGAAACTGATATAATGTTGCACATCATGTTCGGTATATAATAGCACTCATTCAGAATCATTGTATCACCACTTGGTAATACTAGGTGATATTCGCCAACTGCTTTGGCTGCAACATTTGCCCAATTCCCAACTTGAACGGAATGATCACCTTTTCCCAGTTCTCTACCTTTCCGTAGCCCATGTAACTGTTTACATATATGGGATCCTGATCCAGTATCTAATACCCAGGACGTAGGGTGAACTGAGAAACAGTTCTCAATGACAAACACACCCGAAGATGATGCATCAACAAGCATGTTCTCCGTTTGGGCGGTGTGAGAATCCAGATATTCTCCTGTTTCCTGTTCATTCTTATAACACTTATAAGATAGAACGGGTTCAACGTTCCCCTACACAGTATAACATGCGGGTTCGGTCAATACATCCATATTATTATCTTTATTAGGGCATGAACTGGTCGCTACCTGGAGAGAGAGAGAAGAAAACACTTTAGCGTATGCTCGTGCAAGATCAGATTGGTTATTATCTTATCTAATCAGGATGGCTCCCACTGGTTTTTATCAAATCTTCCTTCAAACCCTAAAAGGAAAGACTAGCTGGGATTAATTACACCCTACAACTTCGTCGATCTTTCAGCCAGGCCAGTGTCGGTACTTTGAGGGAGGTTCCCCGTGCTTTCGCACGGACCTAATTAATGTAAACCTCGTTTTCCCAGAGGCGTAACCCCGTTGACACCTTTTTAGACACCTACTTGATCGGCTAATTGTAGTGTGCAAAACTCTCCCAGGAGTAACTCTTACTCGCAGTGGGTATCGGGATCCAACTATCTCATAGAAGGTATGCAATCTCATTGTAAATTTCAACACTTGAAATTCCCGATAATACTTTTGCCCCTAGCGTCCTGTGACCTTGACGGAGGCCAAACTACCCACAGGGCGCTAGTCAAGTTCAACCCGTCATTTCTTGATCGAATTAAACCCACCCGTACGACCCTTGACGGAGGCCAAACTACGCCGTAAGAATACCCTAATCCAATCGCATCATATGCTGACAGATAAGCACTAGTTAGCTACCATACACTACGCCTTGACGGAGGCCAAACTACCGCAGCATGAATACTAAGTAGTACTTATCTGAAATGACGGAAGGCTACGCAGGTTTTTCTGAAAACCATGAGCGTAATGAACTTGATATCGTTATAGAATCAAAATGAAGTTTTGAAATGGAGTGATTTTGGGGCTTTTCCAGTTTTTCTAAAGGGGTCACTCCCGGTGAAGGGATCGTCGGCCCTTTCCTCGTCGAATGAGGTGCGGGATATATCATATATATCACTGTGCAAAGCAGAAACTATAGAAGCAATCAAAAGTCAAACCGAGTGTGTAGCATCTGCCAGTTATTGCTAAAGGAGTCACTCCCGGTGAAGGGATCTCGGTCCTTTCCTCATCGAATAAGGTGCAGGGTATATCATATATACCGCTATGCATAGCAAGAACTGTAGCTACCTGTTTTGTTTAAAATTTGATTCTACAACATCTTAGGTTTCTTATCTTTAATTAATCACATTAATGAAGTCCCATCATATATGTACCTAAACATCACAGATAAATACGACGTACACTTATGCCATCCGCATTTGCCTCGATGTCCCCTCGTGCACCGTTAGGTTAGGTAACTAACGACAGAGCAGGGCAGGGCTAGTGCGGGTGCAAAACATAAGTAACGTCTATATAATATATCATATATACTATATACTGTATCTATCACAGAACATCACATGATCACATCACAGATAAAGCAGTAGAAGAAACATATGAAATATTGGATATACTAGGACGTCCGTGTTTTCAATACGAGCCAGTATAAAACACGGATTCCACGGTCGTGATGAATAGCCAATCCCACACCCCTAGACCCCTACGAGAGCGGCAAGCAACCCTACCAATTCTAGGGTTAGGAGACCCGGACTCGACTCCTCGAAGCTACCAAACACTATGCCTTGGCGTTGGTCAAAATACATAGCTTGAATACTACTGAATACCCAAATGAAATGACGGAGGGTTACGAATTGTTTTGGCGAAACCGTGAACGTAGTGAACTTGATATGATTGAAGGAACCTGATAGCTTTTAAAAGGAGTGGTTAAAGCTCCGCAATTAAAAAAAATATCTTCTATTTTAAAATAACCGAGTGGTTTCTTTTAAACTGTTCCAACAATTCAACTTTGGTTTATTTTCTTTGCATTAATATAATGTGTCCCATCAATTAACCTATCATTGCAGAAAACAACGAAAATCTAACGTCCTCTTATGCCATCTGCATTCGCCACTGGGCCCCGTCTTTCACCCGTTAGGTTACTTAACTAACGACAGAGCGGGGGCTGGGCTAGTGCGGGTGTAAAACATAAGTAACGCCTAATAGATATCATATATAGATATTGTACATTCGTCAGACGCAATAATAGGCATTCCAGATCACAGATGAACATATTGGATTTTCTACGAATCCGCATTCTTTTTGAGCCTGCAAAGAAAGACGGATTACACAGTCGCGATGAATAGCCAAAACCCCACCCTAGACCCCTACGGGTACGGCAAAGTACCCGCCAAGTACCCGAAGTGAAGCGGTCTCCCTCAACAACGTGAGTAGGCCACTAAACACTTCAAAGTACCCGGTAGTTTGTGCACCCCATCTTGGGCCTATCCTAGGAGCAGAAAACAGTAAATGAAATAATACAACGGTGGCTACAACCTCAACCCAGATGTGCCCCGCAAATGAATATTATAAAAATTTACAAATTACATTTGAATGAAAGAAACACTCGTCTCACATCCCCGGCTATCCATTCACGACAATCCAACAAGTCCACATTCACAAACCAGTAAAAACCATTACAGAAATGTGCAACCCCCTGCTAACCGACATACTAGCAGTTAGGGGAGGTTTACGAACACATTAAACACATCACAGATATAATCAAGTTAGCCAAACATCTTAGAATTTCGATCAAGCAAACACAAATGATTCTACTCCAAACAATTCTCTGTGCACATAAAACCTGAGCAGAAACAAAACATCCCAGAAAATACAACATCAACACAGAAGAATAACTGAGCAAATTTGGGTTGACTCGGAGTCAACTCGGCCGCGGATCCGCGGCGGATCCCTTGGATCGGCGGCGGTTCCGCGGCGCTTTGGTCGAGTCACAGTCCCAAATTTCTTCACAATTCTTAGAATTCCCTGCTTGTATTTTTAAGGGTCCGTGAAAATTTTTTAGACCCCGTTTTAAAATCGGTAGAAACTTGGTTAAAACGTCGTATTTTCGGGTTCGTTTTGCGATCGAATTTCTAACTACTTTGCTAACAAGTTAGTTATGGTTTAGCGAGGCTTTGATACCACTGTAAGTCGACGTTAGACACCCCACATGATGCGGGGAGGCGGAATAGGTAAAACAATCATTTTGTTTAAACTAACATCGACTAACTTTACGGATCTTTGCTAAGCCCTAACTAACAACTATATAGAAGTGATTAGCTACTATGATAGATGATTATACCTAATGAATCAAGTCCTTCTTGTTCTTGTTGATCACCTTCTCGTCGGCCTCCTCGATGTGATAGAAGATCCACCCGAGAGCTACTTCTCCATGCTTTAACCTCTCACTTGAGGTAACTAGGTGACTATGAGTGCTAATCAAGGTAACCTAGAGGATATAGAAGAAGATTAGGGATCTATTAGTCTTGCTAACCCTAGGATCTCAACACATGAGAGGATTAGGGTTAGTTCTTGAAGAGAGAGAGCTTGAGGAGAGAGAAGGTGAGAGTGAGAATGATATGAATAATATCTCATTTGTGAATATATGAAGCATAATAATTATTAAATGAATAATCATATGATAATATCAACCATGCTTCATTAACTCACTTTGTGTGAATCATCTCATGAGTCATTAAGCAATAAATGCTTCATTAACTCCTTTGGATGAATCACACCATGAGTCATTAATCCATTTAATGCAAATTCCACCTAAGCCTCCAACTCATCAATCTTCTAGAAGCTTCTCGACTAATTACGAGAATGCCCCTCCTATCCGTGAAAACACGAAAATACTGAGACTGTATAAATCCAATAATCCAATACTAGAATCTGGCTTAAACCAAAGCCTGCTAGTATAAACTGTCCGAACATCGTACGTGCGTAAAAACACGTATGTGTCCGAACCCTGTCGTAAAACCATACGACCTTTATATCGTTTCGCCTGAAGCAGGGAAACTCTCTGTGTGGGACTCTAAAGACTCGACACTACGCTGGCAGTGGGTTTAACCATAGGCCGCAAGCGGTACTAGCTGTACATAACGGTCCCCAGGTAGATGTCGATAAGAAGGACGATGAGGAAACCCATCCGAACTCCTACTGAGCCTGATGTGACAATCTCCGTACTGTCCGGTCTGTTCGTCTAAGACTATCGCATATCGGGTCTAGGGGGCGGCAAGCGTCAGTCCCCTAAAAGCGGTATAAGTCGTGTCGGAGTGAAGCCCATTACACCTTGAGAAGCTACTGGAAATCCTACCAGTAAATCTCATTTGCCCTGGCCAGGGACATTGCGTAATGGCTCTCCAGACACAGCGCGATATTAACTCCCAATACCGGGAGAGACGAATCCTATCTAATCGCCACTGTCTCCAAGTGCTTCGGGACTGCACCCAACTGCTACTTGTTTGCACGACTCCTTTGAGCCGTGGTAGGGTAGCAATCTAAGAACAGTGGGAACACACTCGAGACGAAGCAGCAGTGTCAAGTCTGCGGACTATGCTGTACTCATGTCACCTGGGAACTGTTAACTGACGACGGGTATAATACCAACCCACAGTTCCCTGCGAGTCCTGTCCGGTGTACCCGTAACCCAACGAGCACCTGTATACTATCTCCAGTACAACGTACTAATGGCTGTGGGACAGACCATCTCCCCAACTGGGATGAGAAGCGTACACACTAGTCTACTCCAGAGTATCGATGCCCTATCTCGATAATCCTACGACCAGGGACCTGAAAAAGGATGTGCTTGTAGACTACCCAGCCCCCACTAGTGTGACTGCCATCACAACGCTGGTAGTCAAGCAAAATCCTAAGGGCTCTATCAATATGTATTCTCGATATGCTAACATATACACATATTAAGATAGATACAAACCAAGTAGCGTACTACCATGTTTAGCAAGACTGTTAATATAACTGTGAATATCCCAAGCTTCCATTAAGTAATATACAAGCTAGAATGATACAATAATGGCCCCCAGGGCATATACACTAACAGATATGTCTCAATGTTCGATTTTATATCACATACTACACAGCTAACACAAGACCGTAACAGGTTTGCGGCCCATCTCATACCGACTGCTGAGATCAGAGCTAGATGATTTCAGTAAGGGTTGGACCCGGAAATCCAAGCTGCTCTAGCTATAAGGGATTTCCCAACCCATGATTTGGCTTTGAAAGTTGCCCGAAGATATGAGGAATAGCAAAGAAGAAGGGCAGACCTCAATCTGCCGGTTTGAAACGCCCTGCCACTCAAATGGCAGGAGGAGCCTATTCCAGGCCATCATTCGAACCCAGGAGAACTGAAGAAATCAATATCCAGTCGAGTCCAGACTTCTGCTACTACTACAGGAGAAAGGGACACTTGTGGAAGGACTGTAGGTGCGCAAAAGTTCTATGTATATTTTGTGGCGCGTCCAATCACGGAATTGGAAACCATCCTTATTGACGCAACCCAGCTGACACACCCACCAACTACCCGTAGCGGCCAGTTATCCAGGCTCCCGCACCTCGTCCAGCACTCCCAGCTCCACCACCTGCACAGCCTACTCGCCAATTCCAATAAGCAATGAGGGACATACCTCGAGGGCATAGAAACATGCCCCAAGGACAGAATGTGCCTCCAGCTAGGAGGAATGTACCACGGCGACAAACATTCACCTTAGCAGCCGTAGAAGCCAAGACAGTTGACCAAGATAACACTAGTAAGTCTCTTTCACATTTTTAAAACCCTTGTATCACTTTGTTATTTTTCATACACTGTCAGTACTTCAGTCACTAAACTTTCCTTGAATCTGTTATACTTTCCTTTTACAAATTTCGAGGACGAAATTTTTATAAGGAGGGTAGAATGTAACAACCCTAAACTTTCTGTACAACTTTCCGTACAATTTTTTCAAAAATACAGAAAGGGGTACTTTTTCCTGAGCACAAGATATAAGTTTGTTTTGCTTTTTAATAGCAAGAAGGAGCTTGTAGCTCATTGGTAAGACCTTGCACTGCTGAACCAAAGCACCAGAGTTCAAATCCCATCCCCCACATTATTTTTAATATTGTTTTCTTTAAATATTTTTAGAATTCCAAGAGTCTACACGTGCTAAACCCGTAAAACTCCACTACACATGTAAAACAAAATAGCCCAGGGAGTATACCAACCGACGGCGGACCCACGGCGACCGACCCCGGCCCGACTCGGCCTGACTCAGCCGACGGACTGGCCGACTCGGCCGCCGCCGGCGGCCGATTCACCTCGGATCGGCCGACTCCCTTCATGAAACTTCTGTCCTTTTGTATTCCTAACTCCTCTGTATACTTTAATTTACCTTCACGTTAACAGAGAGAGTAAAAACTCCATTAAACCCTATTTTTAATACATTTTTCTTTACACCCTTTCACCTACCCTAATCCCTAGCTTTACCCTATAAATACCACCCCTAGACACAAACCCTTCACTCATAATTCTGTCCAAACTCTCAAGAAAACTCTATAGAACTTTTGTGTACAAGTGGAGTTAGCAAAGGGCGAAACTCCGGCGATCTTCCGACGACGACCCTAGGAACTCCCGGCGACGAAACGACGCACCGGCGCTCCTACCGCTTGCTCTCCCTCTTCTCTAACCTCTAAGACAGTAAGTCCCTTCTCCCTCTTCACTTTGCTATTCTAAAAAATTACGTATTTCCAAAACCCGACGGAATCGGAGTTAATCCGATTTCCGATTCGGTTCTTCCTAAAAATTCAACCTTTTCTTAAATACAAACATACCAAACCTTTACATGTTGACTATTAATCATTAACAAATATGTTGAACAAGTTTCATGGTAATATATTTCATTTTGTAACTTTTACCACTCTTTTTCATTAAAATACCATGTAGTTTACTTTCTACCTTAAAACATCATTAATCTTGCTATACCTTTAATTAGATTACGAGGTAATGACCTACCTCCTCGCAATACTCATATGCAACATAGCACAATACCTTTTGGGAACATAGAATACTGGAAAACGAAACTTTACATATAAATACCATTTACTATTAAAACCATTTTCTACCAGATTACGTATTTTTACAATCTTTGCAAAGCGCCGCTACAACCCATTTTGGGGAACTCGACTGGGATGGTGTGGATTATTGCACATCCCTGGGCTTAGTAGTGCGAGATGCAGACCTCCACAAGGAGCATTCGGTCTCGAGAGATTTAAAATACAAATATCTTAAGAAAATGAGATTTCTAGAAATATAATATATTAAAATTATTTTTATATAAATATATATATTTATGTATCATCAAAATATCTATTTTTGATTTAATATAAATATTCTAAGTTTTCTAAATAAAAAAGAATCATTTTACATGAAAATACAATCAAATTCCATACAAGTCCAACACTTTACAATTAAATACCATGTATTATGAAAAATAGGTTTATTTACTAGAAATGTTACAAATATAAAATCTACAACTATGAAAACTCTAAAAACGATAAAAAAATACTTGGGGTGTATTTTGAAAAGTATACAAAAATTATTTTTACACAAAACCCCCTCAAGTTCTATAAATTACCCTAAGGACCTTAGTAAATATAGGTTTAAGCGGGACCAATCTCTTGAGCCTCAAGGAGTCGGAGAAGTGGGTGCTTGCCTATTTAAGATAGACAACTTAACAACGGTGTTATCAACATGGTAATCGTCTTTGAAAAAGACACAAATCCTGCCGCCCATGTGCAGCGGTTACTGATAACATCAAAACCTAATTCAGGACTTCAATTTCTTTTATAATTGTTCTAACTCAGACTGAGTCTCATTATAATAATCTGGCTTGAATATGATTCAAGTACAATCTATAAAACTATAATTCAACATGAATCCATGAATCCATATATTCCATATATTCAATCTATTCAATATGTATTGACCGAACCGAACCATGGATATACTTCCATTTACATGATTCTCCAGTTATATCCATGATTCTACAGTTACATCCATTTACTGATATCATTGTTTCGGCAAGTCATCCAATTATACAATCTATATTACAAGACATTACATGTTGCAATACAATTCAAACAATACTACAATACAAAATAATACTTCGCGGGGTTTAAGGGGTAGATTGGTACGGAAGGTGTTAGAAGTGGCACGAGACTGTAAGATTTAAGACACCTAACCTGAATACCAAGCCGTTGTTCCGGGCTTTCTAACAGATCCTTGTACTACACTTGCCTCTAGTCTCTGGCATGTAGAGACTCCTCTTGTATACACTGGCATTCTTCTGTACCAAGCTTTAAACAACAGCGTTAACTCTAAATACAACTTTAAAAGCTACACTCTCTCTTACTCTCTGTCTATTCTTTTTCTCCCTTATCTTTGGGACTTACCGAGCGATTTGTTCACTGACGACATTCTCTTTCTTCTTCTTTGAATGTCGTCAGGTGATTCTGACCTTCAAGAGATCGAGCCTACCAGTGAGGACTTGGATCAACTTGCTTATAACCCAGAGCTCTAGCTTCATTGTACACATTTCATTTCAGTACTTTCCATTTCTGTTATGCCATTGTTTAGGCATTGCTTTCATTCAGATGTATTTACTTTTCCATGCATTGTACAAAAGAATGTTAATAAATAAAGTTGCTGTTCAGTTATACCTAATGTCTTTGTCTCTTGTGCATTTTCATTTATACTGCTTAGATACTCTTAGCGTATTTGCTTCAGAGTAAATACGTAGCTGTCTCTTCGCGTCCTCTGCCGGTATACTGGGAAGCGGGGCGTGACACAGGCTATCCATACGACCCGAGGAACGTCGGGTTTCACTTGTGGCTCAAAGGAAACCCGGGGCTTCCAGATTATCTGTATTGTTCTGTGATGGTTATTGCTTATCTGTGATGTTGTATTTATCATACCTGGAGTGATTATTATATATTGTTATATATATACTAGTAGATATTGTATATATCTTACACCCGCGCTAGTCCAGTCCCCACTCTGTCGTTAGTTAAGTAACCTAACGGGTGATGACGGGATCCAGTGGCGAATGCTGATGACATATACGTACATCATATTTTCGTTCTTTTGTGGTGTGATTAATTGATGGGACTGCGTTTATTCGGATCAATGCAAGGAAAACCGACCTATTCGCTGTTGTTGGAACACTTTTAAAAAAAGATGTTATTACAAGGACGTTCTCTTTTGTTTTGCACAGTGGTATTCGGTTATGAATATCCAGCACCTCATTTGACGAGGCAAGGGCCGAGATCCCTTCATCAGGAGTGACCTCTTGGGCAGAAGTTTGCGTCAGGGTAATAACTTTACTATAGTCGATTACTTTTTGCTTTGCATCGCGGTATTCAGTGGGGATATCCTGCACCTCATTATACGAGGAAAGAGCCGAGATCCCTTCACCGGGAGTGACCTCTTTAGTAAAAGTTTTCGCCACTATATATTTGTAAAAAGCTATCCGGTTCCTTCAGCGATATCAAGTTCATTACGTTAAAGGTTTTTCGCCAAAAACCATTCGTAGCCCTCCGTCATTTCAGACGGGTAGCACTTAGTATTCATGCTATGTTTGTTGGCCTTAGTCAAGTCATAGTGTATGGTAGCTATTTGTTGCTTTTCTGTTGCATAGATAGATGCGTTGGTTTGGGACAGTCGTACAACCTTGTTGGCCATAGTCAAGGGAGAGTACGGGTGGGTTCAAATTAACCTGGACAATGATGGGTAGAACTTGACATGTGACTTATGATTTGTTGGCCTTAGTCAAGGTCATAAGTGTTAGTGTATATGCCCTAGAGGCCATTACTGTATCATACTAGTTTGTTTATTACTTAATGGAAGCTTGGGATATTCACCTTGTATATACAATCTTGCTCAAAATACTAGTATGCTACTTGGTTTGTTTCTACTTCAATGTGTACATGTGTTTATTTTAGTATATCGCCTATACACATTAGTGGAGCCCTTAGGATCTTTGCTTGATTACCAGCGTTGTGATGGCAGTCACACTAGTGGGGCTGGGTAATCCATAAGCACATCCTTATGCGGGTCCCTGGTCGCAGGACTATCGAGACAGGGCATCGATACTCCGGAGTAGACTAGCGCATGCGCTTTTCATCCCAGTGTGGGAGACGGTCTGTCCCATAGCCGTCGGTACGTCGTACTTGAGATAGTATGCGGGTGCTCGTTGGGTTACGAGTACACTGGATAGGACTCGTCGGGAACTGACTAGTTGGTATTATGCCTATCGTCAGTTATCAGTTCCCAGGTGACATGAGTACAGCTTAGTCCGCTGACTTGACACTGTCACTTCGCCTCGAGTGTGTTCCCACTGTACTTTGATTACTACCCTACCACGGCTCAAAGGAGTCGTGCAAACATGTGGTAGTTGGGTGCAGTCCCGAAGCACTTGGAGGCAGTGACGGTTAGACAGGATTCGTCTCTCCCGGTATTGGGGGTTGACATCGCGCTGTGTCTAGGAGAGCCATTACACGAGTAGTCCCTGGCCAGGGCAAACGAGATATACTGGTAGGCTTCCAGTGTTATCTCAGGGTGTTTTGGGCTTCACTCCGACACGACTTGTACCGCTATTGGGGGACTGACGTTTACCGCCCCCTAGGCCCGCCATGCGATGTATCAGACGAACAGACCGGACTGTACGCAGATTGTCACATTCAGACTCAGTAGGATTTCAGATGGGTTTCACCTCGTCAGTCTTCTTGTCGGCATTTACCTAGGGACCGTTACGCACAGCTAGTGCCGCTTGCGGTCTGTGGTTAAACCCACTGCCAGCGTAGTGTCGAGTCTTTAGAGTCCCACACAGAAAGCTATTCGCCTTTAGGCAAAAGAGTAGAGGTCGCATGGTTTTGCGACAGGTCGCATGGTTTTGCGACAGGGTTCGGTCACATCTGTGCACTTGTGCACGTACAGTGTCCGGACAGTTTACACTAGCGGGCTTTGGTTTAAGCCAGATCCTAGTGTACCTTTTGGGATTGGATTTATCCAGTATGCATTCGTGTTCCTCGGAACGCGGATGCGGGTGTGTATGCACAGTTGACGGAGAGACAGAGGCAGAGGATTCTCATTAGGGTTGTTGACCGTTGACAGTTGACTATTGACTTTTTGCTCAACCCTAATGAGAATATGATATGTGATTAACAATTATATTAATTAGGTATTATGGTGACATGGTTGTTGACTTTGTTGACTTGTTGACTTTTGTTGACTTGTTGACTTTGTTGATCGGTTGACTAGGCTTGACTAGTTGACCATCATGATAACCATAGCTATCATTTCATGGCAAAGACTTTTGCTTGCTTGCTCTTTTGTGCAAAATGAGTGCATGAAATGATATGGCTATGGTTCCTTAAACCATCACATAATACTTGATTGATATGATGTGTTATGATTGTTTTGGATTATGAGAGCCAAAATGAGGAAAGTCTTCTCTCATTCTTTCATGCTCATTCTCTCTCTTGTTCTTGAGCTCTCATACTCTTGCTCTCACCCTCTTCCTCTTGCTCCCTCTCTTGACTCTATGGTTCACTTGTCTCATGAGTTGAGAACCAAGAACCATAGATAAAGCCTCATACAAACTCTTCTCTACTCACTCTAGTTCACAAGGTTTAGCAAACCGAGTGAACTAGTTTCTTCAAAGATCGAAGAAGGAGCCAAAAGGTTGAAGCTTTCAGGTGGATCTATCTTCGGCGTAAGGAGACGACGGGAAGAAGCCGATCCGGACCACCATCGGAGTTTGAAGACGAAGGAGTTCAAGACAAGCAAGGTATAAACCCCCTAACCGAGTAGTTAACGACTCCTAGTTAGGTTGTTAGTTAGATGTTTAACAAAGATCCGGGTTTTAAGTCCATGTTACCACCTCTATAAAAATCGTTTTTTATCAAATTCCGCATGCCCGAAAGTACCGTGAGAGGTAGCATGGACTTACAGTGGTATCAGAGCCTAGTTAAACTCTATCTAACATGTTAGCAAAGTAGCTAGAAGATCGATCAAAGAAAAAGTCGCAAAATGAACCCGATATGATAAGTTTCTGCCGATTTTTTTTCTGTTCAAAAGTTGATAAATTTTATCTTAAAAATCGGCTCAGGCTTTTGTGTGAACACCCACCAAATTTGGTCCAACGATCGAGTCAAAGCGCCGTGGAAAAGCGGCGGGAGCACGCTCACACCGCGGTTCCGCGGCCGAGTTGACTCGGCCGAGGTCCAAGTTTGGTGCAGTGTTTTTCTGGGGTTGTTTTGGGATTTTTGGAATATATATTTTCTGCCCAGATTTTCCAGAACGAAAATTTTATTTTTGGGGTCCCGAAAATCCGTATTTTTGATCGAACTTCTGAAAGACTTTAGCTGACGGGTTTTTCTGTAATGTGATATTTGTATTGAACGTCTACTAATCGCTATATGTCGATTAGTGGGGGTTATACAAATCTGTGATCTGTAATGTTGCTGGAATTTGTATATGAATTAATTGGATTGTCGCGGGTGAATAGCCGGGGGTTGTGAGACGAGAGTTTTCTTTTCTTTCAATTCATGTAAATTTGTAAATTGATGTAATAATTATTTGTATGGCCGCACAACCGGGTCGGGGTTGTAGCCGTCATTGTATAATTTCTTTTTACTGTTTTTGCTCCTAGGATAGATCCATGGAGGGGGTGCACAAACTACCGGGTATGCCGAAGTGCCGAGTGGCCTACTCACGGGGATGAGGGAGATTGCTTCGCTTCGGGTACTTGGCGGGTAGTTTGCCGCACCCATTGGGGTCTTGGGTGGGGTTTGGCTATTCACCGCGACCGTGTAATCTGCTTTTCGTTACAGGCTCGTACGAATTGCAGGTTCCTAGTATATCCAATGTGTTCATCTGTGATCTGAAATGTCTATCATTGCGTATATCTATATATGATATTATTTAGGCGTTGCTTATGTTTTACAGCCGCGCTAGCCCAGCCCCCGCTCTGTCGTTAGTTAAGTAACCTAACGGGTAATGACGGGGCCCCGTGGCGAATGCGGTTGGCATAAGCGTACGTCATATTTTGGTTGTTTTCTGCAATGGTAGGATTAAATAATGGGACGCATTAAAAGAAATAATGCAAGAATATCACGCATTAAAATAACTAATGCAAGATAATAAACCAAGTTAAAGTCGTTGGAACACTTTCAAAAAACCACTCGGTTCTTTTCAAAACCAACTTTTAAATGCGGAGCTTGAGCAACTCCTTTTAAAAGCTATCTCGTTCCATCGACCATATCAAGTTCACTACGTTCACGGTTTAGCCAAAACCATTCGTAGCCCTCCGTCGTTTCGTATGAATATTCAATAGTATTCAAGCTATGTTTGTTGACCTTCGTCAAGGCATAGTGATTGGTAGCTGTTGGGTGTTCATATGTAGCATAGATAGATGCGTTGGTTCGGGACATTCGCATTACCTTGTTGACCTTCGTCAAGAGTATATACGGGTGGATTCAAATTAACCTGGATAATGACGGGAAGAACTTGACATGTGACTTATGATTTGTTGACCTTCGTCAAGATCATAAGAGCATGGGGCAAAAATCCACATCGGGAGTTTCATAAGTACTGAAACTTGCTAGATTTGCATACCATTTGGACTGTGATGATTCTGGTAGGATTCCTTCAGTTTCGTCACGCAATGATATTTGGATCCCGATCCTACTGTGAGTATATGCTACTCCTCGGGAAATTTCTCACTAATCGATCAATGCTATAAACCTAGTAGGTGCCTAGAAAGGTGTTAGCGGGGCTACGCCCCCAGGGAAAAGAGGTTATTAAATTAAGGAACTTCGCGAAAGCGTTGGAAAACCTCCCTCGAAGTACCGACACTGGCCTGGCTGAACGGTTAATTAAGTATTGAGCGGTGGGATTGATCCCGACTAATTCTTCCTTTATGATTTGAGGAGGGATTCGAGAAACAGTGGGAGCCATCCTGTTTAGACAAACTAAAAACCACTCTAAACTTGCAAGAGCATCATGCTGAGTGTTTCTTCTTCTCTCTCCTAATTGCAGCGACCAATCGACATGACTGGATTTAAGTTACTTCTAGATAAAAACATACTGACAAGGCCAAACTACAAAGATTGGCTCAGGAATGTCAAGATGGCAATCACTTACGACAAGCTGGGGTATCTTCTTACCACCAAAGCTCCCCCTGTCCCTGGTCCCACTTCCAGCGTCGCGGATAAGGAAATCCGTAAGACTTGGGAGATTGATAGTGCGAAGGCCAAGTGCCTCGTACTTGCCTCGATGGACAATGAACATCAGAGGAGGCACGAGAATATGGACTTGGAATCCATATTTCTTCATACAAAAGAATTGTATGGAGAGCAATCTCGTATCGCAAGATACGAAGCGTCGAAAAAGTTATTTTCGGCAAGGATGGCCGTCGGATCATCAGTAGCAGAGCACGTGCTTAAGATGATCGGCTACATTGAGGAGCTCGCGGACCTAGGGACCACATTGGAGAGTGAGCTCTATACGGACTTAGTTCCCCAGTCCCTTCCTTCCACTTACGCCCAGTTTATACTGAACTTCAACTTACAAGAAAAAGAAGTTGAACTTTCAGAGCTCCTCAACATGCTGAGGAGCGCAGAGGGCACCCTACAGAAATGTAGGGAAACATCCACTTTGTTTATAGGAGGATCATCTTCTTCTAAGTCCAAGGCGAAAGCCAAGGGAAAGAAGAAGAAAGCCCCCGCCAAACCAAGAGGCGGTGTTAGTAAAGTGGATACGAAAGGAAAAACTAAAGCAACAAAGAAAGCGGGGAAGCTTGTGGATAAGGAAGAATGCTTCTATTGTCATAAGAAAGGACACTGGAAGAATGATTGCAGGGCCTGGAAGGCCAGAACACAGGAATTGAAGCAGGTTGCAGCTTCAGCTTCAGGTGTGTATGTTATTGAAAACTGTCTTTCAATAAACTCTACTTCCTGGGTATTGGATACCGGATCAGGATCTCATATCTGTAATTCTTTGCAGGCGTTGAGAAACCGTAGGGTTTTGAAGGCAGGTGACATGACCCTCAGAGTTGCGAACGGAGCTAGCATGGATGCTAAAGCCTTGGGGGACTATCACCTGGGAATGTCAGATGGACATGTTTTGGTTTTGCGTAATTGCTTTTTTGTACCCAACGCAACTTGTAATATCATTTCTGTATCTTTAGTTTCTAAAGAAGGTTATGAATTTGCGTTTGTAAGTAATATTGTAAACATTCACCTTAATCAAGTTTTGATTGGGTCAGGTACATTGAGTAATGGTATATATGTATTAAACCAACCACAGATTTTCAACGTCCAGAATACACACAAAAGAAAGTCTCCGGAAATAAATCAGACTTTCTTATGGCATTATAGACTGGGTCACATCAATGAGAGAAGGTTGACGAAGTTACATACAGAAGGATATTTGAATCCGTTCGAATATCAATCGTATGCCACTTGTCAATCCTGTCTCAAAGGAAAGATGACAAAGACTCCATTTACTGGACACGGAGTAAGAGCGAGCGAGCTCTTGGGACTCATACACAGCGACGTGTGCGGTCCAATGTCTACGCATGCGCGAAGCGGTTATTCTTACTTCATTACTTTTACGGATGACTTCTCAAGGTACGGTTATGTCTTCTTAAAGAAACATAAGTCCGAAGCCTTTGGAAAGTTCCAGGAATTTAAGAATGAAGTAGAAAAACAAACCGGCAAAAGTATTAAGATTCTAAGATCGGATCGAGGTGGAGAATACTTGAGTGCCGAGTTCCTGGACTATTTAAAAGAGAACGGAATTCTCTCTCAGCTTACTCCTCTATACACTCCGCAACATAACGGTGTATCGGAGAGACGGAACCGGACCCTATTGGATATGGTACGGTCCATGATGAGTAACGCTGAGTTACCGCGATCATTCTGGGGATATGCACTAGAAGCAGCTGCATATCTCTTGAACAAGGCTCCCACCAAGACTGTGCCTACCACCCCATATCAGATGTGAACTGGGAAGAAACCCTGTCTTAAGTATCTTAAGGCATGGGGATGTCCAGCTTTTGTAAAAAAGCAGCATGCGGACAAGCTCGAGGCACGTTCAGTACAGTGTAAGTTTGAGGGATACCTGATCAGTCGAAAATATTGCATATTTTAACCGGCAATTTCCCTATCATCTGCATTCATTTAGAAGTGTTCGGCATTCATATTCTACATATTAGCAAATCTGTCGCAAATTATCAGATTATATGTATTAGACCTTAAAACCGGCATTTTTAGGGAAATTGACTGCATTGCATGGCATCGCAATATTTCTATATGTCGCAACCCGTGTTTCGCAGTCTGTGCAGGAAAAGGAAAGCTTGCTTGAACATTACACCGCTCAAAAGATATGTCAACTCACTAAATTCAGATCTGGTATCAATCCAAAAGAGCAATCAAAATTCAGCATATCAGACAAAGCCCTAAATACCAGTACAAAGCATCAACAGAAACAACAAGGCCCAAGCTTCCTACATGGCCGCGGATCCGCGGCAGGGGCTTGCTAATGCCGCGGATCCGCGGTTGAACAAGGGAGTTACCTCCTCAATTTTGGTGCAAAACTCCTGTTTCAGTGGCTACAGTTCAGAAATGCACTCCAACTTCCAGAAGACTCCAGGGACTTCTACCAGATCAGCAAACACTTTGATCTACACTAAACTAGCCTATCATTCTAGAACCTTCCCCCTAAACCCTAGCTTAAACCCTAAGCTAGCTCCTAACAAACTCTTTCTAGAAACTACTCAACAAACTTTGGGAGGGAACTACCATTTCAAACTTAAACCTAGGATTTGGATGCTCTATAAATAAGACCCTAGGCTCATTGTAAAAAGGGATTCAACCTTGGGAATTATTCATCCAATTAGTGAATCTATCCCCAATCTATCTCTTTCTTCTTCTTCTTCCTCCTCAAGTCTAGTGACAGGGCTTGTAGGAAACCCTAGCCCTAATTCCGATTGAAATCAAGAATCCCGAGTACCCATTAAGCAAGAAGCCCAACAACCTTTAGGAGCGGAGCCGATCTTCAACGGAACAAGCGATCCGAGCCGATCCACGACTCATGAAGCCGAGCGACGCCCGATCAACAATCTAGATTCTTCTTCTTGTAGTTCTTGAAGCAAATGTAATCAAAATTGTTGAGATAAATAAAGGTGATATTCTTTTATCTTGTTTTCTTTAAATTCTGCATCATGACATCTTTACAATTCGTGAATATTTTCTGTGTGGTGATGTGTGAATAAAACTCCGCTTGTCGAGGAGTCGAGACGGTCAATAGACTGATGATGTAACATAGCTTTAATCGATTCTTGATTCCTACAAGTTTTGTAAACCCTAGCAAGTTCAAGAACCGACAACCCATTTCGTTACGATGCTTTCTTGAATGATATCGCTCGAAATTGGGGAGTTAGGATCGTTTCTTGAAATTGCTAGAGGCTAGAATGTGAATGATATCGACAACAGAACAAGGGATAAGATGAAACCCTAGTTTCACGAGAAAACCCTAACTCTTGTCGATGATCATCGATCTAGTATCAATCCTTCGAAGGACACGAACACGAAATCTTTAGATTACATCACGTCTATCGATCCGATCGATTCCTACGAGCCCCTTTTAGATTCTTGACTGTTGATTGGAAATATTATCGAAACCCAATTCTTGATTGTTTATCAGTTTCTTGATTCTTGATTAAACATCGTGACACCTGAATCAATTGATAAATTCTTTAATCGTGTTTTCTTTTCTTGTCAATTAAGTTTTCAATTCAAACGAAGCAAATATAAAACGAATTGTGCAATCCCTGTGGACGATCCACACTCACTACAAACTACATCCGACACCGTAGTTTGATTGCGGTCAAAATATTTTTTTGGTTGTGAAGTTCTTTATAAATTTTCTGATTACCGACACAAGAAACAGTTTCAATCAAATGGTACCGTTCTAGGAGACCTTTGAATTGATTCATACTACACAACGGGAAAAACGATCAATCAAAATGGCACCGTTGCCGGGGACTATTTGATTCGATACTTTTACATCCAATCAAGAAATTATATAACAATCATAATGGCGCCGTTGCCGGGGATTACACGCTAATTCGTTTTCATTTTATAGTTTGAATTGAAAGAATTATTCCATTTTACTTCTTGAAATCAAAATTCGTACAAACTCTTATACGTGTGTTGTGAATTGATTGCAAGGTGATCTGGAGCATTCTGTGCTGTGGAAAAATTATTTGGGATATACCAGAGAGTAGAAAAAGACCATAGAAGCCTTCTGAAGAAAATTGGTGCAGTGATCTGCACATAAGACCGCGAAAGAGCGGCCAGAACCCACGATTTGCGGCGGTTCCGCGGCTAGGTTGGGGGTTCTCTGGAAAATTTTGCTTGCAGGTGATTTCTGTATCTCTCCCCTCTCCTCTTTTTAGCTCCAACTAATCTTTTCTGCAGGATTCTTTGCAAATAATCGCTGCGCCGCAAAAGCAAAATTAAATTTATGCGTGTTTTTGTTTCTTGGTTGTTTTGCATTCTAAATACGGAAATTAAGGGGCACGACCAAATCCAAATTAGGTGGGGATTTCATTACCCTTCCTAGGCCCCGAAAACCACCAAACTTGCATCCGCATTTACCCACATTAACTAAAAGAAATCTAGAGATGACTCTAAGGAATGTCGCGCTCAATTAGGACAGAAGAGGGCCGTGGGTAATTCATTGCTTATCCGCGTTTTCTTGTGGTGCCTAAGGCGAGTGTGTCTAAGGCTAGTGGTTTTTAATTAGGCCCACTACTTACGTAGTGGAGTACCTTCCCACTTACCTGGCACTTATCCGGCCACAGGGGGACAAAGAGGCAGTGGAGGATTCTATCCTGCGACTTGTCTTTTGGCAGTTAGGAGCGGTCTAGAGCCGGACCTAGGTGACCACTAGATTCTAGGGTTTGTGTGCTGCATTTGTTGTGTCGCATCATTTTTTTTTCAAAAAAATCCGTCCCTTTTTCAAAAGCAAACACCGCATTCATTCATTTACCCCTAATTATAAAGCCAACGCTGCCACTTGTACTAACCCTTTTTAGTACAAGATAGGCCGGACACGGGATTCTAGTTCCCGTTTAGTCCGCGTACCCCTTATCGACTCCGAAGTCGATATTTCTCCATTTACATCTTCTTTACCCATTACCACACCCACACCGATGGATCCAAATTCATCAAACTTCTTTAACCCTAATCTGCCGCCGTCTGTTGGTGCGCAGAATCCACCCCGCATCTCTCTCCAGGAGAGGTGCTATCCACTTAGAGGTCCTCTTTCGACCTGCTTAACCACACCACCAGCCAATGGGGATAACTTTGAGATTAAGCCCCAGTATATCAATCTTTTACCCAAATACCACGGACTCGAGACTGAGGACGCTTACGTTTTCATTACCAAATTTGAAAACGTATGCGCAATGATGGGTACGTCACAACTTTCTGTGGATGCGATGCGTCTACGACTTCTCCCATTTACCTTGTGCGATATAGCCGAGAAGTGGCTATATAACACTACCGCACATTCTATTACGAATTGGGAAGAATTCGTCGCTGCATTCCTTAAGAAATTTTACCCAATACAAAAGACAGCTCGAATCCGTAGCGAACTAAATCAATTTGCCCAGCTCCCTGCTGAACCATTTTCTAAATGCTTTGAACGTTTCAAGGATCTATTGGTTCAATGTCCTCATCACGGCATCCCGAGATGGGAGCTTTGCCGAATCATATATGAGGGCAGTAACCCTAACACTAAACAGAGCCTTGAAAACATGTGTCAAGGTACCTTCATGTCTAAGGATGATGGGGAAGCTTGGCGATATTTAGAAGAGTTCGCTGAAAAGTCTTTACAGTGGGAAAGTCCATCATTTAGGAGTGGCAATAACCAATCAGATGTTTCCATAGGAGTAAGAGCTGACATTTCAGCTATACAAAAGAAACTCGAGACTATGGAAAACAAACTTTTAGCTGCCTCCCTTAATCAAATGTCACTTTCCAAAACTGTATGTGGCTGCTGTTCTGATCCGTCTCACTTGACGGAAGAATGTCCGTTTCAAGGTCGTGAGTATACCAATGCCGCATTTCAAAGACGTAGGAACGATCCTTTTTCTTCCACATATAATCAGGGTTGGAGGAATCACCCTAATTTTGCTTGGAACCAATCACAATCACAAAACACGGTTCCAAACCAAAACAATTTCCAAAGGGTCCCTCCACCACAACAGCAGCCACAACTTCAATTAAGTCAGCACCCCTTTCAAGCACATAATTTTCAAAATCAGGTCAACACACCTGCACTGTCTAGTCCTTTACAGTTGACCGGAACTGATGAATCCTCTTCTTTTGCACAATACATGAATTTGATCTTAACAAATATCATGCAAGTTTCGGCTGAAATGAAATCTTCTGTCGATAAAATTGATAAAAACTCTGCGTCCCAAAACGAGAGTATTAAATCGATGGAAGAAGAAATTGCACGATTAAAAGCCGAAATGAGTGCAAGAGAGAAAGGGAAACTTCCAGCTCAATCCTTACCAAATCCTGGTTATTCACATCATGTGAATGCAATCACCACGTTGAGATCTGGAAGAGTGCTTGACAATCATGTTGGGGAAGAAGTTGATGATACTGAAAATCATATCAACACCCCGGCTGAGACCTTTCCACACACACACACTTCTGACCCCAGTTCTTCTACCCTACCATCTTCTTCCGAGCCTATTCTCCACTTCCCAAAAGGCTCGCCACTACAGCCCACCTCTTTTACCCCTCCACGGACGATCCCCACTTCTATACTGGGATCGGTTCCACACACACTTCCTTCTCCTATGATAGACTCAGCGCTTATTGCTAAAGCACCTTACCCTAATCGGTTAAGGGCTAACACACCAAGTCCACAGATGGAGAAGATCACTGAGATGTTTAAACAGGTTAACATCAATATCCCTCTTCTAGATGCTATCCAACAAGTCCCTGCATATGCAAAAGTTCTTAAAGATTTTTGCACTAGAAAGAGGAAGAAACAAATGCCCAAGAAGATATTCATGGCTAAAACAGTAGACACAGCTTTCCCCCAGCAATTACCGAGGAAACGTAAGGATCCTGGATATCCTACGATTCCATCTCTATTGGGGAGAAACACATTAACCGTGCTCTACTAGATCTTGGGGCAAGTGTTAACCTGCTTCCTTTCTCAGTTTATGAGCAGTTAGGAATCGAAGAGTTGAAACCATCTCCTTGCACTCTCCAGATGGCTGACCGATCAATCACCAGACCTAGGGGTGAACTAGAGGATGTGTTAATAAAAATCGGGGAATTTATCTTCCCTGTAGACTTTATTGTAATTGATACACAGCCTGTAGCGAACTCACGGAATCAAATTCCGGTGATTTTAGGTCGCCCCTTTTTGGCCACTTCCAATGCTATCATCAATTGTCGTAACGGTTCTATGACCTTATCCTTCGGGAACAGGACAATTGAGATGAACATTTACAAGTTAGGAAGTGTACCCTCCGAACCTACTGCTCAGGTCTGTTCTGTCGACTTAATGGATGTCGACAGCAGCGAATTTAATGATCCTCCTGATACCGATCTTGACTCTTTTCATACGTTATTGTTTGACCCAACTATGTATCATACACATACGGACTCTTCCACTGAGATGTCCGGGTCAACAACTAACACTGATTATGAACTATTTTTAGAGTCTGAAGATCACCCCGCACTTTGTGATGACATTATTCTTCGGGGTATAGATGAAACTTTTGAGGAGATCTTCGCCGATGAACTCGCATTTCTAAAAAGCACGGGTGTTGAGACGAATCATGTCCAAATCAATGGAATTGAACCTCCACCCCTTCTTCTGAAATGTAAAAAGAATGCGAGTTATCCATCACAATCACTGCATCGTCTCTCCAAAATAAGACGCACACACATTCTCTTCCACCACTTACCTTTTCCCCACTTCTTCTTCCACCAACCCGAGCACTGCATTGATAAAATTTTCGAATGGTTGGTGTTAACTTTCGGTCATTGCAAAGCTTGGCATCGACCACTGTTTTTTGACCCCCACTTGTGATTTTCAAAACTTAACATTGCATAACTCAAGTTTGGGGGGGTATAATTTTTTCTGGCTCCTAAAAAGAATTTTTACAAAATGATGAGCTAAAAATAAATTTCGGGGAGGTTCTTCACTTAAATATTTTGCCCCCACTAATAAATTCCTCCCAAGCTTACAGGTTTTTCGAGATTTAGCAGAAGGCAACAATGAGGACACTGTTGAAAACAAGTTTGGGGGAGGTTTGTGCTTATTTTCGCATCATTTTCATATCATCTGCATAAGCACAAAACATTTCTTTTAAAAATCTATAAAAATTTTCAAAACCTATAAAAATTTAAAAATTTTCAAAACTATAAAAATATTTTTGTACATAAATAAGATAATAAAAGTTTAGATAGTGAACATTTACATCCATGAGATTAGAAAAATTTAAGAAAACCAAGAAAATTAGAAGTTTTCTTATACGAACTAGTAATAAGTAGTTATGAGCCGTTGTCCCAAGGGTTAGTAAGATGAAGGACGTCACTAATCTGAGGATAAAAATAAGTCTGAAAAATAGTTTCTATTCTGGAAGCCAAACATTTTGAACGTTGCTACCCTGCTATTCGCACTTACACACGTCTTAAAGCCTGGGATAGTAGAGGATACCTTGAAATCCTCTTGTCTTAAAGCCAAAAGTATGAAGGAAATATATAAAAAAAATGAATAAAATATAAATTGGTGAGAAAAATGGACACTGGTTTTGTTATCACCAAGGGCAATAAAAATGTATAGCGAGGGTGCTTCTTCACCTAGTGCCCTAAGGCCAACTGGTCTGGGAGTCACTGCTATGCCTAAGGTGGTGCAAGACGAGGAAAATACACCAAGTAAGCAAGCACATGAGTAATCGGTCGGTTAGTACCTCAAGAAGTATTAACGGTCGCATGAAAGTGTGTGAGCAATTTCGTCTAAATATTCATTGATTAAAAAGTACTGAGGCTGATGGGCAAGAGTATGATAGCTTGAATTGAATTCTCCGGGTGTAGGGATGTCTTTACACACACGCAGGGTGATATGATAGATGTTTGGAAGAAAGATAGGAATGAAGAATAAGACGATGTTTTATTGAGGGAGGACGTGATTTCTGACATCTTTTCATGACCATTAAGATAGGGCTCATGACAACCGAAAAGCTAGCTTAGTTGGAAACCCTAATTTTCGAAGCTTTTCTTTTACAATTCTTGTCTTTAAATGTAATATTCATGATCTTCCTTTTATTATTGGATTTTGTGGGTGCAATCCGCTGAAAACCCTCAGGAGACAACACTCCTCCTACTAGGGACACCTAGAGGTTTAAAGGCTTGTTGCACGTGCTCAGTGCAATCGTGTTGCCTACGAAAGTGTGCTAGTTAGTTTTTTCTTTTTCTTTATTTTCTCCTTCTCTTTTTAATGAAACATTCGCTCGAGACGATCGAAATTAAGTTTGGGGGTATTTGATCAGTCGAAAATATTGCATATTTTAACCAGCAATTTCCCTATCATCTGCATACATTTAGAAGTGTTCGGCATTCATATTCTACATATTAGCAAATCTGTCGCAAATTATCAGATTACATGTATTAGACCTTAAAACCGGCATTTCTAGGGAAATTGACTGCATTGCATGGCATCGCAATATTTCTATATGTCGCAACCCGTGTTTCGCAGTCTGTGCAGGAAAAGGAAAGCTTGCTCGAACATTACACCACTCAAAAGATATGTCAACTCACTAAATTCAGATCTGGTATCAATCCAAAAGAGCAATCAAAATTCAGCATATCAGACAAAGCCCTAAATACCAGTACAAAGCATCAACAGAAACAACAAGGCCCAAGCTTCCTACATGGCCGCGGATCCGCGGCAGGGGCTTGCTAATGCCGCGGATCCGCGGTTGAACAAGGGAGTTACCTCCTCAATTTTGGTGCAAAACTCCTGTTTCAGTGGCTACAGTTCAGAAATGCACTCCAACTTCCAGAAGACTCCAGGGACTTCTACCAGATCAGCAAACACTTTGATCTACACTAAACTAGCCTATCATTCTAGAACCTTCCCCCTAAACCCTAGCTTAAACCCTAAGCTAGCTCCTAACAAACTCTTTCTAGAAACTACTCAACAAACTTTGGGAGGGAACTACCATTTCAAACTTAACCTAGGGTTTGGATGCTCTATAAATAAGACCCTAGGCTCATTGTAAAAGGGGATTCAACCTTGGGAATTATTCATCCAATTAGTGAATCTATCCCCAATCTATCTCTTTCTTCTTCTTCTTCCTCCTCAAGTCTAGTGACAGGGCTTGTAGGAAACCCTAACCCTAATTCCGATTGAAATCAAGAATCCCGAGTACCCATTAAGCAAGAAGCCCAACAACCTTTAGGAGCGGAGCCGATCTTCAACGGAGCAAGCGATCCGAGCCGATCCACGACTCATGAAGCCGAGCGACGCCCGATCAACAATCTAGATTCTTCTTCTTGTAGTTCTTGAAGCAAATGTAATCAAAATTGTTGAGATAAATAAAGGTGATATTCTTTTATCTTGTTTTCTTTAAATTCTGCATCATGACATCTTTACAATTCGTGAATATTTTCTGTGTGGTGATGTGTGAATAAAACTCCGCTTGTCGAGAAGTCGAGACGGTCAATAGACTGATGATGTAACATAGCTTTAATCGATTCTTGATTCCTACAAGTTTTGTAAACCCTAGCAAGTTCAAGAACCGACAACCCATTTCGTTACGATGCTTTCTTGAATGATATCGCTCGAAATTGGGGAATTAGGATCGTTTCTTGAAATTGCTAGAGGCTAGAATGTGAATGATATCGACAACAGAACAAGGGATAAGATGAAACCCTAGTTTCACGAGAAAACCCTAACTCTTGTCGATGATCATCGATCTAGTATCAATCCTTCGAAGGACACGAACACGAAATCTTTAGATTACATCACGTCTATCGATCCGATCGATTCCTACGAACCCCTTTTAGATTCTTGACTGTTGATTGGAAATATTATCGAAACCCAATTCTTGATTGTTTATCAGTTTCTTGATTCTTGATTAAACATCGTGATACCTGAATCAATTGATAAATTCTTTAATCGTGTTTTCTTTTCTTGTCAATTAAGTTTTCAATTCAAACGAAGCAAATATAAAACGAATCGTGCAATCCCTATGGACGATCCACACTCACTACAAACTACATCCGACACCGTAGTTTGATTGCGGTCAAAATATTTTTGGTTGTGATTTCTATACTATTTTCCCAACATACACAAACAAGAATTCTTTTCAATCAAATGGCACCGTTGCCGGGGACTATTTGATTCGATACTTTTACATCCAATCAAGAAATTATATAACAATCAATACCTAAGGAACTCCAGGGGGTATCTTTTCTATTCCGCTGAGGAACAAAAGGTTTTTGTTTCTCAGCATGCCCGCTTCTTGGAAACAGAGTTTTTGGAAACCTAGATAAGTGGGAGCACAATAGAACTGGAAGAAAATCCAGAACCACAGACTATTACTGAAAGCTTAGTGGAACCAGAGGGTTCAAAAGAACAGGACATTCCTACGCCGCTCCGCAGGAGTAGTAGGCAGTCTCATCCGCCCGAGAGATACTACGGTTTTCTCATAGACGGGGATAGAGAGGATTGCATCATAGATTATGATGAGCCTACGAGCTTCCAGCAGGCCGTTCAGAGCGTTGACTCGGTGAAATGGCTGGATGCAATGCGGACCGAAATGGAGTCCATGTATACCAACAAAGTTTGGACGTTGGACATTGCTCCAGACGGGGTAAAACCCGTAGGATGCAAGTGGATCTTCAAAAGGAAGATTGGTGTAGATGGACAGGTTGAGACCTATAAAGCTAGACTTGTAGCAAAGGGTTTCCGTCAAAGACCTGGCTTGGACTATGACGAAACCTTTTCTCCAGTGGCTATGCTGAAATCCATTCGGATCCTTCTTGCCATTGCTGCCTTCCACGATTATAAGATCTGGCAAATGGACGTAAAGACCGCTTTTCTAAATGGAAATTTAGAGGAGTGTGTCTATATGGACCAGCCAGAATGTTTCATTCAGAGTGGGAGCAGCGGAAAGGTGTGCAAGTTGCTTAAGTCCATCTATGGACTAAAGCAGGCATCGCGGAGTTGGAACATCTGTTTTGATGAGACGGTCAAGGAATTTGGCTTTATCAAAAATCCAGATGAACCATGCATTTATAGTAGATTTGTAGCGAGAACTGTAGTATTCCTCGTTTTATACGTGGATGACATTCTCTTAATAGGAAATGACATTCCTATGCTACAATCTGTCAAGGGGTTCTTGTCGCACAGGTTCTCCATGAAAGACCTGGGTGATGCCTCATACATCCTGGGGATCCGGATCCATCGTGATAGATCCAAGAGGATATTATGACTTTCACAGTCCAGGTATATCAACACTATACTGAAGAGATTCAGTATGGAAGATTCCAAGCGCGGTAACCTACCGGCTTGTCACGGGATCACCCTCTCTAAAGAGATGTCTCCCAAGACTGATTTGGAGAGGGATCGCATGTCTATTATACCCTACGCTTCTGCGGTAGGCTTTATAATGTATGCGTTGTTGTGTACCAGACCATATGTAGCTTATGCACTGAGTGTGGTAAGCCGGTATCAGTCAAACCCTGGGGAGAAACACTGGATAGCGGTAAAGAACATTCTCAAGTACCTGAGAAGGACTAAGGAGATGTTCTTGGTGTATGGCGGAAAAGACCTCCAGATCGAGGCCTTTGCTGACTCCAGCTTCCAGAGTGACAAGGATGATTCCAAGTCCATGTCGGGTTTTGTCTTTACCCTCAATGGAGGGGCGGTGTGTTGGAAGAGTTCCAAACAGGAAACCATTGCAGACTCGACGATGGAAGCGGAATACATCGCTGCATCTGATGCCGCAAAAGAAGCTGTCTGGATAAGGAAGTTCTTGAAAGAACTTCAGGTGGTTCCGTCCATTGTTGATCCAATACCTCTATATTGCGACAACAACGGGGCTATAGCTTTAGCGAAGGAACCCAGGTCCCATCAGAGATCCAGACACATCTTGAGGCGGTATCACCTGATCAGGGAGATCGTAGATCGCCATGAGATCGTAGATCGCCAGGAGATCGTAGATCGCCAGGAGATCGTAGATCGCCAGGAGATCGATGTTCGGAGAGTCGCTTCAGAAGATAACACTGCAGATCCATTCACCAAGGCCCTGCCCCAGACTCAGTTCGAGCGGCTGATCGAGATGATAGGTCTTCGATACGCCAGTGCCTTAGTGCAAGTGGGAGATTGTTAGTGTATATGCCCTAGAGGCCATTACTGTATCATACTAGTTTGTATATTACTTAATGGAAGCTTGGGATATTCACCTTGTATATACAATCTTGCTCAAAATAGTAGTATGCTACTTGGTTTGTTTCTACTTCAATGTGTACATGTGTTTATTTTAGTATATCGCCTATACACATTAGTGGAGCCCTTAGGATCTTTGCTTGATTACCAGCGTTGTGATGGCAGTCACACTAGTGGGGCTGGGTAATCCATAAGCACATCCTTATGCAGGTCCCTGGTCGCAGGACTATCGAGACAGGGCATCGATACTCCGGAGTAGACTAGCGCATGCGCTTCTCATCCCAGTGTGGGAGACGGTCTGTCCCACAGCCGTCGGTACGTCGTACTTGAGATAGTATGCGGGTGCTCGTTGGGTTACGAGTACACTGGACAGGACTCGTCGGGAACTGACTAGTTGGTATTATGCCTATCGTCAGTTATCAGTTCCCAGGTGACATGAGTACAGCTTAGTCCGCTGACTTGACACTGTCACTTCGCCTCGAGTGTGTTCCCACTGTACTTTGATTACTACCCTACCACGGCTCAAAGGAGTCGTGCAAACAGGTGGTAGTTGGGTGCAGTCCCGAAGCACTTGGAGGCAGTGACGGTTAGACAGGATTCGTCTCTCCCGGTATTGGGGGTTGACATCGCGCTGTGTCTAGGAGAGCCATTACACGAGTAGTCCCTGGCCAGGGCAAACGAGATATACTGGTAGGCTTCCAGTGTTATCTCAGGGTGTTTTGGGCTTCACTCCGACACGACTTGTACCGCTATTGGGGGACTGACGTTTACCGCCCCCTAGGCCCGCCATGCGATGTATCAGACGAACAGACCGGACTGTACGCAGATTGTCACATTCAGGCTCAGTAGGAGTTCAGATGGGTTTCACCTCGTTAGTCTTCTTGTCGGCATCTACCTGGGGACCGTTACGCACAGCTAGTGCCGCTTGCGGTCTGTGGTTAAACCCACTGCCAGCGTAGTGTCGAGTCTTTAGAGTCCCACACAGAAAGCTATTCGCCTTTAGGCAAAAGAGTAGAGGTCGCATGGTTTTGCGACAGGGTTCGGTCACATCCGTGCACTTGTGCACGTACAGTGTCCGGACAGTTTACACTAGCGGGCTTTGGTTTAAGCCAGATCCTAGTGTACCTTTGGGATTGGATTTATCCAGTATGCATTCGTGTTCCTCGGAACGCGGATGCGGGTGTGTATGCACAGTTGACGGAGAGACAGAGGCAGAGGATTCTCTTTAGGGTTGTTGACCGTTGACAGTTGACTATTGACTTTTTGCTCAACCCTAATGAGAATATGATATGTGATTAACAATTATATTAATTAGGTATTATGGTGACATGGTTGTTGACTTTGTTGACTTGTTGACTTTTGTTGACTTGTTGACTTTGTTGACCGGTTGACTAGGCTTGACTAGTTGACCATCATGATAACCATAGCTATCATTTCATGGCAAAGACTTTTGCTTGCTTGCTCATTTGTGCAAAATGAGTGCATGAAATGATATGGCTATGGTTGCTTAAACCATCACATAATACTTGATTGATATGATGTGTTATGATTGTTTTGGATTATGAGAGCCAAAATGAGAAAAGTCTTCTCTCATTCTTTCATGCTCATTCTCTCTCTTGTTCTTGAGCTCTCATACTCTTGCTCTCACCCTCTTCCTCTTGCTCCCTCTCTTGACTCTATGGTTCACTTATCTCATGAGTTGAGAACCAAGAACCATAGATAAAACCTCATACAGACTCTTCTCTACTCACTCTAGTTCACAAGGTTTAGCAAACCGAGTGAACTAGTTTCTTCAAAGATCGAAGAAGGAGCCAAAAGGTTGAAGCTTTCAGGTGGATCTATCTTCGGCGTAAGGAGACGACGGGAAGAAGCCGATCCGGACCACCATCGGAGTTTGAAGACGAAGGAGTTCAATACAAGCAAGGTATAAACCCCCTAACCGAGTAGTTAACGACTCCTAGTTAGGTTGTTAGTTAGATGTTTAACAAAGATCCGGGTTTTAAGTCCATGTTACCACCTCTATAAAAATCGTTTTTTATCAAATTCCGCATGCCCGAAAGTACCGGGAGAGATAGCATGGACTTACAATAAGAGCATGGGGTAAAAATCACATCGGGAGTTTCTAAAGAAACTGAAACTTTCCAGGCATGCGCATACCTTCTGGAGTATGATAACGTGAGTGGATTCCATCAAGTTATCATGCGATGATAGTTGGATCCCGATACCCACTGATGAGTTGGTTTACTCCTCGGGTGATTTTAGATGATCCCGACTAATTCTTCTTTCAGGTTTGGAGGAGAATTTGAGGATACAGTGGGAGATATCCTGATTAGATAAAGTGATTAACCATTCTGATCTAGGTTAGAGTGCACGCAGAGTGTTTCTTTTCTCTCTCTCTTTGGCAGCGACCATGGCCCGACCCTAGACTAGAACTCATGAACCAAGTTAACCGGACCTTCTTAAAACACCGGCCTTTGGATTGTCAGAGTTGCATACATCATTGCCACTCCTTCTTTTACCCTTTGCTTTTCTCCGGAACATTCCGTATCACTACGAAGATCCACTTTTATTGGATATGACCATCGTATAGTTATATACGAACTCGAAGAAACTTGTTTCAGATTCGAGAGTGGTTTCTGGTTCTGGAGAAATTGAATATGACTATTCAGTTTTCTTTTCCTTTTACCTTCTCTCAGGTTGCGAGGGCTCCTAGGATTAGGAGAAGGTACACCTATTACGCTCATTTGATAGTCTTCTTCCAAACCATAGGCAGGTGCTGAAAGGTGGGGAAGGAAGAAAACCAATTAGCCTAAATGTGGCGTACAGAAGGTAATAAGTAAAGACAGATAAAGGGATTAGAAAGAGGGCAAAGTAAAATGCGACTGCTATCATTCACGACCAAACCACGTATTTCATTGCCACTCCTACATCACCTTTGTATTTCTCCAGAACACTCCGTATCACTACGAAGATCCACAGTTATTGGATAATCTGTCTTATAGTTACATACGAACTCGAAGGAACTTGTTCCAGTTCGAGGATGGATTCTGGTTCAGGAGAAATAGAATAAGGATTATTCAGTTGTCTTTTATCTTTACCTTCTCTCAGGTTGTGAGGGCTCCTAGGATTAGGAGAGTACAGCTATTACGCTTATGGGATAGTCTTCTTCCAAACCATAAGCTGGTGCCGAACGGTAGGGAAGGAAGAAAACCAATTAGCCTAAGGGTGGTGTACAGAAGGTAATGAGTAAAGATAAATAAAGGGATTTGGAGAGATGTCAAAGAAATATACGGTTACAGTCATGAATCTGGATAATGGAAGATGCATTACTATAAATACCCGGATACCCCTTCGAAACATTTTCATGTTTCAATTGTTAGTTATATATATGCCTTAGAGACCATTGTTGTACATATGATGTATATTATAGTGGATGCTTGGATATATATAGAGAGGGCTTTCTTGCTCGACATGATAGTATGCTATTTGGTTTCACTTTATCTTAACATGTTGACTTATATTAGTTTACTGTCTTGCTCTCACATGTTGATAAAGCCCTTAGGATATGTACTCGGCTACTGGGACTATGATGAGATCATACTAGTGGGGATAGGGTAGTTAAAGAGTACATCCTATAACTGTTCCTAGTCGAGGGTGTGTCGAGACAGGGCATCGATACACCAGAGTAGACTAGCGTATACGCATCTTGACCCATATGATGGGCGATGGATGATCCCATATCCATCGGTGTTTGACATCAAAGATGGTGTACGGGTACTCAGTGGAGACTGGGTACACTGAACAGACTCACCGAGAACTCCCAGATGGTATTATACCTCACGTCAGATGGCAGTTCTCTGGTGACACTGGTACATGGTAGTCTGTAGACCCGAGATCGTCATAGAGTCTTGTGTGATTCCAACTGTGCTTTGATTTCCACCTTACCACGTCGAAGAGGGCGTGCAAAACGGTGTCTTTTGGGTACAGTCCCGAATCACATGGAGGCAATGAGCGATAGGAGGGGATACGTCTCTCCCGGTATAGGGAGTTGATGTTGTGCTGTGTTCGATTGGCTATAAATGGAAGTCCCTGGCTAGGGCTGATATAGAGTACTACTGGTAAGTGTTATCAGTAGGTTCTCGACCTGTTATGAGCCTCACATCGACACGACTTATCGGTTACTGGGGTCTGACGTTTACCACCCCTAGACAAGATATGCAACATATCAGACGAAGAGACCGGACTGTACGGGAGTGCTACTGATTGGATTCACAGGAGAATGTACATGCTTGCTTGTTGATCTTCTGATCGCTCAATACCTGGGTGGCTGTTACGTTTAGCTGACCGCTTGCAGCTTGTGGGTGTTTGATATGATCATCACCTATTGCCGGCGTATTGACGATTCTTTAGAGTCCTACACAGAGGTTTCTTGACTCAGGCAAAACGGAGTAGGAGCACATATGTGATATGTGCGGGATCGAGAATATTACGATATGAGATACCGTATTTTTTTCTCGCGATATATGATATCAGCCGGGTATATGTGATATAGCCGGGTCATCGGATCAAGTGTTGATTCGATGAACTGATACAGATTATATTAGTCGGTTCTTTGAGAAATAGCCAGATTGTCGGATCAAGTGTTGATTCGATAATTTAATATATAATTATATATGTGATATATTACATTATATTATCTAATATTTTCTCGCTTTATTGATTCATTTTCTCACCGGATAATACATTGATATATATGCGATATATGTTAATTGTATTATTTTCTTTTGTTAAAAATATATATTATATATGTGATATATAATATTGTAACAAGTTATGTTTACAAATGCAACATGATTAGTGGAGATTAAACATGGTTAGGGTTTGATTTGGGTTAAACTTTTCTTGAAGCTTCTAGAAGCTTTTGTTTTGTTTTAAGCAAAGATATTATGTGTTGATATTTTGGAGATATTATTTAACCCAACCCAAACCCTTAACCCTAGTCAACTCTCTACATGAGTTAATACTTGATATTATTAAATCAAGGTTCATTTGTAACTATGATAACAATTCATTATTCATCATAAAAGACTTCATCTTCTTCTTCCTCCTTAAGCTTACTAGCTTTTGATTTTGTGATGAGTTTGTGTGAGAAATTGATAAGAAAAGAGAGCCAAATTCCTACTTCATCATTCTCATCTAATCTAGCCACTTAGATTAGGGTGTTCACTTCATTCATACTTGACTAGAGAAGTGAGAGCTTGAGTTAAAGAAACTTCAAGGTAGATCATCTTCGAAAAGGAAGACATCAAGCAAGCATGGATCGTTCGGCTTGTGGAGCCTCTCTTGAGTCCGGGAGATCATGGATCGCGGTGAAGGGACTACTACTCGGAGCTTATGAAGCGAAGGAGCGGACTACAAAGGTTGTAATCTCTCTCTCTTAGTTGTAAAGATATTTACTTGCATGTTTAACCCTAATTATCTAGCAAAGATCCTCGCTTTAGGTTGTTCGGCACTTCTAAAATTTAAATCGGGCATGGTTGATGCCTTATAGACCCTTGTGACAGTGCCTAGTAACCCTACAGTGGTATCAGTGCCTAGCTAGAGCATTAGGCGACGTGTATACGAAGTTAAAAGTCCGATCGATCCCCGAAACGTCGATATTGACCCCCTCTCTGGAAATTTTCTACAAAGTTGGTTTTTTCCGTATTAAAAATACTCAGAAAATTTAGCAGGTGATTCTAAGAATTACTGTAAAATTCGACCCCCTAATACCCTCAAGTCGCCGCGGAACCGTGGCAAGGACATGCTTTGAGCGGCGGTTCCGCGGCCGTACTTGGGAATTAGGGACTCGTATTTATAGGGTTAATCCGTAGGTATTACTACATGCTTCTGGGAATTTTTAATTTTACTTAAGTGTTGAGTTTTCTGAAGATCTTTTTTATTCGTTGATTCGATCGGAAAGTTTAACTTCGTTTAGTTTTCCGGATAATTTAGAACGTGTTAAAATGTTCGAACGGATATCAATAACTCATTTTTTCCCGACATGAAAAACTTTCAAGTGTTGAATTTTTCTTGAGTTTAAAACTTTCGGAAAAACATGCAAGCATATCTGTGGATCCTCTAGAAGAACGTAAGCTTAACTCGATTATGTGACCGTCAAAACTTCCATTGAACCCTTGGGTTTGTGGTAGTTTAGCGTTGCCACATGTGAGGTGTTGGTTTGACCCTTCTATGGCTGGTTCACTGGGGCGGTGCAATGTTCTGGGTTTTTTGAACTCCGCTCAAGTGTTGAGATATTTGAAAATCTTGGGTGTTTGATTATTCGATCGAGAAGTTTAACTTTGTCTATTTATCTGGAATGTGATACAATATGTGGAATTCATATAGTTAGGCATGAAATGCGAAGTATGTGATATTTTGGATTTAAGATGTCTAAAGTGATTGTGGATTCCAAATGTTGTAGTTTTACACTTTCTTTTCTGTGACCGTAAGCGTAGTATGTGGTGTATCGTCGGCTTCGTTGCTATACATCAACGATAATCGGGATACGCATACTTGCTTACGTTGATGATATGAGATATTATGTGTTGCTGTGATATGTTATATTGGATCATCGTGTTCTGAATAGCCGGGGGTTTTATGTGAGATGAGGGATTTTATTTTTATTCATGTAAAATTCATTTTATGTAATATTATTTTATTGGGGCACTTCCGAGATGAGGATGATGTCACCATTGCATATTATTTACTTTTCCGCATTAGGTAGACCCAAGGAGGGGAGCACAAGTAACCGGGTTCTAGGGTCCAGTGGAAGGCCATCTTGAGGTGTCGAGACCGGGTCTTCTAACCCTAGAATTGGCAGTGTTGCTTGCCACTCTCGTAGGGGTCTAGGGATGTGGGATTGGCTATTCATCGCGACCGTGGAATCCGTGTTTTATACAGGCTCGATGTAAAACACGGACATCCTAGTATATCCAATATTTCATATGTTATCTTCTGCTGCAATGTTCTGAGATGAGATCATATTACTGCCTGAGATGAATGCTTATACTATATATATGATATATAAATATTGCAGCTTTCGTTTCTTCTATGATGCTTAGGAAGCATAATTGATGGGATTTATTAATGAGATTAATAAAAGAAAAGAAACCTAAAAGATGCTGTAGAATCAAAACTTTATAAAAAGGGTAGCTACAGTCTTACTTTGCACAACGGTATATATGATATACCCTGCACCTTATTCGATGAGGAAAGAGCCGAGATCCCTTTACCGAGAGTGACCTCTTTAGCAGAACTGGCAGATGCTACAAACTCACGGATTAGTTTTTTGATTGCTTCTATAGCTTTTCTTTGCACAGCGGTATATATGATATACCCTGCACCTTATTCGATGAGGAAAGAGCCGAGATCCCTTCACCGGACCTCTTTAGCGAAACTGGAAAAGATTCAAAGACACTCCTGTTCAAAATCACTTGTTTCTACAACGATATCAAGTTCATTACGCTCATGGCTTTCTGAAAAACCTGCATAGCCCTCCTTCATTTCAGATAAGTAATATTTAGTATTCGTGCTACGGTAGTTTGGCATGTGTCAAGGCGTAGTGTACGGTAGCTAATTACTGCTCATCTGTAGTATGAGATGCGATTGGATTAGGGTATTCATACAGCGTTCTTTGGCATGCATCAAGGGTCGTACGGGTGGGTTTGATTCAATCACGAAATGTACGGGTTGAACTTGACTAGCGGACTATGGGTTGTTTGGCATGCGTCAAGGTCATATCACGCTAGGGGTAAAAGAATTGTCGGGAATTTCAAGTGTTGAAATTTTCAATGAGATTGCATACCTCCTATGAGATAGTTGAATCCCGATACCCACTGCGAGTAAGTGTTACTCCTGGGAGAATCTTACACAGGACAATTAGCCAATCAAGTAGGTGTCTAGAAAGGTGTTAACGGGGTTATGCCTATGGGAAAACGAGGTTTATTTTAATTAGGTCCGTGCGACAGCACGGGGAACCTCCCTCAAAGTACCAACACTGATTTGGCTGAAAGATTGGCGAACTTGTAAGGTGTAATTAATCCCGGCTAGTTTTTCCTTTTAGGGTTTGAAGGAAGATTTGATAAAAACAGTGGGAGACATCCTGATTAGATAAGATAACAACCAATCTAAATCTTGCAAGAGTATACGCTAAAGTGTTTCCTTCTCTCTCTCTCCAGGTAGCGACCATGTCAGGCCATAATCAAGATAATAATATGGATGTATTGACTGAACCCACTTATTATACTGAGCAGGGGAACTTTGGTCCCGTTCTTTCTTATAAGTGTTATAAGACTGAACAGGGAATACGATAATATCTGGATTCTCACGCCGCCCAAACGAAGAATAAGCATGTTGACGCATCTTCTTCGGGTGTGTTAGTTATTGAGAACTGTTTCTCAGTTCACCCTACGTCCTGGGTATTAGATACCGGATCGGGATCCCACATATGTAATTTGTTACGTGGGCTACGTAAAGGTAGAGAACTGGGAAAGGGTGATCATTCCATACAAGTAGGGAATGGTGTAAATATTGCTGCCAAAACTGTTGGCGAATATCACCTTGTATTACCAAGTAGTAATACATTGATTCTGAACGAGTGCTATTATATACCGAACATGATGTGCAATATTATATTAGTTTCTTTATTAAGTAAAGAAGGATATAATTTTGTAATACATGATAATGTTATGAACATCTTCCTAAATCAAAAGTTGATTAGATCAGGCTCGTTACATAATGGCATATACGTTCTCAATCAAACTACAGTCCTTAATATACAAAACACACACAAGAGGAAGAGTTCATAAATGAACGAATCCTTCTTATGGCATTGTAGACTAGGTCATATCAATGCGACACGACTAGCTAAGTTACATAAGGATGGATATTTGAATCCGTTCGAATTATCATCTTATGATACTTGCTAGTCATGTCTCAAAGGAAAGATGACCAAAACTCCGTTTAGTGGACACGGAGAAAGAGTTACACAACCCTTGGGGCTGATACATAGTGATGTATGTGGTCCCATGTCTACACATACCAGGAACGGTTCTTCCTACTTCATTACATTCACTGACGATCACTCAAGATACGGACATGTGTTCCGATGAAACACAAGTCTGAAGCTTTTGAGAAATTCAGGGAATATAAGAACGAAGTAGAGAACCAAACGGGCAAAAATATTAAGATCCTTCGATCTGATCGAGGAGGAGAATACTTGAGCAATGAGTTTTTGGACTATCTAAAAGAGAATGGGATTCTCTCTCAGCTTACTCCTCCTTATACACCACAGCACAACGGCGTATCGGAGCGGAGGAATCGCACCCTATTAGATATGGTACGCTCTATGATGAGCACTGCTGAGTTACCTGTTTCCTTCTGAGGGTATGCGCTTGAGACAGCCATAGACCTATTGAATAGGGTTCCCACCAAATCTGTGC
Organism: Agapanthus africanus; assembly: GCA_030015575.1. Classification (NCBI taxonomy): domain Eukaryota; kingdom Viridiplantae; phylum Streptophyta; class Magnoliopsida; order Asparagales; family Amaryllidaceae; genus Agapanthus; species Agapanthus africanus. The sequence continues at coordinate 213,301,157 of JASDDO010000022.1, forward strand.
CAACCACTCCATATGAGATATGGAAAGGAAAGAGACCACATCTTAATTACATTAAGATATGGGGTTGTCCGGCATATGTGAAAGCACAAAATCCGGACAAGCTCGAGGCAAGGTCAGTTCTGTGCAAGTTTATTGGATATCCCAAGCATTCGCAAGAGTATATATTCTACCACTCCGAGGAACAAAAAGTGTTTGTTTCTCGACATGCCACCTTCTTAGAAAAGGGTTTTCTTATGAAACAAGATAGTGGCAATGAGGTAGAACTGGAAGAAGTTCCAGCGACACAAACTGCAACTGAAGATTTAGTGGAACCAGAGGATTCAGTAGTTCTCGACGAACCACAGCCTCTCCGCCGATCTAGTAGGGTTTCTCATCCACCTGAGAGATACTACGGTTTTCTCATTGATGGTGGGTGTGAGGATTGTATCATGGAAGATGATGACCCGACTAGTTTTGAGCAGGCCATCACGAGCGGTGACTCTGTGAAATGGCTGGATGCAATGCGATCTGAGATGGAATCCATGTACACCAACAAAGTATGGACTTTGGAAGTTGCTCCTGAAGGGGTAAAACCCATTGGGAGCAAGTGGATCTTTAAGAAGAAACTTGGTGTAGATGGAAAAGTTGAGACTTTCAAAACTAGACTTGTTGCAAAGGGTTTTCGTCAACGACCAGGTGTGGATTATGATGAAACCTTTTCTCCAGTGGCTATGCTTAAGTCCATCCGGATCTTACTTTCCATTGCTGCATACCATGACTACGAAATCTGGCAAATGGATGTTAAGACCGCCTTTCTAAATGGTGATTTAGAAGAGTGCGTATACATGACTCAGCCAGAGGGCTTCGTAGATAGTGGGAGCAGCGGAAAGGTGTGCAAGCTGCTTAAATCCATTTATAGGTTAAAGCAAGCATCGCGGGGTTGGAACATCTGCTTTGATGTTGTAGTCAAAGAGTTTGACTTCATAAAAAACATAGATGAACCTTGTATTTACAAGAAGGTTGCAGAGAGTAAGGTCGTCTTCCTCGTATTGTACGTAGATGACATACTCTTGATAGGAAATGATGTTCCTATGCTGCAATCGGTCAAGCTCTTCTTATCACAAAGATTCTCAATGAAAGATCTTGGTGATGCCTCCTACATACTGGGAATTATGATCCATAGAGATAGATCTAAACGGATATTGGGATTATCCCAATCCAGGTACATTGACACCATACTAAAGAGGTTTAGTATGGAAGAATCCAAGCGTGGGAACCTACCCACGATCTCTGGACTCACTCTCTCCAAAGAGATGTCTCCTAAGACTGATTTGGAGAGAGCTCGCATGCAAGGGATACCCTATGCTTCGGCAGTAGGCTCTATCATGTATGCGATGCTATGTATCAGACCCGATGTAGCATACTCACTAAGTATAGTGAGTAGGTATCAAGCGGATCCTAGAGAGAGTCACTGGATAGCTGTGAAGAACTTTCTCAAGTACTTGAGAAGAACTAAGGAGATGTTTTTGGTGTATGGTAACGGAGAACTCCAGGTGGAGTCCTTTACCGATTCAAGCTTCCAAAGTGATAAGGACGACTCTAAGTCGCACTCAGGATTTGTTTTTACCCTCAATGGAGGGGCGGTGAGTTGGAAGAGTTCCAAACAGGAAACCGTTGCAGACTCGACGATGGAGGCTGAATACATCGCTGCCAACGATGCTTCCAAAGAGGCTGTCTGGATGAAGAAGTTCATTACTGAACTTGGTGTGGTTCCGTCCATTGAGCATCCAATACCTTTGTATTGCGATAACAATGGAGCTGTGGCTTTGGCCAAGGAACCCAAGTCCCATCAGAAGTCCAGATATATTCTGAGGCGGTATCACCTGATCCGGGAGATAGTTAATCGCCGGGAGATCGAGGTCAGGAGAGTTGATACGAAGGACAACTCTGCGGATCCACTCACGAAGGCCATTCCCCAGACACGGTTTGAGAGACTCTTCGGGATGCTGGGTATGAGATACTACAATAGCTGGCCTTAGTGCAAGTGGGAGATTGTTAGTTATATATATGCCCTAGAGGCCATTGTTGTACATATGATGTATATTATAGTGGATGCTTGGATATATATAGAGAGGACTTTCTTGCTCGACATGATAGTATGCTATTTGGTTTCACTTTATCTTAACATGTTGACTTATATTAGTTTACTGTCTTACTCTCACATGTTGATAAAGCCCTTAGGATATGTACTCGACTACTAGGACTATGATGAGATCATACTAGTGGGGCCAGGGTAGTCAACGAGTACATCCTATAACTGTTCCTAGTTGAGGGTGTGTCGAGATAGGGCATCGATACACCAGAGTAGACTAGCGTATACGCATCTTGACCCATATGATGGGCGATGGATGATCCCATATCTATCGGTGTTTGATATCAAAGATGGTGTATGGGTGCTCAGTGGAGACTGGGTACACTGAACGGACTCGCCGAGAACTCCCAGATGGTATTATACCTCACGTCAGATGGCAGTTCTCTGGTGACACTGGTACATGGTAGACTGTAGACCCGAGATCGTCATAGAGTCTTGTGTGATTCCCACTGTGCTTTGATTTCCACCTTACCACGTCCAAGAGGGCGTGCAAAACGGTGGCTTTTGGGTACAGTCCCGAATCACATAGAGGCAATGAGCGATAGGATGGGATACATCTCTCCCGGTATAGGGAGTTGATGTTGTGCTGTGTTCGATTGGCTATAACTGGAAGTCCCTGGCCAGGGTTGATATAGAGTACTACTGGTAAGTGTTATTAGTAGGTTCTCGACCTGTTATGAGCCTCACATCGACACGACTTATCGGTTACTGGGGTCTGACGTTTACCACCCCTAGACTAGATATGCAACATATCAGACGAAGAGACCGGACTGTACGGGAGTGCTACTGATTGGATTCACAGGAGAATGTACAGGCTTGCTTGTTGATCTTCTGATCGCTCAATACCTGGGTGGCTGTTACGTTTAGCTGACCGCTTGCAGCTTGTGGGTGTTTGATATGATCATCACCTACTGCCGGCGTATTGACGATTCTTTAGAGTCCTACACAGAGGTTTCTTGATTCAGGAAAAACGAAGTAGGAGCACATATGTGATATGTGCGGGATCGAGAATATTATGATATGAGATACCGTATTTTATTCTCGCGATATATGATATCGGCCGGGTATATGTGATATAGCCGGGTCATCGGATCAAGTGTTGATTCGATGAACTGATACAGATTATATTAGTCGGTTATTTGAGAAATAGCCGGATTGTCGGATCAAGTGTTGATTCGATAATTTAATGTATAATTATATATGTGATATATTACATTACATTATCTAATATTGGCTCGCTTTATTGATTCATTTTCTCACCGGATAATACATTAATATATATGCGATATATGTTAATTGTATTATTTTCTTTTGTTACAAATATATATTATATATGTGATATATAATATTGTAACAAGTTATGTTTACAAATGCAACATGATTAGTGGAGATTAAACATGGTTAGGGTTTGATTTGGGTTAGACTTTTCTTGAAGCTTCTAGAAGCTTTTGTTTTGTTTTAAGCAAAGATATTATGTGTTGATATTATGGAGATATTATTTAACCCAACCCAAACCCTTAACCCTAGTCAACTCTCTACATGAGTTAATACTTGATATTATTAACTCAAGGTTCATTTGTAACCATGATAACAATTCATTATTCATCACAAAAGACTTCTTCTTCTTCTTCTTCTTCCTCCTTAAGCTTACTAGCTTTTGATTTTGTGATGAGTGTGTGAGAGAAATTGATAAGAAAAGAGAGCCAAATTCCTACTTCATCATCCTCATCTAATCTAGCCACTTAGATTAGGGTGTTCACTTCATTAATACTTGATTAGAGAAGTGAGAGCTTGAGTTAAAGAAACTTCAAGGTAGATCATCTTCGAAAAGGAAGACATCAAGCAAGCATGGATCGTTCGGCTTGTGGAGCCTCTCTTGATTCTGGGAGATCATGGATTGCGACGAAGAGACTACTACTCGGAGCTTATGAAGCGAAGGAGCGGACTACAAAGGTTGTAATCCCTCTCTCTTAGTTATAAAGATGTTTACTTGCATGTTTAACCCTAATTATCTAGCAAAGATCCTCGCTTTAGGTTGTTCGGCACTTCTAAAATTTAAATCGGGCATGGTTGATGCCTTATAGACCCTTGTGACAGTGCGTAGTAACCCTACAGCAATTTCACTATGCGTTGTTAATTGAAAACTGCTTTCCCAATTAGATCCTTACTCCACGGTATGTATTTACCAGGTTTGATTTCATATCTGTATGGGTTTACAGATGATGAGTGGGAGTAAGTTATTGGAAATTAGGTGATTATATCCTCATTATATCGGAATTCGTTGTAATTGGTGATAGTTGAGGAAATCGCCTGGGGTTTTTGCCCGACGGCAAATTTTTTGGTTTTGAATATTCGTTGTTATGCACCAATTTCAAATTGATATATCTGTACGTTTATTTTATAAAATGAGATATACCTTTTTGAAATTATGTTTATGACATTTATCTATATTAGTTGATGGTTAGGTAAGGAGCATTAAACAACGGTGTAATTCTTCTTAACCATAAGTACAGTTTTCAAGTTACGACGCACAGGGTTTGAGTTATTCAACTCAGGGGACTTATACAAAGTATTGTATGTTGTCCAGTGTCCATTAGGACAGAGGGATTGGTCCTCGTACTATATTCTGATTACTTGTGACTTCTCCAGTTTTAGATGAGTATTTCATAGAAATACAAGGTCCAAGTTTTGAGAAGTTATAGGTAGAAGAATAAAGTAGAGAACCGCGTGTTGAAAGTATCAAGATTCTTCAAGGTGATTAAAGATGTAGATACTTGTATTTGGTATTCAGTTGTTAGTAATGGTTTTGAGAACTTGCTTCTCTTTCAGGTTACTCATATCTGGATGCACTCCTAAGTTGAGTAATACTGATCGGCCTCTCTCCATTCAGTTGACATGCACTGGAGACAGCTGCATTAATTGAATCTGGTTCCAATTAAATCAGTGCCTCTGTTTCTATATTGTATATAAAATGGTTCATATCTTAATGATGTTAAGGTATATGGAGTTTTCCGGCTTATGCTTAAAACCAGACTCTGGATGACTCAAGGCACGTTTCTGTAATGGCAGTTTGTGGGCTAACCCGGGCTATGCCGAGGGTTAAGTTTCTACCATCTGGGAGATCACTAGTGATATTGTTCTTGACTCGCCACAGTTTTAGCAAAATGGATTTTTTCAGAAAACAGTAGTGGGAGTATGGTAAAACTGGAAGTAATTTCAGAACCACAAATGATTACTGAAAATTTAATAAGAACCTAATGATTCAATCGGGTTTGACATTCCATTAGCTACTCTGCAGATATAGTGGGTAACCTCAGGCGCCTGAGAGGTACTTCGGTATCCTCAAAGACGGTGACAAGGAGGTTCTTGTTTACCCAGACTTGCCATTACTGCTGTTCTAGACTATGAGACCCGGCAGGAGGATGAGTATAGCGTCGTTCTAAACTAGCTTTAGAAGTGCACGTGTATATGACTGTACCAAAGGGTGGTTGTAGTCAGTGGGAGCAGCGGAAGCATAGTGGACAAGTTGCTTGTGTCTATTTATAGATTAAAGCAGATATAGCGGAGATAGATCATCTATTTTTGATGTGACAGTCATAAGCTTGGTTTTATCAGAATATGAGATGGATCTGTTAAGAAGGTAGTAGTGTGGTATATCCTGATATTTGGATGACATACACGTTGTAGGAAGTGAAATTCATATACTACGATCGGTTATACTGTGGTTGTCACACAGTGGTTTCTCCACATAGGATTTGAATATTATATCAGGCATTCTGGTTACTAGATCTATGGTTTTAGATCTAGATTTGGGTAGTTTCCCAATCCGGGTACTTAGACAGCATTCTAAAGGTGTTTTAGAATGGACGACTCCTGGCAAGGTGGTGTACCTGCAGATGATGGAGTCACCCTCTCTAAAGGAGTCTTACAGACTAAAGGGGAGAGAGATGTGCATGATTGGCATATCACTTGCTTAGGCAATTGAGTCAATCATGACATGTCATGTACAAAACCAGATGTTGTTTTTGCACTAGCTGCAATAAGTTTATGTCTTAATCCAATCCTGAAGAAACTTTCGGAAGCCGTTTTAGAACATAAGTGGATGTTCTAGGGATTTGATAACGATAGCCTCTTTCGGGAGACAGTTATCATTCCAGGCTTCCAAAGTGACCTGGATGACAGAGTGACTGTCAGAGTTATAGTTTTCGCTCTGAAGAGGGGCAGTAGTTTGGACAAGTGGTCCAAGCGGATACTGAGGGAGGCATGGCGCAGGATACTGATTAAATTCAGTTGACGATACAGTCTAAGAAGTTTGCTGGATTTGGAGTTCATTTGTGAACCGGGTCCCATAGGATATCCAGACATATTCTAAGACAGGTATTGCTCATTTCGGGAGATGTCTTTCTCCGCGACCTTGAGATAAAGAGAGATATAGAAAGAAACATCAGAGCGGATCCACTCACTGAGGCTATTTCTCGAACGCAATAGTCTCGGCAACGAGCTTTATGAAACTGATTAGTAGAGAAGTTGGGTGTTCGGTATCACACGAGCTGTGAGTATGCGACATCGCAATAATTAGCCTTAAGTGCAAGTGGGAGATTGTTGGCTACAGTGCCCTCAAGTCAATTATTGGATCGCAGGCACGTGATTGCAATGATAGAGGGAGGACCTATACCGGTAGAACAGTCTTACTCGAGATGAAGTATGCTATCTGGTTTGTCTTTATCATCGTGTACATGCTTTAGGTGACACTACAGATCACTATTACATGTTGATAGAGCCCATAGGATTCTTGCTTTACTACCAGCAGTATGATGACGATCATATACGTGAGAGTTGGGTAGTCTATAAGCACATCCTTAAAGTGTCCCTAGTCATGGGAGTTTCGAGACTGGGCATCGATACTCCGAGAGTAGACTAGTGTATACGGATTGAGACCCCGACGATGGGCGGTGGCCGGTCTCACAAGCCATTGTTGTCACTTGGTTCACCTAAGATTGTATACAGGTGCTCATTGGGTTATGAGTACACCGGACGGACTCGCCGGGAACATGCTAGTTGGTATTATACCTATTGTCAGATGGCAGTTCCCTGGTGACATGTGTACATGTTAGTCTATTGACCCGAGATTGTCATTTGTCTCGTGTGAGTTCCTACTATGCTTTGATTACTACCCTACCACGGCTCAAAGGAGTCATGCAAACAGGTTTTAGTTGGGTACAGTCCCGAGCCACATGGAGGCAGTGAGCGGATCGTCAGGGGATTCGTCTCTCCCGGTATTGGGGGTTGATGTCGCGGTGTGCATGGATGGCCATCACCAGAAATCCTTGACCAAGGTAGTCGAGAATTACCGATCTAAGATCGGCAGTTTCTCATGTGGTGATAGGCTTCATACCGACACTAAATATTGCGTTATTAGGGGTCTGACTTTATCCACCCCTAGACCCAATATGCGGTACTCATACACGAACGGACCGGACTGTACAGATATTGTCACTGTCAGGCTCAGTAGGGTTTTAGGATGAGTTCGCTCGTCTGCCTCCCTTTCGCTCAATACCTGGGCAGCCGTAACGTACATCTAGTGCCACTGACGTGCTTGAGGTTAAACCCACTGCCAGCGTATTGACGAGTCTTTAGAGTCCTATACAGAGGGTTTCCCTGGTTCGGGCGAAATGTTGTAGAGGCCGTATGGTTTTATGGCAGGGTTCGATCATATACGTGCACTTGTGCACGGATCATGATCGGACGGGTAATTCTAGCGGGCTTTGGTTTAAGTCGGATCCTAGTATTATATTGTTGGATTATTTTCGTCTCGTTGTATTCGTATTCAGCCGGAATACGGATGCAGGTATGTATATACGAATGAGGAGTATTCTTGTAATTCGTTACGAGTTTACTTTAGAAGATGCCATTACTTTTTCGTTTAAACATATGGTTTAATGTATTATTGTGATGGAAATTGTGAGCATAAGTTTTGTCCTTGGGCATTGATGGTTGCACTTGCTCACTTGGTGACTCATGGTCTTGGGTTTGGGGTGAGATATTTTATGCTAGGATTTTTCTTTAGCTCATGAAAATATCTCACAACACACCCACACAAAAAAGTGGGCAGCCACACCCTTTTTCTTTACTTGCTCATTTTCTTGTGCTCACAACTTCTTCATCTCATGGGTTCTTCTTCACCTCCACCCATACCCTCTCATGTGTTGAGAATCATTAGGTGCATTGAGACAAAATGATCACACACTCTCTCTACTTCATCTTGGTCATCTAGGCTAGCAAACTTGATGTCCGAGTTGCTTCGGTTTTGAAGCGGGAGCCCGTATAAAGAATCCTCAACGTGGATCCTCTTCGACGAGGGAGACCAGAGAGCGAACTTTATCGGGATAGCCACGACAAGCTTGGGTCGGAGATTGAAGACCGAAGGACACGGATTGATCGGTATAATCTCTAAACTCCTCTTTCCATGTTTGCTAGTATAGGGTTTTTAGTTCGATCTTGTGCGGGTTTTGTTTGCGCCAAAGTTTTAAAAGTTTTTGTTCCGCGTTTGGCCACGGAATGATGGCCGGGGCACCGGCAAAACCCAACAGATGGTTCCTGCCGCTCGTGCATTATTTTTATGTGGACACACACGCCATTGGTAATTTCTATGTCACGAACAGTTTAGAACTTGCTTAATAATCGGTATCTTTGCATTGCATCCTTATTGATATGTAGCCTTTAAGTTATCTAGCTCATTTCATCATTATTGCTATATAGTCACCAAGTCATTCATCATCATTGCATCATATTGATATCATGGACATTCATCGTCATCTACATATTCATATATTGTGATTTCTTTAGAGATTTCCGTATTCATGGATTTCTGGATTTGGGGAAAACCGCAAAAAGACTTTTATAACTTATGATCATTTTACAATAGAAATTTGCGCTTTTCTAATGGTATGATGTGTATGGCGTCCACCATGAGTTTTCTCGATTCTTGAGCCACGTGTGTACACATACCCAATTCGATGAGAGAGGAGGAACCGTCTGCGGGTACATGGTGGACCCGGTAAGGTACCCCGGGGCAAGAAGCTCGAGATGTAAACGATATGCCCGGCCGGGGAGCACTACCTACCGGTTATTATTGACCCAGCGGTCATCCGTAGGATACCGACCGAAGTCGTGTGATTTGACAGATCTGAGGGCCGATATGAGAGACGGGTACCGAGATATTGATATATATATATTGTGTCGATACTTGATACGTATTTATGTCGATTTCATTTGAATATACTCCAGTTTTATTATACCAAAATTTTACTAAGATAAGAACACAGATTTTCTCATACCATATATATCCAGATTTCATGTTTGATCATTCATTCATGTCGCATTCATTTTAGCACATTCGCATCTTAGTTATATACATGGGGTGTGACGCATTTGCGTGCATGCTTGTGATGGGCTTATTAGATGTTACTTACTACTCACGAGTTGGCAACTCACCCCCGTTGTGCCACAGTGGCTTGCAGGACTGCCCTGTCTGCATAGTAGCGGCGGGCGCACTTCTTCTGCTTCCTTTTGCGTTGACTTGCGGTTTTGCCTGTAGGTGGGTTTTGCGAGGATTTTCTTTTATTCTCACTATGTATATTTACTTTTTTATCTAGTACACTCTATTTACCATATCTACCATTTGTATATTGGACCTAGACTGTGAGACAGTGAGACTTGTATTATTTTGTTATCTGGTGTCGAGCTCATATGAGCCGACTTGATGCTTTCTTATTCTTGCTTTTTATATGGTTTTTCACATTATTATGATATATCTTGCATGTGGTTGTGTTCCGCCTTTTGGCGAAGAGCTAGCTCCCATTTGGGGATGCCTTTATTCCTTACTTATACATATTCATGTTTTGTACCCGTTCGGGGCCAGTTTTTACAAAAGATACTCTGCTGAAATTTTCAGAAAAACATGATGATTAAAATGTTTTGATGTAAACTCTATTTTTTAAAATCACCTTTTAAAAATAAGTATTTCTTCACTCTAATTCATTTAAACGGTTTAGATTTCTGGGCTTTGGCTTACTTAGATTATGCTACGCCTCTAGACGTTGCGTGATTTAAGTGCCAGTCACGTTCCATACATTCGGGTCGTGACAAAGTTGGTATCAGAGCGTTAGATTTTACCTTTCTGAGTGTAGGATGACCCTTGGTATGATGGAGTAGGTGACTTAAGCAGAGTGACATAGCTTGTGTATGTTCCGCGGTATACTTACGATACGATACTCCGCCTAAGTAACCTTAGGATATATATTTTCTTGAAATTCCTTCCTTGATTTCGCATATCCTTTATTTCGAGTGCAATATTCTTATCAAACCCTGTTTCTTGTCCCAGCCACTTTGCCGCGGAAGACTACGAGGGCCCAGAGGGCTGCCGTCAGAGATGAGGTTAGAGCGGGCTCATCTGAGATGAGGAATGACCAGGGCGGTACACCTACCCCTCAGGGACAGATTGATCTCCCTTCTCCAAGCAGGATAGCTAGGCTGGAGGCGAGTATTCAGGATCTATGCTAGATGGTTGGATCTTTAGTTGAGGCCAGCCGAGCACCGAGATCCGAGGATGTTCTTCCCACTACGGGGCCTGTGATTGTACCTACTGTCCAGACAGCTGTACCTGCTGCTACCGAGACTATCCCCGTATCACTACAGGAGTTTATGAGGGTGAAGCCTCCAGTTTTCACCGACACAGACACAGCGGAGGATCCATAGACGTTCCTTGACAGGATGGCCAGAATTTGCTGTTCACTGAGATGTTCTGATGAAAGGTCGGTTGAGCTTGCAAGCTTTCGTCTGGAGGATCTTGCTCAGACATGGTGCGAGTTAGTTGAGAGATGCCGAGCTACAGGTCTACCTCCTTTGACCTGGGATGAGTTCACAGCGATGTTTCTTGCTCGTTTCCTTCCGCAGAGCGTCAGGGATGCTCGAGCTCGTAGTTTTGAGTCTTTGCGCAAGACTCCTGATATGACCGTGTCCGAGTACGACGTTCAGTTCACCCAGCTGTCCAGATATGCTCCTTACCTGGTGGACACTGAAGAGAAACGCATAAAGAGATTCATACGAGGCATTGACACGCAGCTGTTCCTTTATATCGGTGCACAGCATTTCGACACCTACGCTGCTGTGATAGATGAAGCTATATTAGTGGAGGAGCCTATATCTGAGGCCATAGTGCCGAAGCGGATTCATACCGGTGTGCCAGCTTAGAGGCAGCTAGGTAGACGCCATGACAGATTCTTTCCAGGTGATGGTGGTAGCAGAGGCTTGAGACGAGGCCAGTTATATGGCTTTTACCCACAGGGTTAGCAGCCTTCGCCGGGATGTTTTCGATGTGGGAGTCCGCAACACCGTGTTATACATTGTACCATGAGGAGCCAGGGCGAGGCGAGTTTCCTGGATTCATAACAAACGATGTGAAGGTGGTAAGGTCAGATACATGTGACCTTACCACCTTCACACCCTACTCCGAGCGTTTTACCTCCTACACCTGTTGTTACTCCATGCCATATCGATGCTCCGAGAGGCCGTGGTCATGGCGGTCTGGTTCAGAGAGGACAAGGTGGCAGAGGCAGAGGATAGCCGATTACCGGTAAAGGACAGGCCCGGGTTTTTTCTTTGACTCCTCAGGATGCGTAGGCATTGAATGCAGTCGTGACGGGCACTCTTCCAGTATGTTCTTTCGACGCGCGCATATTGTTTGACCCAGGTTCTACACATTCGTATGTATCTACACACTTTGTACCGAGGTTGGGCCGAGAGTCGTCTTTGCTTGATCAGCCGCTTGTTTTTATTACTCCCGTAGGCGAGTCTTTTGTCGCTCGACATGTATTTCGATCGTGTTATGTTCGTATCGGGGATAGGGATTCTTCTGTTGACTTGATTCTCCTCGACATGTTAGACTTCGACATGCTTCTTAGCATGGACTGGTTAGCTACTTGTTATGCATCCGTGGACTGTCGTAAGAAGACAGTCAGATTTAGTTTTCCGGGTGAGCCAGTTCTTGTTGTTCAGGGAGACCGTAGTTGTAACAACCCTAATTTTCTTATGCACTTTTTCCTATACAAATTTTTTTCAAAATATTTTTAAAATCCACAAAGGGGTATTTTAGCCTGAGCACAAGATTTAGGTAATTACTTTTGTTTTTAATTACAAGCTACAAGAATGAAATAACTCCATTTTTAGTGTACAAGAAATTACTTTAAATTTAATGTATACTAGGAGTATTTATTCTTGCTGCTATCAGTTTAAGTAATTAAAAACTGTAAGTCGATGTAGTACACCCCAGTACTTATGGGGAGGCGGAATTTACAAAAACTTATCGGGTTTAAACAACGAACATCGACTAACCGCTTGAATCGAAGCTAAACTCTAAATAACCGTATTCTATGAGTTTCTTTTCATAAGAGATTAGGGATTATACCTAATGAAACCGGTCCTTCTTCTTTACGTCTTCCTTTGTTCTCCTCGGCCTTCTCTAGGTAGTAGACGATCCACCCGAGAGCGAAACTCCAAGCTAAACCTCTAACTTGAGGTAACTAATCAACTTTGATTGCTAATCAAAGATGAGAGGATGATATAGAGTGAAGGTTATGGATTGTTTAGTCTAACTAATCCTTTGATCTCAACACATGAGGATTAAGGATTAGGGTTAGAAGATGAGAGCTTGAGGAGAGAGAATGTGTGATATGATAATAAGAGAAGAGAGAGAGTGTATCATATTATTATGAAGCATTCTTATTTTCAATAAATCAATAAAGGAAAATGAATAAGCATGCTTCACAAAATATCTTGTGATGATTCATTAACATGAGTCATTAAGCAATAAATGTGCATTAATGATGTGAATGAATCACCACTATGACTCACTCTCTTTCCAAAACAAACCTCCTTAGTCACATCTTCTAGAAGCTTCTCGAGTAATTACGAGAACGCCCCTCCGATCCGTAAAAATACGGAAAAACTTTAGACTGTAAAAATCCAATAACCGGATACCAGTAACTGGCTTAAACCAAAGCCGACTGGTAAAATCTGTCCGAAAGTCGTACGCGCGTAAACGCACGTATGCGTCCGAACCCTTTGTCGCAAAACCATGCAACCTCTATATCGTTTCGCCTGGAGTAGGAAACTCTCTGTGTGGGACTCTAGAGACTCGACTACTACGCTGGCAGTGGGTTTAACCACAGACCGCAAGCGGCACTAGCTGTACGTAACGGTCCCCAGGTAGTTGTCGATAAGAAGGCCGATGAGTAAACCCATCCGAACTCCTACTGAGTCTGATGTGACAATCTCCATACAGTCCGGTCCGTTCGTCCATGACTATCGCATATCGGGCCTAGGGGGGCGGCAAGCGTCAGTCCCCTAATAGCGGTATAAGTCGTGTCGGAGTGAAGCCCATTACACCCTGAGAAACTGCCGGAACCTACCAGCAAATCTCGCTTGCCCTGGCCAGGGACTTTGCGTAATGGCTCTCTGACACAGCACGATATCTACTCCCAATACCGGGAGGGACGAATCCTGTCTAACCGCCACTGCCTCCAAGTGCTCGGGACTGCACCCAACTGCTACCTGTTTGCACGACTCCATAGAGCCGTGGTAGGGTAGCAATCTAAGAACAGTGGGACACACTCGAGGCGAAGTAGCAGTGTCAAGTCTGCGGACTACGCTGTACTCATGTCACCTGGGAACTGTTCACTGACGACTGGTATCAAACCAACCAACAGTTCCCTGTGAGTCCTGTCCGGTGTACCCGTAACCTAACGAGCACCTGTATACTATCTCCAGTACGACGTACTGACGGCTGTGGGACAGACCATCTCCCCAACTGGGATGAGAAGCGTACACACTAGTCTACTCCGGAGTATCGATGCTCTGTCTCGATAATCCAACGACCAGGGACCTGAATAAGGATGTGCTTGTAGACTACCCAGCCCCCACTAGTGTGACTGCCATCACAACGCTGGTAGACAAGCAAGATCCTAAGAGCTCTATCAATACGTATACTCACATATTAAGATAGAAAAACCAAGTAGCATACTACCATGTTTAGCAAGACTGTTATATACATGTGAATATCCCAAGCTTCCATTAAGTAATATACAAGCTAGTATGATACAGTAATGGCCTTCTAGGGCATAAACACTAACAAAAACCACAATAATTACAAGAAGGAGCTTGTAGCTCATTGGTAATACCTTGCACCGCTGAACCAAGCCACCAGAGTTCAAATCCCATGCCCCACATTAGTTTTGTATTTATTTTGTTTTATTTTTTTTTTGGAAGTCAACGGTAAAAATGCCATAACTCTCAAAATATGTACTGGACAACAAAAAGTAAAAATACCAAGTTGTTCCTCAGGAAAACCCCCGGCCATTGGACCCTTGACTCGGCCCGACTCGGCGCCGCCGGCCGACGACTCGGCCGACTCGGTCCGGCGCCGCCGGCCGGACTTGGCCGGACGACCGAGTCACCAACTGAGAAAAGTTGGCTCTTGACTTGGTCAACCCTCTTGCACACTTATTATACCTGGATCGGTTTTGATTTGGCCAATAAATCCCTTTTACTCCTAAGTTTAATGAAATTTAATGAATTTTTAATGTTTTATATATTTTTTAATATTTTTTTTTAACCCTAACCCTAACCCTAGCCTAGCCCTATATAAAGACCCCTACCCTCTACCTTTTCCCTTCACAACTCTAAGTCCACTCTCCCAAATTCTCGAGAACTCGGTACGAAGAGCGAGAAGCGAAGTGCTGCCGAAATCGACGACGGATTCCGGCGACCGGATCGGGACCTTCGCGACGTTTTCAACGAATCGACAACCATCACGACCTCTAGCTTCATTAGATTGTCCAAACCGTAAGTTCCATCCCCTCTATCTCTATTTTCTATAAGTATAAAAATACGATTTTTTGGACCCCGACGGAAATCGGACAAACCGATTTCCGATTCGGTTTTTCTATAAATTTCCACTTGTCACCTAATACATATTATCTACCCATATTCATGTTGACTATTAATCACCCATAAACCAATTTAATCAAACTTTTTCACATAAAATGATAAGTTCTTTGCAAAACCGTATTCCTTTCATAAAAATACCATGAAGTTCATTTTTCTTAGTTTAATTAATTTCCTCACTCCTAAATAGGTTTATCTTGATCACTAAACTTATAGAACCCACTTTGAATGAAATTTCACACATAAAATGATAACGTTTTCGAATACCGTATTCTTGCACTTTAATACCTTCAACTTTAACTTGTCATGTTTTACCTTTAAACTTCACCAAAACTTAAAATAAGTCACGGGTTAATGACCTACCCCTACACACACTCAATCTAACCCTAATTGATAAATATCAAAAAATACAGAATACGAAATTACAGGACTTTTCACTAAAATACCATAATCTTTATAACTTTTATTTAAAGCTTTAAGTTGTAAACTTTTCTAGATAAAATCTTTTAATAAAATGAAAACACGATTGGTCATGGACATCGATCGTTTATCTAAACTGTCTTGTGGTGCATAGGCAAGTGTGTCTAAGGCTAGTGGTTTTTAATTAGGCCCACGACTGTGGTTACTTCCCACTTACCTGGCACTTACCTGGCCGCAATTGACAGTGAAGAGGCGATTTGAGGCTTCTAATGACTCATCGTTTAGACCTTAGAAATAGGCTAGTTGGTTTAGGAAACCCTAATAACTAAAATACGGGAAACTGTACTCTTTTGCAAATAAATACCCCATATTTATAAAACCGTTTTCCCAAATGAAAAATATTTGTTAAACCTAAGCAAAGCGCCGCTACAACCCACTTTTGGGGAACCTGTTAGGAATAGTACGGTTCATCGTGCACCCACAGGCTAGTAGTGCGACATTCAGACCTCCGCAAGGAGCATTCGGTCTCGAAAGGTTCAAAATACGATATTTAGGGAAAATGAGATTTTTCTAAATAAAATATTTATATAAAATTATTCAGGTGTTAATATATATATAATTATCATTTAAACATCTATTTTATCATAATATAAAGTTTCCACATTTTTCTAAAAATTACAAGATTAAAAGTTACACTAAAATACCATGAATTTCAGATAAAACAATTAATACTTTTATTAGGATATATTCACTAGAATAACACAAATAAAATTCACATTCATTATAACAATACAGACGATTATTAAATACTTGAGGTGTATTTTGAAAAATATACAAAAGTACTTTTTACATAAAACCCCCTCAAGTTTTACAAATTACTATATGGCCCCTAGCTAATATTGAACTTCAAATTATCTTTCTTTTAGTCTGACTCGGGTTAGAGTCTGACTATTCCTGACTCGAATATGATTCAAGTCAATCTTTATTCTTTTATATTCCAATACGATTTGAATACATGAAACCCTGAATCCAGTTAACAATATATTCTTTTGACCGAATCAAACCATGGATATTCATCCATTATCCTGATATTCCATTTACCTGATTACACAGTTACAACATGTTTACTGATATCATGGTTTTGATCAGTCACCCAAATTACATATTCCAACACTACAATACTGTTAAAACACCACAGGGTTTAAGGGGTAGATTGGTACGGAAGATGTTAAAGGTGGCACGAGGTGGTCAGATTAAGACACCTAACCTGAATCCTATTGCTGTTGTACCGTGGCATAACGGTTCCTTGTACTTTCCTTTTGCCCTGATCTCTAGCATATAGAGATCACCCTCGTATACACTGGCATCCTTTTGTACCAAGCTACAAACCACAGCGTTACACAATGTTCCATAATATTCAACATTATAATACTTTAGAAAATACTGTTACTCTATCATTCTCATTCTTCTTATTCTTTGGGACTTACCGAGCGACCTGTTCGCTGACGACATTCTATTCCTTCTTCTTTGAATGTCGTCAGGTGCGTTGGACCAAGCTGAGATTGAGCCCACCGGTGAAGATTTGGAGCAGTTCCAGGCAGACCCAGAGCTCTAGATAATTGTACCTTGTTCTTTCCAGTTTATTTCATTTCCTGTTATGCCACTGTTTAGGCATTGTTTTTTCATTCTAGTTGTATTTTCTTTTCCTGCATTGTAAAAAGAATGTTATTAATAAAAGTTGCTGTTATTTCTATATTATTCGTCTCTTGTGATTTACTTTATATTGCTTAGTTACGCTTAGCCTATATACTTCTGAGTATATACGTAGCGGGCCTCGTCACGTCCACTTCGCCGTATACTGGGAAGTGGGGCATGACAGTAGTTCTACCCTTCCTAGTTTGATTTCTTCCCTTCACGCTAGTCGTCTCTTGAGGAAAGGATGTCAGGAATTCTTGGCGTATGTTCATGATGCTAGAGCCGTAGAGGTCCCATTGGACCAGGTTCCGATTTTGAGGGAGTTTCCCGATGTCTTTCCTGACGAGTTGCCTGGATTGCCGCCAGAGCGCGATATCGAGTTCTGCATTGACTTGATCCCCGGCACAGGGCCTATTTCTATACCGCTATATCGGATGGCCTCGGTGGAGCTTAAAGAGCTGAAGGATCAGTTGCAAGATTTCCTGGATAAAGGGCTTATTCGTTCGAGTGTGTCACCTTGGGGTGCTCCTGTCCTGTTCGTCAAGAAGAAGGACGGCAGTATGGGATTGTGCATAGATTATCGTCAATTGAATCGAGTTACTGTACGGAATAGATATCCCTTACCTCGCATTGGCGATTTATTTGATCAGCTCTAGGGTGCGGGACATTTCTCGAAGATTGACTTGCGGTCAGTTATCATCTGTTGCGGGTTCGAAAAGGATGACATTTCAAAGACTGCTTTTCGTACGCGCTACGGGCATTATGAGTTTTTGGTGATGTCATTCGGGCTCACCAATGCCCCAGCAACTTTCATGGATTTGATGAACCGCATATTTAGGTTGTTTCTTAATCAGTTCATTATCGTATTCATTGATGATATTCTGGTATACTCTCGGAGTCGAGAGGAGCATGAGCAGCACTTGAGAACTACGTTGCAGACTTTGAGGGAGTACCAGCTGTTTGCTAAATTCTCCAAGTGTGCTTTCTGGCTGGATAGTGTTGATTTCATGGGTCACGTGGTTACGAGAGATGGCATACGTGTGGACCCGAAGAAGATTGAGGCCGTACAACACTGGCCCAGACCTGTTTCAGTGACTGAGGTTCGCAGCTTTTTGGGTTTGGCCGGTTACTTTTGGTGCTTTGTTCAGGATTTTTCTTGTATCGCTGCACCGCTGACCGGATTGACCCGGAAGGGAGTTCCTTTTCTTTGGACCGAGGATTGTGAGCAGAGTTTTCAACAGTTGATGACTCGTTTGAAGACTGCACCAGTATTATCTTTGCCTTCAGGATCAGACAGCTTTGTTGTCTATTGCGATGCTTCTCGAGTGGGTTAAGGCTGTGTGTTGATACAGCACGACAGGGTCGTCACTTATGCTTCTCTGCAGTTGAAGAAGCATGAGCAGAACTATCCCACTCACGACTTAGAGATGGCCACGGTGGTCTTTGCGCTCAAGATTTGGAGGCATTACTTATACGGCGAAACGTGCCAGATATTCTCGGACCACAAAAGCTTAAAGTACATCTTCCAGCAGCGGGATCTGAATTTGAGACAACACCGTTGGATGGAGCTTGTGAAGGACTATAACCGCGAGATTCTTTATCATCTGGGCAAGGTGAATGTTGTAGCTGATGGTTTGAATCGGAGGACCGGAGGTAGCTTGTCCTATTTGAGCGCAGTTCAGGGACAGTCTTCCACAGATTGGCAGATCTTATGCGACAGCTGGGAACAGTTTGAGTTTACTTCGACCGGAGGACAGCTTGCTCATGTCTGTGCCCTTTCATAGTTTCTTGATCGCATTCGGGAGGCACAGTCCGACGATATTCGTTTGTCAGAGATCATGGAGCAAGTTCGGCAGGGTAGAGATTTAGAGTTCGTGATCGATGACCAGGGAGTACTACGATTTGGGGCTCGACTATGCATGCCAGATTCCGAAGGGCTGAGATGCGAGATCTTAGAGGAGGCGCATCAGTCAGCACACAGCGTTCATCCGGGTTCCACCAAGATGTATCATGACTTGAGAGATATCTACTGGTAGGAAGGGTTGAAGAGAGACGTCGCAGATTTTGTTTCGAGATGCCTGACTTGCCAGCAAGTCAAGGCTGAGCATCAGAGGCCGGCATGAGAGTTATAGCCTTTGCCCATTTCGGAGTGGAAATGGGAGCAGATCTCTATGGATTTTATCGTGGATCTACCTAGGACCAGTCGAGGGTATGACTCTATTTAGGTGATCGTAGACCGATTGGCGAAAGTGGCTCACTTTCTGCCAGTGAAGACCACTTTTGGATTTTCTCAGTATGCTCAGATATATATTGATGAGATCGTGCGCCTATACGGCATTCCGACTTGCATTGTGTCCGACAGAGGCACCCAGTTCACCAATCGACTATGGTAGAAACTTCAGGAGGCTTTGGGCACCTGATTGAGTTTCAGTACAGCTTTCCATCCGCAGACCGACGGTCAGTCAGAGCGGACCATACATACTCTCGAGGATATGCTCCGAGCGTGCGTTATTGATTTCGGTGGCAGTTGGGACCGTCACTTACCCTTGATAGAGTTCTCCTACAATAACAGCTTCCAGGAGACGATTCAGATGGCACCTTTCGAGGCATTGTATGGAAGGAGATGTCGATCACCAATTTGTTTGACAGAGCTCAGTGAGAGCAGTATTTTAGGACTGCAGCTAGTGCAGGAGACGACAGAAAAGATCCAGTTGATTCAGGATAAGATGAGAGCGGCCCAGAGCAGGAAGAAATCTTATGCGGATAGACGTCGTCGCAGACTTGAGTTTGCCGTGTGTGATCATGTTTTCTTACGGGTTTCGCCGATGAAGGGCGCGATGAGGTTCGGGAGAAAAAAGAAGCTTAGTCCCAGATAGGTGGGTCCTTTCGAGATTCTTGAGCGAGTCGGTATCGTTGCTTATTATTTGGCTCTTCCACCCAGCTTTCCAGATTTTCACCCTATATTTCATGTATCGATGCTTCGCAAGTATCTTCATGACTTTTCCCACGCGATTCAGCACCAGACGATCCAGCTGGAGCGCGACCTTTCTTTCACCGAACAGCCGGCAGTCTTTCTGGATCGGCAGATGAAGAAACTGAGGTCAAAGGTCATACCATCCGTAAAGGTTCTTTGGAGTGGCCCAAGAAGCGAAAAAGTCACCTGGGAAGCCGAGGATGAGACGCGGAAGAAATTTCCCCATCTCTTCGAAGGTACGCGTTGATTGATGTGTAATTTTGGAGAAAGAAAAAGTACTAGTAAAATAACCGCAATCAATAACGGTGTCGCGTGTAGCGAACCTTTAGTGAATACGGTTCGTCCTCTGGGATTCGTGGAATTTTATAGTTCTTGCTTTAGATCGGTTGAAAGAAATAGAAAAAAGAAAATAAAGAAAATCAAGAAAATAGTTTCAATAAATAGTTTCAAGAAAATGGTTTCAAGATTTGATTGAATTATCAAGAAATAGTTTCAAGATCTAATTGAATTATCAAGAAAATTTATATGAAAAAGGCTTGTAGGATTCGATTGGATTTGTAGCCATGGATGACTAATAAAGATTACTCCTCTTATCTATTGATAAATTTAAAACTAGATTGATGGCGATGAATGAAGATTAGGGTTCTTTGGAAGAAACTAGGGTTTCTCCTTTATTGACCCTTGTCCTTTCATTGATCTCCATTCTTATCTAGCCCTTAACAAAAAGATCGTCAATTTTATCTCAAATCGTGGTCGAGATTATCAAGAAATTGATATCGTGCCCGATAAGGATGTTGACGATTCTTTTGCTAAAGTTTACAAACTTCATAAGACTTAAAATGAGTATAGAATTTTCTCATCCATTAATCTACCCTAATCCTACGAATCTTATCAAGCGCAGAATTACTCACGCACATGAAAATAAAAGAAGAAATAGAGAAAGAATTCATAATGCGGAAATTAAAAGAAAACGAAATTAAAACTAATGATCACCCTTATTACTCAACTTCACAATACAATTCTTCGAGTTTAGATTACAAGAGGAAGAAGAATTTGCTCTCGATCTCTGCCTCGAAGAAGTAGGTGGTCCGTCGATTACGTCGCTTGATCACCTCGAATCTTGGACCTGTCTTGGATCGCTTGTTCGTTGACTATGATTGGCTTCGTGTAAAAGAGACTTGATTGATTGATCGCTTGATTGATTTCTCGATGGATTTCTTGATCTTGGATCTCAAGATCGAAGATTCTTGATCTTAGATCTTAGATCCCCTTTTGAGATTGGTTGTTGATCTTGGATGTTTTTGATTTTAGATCTAGATCAGAAGTTGGATCCCTTGTAGATGTAGCCCTCGGTCCTTTTTATAGACTTGAAACCAGTAACAGAACCCCCAAACAAACTAAGTTTGTTATGCCGAAGATTCCAGAGAACTCTCGAACTACAAGTCCCTGGATCGGTCGTGGATCAACGGTGACTCGGCCTGACTTGGCCGCGGTTCCGCGGCCAATTGGTGGGTTCTTGGTTGAAACTTCTGGATTATTCTCATTCTGGTCTTTGGGTATTTATATAATATCTGGAATCTTCTTATATTTTCTGAGTCTCTGCTAGTATTTAATTCTTCGACTTTCTTTACGTTATCGACAGATTCTTGATTCCTGATATCTGACCTGAGCTAATCTTTCAGAATATCTTTAATGAACAATTTTAGTTATATTTGAGATACAAAATATTATGCGTAAAAATATTAAACATACAATTTCCTTCATAATGTTGATTATAATATATAAACACATGGTAAATGATATTTTGCAGGTGAACTTCTAATATGTTTTATATTTATAACAAACACCTTTAGATGATTAAGAAAAGTAAGGAAATTGTCATGTTAAAAGTGCACTATTTTCGACTGAACACGCGTCGTTAGATTTTAAATTCGGGGACCAGATTTCTTTAAGGGGGGAAAATTATAACGTTTTAAAAATTGTTTAGGATAATTATATGTTAATTAGTGATAATATGTGCTTTTCTATAAAACTTAGTTAATAATTATTTTCCACATAGACATGAGTATACCTATTTTAATTATGTAAATGCTTATTTTATTGGTATTTATTAGTTAATTATTTAATTACTTGATCACTTAATTAATTTCCTTATTTATTAATTATTTAAAAATTATTTTCACATGCACACACACTAATCTTGTGTTAATCCTAGGTTAGTTAAATGTTGATACAAGTTTTATGCACCATGGCAACCTAAACATTTTGTAACATGTTTCTTTGTATATTTCAAGATAGTTCAAGAATTCTCATTAAAAGAAAATTAAAAATAAAAAGAAAATGGGGTATGGTGCATTAATTATAGAGGGGGAGAGAAAGTGCCATGGTTGATATTTCTTCTCTCTTTTTCTAGAAAATTCCTCATCCTCACTCACTACTTCTTCTTCTTTCTCCATTACTCAAAAACCTCTCCTTAATTCCTTATTATCCTCCACAAATCACCAAATCTCACTACAAAATTATCACTAAAATCCTATTTTAGAACCTCTTTTGAGCTTCCTTCAAGCATGTTTTCTCCTTGTGGCAATTCTATCAAGCTAGGGTCTCTTTTCTAATTATCTTAAGGTTTGGCACCAAGTTTCCTTCTTCTTTTGCTAATCCTTTGCTTCAACTAATCCTAATTACTATATAAGTAGTGTTAATGTAGTTTTAATGCAAGTTTAGAGATTTAAAGAGAAGGTTAGAATAAATTAATACTTTTATGGCTTAATTAGGGTTATTAAGTGTAGTTAGTGACTAATAGACTTACTAATCCACCGAGATTTCACTAAAACACCTTATAGTTGTAAAGTTAGTGTTTAAAACGTTTTTTGGTTAAGATTAATGATATTTGAAATCTGCTATCATTGTGTTAGTCTATAAATTAATCAAACACATACAGTAGACTAAGTATAGAGCCCTGAGTACACCGTAGAAACCTGGACCCACCTCACTATACTTGGCTCGGCGAGATTTCCCAAACCCCCGGCGCCGCTGGCCCCTAGATTGAATTAGGTGTTGTATTTTTTAGGGTAGCTCTCTGTTGGTATTTTAGGATATTTGGTATTGCTTGTTTTTCCTATTTCATCTTCAGGTAAAATCTGCAACCTTTTTCCCTAAATGTTAGTGTTGTGTCAATGTGCGATACATATGATTCGAGTCTAGGTTTGGCGTTTCTGTGAAATCAGCCAATCTGGGTTGGTTTTTGACGATGCCATACACATTTTGTGCACCAAGTGCACACGTGTTTAACTTTTGACGTTAATTCCTTCGTTTTATCTTGACTTCGCGTCTATTCGAACGTTTAGCCTTATATGCATTATTTGTGCGATTATAGGATCGGTTGCGGAGACGTCGGACGTGGCAAGAAAAGGCAAGGCGGTGGTTAGAGTCTATTAGTCAAGACGTCCCGGTGAGTAGATGTACACATCTATGGGGAAATCGCTTGGATGGCGTAAAGCGCCCGATAGCTAGGATTTACTTATAACTCTAGTTTTCCTATGCGTATATCATATTCATATTTCATTGCATCATCGTATACATTGATATTATCACCTAGGACACTTGCACCATTACCGATGGTTCCTGCCGCACGTGCACTATTTTTTTATGTGGACACACAAGCCATTGGTAATTGCTATGTCACGAACACTTTAGAACTTTCTTAATAATTGGTATCTTTGCATTGCATCATCATTGATATGTAGCCTTTAAGTTATCTAGCTCATTTCATCATTATTGCTATGTAGTCACCAAGTCATTCATCATCTTCGTATCATATTGATATCATGGACATTCATCGTCATCTACATATTCATATATTGTGATTTCTTTGGAAATTTCCTTATTCATGAGATTTCTGGATTTGGGGAAAACCGCAAAAATACTTTTATAACTTATGATCATTTTAAAATAGAAATTTGCGGTTTTCTCGTGATATGATGTGTGTGGCGTCCTCCATGAGTTTTCTAGGTTCTTGAGCCACGTGTGTACACATACCCGATTCGTGGAGAGAGGAAGAACCGTCTGCGGGTACATGATGGACCCGGTAAGATACCCCCGGGCATGAAGCTCGAGATGTAGACGATGAGCTCGACAGGGGAGCACTACCTATTGGTTATTATTGACCCGTCGGTCAATCGGAGGTACTGATCGGAGTCGTGTGATTTGACAGATCTGAGGACCGATATGAGAGACGGCTACCGATATATATATATATATTGTATCGATGCTTGACATAGATTTCTGTCGATTTCATTTGAATATACTCCAGTTTTATTGTACCAAAATTTTACTAAGATAAGAACATAGATTTTCTCATACCACATATATCCAGATTTCATGTTTGATCATTCATTCATGTCGCATTCATATTAGCACATTCGCATCTTAGTTATATACATAGGGTGTGACGCATTTACGTGCATGCTTGCGATAGCCTTATTAAATGTTACTTACTACTCACGAGTTGGAAACTCACCCCCGTTGTGCCACAGTGTCTTGCAGGACCGACCCGTCAGCATAGTAGCGGCGGGCGCACTTATTCTGCTTCTTTTTACTTCGACTTGCGTTTTTACTTGTAGGTGGGTTTTGCGAGGATTTTCTTTTGTTCCCACTTTGTATATTTACTTTTGTATCTTGTATACTCCATCTACCATATCTACCATTTGTGTATTGGACCTAGACTGTGAGACAGTGAGACTTGTATTATTTTGTTATCTGGTGTCGAGCTTATGTGGGCCGACTTGATGTTTTCTTATTCTTGCTTTTTATATGGTTTTTCATATTATTATGATATATCTTGCATGTGGTTGTGTTTTGCCTTTTGGAGAAGAGTTAGCTCCCAATTGGGGATGCTTTTATTCATTACTTATACATATTCATGTTTTGTACCCGTTCAGGGTCAATTTTTACAAAGGAGACTCTGCCGAAATTTTCAGAAAAACTTGATGATTAAAATGTTTTGATGTAAACTCTATTTGTTAAAATCACCTTTTAAAAATAAGTATTTCTTCACTCTAATTCATTTAAACGATTTAGATTTCTGGGCTTTGGCTTACTTAGATTACGCTACGCCTCTAGACGTTGCGTGATTTAAGTGCCAGTCACGTTCCACACATTCGGATCGTGACACCCATAAACTTGAGATTAATCTCAGCAACCAAGAACTTAAGTTCTTCCTCTGCAATAAAAAAGTCCTTCTCTTTCCTCCAAAACCCTAGGTAGGGAGATTAATCTCCAATGAAAAAGAAGGTTAACCTTCAAATAAGAACTTTAGTTCTTCGTTTGGATCATAAATCCTTAAGTCAAATCTCCTCCTTCTTGAGAACCTAAGCTTTTATGGAGGGATTTTCGATTTTAAGATTTAGGGTTTGAAGGGAAACTTAGAAACCCCTCCACCAAAAGAGATGAAAAATCATCAAAATCCTACAAGATCACCCAAAACAAAAGAAGTTTAAACTTCAAATAACCGAGTTTTCACAATGGAATATGAACAGAGGACTAAAGATCATAAAAACTGGATCTTGATGATCTTAATGGTTAAAGAGACCATTATACAGAAGCTTAAGCTTCATTAAACCAAATTCTTTCTCTGGAAGGTTAACCTTCTTTGAAGAAGATAGAGATTAATTTCCAAAGCCCTAGCCGTGCCACATGATATTCACGTGAGCATGTGCCAAGGCCGTGCGCTTGCAAGAAAGTTGTGCCTCAGCTTAAGCTCTTTATTTGGCCGCGACGAGCCGATCAAATCGCGCCGGCATCAAAGTGCTATGCGCCATCCCAAACCCATATCTCCTGGGCCCCACGTGATATGCATATGCGCTCGAGCCACACTAAGCCGATGTTCCACCATGCTCCATGTGATATACCACATGAGCAAGTGCCAGAGCTATGTATCCTAAGTCGGCTTGAGCCGAGCCATGCTCCAAATATATTGGTGTCAAATAGACCCAAATCCTTAGCCCTAAATTGGTTAAGTCCTAAAGCTTAAGTGTAACGACTCTGAAACCCCTGTATAAAATTAACTTGTTTAATGCATAGAAAAGGTATTCAGCCTGATTAGGAGTTATAAGTTATTTTTGTTCAATAAAAATAAGAAATAACTTATAATTCACTGGTTAAGCCTCTACACTGCTGTAACATAGCCTATGTATTCGAATCCTATCAGTCCCAATTATTTTAAATAATTTTTAACTTTTCGGAAGCCCAAGAGTTGCACGTGCAATACACGGATAAACAAAAAGTTTCATCAAACAGGATAAATGAGAAGTTAACACAGAATAACACACCTGGCACGAATCTCGAGACACGTGGCAAAAATCCAACCGCCTAATTAGCCGCTACTGGCGGTTGAGATGGCTCCGTTTGCCTTCGTGCTTTACCTATACACCTCTTCAACTCCCCTCTACTCTCCTGTACTGTTTGATTTCTCTGAAATTAAACAGAGACTCTTCAATTCCCCATTAACATCATTTTAATTCACTTTTTTAAATTCCCATACTCTCAAATTTAACTATAAATACCACCTCATCCCCTAGCTCTCTCCCATTCTGAAAATTCCTATCAAAAATTCTCAAAATTCTCTAAGTGCAAAGTGGAGTTAAGCAAGCCAAGAGGAGTAGCGATCAAATCTCGACGACCGGAGCTTTACTGATGATACCACGATCCCCGAAGGCTTTCCCTCCCACTTTTCCTCTCTTGTTAACGCTACGCAACCCGTAAGTCTCTTCTCTCTCTCTCTTTCTTTTCATCTCAAACCAATGTCTAAAAAGATATCGACAAGTGAAGTTACATTTAAAATTCTTTGCTATTAAATGTTTTTATCATCCTTGATAAGTCAAGATGTCACATAATCATCCTAATATCACTTCAAATCAATATTCACATCATTTGCCGTTTTGTGTAACCAAAATTCTATGTGAAATAATCATATAATGAACTTTTTCAAAAAAATACCATGAACTTTAGTATAACCCTTATTTCGATAACTAGCATTTATACTTCTAGGAAATTCACGGGGTAACGGCCTACCCCACACGCACACTTTTGATTCTTAGCACGATATTTAGATGTATGGTTAATTTAAAAGAATAAGTTTTTCAAATAAATACCATCACTTTATAAAATTACATTTTTAATCGATATTTGAAAACTTTTGCAATTACGCCTCTACAACCCTCTTTAGGGGACCCGCTTATGGATGGTGTGGATTATCGTATGTCCTTGGGATAGTAGAGCGAGATGCAGAGCTCCTCACGAATAATTCGGTCTCGAAAGGAATGAAAATACGATTTAAAAGAAATACGACTTTTTAAAACAAATTAGACTTTGAAAAATTATATAATATTATGAATCCATATTGACAATAAAAAACAAATTGTGAAAATTATAATGTAAAATGAAAGATTAAAATTTTAATATAATAACATCAAATTTCTAAAAGTATAGTTTTCATAAAAATACCATAAACTTTTAAAAACTAGGTTTTATCACTAAAATACCATTAAAATTAAAATACATGTTCATACAAAACTCTTAATAATATAAATCACTCTCGAGGTTTATTTTTAAACAATATTAAAATATTTTTCATAAAACCCCTTTGAGAAATGCAAACAATATAAATACAATATAAACAACAATAATAAATATTTATGGACTCTAAATTAATATAGGTTTAAACGGTATTATTTCTCTCGAGTCCCAGCCGGAGAAAGTAAGTGTTTGCCTATTCAGGTTAGACAACACTGTAAATTAACGGAGTTATCAATAGAAATTGTTTTGGAAAAAGACATAAATCCTGTCCATGTGCAGCAGTTGTTCGATTACTCCCGAACTTAAGAATTTCCACAGTTAAATCCATTTACAAGAAATGTCTATAACTCGAATACAAACTCGAATCCAAACTTGAATTTAAAATCGAACTCGAATCCAAACTCGAGCTCTAATCCAACTCGAACCTAAACTTGAACGTGAACTCGAAATCAATCTACTCGACTAACTTGACTCGATCCAGGATTGCAATTGATATGACTCGCATTCTAATCGACTTACATGACTTCATTCTACAACTTTTACAATCTATTGTTTCGATCAAGACATGTTATAATTTACCAATAAAATTAAGTAAGCATATCTTACAGTTATAATATATATTATACTCGGGGTATTTGGGATAGTTGCTTTTGTGAATCCAACGGAGCTTCAGGAGTCCCGTATTAATCTATTTTTTTCATTTACTCGAATCTCAGTCCGGTCGACTCCTCCACAGCTTGGAGTCCCGATGCTAACACATGAAATTGGCCCGTCTTTCCTTGCTCCTGAGGCCCTACTCTTGAACTCGTGAATACTTCTACGGTTGCGTTGACATTCACACTTGGAACTTAACGTTAACATAGTGACCATATAGAGATCTATAGTATAGATAACCTTGTTCATTTTACATATACTTTTACTCGTCACAAACATTATTTCATGGTTATTATATACTTGTCACTTTTTACTCTTAATTTATCTTTGGGACTTACCTAGCGCTAGTTCGCTGACGGGCATTCCATCCACCTTTGTTTTCTTGGAATGTTCGTTGTATACGATCGAGATGGAGGAAGTGGATGCTATAGAGGAGGATTACGACCATATAGCTACTTAGGATTAGCTTAACTTTCTTTTTCTTCCATCTTATGTATGCTACTTATTTAGGCATTTTCTTTTATTGTTTTACTTTTTCTGTTGAACTCATGTATCTGTAAAAATTTCAAGTTTGAATGTAAATAAAGATATTTGTTGAAAATTGTACAATCTCCATTTATTCTTGCATTGTGTATTATTGTTTCAATACGCTTAGTATATTTATTTAGGGAATGACCTTCTCTGAATAAATATGCCGCGGGCTTACCACATCATCGTTTCCGTCTATTGGGAAGCGGGTCATGACAGATTTTATTGGTGGCCTATGCAGATTAGTTTTGCATGAAGTCATAAATAATATACCACAAGAATTAATGAATTCAATAAACATTTACATTCCTCACATTTCAAATTCCTTGAATCTATCCTAACATATTTTTTATATCAAGGTGATGGACTCTCCGAACAATACCAACACCAACGTCAATGGCAATACTCGATCTCCTACACTACTGCCACCACCTACCGTTGCAGCTCCTATCAATAAGCAAACAATACTTATTGAGACTATCAAGAGCTTATTAGAGGGTCATCAGCATCAGACTGCTATCCTTATGAACCTCCCCGAGACCGAAACACCTAGAGTAAAATAGTTCCGGGCCTTACACCCAAAGTCCTTCTCGGGTAAGGAAAGCCTGCTTGAAGCTGAAGAATGGGCTCATGAAACAAGTTCCAGATATAGCTTGGGTAAAAGTTGCTTAGTTGCAACTGACCGATAATTCTAGAATATGGTGGAAAGCCGAGGAGAGCCGTCTAGAGTAACCGATAGAATGGAAAACATTCCAAGACCTCTTCGATGCGAAATACTTTCCGGAGACTGTCCGCTTCGATATGGAGCAACAATTCATCCATCTACAACAAGGCTCGATGTGGGTGAAGTCTGTGGATGAATATAATGCTGAGTTGACCATGTTCGGCAAGCAAATTATAATCTCAAGTTCAATTTTCCTATCTCACTTACAACACTGATAACATGTCACGACCCGGAATTGGAACGTGACTGGCAATTGAATCAAGTAAAGTCTATAGGACCCCACTGTAACCCAAGTAAGCCGAAAGCCCAGAAATCTAAACCATGTTAGAAAAATAATGGAGGTGCAGTTTTGAAATAATGGCATAATGAAATCAAGTTCTTTATTTAAAAGTATAAGTAACGACATATGGAAATACAAGTGGGTTGTATACTATTTTTGAAGACATTTTCGTCATTTGAAATTTGGGCAGCACCTCCTTTGTAAATTTTGATCCAAAACCAATACATAGCAATAACAATAGGCATCCCCAAGCGGGAGCTAGCTCTTCGCCAATTGGCGGAATCACAACCACACAATAAATATATACGATGCCTAAGGCAAAGATCAAGCACAGAAAAGAAAGTAAAGAAACCAAAACATCATCAAACCCAAAAGAAAATAAAGAAAAAATATACATCTCACTCTAAGTTTGAAAGAATATACAAGTCTGTGGGTTTTAAGTCTACAAAATATAGATAGTCTGGTTGATGAAGCTCTTAACTTGATATAACTGAATAAATATACAAACACAAATGGTGGTCTTGATCTAAGTGTATCCTACCTAACAAAGCAAATCACCCAGAAGAAGGCTGTGTGCCAGCAAGCCGCTACTGAATCCGTGCGGTCGATCCTGCAAGAAAACTGTGGCACAACGGGGGTGAGTTGCCAACTCATGAGTAGAAGACATCACCAGGTAGAAATCGAATGTATGGCGATCTCCTAGGTCATACAACAATATAATAATATGATACCGAATGATAACAAGGGTAAACGTGTATACATAAGTATAATAATCGAAGGTTGTCGTGCTCGTATCATAAATATGGTACAATGTCATCTGAATCATATGTATGTATATGTGTGTATCATCCAACGTGTGTCCATCAACGGCACATCAAATCATCATAAAACCTGAGTGTCCAGTATCGACACTCGAGAACATTATAAAACCCGTGTCCAGCATCGACACGTAAAACCTCATATCTCAGACGCTGTCTCATCGGATCGACCCTCATATCTATCTGTCTCAATCGCTCCGGTCGGTATCCTCTGGATATCCGCCGAGTCCAATACCATCACCGGTAGGTAGTATTCCCCTGATGGGCTCAACGTCTCTCTATACGATCTTCTTGCCCCGGGGTACCATACCGGGTATACCATGTACCCGCAGAGGGTGCCTCCTCACTCCTCAAATCGGGTAGTATCATAGCTCAGAACCGACAAATCTCATGGTGGACACCGAAATATTATATCAAGAGAAACCATATTTTTAACTTAAAAAATGTATCTGCGGTCCTCAAATCCAGAAATATCATGAAAACAGAATAGCATATGCATGTAATCATGATGGAACAGTAAGTACAAGAATAGAAGAGTACAGTAAGGTATAACCGGTGTTTTCATATAAGCATGTCGTGTAACTAGGTAAGGAAGTGCAATATCTAAACTAGAATGTGCGATAATGAATACTAAACAAACAACTGTAGTTCTACAATTTAGGAAACAAAACAGCAATATCACGGTTTCTAATGTGTACATGGCATGGCAATTACTGATGATGAGTGTGTGAGCCGGAGAGTATGTGTACGTGCAACATGCGCAATATCCGTAATAGTGCCCGTGTTCTAGCCGACGATATCATACAAGATAAGGAAAAGAACGTATGTGTATACCACAAGATGAGAATAATATGAGCATAACAGAAAAAGGAAATTGTAAATGCAATAATATAAAGTACATAACTACATATGAGCCATACAATTATAGTTTAAAATAGTATGAATCATTGTTTTTAGAAAAATAGGGGTTATGGTGTTTTTGAAGAAAAGATACCATTTAAAAATCTGTAGCGTCCCTTGAGATTGTCATTTAAAAATGCATAACGATTCATTAGTTTGGAAAATAGGTATGGATCTTGATCGCACGCCAAAAGCGTGTCGAGTTTTAAGAGTTCTAAAGTTTAACCGCGATTAGGACGGTGTCGCTTTGCAGCTAGCCGCGATGAGCACAGGTCGATCCACAAGGAGACGGAGCGTTTTAGGTTTTTGTTACGACGAGTTAATGCGCGAGGGCGGAATAGTTCAAATCTAACCTATGTGTTATATGCAAGTATAAAGTTGTTAGGAAAATATGCAATAGTGTAAGCTAAGAAAATCCTCACTAAAACCATTGAGCCGAACTTAACGATTGAAGCTAGAGCAATCGGCAACAACGTGGATTAGGGTGCTTAAGCACGGTATTCGTGGAATCTGGCTTATTGACCCTTGTCCGTCCCTTCTTGCCTCTTGCTTTCGCCTCCTGCCAAACCAAACGCAACCGGTCGCGGTTAGGAATCACCGTTACCTTGGTAGGGTAAGGTGCCTAACGGAGCGCTTGCATAACGTTTGGACGGAGTTCAATGGAAAATACGGGAAAAGGAAATGATCAAAGAAACCTTAACTTACAATATCGTATTTATTCCTAACAACACCATATTAACAACCATTCACAAAACAAACCAAAAAGAGCAAAAGAAAAGAACAAAGAAAAAGAACAAAGAAAACATTACAAGTAAGTAAGTGTATGGAATTTAAGTGCATGAAAGTAAAGCAAGGTAATAAATTGCATGAATGTAAAAGAGCAAGAAAGAAAATAAGTAAGAAAGAAAGAACTAGGAACCATGGAACAAGTTACACACCATGGGTTTAATAAGCCAAACTTAAACTTGCAAGCTCAATTAAGAGGTTGCAAGATCAAGAGAAAGCTAAAAACCCAAGGCAAAATGAAGCACAAAAGAGAGAACTTTATTGATTCCAAAATGATACAACCCTTGAGATCAAATACCAACCCTTAAACCTTCAAGCTCAATGAAGAGGTTGAAAGATCAAGAGAAGGCAAGGATCTCAAGAGGAAGCTAAGCTATTTATAAGAGAGAGAAAACAAAATGAAAAGAATAATACAATGTATGGCAAAATTGGACCCTTGAACCTTTGCCCCATGGTCTGCTTTTATAGGAAAAAAAATGGATTAAGCAAACATTAAAATAAAGACCAAATGTCAGCGAATTAGATTCTGTGAGAAGCTGGGGCCCACATGAGAAGGTGGGGCCGGCCAGGCCGGTTCTGGCAAGGAAGATCTCTGCTCAGATCCAAGGGGTGGGTCCCATATTGCAGTGGTGGTCTTTTGTTGTCTCCAGCATGCCTCTGGTGTTGTTTGCTTGGTCAGAAACATCTCTGGATGCACTCAGTTCTTAGAGGGAACTTGGTAGATACAAATCACATCACTACTTTTAGCAATAAATGGATATCACACCATATAGCCCACTTGCTCCTAGCCATCATGCCATGGCTGCCCCCTAGGTCCATGGTCCAAGCCCCAAGAGTTAGTGTGTACACATGCTATGTGTTGGACCAAAATATTGTGCACACACTTGTTTGCAAAATAACTCTTGGGATATCGGTCGGTTTCCAGTTCTGGCTGCAGTGTTGGCTCACAAATGATATATCCGTAATTCTGGATGTATTTCTAGTATTTTGTCACGGACACCTATAATCTGTATTACTGAGCAAACACCGGTTAATAGTACCGATATATAACAAAATAGATAACGAATGAGCGGTATTGAAATGCAGTTTTCTGTGATGAACAAATACCCCCAAACTTATCTTTTGCTCATCCCGAGCAAAACAAAATCCCAGCCTCACTTTCGCAGGGAAAGTGATTGCACTGAGCATGTGCAACAAGCCGTTAAACCTCTAGGTGTCCCTAGTAGGAGGAGTGTTTTCTCTTGAGGGTTTTCAGCGGATACTACCCACAAAATCCCGTCAAGTTAGTTTCATAAGTAACATCGATTCTACTCCTACAGTTTAGTATCTAAGTTAGAAATTCTATCATCCTAAGTTAGAATTATTCAACCCTTATGTTTCACACCTCCTATCTATTTAACCTCAGATCTTATACATTCCAAAAAAGTTTAGAAAGATGTCGGTTCTTCTGAGTTTTCCTTCTAAAGTGTTGTCTCAAATCAGGGATTTTTATCAACTTTACGGAAAACATAAGTCTTATTCTTTATTTCTATATTTTATCCAAACATTGATTGTATACCCCTACATGTGTGTATATTTGCACCCTTACACTCAAGAATTCAATTCAAGCTATAGTAACCTTGCCCTAATACCTAATACTACTTCTTTTCATTAATGATGGACGGTATTGCTCACATACCTTTCATGCGACTATTAATGCTTCTTGAGGCACTAACGGTCGATTACTTGAATGCATGAGCTTAAAGCGAAAATAGCAGTTTCCAAGTCTTGACTTTATTTCTTTTTTTCTTTTATTATTTTATTTTTCTTTTCAAGACCGGATATATTTTTCAATGATGCACTTTTAGGTGTTTAGCTTTAATTACCGTTTTTTCTTTCATACTAGGTTTTCAGGCAAGAGTATTTCTAGGTATCCTCTATTATCCCAAGTTGTAAGGTGCGTGTAAGTGCAGTTTGTAGGGTATATACTTTCTAAATTTGAACTCGAGAATAGAAACTATTTTTCAGATTTATCCTTCATTAAAGCTTCAATACTTTCCTTTCATCTTGACTTAACTCAAGAACTGAACTCAAGATTACCTATTTCTCAAAAAAACTGTAAGGACGTATACTTACCAAGTTTAAACAGAAGGAGGGTTATTTTTAGGGTTTTCAATTCATAAGCCTAGAATTTAGTTATTTCAAACGTATCAACTAAACATTCGGAATAAAAATCTAAGTTACCCTATTAGCTAACTTGACGACAAAGTTTTTATATTTTTGAGAATTTTTTTGATTTTTGTGGGTTTTTTAAATAGGTATGCAAATGCAAAATATACAAATGAATGCGAAGGAAGAAAGCTTACCGAGAACACCCCCAAACTTAAACTTGACAGTGCCCTCACTGTCAGACTACACCAAGAGGGTCAAAATTGTCGGCGCTCCCCTGAAGAAAATTTTATACAAAACAGAAAAAAAGAAAACCAAAAATATATACACCAAAAGGATCCCCCCAAACTTAAGTAAAATAGTGTTTCCACTGTTAAGCATTAAAGTTCATGATTAGGGGGAAAAAACAATATTAATCTATACAAGGCCTTACACATGCCAAAAGTGAGCACCAACCATTCAAAAATCTAATCGCTATTATGTGCAGGTTGGTGAAAGAATACGGTGAGGAAAGAAATGGGGAATACGCGAGACCGTATGCAGGTAGAAGTAGTATATGGTCCCGGTATATGAGAAGAAGAATGGCGGAAGGGAAAAAGAAACGGAGTACGAACTTGAGGGTGAAAATGGAGTGAATAGATTAGCACAATTTGTAATGACCGATGTGTAAGAAGCGTTTGTGCTAATCTATTAACCCGTCGAGAAATGGGGTCAAATCCCTCAAGATTCGTGAGAAAACATGGGTACGCCGAACTTGGTAAATCAGACATACGAACTGAAGGTGATACGGTTTCTTGCAAGGTCAGAACGACGGAAAGTATGGAGGGGAGTGATCGAGGAAGGGTATCAGTTAAAGTTTCAGGAGGGTGTACACAGTCAATGAAAGGAACATGATGAATTGGAAAATCCGACTCATCATCTATAACTGTTTCATCCTAAAAAATATCCTTAAAATTCTCCTCAAAGTTAAGCCTATCCATGCATATTTCATCAAAATCAAGACCCATATGGAGTTTGGGAAAAACAGTTAATGACTCGGGATGATGAATTGGAGAGAAAAACACATCCAAATCTGCGGGTTCATCATCCAAAACATTTCCAGCGTCAATATCCTCAATCAAGTGAAAATCAATTTTCTCAGACACCTCATCAAAAGCATAGATTTCAATCAATTTTGGTTCTAAGATGGAGGTGTAGAGGTCAAAAGGTTTTGGATTGGTTTCACTCAAAAGGGACCCTTCACAATCGGGCAAATCAAACACTACAAAGTCGCACAACTCATTATCCGTTCTATCTTCAATCGATGAATCGTTTGGAACACTAGATAGAAATTCGAAACCGAAGTTGTGGGATTCAAGTTGAAACGGGTAGGTTTGATTTGGAAGGGTATACAGCTCACTCTCTCCACTCAAATTCTCAACCTGTCCAACCGCTTCATCATACATTGGAAAATTTGGAACTAGTTGGAAACTAGCTACCGGGTCACTAGATTGTATAAGGGCAGCCATGGACGCATTCAAATCAATCATCTGTTGGTACGACGCTACCCGAAAGTCTTCCAACGACTGTTCCAGACTAGACATGAGTTGTGAAGGGGTTTCAGTAAAAGATTCGAAGTTTTTTGGATACTGGAAACTCCCAAAAGGCTGTTCAGAAGCAATGTCTAGGGAAGGTGCACAAGTTAGGTATGATGGATAGGAATTGAATGGTTGGACAAGGGGTAGGATCAACATACGGATAATAAGGTGAATGGAATTGTTGATCCAAAGAATTCGCAGTGGTGAAAGGAGTGAAAGATCGGGTACGGGATTGTTCAATATGTTCTGCAAGAGACATAGGTCTTGGAGTTACAACTGGACTCGAAAAACGAGTATCAATATAAGAAGGTGGTGAAGGTTGAAATGGTTGATACAAGATGAATTGCGGGGTCCAGTTGTTCGTCCTAGACGCGTCTATCCTATCTTTCAAAGAGATTTTGGGCATGGAGGGGTCGTTCGAAGTTCGACCAAACCAAGAACCGTATGAGGTAATGTCTGGTTGTGGGTACCAAAGTTCGGCACGAGTTTTTCGAGGTGGGGTACCCATGATATGAAGAGAGTAAGAAGAATAAGAGAAAAGGAGAGGAAAAAGAATTTGATTTTTTTAGTTAGTTATTAACAAAAGAATGAAATATACAAAAAAAGATCTGGACAAAAACAATCACGACACAAAAATACCAGACACCTAATCGTTTTAGGGTTCACCTAGGTCAACTATACCTGCTCAAGAACATGATTGGTGAAGTAAAACTGTGTCGAGAAACGGGCTCAAGATATACGGATTACGAGGCCAGGTAAGTGCAGAGATAAGGGGAGGTTTTCCGACGCTTTCACGAAGGTCCTTAATTAAATAACCCTTTCTCTTTTGGCGGTTTCGCCGTGAACACTTTCCTAGATACCCCGTGAACGATATACCGTTAAACGATGTTCTAAACACAGTTAACCTCTCCTAATGAGCGCGAAGTACTTAAGGCTTAAAGTCTAATTTCTTTTAAAATTTGTGCGGGTAAACGTTATGCTCAAGTTCGTGATTTGTGGGCCACAGAAAAGGTGATGAAATCCTTTACTGTCCGTATTAATGGATGCAATGCGCAAATTAATCAAAAAATTATTTAAAGAATCAAACAATCTTTTTTACGTTAAGCACAACACTGCAACAAATACGGGTTAGTCAATTTTAGCGTTTGCTAGCGAACTTGCAAAGAATTCTGCAAAGAATAGTATATTGGATGCGTCGGATTTGAGAAGAAGGTGTTTAAGAAATATGTACTGATAAGTTTTCGGGTTTAGAAACCCCCGTTGAAGTTAAATCCGAATAGCTTGAAATGTTCTCTTGCGCGGGTCAAACTACCCGGATCTTTGGCACTATACGTCGTAATCACCTTAGCTTGGAATGTACACTTTGCTCCCCACCATCGCCGTTCGCAAATCCGCAAAATCTACAAATGTCGGAAAAATGGATATTAGTGCGAAAAAGCGATACGAATGTCCAAATACCTGCACACTAAAAATTATAAAAAACAAACAATAAAAATAGGACAAAAATAGAACACTGGAGCACAAAGGAAAAATTGGAAGCAGAAGGAGGATATACGGCCGGCGATGCCGGATTTTCTTGTTGTGTCGCCGGATTTCTTGTAGAGATGGGCTCCAACTTTCTTCAGGTGTCCCACTATTCAACTATTGCCTCACTGGTATTGTTTATCTTTTTATTTTAGTTACAGAGTGCAAGCAGGTACAATTTCTAGAGAACAAAATGGTTAGTTTAGTTAGTTTTTGTTTGTTTTGGTTTTGGGTTTTGAAATTTTTAGTTTGTTTTGAAAATAGGGTTAGTTTTATAAACGAGATGTACTATGATTAACCCTAAATAACAAGAATTAAAACGTTACCGTCTCCCCGGCAACGGCGCCATTTGATCGCACGCCAAAAGCGTGTCGAGTTTTAAGAGTTCTAAAGTTTAACCGCGATCAGGATGGTGTCGCTTTGCAGCTAGCCGTGATGAGCACAGGTCTATCCACAGGGAGACGGAGCGTTTTAGATTTTTGTTACGACGAGTTAATGCGTGAGGGCGGAATAGTTCAAATCTAACCTATGTGTTATATGCAAGTATAATGTTGTTAGGAAAATATACAATAGTGTAAGCTAAGGAAATCCGCACTAAAACCTTTGAGCCGAACTTAACGATTGAAGCTAGAGCAATCGGCAACAACGTGGATTAGGGTGCTTAAGCACGGAATTTGTGGAATCCGGCTTATTGACCCTTGTCCGTCCGTTCTTGCCTCTTGCTTTCGCCTCCGGCCAAACCAAACGCAACCGGTCGCGGTTAGGAATCACCGTTATCTTGGTAGGGTAAGGTGCCTAACGGAGCGCTTGCGTAACGTTTGGACGGAGTTCAATGGAAAATACGGGAAAAGGAAATGAGCAAAGAAACCTTAACTTACAATATCTTATTTATTCCTAACAACACCATATTAACAACCATTCACAAAACAAACAAAAAAGAGCAAAAGAAAAGAACAAAGAAAAAGAACAAAGAAAACATTACAAGTAAGTAAGTGCATGGAATTTAAGTGCATGAAAGTAAAGCAAGGTAATAAATTGCATGAATGTAAAAGAGCAAGAAAGAAAATAAGTAAGAAAGAAAGAACTAGGAACCATGGAACAAGTTACACACCATGGGTTTAATAACCCAATCTTAAACTTGCAAGCTCAATTAAGAGATTGCAAGATCAAGAGAGAGCTAAAAACCCAAGGCAAAATGAAGCACAAAAGAGAGAACTTTATTGATTCCAAAATGATACAACCCTTGAGATCAAATACCAACTCTTAAATCTTCAAGCTCAATGAAGAGGTTGAAAGATCAAGAGAAAGCAAGGATCTCAAAGGGAAGCTAAGCTATTTACAAGAGGGAGAAAACAAAATGAAAAGAATGATACAATGTATGGCAAAATTGGACCCTTGAACCTTTGCCCCATGGTCTGCTTTTATAGGCAAGAAAATGGATTAAGCAAACAATAAAATAAAGACCAAATGGCAGCGAATTAGACTCTGTAAGAAGCTGGGGCC
The DNA here is from genome assembly GCA_030015575.1 of Agapanthus africanus. Taxonomy (NCBI): domain Eukaryota; kingdom Viridiplantae; phylum Streptophyta; class Magnoliopsida; order Asparagales; family Amaryllidaceae; genus Agapanthus; species Agapanthus africanus. Next base: position 213,340,396 of record JASDDO010000022.1, read on the forward strand.
CACATGAGGAGGTGGGGCCAGCCAGGCCGGTTCTGGCAAGGAATATCTCGGCTCAGATCCGAGGGGTGGGTCCCGTATTCTGGATTTATTTCTAGTTTTTTTTGTCATGGACACCTATAATCTGTATTACTGAGCAAACACCAGTTAATAGTACCAATATATAACAAAATAGATAACGAATGAGCGGTATTGAAATGCAGTTTTCTGTGATGAACAGCTCTAAAGATATCCTAATATCTACTTAAGTGATTAGAAAACAATAATCTTCCGAGTCGACACATCCATAAGTCGGCGATCCAGCCTCATAGTATCACGTTCGGTATAATCCATCGTACGACATCCTCGAGTCAAGTGTTGGGATCAATCATCAGGTATATCATATCATGTATGGTATAATCCATCATATGGTATCATCAAGGCAAGAGTATGGATCAATCGTCCTGTACGTCATATCTAATATGGTATAATCTATCGTACGATATCATTTAATCATATCGTCTAATCGCATATCGTCACATGTCATATCATCTCGTGTCGTAACACGAATATATATATCGCCTAATCCTCATATATATATCATATCATGTTATACCATTTTATATCATATCGCATAACTTAACATCGTGACATCATGTCCGATCACATCGACTTGTATCATAATAACATGTCATATCCTCATCTCGTGATGTTATATCGAAATTATCCTCAACTTACATGTATATGCGCGTGCGCACACACACATACTTACATCTGTATGTGTATCAACGTATATACCAAAGGCTTAAGACTAAGAGAATAAGAACTAAGGGTATACCTTCCTACGAGTAAGCTTACTATAGCCTATAGTCTCCTAGAACCCTATTAGCTAAGTATACATATCCATTATTTGTATATATATAACTGTATAACTAGTACCCTAATACTACGGTTGCGGGGGTGCTATACGCCATCCACCCGACTTCCCCCATAGTTATACATCTACTCACTTACTATCCTCGCTCTAGCCGAAGTCGATGAACGCCTTGATCTCCTTCGTCATCCCGGAAAGTCCACGCGAAGGTACTTACAATTCAGTGCATGTCGTACGTAAACAAAATCAAATCCGAAAACCGATATGGCAAGCGAAACACACATAGGTTAGAATCTATGGTCCACGCATGCAAGAACAACCAAACAACTCCCGAAGTTGACGTATGAACGTAAAACAACCGAGTCAAAACTCAAATATCAAAAAATTAGTTTTCAAAAGTCGCAAGACGAAATCAACAACTTAATAAAACACTCCCAGATTTTACCTCGGGTGAAATTAAGACATTCTGCTTATAGGGTAGGTCTATTCATCATATGTGTGTGCTATAGAACCAAACCCATGTTGGGTTTACCTAGCACCTCATCAAGGGTTTAGAAGCATCACATATGCCATAATCAAATTTTAAAGGTGCTAAGTGAACTTGACAAGAATCATAACTAGAAATTTAGGGTTTCATTTCAACTAAGCATCACATGAAAATGAAAAACTATCACTAAGGGTAGAGATTACAACCTTTATAGACCTCCCTTGGTGACTCCTTGGCACTTTTTTGGGTTTGGAACGGATCGATGGAAGCCTTCCTAGTCCACGAAGATCCACCCGAAGTCCCTTTGCCCAAAGCTTCTTGCTTTACTTGATATGTGAATGAAGTAAAGCAAACACCCAACACAAATGGGCTAGATGTGTGTAGTATGATGATGTGGTTTGTATTCTATAATCAAAACCCTTTCTTTTTATCAACTTCACTCAAAGAAAAATCTCAAGAGAGGAAGAAAAAGATAATGGTGGCTATGCTTGAGCTCAAAGGATAATATGATGAATTATTGAGATGAGAATGAATAATCTATATTATATCCTTCTCACTTCAACCATGGTTAGTAATTATCTAGATATTTACTTATTGAGTTAATTTCCAAAGGAGAATTAACTCATAGTTAAAAGTTAGGTAAGGTTTAGTCAAAGATGATAAACATTAACCATGAGTGAATTATCCTTTCTATTAACTCAAAATGATAAATATATATATAATTACTACAATATGAGTCTTGCATTGCCACCAAATATGTATCAACAACCATGATACAATGTATGTATGTATGTGTCCATGCACATCATCATGTGCATACATGCATGCATACAAAAATAGAAAAAGGGTTTAATTAAAGAATTAATCTAAAAGTCATTTGTTAAATCAACACTTGATTTTGCAAACCGGTCATATCACATACGATCCGACCAATAGAAAATGCCCGATTAATATACGGTATCACATATCCGTATTTAATCGGGTCCCCGCGCATATCTCATATGCACACCACATCTTTTCGCCTGAGCCAGGAAACTTCATTGTGGGACTCTAAGACTCGTCAATACGCCGGCAGTAGGTGATGATCATATCAAATACCTACAAGCCGCAAGCGGTCAGCTAAACGTAACGGCCACCAGGGTATTGAGCGATCAGAAGAAAACCAGCGAAGCTGTCAAAACTCCCGTCGAGCCAACTGGCAACACTTACCGTACAGTCCGGTCTCCTCGTCAGATATGTTGTATATCGATTCTAGGGATGGAATCGTCGACCCCAATAACTCAATAAGTCATGCTGGTGTATGGATCATAATAGATCGAGAAACTACTGATAACACTTATCAGTATATCTCAGTAGCCCTGGCCAGGGACTTCCTGTTATAGCCAATCGAGCATAGCACAACATCAACTCCCAATACCGGGAGAGACGAAACCCCTCCTATCGCTCATCGCCTCCATGTGCCTCGGGACTGTACCCAAAGTCCACCTATTTGCACGACTCAGTAGAGCCGTGGTAGGGTGGATATCAAAGTACAGTGGGAGGACACACAAGACTCTATGTCCCCCATTGTCACAAATGAATGGTTACAAATCACGACACATAAAAATGATTTTTATCAAAATAACTTGGTTTAATGCGTAATTAATAATCTCCTAATTAATTTTAACATAAACTTGTATATAAATAATTGTATACTACTTTATAAAATGCCTGATTGATACGAATTCTCGCTGTGTATGTAGAAAATTGTATAGAAATCACAACCAAAAATATTTGACCGCAATCAATAACGGTGTCGATTTGTAGCGCGTTAGTAAGTGCAGATCGTCCACAGGGAAAGTGTAATCGTTCGTATTTCGAATTAGATGAATCAAAAATTAAAGAAAAGAAAAGACAATTCATGATTTATAAAATGAAGTTCAAGAATTAGAAAAATCTAGATCTAATAACAAGAAAACATTAAAATCAAGAATTGAGATGTGATGATTTCCAATCCAAATATCAAGAATCGAAGTGAGGCTCATAGGAGTTGATCGGATCTATAGATGTGATGAAATCTAGCGATTACGTATTCTTATCCATCGATGAATTGATACTAGATCGATGATGATCAACGAGAATTAGGGATTTCCTGTGAAACTAGGGTTTCATCTTCTATCCCTTGTTCCTTCGTCGATATCATTCACATTCTAGCCTCTAGTAAATTCAAGAATCGATCGTGGATCCCTAATTTTGAGCGAACACAATCAAGAAAGCATTGCATCGAAACTAGGTCGTCGATTCTTCAATTTGCTAGGGTTTACCAAACTTATAGGACTTAAGAATCGTTTCAAGATTTGTCACATCATCATCTATTGATCGTCTCGACTCCTTCACGAGCGGAGTTTTACTCAAACATCATGACACGAAACATAATCAAGAATTGAGATTGAATCATGATGCAAGAATGTAAAGAAAGCAAGATTAAAGATCTTCACATTTATTATATCAACAATTTAGTTACAACTCTCAAGAACTACAAGAGGAAGGAACTTGATCGTCGATTTTGGCTTCGCTCGTCTCCTTGAGTCGCGGATCTCCGTGGATCGCTTGCTCCGATGAAGTCCGGCGTCGCTTTCTAAAGGATCGAAGGCTTCGTGCTTGATTTGGTACTCGAAGCTCTTGATTTTGGCTTTGGAATTTGAATTAGGGATTTAGGGTTTACAAGTTGTATCACTCAACTTGTATTGAATTTGGAGAACAACCTTCAACAACAACGAACAACCCCTAGAAGTGAAGCCTAGGGTTCCTTTTATAGCCTTAAGAATGGTTAGCTTCCTTTGTAAGCTTGGATTAGGTTAGCTTCCCTTGTAAGCTAGGTAGTTAGGTAGAAGCCTCTAGAAATGGTTAGTTAGGCTTTAGCTTCCTTCATAAGCTTGGAGGTTAGGGAGAAGCTTCTAGGCTTTAAGGTAGTTAAGGGGGAAGCTTGCTTTGGAAGCTTGGAGTGTTTAGCTTTGATCAAGGAGCCTTGCTGATCTGGCAGAATGTTCTGGAGTGTTCTGGAAATTGCAGTGGCTTAAAGGAGTTCTGAAGCTGAGAGGAGAATAATGAAGCAGAGACTTTCTGGTGACGTGGCAACACAACCGCGGATCCGCGGCACGTGCCTACTCAGGCCGCGGATCCGCGGTCACGTGAGGGAATCTCTGTGTGGTTTTCAGTGTTTTGCTTCCTCTTGTCTTCAGGTATATTTTCTGATATGTTGATTCCCAAAATTCCTTCTATATCATTGCCATATCTCAGATCTTTGAGTTGGCGTTTTTTTTATCAGCAATTTAACAATTTTTGGCTCGGTTCCTGAAATTTCCTGCACAGACTTCGAAACAAGTGTTGCGCTACCCAAGAATGATGCGATGCCATGATAAACACACAATTTCCCTCAGAAATGTCGGTTTTAGTATACAACACAGGTAATCTGGTATTTTACGACTGTTTTGCTAATATGTGCAATACTTAACCTGAATACCTCTAGATGAGTGCAAATGGTAGGGAAATTGACGTGTTAAAAATACATTATTTTCGACTAATCAAATTCCCCCAAACTTATTTTCGGTCGTCTCGAGCGAATTGTTTTATTAAAAAGAGAAGGAGAAAATAAAGAAAGAGAAAAACTAACTAGCACACTTTCGTAGGCAGCACGATTGCACTGAGCACGTGCAACAAGCCTTTAAACCTCTAGGTGTCCATAGTAGGAGGAGTGTTGTCTCCTGGAGGTTTTCAGCGGATTGCACCCACAAAATCCAATAACAAAAGGAAGACCGTGAATGTTACATTTAAAGATAAGAATTGTAAAAGAAAGACTTTGAAAATTAGGATTTCCAACTATGCTAGCTTTTCGGTTTTCATGAGCCCTATCTTAATAGTCATGAAAAGATGTTAGAAATCACATCATCCCTCAATAAAACATCGTCTTTATTCTTCATTCCTACCTTTCTTCCAAACATCGATCATATCACCCTACGTGTGTGTAATATACATCCCTACACCCGGAGAATTCAATTCAAGCTATCATACTCTTGTCCATCTGCCTCAGTACTTTTTAATTAATGAATATTTAGATGAGATTGCTCACACATTTTCATGCGACCGTTAATACTTCTTGAGGTACTAACCGACCGATTACTCCTGTGTTTGCTTATTTGGTGTTTTTCCTCGTCTTGCACCACCTAAGGCTTAGCAGTGACTCCCAGACCAGTTGGCCTTAGGGCACTAGGTGAAGAGGCACCCTCGCTATATTTTTTTATTGCTGCCTTGGCGATAACAAAACCGGTGTTCATTTTTCTCACCATTTTATATTTTATTCATTTTTTTTATTTCTTTCATACATCGGCTTTTAGACAAGAGCATTTCAAGGTATCCTCTACTATCCCGAGTTTCAAGACGTGTATAAGTGCGTATAGTAGGGTATCAACGTTCAAAATGTTTGGCTTTCAGAATAGGAACTATTTTTCAGACTTATTTTTATCCTCAGATTAGTGACTTCCTTCATCTTACTAACCCTGGAGACAACGGCTCATAACTACTTATTACTAGTTCGTATAAGAAAACTTCTAATTTTTTTGGTTTTCTTAAATTTTTCTAATCTTTTGGATGTAATTTTTCACTATCTAATCTTTTATTATCTTATTTATGTACAAAATTTTTAAATATTAAATATTTTTATCTTTTTAAATTTTTTTAAATTTTTATAGGTTTTCAAAAATGTTTTGTGCTTATGCAAAGTATGATATGCAAATGATGCAAAAATAAGCACAAACCTCCCCCCAAACTTGTTTTCAATAGTTTCCTCACTGTTGCCTTCTGCTAAATCTTGAAAACCTGTAAGCCTGGGAGGAAATTTATTAACGGGGGCAAAATATTTAAGTGAAAATCTTCCCCCAAACTTATTCTTTTGGCTCATCTTTTTGTGTAAAATAGTTCTTATCAAGAGCCAGATTATCCCCCCCCCCAAACTTGAATTAAACAATGTTAATCTTTGAAAATCATAAGTGGGGGTCAAGAATCATTGGTCGATGCCAAGCTTTGCAAAGACCGTACGTCAACACCAACCATTCGAAAATTTTATCAATGCAGTGCTCAGGTTGGTGGAAGAAGAAGTTGGGAAAGGGTAAGTGGTGGAATAGAATGTGTGCGCGTCTCGTTTTGGAGAGACGATGCAGTGAATGTGATGGATTACTCGCATCCTTTTTACAGTCCAGAAGATGGGATGGAGGTTCAATTTCTTTGTCTTGGAGTTGGAGTTGATTCATCTCAACACCCGTGTCATTCAAAAATGCGAGTTCATCAGCGAAGATCTCCTCAAAAGTCTCGTCAATACCCCGAAGAATAATGTCATCACAAAGCACAGGGTGATCTTCAGACTCTAAAAACGGTTCATAATCAGTGTTATTGTTGACCCGGACAGCTCGGTGGAAGAGTCCGTATGTGTATGATACATAGTTGGGTCAAACAACAACATATGAAAAGAGTCTAGATCAGTATCATGAGGCTGATCAAATTCACTGCTGTCGACATCCATTAATTCGACAGAACAGACCTGAGCAGTAGGTTCGGCGGGTACACTTCCCAACTTGTAAATGTTCAGCTCAATTGACCTATTCCCGAAGGATAGGGTCATAGAGCCGTTACGACAGTTGATGATAGAATTGGAAGTGGCCAAAAAGGGGCCACCAAGGATCACCGGAATTTGATTCCGTGGGTTCGCTACAGGCTGTGTATCAATTACAATAAAGTCCACAGGGAATACAAATTCCCCAATTTTTATTAACACATCCTCCAGTTCACCCCTAGGTTTGGTGATTGATCGGTCAGCCATCTGGAGAGTGCAAGGAGCCGGTTTCAACTCTCCGATCCTTAACTGCTCATAGAATGAGAAAGGAAGCAGGTTAACACTTGCGCCAAGGTCTAGTAGATCACGGTTGATGTGTTTTTCCCCGATAGAAATGGAAATCGTAGGATAGCTAGGATCCTTACGTTTCCTCGGTAATTGTTGGGGGAAGGCCGTGTCTACTGTCTTTGCCATGAATATCTTCTTGGGCACTTGAGTCTTCCTCTTCCCAGTACACAAGTTCTTAAGAGTTTTCGCATAGGACGGAACTTATTAGATAGCATCTAGGAGAGGGATGTTGATGTTAACTTGCTTAAACATGTCCACAAGCTTCTCCATTTGGGCATTGGGTATGTTGGGCCTCAACCTATTTGGAAATGGAGCTCTATCAATAAATATTGGGTCCAACATTTATGGAGAAGTTTGTGGGGGTGGGAAGGATGAAGTGGGTGGAGGGTTTGAGCCTTTGGGAAAACGTAGAATAGGCTCGGAAGAAAATGGTGGGGTAGACGAACTGGGGTTAGAATTAGAAGTAGAAGTGGAAGTAAAGGTCTCAGCCAGGGTATCATCGATAGATTTTTCAGTGTTATCAATCTCTTCCCCAACGTGATTGTCAAGCACTCTTCCTGATCTCAACGTGATTGCATTCACATGATGTGAATAGCCAGGATTGGGTAAAGGTTGAGCTGGAAGTTTCCCTTTCTCTCTTGCACTCATTTCGGCTTTTAATTGAGCAATTTGTTCTTCCATCGATTTTATAGTCTCATTTTGAGAGACAGTATTTCTTTTCATGTCATCGACAGAAGACTTCATTTCAGCCGACACTTGCATGATATTTGTTAGGACCAAATTCATGTATTATGCAAATGAAGAGGATTCATCAGTCCCGGTCAACTGCAAAGGACTAGACGGTGCAGGTGTGTTGACCGGTTTTTGGAAGTTTTGTGCTTGGAAGGGGTGCTGACTCAATGGAAGTGGTTGCTGTTGTCGTGGAGGAGCCCTTTGGAAATTGTTTAGATTTGGAACCGTGTTTTGAGTTTGTGATTGGTTCCAAGCAAAGTTGGGGTGATTCCTCGAACCCTGATTATAAGTGGAAGAAAATGGATCGTTCCTAGGTCTTTGAAAAGCAGCATTGGTATGCTCATGACCTTGAAACGGAGAATTCATTGGACATTCTTCCGTCAAATGAGAAGGATCAGAACAGCATCCACATACAGTTTTGGAGAGTGACATTTGATTGAGGGTGGCGGCTAAAAATTTATTTTCCATAATCTCGAGTTTCTTTTGCATAGCTGAAATGTCATCTCTAACTCCTATGGAAACTTCCGATTGGTTATTGCTACCCCTAGAAGATTGACTCACACCCTCCCACTGTAAAGATTTTTCAACGAAATCTTCTAAAAATTTCCAGGCTTCCCCATCATCTTTGGTTATGAAATTGCCTTGACACATTAATTCAAGGGTCTGTTTTGTGTTAGGATTAATGCCCTCATAAATGATTCGGCACAGATCCCATCTGGGGATTCCGTGATGTGGACATTGAACTAACAGATCCTTAAAGTGTTCAAGACATTTTGAGAATGTTTCATTTAGAAGCTGGGTGAATTGATTTATTTCGCTACGGACTCGAGCTGTCTTATGATTTGGGTAGAATTTCTTAAGGAATGCTTTGACGAATTCTTCCCAGTTTGAAATGGAATGTGCGGCTGTGTTATACAGCCACTTCTCGGCTATATCGCACAAGGTAAATGGGAGAAGACGAAGACGCATAGCATCCACAGAAAGCTGTGAAGTACCCATCATTGCTCATACATTTTCAAATTTGGTGATAAAGACATATGCGTCTTCAGACTCGAGACCGTGATATTTGGGTAGAAAGTTGATGTATTGGGGTTTAATCTAAAAATTGTCCCCGTTGGCTGGTGGAATGGATAAGCAGGTCGAAAGAGGACCTCGCATAGGATAGCACCTCTCTTGGGGAGAGATGCGGGGTGGATTCTGCGCACCAACGGACGGCGGAAGATTGGTGGTAAAGAAGTTTGATGGAGAAGGATCCATCGATGTGGGTGTGGTGGTCGGTAAAGAAGAAGTAAATGTAGAAATACCGACTTTTGGGTCGTTCAGGGGAACGCGGACTAAACGGGCACTAGAATCCCGTGTCCAGCCTATCTTGCACTAAAAAGGGTTTAGTACAAGTGGCAGCGTTGATATAATTAGGGGAAATGAATGAATGTGATTGGTGTTTTTTTTGAAAATATACGGATTTTTTTATAAAAAAAATGATAAGATCACAACAAATGCAACAAGCAACTCTAAAATCTAGTGGTCACCTAGGTCAAAGCTCTAGACCGCTCCTAACTGCCAAAAGACAAGTCGCAGGATAAATCCCCCACTGCCTCTTTGTCTCTCCTGTGGCCAGGTAAGTGGGAGGTTCTCCACTACGTAAGTAGTGGGCCTAATTAAGTAACCACTAGCCTTCGACACACTTGCCTTAGACACCACAAAAGAAACGCGGATAAGAATGAATTACCCGCGGCCTTCTTCTGTCCTAAGTGAGCGCGACGGTCCTTAGAGTCATCTCTAGATCTTTTTTAGTTAATAAAGGGTAATGCGGATGCAATTTTATGATTTTTGGGGCTTAGGAAGGGTAATGAACTCCCCACCTAATCTGAATTTGGCCGTGCCCCTTAAATTCCGTATTAATATGCAAACAACCAAAAATCAAAACACGCACAATTTTTATTGCTTTTGCGGCGCTGCGATTTATTTGCAAAGAAACCTGCAGCAAATTTGTTATTGGAGCAGATGAGGGAGAAGATAAGAAAGTAAGAGAGGACCTGAGTGAATTTGGTACAGAGAAGACCTTAACCCACCGCGGATCCGCCGCGGGAGCTGCCTATTGCCGCGGAAACGCAGTGAACTGTTGGGATCACTGCGCAGAATTTTGTTCACAAGCTCCTGTTCACCTTCTTAGCTCTCGGGAATGATCAGAATAATTTTTCTCTGGCTCCAATGATTCCAGATTTCCTCGCAACAAATCACAACAACACGTTTAGTGTTTGTGCAAATTTAGATCTAAAAATATGATGGAATAAACTTTTCAACTCAAATTTCAAAAACGAATGAATTAGCGCACTATCCCCGGCAACGGCGCCATTTGATTGATACGAATTCTCGGTGTGTATGTAGAAAATTGTATAGAAATCAGAACAAAAAATATTTGACCGCAATCAATAACGGTGTCGATTTGTAGCGAGTTAGTAAGTGCGGATCGTCCACAGGGAAAGTGTATTCGTTCGTATTTCGAATTAGATAAATCGAAAATTAAAGAAAAGAAAAGAAATGACAATTCATGATTTATAAAATGAAGTTCAAGAATTAAAAAAATCTAGATCTAATAAAAAGAAAACATTAAAATCAAGAATTGAGATGTGATGATTTCCAATCCAAATATCAAGAATCGAAGTGAGGCTCGTAGGAGTTGATCGGATCTATAGATGTGATGAAATCTAGCGATTACGTATTCTTATCCATTGATGAATTGATACTAGATCGATGATGATCAACGAGAATTAAGGATTTCCTGTGAAACTAGGGTTTCATCTTCTATCCCTTGTTCCTTCGTCGATATCATTCACATTCTAGCCTCTAGTAAATTCAAGAATCGATCGTGGATCCCTAATTTCGAGCGAACACAATCAAGAAAGTATCGCATCGAAACTAGGTCGTCGATTCTTCAATTTGCTAGGGTTTACCAAACTCATAGGACTTAAGAATCGTTTCAAGATTTGTCACATCATCATCTATTGATCGTCTCGACTCCTTCACGAGCGGAGTTTTACTCAAACATCATGACACGAAACATAATCAAGAATTGAGATTGAATCATGATGCAAGAATGTAAAGAAAGCAAGATTAAAGATCTTCACCTTTATTATATCAACAATTTAGTTACAACTCTCAAGAACTACAAGAGGAAGGAACTTGATCGTCGATTTTGGCTTCGCTCGTCTCCTTGAGTCGCGGATCTCCGTGGATCGCTTGCTCCGATGAAGTCTGGCGTCGCTTTCTAAAGGATTGAAGGCTTCATGCTTGATTTGGTACTCGAAGCTCTTGATTTTGGCTTTGGAATTTGAATTGGGGATTTAGGGTTTACAAGTTGTGTCACTCAACTTGTATTGAATTTAGAGAACAACCTTCAATAACAACGAACAACCCCTAGAAGTGAAACCTAGGGTTCCTTTTATAGCCTTAAGAATGGTTAGCTTCCTTTGTAAGCTTGGATTAGGTTAGCTTCCCTTGTAAGCTATGTAGTTAGGTAGAAGCCTCTAGAAGTGGTTAGTTAGGCTTTAGCTTCCTTCATAAGCTTGGAGGTTAGGGAGAAGCTTCTAGGCTTTATGGTAGTTAAGGGGGAAGCTTGCTTTGGAAGCTTGGAGTGTTTAGCTTTGATCAAGGAGCCTTGCTGATCTGGCAGAATGTTCTGGAGTGTTCTGGAAATTGCAGTAGTTTAAAGGAGTTCTGAAGCTGAGAGGAGAATAATGAAGCAGAGACTTTTTGGTGACGTGGCAACACAACCGCGGATCCGCGACACGTGCCTGCTCAGGCCGCGGATCCGCGGTCACGTGAGGGAATCTCTGTGTGGTTTTCAGTGTTTTGCTTCCTCTTGTCTACATGTATATTTTCTGATATGTTGATTCCTAAAATTCCTTCTAGATCATTGCCATATCTCAGATCTTTGAGTTGGCGTATTTTTTTATCAGCAATTTGTCGATTTTTGGCTCGGTTCCTGAAATTTCCTGCACAGACTTCGAAACAAGTGTTGCGCTACTCAAGAATGATGCGATGCCATGATAAACACACAATTTCCCTCAGAAATGTCGGTTTTAGTATACAACACAGGTAATCTGGTATTTTACGATTGTTTTGCTAATATGTGCAATACTTAACCTGAATACCTCTAGATGAGTGCAAATGGTAGGGAAATTGACGTGTTAAAAATACATTATTTTCGACTGATCAATGCCCAAATCAAATAATTCTTCATAAGTAATAATTTATATTAATTTCCAAATATTTTCCAAAATATAGGTATATAATTATACCGTTCTATGAAAACTCAAATCCATACTCGTATAGTTTTCGTGAAATTTATTATTTAAATTCCAAAAATACCATTTTATATTTTCTGAAATGTCACAATCTTCCCCCCTAAGTAAATTCGGTCCCGGAATTTAAATTTAAATCCCCTAAATATTAAAACATTTCAGTAAATCAGATCAATCAAATCAACTGGGCTCCGAAATCACAGAATATGTAAGAAATAATATAGCGCAACATGTGCGCTTGAAAAGGGGTGCAAAACCCAATAATCAAAACTCCGTCAAACGTTATACCAATCATAGAAGCTATGATGAGGATGCAAATTTCGAAATCCACTGTTAAAATCAAATATACTATAATCAGGACTATAATACTTATACAGTACGCATCCTCATGAAATCATCTAAATAACTGAATAAAACAAATGCAAAATTCTCTTTAAATCGCCGTGTGATCCGTATATCACAACATAAATAGAGGACGTTCATTTGCAAAGAAATAGATATATGGCTATATATATTTTGCTTAAGATATATGTCCCGTCTTTTGAAAAATATCTCAGAAGGTTTTCCTTGTAAAAATTTGTGTCACTCATGGACACGAAGGAAAATAGTGAGACTATAGCTCCTTTTGAAAACCTCTTCGGTAAATGTCGATGCATACAAAAATACTCAGGTACTTTTCTCAGATCAGTCCTGCTCGGCTACTATATAATATAGTACGTATATCATAGAAGCATGATGCTCGAAAGAAGAAATCAATCTCAATAGGTGCATCTGGAAATACTACATGCATCTGGTGTGCATGGAAATCAAAGTCAAATCCAAGTGCCACGAATGTGCGCGAAAGCAAAAACTCAGTGCAATGGGTGTGCACGAAAGCATCTGTCAAGTGCAACGGATGTGCACGACAACAATACCAGGTGCATCTAATATGCATGAAGAATATCGATTAAGTGCATTTGCCGTGCACAAAATCACATCTAGCGCGCCAAGCGTGCGCAAAAATCTAAATCAAGTGCGTCAGGTCCGCAGAAAAGCATCGAGTGCAATAAGGTGCACAAAGACGAATACCAAATATATGAATTAAGATCAATGGTATACAACATACACGAAGTAAAAATCAAGTATACCGAGGTGGATGAAATCATAAACATGTGCAACTGGGTGCACAAAACCCATATCAATGCACCGAAAGCGTACGTGAACTACACTGAGTGCATAAGTCAAAATCAAGTATATATTGTATCCACAAAATTAAAATCAAGTATATAGGAGTGCACAAAAACAAAATCGACTGTATCGGGATACACGGGATCATAAATATGTGTAACAAGTGCACAAAAAAAATTTGAGTGCAATGAATATGCACAAAAACAAAAATCAGTATAACTGGTATATAAAAATATGAATCAAGTGCAACTGTGGTGCGCATAGGAAATACCGGTCAAGTGCAACTATGGTGCACGAAAATATCAATCATGAAACTAATCATCAAAACTCAAAATTCTAAAATGAAATAGGCGTGACACTCGGACCACAAAGCACAAATCAAAATAAATGACATTGAAGGACACCTCCTTCAATGTCGAAAGGTACCAGTGCATCCAAAACTGGCAGAGCAAGAATATCTACTTATCTCCTGCCTGCGGTCTAGCGTTCTCTGTCTATGGGTCCTCATTTTCTATGTGGATCACCAATACCACAATCTCTCAGCTCGATGGCCTGGTCAGGAACAACGACGGAAACAATCCCGCTTGACGCCTTTGTGAACATCTCCTGGCTAATTTACATGGCCACTCGTAATGTGGCACGTCAATGATGGTGGTCTCTGGCCCTATGAATACATGCCATACCACCGATCCTGGGTCCAAATCTTTATTGCGTAGTACTCCGGAAAGAACCTGCCATGGTCTCTCCTAATCTTATCTCTGATCGAAGTTTCTTAAAGTTGGCACTTTTACTTAATTCGCTTCCGTTCCCGGACAGCTGCGATTTCATCACGACTTCCCTCTGGAAATTTGGCTGTATCCAACGCCTCTACGTATGTATCAATTCTCTGGCTTCAACGGAGAAGAATGACTCATTAAGAGCTCACACGAATCTCTTATCCACTTTTTTTTATTATCGTTCAATTTAGGGACGTATCTTGATAGCTGCGTAGACTGCAATCTATATTTGGTTATAGTCATATCCAGAGTCTTTCTCAAAGACTCGAAGCTATAACTTGGGCATCTTTAATACTCTGTGGAAGAATTCTGGTCAATTATGCCCTCGGAAACTCATCCAAGTCATCGAAGGAATACATATTGTTCGTCTTCTCTCGATCGACTTACACCAGGTCTAAGCAAGACTCTTCGATCTGAAGTTAGCCAACTCAACCGAACATTGCATCGGGTACTCAACGAGCGAAATATCCTAATCACTTTATCCAAGATAGGCTAGCGTTCTTTGGTCACATCTCTGCCTATGAACTCATGTGGCTTCAGCTTTATAAACTCTGGAGGCGATATCTCGTCAATCTCAGTAAGAGCTGGTTCATTAGTCTGCATGGTAGACAACACATCGATTTTTAGAGTAGACCGTACCTCAACGGTCCTCTCAATCTGGCCGGTTTCAAACGATGAACCGATCGTCTAGTGCAGATCCCAAATGCTCGTGTCAAACGAGAAATCCTAGTAAAACAATAAATCGATACGTTCCTACGTCACCGGAAGAATATCATGGTCAGTCCTTATCCCTGAGGAGCTCGCTCCGATCGTAACTCTAGCCGCAGCTCTCTCTGCTCTTGTAGCCATGGTGACAGGAACCACAAGCAAACATCTATGAGGATAGATCATAAGAATGAATAGAATAACTGATTTCCAGAAGTGTACATCCTAAGGTAACTTAAGCGGAGCAGCGTATCGTAAGTATTCCGCGGAACATACACACGATACGTCACTCTACTTAAGTTACCTACTCCATCAACCAAGGTCAACCTATGTGACGAAAGTTCGGGTCTAATACCCCTCAGTCAAGTTTAAGTTCTATAAGGTCAAGCCTAGGTTCCGAAATATATATGCGCCCTAGACTCCACATAGTCAAACTAGACTCAAACCAAGGTTAAACTTAACGCTTTGATACCAACTTTGTCACGACCCAGAATTGGAACGTGACTGGTACTTGAATCACGTGAAGTCTATAGGACACCACTGTAGCCCAAGTAAGCCGAAAGCTTAGAAATCTAAACCTTGTTAAGAAAATAATGGAGGCGCAGTTTTGAAATAACGGCATAATGAAATCAAGTTCTTTCTTTAAAAGTATAAGTAACGACATATGGAAATACAAGTGGGTTATTTACTATTTTTGAATACATTTTCGTCATTTGAAATTTGGGCAGCACCTCCTTTGTAAATTTTGATCCAAAACCAATACATAGTAATAATAATAGGCATCCCCAAGTGGGAGCCAGCTCTTCGCCAATTGGCGGAATCACAACCACGCAATAAATATATACGACGCCCAAGGCGAAGATCAAGCACAGAAAAGAAAGTAAAGAAACCAAAACATCATCAAATCCAAAAGAAAATAAAGAATAAATACACATCTCACTCTAAGTTTGAAAGAATATACAAGTCTGTGGGTTTTAAGTCTACTAAATATATATAGTCTGGTTGATGGAGCTCTTAACTAGATATAACTGAATAAATATACAAACACAAATGGTGGTCTTGATCCAAGTGTATCCTACCTGACAAAGCAAATCACCTAGAAGAAGGCTGTGTGCCAGCAAACCGCTACTGAATCCGTGCGGTCGATCCTGCAAGAAAACTGTGGCACAACGGGGGTGAGTTGCCAACACATGAGTAGAAGACATCACCAGGTAGAAATAGAATGTATGGCGATCTCCTAGGTCATACAACAATTTAATAATATGATACTGGATAATAACAAGGGTAAACGTGTATACATAAGTATAATAATCGAAGGTTGTCGTGCTCGTATCATAAATATGGTACCATGTCATCTGAATCATATGTATGTATATGTGTGTGTCATCCAACGTGTGTCCATCAACGTCACATCAAATCATCATAAAACCCGAGTGTCCAGCATCGACAATCGAGAACATCATAAAACCCGTGTCCAGCATCAACACGTAAAACCTCATATCTCAGGCACCGTCTCATCGGATCGGCCCTCCTATCTATCTGTCTCAATCGCTCCGGTCGGTATCCTCCGGATATCCGCTGAGTCCAATACCACCACCGGTAGATAGTATTCCCCTACCAGGCTCAACGTCTCTCTATACGATCTTCTTGTCCCGAGGTACCGTACCGGGTTCACCATGTACCCGCAGACGGTGCCTCCTCACTCCTCGAATCGGGTAGTATCATAGCTCAGAACAGATAAATTTCATGGTGGACACCGAAATATCATATCAAGAGAAACCACATTTTTAAAACAATCATAAAACTTAAAAATGTATCTGCGGTTCTCAAATCCAGAAATCTCATAAAAACAGAATAGCATATGCATGTAATCACGATGGAACAATAAGTACAAGCACAGAACAGTACAGTAAGGTATAACTGGTGTTTTTATATAAGTATGTCGTGTAACTAGGTAAGGAAGTGCAATATCTAAACTAGCATGTGCAATAATGAATACTAAACAAACAACTGTAATTCTGCAATTTAGGAAACAAAACAGCGATATCACGGTTTCTAATGTGTACGTGGCATGGAAATTACCGATGTTGAGTGTGTGAGCCGGCGAGTATGTGTACGTGCAACATGCGCATCATCGGTAATGGTGCATGTGTTCTAGCCGATGATATCATACAAGATAAGGAAAAGAACGTATGTGTATACCGCAAGATGAGAATAATATGAGCATAATAGAAAAAGGAAATTGTAAAAGCAACAGTATAAAGTACATAACTGTATATGAGGCATACAATTGTAGTTTAAAATAATACGAATCATTGATTTTAGAAAAATAGGGGCTACGGTGCTTTTGAGAAAAGATACCATTTAAAAATCTATAGTGTCCCTTGAGGTTGTCATTTAAAAATGCATAACGATTCGTTAATTTGGAAAATAGGCATGGCTCTAAAGTTATCATAATATCTACTTAAGTGATTAGAAAACAATAATCTTCCGAGTTGACACATCCATAAGTCGGCAATCCAGCCTCATAGTATCACGTACGGTATAATCCATCGTACGGCGTTCAAGAGTGCTGATCAATCATCAGGTATATCATATCACGTACGGTATAATCCATCGTACGGTATCATCAAGGCAAGAGTACGAATCTATCGTCCTGTACGTCATATCTCGTACGGTATAATCCATCGTACGATATCATCAAATCATATCGTCTAATCGCATATCGTCACATGTCATATTATCTCATGTCGTAACATGAATATATATATCGCCTAATCCTTATATAATATATCATATCATATTATGCCATTTCATATCATATCGCATAACTTAGCCTCGTGACATCATGCCCAATCACGTCGACTCATATCATAATAACATGTCATATCTTCATCTCGTATGCTATATCGAAATTATCCTCAACTTACATGTATATATATATATACTTACATCTGTGTCTGAAACAACGTACGTACCAAAGGCTTAAGGATAAGAGAATAGGAACTAAGGGTATACCTTCCTATGAGTAAGCTTACTATAGCCTATAGTCTCCTAGAACCCTATTAGGTAAGTATACATATCCAGGATTTGTATATATATAACTGTATAATTAGTACCCTAATACTACGGTTGCGGTGGTGCTATACGCCATCCACCCGACTTTCCCTGTAGATATACATCTACTACTTACTATCTTCACTCTAGCCGAAGTCGATGAACGCCTTGCTCTCCTTCGTCGTCCCGAAAAGTCCATGCAAAGGTACCTACAATCCAGTGCATGTCGTATCGTAAACAAAATCAAATCCGAAAACTGACACGGCAAGCGAATCACACATGGGTTAGAACCTATGGTCCACACATGCAAGAACAACCAAACAACTTCCGACATTGACGTATGAACGTCAAACAACCGAGTCAAAACTCAAATATAAAAAACTTAGTTTTCAAAGTCGTAAGACGAAATCAACAACTTAGAAAAACACTCCCATATTTTACCTAGGGTGAAATTAGGACATTCTGTATATAGGGTAGGTCTATTCATCATATGTGTGTGCTATAGAACCAAACCCAAACCCTAACTCAAAGATCATGCCGCAAATTGCGGTCATGGGCAATAAATTGGTGGCCAAGTTTGGGAGTTGGGGGCTCGGGTTTCTAGGGTATATTCCTAATAGCATGCACATCTCTCTATATATGCAAAATATTTTTCAGAGTTCTCAAGTCATAGAAGATTCTATTTGATCACCACAATTCAACAACAACCTGATATTGGAAATTACCAAGTTCATTTTTGAAACTTCTAAACTTATGTTTGATCAAGGATTCTATCCCTAATAGGGTTGTGGTCACTAACTAAGCCTCAATTACATCTGCACAACTCAAAACATCCACTAAAGTGTAAAATTTAAGAAAAATAAAATATTATTTTTGGGAATTTAAATAATTTAAATAATAATTTCTACGAATATTATTAAGTATGAGATTTTAGTTCTAATGAAATGGTATAATTATATACCAATAGTCTGGAAAATAATTGGAAAATTTATATAAATTATTGATTTTGAAGAATTTATGTGATTGGGTATTTTATAAATAGTTATACAATTATTTGTATATGAGTTTAATACTAAACTCGATTAAAATTTCATTAATCATGCATTAATCTTTTTTATGCATGTGACATGCAACATAACATGTTGCAAAACACTTATTACATTTATTTGAACCATGGTTTCTTAGCAAATATATGGTTTTTGAATTGTTTTTTTCAAAGAAAAGAAAAAAGAATTTTGAATGAGAAGATATTTTGATGAGAAAGAATGATGGGACATGTATCATGGCATGTGGGGGAGAGAGAGGGGGGGGGGGGTATTTGACCTTGGCTCATCACCCATTCTCATTTCATTTCTTCTTCATCTCCTTCTCCTTCTACTCCCTCCACCTCCACAACCACCTACAAGCACCTCCAAATCCCCACCAAAATGTCATGCCACTTTAACAAAAAATGATCCCAATCCCCTTACAAACATCTTGGACCAAGCAAGTTAAGGTTTTGAAGACTTGGGCAACTCAAGAAAATTCTTGAGTTGCCAAATGAGGTATATTCCTACACACTTAGTATAGAATTAGATTGTATTTAAACCCTATAGTATTTTAAGGAAAAAGAAATGAGGTTTAGTGATCTTTGAAAATTTCAAGATGAGGTTTAGGGTATAGTTTGATGTGTGAAGGTGTGTGGAGGTGTAATGGTTACTACAACCCCTTTAGTGTTAAAACCTGGACCAAACCAAGTATAGAAACCCCCAAGGCATGAACTTAGAAATCCCCGATATCGGAAATTTATGGAATTTATGGTGATGTTTTGAGATCTGCTATGATCCGGAGGACATGAAAAATATTTAGCGATTACAGAGAATTGTGCAGGCAACCAGGATGCTACCCTAAAGACCCGAGACCCTATCTCCTAGTTTTGGCTGCAAATATACTTAGAATGGCCGCAATTTGCGGCCTGGGATAGTTAGGTAGGCCCCATCTTTGTCCCATGGCTCCTATGTCCAGTAATTTGACCTACCCTATATGCAACTTTTCCTAATTCTCACCTGTGGAAAATCTGGGAGCGTTTTCTTGAGTTGCTGTTTTGGTTTTGCGACTTTTTAAGACTTGGATTTTGGTATTTGGGTTTTGACTCGGTGGTTTAACGTTTGTACATTAACATCGAAGATTTGTTTGGCTAGTCTTGCATGCGTAGGCCGTAGGTTCTAACCTATGTGCACTTAGTATGCCGTTTCGGTTTTCTCGTGTTGATTCTTGTTTACGATGCGACGTATTTGAAATGTAGGTACCTTCGAATGGACTTCTGGATGATGAGGAGAGGGTGGCATCATCGTCTTCGGCAAGCGAGGATCGAGGTGAGTAGATGCATATCTACAAGGGAAGTCGGGTGGATGGCGTATAGCACCCCTGCAATCGCAGAATATGTTATATATATATTATATACGTTTATGTGAGACTTGGATACCTAGTAAATAGGGTTACTAGGAGACTATAGATTAGAGTTGGAGTACTCGTAGAATAGTTTACACTTAGTTTAGTTCCTTGGTCGTGAGTCGTCGGTTTACTTAGTCGCACACACGCATACACTTGGTATATATGTGTATATATATATGTGTATGTTATATATATATATATACATATACACGTGAGATGAGGATAGCATATGCTATAGGGACGTGAGTTGATATGATCGGGAATGATGCCGTGAGATTATGATATGTTTTTAGGTCGAGACACCGTATATGATATGACATTATAAAGATCGTTGGGCGATATTTATACAACATGCGATAACATGAGATTTGATGAAATAATATATTGTATGAGACCTTAGATCTGTACATTTATAATATTGATATAGTACGATGATTGATACCGTACGAATGATGATTTATATATGATATGTGACCCATACCCTTGATTTTGGGGATGCCGTACGATGGATTTTACCGTACGAGACGTATATGATGATTGATACACACTCTCGACTCGAGGATGTCGTACGTTGTATTATTACCGTACATGATGATATGAGGCTGGATCGCCGACAATTAGATATATCGACTCGGAAAATTATAAATTCTTATCACCTTCGACTAGGTTCTTAGTTTAGTCTTTAGTTGCGTGGATATAGGTTAATTTAGGCTCGAGTCATACCAATTTTCAAAACCGACGAATCGTAGGCTTTTTCAAAGTATAAACGAGGGATACTACGGATTTTCAAAAGACATATATTTTCTCAAAAACACCGTAGTCCCCACTTTTCCAAAAACAACGATTCATGTTATTTAAACATAATAAACGGTATGGCTCGTATGTAGTTGATATACCTCATTGTTGCTTTTGCTGTTTACTTTCTGTTATGATATCGTCTGCTAAGACACCTGCACCATTACCGATGATGCGTATGTTCCACGTATACTTTCTTGCCGGTTCACACACATCATCATCGGTAATTGCCATGTCACGCACACTGTAGTAACCGTTATTACATTGTGTACACTGATAGTTGTAGTTAAGTAGCATTGTTTAGCATTCCTGATATTATATGCTAGTTTTGACATTGCATTTCATAATTAGATGCCACATGCATTTGTTTACCTACATTCTGATTATATACTGCAGTTGGGCTCGATGCCGATATCTACTATCTCATTATATACTCATGATTATGAGATTTTGGTTTTTCCATGAGATTTCTGGATTTGGGTAAACCATATGTGAATTTGAAAACATATACTAAACTTTTAAAGAAAATGCGGTTTCTCGTGATATGATGCGTGGCGTCCACCATGCGTTTTATCGGTTACTGAGCCACGTATGTACATATCCTCGATTCGAGGAGAGAGACTCCATCTGCGGGTACATGGTGGATCCAGTAAGGTACCCTGGGGAAAGAAGGTCTTATAGGGAGAAGTTGAGCCTTGCAGAGGAGCACTACCTACCGGTGATATTTGGCGCGGCGGACATCTGGAGGATACCGACCGTAGTCGTGTGATCAGATGATTTGGGACGATCCGGACTGACGGAGCCCAAGATATATGAGTATCATGTGTCGCTGATGGACACAGTTTTCATGATGTTTTCGTGTGTCGATGTTTGTATTAGTAATATGTTTTCCCTAGAGGTCATTACTGTACATGTGATGTATATTGTAGTGGATGCTTGGACATATATAGGGAGGAATTTCTTGCTCGACATGATAGTATGCTATCTGGTTGCTCTTTATCTTAACATGTAAACTTATTGTCTCTCTATTACAGGTTGATAAAGCCCTTAGGATCAGTACTTGACTAACAGGACTATGATGCAGATCATACTAGTGGGGATAGGGTAGTCGATAAGTACATCCTTCAGATGTTCCTAGTCGTAGGAGTATTGAGACAGGGCATCGGTACTCCAGAGTAGACTAGCGTATGCGCTTCTCGACCCATATGATGGGCGATGGATGATCCCATATCCATTGGTGTTTGACATCAGAGAAGGTATACGGGTGCTCAGTGGAGACTGGGTACACTGGACGGACTCGTCGAGAACTCCTAGATGGTATTATACCTATCATCGGATAGAAGTTCTCTGGTGACACTGGTACAGGTTAGTCTGTAGACCTGAGATCGTCATAGAGTCTTGTGTGATTCCTACCGGGCTTTGATTTCCACCTTACCACGGTCAAGAGATCGTGCAAAACGGTGGCTTTTGGGTACAGTCCCGAGTCACATGTGTTAGTTGTATGTATGCCCTAGAGGCCAGTATTGTACAGATGATGTATATTATATTGGATGCTTGGACATATATAGAGATGACTTTCTTGCTCGATATGATAGTATGCAATCTGGTTGCTCTTTATCTTAACATGTACACTTGTCTCTTTAAACTGTCTTATGGTTACATGTTGGTAAAGCCCTTAGGATGTGTACTTGACTACCTGGACTATGATGCAGATCATACTAGTGGGGACATGGTAGTCTATAAGTACATCCTTCAAGGTCCCTAGTCGTGGGTGTATCGAGACAGGGCATCGATATACCAGAGTAGACTAGCGTATACGCTTCTCGACCCATGAGATGGGCGATGGATGATCCCATATCCATTGGTGTTTGACATTAGAGATGGTATACGGGTGCTCAGTGCAGACTGGGTACACTGGACGGACTCGCCGAGAACTCCCAGATGGTATTATACCTCATGTCAGATGGCAGTTCTCAGGTGACACTTGTGCAGGTTAGTCTGTAGACCCGAGATCGTCATAGAGTCTTGTGTGATTCCCACTGTGCTTTGATCTCCACCTTACCACGTCCATGAGGGCGTGCAAAACGGTGGTCTTTGGGTACAGTCCCGAGTCACATGGAGGCAATGAGCGATAGGAGGGGTTTCGTCTCTCCCGGTATTGGGGGTTGATGTTGCGCTGTGCTCGATTGGCCGTAACAGGGAAGTCCCTGGCCAGGGCTGATCAGAGATTTGCTGGTAAGTGTTACCAGTAGTTTCTCGACCCGTTATGAGCCTCACATCGGCACGACTTATCGGTTATTGGGGTCTGACGTTTACCACCCCTAGACTTGATATGCGACGTATCAGACGAACAGACCGGACTGTACGGTAAGTGTTACTGGTTGGATTCACAGGAGTGTGAGCGGGCTAGCTCGTCGATCTTCTGATCGCTCAATACCCGGGTGGCCGTTACGTTTAGCAGACCGCTTGCGGCTTGTGGGTGCTTGATATGATCATCATCTGCTGCCGGCGTATTGACGAGTCTTTAGAGTCCTACACAGAGGTTTCCTGGCTCAAGCGAAACGAAATAGGAGCGCATATGAGATATGTGCAGGACCGAGAATAATGCGTGTATGTGATACCGTATTTCATTCTCGCGATGAATGTATCGATTGGTTATATTCGATATAACCTAGATATCGAATCAAGGATTGATTCGATGAGCCGATACATAGGATACTAGTCGGTTATATGCGATATGACCGGATCGTTAAATCAATTGTTGATTTAATGATTTAATGTATAATTATATATTTGATATATTACTTTGCATTAACTAGTATTGGTTCACTTTAAATGGATTTTCTCACTTGATGTGCAAGAAGTATATGTGATATACTTTTGTGCACATATTTGTATCATGTTTGATGATACTAGATCATGTGGTTAAGTGTAAAGGATTAAACCATGGTTAAGAGATGATTAGGGTTTTGCTTTTTCATTTATTTATTTGTTTATTTATTTGGAAATGATTTAGATAAGAATGGTGGCTTCTTTTGTTTCTAGTTGAAGCTTCATGAAGCTTTGACTTATGCAACCATTCTTGTCTTCATGCTTAACCCTAACTCATCCAAGTAACCATGGTATATTCTCTACACTTAACCTTAGTTAGGATATGATAAGTATTGTTTTCTTTTTCATTTTAAAAGAACTTATCATATTCTTTCTTCTTCTTCATCATCTTCTTCTTCAAGAAAGCTTGATGCCATCAATGGCAACTTGAGTTCTAAAGTGAGAAATCCAATTCTAAAGTGAACCCACCTCCTATTTCTTCACCCTCTACCTCTTGCCAAGTTGTTTTGGGTGTTTACTTCACAAGTTTCACAAATTTTTGAAGTCGGAGCTTGAACTTGTGATGCCTCGACGTAGATCATCTTCGGCACGAAGCCGACGACCTAGTCCGCCCAATTCTCCGATGAAGCCGACGTTTGAGTTCGGGATTCGAGATGGACAGCGAGAGGACGCCTACGTGGAGCCAAGGAAGTGGATAACCGGATCTACAAAGGTTGTAGCCTCTCTCCTTTACTTAAATTGTTAACTAGATTCGTATATCGCCTAGAATTATAGCCGACGATCCGTATTAGGATTTCTCGGCACCCATAAAATTTTAAATTGGCATGGTTGATGCCTTGTGAGACCTCTATATTGTGCCTAGGAACCTTTCAATGGTATCAGAGCCTAGCTAGAGCCTTAGGCGAAGTCTAGACGACGTTTGAAACCCGAACGAACCCGAAACCCTAAAACCCAAGTGCTCTCTGGACTTTTTCTAAAATCTGGGATTTTTCCAGATTAAAAATTGCTAAAAAATTCAGCAGGGAAATCTATGAATTACGGTGCAAAAAGTTACTTGATGAACAGTCTAAAGTGCGGCGGAATCGCCGCCTAAGCCTTCTTAGGCGGCGGTTCCGCGGCAACTTTATTGAATTATCATATAATATTTGCACAGTATCTGATATCTTCTGGTGTTGGATTTTCTGGGAATTTTTAAAATTTATTCAAGAGTTGAATTTTCTGGGGTGTTTTAGAGCTTCGATGTTTCGATCGGATTATCAAATTTCGTCTTTGTGTATTTCCGGATAATTTTTAGAATATGTTAAAAAGTTCGACCGGATATAAATACCCAATTTTTCCCCTGTCGGGAAATTTCCAAGTGTTGGATTTTTCCGTAGTTTGACGACGTTCTAAGTAGTGCAAGTAACGCGATGGACCCTCTAGAAGACAACAAACCTTAACTCGATTATGTGACCCTCTTGAACTGCCCTTTGAACCTTCGGGTTTGGGGCAGTACGGCGTGCCACATGTGAGGCGTTGGCTTGACCCTTCTACGGCTGGACCGTTGGTACTGAGGCACGAACTGAATGTTGTTAGACCTATTTCATGTATTGAGCTGTATCGGGAAAACTTGGGTATTCGACTGTTCGATCGGAAAGTTTAACATTTTCTGTTTATCTGGAATGTGATACAATAATTGGAATTCACAAACAGTTATGAGATAACTGAATGAATGTTATAAATCTAGCGGTTTAGTTTCACTTGATATTGAAAAGAGTTTTCGATAATGAGACTAAAATGCGGGGTTTATAACTGTTAGGCATGTGATGTCTAAGTATTTCATTTGATTAGGCATGTGATGTCTAAAGAGGTTGCGGATTCCAACTGTTGTAGTTTTACACTTTCTTTTCTGTGACCGTAAGTGTAGTATGTTCATATCGCCGGTTTCGTTGCTATACGTCAACGACAATTGGGGTATGCATACTTACTTACGTTGATGACATGTGATGTTATGTGTTGCTGGATATGTTATATTGGATCGTCGCGTTCGAATAGCCCGGGGTTTTTTATGTGAGATGAGTGTTTTTCATTTTCATTCATGTAAAAACTTGTATGTAATATTCTTTTATTTGGGGCACTTCCAGGTAGCGGAAGTTGTCACCTTTTGTATATTATTTACTTTTCCGCATTAGGATAGACCCAGGAGGGGAGCACAAGTAACCGGGTTCTGGGGTCCAGTGGGAGACCAACTCGAGGAGTCGAGTCCGGGTCTCCTAACCCTAGAATTGGTAGGGTTGCTTGCCGCTCTCGTAGGGGTCTAGGGGTGTGGGATTGGCTATTCATCACGACCGTGGAATCCGTGTTTTATACTGGCTCGTATTGAAAACACGGACGTCCTAGTATATCCAATATTTCATATGTTTCTTCTGCTGCGATATCTGTGATGTGATCATGTGATGTTCTGTGATAGATACAGTATATAGTATATATGATATATTATATAGACGTTACTTATGTTTTGCACCCGCACTAGCCCTGCCCTGCTCTGTCGTTAGTTACCTAACCTAATGGTGCACGAGGGGACATCGAGGCGAATGCGGATGGCATAAGTGTACGTCGTATTTATCTGTGATGTTTAGGTATTTAAATGATGGGACTTCATTAATGTGATTAATGAAAGAAAAGAAACCTAAGATGTTGTGGAATCAAATTTTAAATTAAAAAAAATGGTAGCTACAGTTCTTGCTTTGCACAGCGGTATATGTGATATATCCTGCACCTTATTCGATGAGGAAAGGACCGAGGTCCCTTCACCGGGAGTGACTCCTTTAGCAATAACTGGCAGATGCTACACACTCGGTTTGCTTTTGATTGCTTCTATAGTTTATGCTTTGCACAGTGATATATATGATATATCCGGCACCTCATTCGACGAGGAAAGGACCGACGATCCCTTCACCGGGAGTGACCCCTTTAGCAAAACTAGAAAAGCCTCAAAAACACTCCATTTCAAAACTTCATTTGATTCTACAACGATATCAAGTTCATTACGCAATAGGTTTTCAGAAAAACCTGACGTAGCCTTCCGTCATTTCAGATAAATCCTACTTAGTATTCGTGCTACGTTTGTTGACCTCCGTCAAGGCGTAGTGTGCGGTAGCTAACTAGTATTTATCTGCTTATGCATGTGATGCAGATTGGATTAGGGTAGTCGTACGACCTTGTTGACCTCCGTCAAGGGTCGTGCGGGTGGGTTTGATTCAATCAAGAAATGACGGGTTGAACTTGACTTGCACCCTGTGGTTTGTTGACCTCCGTCAAGGTCATAGGATGCTTGGGGCAAAATATTATCGGGAATTTCAAGTGTTGAAATTTGCAATGAGATTGCATACCTTCTATGAGATAGTTGGATCCCGATACCCACTGCGAGTAAGAGTTACTCCTGGGAGAGTTTTGCACATTGCAATTAGCCGATCAAGTAGGTGTCTAGAAAGGTGTCAACGAGGTTACGCCTCTGGGAAAACGAGGTTTACATTAATTAGGTTCGTGCGAAAGCACGGGGGACCTCCCTCAAAGTACAGACACTGGCCTGGCTGAAAGATTGGCGAACTTGTAGTGTGTAATTAATCCCGGCTAGTCTTTCCTTTTAGGGTTTGAAGGAAGATTTGATAAAAACCAGTGGGAGCCATCCTGATTAGATAAGATAATAACCAATCTGATCTTGCACGAGCATACGCTAAAGTGTTTTCTTCTCTCTCTCTCCAGGTAGTGACCATTTCATGCCCTAATGAAGATAATAATATGGATGTATTGACCGAACCCGCATGTTATACTGTGCTGGGGAACGTTGGTTCCGTTCTTTCTTATAAGAGTTATAGGAATGAACAGGAAATAGGGGAATACCAGGATTCCCATGCCACCCGATTGAAGAAAGTACATGTTGATGCATTTTCTTCGGGTGTATTCGTTACAGAGAACTGTTTCTCCATTTGCTCTTCGTCCTGGGTATTAGATACCGGGTCAGGATCCCATATATGTAATCAGTTACATGGGCTTAGGAAAGGTAGAGAACTTGGAGAAGGTGATAAAGACATTAGAGTTGGAAATGGTGCAATTGTTGCAGCTAAGACTGTCGGGGAATATCACCTTGTATTACCAACTGGTAATACATTGGTTCTGAACGAATGCTATTACATGCCGAACCTGATATGCAACATTATATCGGTTTCTTTGTTGAGTAAAGAGGGATATAATTTTGTATTACAGGACAATGTTATGAACATTTTCCGTAACCAAAAGTTGGTTGAATCAGGCACGTTGTGCAATGGCATTTATGTTCTAAATCAATCAACAGTTCTGAGCATAACAAACACACACAAGATGAAGAGTTCAGAACTGAACGAATCCTTCTTGTGGCATTGTAGACTGGGTCACATCAATGCGACACGACTAGCTAAGTTGTATAAAGATGGATATTTAAATCCGTTTGAATTTTCATCTTATGACACTTGCCAGTCATGTCTCAAAGGCAAGATGACCAAAACTCCGTTTACGGGACACGGAGAAAGAGTTACCGAACTCTTGGGACTGATACATAGTGATGTATGTGGTCCCATGTCTACACATGCCAGGGATGGTTCTTCGTACTTCATTACATTCACTGACGATCTCTCTAGATTCGGATATGTGTTCCTGATGAAACACAAATCAGAAGCTTTTGAGAAATTTAGAGAATATAAACAAGAAGTTGAGAACCAAACCGGAAAAAGTATTAAAATCCTATGATCTGATCGAGGAGGAGAATACTTGAGCATTGAATTCCTGGACTTCCTAAAAGAGAATGGGATTCTCTCTCAGCTAACTCCTCCATATACACCACAGCACAACGGTGTATCGGAGCGGAGAAACCGTACCCTATTAGATATGGTGCGCTCTATGATGAGTGTAGCCGAGTTACCTGTTTCCTTCTGGGGATTTGCACTGGAAACAGCAGCATACCTACTGAACAGGGTTCCCACCAAATCTGTGCCTACCACACCATATGAGATATGGGAAGGGAAGAGACCATATCTTAATTTTATAAAGATATGGGGTTGCCCGGCCTATGTCAAAAGACAAAAACCGGACAAACTCGAGGCAAGATCTGTTTTGTGTAAATTTGTTGGATATCCCAGACATTCGCGAGGGTATATCATCTACCACAGTGAGGAACAAAGAGTATTTGTTGCTCAACATGCCACCTTTTTAGAAAAGAAATTTCTTGCAAAAGAAATTAGTGGCTCTGAGGTAGAACTGGAAGAGGTTCCAGCTGAACAAAACACAACCGAAGATTTAGTGGAACCAGAGCATTCAGTAGCTTCCGACGAACCTCAGCCTCTCCGCCGATCTAGTGAGGTTCCTCGCCCACCTGAGAGATACTACGGTTTTCTCATGGATGGTGGGAGCGAGGATTGCATCATGGAGGATGATGACCCAACTAGCTTCGAGCAGGCCATCACGAGTGGGGACTCAGTGAAATGGCTGGATGCTATGCGGTCCGAGATGGAATCCATGTACACCAACAAAGTATGGACTTTGGATGTTGCTCCTGAAGGGGTAAAACCCATTGGGAGCAAGTGGATCTTCAAGAAGAAAATTGGTGTAGATGGGAAAGTGGAGACTTTCAAAGCTAGACTTGTTGCAAAAGGTTTTCGTCAAAGACCAGGTGTGGACTATGACGAAACCTTTTCTCCAGTGGCTATGCTTAAATCCATCCGGATCATGCTTGCCATCGCTGCATATCATGATTACGAAATCTGGCAAATGGATGTTAAGACCGCCTTTTTAAATGGTGATTTAGAAGAGTGCGTGTACATGACTCAGCCAGAGGGCTTTGTAGATAGTGGGTGCAGCGGGAAGGTGTGCAAGCTGCTTAAATCCATTTATGGATTAAAGCAAGCATCGGGAGTTGGAACATCTGCTTTGATGTCGTTATCAAAGAGTTTGATTTCGTCAAAAATCCAGATGAACCTTGTATCTACAAGAAGGTGGCAGAGAGTAAGGTTGTCTTCCTCGTATTGTACGTGGACGACATACTCTTGATAGGAAATGATATTCCTATGCTGCAATCGGTCAAGCTCTTCTTATCACAAAGATTCTCAATGAAAGATCTTGGTGATACCTCCTGCATATTGGGAATCAGGATCTATAGAGATAGATCCAAAAGGATATTGGGATTGTCCCAATCCAGGTACATTGACACCATACTAAAGAGGTTTAGTATGGAAGAATCCAAGCGTGGGAACTTGCCCACGATCTCTGGAGTTACTCTCTCCAAAGAGATGTCTCCCAAGACTGATTTGGAGAGAGCTCGCATGCAAGGGATACCCTATGCTTCGGCTGTAGGATCTATCATGTATGCGATGCTATGTACCAGACCCGATGTAGCATACTCACTAAGTATAGTGAGCAGGTATCAAGCTGATCCTGGAGAGAGTCACTGGACAGCTGTGAAGAGCATTCTTAAGTACTTACGAAGGACTAAAGAGATGCTCTTGGTGTATGGTAACGGAGAACTCCAAGTGGAGTCCTTTACCGATTCGAGCTTCCAGAGTGATAAGGACGACTCTAAGTCGCAGTCGGGATTTGTCTTTACCCTTTACGGAGGGGCGGTTAGCTGGAAGAGTTCCAAGCAGGAAACCGTGGCAGACTCGACGATGGAGGCTGAATACATCGCTGTCAACGATGCTGCCAAAGAGGCTGTCTGGATCAAGAAGTTCATTACTGAACTTGGAGTGGTTCCATCCATTGAGCATCCAATACCTTTGTATTGCGATAACAATGGAGCGGTGGCTTTGGCCAAGGAACCCAGGTCCCATCAGCGATCCAGGCATATTCTGAGGCGGTATCACCTGATCCGGGAGATAGTTGATCGCCGGGAGATCGAGATAAGGAGGGTTGACATGAAGAACAACACGGCGGATCCACACGAAGGCCATTCCCCAGATACAGTTTGAGCGACTCTTCGGGATGCTCGGTATGCGATACTACAGCAGCTGGCCCTAGTGCAAGTGGGGGATTGTTAGTTGTATGTATGCCCTAGAGGCCGGTATTGTACAGATGATGTATATTATATTAGATGCTTGGACATATATAGAGATGACTTTCTTGCTCGATATGATAGTATGCTATCTGGTTGCTCTTTATCTTAACATGTACACTTGTCTCTTTAAACTGTCTTATGGTTACATGTTGGTAAAGCCCTTAGGATGTGTGCTTGACTACTTGGACTATGATGCAGATCATACTAGTGGGGACATGGTAGTCCATAAGTACATCCTTCAAGGTCCCTAGTCGTGGGTGTATCGAGACGGGGCATCGATATACCAGAGTAGACTAGCGTATACGCTTCTCGACCCATGAGATGGGCGATGGATGATCCCATATCCATTGGTGTTTGACATCAGAGATGGTATACGGGTGCTCAGTGCAGACTGGGTACACTGGACGGACTCGCCGAGAACTCCCAGATGGTATTATACCTCACGTCAGATGGCAGTTCTCAGGTGACACTTGTGCAGGTTAGTCTGTAGACCCGAGATCGTCATAGAGTCTTGTGTGATTCCCACTGTGCTTTGATCTCCACCTTACCACGTCCATGAGGGCGTGCAAAACGGTGGTCTTTGGGTACAGTCCCGAGTCACATGGAGGAAATGAGCGATAGGAGGGGTTTCGTCTCTCCCGGTATTGGGGGTTGATGTTGCGCTGTGCTCGATTGGCCGTAACAGGGAAGTCCCTGGCCAGGGCTGATCAGAGATTTGCTGGTAAGTGTTACCAGTAGTTTCTCAACCCGTTATGAGCCTCACATCGGCACGACTTATCGGTTATTGGGGTCTGACGTTTACCACCCCTAGACTTGATATGCGACGTATCAGACGAACAGACCGGACTGTACGGTAAGTGTTACTGGTTGGATTCACAGGAGTGTGAGCGGGCTAGCTCGTCGATCTTCTGATCGCTCAATACCCGGGTGGCCGTTACGTTTAGCAGACCGCTTGCGGCTTGTGGGTGCTTGATATGATCATCATCTGCTGCCGGCGTATTGACGAGTCTTTAGAGTCCTACACAGAGGTTTCCTGGCTCAAGCGAAACGAAATAGGAGCGCATATGAGATATGTGCAGGACCGAGAATAATGCGTGTATGTGATACCGTATTTCATTCTCGCGATGAATGTATCGATTGGTTATATTCGATATAACCTAGATATCGAATCAAGGATTGATTCGATGAGCCGATACATAGGATACTAGTCGGTTATATGCGATATGACCGGATCGTTAAATCAATTGTTGATTTAATGATTTAATGTATAATTATATATTTGATATATTACTTTGCATTAACTAGTATTGGTTCACTTTAAATGGATTTTCTCACTTGATGTGCAAGAAGTATATGTGATATACTTTTGTGCACATATTTGTATCATGTTTGATGATACTAGATCATGTGGTTAAGTGTAAAGGATTAAACCATGGTTAAGAGATGATTAGGGTTTTGCTTTTTCATTTATTTATTTATTTATTTATTTGGAAATGATTTAGATAAGAATGGTGGCTTCTTTTGTTTCTAGTTGAAGCTTCATGAAGCTTTGACTTATGCAACCATTCTTGTCTTCATGCTTAACCCTAACTCATCCAAGTAACCATGGTATATTCTCTACACTTAACCTTAGTTAGGATATGATAAGTATTGTTTTCTTTTTCATTTTAAAAAGAACTTATCATATTCTTTCTTCTTCTTCATCATCTTCTTCTTCAAGAAAGCTTGATGCCATCAATGGCAACTTGAGTTCTAAAGTGAGAAATCCAATTCTAAAGTGAACCCACCTCCTATTTCTTCACCCTCTACCTCTTGCCAAGTTGTTTTGGGTGTTTACTTCACAAGTTTCACAAATTTGTGAAGTCGGAGCTTGAACTTGTGATGCCTCGACGTAGATCATCTTCGGCACGAAGCCGACGACCTAGTCCGCCCAATTCTCCGATGAAGCCGACGTTTGAGTTCGGGATTCGAGATGGACAGCGAGAGGACGCCTACGTGGAGCCAAGGAAGTGGATAACCGGATCTACAAAGGTTGTAGCCTCTCTCCTTTAGTTAAATTGTTAACTAGATTCGTATATCGCCTAGAATTCTAGCCGACGATCCGTATTAGGGTTTCTCGGCACCCATAAAATTTTAAATTGGCATGGTTGATGCCTTGTGAGACCTCTATATTGTGCCTAGGAACCTTTCAACATGGAGGCAATGAGCGATATGTCGTCTCTCCCAGTATTGGGAGTTGATGTTGCGCTATGCTCGATTGGCCATAACAGGAAATCCCTGGCCAGTGTTGCTGAGATTTTCTGGTAAGTGTTACTAGTAGTTTCTCGAACCGTTATGGACCTTGCATCGACATGACATATCAGGCTATTGGGGTCTGACGTTATAACACCCACAAGCTTCTATGATATGCGACATATCAGACGAAGAGACCGGACTGTACGGTAGTGTTACTGATTGGATTCGCAGGAGTACTAGCAGGCTTGCTCGTTGATCTTCTGATCGGTCAATACCCAGGTGGCCGTTACGTTTAGCAGACCGCTTGTGGCTTGTGGGTGTTTGATATGATCATCACCTACCGCTGGCTTATTGACGAGTCTTTAGAGTCCTACACAGAGGTTTCCTGGTTCATGCGAAACGGAGTAGGACCACATATGTGATATGTGCGGGACCGAGATTAATACGAGTATGTGATACCGTATTCTATTCTCGCGATATGTGATATCGGTCGGGTATATGAGATATAGCCGGGTTATCGGATCAAGTGTTGATTTGATAAGATGATTCATTTGATATTAGTCGGTTATATGTATTATAGCCGGATTATTAAATCAAAGGTTGATTTAATAATTTAATATATAATTATATATTTGATATATTAAATTACATTTACTAATATTAGCTCACTTAAAATTTATTTTCTCACTTGATGATACATTGATATATATATATATATATATATATATATATATATATATATGATATATGTTAATTGTATTATTTTCTTGTTGTACACAAAATATATATGTGATATATATTGTTGTGTCATGCAAGGTTACACTTGCAACATGTATGTATGAGACTCACACCAAGCTAGGGTTAAGTTAGGGTTTATATTTATTTAAAGAAAATAAAAAATTGTGGAGATATTTGTCATGGATGAAGCTTGGAGAAGCTTGTGGAAAACATTGACCAAGTCCACTCTTTTGCCATTGCTTAAGATATTTTCTTAACCCAACCCTTAACTCATAGCTATGGTTTATTCTCTACATGAGTTAGGCATGACACTAACTCACCCATGGTTGCAATTCTAACCTCACTCTCTCATTCCTTTTCTTCATCACTTCTTCTTCTTCCTCATGAGAAAAAGCTTGCCAGTTTTTTCTAAAGTGATGAAACCTTGTGAGAAAAATAAAACTAAAGTGAGCCCACTTCCTACTTCATCATCCTCTACTACTTTCTATTTAGTTTAGGATGTTTGCTTCATTAATTTACACAATTAGTGAAGAGATAGCATGAGCTAGTGTCTCCTCGATGTTGATCATCTTCGGCCTCGAAGATTTCGAAGAAAGCATGTTCGTTTCTTCATGGGAGCCTCTCTAGAGTCCGGAAGTTCGTGATCGCAGTGAAGGGACTACTACATGGAGCTATTGAAGTGAAGGACCGGTCAACAAAGTTTTTATTCCTTGTTCACTTAGATGTAAAGAGTTAACATATCATGTTTAACCCTAATTCTCTAGTTAAGATCTTGGTTAGGGTTTTTTTAGCACCCCAAAATTATAAATTAGCATGATTGATGCTTGCCAAAACCTTTCTAAGGTGCTAAGCTAACCCTATAGTTTGGCACTCAGGTTTATCATGATTTTGTATGTCGATGCTGGACATATCCATTGATGATGCATTCTTGCATAGCATACATAACTTGTGGTTACCTTATGACACAGACACGAGTACTTGACTTTACACATCTGCTCCTTTTATTATTTATAGTGTTACTCGATGTTACCGTGTTAATATTATCATTATTTTTGTATTGTACTGTATGACCTAGGAGTTAGTCATACTTTCGATTTCTACTCGGTGATGTCTTCTACTCACGAGTTGGAAACTCACCCCCGTTGTGCCATAGTTTCTTGAAGGTTTAGCCATACAGGTTCCGTATGCGATTTTGCTGGCACACAACTTCCTTCCGGGTGATTGCTTTGGTAGGTGGGTTTACTTGTATCGTGACCGCCATTGTAATTTTATTTATTGCCTTTGTATCTAGTTTAAAGCTCCATCAACCAGACTATGTATATTTAGTAGACTTAGAAAACCACAGTTGTTTATTCTTTCGACCTTAGAGTCGCGCTTATGTATTATTATGGTTTACTAGATTTCTTGTTGATGTTGAGTTCTTTACTTTATTTCTGAGTTTGGATCCTCGCCTTTGGCGTTGTATATTTATTATCATCGCGTGCCTGTTTCCGCCAATTGGCGAAGAGCTAGCTCCCGCTTGGGATGCCTTTTATTATTATTACTTATATTTGTTTTCGGGTTAAAAATATACAAAGGAGGTGCTGCCGAAATTTTCAATGACGAAAATGTTTTCAAGATACAATCATTGTGTTTTCGTATACTACTATCTATGTTTTAAAGAAAGAACTTGATTTCAGTAAAACCTTATTTCAAAACTGCACCTCTACTATTTAACCTAAATGTTTAGATTTCTGGGCTTTTGGCTTACTTGAATTAGGTGTGGTCCTATAGACCTCACATGATTCGAGTGACAGTCACGTGCCTTTTCTGGGTCATGACAATGTTGGTATCAGAGCATTAGGTTTAACCTTGGTTCGAGTCTAGGTTTGACTTTGCGTAGTCTAGGGCGTATATATATATTTAGAACCTAGGCTTGACCTTACGGAACTTAGACTTGGCCGAGGGGGTATTAGGCCCGAACTTTCGTCGCGTAGGTTGACCTTGGTTGATGGAGTATGTGACTTAAGTAGAGTGACGTACCATGTGTATGTTCCGTGGCATACCTACGATACGCTACTTCGCTTAAGAAGCTTTAGGATGTATATTTCTTATGCATTGCATTTCTATTCGTTCCTATGATCTATGCTCATCGATATCGGATTGTGGTTTCTGTTACCATGGCTATACGAGCAGAGATTGCTGCGGCTAGAGTTGCGGTCAGAGCGAGTTCGTCATGGACGAGGACGGACCAGGGCGTATCCCCGTGACATACGAACGTTTGACATATTGTTTTACGATGTTTTCTGTTGACATGAGTGTTTCGATGTGTCATTTTGCTAAGATTTCTCGTTGACGCGGATGATCAGATCTGCACGATATGATCGGGCCACTTCTAGAGGCTATCCAGAAGGCGAAGACTTTTAATGTACTGTCTACTCCAGATGATAGAGGCGTTGTCTACCGTGCAGACAGATGAGCCAGCTGTTGCTGAGTTGATAAGGTATCTCCCCAGACCTTTGAAGCTAATGTAGCATGAGTTTATACATGGGTATATGATAGGAGATCGCTAGTCAACCATGGATGAATGACTAGGACATGTGGTTCGTTTGGATGCTCCAAGGTGAGATCATCAGATTGATTGACTTCAGCTAGAAGATGACCTCACACAGGTATATTGTAAGTCGATCGGGACAGGACGAGCGTAAGCGCATCACTCCGATGATTTGGATGGGTTTCCTAGTGCATTTTGGCCAGATGCTTACTACATGATATTAGAGACGCCAAGTTCGTAGCTTCGGAAAGGGACTCCAGATTTGAGTGCAGCCGTTTGGAGCGCAGTCCACACAGTTACGAAGAGATGATTCTGAATTAGTCCATATTGAACAAAAGCGGAGCAAGTGGTTCGTACGAGATCTTGATGAGACGACGTTCCACTCCGATGACATCAGAGACTTGATATGCATGTAAACGCGTTGGATGCAACTGTTCCGGAATAAGAAATGGATTTAGTAAAGAGTGCCAACTTCCGAGAAGTCCTGCAGAGGCGAGATTGGGAAAGAGACCCTGATAGGATCTTTCCGTAATACTACACGAGGAGATTTGGACCCAAGATTAGATTTATCGCACACCCTTAGTGGGCAGAGGACGTCGGACCATGGGTAAGAGGAAAGTCGATATTCTTGCTCTGCCAGCCTTGGATGCACCTCGACGACTATTATTATATCGTGTCTTGGCGATTTAGAGATCGAATTTTCATCATTTTATTTCAGTATTCTATTGATTTAGTTTCTTGATTGGGATTTTATGTGCACCATGGTTGCACTTGATCAGTGTTTCATGTATCAGTTGTACTAATATTCGTTTTGTGCATACCCATTGCACTTGATTTTGGTTTTTATACATCCTGAGATATTGATTTGATTTCGTGCATATGGGTTGCATTTGATTTTGACTTGTGCATTCGGTGTGGTTTACACACGCTTTTAGTATTTGATATGGTTTTGTGCTCACAGACGCACATGTTTATGAGTTTATATATACCGCGGTATACTTGATTTTGAATTGGTGTATGTCGTATACCGTTGATTTCAATCTTGATACTCGATATTCATTTTCGTGCACCCTAGTGCACTGGATTTATGTTTTCATGCACTTTGTGCACTTGATTGGGAATTTTGCGCACACCTGGCGCAGTAGATGCGATTTTGTGCACACCAGATGCACTAAATCGAGATTCTTCGTGCATATCAGATGTACCTGATATTATGGTCAGGCACACCCGTTGCACTTGACAGATGTTTTCATTCACACCCGTTGCACTTGACAGATGTTTTCATTCACACCCGTTGCACTTAGTCTTTGTTTCTGTGCACATTCGTTGCACCTGTATCCGATTTCGTTTTTCGTGCGCACCAGACGCACGCGACATTTTTGCATGCTTTATTTGAGGTCGATTTCATTTCGTGCATCATGTTTTCATGATATTTATTATACGGTTTAGTAATCGAACATGACTGGTCTAAGGACAATACCTGAGTATTTTGCATGCATTGATATTTACGGAAGGGGTTTTCAAAAAGTGCTATAGTTTCAATATTTTCCTACGTATCCATGATGACACGAAAACTTTACTAGGGAAAAATACCCTTCTAAATTATTTTCAAAGGTGGGACATATATGTTAAACAAATGATAAGTATATATATAGCTATTTTCCTTATAATGAACGTCCACTACTTGTGCCGTGATACGTGCATCGCACGATTATTTGAAAAAGGTTTTGCATGCCTTTATATTTGGATGTTTGACGACTTTACAACGATGCGTATTATATGCATGTTATAGTTTGAGTATATCATGTTGGTTTTCGTAATGGATTTTGACATTTGTATTTTGTTATAATTCCGATGATTCCGTGGCGCTTGACGGAGTTTTGATTTTGAATTTTGCCCTCGTTTTCATGCGCATGTATTGCTCTATGATATATTTGATGTATTCATGACTTCGGAACCTCGATGACTTGATAGTTTTGCTGAAATGTTTTAAATAATTAGGGGTTTAAATTTAAATTCGGGGACGGAATTTTTGTAAGGGGGGAAGATTGTAACATTTCAGAAAAATAAAATATTATTTTTGGGAATTTAAATAATTAAAATAATAATTTCTACGAATATTATTAAGTATGAGATTTTAGTTTTAATGAAATGGTATAATTATATACCGATAGTCTGGAAAATAATTGGAAAATTTATATAAATTATTGATTTTGAAGAATTTATGTGATTTTGGTATTTTATAAATAGTTATGCAATTATTTGTATATGAGTTTAATACTAAACTCGATTAACATTTCACTAATCATGCATTAATCTTGTTTATGCATGTGACATGTAACATAACATGTTGCGAAACACTTATTACATTTATTTGAACCATGGTTTCTTAGCAAATATATGGGTTTTGAATTGTTTTTTCAAAGAAAAGAAAAAGGAATTTTGAATGAGAAGATATTTTGATGAGAGAGAATGATGGGACATGTATCATGGCATGTGGGAGAAAGAGAGGGGGGTATTTGACCATGGCTCATCACCCATCCTCATTTTATTTCTTCTTCATCTTCTTCATCTCCGTCTCCTTCTCCTCCCTCCACCTCCATTACCACCCACAAGCACCTCCAAATCCCCACCCAAATGTCATGCCACTTTCACAAAAAATGATCCCAAGCCCTTTACAAACGTCTTGGACCAAGCAAGTTAAGGTTTTGAAGACTTGGGCAACTCAAGAAAATTCTTGAGTTTCCTAATGAGGTATATTCCTACACACTTAGTTTAGAATTAGATTTTCTTTAAACCCTATTGTAGTTTAGAGCAAAATAAATGAGGTTTAGTGATCTTTGAAAATTTCAAGATGAGGTTGGTATAGTTTGATGTGTGAAGGTGTATGGAGGTGTAATTGGTAACTACAACCCCTTTAGTGTTAAAACCTGGACAAAACCAAGTATAGAAACCCCCATGGCATGAACTTAGAAATCCCCGATATCGGAAATTTGTGGAATTTGTGGTGATGTTTTGAGATCTTCTATGACCCGGAGCACCTAAATTTTTTTTAGCGATTACAGAGAATTGTGCAGGCAACCAGGATGCTACCCTAAAGACCCGAGACCCTATCTCCTAGTTTTGGCCGCAAATATACCTAGAATGGCCGCAATTTGCGGCCTGGGATAGTTAGGTGGGACCCATCTTGGTTCCATGGCTCCTATGTCCTGTAATTTGACCTACCCTATACGTTTTCCTAATTCTCACCTGAGGCAAATCTGGGAGCGTTTTCTTGATTTCCTATTTTGGTTTTGCGACTTTTTAAGACTTGGATTTTAGGTTTTGACTCGGTGGTTTGACGTTTGTACTTTAACATCGAGGATTTGTTTGGCTAGTCTTGCATGCGTAGGCTATAGGTTCTAACCTATGTGCACTTAGTATGCTGTTTCGGTTTTATCGTGTTGATTCTTGTTTACGATGCGACGTATTTGAAATGTAGGTACCTTCGCATGGACTTCGGGATGACGAGGAGAGCGTGGCGTCATCGACTTCGGCAAGGGAGGATCGATATGGGTAGATGTATATATACGGGGGAAGTCGGGTGGATGGCGTATAGCACCCCCGCAACCGCAGAATAAGTTATATATATATATATATATATATTATATACGTTTATGTGAGACTTGGATACCTAGTAAATAGGGTTACTAGGAGACTGTAGATTAGATTTGGAGTACTCGTAGGATAGTTTACACTTAGTTTAGTTCCTTAGTCGTGAGTCGTCGTTTTACTTAGTCGCACACACGCATACACTTGGTATATATGTTAGTGTGTATATGTGTGTATATATATAAGTGTGTATGTTATACACACACACACGTGAGATGAGGGTAGTATATGTTATAGGGATGTGAGTTGATATGATCGGGCATGATGCCGTGAGATTATGGTATGCGTTTGAGTCGAGACACCGTATATGATATGACATTATAAAGATCGTTGGGCGATATTTATACATCATACGATAACATAATATTTGATGAAATAATATATTGTACGAGACCTTAGATCCGTACATTTATAATATTGATATAGTACGATGATTGATACCGTACGAATAATGATTTATATATGATATGTGACCTATACCCTTGATTTTGGGGATGCCGTACGATGGATTTTACCGTACGAGACGTATATGATGATTGATCCGCACTCTCGACTCGAGGATGTCGTACGTTGTATTATTACCGTACGTGACAATATGAGGCTGGATCGCCGACTATTAGATATATCGACTCGGAATATTATAGATTCTTATCACCTTCGACTAGGTTCTTAGTTTAGTCTTTAGTTGCGTGGATATAGGTTAATTTAGGCTCGAGTCATACCTATTTTCAAAACCGACGAATCGTAGGCTTTTTCAAAGTATAAACGAGGGATACTACGAATTTTCAAAAGACATCTATTTTCTCAAAAACACCGTAGTCCCCACTTTTCCAAAAACAACGATTCGTGCTATTTAAACATAATAAACGGTATGGCTCGTATGTAGTTGATATACCTCATTGTTGCTTTTGCTGTTTACTTTCTGTTATGATCTCGTTTGCTAGGACATCTGCACCATTACCGATGATGCGTATGTTCCATATACACTTGCTTGCCGGCTCACACACATCATCATCGGTAATTGTCATGTCACGCACACTGTAGTAACCGTTATTACATTGTGTACACTGATAGTTGTAGTTAAGTAGCATTGTTTAGCATTCTTGATATCATATGCTAGTTTTGACATTGCATTTCATAATTAGATGCCACATGTATTTGTTTACCTACATTCTGATTATATACTGCAGTTGGGCTCGATGCCGATATCCACTATCTCATTATATACTCATGATTATGAGATTTTGGTTTTTCCATGAGATTTCTGGATTTGGGGAAACCGCATGTGAATTTGAAAACATACACTAAACTTTTAAAGAAAATGCGGTTTCTCGTGATTTGATGTGTGGTGTCCACCATGAGTTTTATCGGTTACTGAGCCATGTATGTGCATATACATGATTCGAGGAGAGAGACGCCGTCTGCTGGTACATGGTGGACCCGGTAAGGTATCCCGGGGCAAGAATGTCTTATAGGGAGAAGTTGAGCCTTGTAGGGGAGCACTACCTACCGGTGATATTTGGCGCGGAGGACATCTGGAGGATACCGACCGTAGTTTTGGGATCAGA
The DNA here is from genome assembly GCA_030015575.1 of Agapanthus africanus. Lineage (NCBI taxonomy): Eukaryota > Viridiplantae > Streptophyta > Magnoliopsida > Asparagales > Amaryllidaceae > Agapanthus > Agapanthus africanus. Next base: position 213,382,251 of record JASDDO010000022.1, read on the forward strand.
TGATTTGGGCCGATCCGGACTGACGGAGCCCGAGATATATAAGTATCATGTGTCGCTGATGGACACGGTTTTCATGATGTTTTCGAGTGTCGATGTTTGGCTTTCAGGTTTATCATGATTTTTTATGTCGATGTTGGACATACCCATTGATTATGCATTCATGCATTGCATACATAACATGTTGTTACTTTATGACACGGACACGAGTACTTGACTTTACACATCTGCTCCTTTTATTACTTATAGTGTTACTCGATGTTACCTTGTTAATATTATCATTATTATTGTATTGTACTGTATGACCTAGGAGTTAGTCATACTTTCAGTTTCTACTCGGTGATGTCTTCTACTCATGAGTTGGCAACTCACCCCCTTTGTGCCACAGTTTCTTGCAGGTTTAGCCGTACAGGTTCCGTATGCGGTTTTGCTGGCACACCACTTCCTTCCGGGTGATTTCTTTTGTCACACCCCGCTTCCCGGTATACGGCGAAGGGGACGCGACTGGTCCGCTACGTATTTACTGTGAAGTAAATACGCTAAGCGTATCTAAGCAATATAAAAGTAATCGCAAGAGACAAGAGATATAAAAATAACAGCAACTTTATTTATTAACATTCTTTTGTACAATGCATGAAAAGGAAATACAACTGAAGTAAAAGCGATGCCTAAACAATGGCATAACAGGTAATTAAAGGTACTGAATGGAAATGTACAATGTCTAGAGCTCGGGGTCTTCGAGAAACTGATCCAAGTCTTCACTGGTAGGCTCGATCTCTGCTGTGTCCAGATCACCTGACGACATTCAAAGAAGAAAGAAATAGATTATCGTCAGCGAACAGGTCGCTCGGTAAGTCCCAAAGTTAAGAGAGAAATAGAAAAGACAGAATAAGAATGTATCTTTTAAAGTTGTATAATATTGTGTTAACGCTCTTGTTTGTAGCTTGGTACAGAAGGATGCCAGTGTATACGAGAGGGGTTTCTATATGCTAGAGACCAGGGCAAACTGAAAGTACAAGGAACCGTTATGCCACGGTACAACAGCAATAGGATTCATGTTAGGTGTCTTAATCTTACTGTCTCGTGCCACTTTTAACACCTTCCGTACCAATCTACCCCTTAAATCTCGTAGTGTTTTGATTGTATTGTTATATTGTATTGTATAAGTTGTATAGTTGGATGACTGACCGAAACCATGATATCAGTAACAGATGTAATGGATGTAAACTGGATTCATGTACATGGAAAGTATATCCATGGTTTGGTCCAGTCAAGTTGAATAGATTGATAACTGGATTCATGAATTCGTGTGTTCATATTGAAGTGTAATATTATAGGTTTATATGGTACTTGAATCATATTCAAGTCGGATTATAATCAGACTCAAACCCGAGTCGGATGGTAGAAATGTAAATCGAAGTCCTATATTTACTAGGGTCCTTAGGGTAATTTATAAAACTTGAGGGGGTTTTATGTAAAAATACTTTTGTATAGTTTTCAAGATACACCCCAAGTATTTATTATTCATCTTTATAGTTGTAATGAGTGTAATTTTATTTTGTGATATTTTAAGCGAAAATATCCTAATCCCATAAATAAAGGTATTTATGTGTAAATGGTGATTATATTGAATTCATGGTATTTTAGTGTAACTGATTCTTGTGACATTTTTAGAAAAAGGTTGAATATTCATATCATAACAAAATAGATATTTTAATGATAAATATACATATATTTATACAAAAATAATTTCAATAAATATTTTATATTCTAAAAATCTCATTTTCTTAAGATGTCGTATTTTAAACCTTTCGAGACCGAATGCTCCTTGCGGAGGTCTGAATCTCGCACTACTAAGCCCGAGGGTGCACGATAAACCGTACTATCCCGAATGGGTTCCCCAAAGTGGGTTGTAGCGGCGCTTTGCAAAGATTGTAAAATACAAAAACCTTGAGAAAACGGTTTTATAAAGTAAATGGTATTTATTTGTAAAGATGTCCATTTTTCCGTATTCTATGTTCTAGTGACAAGTTCAAATTGCCTCTTCACCGCCAATTGTGGCCAGGTAAGTACACGTGAAGAAAGGAGGGATCCGCTCACGAATTACCGTAAGACGGGCCTTTTAAAGTTACCTTTCTCACTTGTCTAGCCTAGACACCACAAAGTCAGGTTTAGATAAACGACTGTGTCACGACCCAAAATATTAGCTCGTGACCAGCACTTGAATCACGCAACGTCTAAAGGCGTAACGGAATTCAAGTAAGCTGAACCCCAGAAATCTATACCTTTTTAAGAAAATAAAGGAGGTGGAGTTTTTGAAATAAAGGTATAATAAAATCAAGTGTGCTTAATGCATAGAAAGAAACATGAATGATGCAAATGAAATTTCTAGTATGAAAACATGTTTCGCCTTTTGAAAATTTTTGGCAGCACCTCCTTTGTATATTTTGATCCAAAACCACAAATACATAGCAAGAATAATGGCATCCCCAAACGGGAGCTAGCTCTTCGCCAAACGGCGGATCACAGCCACACAATACAGTATAAATAAGTATACGACGCCCAACGGCGAAGTTCACCAAAAAAAGATAAAGAAAAGAGCAAGATGTAACCCCAAAGGGAAAATAAAACCCATCGCTCAAATCTCGCAACTACAAGTCTCACTAAGTCTCATTACTTATACAAATTCTAATTTTGATTGATTGATGGAGTTAACTAGATACAATATGAAATATAATACAAAAGTGGGTACGATACAAATGCCCCACCTACCAATGCAAAACACCCGAATGGAACTGTATGCCAGCGAAGCCGCTACTGATCCAAGCGGTCAACCTGCAAGAACTGTGGCACAACGGGGGTGAGTTGCCAACTCGTGAATAGAAATATATCTACAAGTAGAAATCGAATAAATAACGACTCCTAAGTCAACTATATCATAAGGTAATACTATGATATCTATATGTGCCAACAAGGTAGTCACTATCTATATGCATGTGGATAACATCCAACAGTAATAATCAATGCATGCAGATATGTGGATCTCATCCACCCATAAATCAATATCTATAAGCATGTGCATAATCTCCGATAGTAGAATCGGTATATGTATGTATGTATATTGATCTAGTCCACGCGTCAACCACTGACGCAACAATATCATGCATGTAAATATCATAAAAGAGTGTACATGAAAGTATGAGGATATATGTATATCAACAGTGTCCCTCCCGACACATCAAATCATGGAACCTGAGTGCCTAGCATCGACACTCGAAAACATCATGAAAAACGTGCCCAGCATCCACACATAAATCCTCATATATCTCAGGCACCGCATCCTCAGATCGGCCCTCAGGCACCGCACTCCGTGGTCGGCCCTCATATCCATCTCGCTACTCCGGTCGGTATCCTATGGATAACCGCCGAGTCTACATACTATCACAGGTAGGTAGTGCTCCCCCTGCCGGGCTCACCGTCTAACATATACGAGTCTTCTTGCCCCGGGGTACCTCACCGGGTCCACCATGTACCCGCAATCGGTGCCTACCACTCCTCGAATCGGGTTTCACATGCCACTCTTAGAACCGAGAAAACGCATGGTGGACGCACTGAAATATCATATCAAGAGAAACCGGGTTTTTTTTCAAACAATATATTCTTTCTTTTGAAATGTCCACGGTTCTCAAATCCAGAAATCTCATGAAAATAGCATATCTCAATGCGTAAAATAATAGAGCATGATGTATGCGTCATGTAAAAAGAAATGCGAGCATATCCTTGTATCATGCAATATGGAATAGTGATATGACATATTAAGGGGAAAACCGCTCCTTTAAAATGTTTCCAGTTTTTAAAATATAACTTGCGGTTCCTAATTTCCCAATAAAACCAGTTATCTATATAGGTACAATATGAATATGCGCAAATATAGATGTACCAATGTATGTGTGCACAAATATGGATGTACAAGTGTGTATATCTGCAAGTATGAATGTATTAATGTATATGTCATGATGCAGCAACCCTAATGTGTAGTGATATGGCAATTATCGATGATGAAGTATGTGAGCCGGCAAATATGTGTACGTGTAACATACGCATCATCGATAATGGTGTAGGTGTACTATCACAAGTATATGCGATGCAATAAAAATATCATGAATGCAGCAAGTAAATCATCAGCTAACAGCTATAAGGTATACATAACTATCACATGTCCGAGTCGGTGAATCTATCAATCGGCATCTAGCCCAATAACACCGCGTACGGTATAATCCATCGTACGACAACCTCTAGTCAAGGGTAAGGATCAATCATCAAGTCAACTCATTACACACGGAATATCATCGTGCGGCGGCATTAAGCTAATAGGGATCCTATCATCCTATATGACAAATGAGGGTACGGCCTAATATCACATACGGCCTAACATCCATGATTCACAACATTCTATAAATATATATATAACCCTATATACCTATGTCCCAGGTCGCATCTGCAATAATCTCATATCGGGGGACCGGCAGGATATAAATCATTTCGATCGACTCGCAACCGTATACCATCATATCATATCATCATCTCATCAAATTCGTCTTGTATTCTTTCATCGCATCTATGTATCATATCATGTCGAGTTTACATAAACATGCTATCTCTACTAGGTATAAGCATCTAATCTAACAAACACACCCGAACCATACAATCATACTTTTAAAGAAGTGAATCGTAGTTTTGAAAACAGGGGTTACGGTGTTTTAAGGAAAAGATATCATTTGAAAATCCGTAACATCCCTCAAGATATACATTTAAAGGATACATATGATTCTTTATTTTAGAAAAATGTATGGTTCGGATGACGTATCTACATCGACTATCTAGTCCTACAGAACCCTAAGCGGTAATATCGCTAAACGTCTTCCTAGGGTAGTAGTAGCATATCACACTTAACTATCCTCTAGTTTCTAATATGACTACATAGCTATCTATATTCTAACCCTAGTTTCCTAATCTAGGTTTCCTAACCATACTCTATAAATCGGTTTTTCCATCAGAAGTTTGCGAGGGTGCTATACGCCATCCACCCGACTTCCCCGGTAGATATAGATCTACTCATCTGGTCTTCGCTCACCGAAATCGACGACGCCATGCTTCTTCACCTCGGAATCCATGCGAGGGTACCTACAATAATAACCAATCTCAATACGTATTAAAATCGAGGCAGAAAACCGATACAGTGCACAGTGTGGTCATAGGTTGGAACCTATGGCCTAAACGTGCAAATCAATCAAACAATCCCTGTTGTCGATGTACGAACACCCGACAACCAAATACAAATCCAAATATCAAGAAAGTTCATTTTAAAATACGGAAAACATAGCCTAAAACACACCAAAATGCTTCCAGATTTTCCCCAGGTGACAATTAGCCAAAACTGCATATAGGAGGGGTCTAATTTAGTGCAAAATGAGCCCCGGAACAAATATGAACCCATTCCCTTCTACTCTGGCCGCAAATTGCGGCCAGAATGATTAAATCTGCGGCCTGGGATTTGAATTAGGGGCTCGGGTCTTGGTGATAGCTTCCTAGGTGCCTGCACGACTCCCGGTAATTCCAAAATCAACTCTAGTGTCCCCGGGTTGCTCCAAATTCCAAAATACCTCCACAGATCACACATTTATCCGATGTCGGGTTTCTAAATCCATGTTTTGGGGTTTCTAAGGTCTAGTCTAGGTCACTAAACAACACCTAAGTTTAGTTAACAGCTACTAGGCATCACCCAATTCAAACCAACACTCAATCTTCACTAGGGTTTCCCAATGTTCACTACCTCCACAATATCACATCTAAACACATATAAATACTTAAGTAAATGGAAAACCACCCAATTAGTGAAGGTATTACCTCATAAAGCACCCATGAATCCCCCAAGATCATCAAAACTGAATTTTTCTTGGTCCCATGTGTAGAGGTTGAAGAGGGGATTAATATTTATGAAGGGTTTGTAGGGTTTTGGGGATTGTTAGGAGATGGATCTAGCGATTTTAGTGGAGGGTTTTGGCTTGAGGGAGATGAAGAGGCAAGGGAAAATGAGGTGGGAAAATGGCTATGGTAGCAGCCCCCCCTCTCTCACTAATTCACACTCTCTTTCTCTCTCCAAAGCTCACCTAACCACTCATTATGTCTCCATTGACTTTTCCCTTAATCATTTCTCTTTTCTCTACACCAATAAACCCTAATAAAAAGCCCAAATGAAATGAAACATGTAACAAAATGAACATGTCATGGTGCACTAACCATGGAAACTGTAAAAACGTGGATTTGGCTTAATCGCGATTAGCAGTGCACTAATCGGGTTTTTATCAGAACTGCATATAATAAATTTTTAAAATTGCCAAATCCTTTAAATATATTTTTAAATGAATAAATCATTTTAATTTCTATTTATTTCATAATTATTGGTATATATTTATACGCTCTTTCGAAAACCCCAATTTCACAAATCGGCAGTTTTCGGGAAATATATTATTTTAATATTAAATTCCCAAAAACAATATTTTATATTTTCTGAAATGTTACAATCTTCCCCCTTAAATAAATTCGGTCCCCGAATTTAAATTTAAACCCCCAGAATCTAAAACATTTCAATAATCGGCTCAAATCACGGGGCTCCGAAATCATGGAAATCGTAGAAATAACACAGCGCGTCAATGCGCATGAAAACGAGTAAAAACTCAAAACCGAACTCCGTCAAGCGTCACGCAAATCATCGGATTTGTACGCATATCCTTGGAGTTACGAATAGAGATACAGATCTCGAAATCCACTACTGAAATCCAATATACACTAGTCAAATACTATAATACATGTATAGTACGCATCCTTAAAAACTCCAAAATCTGAATAAAATACATGCAAAACCTTTTCTAAATCGCCGCGGGAATGCGCAACTCACGGCATAACTGACGGACGCTCATTTTAAAATAATAATATATGCTCATATATGTTTTCTTAAATACACGTTCCGTCGTTTTCAAAATATCCAAAAGGTTTTCCTTTATAAACGTTCGTGTCGCTCACGGACACTTAAGAAAATAGCGAGACTATAGCTCCTCTGTTTCAAAAACCTATTGGTAAACTTTTAATGCATGCAAAGTACTCAGGTACTGTCCTCAGATCAGTCCTGTTTGGCTACTACCCAATATAGTGCCCAACATGAAAACAAAGTGCTCAAAAGCAAAATCAGCCTCAAAAGGGCGTATCCAAAATCACATGCGTCTGGTGCGCATGTTAACCAAATCCAAATACAGATGCCATAATACGCACGAAAAACCAAAACTACGTGCAAAGAGTGTGCATGAAAGCATCTGTCCAGTGCAACGGGTGTGCACAACAACAATACCAAGTGCATCTGACATGCACAAGAATCTCGATTTAGTACATCTGGTGTGCACCAAAATCGTATTTCAAAACATGCGCTCATCACGCGTGAAAATCCAAATCAAATGCACAGAGTGCAAGAAATCAACATCAATATCAGAATCAAAATCGACGGTATACAATACGACTCAATCCAAATCAGGTATACCGTAGTGTATAAGCTCATAATCATATGCATCAGCGTGTACAAATCAAATCAAAACACTAAAAGTGCATGAAAACTATGCTGGAAGCGTAAATCAAATCACTGGCATAAAATATGAATGAAATCACAATCAATACCTCAAATGTAATAACTATGCGCCAAATATAAATACCCATTTGGTGCAACCATGGTGCATAAAAACAAATATCAAGAAACTCAGTCATCAAGACTAAATCATGCAAACAGAACGCCCAAAATACCGAAATCCAAAGCGACGGATACGTGATAATCGAATCACAAAATCACAAATCAAAAATACCGTCGTCGGTAGTCCCTCCTTAAAACTCGAGAAGGTGCCGGTGCATCCCATGCTAGCAGCGCAAGATATCTACTTGCCTTTTGCTCACGGTCTGGCGTCCTCTGTCTCTGAGTCCTTATCTTCTCTGTGGATTACCAATCTCACTATCTATCGGCTCATCGGCCCTGTCAGGTGTGCTAACGGGGATGATTCCGTTCTGGCACTTCCCTGGTCATCTCTTGGTCAATCCTCACGACCACTTGTAAAGAAGCATGTCACTGGTGTCGGCCTCTGTCTCTTTAAATGCACGCGACACATCTGATCCTGGGTGAAAATATCATTGCAGCAGTGTTCTGGAAGGAATCCTGCTCAAGGTCTCTTCCAATCTCGCCTATGCCGAACTATACGGAGGCTGGTACTCTTACCTAATCTTCCCTCATTTTCTGGACATCTGTGTGTTCCGAACACATTTCCTCGGAAACTGGCCGTATCCAAACGCATCTATAAGCATATCAGGTCTCTGATCTCGACGGAGAGTAATAATAGCTCGTCAGCGTCTCGCACGAACTTCTGGTTCCACTCGTCTTTATCATCGTCCACTATGACGTCACGCCATGCTATCTGCGCACTGCAACTATTCTCGGCCACGGTCAAACCGAAGTCTCTCGCACGGACTCAAAGTCACGAACTCAGTATCTTCATCACTCGGTATAAGCTATCTGGCCGAACACGTCCTCGGAAACCGTCCCAACCATCGGCGATATACTCCATACTCGTCGAATTCTCGTGCGAACTCTCCACTTCACTCGGCTCCAATGTCGACTGATTCGGACTCGTCTTCTCATGGCTGTAAGGACAGCGCTCCAACTGCTATGCTCGTATCTGGAGTCTCCCAAGCAATGTATCCCATCACAAGATATCCGAATGATGTCGAACCATCCGATCGATATGTCAAAACCTCATCATCCCTCAAGAGATCAACATCTTGGGTACATTTTAATAGTATCGAGTACTTGCCACAGCATCGGTGGTCCAGCCGTAGAAGGGCAAACCCAAGCCTCACTAATGGCGCCGTGGAACTGCCGCAAACCCTAAGGTTCAAAGGCTTTCACACGGTCATTATGTCGAGTTAGGGTTTCATTCTTCTAAAGGGTCTATAGAATTGCTTGCACATCTTTTCGAATACTTTAAACTTGGAATATGGTTTCCTGACATTCGATCGTCTCTATCGACTCTCAACGAATCTGCGTGAAGTCGTCTCTAGCTGGAATCAATCTATCTGATGACCTCGCATCGGGTAATGAACGAACCATATGTCCTAGTCCTTCACCCTTGGGTGTCTAGCGACCTTCCATCATATCTCTAAGTATATACTTATGCTGCAGTAGCTCCAACCTCTGGGCGATACCTCGTCATTTGCAGCAACGACTGGCTCATTCGTCTGTACGCTGAACATCGCCTCAATCCTCCAGGAAAGGCGATACATTGGCGGTCATTTCTAAATCGGTCTGCTCTAGATCTGAGTAAGACTCTCCACACTGGAAATCTTCAACTCAACTGGGCCTGCGTCGGCGTATCAATCTGACGAATCACCTTCGTCTCTCAAATCGGGGTAGACTAGCTATTATTTGTCTCATATCTGCCTGGAAGCTCCGGCGATCTCAGCTTGTAAGCTCCGGAAGCGACATCCTATCAATCTCAGCAACAGCTGGGTCATCTGTCTGCACGGTAGGCGACATCATAATCTCTGAGGTATGCTGTACATCAACAGTCCTCTCTCAACTGGCAGCTCTAACAATGGCACGATCATCCGGTGTATAACCAAGCACTCGCCTCCACAATGTTGGAGATAGTGCCCTCAGAGTCAATTATTGGATCGCAGGCACGTGATTGCAATGATTGAGGGAGGACCTATTCCGGTAGGACAATCTTACTCAAGATGATAGTATGCTATCTGGTTTATCTTTATCATCGTGTACTGCTTTAGGTGACCTGACAGGTCACTATTGCACGTTGATAGAGCCCCTAGGATTCATTCTTGATTGCCAGCAGTATGAGGGAGATCATATACGTAGGAGCTGGTAGTCTATAAGCACATCCTTAAAAGGTCCCTAGTCGTGGGAGTTTCGAGACAGGGCATCGATACTCCAGAGTAGACTAGTGTATACAGTCGAGACCCCGACGAGGGGCGGTGGCCGGTCTCACAAGCCACTGGTGTCAGTTGGATCACCTAAGATGTATACGTGTGCTCATTGGGTTATGAGTACACCGGACAGGACTCGCCGGGAACATGCTAGTTGGTCTTATACCTGACGTCAGATAGCAGTTCCCTGGTGACATGTGTACAGGTTAGTTCATCGACCTGAGGATCGTCATTTGTCTCGTATGAGTTCCCACTGTACTTTGATTACTACCCTACCACGCTCAAAGGAGACGTACAAACAGGTTTTAGTTGGGTACAGTCCCAAGCCACATGGAGGCAGTGAGCGGATCTGTAAGGGTTCGTCTCTCCCGGTATTGGGGGTGAGGTCGCGCTGTGTCTAGGAGAGCCATCACACAAAGTCCTTGGCCAAGGAAGGAGATTTACTGGTAGGTATTCCAGTAGTATCTCAGGGTGTTCTGGGCTACACTCCGACACGACTTGTACCGCTTTTGGGGGTCTGACTTTTACCAACCTCCTAGGCCGCCATGCGATGCTCATAGATGAACGGACAGGACTGTACGGATATTGTCACTGACAGGCTCAGTAGGGTGTCAGGATGAGTTCGCTCACAGACGTCCCTTTTGGTCAATACCTGGTAGCCCATTACTTATAGGCTAATACCTCTGACGTGCTAGTGGTTAAATCCACAACCAAGGTGTTGACGAGTCTTTAGAGTCCCCCACAAACAGTTGCTCAAGTTTCGGGCGAAACGCTGTAGAGGCCGTATGGAGATATGACAGGGTTCGATCAGATACGTGCGGTATTGCACGGATTAGGATTGGACGGTTAATACTAGAGGGCTTTGGTTTAAGTCGGATCCTAGTATTGTACAGTGTAGATTTTGTCTCATTGCATTTGTATTTCGGTCGGAATACAAATGCGGGTATGTATATACAGTAGCGGGGTTATTCCTGTAATTTATTACGGGATCAGTTTTTTGGAGTTGCCAGTTTGTTTTCCGTTTAAGCCATATTTCTTTGTATCTTTTATTGGCTGAAGATTGGTGGAGAAGGGCTTATTTACATTTGTGCAAATAAGCATTTTGGAGGGTTGTTTTTGCATATTGTTGGATGATGATGGTTGCACCATCCCTTGACCTTTTGACTTCTTCTTTCATGATGGCTTGACTTTGTGATGAGATGATGAGGTTGGTGGAGTGTGGGTTTTAGTTTATGATCATTGTTTGTTATCATCACCCTTTCTCTCTCTTGCTTGATTGGTTGGCTCACTCTCTCACACATGCGCACCCTCTCTCATTCTCATTCCAATCCACAAGAGGGGCCGGCCATGTGAGGAGGGGCTGTCCAAATTTCTTGTATGGGATTTTGTTCTCTTTTGGCTTTACAAAAATCCCATAACACCATCTCCAAAAGCTTACATATCATTTCCTCCACCATATGGCAACTCCCTCAACCCCTAGAGACACATATGGCACTACACTATTCTACAGCAAACCTTGGGCACGTCGGCTCGCCAACTTCGTGCCCGAGTTGTCTCGGTCCAGAGGTGGGAGCCCGTAAAAGAAGCCGGCGACGTGGTGCCCTTCCGGCGACGTGGTGGAGACCGGAGATTCCGCGGGAAGATCGGGACGACGACGAGAAGACCGAAGGACACGGATCGCTCGGTATATCTCTCTACCCCCTTCTCTAGACAGCTAGGACTAGATTAATGGCACGATTCGGGTTTATAGTGCGCGGTGGTGCCGGTTTGAAAAGTTAAAGAAAAGCATCGCTTCCGCATTCCTGCGTCGGATTGACGGCCGGGGCGCCGATGTGCACTTACAGTGGTATCAGAGCCTCGCCATTAACCTAGTCTAGCTTTGTCTAATGTGTTTACATTTCGATCGAACGGATTTTCCGAAAACCCGATATCATGAACATCAGTTTTCTGTCGATTTATTTTTGGCTCCAAATTTTTTTCAGTATGTTGCATAATGATGTGCAGGGAATTTTAAGAGTTCTGGGAAAATTTGGTCTCGTGAACATTCTACACCACCGCGGAACCGCGGCCAAACCCATGCTTGGGCCGCGGTTCCGCCGCTCTTTTCACTGTTCATGGCCCCAAAATTTTACAGAGAGCTCCTGAGTGTAAAATAGGGTTTTTGGAATGTTGTTTTTGGGCCCAGATTTCTTTATGTGCTACAGTAGTGCTTTGGGGCCCACTTGGTAAATTTGATCGATCGGATATTTTAAACACATCAGTTCACAGTATTTACATTATATCTGCGACCGTGAATGTCACATGATCGGTAAATCCTGTCTAACTGCTATAGCCCGGTTAGACGGATTTGCGAACGTGACATTCACGTTGATGTTCTGTGTTGTGCCGTGATGTTGCGGATTGGTCGTGGGGGATAGCCTGGGTGCAATGCTAGTACAGTTTTGTTGTATTATGTACATTTGATATTGCGGGGCGAGCGTCCGACATGTGGACTGTCGTCACTGCCTGATTGTATATTATTCTTTTGGGGCACGACCAGGTTGCGGTCGTTGTGCCCGTTGTATGTATATTTTACTTTCTGTACTAGGATTACCCTAAGGAGGGGTGCACGGATAGCCGGGTTCTAGAGGGCAACGGGCCCGCATCTCATGGCATTGAGACGGAGGGGGCTTCACTCTGGAATTGGCGGGCTATTCGCCGCACTCGTAGGGGGTACAGGTTGACCCAGGAGGGGTGCCCAAGTTACCGGATTCCGTGAAGTGCTGGGTGGTCCATTTACGGTGCTGAAGGGGACTGGCTCGCTTCAGGTTTTGGCGGGTAACTTGCCGCGCCCGTTGGGGTCTAGGATTTCATTGCACAGGCTATCCATACGACCAGGGGAACGTCGGGTTTCAGTAGCGGCTCTGTGAAACCCGGGGATCCCAGATATCTGTATTGTTCTGTGATGCTGTACTTTTCTGTGATGTTGCATTTTATCACGCCTTGAGCGAAATATTATATATTGATATATATACTAGTAGATGTTGTATATGTTTTGCATCCGCGCTAGTCCAGTCCCCGCTCTGTCGTTAGTTAGCTAACCTAACGGGTAATGACGGGACCCAGTGGCGAATGCGGATGGCATATACGTACATCATTATATTTCGTTCATTGTGGTGTGATCAATTGATGGGACTGCGTTGATTCGGATCAATGCAAGTTAAACAAACCTATTCTGATGTTGTTGGAACACTTTTCAAAAGGCTGTTATTGCAAGGACGTTCTCTTTTGTTTTGCATCGTGGTATTCAGTTGGAATATCCTGCTCCTCAGTCGACGAGGCAAGGGCCGAGATCCCTTCACCAGGAGTGACCCCTTGGACAGAAGTTTGCGTCTGGGCAATAACTTCACTATAGCCGATTACTTTTGCTTTGCACCGTGGTATTCAGTTAGAATATCCTGCACCTCATTCTACGGGAAAAGAGCCAAGATCCCTTCACCGGGAGTGACCTCTTTAGCAAAGGTTTTCGTCACTATATTTTAAAAACTATCTGGTTCCTTCAACGATATCAAGTTCATTACGTTAAAGGTTTTCGCCAGAAACCATTCGTAGCCCTCCATCATTTCGGTTAAATATTCGGTAGTATTCAAGCTATGTATTTTGACCTCACGCCAAGGCATAGTGATTGGTAGCTGCCGGATATTTATCTGTTGCATAGATAGATGCGTTGGTTTGGGACTGTCGTACTACTATTTTGGCCTACGTCAAGGGTATGTACGGGTGGGTTCAAATTAACCTGGATAATGATGGGCAGAACTTGACATGTGACTTATGATATTTTGACCTCACGCCAAGGTCATAAGAGCATGGGGCAGAAATCACATCGGGAGTTTCTAAAGAAACTGAAACTTGCCAGATATGCGCATACCTTCTGGAGTATGATGACGTGAGCAGATTCCGTCACGTTATCATGCGATGATAGTTGGATCCCGATTCCCACTGATGAGTTAGTTTACTCCTCGGGTGATCCCGACTTATTCTTCTTTCAGGTTTGGAGGAGAATTTGACGGTACAGTGGGAGGTTTCCAGATTAGATAAATTGGTAACCATTCTGATCTAGGTTAGAGTGCACGCTGAGTGTTTCTTTTCTCTCTCTCTTTGGCAGCGACCATTGGCCCGACCCTAAGACTATGACTCAGTGACCAAGTTGACCGAACCTTCTTAAACACTGGCTTTTGGATTGTCAGAGTTGCATACCTCATTGCCACTCCTACTTTTACCCTTTTCTCCAGGACACCCCGTGTTACTACGAATGTCCACTTCCATTGGACAAAACCATCGTATGGTTATATACGAACTCGAAGGAATTTATTCGAGGATGGTTTCCGGTTCTGGAGAAAACGGATAGGACTATTCAGTTGTCTTTTCCTTTTACCTTCTCTCAGGTTGCGAGTACTCCTTGGTTTAGGAGATAGTACACCTATTACGCAAATTGGATAGTCTTCTTCCAAACCTTAGGCTGGTGCCGAACGGTGGGGAATGAAGAAAACCAATTAGCATAACGATGGTGTACAGAAGGTATTAAGTAAAGACATATCAAGGGATTAGTAAGAGGGCAAAGTAAATTGCGACTGCTATTCACAACCAAACCAAGTATTTCTTTGCCAATTCTAAATTACCTTTGTATTTCTCCAGGACACTCCGTATCACTACGAAGATCCACAGTTTATTGGATACTCCATCGTATGGTTATATACGAACTCGAAAGGGACTTGTTCCAGTTCGGGGATGGATTCTGGTTCAGGAGAAATAGGAATAAGGTTTATTCGGTTGTCTTTTATCTTCACCTTCTCTCGCATTGCGAGTGCTCCTAGGATTAGGACAGTACACCCATTATGCTTATTGGATAGTCTTCTTCCAAACCATAGGCTGGTGCCGAGCGGTAGGGAAGGAAGAAAACCATTTGGCCTAAAAGGGTGTACAAAAGGTAATGACTAAAAACATATAAAGGGATTTGGAAAAATGGCAAAGAATTACACGGTTACAGTTGTGAATTTGGATAATGGAAGAGGGATTACTAGGAATACCGGGATACCCCATCGAAACATTTCAATGTTTCAGTTTCACTGTGTACTGTTAAAAGAAAACTGATTTCCCGATTAGATACTTACTCCAGGGTATGTATTTACCGGGTATGATTCTCACATCTGTATGGTTTTACAGATAATGAGTGGGAGTAAGTTATTGGGAATTAGGTGATCATCCTCATTATATCGGAATTCGTTGTAATTGGTGATATTTGAGAAAGTCACCTGGGTTGTTTGCCGGACGACAAATATTTGGTTTTGAATATCCGCTGTTATGCACCAATTTCAAATTGATATATATCTATACGTCTATTTTCATAGAGTGAGATATACCTTTTTGCAATTATGTCTATGACATTTACCTATATCAGTGGATGGTTAGGTAAGGAGCATTAAACAGCGGTATAATTCTTCTTAACCATAAGTACAGTTTTCAACCTACGACATACAGTGAATGAGTTATCAGACTTAAGGGACTTATACAGAGTATTGTATGTTGTCCAGGGTCCATCAGGACAGAGGGGTTGGTCCTCATACTATATTCAGTTTACTTATGACTTCTCTAGTTTTTAGACAAGTGTTTCGTGGAAACACAGGGTCCGAATTTTGAGAAGTTATAGGCATTTGAATAAAATAGAGAACCAGGTATTGCAAGTATCGGGATTCTTCAAAGTGATCGAAGATGTAGATACTTGTGTATGGTATTCAGTTGATAGTAATGATTAAGAGAACTTGCTTCTCTTTCAGCTTACTCATAATTGGAAGCATTCTTAAGTTGAGTAACGCTGATCAGCCTCTTTCCATTTAGTTGACATGCACTGGAGACAGCTGCATGATTTGAATCTGGTTCAATTAAATCAGTGCCTCTGGTTCTGTATTGGATATAGAACAGTTCATATCTTAACGATGCTAAGGTACGGGGAGTTGTCCGGTTTATGATTAAAACCAGACTCTGGATAACTCAAGGCACGTTTCTGTAATGGCTGTTTGTGGGTTGACCCAGGATATGACGAGGGTTGACTTTCTACCATCTGGAAGATCAATAGTAATATTGTTCTAGACTTGCCACAGTTTTAACAAAAATGGATTTTTTTTTCAGAAAACAGTAGTGGGAGTATGGTAGAACTGGAAGTGATTCCAGAACCGCAAACGATTACTGAAGATTTGATAAGAACCTAATGATTCAATCTGGTTTGACATTCCATTGGCCACTCCGCAGATAAGATGGGTAACCTCAGGCACCCGAAAGGTACTCCGGTAGCCTCAAGGACGGTGACAAGGAGGTTCTTATTTACCCAGACTTGCCATTGCTGTTGTTCCAGACTGTGAGACTCGGCAGGAGGATGAGTATAGCGTCGTTCTAAACTGGCTTTAGAAGTGTACGTCTATATGACTCTGCTAGAGGGTTGTCGTGGTCAGTGGGAGCAGCGGAAGCATGGTGGACAAGTGGCTTATGTCTATTTATAGACTAAAGCAAATATAGCGGAGATAGATCATCAATTTCTGATATGACAGTCATAGGTTTGACTTCATCAGAATAGGGGATGGATCTGTTGAGATGTTAGTAGGGTGTGATGTCATGGTATTTGGATGACATACACAGAGTAGGAAGTGATATTCCTATACTACGATCGGTTATACTTTGGTCGTCACACAGTGGTTTCTCCACAAGGGACTTGGACATTATATCAGACATACTGGTTACTAGATCTATGGTTTTAGATCTATATTTGGGTGGTTTCCCAATCAGGGTACTTTGACAGCATTCTACAGGTATTTTAGAATGGACGACTCCTGGCACGGTAGTGTACCTGCAGGTGATGGAGTCACCCTCTCTAAAGGTGTCTTACAGACTAAAGGGGAGAGGGATGTGCATGATTGACAGATCACTTGCTTAGGCATTTGAGTCAATCATGAGATGTCAAGTACCACACCAGATGTTGTTTTTGCGGTAGATGCAATAAATTGATATTAATCCAATCCTGGAGAAATGATCGGAAGCAGTTTTAGAACATAAGTGGATGTTCTAGGGATATGATAACGACAGCCTCGTTCGGGAGACAGTTATCATTCCAGGCTTCCAAGGTGACCTGGGCGACGGAGAGGTTGTCAGAGTTATAGTTTTCCCTCTGACGAGGGGCAGTATTATGGACAGGTGGTCCAGGAGGATACTGAGGAAGGCATGGCGCAGGATACTGATTAAGTTCAGTTGACGATACAGTCTAAGAAGTTTGGATTTGGAGTTCACTTATGAGCTAGGTCCCATCAGACATCCAGACACATTCTAAGATAGGTATTGCTCATTTCGGGAGATGGCTTTCTCCGTGAACTTGAGATATAGAGAGACATAGAAAGAAACATCAAAGCGGATCCACTCACTGAGGCTATTCCTCGAACGCAATAGTTTCGCAAACGAGCTTTGTGAGACTGACTAATAGAGGAGTTGGGTGTTCGGTATCACACGGGCTGTGAGTATGCGACATCGCAATAATTCGCCTTGAGTGCAAGTGGGAGATTGTTGGAGATAGTGCCCTCACAGTTAATTATTGGATCGCAGGCACGTGATTGCAATGATTGAGGGAGGACCTATTCCGGTAGGACAGTCTTACTCAAGATGATAGTATGCTATCTGGTTTATCTTTATCATCGTGTACTGCTTTAGGTGACCTGACAGGTCACTATTGAACGTTGATAGAGCTCCTAGGATTCATGCTTGACTGCCAGCAGTATGAGGGCGATCATATACGTGGGAGCTGGTAGTCTATAAGCACATCCTTAAAAGGTCCCTAGTCGTGGGAGTTTCGAGACAGGGCATCGATACTCCAGAGTAGACTAGTGTATACAGTCGAGACCCCGACAAGGGGCGATGGCCGGTCTCACAAGCCACTGGTGTCAGTTGGATCACCTAAGATGTATACATGTGGTCATTGGGTTATGAGTACACCGGACAGGACTCGCCGGGAACATGCTAGTTGGTCTTATACCTGACGTCAGATAGCAGTTCCCTGGTGACATGTGTACAGGTTAGTTCATCGACCTGAGGATCGTCATTTGTCTCGTATGAGTTCCCACTGTACTTTGATTACTACCCTACCACGCTCAAAGGAGACGTGCAAACAGGTTTTAGTTAGGTACAGTCCCGAGCCATATGGAGGCAGTGAGCGGATCTGCAGGGGTTCGTCTCTCCCGGTATTGGGGGTGAGGTCGCGCTGTGTCTAGGAGAGCCATTACATGAAGTCCTTGGCCAAGGAAGGAGATTTACTGGTAGGTATTCCGGTAGTATCTCAAGGTGTTCTGGGCTACACTCCGACACGACTTGTACCGCTTTTGGGGGTCTGACTTTTACCAACCCCCTAGGCCTGCCATGCGATGCTCATAGACGAACGGACCGGACTGTACGGATATTGTCACTGACAGGCTCAGTAGGGTGTCAGGATGAGTTCGCTCACAGACGTCCCTTTTGGTCAATACCTGGTTGCCCGTTACGTATAGGCTAATACCTCTGACGTGCTAGTGGTTAAATCCACAACCAAGGTGTTGACGAGTCTTTAGAGTCCCCTACAGACAGTTGCTCAAGTTTCGGGCGAAACGCTGTAGAGGCCGTATGGAGATATGGCAGGGTTCGATCAGATACGTGCGGTATTGCACGGATCAGGATCAGACGGTTAATACTAGAGAGCTTTGGTTTATGTCAGATCCTAGTATTGTACAATGTAGATTTTGTCTCATTGCATTTGTATTTCGGTCGGAATACAAATGCGGGTATGTATATACAGCAGCGGGGTTATTCCTGTAATTTATTACGGGATCAGTTTTTTGGAGTTGCCAGTTTGTTTTCCGTTTCAGCCATATTTCTTTGTATCTTTCATTGGCTGAAGATTGGTGGAGGATGGCTTATTTGCATTTGTGCAAATAAGCATTTTGGAGGGTTGTTTTGCATATTGTTGGATCATGATGGTTGCACCATCCCTTGACCTTTTGACTTCTTCTTTCATGATGGCTTGACTTTGTGATGAGATGATGAGGTTGGTGGAGTGTGGGTTTTAGTTTATGATCATTGTTTGTTATCATCACCTTTTCTCTCTCTTGCTTGATTGGTTGGCTCACTCTCTCACACATGCACACCCTCTCTCATTCTCATTCCAATCCATAAGAGGGGCCGGCCAAGTGAGGAGGGGTTGTCCAAATTTCTTGTGTGTGATTTTGTTCTCTTTTGGCTTTGCAAAAATCCCATAACACCATCTCCAAAAGCTTACATATCATTTTCTACACCATATGGCAACTCCCTCAATCCCTAGAGACACATATGGCACTACACTATTCTACAGCAAACCTTGGGCACGTCGGCTCGCCAACTTCGTGCCCGAGTTGCCTCGGTCCAGAGATGGGAGCCCGTAAAAGAAGCCGGCGACGTGGTGCCCTTCCGGCGACGTGGTGGAGACCGGAGATTCCGCGGGGAGATCGGGACGACGACGAGAAGACCGAAGGACACGGATCGCTCGGTATATCTCTCTACCCCCTTCTCTAGACAGCTAGGACTAGATTAATGGCCCGATTCGGGTTTATAGTGCGCGGTGGTGCCGGTTTGAAAAGTTAAAGAAAAGCATCGCTTCAGCATTCCGGCGTCGGATTGACGGCCGGGGCGCCGCCGTGCACTTCCACACAAGAGGTCACAATCATCAGTACTAACTTGAGACGTTCCTATGTCACCAGAAAACACAATGGTCGGCCCTCGTACCAGACGAGCTCGCCTGACCGTAACACTAGCAGCAGCTCAAACTGCGCTCAAACAATGGTGACAAGAACCTCAATTGAGTATCGAAGAGAGCAGATCAATGGCAAGAAAGAAAACAACAGATCCGGAATGGATACATGATCATAAAAAGGAACAACATCAATGAAAGTATGATCATGGAAATAAATAGAATCGAGGATCTCCAATGGATGTATAATCATGGATACAAGAGAATCACTGGTCTCAACAATATGTATATCCTAAGGTTTCTTAAGTGGAGTATCGTATCGTAAATATGTCATGGAACATACATACGGTACGTTACTCTACTCAAGCTACCTACTCTATCAATCAGGGTCAGCCTATGAAACGAAAGTTCGGGTCTAATACCCCCCCGTTCAAGTCTAAGTTCCGTAAGGTCAAGCCTAGCTTCCGAAATACATAACCGTCCTAGACTCCGCATAGTCAAACATAGACTCGAACAAAGGTTAAACCTAGCGCTCTGATACCAACGTTGTCACGACCCAAAATATTAGCTCGTGATCAGCACTTGAATCACGCAACGTCTAAAGGCGTAACGGAATTCAAGTAAGCTGAACCCCAGAAATCTAAACCTTTTTAAGAAAATAAAGGAGGTGGAGTTTTTGAAATAAAGGTATAATAAAATCAAGTGTGCTTAATGCATAGAAAGAAACATGAATGATGCAAATGAAATTTCTAGTTTGAAAACATGTTTCGCCTTTTGAAAAATTTTGGCAGCACCTCCTTTGTATATTTTGATCCAAAACCACAAATACATAGAAAGAATAATGGCATCCCCAAGCGGGAGCTAGCTCTTCGCCAAACGGCGGATCACAACCACGCAATACAGTATAAATAAGTATACGACGCCCAACGGCGAAGTTCACCACAAAAAGATAAAGAAATGAGCAAGATGTAACCCCAAAGGGAAAATAAAACCCATCGCTCAAATCTCGCAACTACAAGTCTCACTAAGTCTCATTACTTATACAAATTCTAATTTTGATTGATTGATGGAGTTAACTAGATACAATATGAAATATAATACAAGAGTGGGTATGATACAAATGCCCCACCTACCAATGCAAAACACCCGAATGGAACTGTATGCCAGCGAAGCCGCTACTGATCCAAGCGGTCAACCTGCAAGAACTGTGGCACAACGGGGGCGAGTTGCCAACTCGTGAATAGAAATATATCTACAAGTAGAAATCGAATAAACAACGACTCCTATGTCAACTATATCACAAGGTAATACTATGATATCTAGGATGACCGGGTCGTATATGTGCCAACAAGGTAGTCACTATCTATATGCATGTAGATAACATCTAACAGTAATAATCAATGCATGCGGATATGTGGATCTCATCCACCCATAAATCAATATCTATAAGCATGTGCATAATCTCCGATAGTAGAATCGGTGTATGTATGTATGTATGTGGATCTAGTCCACACGTCTACCACTGACGCAACAATATCATGCATGTAAATATCATAAAAGAGTGTGCATGAAAGTATGAGGATATATGTATATCAACAGTGTCCCTCCCGACACATCAAATCATGGAACCTGAGTGCCTAGCATCGACACTCCAAAACATCATGAAAACCGTACCCAGCATCGGCACGTAAATCCTCATATATCTCAGGCGCCGCATCCTTAGATCGGCCCTCAGGCACCGCACTCCGTGGTCGGCCCTCATATCCATCTCGCTACTCCGGTCGGTATCCTACGGATAACCGCCGAGTCTACATACTATCACAGGTAGGTAGTGCTCCCCTTTCTGGGCTCACCGTCTAACATATACGAGTCTTCTTGCCCCGGGGTACCTCACCGGGTCCACCATGTACCCGCAATCGGTGCCTACCACTCCTCGAATCGGGTTTCACATGCCACTCTCAGAACCGAGAAAACGCATGGTGGACGCACCATATCAAGAGAAACCGGGTTTTTTTTCAAACAATATATGCTTTCTTTTGAAATGTCCACGATTCTCAAATCCAGAAATCTCATGAAAACAACATATCTCAATGCGTAAAATAATAGAGCATGATGTATGTGACATGTAAAAAGAAATGCGAGCATATCCGTGTATCATGCAATATGGAATAGTGATATGACATATTGAAGGGAAATCCGCTCCTTTAAAATGTTTCCAGTTTGTAAAATATAACTTGCGGTTCCTAACTTCCCAATAAAACCAGTTATCTATATAGGTACAATATGAATATGCGCAAATATAGATGTACCAATGTATGTGTGCACAAATATGGATGTACAAGTGTGTATATCTGCAAGTATGAATGTATCAATGTATATGTCATGATGCAGCAACCCTAATGTGTACTGACATGGCAATTGTCGATGATGAAGTGTGTGAGTCGGCAAATATGTGTACGTGTAACATACGCATCATCGATAATGATGTAGGTGTACTATCACAAGTATATGTGATGCAATAAAAATATCATGAATGCAGCAAGTAAATCATCTGCTAACAGCTATAAGGTATACATAACTATCACATATCCGAGTCGGTGAATCTATCAATCGGCATCTAGCCCAATTACACCGCGTACGGTATAATCCATCGTACGACAACCTCTAGTCAAGGGTAAGGATCAATCATCAAGTCAACTCATCACACACGGAATATAATCATGCGGCGGCATTAAGCTAATAGGGATCCTATCATCCTATAAGACAAATGAGGGTACGGCCTAATATCATATACGGCCTATCATCCATGATTCACAACATTCTATAAATATATATATAACCCTATATACCTATGTCCCAGGTCGCATCTGCAATAATCTCATATCGGGGGACCGGCATGGTATAAATCATTTCGATCGACTCGCATCCGTATACCATCATATCAGCTCATCATCTCATCATATCATCAAATTCGTCTTGTATTCTTTCATCGCATTTATGTCTCATATCATGTCGAGTTTACATAAACATGCTATCTCTACTAGGTATAAGCATCTAATCTAACAAACACACCAGAACCATACAATCATACTTTTAAAGAAGTGAATCATAGTTTTGAAAACAGGGGTTACGGTGTTTTAAGGAAAAGATATCATTTGAAAATCCGTAACATCCCTCAAGATATACATTTAAAGGATTCATACGATTCTTTATTTTAGAAAAAGGTATGGTTCGGATGACGCATCTACATCGACTATCTAGTCCTACAGAACCCTAAGCGGTAATATCGCTAAACGTCATCCTAGGGTAGTAGTAGCGTATCACACTTAACTATCCTCTAGTTTCTAATATGACTACATAGCTATCTATATTCTAACCCTAGTTTCCTAATCTAGGTTTCCTAACCATACTCTATAAATCGGTTTTTCCATAAGAAGTTTGCGGGGGTGCTATACGCCATCCACCCGACTTCCCCGGTAGATATAGATCTACTCACCTGGTCTTCACTCGCCGAAATCGATGACGCCACTCTTCTTCGCCTCGGAATCCATGCGAGGGTACCTACAATAATAACCAATCATAATACGTATTAAAATCAAGACAGAAAACCGATACAGTGCACAGTGTGCTCATAGGTTGGAACCTATGGCCTAAACGTGCAAATCAATCAAACAATCCCTCTTGTCGATATACGAACACCCGACAACCAAATACAAATCCAAATATCAAGAAAGTGCATTTTAAAATACGGAAAACATAGCCTAAAACACACCAAAATGCTTCCAGATTTTCCCCAGGTGACAATTAGCCAAAACTGCATATAGGAGGGGTCTAATTTAGTGCAAAATGAGCCCTGGAACAAATATGAACCCATTCCCTTCTACTCTGGCCGCAAATTGCGGCCAGAATGATTAAATCTGCGGCATGGGATTTGAATTAGGGGCTCGGGTCTTGGTGGTAGCTTTCCAGGTGCCTGCACGACTCCCGGTAATTCCATAATCAATTCTAGTGTCCCCGGGTTGCTCCAGATTCCAAAATACCTCCACAGATTACACAATTATCCGATGTCGGGTTTCTAAATCCGTGTTTTGGGGTTTGTAAGGTCTAGTCTAGGTCACTAAACATCACCTAAGTTTAGTTAACAGCTACTAGGCATCACCCAATTCAAACCAACACTCAATCTTCACTAGGGTTTCCCAATGTTCACTACCTCCACAATATCACATCTAAACACATTTAAATACTTAAGTAAATGGAACACTACCCAATTAGTGAAGGGATTACCTCATAAAGCACCCATGAATCCCCCAAGATCATCAAAACTGAATTTTTCTTGGTCCCATATGTAGAGGTTGAAGAGCGGATTAATATTTGTGAAGGGTGTGTAGGGTTTGGGGATTGTTAGTGTATATGCCCTAGAGGCCATTACTGTATCATAATAGTTTCTATATTACTTAATGGAAGCTTGGGATATTCACCTTGTATAGACAATCTTGCTCAAAATAGTAGTATGCTACTTGGTTTGTTTCTGATTTAATGTGTACATGTGTTTCATTTAGTATATCACCTATACACATTAGTGGAGCCCTTAGGATCTTTGCTTGATTACCAGCGTTGTGATGGCAGTCACACTCGTGGGGGCTGGGTAATCCACAGGCACATCCTTATGCTGGGCCCTAGTCGTAGGACTATCGAGATATGACATCGATACTCCGGAGTAGACTAGCGTATGCGCTTCTCATCCCAGCAGGGGAGACGGTCTGTCCCACAGCCGTCAGTACGTCGTACTTAAGATAGTATGCGGGTGCTCGTTAGGTTACGAGTACACTGGACAAGACTCGTCGGGAACTGTTGGTTGGTACTATACCTATCGTCAGTTATCAGTTCCCAGGTGACATGAGTACAGCTTAGTCCGCTGACTTGTCACTGTCACTTTGCCTCGAGTGTGTTCCCACTGTACTTTGATTAGTACCCTACCACGGCTCAAAGAAGTCATGCAAACAGGTAGTAGTTGGGTGCAGTCCCGAAGCACTTGGAGGCAGTGACTGTTAGACAGGATTCGTCTCTCCCGGTATTGGGGGTTGATATCGCGCTTTATCTAGGAGAGCCATTACACAAAGTCCCTGGCCAGGGCAAGCGAGATATATTGGTAGGTTTCCAGTGTTATTTCAGGGTGTTCTGGGCTACACTCCGACACGACTTGTACCGCTATTAGGGGACTGACGTTTACCGCCCCGTAGGCCTGCCATGCGATATTCTCAGACGAACAGACCGGACTGTACGCAGATTGTCATATTCACGCTCAGTAGGAGTTCAGATGGGTTTCACCTCGTCCGTCTTCTTATCGGCATATACCTGGGGGCCGTTACGCACAGCTAGTGCCGCTTGTGGTCTGTGGTTAAACCCACTGCCAGCGTAGTGTCGAGTCTTTAGAGTCCCACACAGAGAGCTATTCGCCTTTAGGCAAAAGAGTAGAGGTCGCATGGTTTTGCGACAGGGTTCGGTCACATCCGTGCACTTGTGCACGTTTAGTGTCCGGGCAGTTATCACTAGCAGGTTTTGGTTTAAGCCAGATCCTAGTGTACGTTTTGGGATTGGTTTTATCTCGTTTGTATTCGTGTTCCTCGGAACGCGGATCCGGGTGTGTATGTACGGTTGACAGAGACAGAGGCAGAGGATTCTCATTAGGGTTGTTGACTGTTGACTTTTGCTAAACCCTAATGAGAATAAGAAATATGATTAATGATAAT
The DNA here is from genome assembly GCA_030015575.1 of Agapanthus africanus. Lineage (NCBI taxonomy): Eukaryota > Viridiplantae > Streptophyta > Magnoliopsida > Asparagales > Amaryllidaceae > Agapanthus > Agapanthus africanus. The sequence continues at coordinate 213,407,796 of JASDDO010000022.1, forward strand.
ATTAATTAAGTATTATTGTGCCATGGTTGGGTTGAAAGGTTGACTTTGTTGACTTGTTGACTTAGTTGACCGATTGACTAGGTTGGACTTGTTGACCATCATCATTACAATGGCTATCATTTCATGGCAAAGACTTTTGCTTGCTTGTTATACTTTACAAAATGAGTGCATGAAATGATATTGCCATTTGATATGATAACAACCATCACATAATACTCAATTATTATAATTTTTATGATTATTTTGGATTATGAGAGCAAGGGTGGGAAAAGTATTATTCATTCTATCATTCTCATTCTCTCTCATCCTCAAGCTCTCCTTCTTCCTCTTGCTCTCTCTCTAGTTCATGGTTCTATTGTCTCATGTGTTGAGAAGCAAGAACCATAGAGATAAAACCCAAAACACTTCTCTACTCATCCTAGTATACAAGGTCTGGCAAACCAAGTGTTCTAGTTTCCTCAAGATTGAGGTTAAAGCCAAAGGTAGAAGCTTTTAGGTGGATCCATCTTCGGCACAAGGAGACGACGAGGAGAGAACCATCCGACCACCACAAGGAGTCGAAGAGAAGGAGTTCAAGTTAAGGTATAACCCCCTAACCGAGTAGGTAAAACTCCTAGTTAGGTTGTTAGATAGTTGTTTAACAAAGATCCGTATTTTGAGTCCATGTTACCCCCCAAAGAAAAATCGTTTTTCACCATTTCCGCAACCCTAAAGAACCGTGGACGGGTAACGTGGACTTACAGTGGTATCAGAGACAGGTTAAACACTATCTAACATGTTAGCAAAGTAACTAGAAGTTCGATTGGAGAAAAAGTCACGAAACATGCCCGTAACACAAACTTTCTACCGATTTTGTTTTCTGTTCAAAAAATAATAAATCATGTACTAAAAATCGGCTCAGGGTTTTTAAAGAACAAGCAAGAAAAATGGTCCACTAACTCGGTCAAGGCACCGCGGATCCGCGGCCGGAGCATGCTCCCGCCGCGGATCCGCGGCCGAGTTGACTCGGTCGTGGCACAATTTTCCTGCAGTGTTTTTCTGGGGGTGTTTTGGGATTTTTACAATATGTTTTTTCTGCCCAGATTTTACAGAAAGCAAAATTTGTTTTTGGGGTTTAAAAATCCGTATTTTGATCGAACTTCTAAAGACTTAATCTAACGGGTTATATCTGTGATGTGATATATGTATTGAACGTCTGCTAATCGTTATACGTTGATTAGTGGGGGTTATACATATCTGTGATCTGTAATGTTGATGGTATGTGTATATGAATTCATTGGATTGTCGCGGATGAATAGCCGGGGGATTGTGAGATGAGAGTTTTCTATTTCTTTCAATTCATGTAATTTGTAATTGATGTAATATTATTTATATGGCCGCACAACCGGGATGGGGTTGTAGCCGTCATTGTATAATTTCTTTTACTGTTTTTGCTCCTAGGATAGACCCAAGGTGGGGTGCACAAACTACCGGGTATCTCGAAGTGCCGAGTGGCCTACTCACGGTGTTGAGGGAGGTTGCTTTGCTTCGGGTACTTGGCGGGTAGTTTGCCGCACCCGTAGGGGTCTAGGGTGGGGTCTTGGCTATTCATCGCGACCGTGTAATCCGCTCTTCGTTACAGGCTCGTACGGAATGCGGATTCCTAGTATATCCAATGTGTTCATCTGTGATCTGGAATGGCTATCATTGCATGTGACGAATGTGTATATCTATATATGATATCTATTTAGGCGTTGCTTATGTTTTGCATCCGTGCTAGTCCAGCCCCCGCTCTGTCGTTAGTTAAGTAACATAACGGGTAATGACGGGGCCCCGTGGCGAATGCGGATGGCATAAGCGTACGTCATATTTTCGTTGTTTTCTGCAATGGTAGGATTAAATGATGGGACGCATTAAATTAATGCAAGAAAATAAACCAAAGTTGAGTCGCTGGAACACTTTCAAAACCACTCGGTTTCTTTTCAAAAACAACTTTTAAACACGGAGCTTAAGCCACTCCTTTTAAAAGCTATCTCGTTCCATCGATTATATCAAGTTCACTACGTTCACGGTTTTGCCAAAACCATTCGTAGCCCTCCGTCGTTTCACATGGATAGTCAATAGTATTCAAGCTATGTTTGTTGGCCAAAGTCAAGGCATATTGATTGGTAGCTATTGGGTATTCATGTGCAGCATAGATAGATGTGTTGGTTTGGGACAGTCGTACTGCCTTGTTGGCCAAAGTAAAGGGTAGGTACGGATGGGTTCAAATTAACCTGGAGAATGACGGGTAGAACTTGACATGTGACTTATGATTTTTTGGCCAAAGTCAAGGTCATAAGAGCATGGGGCAAAAATCCACATCGGGAGTTTCAAAAGAAACTGAACTTACTAGCGCTGCATACCATTTGGAGTGTGATGATTCTGGTAGGATTCCTTCAGTTTTGTCACGCGATGATATTTGGATCCCGATCCTACTGTAAGTATATGCTACTCCTCAGGAAATTTCTCACTTAACGATCAATGCTATAAACCAAGTAGGTGTCTAGAAAGGTGTTAGCGGGGCTACGCCCACAGGGAAAAGAGGTTATTTAATTAAGGAACTTCGCGAAAGCGTTGGAAAACCTCCCTCGAAGTACCAACACTGGCCTGGCTGAACGGCTAAGCAAGTATTGTACGGTGAGATTGATCCCGACTAATTCTTCCTTTTTGGTTTGAGGAGGGATTCGAGAGACAGTGGGAGCCATCCTGTTTAGACAAATTAAAAACCTTTAAACTTGCAAGAGCATCATGCTAAAGTGTTTCTTCTCTCTCTCCTAATTGCAGCGACCAAACATCATGACTGGACTTAAGTTACTACTAGATAAAAACATACTGAAAGGGCCAAACTACAAAGATTGGCTCAGGAATGTCAAAATAGCAATCACTTATGACAAGTTGGGGTATCTCCTTACCACCAAAGCTCCCCTGTCCCAGGTCCCAAAACCAGCGTCGCGGATAAGGAAATCCGTAAGACCTGGGAAATCGACTGCGCAAAGAACAAGTGCCTCGTGCTTTCCTCTATGGACAATGAACATCAGAGGAGGCACGAGAATATGGACCTTGAAACCATATTTCTCCATACAAAAGAATTGTATGGGGAGCAATCCCGTATCGCCAGATACGAAGTCTCGAAAAATCTGTTTTCGGCAAGATTGGCCGTCGGATCATCGGTAGCGGAACACGTGCTTAAGATGATTGGCTTCATTGAGGAGCTCGCGGACCTTGGGACCACGTTAGAGAACGAGCTCTATACGGACTTGATTCTCCAGTCCCTTCCTTCTACTTACGCACAGTTTATCCTGAACTTCAACTTGCAAGAAAAAGAAGTTGAACTTTCAGAACTCCTCAACATGCTGAGGAGTACAGAGAGCACCCTATAGAAAGGTAGGGAAACATCCACTTTGTTTGTAGGAGGATCTTCCTTTTCTAGGTCCAAGGCGAAAGCCAAGGGAAAGAAGAAGAAAGCCCCCACCAAACCAAGGGGCGGTGTTAGTAAAGTGGATACGAAGGGAAAGACAAAGGCAACAAAGGTAGAGGGAAAGCTTGTGGGAAAGGAAGAATGCTTTTACTGTCACAAGAGTGGACACTGGAAAAAGGATTGCAGGGCTTGGTAGGCCAGAAACCAGGATCTGAAGCAAGTTGCGGCTTCAGCTTCAGGTGTGTATGTTATTGAAAACTGTCTATCAATAAACTCTACATCCTAGGTATTGGATACCGGATCAGGATCTCATATCTGTAATTCTTTACAGGCACTGAAAAGGCGTAGGGTTTTGAAGGCAGGTGATATGACCCTCAGAGTTGCAAACGGAGCTGGCATGGATGCTGAGTCCGTGGGGGACTATCACCTGGGATTGTCAGATGGACACGTTTTGGTTTTGCGTGATTGTTATTTTGTACCCAATGCAACTTGTAATATCATATCTGTATCTTTATTATCTAAAGAAGGTTATGAATTTGCATTTGTAAGCAATGTTGTAAACATTCACCTTAATCAAGTTTTGATTGGGTCAGGTACATTAAGCAATGGTATATACGTATTAAACCAACCACAGATTTTCAATGTCCAGAATACACACAAAAGAAAGTCTCCGGAAATAAATTTGGCTTTCTTATGGCATTGTAGACTGGGTCACATCAATGAGAAAAGGTTGACGAAGTTACATACAGAAGGATATTTGGGTCCGTTCGAATATCAATCATATGCAACTTGTCAATCCTGTCTCAAAGGAAAGATGACAAAGACTCCGTTCACTGGACACGGAGTAAGAGCGAGCGAGCTCTTGGGACTCGAACACAGCGACGTGTGTGGTCCAATGTCCACACATGTGCGAAGCGGTTATTCTTACTTCATTACTTTTACGGATGACTTTTCAAGGTACGGATATGTCTTCTTAATGAAACATAAATCCGAAGCCTTTGGAAAATTCCAGGAATATAAGAATGAAGTACAAAAACAAACCAGCAAAAGTATCAAGACACTGAGATCTGATCGAGGTGGTGAATACTTGAGTGCCGAGTTCCTGGATTTCCTAAAAGAGAATGGAATTCTCTCTCAGCTTACTCCTCCATACACTCCGCAACATAACGGTGTATTGGAGAGACGGAACCGGATCCTATTGGATATGGTACGTTCCATGATGAGTAACGCTGAGTTACCGCGATCATTCTGGGGATATGCACTAGAATTAGCTGCATACCTTTTGAACCGAGTTCCAACTAAGACTGTGCCTACCACACCATATCAGATGTGGTGTGGGAAGAAACCCTATCTTAAGCACTTTAAGACATGGGGATGTCCAGCTTTTGTCAAAAAGCAGCATGCGGACAAACTCGAGGCACGCTCAGTACAATGCAAGTTTGTAGGATATCCAAAGAACTCCAAGGGATATTTCTTCTATTGCGAAGAGGAACAAAAGGTTTTTGTTTCTCTTCATGCCCACTTCTTGGAAACTGAGTTTTTGGAAAATCAGATAAGTGGGAGCGCAATAGAACTGGAAGAAATTCCAGAACCACGAGCTATTACTGAAAGCTTAGTAGAACCAGAGGGTTCGAAAGAAAACGACATTCCTGCGCCGCTCCGCAGGAGTAGTAGGCAGTCTCATCCGCCCGAGAGATACTACGGTTTTCTCATAGACGGGGATAGAGAGGATTAAATCATTGATTATGATGAGCCGACTAGCTTCCAGCAGGCCAATCAGAGCGTTGACTCGGTAAAATGGCTGGATGCAATGCGGACCGAAATGGAGTCCATGTACACCAATAAAGTATGGACGTTGGACGTTGCTCCAGATGGGGTAAAACCCGTAGGATGCAAGTGGATCTTCAAAATGAAGATTGGTGTAGATGGACAGGTTGAGACATATAAGGCTAGACTTGTTTCAAAGGGTTTTCGTTAAAGACCTGGTTTGGACTACGACGAAACCTTTTCTCCAGTGGCTATGCTGAAATCCATTCGGATCCTTCTTGCCATTGCTGCCTTCCACGATTATGAGATTTGGCAGATGGACGTAAAGACCGCTTTTCTAAATGGAAATTTAGAGGAGTGTGTCTATATGGACCAGCCAGAGGGTATCATTCAGAGTGGGAGCAGCGGAAAGGTGTGCATGTTGCTTAAGTCCATCTATGAACTAAAGCAGACATCGCGCAGTTGGAACATCTGTTTTGATGAGACGGTCAAAGAATTTGGCTTTATCAAAAATCCAGATGAACCATGCATCTATAGTAGATTTGTAGCAAGAACTGTCGTATCACAAGGATTCTTCATAAAGGATCAAAGTAATACCTACTAAATCCTAAGTTTTGGATCTATGAGATAGATCTAATTGGATAATAGGACACTCACTAGTTGTAGTGAGATGGTATCAATCGATCCTTGGGAGAATCACTGGAAAGGTTCTAGGGTGATAAAGATGACTGAATGTCAGTCACAGGCATTGCCTTTACCCTTAGTAAAGGGACGGTATGTTGGAAGAGTTCCAATCTAGATACCGTGACATACTAGACGATAAAGGCTGGATACATCGCTACTTAAGATGCTACCAAGGAGGCAGTCTGGATGTATATTTGTTCATGAGATGAACTATGTTCCTACCATTGTGAGACAATGGAGTTGTGGCTTATGCCAAGGAACGCTAGTCCCATCAGGGATCCAGACATATTCTAAGGCAGTATCACCTGATCATGGAGAAGGTTGATCTCTAAGGGATCGAGGTTAGGAGAGTAGACTCAGAGGATGACACGGCGGATCCACTCACGAAGGCCTATTCCCAGAGAGAGACTTTTATGGGATGGTTGAGTATGAGATACTGCAACCACTGCTACAGATGGCCCTAGTGCAAGTGGGAGATTGTTAGTTATATGTATGCCCTAGAGGCCATTACTGTACATAGGATGTATATTGTAGTGGATGCTGGGACGTATATAGGGAGGACTTTCTTGCTCGACATGATAGTATGCTATCTGGTTGCTCTATACCTTAACGTGTATACTGAATGTCTCTCTGTTACATGTTGGTAAAGCTCTTAGGATATGTACTTGACTACCTGGACTATGATGCGGATCATACTAGTGGGGACATGGTAGTCCATAAGTACATCCTTGAAAGTCCCTAGTCATGGGTGTATCGAGACGGGGCATCGATATACCAGAGTAGACTAGCGTATACCTTCTCGACCCATACAGATGGGCGATGGATGATCCCATATCCATTGGTGTTTGACATCGGAGATGATATACGGGTGCTCAGTAGAGACTGGATACACTGGACGGACTCGCCGAGAACTCCCAGATGGTATTATACCTCATGTCAGATGGCAGTTCTCTGGTGACACTGGTACAGGTTAGTCTGTAGACCCGAGATCGTCATAGAGTCTTGTGTGATTCCCACTGTGCTTTGATTTCCACCTTACCACGTCCAAGAGGGCATGCAAAACGGTGGCTTTTGGGTACAGTCCTGAATCACATGGAGGCAATGAGCGATAGGAGGGGATTCGTCTATCCCGGTATAGGGAGTTGATGTTGCGCTGTGTTCGATTGGCTATAACCGGAAATCCCTGGCCAGGGTTGCTGAGATTTACTGGTAAGTGTTACCAGTAGTTTCTCGAACTGTTATAGACCTCATATCGACACGACTTATCGAGCTATTGGGGTCTGACGTTTACCACCCCTAGGCAAGATATGCGACATATCAGACGACGAGACCGGACTGTACGGTAGTGTTACTGGTTGGATTCACTGGAGTGTGAGCGGGCTTGCTCGTCGATCTTCTGATCGCTCAATACCCGGGTGGCCGTTACGTTTAGCAGACCGCTTGCGGCTTGTGGGTGTTTGATATGATCATCACCTGCTGCCGGCGTATTGACGAGTCTTTAGAGTCATACACAGAGGTTTCCTGGCTCAAGCGAAACGAAATAGGAGCGCATATGAGATATGTGTGGGACCGAGAATGATACCGGTATGTGATACTGTATTCGATTCTCGCGATTTGTGACATTGATCGGTTATATACGATATAGCCGGGTTATCGGATCAAGTGTTGATTCGATAAGTTGTTACTATTGATATTAGTCGGTTATATATACGATATGACCGGATCATTGAATCAAGTATTGATTTAATGATTTAATGCATAATTATATATTTGATATATTACTTTGCATTAACTAGTATCGGTTCACTTTAAAAGGATTTTCTCACTTGTTTGTATCTTGTTTGATGATGCAAGATTGTTATGGTTTGTGTAAAGAATTAAAGCTAGGTTAAGTAAATGGTTAGGGTTTTATTTATTCATTCTATCATTCATTTATCTATTTATTTTTGGATAAAAAGAATGAGAAAAGAAAAACAAAAGGGTTGCTTTCAAACATGAAGCTTGTTGAAGCTTCATGATGCTTTGACCAAGTGACCACTTTGTCTTCTTCTCCAAACCCTAACCATTCACCTAACTCTAGTTAACTCTCTACACATGACCATGGTTAGATTATGATAAGAATTCATTTTTATATTCTATTCTTATCATAACAATAATACTCATGATATTCTTTCTTCTTCTTCTTCATCTTCTTCAATGAAGAAAGCTTGACTTCATCAATGGTGATTGATGAAAAAGAGTGAGAAATCCAATTCTAAAGTGAACCCACTTCCTATTTCTTCATCCTCTACCTCTTGCCAAGTAGTAGAGTGTGTTAACTTCACAAGTTTTCTTGACCACGTGAAGTTGGAGCTTGATCTAGCGATGCCTCGACGTAGATCATCTTCGGCATCGTCGTCGATGACCTAGCCCGCGTTTTCTCCGATGAAGCCGACGCTAAAGCCCGGGATTTGATATGGACAGCGAGGAGACTTCATTGCGGACCTATGGAGGTGGAGAAACGGATCTACAAAGGTTGTATGTTCGTTTACTTTTAGTTAAGATGTTAACTAGCTCGTTTTGTCGCCTAAAAATCTAGCCAACGATCTTGTTAGGGTTTCTCGGCACCGTTAAAATTTGAAATTGGCATGGTTGATGCCTTGTGAGACCTCTAGTGTGTGCCTAGGAACCCTACAGTGGTATCAGAGCCTAGCTAGAGCCTTAGGCGAAGTCTAGACGGAGTTTGAAGTCCGATCGAACCATAACCCTAACCCGAAACATGCTCTCTGGACTTTTTCTAAAAACTGGGTTTTTTCCAGATTAAAAATGCTTAAAAAATTCAGCAGGGAATTCTAAGAATTACGGAGCAAAAATTAATTCATGAACAGTGCAGACGGCGGCGGAACCGCGGCAGAAGCCTGGATTCTGCGGCGGTTCCACGGCAATAGTGTGACGTCACACTCCTATTTTTGCACAGTAACTTCTTTTATTCAGTGCTGAGTTCTCTGGGTATTTTTAAATATTATTCAAGAGTTGAATTTTCTGGGGCTGTTTTGGGGATTCGGTGTTTCGATCGGAGTATCAGATTTTGTCTATGTGGCTTTCCGGATAAATTTTTAGAATATGTTAAAAAGTTCGACCGGATATAAATACCCAATTTTTCCCCTGTCGGGAAATTTCCAAGTGTTGGATTTTTCCGTAGTTTAAAGACGTTCTAAGTAGTGCAAGTAACTCGATGGACCCTCTAGAAGACAACAAACCTTAACTCGATTATGTGACCGTCTTGAACTGCCCTTTGAACCTTCGGGTTTGGGGCAGTACGGCGTGCCACATGTGAGGCGTTGGCTTGACCCTTCTACGGCTGGACCGTTGGTACTGAGGCACGAACTGAATGTTTTTAGACTTGTTTCATGTGTTGATCTGTATCGGGAAAACTTGGGTGTTTGAATGTTCGATCGGAAAGTTTAACATTTTCTAATTATCTGGAATGGGATGCAATAATTGGAATTCACAAGTAGTTATGAGATAACTGAATGAATGTTATAAACATAGCAGTTTAGTCTCACTTGATCGGTTGCCACGGAATTTTGATGTGATCAAAAGTCCGTCGCAATCACGTAGCGTACGCGGATACTCGCCGAGTAAAACTTAATAGACAGCCTCACCTCATAACCCCGACCAAGTGACTGTAGGAGAACCCCGTCGCCGAAAGCATCCGTTCGGGTGCTCGCGGTAGCGGTGTTCCGCCTTGGTGCACTTAGTCGCCGGTCTCAGGGGTGCGACCGTCTACTAAAGTTTGCGACGAGCATTCGATCAAAATGTCGGGAATCCTGTTGAATTGCCCGACTTGATATTGAAAAGAGTTTTCGATAATGAGACTAAAATGCGGGGTTTATAATTGTTAGGCATGTGATGTCTAAAGAATTCATTTGGCCAGACATGCGATGTCTGAGGTGGTTGCGGATTCCAACTGTTGTAGTTTTACACTTTCTTTTCTGTGACCGTAAGTGTAATATGTGATATCGCCGGTTTCGTTGCTATATGTCAACGACAATTGGGATACGCATGTTTACTTACGCTGATGACATGTGATGTTATGTGTTGCTGGATATGTTATATTGGATCGTCGTGTTTGAATAGCCGGGGGTTTTTATGTGAGATGAGTGTTTTTCCATTTTCATTCATGTAAAAACTGTATGTAATATTCTTTTATTGGGGCACTTCCAGGTAGCGGAAGTTGTCACCTTTTGTATATTATTTACTTTTCCGCACTAGGATAGACCCAAGGAGGGGAGCACAAGTAACCGGGTTCTGGAGTCCAGTGGGAAACCAACTCGAGGAGTCGAGTCCAGGTCTCCTAACTCTAGAATTGGTAGGGTTGCTTGCCGCTCTCATAGGGGTCTAGGGGTGTGGGTTTTGGCTATTCATCGCGACCGTGGAATCCGTGTTTTATACAGGCTCGTATTGAAAACACGGACGTCCTAGTATATCCAATATTTCATATGATTCTTCTGCTGCGTTATCTGTGATGTGATCATGTGATGTTCTGTGATAGATACAGTATATAGTATATATGATATATTATATAGATGTTACTTATGTTTTACACCCGTGCTAGCCCTGCCCTGCTCTGTCGTTAGTTACCTAACCTAACGGTGCACGAGGAGACATCGAGGCGAATGCGGATGGCATAAGTGTACGTCGTATTTATCTGTGATGTTTAGGTACTTAAATGATGGGACTTCATTAATGTGATTAATGAAAGAAAAGAAACCTAAGATGTTGTGGAATCGAATTTCAAAATAAAACAGGTAGCTACAGTTCTTGCTTTGCACAGCGGTATATATGATATATCCTGCACCTTATTCGATAAGGAAAGGACCGAGATCCCTTCACCGGGAGTGACTCCTTTAGCAATAACTGGCAGATGCTACACACTCGGTTTGTCTTTTGATTGCTTTTAAGAGTTTTTGCTTTGCACAGTGATATATATGATATATCCCGCACCTCATTCGACGAGGAAAGGACCGACGATCCCTTCACCGGGAGTGACTCCTTTAGCAAAACTAGAAAAGCCTAAAAAACACTCCATTTTAAAATCATTTGATTCTACAACGATATCAAGTTCATTACGCAATAGGTTTTCAGAAAAACCTGTCGTAGCCCTCCGTCATTTCAGATAAGTAGTAGTTAATATTCGTGCTGCGTTTGTTGGCCTTTGTCAAGGCGCAGTGTGCGGTAGCTAACTGGTGCTTATCTGCTTATGCATATGATGCAGATTGGGTTAGGGTAGTCGTGCGACCTTGTTGGCCTTTGTCAAGGGTCGTGCGGGTGGGTTTAATTCAATCAGGAAATAACGGGTTGAACTTGACTAGCATCCTATGGTTTGTTGGCCTTTGTCAAGGTCATAGGAGGTTAGGGCCAAAATATTATCGGGAATTTCAAGTGTTGAAATTTGCAATGAGATTGCATACCTTCTATGAGATAGTTGGATCCCGATACCCGCTGCGAGTAAGAGTTACTCCTGGGAGAGTTTTACACATTACAATTAGCCGATCAAGTAGGTGTCTAGAAAGGTGTTAACGAGGTTACGCCTCTGGAAAAACGAGGTTTACATTAATTAGGTTCGTGTGAAAGCACGGGGGACCTCCCTCAAAGTACCGACACTGGCCTGGCTGAAAGATTGGCGAACTTGTAGCGTGTAATTAATCCCGGCTAGTCTTTCTTTTTAGGGTTTGAAGGAAGATTTGATAAAAACAGTGGGAGCCATCCTGATAAGATAAAATAATAACCAATCTATTCTTGCAAGAGCGCACGCTGAGTGTTTTCTTTTCTCTCTCTCCAGGTAGCGACCATATCACGCCTTAATCAAGATAATAATACGGATTATTGACCGAACCTGCTTGTTTACTGAGCTGGGGAACGTTGGTCCCGCTCCAACTTATAATTGTTATAAGACAGAGCAGGAAATTAGGGATTACCAGAATTCCCGTGCCGCCCAAACGAAGAGAGTGCATGTTGATGCATCATCTTCGGGTGTGTTCGTTACACAGAATTGTTTCTCAGTATCCTCTGAATCCTGGGTATATGATACCGGATCAGGATCCCAGATATGTAATCTGTTACATAGGGCTGCAAAAGGGTAGAAAAACTGAGAACGGGTGATAAGTTTCATGAGGCAGAAAACGGGGCAAGTGTTGCATCCAAGTCTGTTGGTCACTGTCACCCTGTATTACCAATACATTGATTCTGAACGAATGTTATTAGATACCGAACCTGATATACAAAATCATATCAGTCTCTTTATTAGTAAAGAAATGATAAAATTTTGTATTGTTGGATAATGTTTTGAACATTTCCTATATCAAAAGTTGATCGGTTCAGGCACGTTATCTAAAAGCATTAATGTTCTAAATCAAACTACAGTTCTTTTGTATACGGAACACACATCAAGAGGAATAGTTCAGAAATGAACGAATTCTTCTTGAGGAATTGTAGACTAGGTCATATCAATGCGACCCGACTAGCTGAAGTTACATATAGATGCATATTTAAATCAGTTTGAATTTACATCTTATGAAACTTTCCAGTCATGTCACAAAGATAAAATGACCATAGCCCTGGAAACAGAGAAAGAGTTAGTGAACTCTTGGGATGATACATGTTGATGTATGTAGGTCTCCTGTCTACACATACCAAGACCGGTCCTTTGTACTTCATTACATTCTCTGATGATCTCTCAAGATTCAGTCATTTGTTCCTGTTGAAACATGAGTCCGGACCTTTTGAGATATTCACAGAACATAAGTTAGAAGTAGAGAACCTAAATACGGGTATAAGTATTATGTCCTATGATGAGATCAGGGAGGAGAATACTTGTGCATGGAATTCCTGGAATATTCTAATGGAGAATGAGATTCTCTCTCAGCATTACTCCTCCGTAAACACCATAGCCAGATGGTATATCGGGGCGGAGCAATCACACCCTATATGATAAGGTGTGCTCTATGATGAGTACTACTGAGTTACCTATTTCCTTTGGGGTGTTATGCACTTGAGAAGATGCATTCCTATTGAATAGGGTTCCGATCAAATCAGTTGCCTACCACTCCATATGAGATATGGAAAGGGAAGAGCCCATTTCTTAAGTTAGTTAAGATTTGGGGTTGTCCGGCCTATGTCTAAAAGCAAAATCCGGACAAGCTCGAGGCAAGGTCTGTAATGTAGAACTGGAAAGGTTCCAGCTATACAAACTGCAGCTGATGATTTGATAGAACCAAAGGATTCAGTAGAAACCAACGAACCTCAGCCTCTCCGCCGATCTAGTAGGGTTCCTCACCCACCTGAGAGATACTTCAGTTTCTCTATGACAGTGGGAGCGAAGATTGCATCATGAGATGATGACCCAACTAGCTTCGAGCTGGCCATCAGGAGTAAGACTCTGTAAGAATGGCTGGATGCTTAGCGATCTGAGATGGAATCCTTATACACCAACGAAGTATGTACTTTAGTTGCCATATCTGAAGGGTTAAATCCCCATCAGGAGCAAGTATATTTTGAGAAGATTACTTGGTGTACATGGAAAAGTTGAGACTTTCAAAGCTAGACTTGTTAAAGGTTTGCATCATTGACCAGGTATGGATTATGTTGAAACCTTTTCTAAGGATCTATGCTTAAGTCCATCCAGATCCTACTTGCCACGGCTACATACCATGACTACGATATCTGGCGGTTGGGTGCCATGATTGCTTTTCTAAATGATGTTTTAGAAGAGTGCGTCTATAAGTACACAGCCAGAGGTCCTCGTAGACAGTGGGAGCAGCGGAAACGTGTGAAAGATGTTTTATATGATAAAGCAGGCATCGCGGAGTTGGAACGTCTGTTTTGATGAAGTAGTCAAAGAGTTTGACTTCATCAAAATGGTAGATGAACCTTGTATAAACAAAAAGGTAGTAGGGAGTACGGTGGTGATCCTCGTAGAGTACGTGGATGACATACTCTTGATAAGAAAGTAGTTTCCTATGCTACGCTCGGTCAATCTCCGCTTATCACAAGGATTCTCCATAAAGGATCAAAGTAATACCTACTAAATCCTAGGTTTTGGATCTATGAGATAGATCTAATTGGATAATAGGACACTCACTAGTTGTAGTGAGATGGTATCAATCGATCCTTGGATGAATCACTGGAAAGGTTCTATGGTGATAAAGACGACTGAATGTCAGTCACAGGCATTGTCTTTACCCTTAGTAAAGGGACGGTATGTTGGAAGAGTTCCAAGCTAGATACCGTGACATACTAGACGATAAAGGCTGGATACATCGCTACTTAAGATGCTACTAAGGAGGCAGTCTGGATGTATATTTGTTCATGAGATGAACTATGTTCCTACCATTGTGAGACAATGGAGTTGTAGCTTATGCCAAGGAACGCTGGTCCCATCAGTGATCCAGACATATTCTAAGGCAGTATCACCTGATCATGGAGATGGTTGATCTATAAGGGATCGAGGTTAGGAGAGTAGACTCAGAGGATGACACGGCGGATCCACTCACGAAGGCCTATTCCCAGAGAGAGACTTTTATGGGATGGTTGAGTATGAGATACTGCAACCACTGCTACAGATGGCCCTAGTGCAAGTGGGAGATTGTTAGTTATATGTATGTCCCAGAGGCCATTACTGTACATAGGATGTATATTATAGTGGATGCTAGGACGTATATAGGGAGGACTTTCTTGCTCGACATGATAGTATGCTATCTGGTTGCTCTATACCTTAACGTGTATACTGATTGTCTCTCTGTTACATGTTGGTAAAGCCCTTAGGATGTGTACTTGACTACCTGGACTATGATGCGGATCATACTAGTGGGGACATGGTAGTCCATAAGTACATCCTTGAAAGTCCCTAGTCGTAGGTGTATCGAGACGGGGCATCGATATACCAGAGTAGACTAGCGTATACCTTCTCGACCAATACAGATGGGCGATGGATGATCCCATATCCATTGGTGTTTGACATCGGAGATGATATACGGGTACTCAGTAGAGACTGGGTACACTGGACGGACTCGCCGAGAACTCCCAGATGGTATTATACCTCATGTCAGATGGCAGTTCTCTGGTGACACTGGTACAGGTTAGTCTGTAGACCCGAGATCGTCATAGAGTCTTGTGTGATTCCCACTGTGCTTTGATTTCCATCTTACCATGTCCAAGAGGGCGTGCAAAACGGTGGCTTTTGGGTACAGTCCCGAATCACATGGAGGCAATGAGCTATAGGAGGGGATTCGTCTCTCCCGGTATAGGGAGTTGATGTTGCGCTGTGTTCGATTGGCTATAACCGGAAATCCCTGGCCAGGGTTGCTGAGATTTACTGGTAAGTGTTACCAGTAGTTTCTCGAACTGTTATAGACCTCATATCGACACGACTTATCGAGCTATTGGGGTCTGACGTTTACCACCCCTAGGCAAGATATGCGACATATCAGACGACGAGACCGGACTGTACGGTAGTGTTACTGGTTGGATTCTCTGGAGTATGAGCGGGCTTGCTCGTCGATCTTCTGATCGATCAATACCCGGGTGGCCGTTACGTTTAGCAGACAGCTTGCGGCTTGTGGGTGTTTGATATGATCATCACCTGCTGCCGGCGTATTGACGAGTCTTTAGAGTCCTACACAGAGGTTTCCTGGCTCAAGCGAAACGAAATAGGAGAGCATATGAGATATGTGCGGGACCGAGAATGATACCGGTATGTGATACAGTATTCGACTCTCGCGATTTGTGACATTGATCGGTTATATGCGATATAGCCGGGTTATCGGATCAAGTGTTGATTCGATAAGTTGTTAATATTGATATTAGTCGGTTATATATACGATATGACCGGATCATTGAATCAAGTATTGATTTAATGATTTAATGCATAATTATATATTTGATATATTACTTTGTATTAACTAGTATCGGTTCACTTTAAAAGGATTTTCTCACTTGTTTGTATCATGTTTGATGATGCAAGATTGCTATGGTTTGTGTAAAGAATTAAAGCTAGGTTAAGTAAATGGTTAGGGTTTTATTTATTCATTCTATCATTCATTTATCTATTTATTTTTGGATAAAAATAATGAGAAAAGAAAAACAAAAGGGTTGCTTTCAAACATGAAGCTTGTTGAAGCTTCATGAAGCTTTGACCAAGTAACCACTTCGTCTTCTTCTCCAAACCCTAACCATTCACCTAACTCTAGTTAACTCTCTACACATGACCATGGTTAGATTATGATAAGAATTCATTTTTATATTCTATTCTTATCATTACAATAATACTCATGATATTCTTTCTTCTTCTTCTTCATCTTCTTCAATGAAGAAAGCTTGACTTCGTCAATGGTGATTGATGAAAAAGAGTGAGAAATCCAATTCTAAAGTGAACCCACTTCCTATTTCTTCATCCTCTACCTCTTTCCAAGTAGTAGAGTGCGTTTGCTTCACAAGTTTTCTTAACCACGTGAAGTTGGAGCTTGATCTAGCGATGCCTCGACATAGATCATCTTCGTCATCGTCGTCGATGACCTAGCCCGCTTTTTCTCCGATGAAGCCGACGCTAAAGCCCGGGATTTGATATGGACAGCGAGGAGACTTCATTACGGAGCTATGGAGGTGGAGAAACGGATCTACAAAGGTTGTATGTTCGTTTACTTTTAGTTAAGATGTTAACTAGCTTGTTTTGTCGCCTAAAAATCTAGCCAACGATCTTGTTAGGGTTTCTCAGCACCGTTAAAATTTGAAATTGGCATGGTTGATGCCTTGTGAGACCTCTAGTGTGTGCCTAGGAATCCTACAGTGGTATCAGAGCCTAGCTAGAGCCTTAGGCGAAGTCTAGACGGAGTTTGAAGTCCGATCGAACCATAACCCTAACCCGAAACATGCTCTCTGGACTTTTTCTAAAAACTGGGTTTTTTCCAGATTAAAAATGTTTAAAAAATTCAGCAGGGAATTCTAAGAATTACGGAGCAAAAATTAATTCATGAACAGTGCAGACGGCGGCGGAACCGCGGCAGAAGCCTGGATTCTGCGGCGGTTCCGCGGCAATAGTGTGACGTCACACTCCCATTTTTGCACAGTAACTTCTTTTATTCAGTGCTGAGTTCTCTGTGTATTTTTAAATATTATTCAAGAGTTGAATTTTCTGGGGTTGTTTTGGGGATTCGGTGTTTCGATCGGAGTATCAGATTTTGTCTATGTGGCTTTCCGGATAAATTTTTAGAATATGTTAAAATGTTCGACCGGATATAAATATCCAATTTTTCCCCTGTCGGGAAATTTCCAAGTGTTGGATTTTTCCGTAGTTTAAAGACGTTCTAAGTAGTGCAAGTAACTCGATGGACCCTCTAGAAGACAACAAACCTTAACTCGATTATGTGACCGTCTTGAACTGCCCTTTGAACCTTCGGGTTTGGGGCAGTACGGCGTGCCACATGTGAGGCGTTGGCTTGACCCTTCTACGGCTGGACCATTGGTACTGTGGCACGAACTGATTGTTTTTAGACTTGTTTCATGTGTTGATCTGTATCGGGAAAACTTGGGTGTTTGAATGTTCGATCGGAAAGTTTAACATTTTCTAATTATCTGGAATGGGATACAATAATTGGAATTCACAAGTAGTTATGAGATAACTGAATGAATGTTATAAACATAGCAGTTTAGTCTCACTTGATCGGTTGCCACGGAATTTTGATGTGATCAAAAGTCCGTCGCAATCACGTAGCGTACGCGGATACTCGCCGAGTAAAACTTAATAGACAGCCTCACCCCATAACCCCGACCAAGTGACTGTAGGAGAACCCCGTCGCCGAAAGCATCCGTTCGGGTGCTCGCGGTAGCGGTGTTCCGCCTTGGTGCACTTCGTCGTCGGTATCAGGGGTGCGACCGTCTACTAAAGTTTGCGACGAGCATTCGATCAAAATGTCGGGAATCCTGTTGAATTGCCCGACTTGATATTGAAAAGGGTTTTCGATAATGAGACTAAAATGCGGGGTTTATAATTGTTAGGCATGTGATGTCTAAAGAATTCATTTGGTCAGACATGCGATGTCTGAGGTGGTTACGGATTCCAACTGTTGTAGTTTTACACTTTCTTTTCTGTGACCGTAAGTGTAATATGTGATATCGCCGGTTTCGTTACTATATGTCAACGACAATTGGGATACGCATGTTTACTTACGTTGATGACATGTGATGTTATGTGTTGCTGGATATGTTATATTGGATCGTCGTGTTTGAATAGCCGGGGGTTTTTATGTGAGATGAGTGTTTTTCCATTTTCATTCATGTAAAAACTGTATGTAATATTCTTTTATTGGGGCACTTCCAGGTAGCGGAAGTTGTCACCTTTTGTATATTATTTACTTTTCCGCACTAGGATAGACCCAAGGAGGGGAGCACAAGTAACCGGGTTCTGGAGTCCAGTGGGAGACCAACTCGAGGAGTCGAGTCCAGGTCTCCTAACTCTAGAATTGGTAGGGTTGCTTGCCGCTCTCGTAGGGGTTTAGGGGTGTGGGTTTTGGCTATTTATCGCGACCGTGGAATCCGTGTTTTATACTGGCTTGTATTGAAAACATGGACGTCCTAGTATATCCAATATTTCATATGATTCTTCTGCTGCGTTATCTGTGATGTGATCATGTGATGTTCTGTGATAGATACAGTATATAGTATATATGATATATTATATAGATGTTACTTAAGTTTTACACCCGCGCTAGCCCTGCCCTGCTCTGTCGTTAGTTACCTAACCTAATGGTGCACGAGGAGACATCGAGGCGAATGCGGATGGCATAAGTGTACGTCGTATTTATCTGTGATGTTTAGGTACTTAAATGATGGGACTTCATTAATGTGATTAATGAAAGAAAAGAAACCTAAGATGTTGTGGAATCGAATTTCAAAATAAAACAGGTAGCTACAGTTCTTGCTTTGCACAGCGGTATATTTGATATATCCTGCACCTTATTCGATAAGGAAAGGACCGAGATCCCTTCAGCGGGAGTGACTCCTTTAGCAATAACTGGCAGATGCTATACACTCGGTTTGTCTTTTGACTGCTTTTAAGAGTTTTTGCTTTGCACAGTGATATATATGATATATCCCGCACCTCATTCGACGAGGAAAGGACCGACGATCCCTTCACCGGGAGTGACTCCTTTAGCAAAACTAGAAAAGCCTAAAAAACATTCCATTTTAAAATCATTTGATTCTACAACGATATCAAGTTCATTACGCAATAGGTTTTCAGAAAAACCTGTCGTAGCCCTCCGTCATTTAAGATAAGTAGTAGTTAGTATTCGTGCTGCGTTTGTTGGCCTTTGTCAAGGCGCAGTGTGCGGTAGCTAACTGGTGCTTATCTGCTTATGCATATGATGCAGATTGGGTTAGGGTAGTCATGCGACCTTGTTGGCCTTTGTCAAGGGTCGTGCGGGTGGGTTTAATTCAATCAGGAAATGACGGGTTGAACTTGACTAGCATCCTATGGTTTGTTGGCCTTTGTCAAGGTCATAGGAGGTTAGGGGCAAAATATTATCGGGAATTTCAAGTGTTGAAATTTGCAATGAGATTGCATACCTTCTATGAGATAGTTGGATCCCGATACCCGCTGCGAGTAAGAGTTACTCCTGGGAGAGTTTTACACATTACAATTAGCCGATCAAGTAGGTGTCTAGAAAGGTGTTAACGAGGTTACGCCTCTGGGAAAACGAGGTTTACATTAATTAGGTTCGTGCGAAAGCACGGGGGACCTCCCTCAAAGTACCGTCACTGGCCTGGCTGAAAGATTGGCGAACTTGTAGCGTGTAATTAATCCCGGCTAGTCTTTCCTTTTAGGGTTTGAAGGAAGATTTGATAAAAACAGTGGGAGCCATCCTGATTAGATAAAATAATAACCAATCTATTCTTGCAAGAGCGCACGCCGAGTGTTTTCTTTTCTCTCTCCCCAGGTAGCGACCATATCACGCCTTAATCAAGATAATAATACGGATTATTGACCGAACCCGCTTGTTATACTGAGCTGGGGAACGTTGGTCCCGCTCCAATTTATAATTGTTATAAGACAGAGCAGGAAATTGGGGATTACCAGAATTCCCGTGCCGCCCAAACGAAGAGAGTGCATGTTGATGCATCATCTTCGGGTGTGTTCGTTACACAGAACTGTTTCTCAGTATCCTCTGAATCCTGGGTATATGATACCGGATCAGGATCCCAGATATGTAATCTGTTACATAGGGCTGCAAAAGGGTAGAAAAACTGAGAACGGGTGATAAGTTTCATGAGGCAGAAAACGGGGCAAGTGTTGCATCCAAGTCTGTTGGTCACTGTCACCCTGTATTACCAATACATTGATTCTGAACGAATGTTATTAGATACCGAACCTGATATACAAAATCATATCAGTCTCTTTATTAGTAAAGAAATGATAAAATTTTGTATTGTTGGATAATGTTTTGAACATTTCCTATATCAAAAGTTGATCGGTTCAGGCACGTTATCTAAAAGCATTAATGTTCTAAATCAAACTACAGTTCTTTTGTATACGGAACACACATCAAGAGGAATAGTTCAGAAATGAACGAATTCTTCTTGAGGAATTGTAGACTAGGTCATATCAATGCGACCCGACTAGCTGAAGTTACATATAGATGCATATTTAAATCAGTTTGAATTTACATCTTATGAAACTTTCCAGTCATGTCACAAAGATAAAATGACCATAGCCCTGGAAACAGAGAAAGAGTTAGTGAACTCTTGGGATGATACATGTTGATGTATGTAGGTCTCCTGTCTACACATACCAAGACCGGTCCTTTGTACTTCATTACATTCTCTGATGATCTCTCAAGATTCAGTCATTTGTTCCTGTTGAAACATGAGTCCGGACCTTTTGAGATATTCACAGAACATAAGTTAGAAGTAGAGAACCTAAATACGGGTATAAGTATTATGTCCTATGATGAGATCAGGGAGGAGAATACTTGTGCATGGAATTCCTGGAATATTCTAATGGAGAATGAGATTCTCTCTCAGCATTACTCCTCCGTAAACACCATAGCCAGATGGTATATCGGGGCGGAGCAATCACACCCTATATGATAAGGTGTGCTCTATGATGAGTACTACTGAGTTACCTATTTCCTTTGGGGTGTTATGCACTTGAGAAGATGCATTCCTATTGAATAGGGTTCCGATCAAATCAGTTGCCTACCACTCCATATGAGATATGGAAAGGGAAGAGCCCATTTCTTAAGTTAGTTAAGATTTGGGGTTGTCCGGCCTATGTCTAAAAGCAAAATCCGGACAAGCTCGAGGCAAGGTCTGTAATGTAGAACTGGAAAGGTTCCAGCTATACAAACTGCAGCTGATGATTTGATAGAACCAAAGGATTCAGTAGAAACCAACGAACCTCAGCCTCTCCGCCGATCTAGTAGGGTTCCTCACCCACCTGAGAGATACTTCAGTTTCTCTATGACAGTGGGAGCGAAGATTGCATCATGAGATGATGACCCAACTAGCTTCGAGCTGGCCATCAGGAGTAAGACTCTGTAAGAATGGCTGGATGCTTAGCGATCTGAGATGGAATCCTTATACACCAACGAAGTATGGACTTTAGTTGCCATATCTGAAGGGTTAAATCCCCATCAGGAGCAAGTATATTTTGAGAAGATTACTTGGTGTACATGGAAAAGTTGAGACTTTCAAAGCTAGACTTGTTAAAGGTTTGCATCATTGACCAGGTATGGATTATGTTGAAACTTTTTCTAAGGATCTATGCTTAAGTCCATCCAGATCCTACTTGCCACGGCTACATACTATGACTACGATATCTGGCGGTTGGGTGCCATGACTGCTTTTCTAAATGATGTTTTAGAAGAGTGCGTCTATAAGTACACAGCCAGAGGTCATCGTAGACAGTGGGAGCAGCGGAAACGTGTGCAAGATGTTTTATATGATAAAGCAGGCATCGCGGAGTTGGAACGTCTGTTTTGATAAAGTAGTCAAAGAGTTTGACTTCATCAAAATGGTAGATGAACCTTGTATAAACAGAAAGGTAGTAGGGAGTATGGTGGTGATCCTCGTAGAGTACGTGGATGACATACTCTTGATAAGAAAGTAGTTTCCTATGCTACGCTCGGTCAATCTCCGCTTATCACAAGGATTCTCCATAAAGGATCAAAGTAATACCTACTAAATCCTGGGTTTTGGATCTATGAGATAGATCTAATTGGATAATAGGACACTCACTAGTTGTAGTGAGATGGTATCAATCGATCCTTGGGAGAATCACTGGAAAGGTTCCAGGGTGATAAAGACGATTGAATGTCAGTCACAGGCATTGTCTTTACCCTTAGTAAAGGGACGGTATGTTGGAAGAGTTCCAAGCTAGATGCCATGACATACTAGACGATAAAGGATGGATACATCGCTACTTAAGATGCTGCCAAGGAGGCAGTCTGGATGTATATTTGTTCATGAGATGAACTATGTTCCTACCATTGTGAGACAATGGAGTTGTGGCTTATGCCAAGGAACGCTGGTCCCATCAGTGATCCAGACATATTCTAAGGCAGTATCACCTGATCATGGAGATGGTTGATCTCTAAGGGATCGAGGTTAGGAGAGTAGACTCAGAGGATGACACGGCGGATCCACTCACGAAGGCCTATTCCCAGAGAGAGACTTTTATGGGATGGTTGAGTATGAGATACTGCAACCACTGCTACAGATGGCCCTAGTGCAAGTGGGAGATAGTTAGTTATATGTATGCCCTAGAGGCCATTACTGTACATAGGATGTATATTGTAGTGGATGCTGGGACGTATATAGGGAGGACTTTCTTGCTCGACATGATAGTATGCTATCTGGTTGCTCTATACCTTAACGTGTATACTGATTGTCTCTCTATTACATGTTGGTAAAGACCTTAGGATGTGTACTTGACTACCTGGACTATGATGCGGATCATACTAGTGGGGACATGGTAGTCCATAAGTACATCCTTGAAAGTCCCTAGTCGTGGGTGTATCGAGATGGGGCATCGATATACCAGAGTAGACTAGCGTATACCTTCTCGACCCATACAGATGGGCGATGGATGATCCCATATCCATTGGTGTTTGACATCGGAGATGATATACGGGTGCTCAGTAGAGACTGGGTACACTTGACGGACTCGCCGAGAACTCCCAGATGGTATTATACCTTACGTCAGATGGCAGTTCTCTGGTGGCACTGGTACAGGTTAGTCTGTAGACCCGAGATCGTCATAGAGTCTTGTGTGATTCCCACTGTGCTTTGATTTCCACCTTACCACGTCTAAGAGGGCGTGCAAAACGGTGGCTTTTGGGTACAGTCCCGAATCACATGGAGGCAATGAGCGATAGGAGGGGATTCGTCTCTCCTGGTATAGGGAGTTGATGTTCCGCTGTGTTCGATTGGATATAACCGGAAATCCCTGGCCAGGGTTGCTGAGATTTACTGGTAAGTGTTACCAGTAGTTTCTCGAACTGTTATAGACCTCATATCGACACGACTTATCGAGCTATTGGGGTCTGACGTTTACCACCCCTAGGCAAGATATGCGACATATCAGACGACGAGACCGGACTGTACGGTAGTGTTACTGGTTGGATTCACTAGAGTGTGAGCGGGCTTGCTCGTCGATCTTCTGATCGCTCAATACCCGGGTGGCCGTTACGTTTAGCAGATCGCTTGCGGCTTGTGGGTGTTTGATATGATCATCACCTGCTGCCGGCGTATTGACGAGTCTTTAGAGTCCTACACAGAGGTTTCCTGGCTCAAGCGAAACGAAATAGGAGCGCATACGAGATATGTGCGGGACCGAGAATGATACCGGTATGTGATACTGTATTCGATTCTCGCGATTTGTGACATTGATCGGTTATATGCGATATAGCCGGGTTATCGGATCAAGTGTTGATTCGATAAGTTGTTACTATTGATATTAGTCGGTTATATATACGATATGACCGGATCATTGAATCAAGTATTGATTTAATGATTTAATGCATAATTATATATTTGATATATTACTTTGCATTAACTAGTATCGGTTCACTTTAAAAGGATTTTCTCACTTGTTTGTATCATGTTTGATGATGCAAGATTGCTATGGTTTGTGTAAAGAATTAAAGCTAGGTTAAGTAAATGGTTAGGGTTTTATTTATTCATTCTATCATTCATTTATCTATTTATTTTTGGATAAAAAGAATGAGAAAAGAAAAACAAAAGGGTTGCTTTCAAACATGAAGCTTGTTGAAGCTTCATGAAGCTTTGACCAAGTGACCACTTTGTCTTCTTCTCCAAACCCTAACCATTCACCTAACTCTAGTTAACTCTCTACACATGACCATGGTTAGATTATGATAAGAATTCATTTTTATATTCTATTCTTATCATAACAATAATACTCATGATATTCTTTCTTCTTCTTCTTCTTCATCTTCTTCAATGAAGAAAGCTTGACTTCATCAATGGTGATTGATGAAAAAGAGTGAGAAATCCAATTCTAAAGTGAACCCACTTCCTATTTCTTCATCCTCTACCTCTTGCCAAGTAGTAGAGTGTGTTTCCTTCACAAGTTTTCTTGACCACGTGAAGTTGGAGCTTGATCTAGCGATGCCTCGACGTAGATCATCTTCGGCATCGTCGTCGATGACCTAGCCCGCTTTTTCTCCGATGAAGCCGATGCTAAAGCCCGGGATTTGATATGGACAGCGAGGAGACTTCATTGCGGAGCTATGGAGGTGGAGAAACGGATCTACAAAGGTTGTATGTTCGTTTACTTTTAGTTAAGATGTTAACTAGCTCGTTTTGTCGCCTAAAAATCTAGCCAACGATCTTGTTTGGGTTTCTCGGCACAGTTAAAATTTGAAATTGGCATGGTTGATGCCTTATGAGACCTCTAGTGTGTGCCTAGGAACCCTACATATTATACTCTACGCTTCTGCGGTAGGCTCTATAATGTATGCGATGTTGTGTACCAGACCAGATGTAGCTTATGCACTGAGTGTGGTAAGCCGGTATCAGTCAAACCCTGGGGAGAAGCACTGGATAGCGGTAAAGAACATTCTCAAGTACCTAAGAAGGACTAAGGAGATGTTCTTGGTGTAAGGCGGAAAAGACCTCCAGATCGAGGCCTTTGCTGACTCCAGCTTCCAGAGTCACAAGGATGATTCCAAGTCCATGTCGGGTTATGTCTTTACCCTCAATGGAAGGGCGGTGTGTTGGAAGAGTTCCAAACAGGAAACCATTGCTGACTCGACGATGGAAGCGGAATATATCGCTGCTGCAGATGCCGCAAAAGAAGCCGTCTGGATAAGGATGTTCTAGACAGAACTTCAGGTGGTTCCATCCATTGTTGATCCAATACCTCTGTATTGCGACAACAACGGGGCTATAGCTTTAGCGAAGGAACCCAGGTCCCATCAGAAGTCCAGACACATCTTGAGGCGGTATCACCTGATCAGGGAGATCGAGGTTCGAAGAGTTTCTACGGAAGATAACACTACTGATCCATTCAAGAAGGCCTTACCCCAGACTCAGTTCGAGCGGCTGATCGAGATGATAGGTCTTCGATACGCCAGTACATGGCCTTAGTGCAAGTGGGAGATTGTTAGTGTATATGCCCTAGAGGCCATTACTGTATCATACTAGTTTGTATATTACTTAATGGAAGCTTGGGATATTCACCTTGTATAGACAATCTTGCTCAAAATAGTAGTATGCTACTTGGTTTGTTTCTACTTTAATGTGTACATGTGTTTCATTTAGTATATCACCTATACACATTAGTGGAGCCCTTAGGATCTTTGCTTGATTACCAGCGTTGTGATGGCAGTCACACTCGTGGGGGCTGGGTAATCCACAAGTACATCCTTATGCAGGTCCCTAGTCATAGGACTATCGAGACATGGCATCGATACTCCGGAGTAGAATAGCGTATGCGCTTCTCATCCCAGCAGGGGAGACGGTCTATCCCACAGCCGTCAGTACGACGTACTTGAGATAGTATGCGGGTGCTCGTTAGGTTACGAGTACACTGGACAGGACTCGTCGGGAACTGTTTGTTGGTACTATCCCTATCGTCGGTTATTAGTTCCCAGGTGACATGAGTACAGCTTAGTCCGCTGACTTGACACTGTCACTTCGCCTCGAGTGTGTTCCCACTGTACTTTGATTACTACCCTACCACGGCTCAAAGGAGTCGTACAAACAGGTAGTAGTTGGGTGCAGTCCCGAAGCACTTGGAGGCAGTGACGGTTAGACATGATTCGTCTCTCCCGGTATTGGGGGTTGATATCGCGCTGTGTATAGGAGAGCCATTACACAAAGTCCCTGGCTAGGGCAAGCGAGATATACTGGTAGGTTTCCAGTGTTATCTCAGAGTGTTATGGGCTACACTCCGACATGACTTGTACCGCTATTAGGGGACTGACGTTTACTGCCCCCTAGGCCCGCCATGCGATATTCTCAGACGAACAGACCGGACTGTACGCAGATTGTCACATTCAGGCTCAGTAGGAGTTCAGATGGGTTTCACCTCGTCCGTCTTCTTATCGGCATCTACCTGGGGGCCGTTACGCACAGCTAGTGCCGCTTGCGGTCTATGGTTAAACCCACTGCCAGCGTAGTGTCTAGTCTTTAGAGTCCCACACAGAGAGCTATTCGCCTTTAGGCAAAAGAGTAGAGGTCGCATGGTTTTGCGACAGGGTTCGGTCACATCCGTGCACTTGTGCACGTTTAGTGTCCGGGCAGTTATCACTAGCGGGCTTTGGTTTAAGCCAGATCCTAGTGTACGTTTTGGGATTGGTTTTATCTCGTTTGTATTCGTGTTCCTCGGAACGCGGATGCGGGTGTGTATGCACAGTTGACAGAGACAGAGGCAAAGGATTCTCATTAGGGTTGTTGACTGTTGACTTTTCCTAAACCCTAATGAGAATAAGAAATATGATTAATGATAATATTAATTAAGTATTATTGTGCCATGGTTGGGTTGAAAGGTTGACTTTGTTGACCGGTTGACTAGGTTGGACTTGTTGACCATCATCATTACAATGGCTATCATTTCATGGCAAAAACTTTTGCTTGCTTGTTATACTTTACAAAATGAGTGCATGAAATGATATTGCCATTTGATATGATAACAACCATCACATAATACTCAATTATTAATATTTGTTATGATTATTTTGGATTATGAGAGAAAGGGTGGGAAAAGTATTATTTATTCTATCATTCTCATTCTCTCTCATTCTCAAGCTCTTCCTCTTGCTCTCGCTCTAGTTCATGGTTCTATTGTCTCATGTGTTGAGAAGCAAGAACCATAGAGATAAAACCCAAAACACTTCTCTACTCATCCTAGTATACAAGGTCTGGCAAACCAAGTGTTCTAGTTTCCTCAAGATTGAGGTTGGAGCTAAAAGTAGAAGCTTTCAGGTCGATCCATCTTCGGCACAAGGTGACGATGAGGAGAGAACCATCCGACCACCACAAGGAGTCGAAGAGAAGGAGTTCAAGTTAAGGTCTAACCCCCTAACCGAGTAGGTAAAACTCCTAGTTAGGTTGTTAGATAGTTGTTTAACAAAGATTTGTATTTTGAGTCCATGTTACCCCCCAAAGAAAAATCTTTTTTCACCATTTCCGCAACCCCAAAGAACCGGGGACGGGTAACGTGGGCTTACAGTTAGGAGATGGATCTAGGGATTTTAGTGGAGGGTTATGGCTTGAGGGAGATGAAGAGGCAAGGGAAAATGAGGTGGGAAAATGGCTAAGGCAGCAGCCCCCCTCTATCTCTCTCTCACTAATTCACACTCTCTTTCTCTCTCCAAAGCTCACCTAACCACTCATTATGTCTCCATTGACTTTTCCCTTAATCATTTCTCTTTTCTCTACACCAATAAACCCTAATAAAAAGCCCAAATGAAATGAAACATGTAACAAAATGAACATGTCATGGTGCACTAACCATGGAAACTGTAAAAACGCGGATTTGGCTTAATCGCGATTAGCAGTGCACTAATCGGGTTTTTATCGAAACTGCATATAATAAATTTTTAAAATTGCCAAATCCTTTCAATATATTTTTAAATGAATAAATCATTTTAATTTCTATTTATTTCATAATTATTGGTATATATTTATACGCTCTTTCGAAAACCCCAATTTCGCAAATCGGCAGTTTTCGTGAAATATATTATTTTAATATTAAATTCCCAAAAACAATATTTTATATTTTCTGAAATGTTACAGACTGAAATTTCACGACTTTCCTAATGAATGCGACAGTCCTTAATTGGATGAGTCTAGATATATTTTATTATTTCAAAAGTTATGTATTTATAAAAATGTACCAATACTAAAAGTTTTATTAAGTAAAGGGTATTTTAATGAAAGGTTTGTTTTCTCGTATTCTAAATTTCCAAGATTAAAGTACTATGCTTAGATGGGAGTGTGTGAGGAGGTAGTTCATTACCTCGTGATCTACTTTAAGGTATAGCAATTTAAATGGGGTTAAATGTGAAATCGAAACATTTTGGTATTTAAGTGAAAAAAATACGATATATTGAAAAAGCTATCATTTCATGTGAGGAAACTTGTTCAAATTATTTGTTAAGTGTTTAATTGTCAACAATAAGATATTTAAGCATGATTGAATTGTTGAGAAGTGAAATTTTATAGAAAACCGAATCGGAAACCGGATTTGTTCCGATTCCGTCGGGTTTTATAATTTCGTATTTTAGAAAAAGAGATAGAAAGGTTAGAATGGGACTTACGGGTTTGGACAACACTAGAGAGTGAGAAGGATGTAGGGGATTCGCCAGTGCGTCGATTCGTCACCGAGAGTTCCTAGCACGATCACCGGAATTTCACCGTCGTTTTCGTCGGCGCTTTGCCTTTCGTTCGTTTCCAAAGTACACAAGGTTTTCTTGAGATTTTGAGAGAGTGGGCTCAGAATTTTGGGATGAGAGGGTAGAAGGTAGGGGTGTATTTATAGGGTTAGGCTAGGGTTAGAGTAGGTGTAGGGTTTTCAATTAAAAAAATGTAAAAAGAAATATGAAAAATCATTAAAATTGGAGTAAAGGAGGTTTTAAAAGCTCTCTGGAAATGTTCTTTGAATTTGAAGTGTGCAGGGGGGTAGAGGAAGTGAAAAGACACAACATTGGTGTTGGGTCCGGCCGGCGGTGCTGGCCCGAGTCGACCGGTCCGGTGGTCGGTAGGGGCGGCGATGGTTGGTGATCTCACTGGTATGTTTAACTTTTGGGGTGTAGTGGGGGGTTTTTGTGAGAAAACACGTGTTGACTTTTGGGCTTCTAAAGAATTTAAAACAAAACAATATTAAAAATAACGTGGGGCATGGGATTTGAACTCTGGTGGCTTGGTTCAGCAGTGCAAGGTATTACCAATGAGCTACAAGCTCCTTCTTGTAATTATGGTGTGAAATAAATACTTAATGAGATATCAGCAATATTAAATACTCCAAGTATACTTTGAATTTAAATCAATTCTTTGTACAAAAAAATGGAGTTGTTACAGCTTTGGTAGGTGGGTTCACTTGCATCGTGACCACCATTGTACATTTATTTATTGCCGGTGTATCTAGTTTAAAGCTCCATCAACCAGACTATGTATATTTAGTAGACTTAGAAAACTACAGTCGTTTATTCTTTTGACCTTAGAGCCGCGCTTATGTATTATTATGGTTTTATGGCTTTCTTGTTGATGTTGAGTTCTTTACTTTATTTCTGAGTTTTGATCCTTGCCTTTAGCGTTGTATATTTATTATCATTGCGTGACAATTTTCGCCACTTTGCGAAGAGCTAGCTCCCGCTTTGGGATGCCTTTTATTGATATTACTTATATTTGTTTTCGGGTTAAAAATGTAGGTCGACGTTAGACACCCCACATGATGCGGAGAGGCGGAATAGGTAAAACAATCATTTTGTTTAAGTTAACATCGACTAACTTTACGGATCTTTGCTAAACCCTAACTAACAACTATCTAGAAGTGATTAGCTACTACGATAGATGATTATACCTAAAGATTGAAGTCCTTCTTGCTCTTGTGGTTCACCTCCTCATCGGCCTCCTCGATGTGATAGAAGATCCACCCGAGAGATCTTTCTTCAAGCTTTAACCTCTCACTTGAGGTAATTAGGTGGCTATGAGTGCTAATCAAAGTAACCTAGAGGATATAGAAGAGGATTAGGGATCTATTAGTCTTGCTAACCCTACTATCTCAACACATGAGAGGATTAGGGTTAGGTCTTTGAAGAGAGAGAGAGAGCTTGAGGAGAGAGAATGTGAAAGTGAGAATGATATGAATTATAACTCATTTGTGAATATATGAAGCATGATAATTATCCAAATGAATGATATCAACCATGCTTCATTAACTCACTATGGATGAATCATCTCATGAGTCATTAAGCAATAAATGCTTCATTAACTCATTTGGATGAATCACTCCATGAGTCACTAATCCATTTAATGCAAATTCCACCTAAGCTCTCCACCTCATCTTTCTTCCAGAAGCTTCTCGACTAATTACGAGAATGCCCCTCCCATCCGTGAAAACACGAAAATACTGAGACTGTATAAATCCAATAATCCAATACTAGAATCTGGCTTAAACTAAAGCCCGCTAGTATAAACTGTCCGAACATCGTACGTGTATAAATACACGTATGTGTCCGAACCTTGTCGTAAAACAATACGACCTCTATATCATTTCGCCTGAAGCAGGGAAACTCTCTGTGTGGGACTCTAAAGACTCGACACTATGCTGGCAGTGGGTTTAACCACAGGCCGCAAGCGGTACTAGATGTAGGTAACGGTCCCCTGGTAGATGTCGATAAGAAGGCCGATGAGGAAACCCATCCGAACTCCTACTGAGCCTGATGTGACAATCTCCGTACAGTCCGGTCTGTTCGTCTAGGACTATCGCATATCGGGCCTAAGGGGGCGACAAGCGTCAGTCCCCTGAAAGCGGTATATGTCGTGTCAGAGTGAAGCCCATTACACCTTGAGAAGCTACTGGAAATCTTACCAGTAAATCTCATTTGCCCTGGCCAGGGACTTTGCGTAATGGCTGTAGGACTACGGTAGCGCCCCGGCCGTCTATCCGAGTCCAAAATGCGGAAAAGAAAATTTTTCTTGACTTTAAACCGGCACTACCGCATCCTAAAAACCCGGATCGTAACCATTAACCTATAACTAGCTATCTAGAGAAGGGATAGAGGGTTATACCGATCGATCCGTATCCTTCGGTCTTCGGCCACCATCCCATGCTCCTCGCGGCATATCCGGTCTTCATCTCATCGTCGGAAAGGGCACCATATCGAGAAGTCTTTTTATGGGATCCCGCTTCATCCGAAGCAACTCGGGCGCGAAGTGTGCTAGCCGACGCGTCCAAGGTGTTGTAGAGAATGTTTGTGATCACTTTGTCTCTTGCATCCATGGCTTTGGATGGAGGTTAAAGTGTTGCCATTGATGGAAGCAATGAGCTAGAGGAAGAAGAAGAAGAAGAGAAGGCTTTTCTTTTTCTTTTATTTTCTTTTTGTTGTAATGAGAGTGAGAGAGTGAGATTATGAAAATACAAGACCAATAATCACCACCATGGCAGCCCCTCTCTCTCTCCATCTTATTCAACACATAAAACAATTCATTAATGTGACACATTTGCTAAAAAAGAGACCATGACTCATGATACAAGTCCATGTCACATTAATGCATTGTCATGATGATTTCTAGCTCATTATTTCCTTAAGCAAACATTAATCCAAATGTTTGCCATAACAAAGAAAATCCGGCAACATCTAAAGTAAACTCGTGACGGATCACAATGATACCCATCACCTGTATATACATACCTGCATCCGCATTCCGACCGAATGCGAATGCAATGAGACTAAAGTAATCCAACAAATCTAATACTAGGACCCGGCTTAAACCAAAGCCCACTAGTATGATCTGTCCGATCATGATCCGTGCAATACCGCACGTATAAGATCGAACCCTGCCATATATCATACGGCCTCTACAACGTTTCGCCCGAAACTTGAGAAACTGTCTGTGGGGGACTCTAAAGACTCGTCAATAATTTGGGTGTGGATTTAACCACTAGCACGTCAGAGGTATTAGCCGTACGTAATGAGCTACCAGGTATTGACCAAAAGGGAGGTCGATGAGCGAACTCATCCTGACACCTTACTGAGCCTGTCGGTGACAATATCCGTACAGTCCGGTCCGTTCGTCTATGAGTATCGCATGGCGGGCCTAGGGGGTTGGCAAAAGTCAGACCCCCAAAAGTGGTACAAATCGTGTCGGAGTGTAGCCCAGAACACCCTGAGATACTACTGGAATACATACCAGTAAATCTCCTGCCTCGGCCGAGGGCTTTGTGTAATGGCTCTCCTAGACACAGCGCGACCTCACCCCCAATACCGGGAGAGACGAACCCTTGCAGATCCGCTCACTGCCTCCATGTGGCTCTGGACTGTACCCAACTAAAACCTGTTTGCACGACTCCTTTGAGCCGTGGTAGGGTAGTAATCAAAGTACAGTGGGAACTCATACGAGACAAATGACAATCTCAGGTCGATGAACTTACCTGTACACATGTCACCAGGGAACTGCTATCTGACGTCAGGTATAAGACCAACAAGCATGTTCCCGGCGAGTCCTGTCCGGTGTACTCATAACCCAATCAGCACCTGTATACATCTTAGCTGAACCAACTGACACCAGTGGCTTGTGAGACCGGCCACTGCCCCTCATCGGGGTCTCGACTGTATACACTAGTCTACTCTGGAGTATCGATGCCCTGTCTCGAAACTCCCACGACTAAGGACCTTTTAAGGATGTGCTTATAGACCCCAGCTCCCACGTATATGATCGCCCTCATACTGCTGGCAGTCAAGAAAGAATCCTAGGGGCTATATCAACGTGCAATAGTGACCTGTAAGGTCACCTAAACCAGTACACGATGATAAAGATAAACCAGATAGCATGCTATCATATTGAGTAAGACTGTCCTACCGGTATAGGTCCTCCCTCAATCATTACAATCATATGCCTGTGATCCAATAATTGACTCTGAGGGCACTATCTCCAACAATCTCCCACTTGCACTCAAGGCTAATTATTGGGATGTCGCATACTCACAGCCCGTGTGATACCGAACACCCAACTCCTCTACTAGTCAGTCTCACAAAGCTCGTTTGCGAAACTATTGCGTTCGAGAAATAGCCTCTGTGAATGGATGCGCTGTGATGTATCTTTCTATGTCTCTCTTTATCTCAAGTTCGCGGAGAAACCCATCTCCCGAAATGAGCAATACCTGTCTTAGAATATGTTTGGATATCTGATGGGACCTGGTTCATAAATGACCTCCAAATCCAAATTTCTTAGACTGTATCATCAACTGAAACCAATCAGTATCCTGCGCCATGCCTCCCTCAGTATCCGCTTGGACCTCCTGTCCAAACTACTGCCCCTCGTCAGAGGAAAAACTATAACTTTGACAGCCACTCTGCCATCCAGGTCACCTTGGAAGCCTGGAATGATAACTGTCTCCCGAAGGAGGATGCCGTTATCATATCCCTAGAACATCCACTTATGTTCTAAAACTGCTTCCGAATGTCTCTCCAGGATTGGATAAATATCAACTTATTGCATCTACTGCAAAAACAACATCTGGTGTGGTACTTGACATCTCATGATTGACTCAATTGCCTAAGCAAGTGATCTGCAAATCATGCACATCCCTCTCCCCTTTAGTCTGTAAGACACCTTTAGAGAGGGTGACTCCATCACCTGCAGGTACACAACCATGCTTGGAGTCGTCCATTCTAAATACCTTTAGAATGCTGTCTAAGTACCCATATTGGGAAACTACCCAAATCTAGATCTAAAACCATAGATCTAGTAACCAGAATGTATGATATAATATCCAAGTCCTATGTGGAGAAACCACTGTGTGACAACCAAAGTATAACCGACCGTAGTATAGGAATTTCACTTCCTACTCTGTGTATGTCATCCAAATACCAGGACATCATACCCTACTACCTTCTTAACAGATCCATCCCCTATTCTGATGAAGTCAAACCTATGACTGTCACATCAGAAATAGATGATCTATCTCCGCTTTATCTGCTTTAGTCCATAAATAGACATAAGCTACTTGTCCACTATGCTTCCGCTGCTCCCACTGACTACGACAACCCTCTGGCAGAGTCATATACACGTGCACTTCTAATGCTAGTTTAGAACGACGCTATACTCATCCTCCGGCCGGGTCTCACAGTCTGGAATAACAGCAATGGCAAGTCTGGGTAAACAAGAACCTCCCCGCCACCGTCTTTGAGGCTACCGGAGTACCTCGCGGGTGTCTGAGGTTACCCACCTTATCTGCGGAGTGGCCAATGGAATGTCAATCTAGATTGAATCTTTAGGTTCTTATCAAATATTCAATAATCGTTTGCGGTTCTGGATCACTTCCAGTTCTACCATACCCCCACTACTGTTTTCTGAAAAATCCATTTTTATCAAAACTATGGTGAGTCAAGAACAATATCACTATTGATCTTCCAGATGGTAGAAAGTCAACCCTCGTAATAGCCCGGGTCAACCCACAAACAGCCATTACAGAAACGTGCCTTGAGTTATCCGGAGTCTGGTTTTAAGCATAAGCCGGACAACTCCCCGTACCTTAACATCGTTAAGATATGAACTGTTCTATATCCAATATAGAAACAGATGCACTGATTTAATTGAACCAGATTCAAATCATGCAGTTATCTCCAGTGCATGTCAACTAAATGGAGAGAGGCCGATCAGCGTTACTCAACTTAGGAGTGCTTCCAATTATGAGTAACCTGAAAGAGAAGCAAGTTCTCTTAATCATTACTATCAACTGAATACCATACACAAGTATCTACATCTTCGATCACCTTGAAGAATCCTGATACTTGCAATACCTGGTTCTCTACTTTATTCATATACCTATAACTTCTCAAAACTTGGACCTTGTATTTCTACGAAACACATGTCTAAGAATTAGAGAAGTCACAAGTAAAACAGAATATAGTACGAGTACCAACCCCTCTATCCATATGGACACTGGACGATATACAATAGTATGTATAAGTCCCCTGAGTGTAATAACTCATTCCCCGTGTGTCGTAGGTTGAAAACTGTACTTATGGTTAAGAAGAATTACACCGCTGTTTTAATGCTCCTTACCTAACCATCCACTGATATAGGTAAATGTCATAGACATAATTTCAAAAAGGTATATCTCACTCTATAAAAATAGACGTACAGATATATCAATTTGAAATTGGTGCATAGCAGCGGATATTCAAAACCAAATATTTGCCATCCGGCAAACAACCCGGGTGATTTCCTCAAATATCACCAATTGCAACGAATTCCGATATAATGAGGATGATCACCTAATTCCCAATAACTTACTCCCACTCAGCATCTGTAAAACCATACAGATGTGAGAATCATACCTGGTAAATACATACCCTGGAGCAAGGGCTAATTGGGAAATCAGTTTTCTTTTAACAGTACACAGTGAAACTGAAACATTGAAATGTTTCGTAGGGGTATCCGGATATTCCTAGTAATGCATCTTCCATTATCCAGATTCATAACTGTAACCGTATATTTCTTTGCCATATCTCCAAATCCCTTTATATGTCTTTAGTCATTACCTTCTGTACACCCTCTTAGGCTAAATGGTTTTCTTCCTTCCTTACCGTTCGGCACCAGCCTATGGTTTGGAAGAAGACTATCCAATAAGCATAATTGGTGTACTGTCCTAATCCTAGGAGCACTCGCAACCCAAGAGAAGGTAAAGATAAAAGACAACTGAATAAAACCTTATTCCTATTTCTCCTGAACCAGAATCCATCCCCGAACTGGAACAAGTTCCTTTCGAGTTCGTATATAACCATACGATGGAGTATCCAATAAACTGTGGATCTTCGTAGTGATACGGAGTGTTCTGGAGAAATACAAAGGTGAAGTAGGAGTGGTAATGAAATACTTGGTTTGGTCGTGAATAGAAGTCGCAATTTACTTTGCCCTCTTACTAATCCCTTGATATGTCTTTACTTAATACCTTCTGCACACCTTTTAGGCTAAATGGTTTTCTTCATTCCCTACCGGTCGGCACCTGCCTATGGTTTGGAAGAAGACTATCCAATAAGCGTAATAGGTGTACTGTCCTAATCCAAGGAGCACTCGCAACCTGAGAGAAGGTAAAAGGAAAAGACAACTGAATAGTCTTATCCGTTTTCTCCAGAACCGGAAACCATCCTCGAATAAATTCCTTCGAGTTCGTATATAACCATACGATGGCTTTATCCAATGGAAGTGGACGTTCGTAGTAATACGGGGTGTTCTGGAGAAAAGGGTAAAAGTAGGAGTGGCAAAGAGGTTTGCAACTCTGAAAATCCAAAAGCCAGTGTTTAAGAAGGTTCGGTCAACTTGGTCACTGAGTCATAGTGAAGGGTCGGGTCATGGTCGCTGCCAGAGAGAGGGAGAAAAGAAACACTCACCGTGCACTCTAACATAGATCAGAATGGTTATCAATTTATCTAATCAGGAAACCTCCCACTGTAACGTCAAATTCTCCTCCAAACCTGAAAGAAGAATTAGTCGGGATCACCCAAGGAGTAAACCAACTCATCAGTGGGAATCGGGATCCAACTATCATCGCATGATAACGTGACGGAATCCATTCACATTATCACACTCCAGAAGGTATGCGCATGCCTGGCAAGTTTCAGTTTCTTTAGAAACTCCCGATGTGATTTTTACGCCTAGGACCCAAGTGACTTTGACACAGTCAACAAATCAGAGAGTCCTAGTCAAGTTCAACCTGTCATTATCCTGGATTGCATTAAACCCACCCGTACAAGCCCTTGCCACAGTCAACAAGGCCGCAATACTGTCCTAACCAATCCCATTAATATGCCACAAACGAACACTACTTAGCTACCGTACACTACGCCTTGACACAGTCAACAAATGCAGCACGAATACTAAGTAATACTTGTAAAAACTGACGGAAGGCTACGTCTAGTTTTTGGCGAAAAACTTTTAACGTAATGAACTTGATATTGTTGAAGGAACTGCATAGTTTTTTATAAAAATATAGTGGCGAAAACCTTTGCTAAAGAGGTCACTCCCGGTGAAGGGATCTCGGCCCTTTCCCCGTAGAATGAGGTGCAGGATATTCCAAATGAATACCATGATGCAAAGCAAAAGGCAATCGGTTATAGTGAAGTTATTACCCTGACGCAAACTTCTGTCCAAGGGGTCACTCCCGGTGAAGGGATCTCGGCCCTTGCCTCGTCGACTGAGGTGCTGGATATTCATAACCGAATACCACTGTGCAAAACAAAAGAGAACGTCCTTGCAATAACAGCTTTTTGAAAAATGTTCCAACAACATCAGAATAGGTTTGTTTAGCTTGCATTGATCCGAATCAACGCAGTCCCATCAATTGATCACACCAATAAAGAACGAAAATACGATGTACGTATATGCCACCCGCATTCGGCACTGGGTCCCGTCATCACCCGTTAGGTTACTTAACTAACGACAGAGCGGGGACTGGACTAGCGTGGGTGCAAAACATATACAACATCTATTAGTATATATATCAATATATAATATTCGCTCAAGGCGTGATAAAATGCAACATCACAGAAAAGTAATAAGCATCACAGAACAATACAGATATCTGGAAGCCCCGGGTTTCACAGAGCCGCTGCTGAAACCCGACGTTCCCCTGGTCGTGTGGATAGCCTGTGCAATGAAATCCTAGACCCCTACGGGCGCGGCAAGTTACCCGCCAAAACCTGAAGCGAGGCAGCCCCCTTCAGCAACGTGAATGGACCACCCAGCACTTCACGGAATCCGGTAACTTGAGCACCCCTCCTTGGGTCAACCTGTACCCCCTACGAGTGCGGCGAATAGCCCGCCAATTCTAGAGTGAAGTCCCCTCCGTCTCAACGCCATGAGATGCGGGCCCGTTGCCCACTAGAACCCGGCTATCCGTGCATCCCACCGCAGGGTAATCCAAGTACAGAATGTAAAAAATACATACAACGGGTACATCGACCTCAACCCGGTCGTGCCCCAAAAGAATAATATACAAGCAGGCAGTGACGGCAGTCCATATGTCGGACGCTCGCCCCGCAATATCAAATGTACATATACAACCAAACTGTACTACCATTGCAACCAGGCTATCCACCACGACAAATCCGCAACATCACAGCACAACACAGAACATCAACGTGAATGTCACGTTCGCAAATCCGTCTAAAAGGGCTATAGCAGTTAGACAGGATTTACCGATCAAGTGACATTCACGGTCGCAGATATAATGTAAATACTGTGAACTAACATGTTTAAAATTTTCGATCGACTAAATTTCCCGAAGTGGGACCCAAGCAGTACTGTAGCACTCAAAATAAATTTGGGCCCAAAAGGTATATACCAAAAACCCCATTTCCAACTTAGGAACCTAATGAAAAAATTTGGTGCAGTGAAGGCTTAGAACGGCGGCGGAACCGCGGCCAAATAGGGTTGGGGCCGCGGTTCCGCGGCGTTACTGTTGAATCATGTCACCAAATTTCTACAGTGCTCCTACAAAACCCTGCCTGATTTTCTGCAGCACACCAAATAATTTTTTGATAACAGAAAAATTTCGACAGAAATTGCACATTTGAAAACGCGGTTTCGGAATTTTTGTTCGATCGAAGTTCTAAACACGCTAGAGCAAGCTAGTAAAAGTTAATGGCGTGGCTCTGATTCCATGTAGGACTAGGTAGCGCCCCGGCCGTCTATCCGTGGCCAAAATGCGGAAACGAAAATTTTTCTTGACTTTAAACCGGCACTACCGCATCCTAAAAACCCGGATCGTAACCATTAACCTATAACTAGGTATCTAGAGAAGGGATAAGGTCTATACCGATCGATCCGTATCCTTCGGTCTTCGGCCACCATCCCAAGCTCCTCGCGGCATCTCCGGTCTTCATCTCCTCGTCGGAAAGGGCACCACATCGAGAAGTCTTTTTACGGGCCCCCGCTTCATCCGAAGCAACTCGGGCGCGAAGTGTGCTAGCCGACGCGTCCAAGATGTTGTAGAGAATGTTTGTGATCACTTTGTCTCTTGCATCCATGGCTTTGGATGGAGGTTAAAGTGTTGCCATTGATGGAAGCAATGAGCTAGAGGAAGAAGAAGAAGAAGAAGAAGAGAAGGCTTTTCTTTTTCTTTTCTTTTCTTTTTGTTGTAATGAGAGTGAGAGAGTGAGATTATGAAAATACAAGACCAATAATCACCACCATGGCAGCCCCTCTCTCTCTCCATCTTATTTCAACACATAAAACAATTCATTAATGTGACACATTTGCTAAAAAAGAGACCATGACTCATGATACAAGTCCATGTCACATTAATGCATTGTCATGATGATTTCTAGCTCATTATTTCCTTAAGCAAACATTAATCCAAATGTTTGCCATAACAAAGAAAATCCAGCAACATCTAAAGTAAACTCATGACGGATCACAAGGATACCCCTCACCTGTATATACATACCTGCACCCGCATTCCGACTGAATGCGAATGCGATGAGACTAAAGTAATCCAACAAATCTAATACTAGGATCCGGCTTAAACCAAAGCCCACTAGTATGATCCGTCCGATCATGATCCGTGCAATACCGCACGTATAAGATCGAATCCTGCCATATATCATACGGCATCTACAACGTTTCGCCCGAAACTTGAGAAACTGTCTGTGGAGGACTCTAAAGACTCGTCAATAATTTTGGTGTAGATTTAACCACTAGCACATCAGAGGTATTAGCCGTACGTAACGAGCTACCAGGTATTGAACAAAAGGGAGGTTGATGAGAGAACTCATCCTGACACCCTACTGAGCCTCTCAGTGACAATATTCGTACAGTCCGGTCCGTTCGTCTATGAGTATCGCATGGCGGGCCTAGGGGGTTGGCAAAAGTCACACCCCTAAAAGCGGTACAAGTCGTGTCGGAGTGTAGCCCAGAACACCCTGAGATACTACTGGAATACCTACCAGTAAATCTCCTGCCTCGGCCAAGGGCTTTGTGTAATGGCTCTCCTAGACACAGCGCGACCTCACCCCCAATACCGGGAGAGACGAACCCCTGCAGATCCGCTCACTGCCTCCATGTGGCTCGGGACTGTACCCAACTAAAACCTGTTTGCACGACTCCTTTGAGCCGTGGTAGGGCAGTAATCAAAGTACAGTGGGAACTCACACGAGAAAAATGACGATCTCAGGTCGATGAACTAACCTGTACACATGTCACCAGGGAACTGCTATCTGACGTCAGGTATAAGACCAACTACCATGTTCCCGGCGAGTCCTGTCCGGTGTACTCATAACCTCATGAGCACCTGTATACATCTTAGGTGAACCAACTGACACCAGTAGCTTGTGAGACCGGCCACCGCCCCTCGTCGGGGTCTCGACTGTATACACTAGTCTACTCTGGAGTATCGATGCCCTGTCTCGAAACTCCCACGACTAGGGACCTTTTAAGGATGTGCTTACAGACCCCATCTCCCACGTATATGATCGCCCTCATACTGCTGGCAGTTAAGCAAGAATCCTAGGGGCTCTATCAACGTGCAATAGTGACCTATAAGGTCACCTAAACTAGTACACGATGATAAAGATAAACCAGATAGCATACTATCATCTTGAGTAAGACTGTCCTACCGGTATAGGTCCTCCCTCAATCATTGCAATCACGTGCCTGTGATCCAATAATTGACTCTGAGGGCACTATCTCCAACAATGGCTCTCTAAACACAGCGCGATATCAACTCCCAATACCGGGAGAGACGAATCCTATCTAACTGCCACTGCCTCCAAGTGCTTCGGGACTGCACCCAACTGCTACCTGTTTGCATGACTCCTTTGAGCCGTTG
This sequence comes from Agapanthus africanus, assembly GCA_030015575.1. Lineage (NCBI taxonomy): Eukaryota > Viridiplantae > Streptophyta > Magnoliopsida > Asparagales > Amaryllidaceae > Agapanthus > Agapanthus africanus. The sequence goes on from JASDDO010000022.1 coordinate 213,448,745, forward strand.
TAGGGTAGCAATCTAAGAACAGTGGGAACACACTCGAGATGAAGCAGCAGTGTCAAGTCTGCGGACTATGTTGTACTCATGTCACCTGGGAACTGTTAACCGACGATGGGTATAATACCAACCAACAGTTCACTGTGAGTCCTGTCCGCTGTACCTGTAACCCAACAAGCACCTGTATACTATCTCCAGCACAACGTACTAATGGCTGTGGGATAGACCATTTCCCCTGCTAGGATGAGAAGCGTACACACTAGTCTACTCTGGAGTATCGATGCCCAGTCTCGATAATCTTACGACTAGGGACCAGAAAAAGGATGTGCTTGTAGACTACCCAGCCCTCACTAGTGTGACTGCCATCACAACGCTGATATTCAAGCAAGATCCTAAGGGCTCTATCAATATGTATTCGCGATATGCTAACATATACACATATTAAGATAGATATAAACCAAGTAGTATACTACTATGTTGGGCAAGGCTGTTAATATAACTGTGAATATCCCAAGCTTCCATTAAGTAATATACAAGCTAGTATGATACAATAATGGCCCCTAGGGCATATACACTAACAATCTCCCACTTGCACTAGGGCCATGTACTGGCGTATCGAAGACCTATCATCTCGAACAGCCTCTCAAACTGAGTCTAAGGTAAGGCCTTTGTGAATGGATCTGCAGTGTTCTCCTCTATATCAACTCTCCGGACCTCGATCTCCCGGCGATCTATGATCTCCCTGATCAGGTGATACCGCCTTAAGATGTGTCTGGACTTCTGATGGGACCTGGGTTCCTTCGCTAAAGCTATAGCCCCGTTGTTGTCATAATACAGAGGTATTGGATCAACAATGGATGGAACCACCTGAAGTTCTGTGAGGAACTTCTTCATCCAGACTGCTTCTTTTGCGGCATCACAAGCAGCGATATACTCCGCTTCTATCGTCGAGTCAACAACAGTGTCCTGCTTGTAATTCTTCCAGCACACCGCCCCTCCATTGAGGGTAAAGACATAACCTGACATGGACTTGGAGTCATCCTTGTCACTCTGGAAGCTGGAGTCAGCAAAAGCCTAGATCATGAGGTCTTTTCCGCCGTAAACCAAGAACATATCCTTAGTCCTTCTCAGGTACTTGAGAATGTTCTTTACTGCTATCCAGTGCTTCTCCCCTGGGTCTGACTGATATCGGCTTACCACGCTCTGTGCGTAAGCTACATCTGGTCTGGTGCACAACATCGCATACATAATAGAGCCCACCGCAGAAGTATAGGGTATAACTGACATGCGATCCCTTTCCAAATCAGTCTTGGGAGATATCTCTTTGGAGAGGGTGATTCCGTGACAAGCCTGTAAATTACCGCGCTTAGAATCTTCCATACTGAATCTTTTCAGTATAGTGTTGATATACATGGACTGCGAAAGACCCAACATCCTCTTAGATCTATCACGACAGATCCGGATCCCCAGAATGTAAGAGGCATCACCCAGGTCTTTCATGGAGAACCTGTGTGACAAGAATCCTTTGACAGATTGTAGCATAGGAATGTCATTTCCTATCAAGAGAATTTCATCCACGTAAAAGACGAGGAATACGACAGTTCGTTCTATAATTTTTCTATATATACATGGTTCATCTGGATTTTTGATAAAGTCATATTCTTTGACCGTTTCATCAAAACAGATGTTCCAACTCCGCGATGCCTGCTTTAGTCCATAAATGTACTTAAGCAATTTGCACACTTTCCCGCTGCTCCCACTCTGATTGAAACCTTCTGGCTGATCCATATAGACGCATTCTTCTAAATTACCATTTAGAAAAGCCTTCTTTACGTCCATCTGCCAGATCTCATAATCATGGAAGGCGACAATGGCAAGAAGGATCCGAATGGATTTGAGCATAGCTACTGGAGAAAAAGTTTCGTCATAGTCCAAACCAGGTCTTTGACGAAAACCCTTTGCAACAAGTCTAGCCTTATAGGTTTACATCTGTCCATCTACACCAATCTTTTTCTTGAAGATCCACTTGCATCCTATGGGTTTTACCCCATCTGGAGCAAAGTCCAAAGTCCATACTTTGTTGGTATATATGGACTCCATTTTGTTTCGCATTGCATCCAGCCATCTTACTGAGTCACCGCTCTGGATGGCCTGCTGGAAGCTAGTAGGTTCATCATTATCAATGATGCAATCTTCTCTATTCCCGTCTAAGAGAAAACCGTAGTATCTCTCAGGCAGATGAGACGGCCTACTACTCCTGCGGAGGGGCGCGGGAATGTCCTGTTCTTCTTGAACTTCTGGTTCTACCAAACTTTCAGTAGTAGTTTGTGGTTCTGGAATTTCTTTCAGTTCTTTTGCGCTCCCACTTGTTTCCTTTTCTAAAATCTGCTGTTCTAGAAAATAGGCATTACGAGAAACAAAAACCTTTTGTTCCTCTGCGTAATAGAAGAAATACCCCTTGGAGTTCTTTGGATATCCCACAAACTTACACTGTACTGATCGTGCCTTGAGTTTGTCCGCATGCTGCTTTTTAACAAAAGCTGGACATCCCCATATCTTCATATACTGAAGATAGGGTTTCTTCCCACTCTACATTTGATATGGCGTGGTAGGCACAGTCTTGGTAGGAGCCCTGTTCAAAAGATATGCATCTGATTCTAGCGCATAACCCCAGAAAGATCGCGGTAACTCCGCATTACTCATCATGGAACGTACCATATCCAATAGGGATCGCTTCCGTCTTTCCGATACACTGTTATGCTGTGGAGTGTATGGAGGAGTAAGCTGAGAGAGAATTCCATTCTCTTTTAGGTAACCCAGGAACTCGGCACTTAAGTATTCACCACCTCGATCAGATCTCAGTGTCTTGATACTATTGCTGGTTTGGTTTTCTACTTCATTCTTATATTCTTGGAATTTCTCAAAGGCCTCGGATTTATGTTTCATCAAGAAAATGAATCCATACCTAGAGTAATCATCCTTAAAAGTAATGAAATAGGAAAAACCGCCTCTTGCATTTGTAGACATTGGACCACATACATCGCTGTGTATGAGTCCTAAGAGCTCGCTCGCTCTTACTCCATGTCAAGTGAATGAAGTCTTTGTCATTTTTCCTTTGAGACATGATTGACAAGTGGCATAAGATTGATATTCGAACGGATCCAAATATCCTTCTTTATGTAACTTAGTTAACCTTGTCTCATTGATGTGACCTAGTCTACAATACCATAAGAAAGCCTTATTTATATCTGGAGACTTTCTTTTTAGTGTGTTCTGGACATTGAAAATTTGTAATTGGTTTAACACATATATACCATTATCTAGTGTACCAGTCCCAATTCTTGGGTGTTTTTCGTCAACCCATTGAGATTGGAATACGCACGCGCTTGTCAGGCACATTGCAGATTCCCCCTGCCTGGGATAGGCGGGGGTTTATTGATTGTGGGGATCCGAATCTCCGGCAACCGCGGACTAAGCTGCCATTAATTACCCCTCGCCTTTGGAGCGAGGGAACCTCCGATTGACGGGTTAAACTGGTCATGCGAACTCAATGTGTAGTATTGTGTTTTGGAGGGGTGGTGTGGATATATCGGGAGCCACGCAAAGTTTTTAGAGGGTGTGGGGCAGCGCCCAATTTTTTTTGAGAGGGACAGTGTTATAGAGTATGTGTGTCTAATTTTTTTTGAGAGGGACGGTGTTATAGAGTATGTGTGTGTATGTGTATAAAGGGAAAGGGCATCCAAAGGATGCGTAGGGGCCAGCACCTCGCGTGCATGGCACGCAGGCGCTGGGCGCGAGCACTCTGAGCGCTAGGCGGACCACGTGCTCGGCACGTGGACGCTAGCGCACAGGGCACTGGGCGCACCACGTGCTCGGCACGTGGGCGCAAGCGCACCGGGCGCTGGGCGCACCACGTGCTCGACACGTGGGCGCAAGCGCACCGGGCGCTGGGCGCTCCACGTGCTCGGCACGTGGGCGCAAGCGCTCGGGGCGCTGGGCGCACCACGTGCTCGGCATGTGGGCGCAAGCGCGCCGGGCGCTGGGCGCACCACGTGCTCGGCACGTGGGCGCAAGCGCGCTGGACGCTGGGCGTCAAACAGAAAGGGGACTTTGGTCCCTGCACTGGGAGCCGTGCTCTCGATTTGTGGAGTTAAACTCCTAAAAAGTTTAAAATGATCAAAGGGGGTTGCTCTGTTTCTCCCTTTTGGTTCTGGATCTTCCCAAGGTGGGATTTTTGGAGATGGGTCTCCTCCTTCCTCCTCTGTTGGCTGGGTCTTGAAGAACAAGAAGTATGAGATTTTAAAAATCTCTTATTTTTATGATCTGATAGGAGATCTGAGTTCCCCTTCGTGGGTTTTGTGGTGAAAAACTATTTAGTTTTATAAAAGGAAGAGTAAAACTCTTGATTTAATTCAAAAGAAAAAAGAAGGTTTTAGAACCTTGAGGAAGTAGAAAGATCTCAGATCTGGATTCTTTTTGGAGAGATAAAGAAGAGTTCTTGAGATATTTTCATTCTCTTGACCTTTATAGGCTATACACTTTACATATAGCCCCTTGGGCTTTACAAAAATGGCATTTTGGCCATCTCATGGCTCATGTGATATTTCTTTTTACACATAAGCCATAGGCTTTACAAAAATTTGGCTTTATGCCCATTTTGCATACATTCATGCATAAAAAATTATATAAAAATTATTTATTATATGATCTATATTTTGGCATTGAGGAGGCTGGCCGCGGGCTCGACTTGGGCATGGGCCTGCTTGACCTGGGCTTGGGCCCACCTGGCTTGGGGTTGACCTTGACTTTGACTCGGTCAACCGGGGTGCAAATTTTGACCCCAACAAAGTGCCCCCCATCAATGAATGCACACCGCACATTTGAGTTGTGTGCACGAAATTGATGGATCTTGAAGTTGGACTTCGAGGTGGAACAACATTCCAGGGGCGGAGTATCTCTCGGGGAGCATGATTCCCGGGGATCGGAGCATCATTCCGATTTGCGGAGCATAATTCCAAGGATCGGAGCATCATTCCGATTTGCGGAGCATAATTCCAAGGTCGGAGTATCCCTCGGGGAGCATGATTCCCGGGGATCGGAGCATCATTCCGATTTGCGGAGCATAATTCTAAGGATCGGAGCATCATTCCGATTTGCGGAGCATCATTCCGATTTGCGGAGCATAATTCCGAAGGGCGGAGCATGATTCCAGGATTCGGAGCATCATTCCGTGTTGCGGAGCATAATTCCAAGGATCGGAGCATCATTCCGAAGGGCGGAGCATGATTCCAGGATTGGGAGCATCATTCCAATGTGCGGAGCATGATTCCAGGATTCGGAGCATCATTCCGAAGAGCGGAGAATGATTCCAAGAGATTGGAGCATCGTTCCGAAGGGCGGAGCATGATTCCAAAGATCAGAGCATCATTCCAAAGAGTGGAGCATGATTCCAGGGATCAGAGCATCATCCCGAAGGGCGGAGCATGATTCCAGGGATCAGAGCATCATTCCGAAGGGCGGAGCTTGATTCCAGGATTCAGAGCATCATTTCGAAGAGCGGAGCATGATTCCAGGATTCAGAGCATCATTTCGAAGAGCGGCAGACATTCTGACCGAAGCATAATTTCGATGCAAAGGTTGATTCCCAGTCGAAGCATAATTCCGATAGGGAAGGCAAATACTCCGAGGCGAAGCATGATTTCGACACGGGGTACTTTTTGAGACGGAGCATGATTTCGGCGCAGAGCTTGTTGCCCGAATTGATTCCGAGATGAAGCATAATTTTGACAGGGAAGGCAGATACACCGAGGCGAAGCATGATTTCAAAACGGGGTACACTCTGAGACGAAGTATGATTCCGACGCAGAGCACGTTGATTGACTTGATTCCTAGGCGGAGCTTAATTCCGACGAGGAGGACGGTGGTTGATTCCGAGCCGAAGCATAATTCCGACAGGGAAGGCAGATACACCGAGGCGAAGCTTGATTTCGACGTGGGGTACACTTTGAGACGAAGTATGGTTCCGACGCAGAGCTGGTTGGTTGATTTGATTCCGAGGCGGGGCATAATTCCGGCAGGGAAGGTAGATATCCCGAGGTGAAGCATGATTCCGACACGGGGTAAATTCTGGGATGGAGCATGATTCCACCGCAGAGGTTATTGGTTTGATTTGATTTGGGTTGACATCGGTATCGCTACACTGGAATATGGTACCAGGACAGAATCATCATTTGCCATGAGTGGATTTGAGGATTTTGGTTTTGGTTTGGCATCTGCATTGCTGCACTGGAATAATGCCAGGAGCAACTCATCATTTGCCCCGGGAGGGCTTGGGAACTGGTTTTTGTTTGGCATCAGCATCGCTACATTGGAATATGGTACCATGAGCGAATCATCATTTGCGTTTTCTTATTAGGAAACGATGGCTTAGGAGATTGGTTTTAGGTCCCTATCACCTAAGACTTTTCAATTTTGTGAGCCGTAAGGGTCTCACAAAGCATTTTCTCCCTACGGGTCGTAAGGATCCAGTAGGTGTATTTTCTCCTTAGGAGTCGTGGGGACTCCTAAGTGTGTTGCTCCTTTGTGAGTCTTAAGGATCTCACGCGGGAATTTTCTCCTCACAAGGTCGAGAGGACTTTGTCAGTGTATTTCATCTCTTTTTCACGAGTTTGCGCCCTTTCGGGTTTTCACAAACTCGCCGACAGTCCTGCTGTTTTTACTCACGGAGCCTTTTCGGGTTTTCATCCATGCCCATTTTGCTTGTGGACGTACCATTTTTTAATTTTATTTTTTGGTGGGACCTTGAATGTGGTCTCACCGGTAGGACTTGGGAGAGATTGTGATCGTTTTACACCCGTGGATTGTATACGGTTTTGCAGGATGTATGATCCTGACCGTAGGGCCGGAAAAATTTCGGGACTTTGTTGGCGTCTGCATCGCTGCACTGGAATATGGTACCAGGAGCGACTCATCATTCGCCGTTGGGATATGGGATTTGGAATTCTGTTGGCATCTGCATCGCTGCACTGGAATATGGTACCAGGAGCGACTCATCATTCGCCGCTTGGGATTTAAGTTTGGAATTTGGTTGGCTTCTGCATCGCTGCACTGGAATATGGTACCAGGAGTAACTCATCATTCGCCTCTTGGGGATTGGGGAGCGATGGCTTAGGTGGCAGGTTTAGGTCCCTGTCACCTAAGGCTTTTCAATTTCATGGGCCGTGAGGGTCCCATAAAAGCATTTTCTCCTTACGAGTCGTAAGGATCCCGCAAGTGTATTTTCTCCTTAGGAGTCGTGAGGACCCCTAATTGTGTTTTTCCTTTGTGAGTCGTAAGGATCCTATAAAGGTTTGTTCTCCTCATGTATCGTGAGGACACATGAGTGGGTCTTCTCAATGGAGCATAATTCCAAAGGCAGAGACCAGCCACATAACTGGTGATTACGGTGGGGCATGGGTATGATGAGAATTAATTGAGCCCGTGGATTGTATACGGTAGTCAATTTGGGGACTGGCCGTAGGGCTGGGAGAATTTAGGGAAATTGGATTTTGGTTGGCGTCTACATCGCTACACTAGAATATGGTACCAGGAGCAACTCATCATTCGTCATTTTTTTGGTTTTTTTGTTTTACCGCGATTGGTCTATCTTTTCAGCTTTTCTTATCGCGAAGATCGCGATTGCTCAATCATTTCGGCTTTATTCACGGTTGCCCAATCATTTCAGCTTTATTCGCGGTTGCCCAATCATTTCGTCTTTTCTTTATTTCTTTTTTATTTACACATTTTTTTTTGTTTATTTACATTTTTTTTACATTCCCAGTTTAATGACGTGGTGGTTGATTGTTTTCAGAGAAAGGCAGATGTCTGAGAGAATCAGTTTCACGAAGAACTTCGGTCTCCATTTGTATGAAATTGGCGGTCGCAGCTGGATTGTTTGTTAACACGCCTTTAGACAGTTCTATCTCTCCTGCCTTGTATTGCTTTTCGATCCAATCTTTGAAGACGAAGCAGTCCTCAATGGCATGACCTATCACTCTGTGATAGGGGCAGTATTTAGGGTCGTCGGTCATATTCGCTTCCTGCGGTCTTTTTGACTCTGGCAGTTGTAGACCGTTCCTCTCCGAACACTGGCTTTCGAGGCTGGTTGGCATTAGGCCCGCACATCCCTCGCTTATTTCGGTTAGCCGAAGTGTTGAAAGATTCAGAATCGTCGGGATTTCCGCCTTTGCGATTATCGTCCTTTCAGTTTCTCCAGGACCTATTGCTATTTTGGGAATCCGAGGAGGACTCCTGCTTTGAGCGCTCCAGCATCTGAACTTTCCTGGTCAGCTCTTGAAATATTTTGAGACCCGCGGTGCATAGAAACGGGGCCATCCAATTGTTGAGATTTCCGACAAGGAGACTGACAGATTGGTCCTGCTCTATTAGCGGTTCACATTTGACGGAGAGATTGCGCCATCGGGTTATAAAATCCGTGCTGCTTTCGTTGTTCTTTGGCTTGGTCCTTACGAGCTCGGCAATGGTGATCTTATCGCTGACGCTCATTAACCTCTGCCGAAACAGAGAGTCCATTTGGACGAAAGTTGTGACGGAGCCATCCGGTATGCTCGCGTACCAGTCAAAAGCAACATCGGTCAAGCTATTAACGAACAGGCGGAGGAGAAGCGCATCGTTGCCCCAGTATTCCCGCTTGAGGCTTTGAAGTGGGCGATGTGCTAATTCGCATTTCCCGTCCTATAGAATCTTCCGAATTTAGGGATGACATAGCCGCTAGGAAATTCTACCAGATCATATTGAGCAGGATATGGTCTCCCGCTACTGCTAACATCTTTTTGTGCTTCAACTTCGGCTACCAGTGTTTTGACTTTGTTGGCAACCAAATCCATGATTTGATCTTGAGTTAGCGGGCTACTGTCATCGGTAGCCAAGACATTTCCCGAGATAGGATTCGACTGATTTTCATGCGGTTCGCCCACCTTTGGATTTGAGGGAATAGGCGTCGGCTACCTTGGGACACAATTTCCCAGTTCATGAGAGCCATGCGCCTGGTTGGACGGCTGAGAGGCAAGTTGGGCCGTGAGCTGCAAGACGATATTCATCAAGTCATCAATTTTGGAGTAAAGTTTGGCCATCTCCTTATCTTTACTTCTGAGCTGTTTTCGGAGCTCTTGGAGAAGTTGCTGCTCTGCGTTCTTGGTGCGGAAGATTGGCTCATCTTCGCTTTCCAAGCCCGACTCCTCACGGACCGAAGGGTATTTCTGCCTACCATCCTCATCGAGAGGGTTTTCATCACCCAGCGGAGGCGGCTATTCTTGGGAAGCGGCAACCATATTCAAGCCGGATTGGATTTGAGATGTGGTGGCCCCGTCCTTGCTCTTGCTGCGCGTGCCCACCATATAGACAGTGTGGACCATATATCCAGCCATTTCCTCATCTTTGTCGGGGTGACCCTGTTATTCGAACCTCATGAGGTTCAGCCTAGCAGGGGCCCTAGCCCTTTTGTTGGCTCTATATCTGAGCCTTTTCTGCCTTAGCTTCTCAATTTTAAGGGTTTGGCGGGCATCTGTTTCCTGGGAATCCACCGTGAGTCGATTAGCGGGGAGCTTAGAGAAGACACCCGATCGAGCAGTTGTCAAGGGCACCGCCGAAGCTTGCTCGAGACGCCTTGTTGCTTTGTTCGTGTTGATGGTCTTGCCCCCAGCTGGGGCCAAGGAGAGCCGCTCAAACACCGACTTGCGTTTGAGTTGGGGCGCCTTCGAGACCACCACATTTGGCCTCTTGCCTTTCGAGACCGGTTTGTCTGCCACCGGGGCTTGAGGAGCTGGGATGGTGTTAGTTGACATGAACAGGATAGAGCCGAATGGTAGCGGCGGCTCTTCCCATTGTCGCCCGTGACTGGCCGGAAGGACCGTCCTGGCATCCATCTTCATCGTGTAGGAGATGGGAGCCGTGCTGAGAGCTTAGCTGATCCTTGGAGACATCTCTGCTGCGTCCGAAGATTGCAATTGGAGAACGTTAACCTGCATAAAAAAACATGATTTTAGTACATTCAATTGATATGCATATTAATTGAGTTCACATGAAAGCTTAACCCGAAATATGGGAGGAGATATTGGTCCCACCGGGCGTGCCAGAATCTGTAGGGTGTTTTTCGTCACCCCATTGAGATGGGAATACGCGCGCTTGTTAGGCGCATTATAGATTCCCCCTACCCGGGGTAGGCGGGGGTTTATTGATTGTGGGGATCCGAATCTCTGGCAACTGCGGACTAAGCTGTCGTTAATTACCCCTCGCCTTTGGAGCGAGAGAACCTCCGATTGACTGGTTAAACTGGTCATACGAACTCAATGTGCAGTGTTGTGTTTTGGAGGGGTGGCTTGGATATATCGGGAGCCACGCAGATTTTTTACGGGGGTCCCGCTACCCGGATAGCGCGCTGGGGGTCAAGGGGGCTAGCAGCCCCTTGCGGGGTGCAGGGCAGCGCCCCGGCCCAAATTTTTTTGAAAGGGACAGTGTTATAGAGTATGTGTGTGTGTGTGTGTGTATAAAGGGAAAGGGCATTTTGGGAGATCTGATGGGAGATCTGAGTTCCCTTTTGTGGGTTTTGTGGTGAAAAAATATTTAGTTTTATAAAAGGAAGAGTAAAACTCTTGATTTAATTCAAAAGAAAAAAGAAGATTTTAGAACCTTGAGGAAGGAGAAAGATATCAGATCTGGATTCTTTTTGGAGAGAGAAAGAAGAGTTCTTGAGATATTTTCATTATCTTGGTCTTTATAGGCTATACACTTTACATATAGCTCCTTGGGCTTTACAAAAATGGCATTTTGGCCATCCCATGGCTCATGTGCCATTTCTTTTTACACATAAGCCATAGGATTTACAAAAATTTGGTTTTATGCCCATTTTGCATACATTCATGCATAAAAAATTACATAAAAATTATTTATTACATGATCTATATTTTAGCATGGAGGAGGCTGGCCGCGGGCTCGACTTGGGCATGGGCTCGCTTGACCTGGGCTTGGGCCCACCTGGCTTGGGGTTGACTTTGACTCGGTCAACCGGAGTGCAAATTTTGACCCCAACAGCAATCAAACCATGATTAAGGTGGATGTTAACAACATTTCTTACAAACGTGAAATCATAAGCTTCTTTTGATAACAACGATACTGATATGATATTACACGTTAAACTGGGTACACAAAAACAGTTGCGCAAAACCAAAATATGTCCACTCGTCAATCCAAGGTGATAATCCCCTGCGGACACAGCACCCACGCTAGCTCCGTTAGCAACCTGGAGGGTCATATCACCAACCTTCAGCACTCTACGGTTTCTCAGTGCCTGCAATGAATTGCATAAATGAGATCCTGATCCGGTATCCAATACCCAGGAAGTAGAGTTGATTGACAGAAAATTTTCAATTACAAACGCACCTGAAGTCGAAGCCATAGCTTGCTTCGGGTCCTGGTTCTTGGCAATCCAAGCTTTGCAATCTTTCTTCCAGTGGCCTTTCCTACGACAGTGGAAGCACTCGCCCTTTGCCACTACTGGCACCGCAACCTTTGCCTTTCCCTTAACTCCCACCTTACCAACACCACCTCTTGGTTTGGTAGCTTCCTTCTTCTTCCTTCCTTTGGCCCTAGCCTTGGACCCGGAAGAGGAAGCACCGCGAACAAACATAGTGGGTGTTTTCCTTGCTTTCTGCAAGGTGCCCTCTGCACTCCTCAACATGTTAAGGAGTTCTGGAAGCTCAACTTCCTTACCTTGAATGTTGAAATTCAAGATAAATTGGGCGTAGGTGGAAGGAAGGGACTGAAGAACCAAGTCTGTATATAGCTCGTTCTCTAAAGTCGTCCCGAGGTCCGCGAGCTCTTCTATATAGCCAATCATCTTAAGGATATGTTCTCCTACAGATGATCCGACGGCCAGCCTCGACTGAAACAAGTTCTTCAAGGTCTCATATCTAGCTATACGAGATTGCTCTCCATACAGTTCCTTGATGTGGAGAAATATGGATTAAAGATCCATATTCTCGTGCCTCCTATGATGTTCATTGTTCATAGAGGCAAGCACGATGCATTTGGCCTTCACGCAGTCTAACTCCCAGGTCTTGCGGATTACCTTATCCGCGACACTGGATTCTGGACCAGGGACAGCAGGTGCCTTAGTAGTAAGGACATACTCCAATTTGTCATAAGTAATTGCCATCTTGACATTCCGGAACCAGTCTTTATAGTTTGGCCCTGTCAAAATATTTTTATCTAATAGTAACTTAAGGTCTGTCATGTTCTTGGTCGCTGCAATTGAGAGAGAGAGGGAACACTTTAGCAGGATGCTCTTGCAAGTTTAGAGTGATTTTTAGTTTATCTAAACTGGATGGCTCCCACTGTTTCTCGAATCCCTCCTCAAACCAAAAAGGAAGAACTAGTCAGGTCTATTCTCAACGTACAATACTTGCTTAACCGTTCAGCCAGGCCAGTGTCGGTACTTCGAGGGAGGTTTTACGACGCTTTCGCGAAGTTCCTTAATTAAATAACCTCTTTTCTCTTAGGGCGTAGCCCCGCTGACACCTTTCTCGACACCTACTTGGTTTACAGCATTAATCGTTAAGTGACGAATCTCCTGATGAGTAGCGGATACTCACAGTAGGATCGGGATCCAAATATCATCGTGTGATAAAGCTGAAGGAATCCTACCAAAATTATCACACTCTAAATGGTATGCAACTCTTTGCAAATTTTAGTTTCTTTAGAAATTCCCGATGTAGATTTCTGCCCCATGCTCTTATGACCTTGGCGTTGGTCAAAATGTCAAAAGTCACATGTCAAGTTCTACCCATCATTATCTTGTTAATTTGAACCCACCCGTACATACCCCTGACATTGGCCAAATGATAGTACGACTGTTCCAAACTAACTCATCTATCTATGCAACAAATGAATACCCAACAGCTACCAAACACTATGCCTTGGCGTTGGTCAAAATACATAGCTTGAATACTACTGAATACCCAAATGAAATGACGGAGGGCTACGAATGGTTTTGGCGAAACCGTGAACGTAGTGAACTTGATATGATCGAAGGAACCAGATAGCTTTTAAAGAGAGTGGTTTAAGCTCCGCAATTAAAAAAATATCTTCTGTTTTAAAATAACCGAGTGGTTTCTTTTACACTGTTCCAATGATTCAACTTTGGTTTATTTTCTTTGCATTAATATAGTGCGTCCCATCATTTAACCTATCATTGCAGAAAACAACGAAAATACAACGTTCTCTTATGCCATCCGCATGCGCCACTGGGCCCCGTCATTCACCCGTTAGGTTACTTAACTAACGACAGAGCGGGGGCTGGGCTAGCGCGGGTGTAAAACATATGTAACGCCTAATAGATATCATATATAGATATTGTACATTCTTTAGACGCAATAATAGGCATTCCAGATCATAGATGAACATATTGGATTTTCTACGAATCCGCATTCCTTTTTAGCCTGCAAAGAAAGACGGATTACACAGTCGCAATGAATAGCCAAAACCCTACCCTAGACCCCTACGAGTACGACAAACTACCCTCCAAGTACCCAAAGTGAAGTGGTCCCCCTCAACGACGTGAGTAGGCCACTAAACACTTCAAAGTACCCGGTAGTTTGTGCACCCCACCTCGGGTCTATCCTAGGAGCAGAAAACAGTAAATGAAATAATACAACGGTGGCTACAACCTCAACCCGGATGTGCCCCACAAAAGAATATTACAACAAATTAAAATTTACATTTGAATGAAAGACACACTCATCACACATCCCCAGCTATCCATTCACGACAATCCAACAAGTCCACATACACAAACCAGTAAAAACCATTACAGAAATGTGCAACCCCCTGCTAACCGACATACTAGCAGTTAGGGGAGGTTTACGAACACATTAAACACAACACAGATATAATCAAGTTAGCCAAACATCTTAGAATTTCGATCAAGCAAACACAAATGAATCTACTCCAAATAATTCTATGTGCACATGAAACCTGAGCAGAAACAAAACATCCCAGAAAATACAACATCAACACAGAAGAATAACTGAGCAAATTTGGGTTGACTCGGAGTCAACTCGGCCGCGGATCCGCGGCGAATCGCTTGGATCAGTGGCGGTTCCGTGGTGGTATGGTCGAGTCACAGTCCCAAATTTCGTCACAATTCTTAAAATTCCCTGCTTGTATTTTTAAGGGTTCCTGAAAAATTTTTAGACTCCGTTTTAAAATCGGCAGAAACATGGTGAAAACGTCGTATTTTCGGGTTTGTTTTGCGATCGAATTTCTAACGACTTTGCTAACATGTTAGTTATGGTTTAGCTAGGCTCTGATACCACTGTAAGTCGATGTTAGACACCCCACATGATGCGGGGAGGCGGAATAGGTAAAACAATCATTTTGTTTAAGTTAACATCGACTAACTTTACGGATCTTTGCTAAACCCTAACTAAAAACTATTTAGAAGTGATTAGCTACTATGATAGATGATTATGCATAAAGATTCAAGTCCTTCTTGTTCTTGTGGTTCACCTCCTCGTCGGCCTTCTCGATGTGATAGAAGATCCACCCGAGAGATCCTTCTTCAAGCTTTAACCTCTCACTTGAGGTAACTAGGTGGCTATGAGTGCTAATCAAAGTAACCTAGAGGATATAGAAGAGGATTAGGTATCTATTAGTCTTGCTAACCCTAGGATCTCAACACATGAGAGGATTAGGGTTAGGTCTTTGGAGAGAGAGCTTGAGGAGAGAGAATGTGAAAGTGAGAATGATATGAATTATAACTCATTTGTGAATATATGAAGCATGATAATTATCTAAATGAATAACATAATAATAATATCAACCATGCTTCATTAACTCACTATGGATGAATCATCTCATGAGTCATTAAGCAATAAATGCTTCATTGACTCATTTGGATGAATCACTCCATGAGTCACTAATCCATTTAATGCAAATTACACCTAAGCTCTCCACCTCATCTTTCTTCTAGAAGCTTCTCGACTAATTACGAGAATGCCCTTCCCATCCGTGAAAACACGGAAATACTGAGACTGTATAAATCCAATAATCCAATACTAGAATCTGGCTTAAACTAAAGCCCGCTAGTATAAACTGTCCGAACATCGTACGTGTATAAATACACGTATGTGTCCGAACCTTGTCGTAAAAACATACGACCTCTATATCGTTTCGTCTGAAGCAGGGAAACTCTCTGTGTGGGACTCTAAAGACTCGACACTACACTGGCAGTGGGTTTAACCACAGGCTGCAAGCGGTACTAGCTATACGTAACGGTCCCCAGGTAGATGTCGATAAGAAGGCCGATGAGGAAACCCATCCGAACTCCTACTGAGCCTGATGTGACAATCTTCGTACAGTCCGGTCTGTTCGTCTAGGACTATCGCATATTGGGCCTAGGGGGCGGCAAGCGTCAGTCCCCTAAAAGCGGTATAAGTCGTGTCGGAGTGAAGCCCATTACACCTTGAGAAGCTACTGGAAATCTTACCAGTAAATCTCGTTTGCCCTGGCCAGGGACTTTGCGTAATGGCTCTCCAAACACAGCGCGATATCAACTCCCAATACCTGGAGAGACGAATCCTATCTAACTTCCACTGCCTCCAAGTGCTTCAGGACTGCACCCAACTGCTACCTGTTTGCACGACTCCTTTAAGCCGTGGTAGGGCAGCAATCTAAGAACAGTGGGAACACACTCGAGACGAAGCAGCAGTGTCAAGTCTGCGGACTATGCTGTACTCATGTCACCTGGGAACTGTTAACTGACGACGGGTATAATACCAACCAACAGTTCCCTGCGAGTCCTGTCCGGTGTACCTGTAACCCAACGAGCACCTGTATACTATCTCCGGCACAACGTACTAATGGCTGTGGGACAGACCATTTTCCCTGCTGGGATGAGAAGCGTACACACTAGTCTACTCTGGAGTATCGATGCCCAGTCTCGATAATCCTATGACTAGGGACCTGAAAAAGGATGTGCTTATAGAATACCCAGCCCCCACTAGTGTGACTTCCATCACAATGCTGGTAGTCAAGCAAGGTCTTAAGGGCTCAATCAATATATATTCGCGATATGCTAACATATACACATATTAAGATAGATATAAACCAAGTAGCATACTACTATGTTGAGCAAGACTGTTAATATAACTGTGAATATCCCAAGCTTCCATTAAGTAATATACAAACTAGTATGATACAATAATGGCCCCTAGGGCATATACACTAAAAAAAAATATACAAAGGAGGTGGTACCGAAATTTTCAATGACGAAAATGTTTTCAAGATACAAACATTGTGTTTTCGTATACTACTATCTATGTTTTAAAGAAAGAACTTGATTTCAGTAATATCTTATTTCAAAACTGCACCTCCACTATTTTCCCTAAAGGTTTAGATTTCTGGGCTTTTGTCTTACTTGAATTAGGTGTGGTTCTATAGACCTCACATGATTCGAGTGCCAGTCACATGCCTTTTCCGGGTCGTGACATAAAGATCATCTTAGAATTTTCCAAGTTCATAAATTTTAAACCTCTTAACTCTAAATTAACACTTGAGCTTAGGAAATTTAAAAAGTTGGTGAAAGGTGAAGGTTTTACCTCATGGAGCAACTCTAGAAAATTCCTAGATGATCCAAAGTAGTGAAAACTCCAACTTACTTCTACCATGGTGTGTAGGATGAGGTTGTAGACATTTTTTATGAAGGTTTAAGGGGAGTTTTAGTTGATTTGGGAGGTGTTTGTGGGATGGTAGTGAGGGTGGTGGAGGAAGATGAGAAAGAAGAAAAGGAAGGGGATGAAGGAATAAGATGAGAATGATGCAAAGCAAATGGTTAATACAACCATCTCTCTCTCTGACTCTCTCTCTCTCATGACCATACCCTCATGTCCCCCCTTGTCTCCCTATCTCTAAATTTTATTATTTTTTTCCTTTTCCTTTCCTTTTCTTTTCTCTTTTCTTTTTATATAAAGACATAAACCAAAAGTCACAAATGAATGGTTACAAGTCTTGACACATAAAGATGATTTTTATCAAAATAACTTGGTTTAATGCATAATTAATAATCTCCTAATCAAGTTTAACATAAACTTGTATATAAATAATTGTATACTACTTTATAAAATACCCAAATCAAATAATTGTCTTCGTAATTAATAATTTATATTAATTTTCAAATATTTTCCAAAATATAGGTATATAATTATACCGTCCTATGAAAACTCAAATCCAAACTCGTATAGTTTTCATGAAATTTATTATTTTATCATTTAAATTCTAAAATTACCATTTTATATTTTCTGAAATGTCACATAACATAAGGTCATAACAGGTTCGCTGCACACGTCATTCCCACATCTGAGATCTGGGCATGGCGATTTCAGCAGGGGTTGGACTCTGAAATCCAAGCTGCACTTGCTACAGGGGATTTCCCAATCCACGACTTTGCTTTGAAGGCTGCCCGACGCTATGAGACAGTTGTGAAGAAGAACATGCCACAGTCGGCCGGTGTGAAACGCCCTTTGCACCAGATCACAAGAGGGGCCTCTTCCATGCCAGCTTTCAACGGACTATCTCAGAGTCCAGGAGGTTCGTTTTCCAACAACAAGCCATACTTTTGCGGCTACTGCAAAAGAGTATAGCATCTAGTGAAGAACTGTCATAGGGAGAACAACTTGTGCTTGATCTGTGAGTCTTCTACTCACGCCGTCAGAGCATGCCCTAAAAACCGAGGACCTAACAACCCTCCAGCTAGACCGGCGATCCAAGCTCCTCCTATCCGGTTAGCTTTACCAACACCAGCTCCCCGACCCAGACCGCTCGACCTCAACGCCGAGCGTTTAACCAGGCATAGAAGAAGGTGCCGAGATGACAAGCATTCACCATGTTGGTTGAAGAGGCCGAAGTTACGGGTCGGGTTATCACTGGTAAATCTCTTATTTCATTCTTTTCAAGTCCTTTCAATTCCTAGCCATCTTATATTTGTTATGCCTAAACATATCCCATGCGACTTAGGTACAATCTTAGTAGTCACCCTACCGGCACTTGTGCTCTTCGACACTGGGGAATCGCATTGCTTCATGTCGCAATGGTTCGTAAGAACTCATGTGATCCTAGTTAAGCCGCTCGTATCCAGATGGAATGTTAGTTCAGGGAACAGTGTTCTAAAAGCAACTTTGGGATATGATCTGTGTCCAGTGGTCATCTACAGTCGAGAATTCTATGCGGACTTCAAGGTGCTGGACATACCGAATTTCGACGTAGTCTTGGGAATGGACTGGCTAGGAACTTTCTTCACTATCATCGAATGTCGCTAAAGGAGGGTAGTGTTTGAAATCCCAGATCACCCAGTGTTCTATTTCGAAAGCTGAGACTGGACTTTGGAGCCTAGTATCTACTGTGCAAAACCAAAGAAGGAAAGATTACAACATTGCAAGCGGAAGGATTGAAGCTAGAGGTCGTTATAGAGTTCGAGGATGATTCCCTGAAGATTTATCAGGTTTCCCTCCCGATCGAGTTCTTGAATTCAGTATTGATTTGCAACCCAGCGCACAACTTGTAATCAAAACCCCATACCAATTAAGTCCGGAAGGATTGAAGGAGATCCGTAGTCAATTGGACAAACTATTGAAGAAAGGTTGGATCCGACCCAGTACCTCAAGTTGGGGATCTCCGGTGCAGCTGGTAAAGAAGAAGGAGGGTACCTACCGGATGTTTATGGATTATTGAGCTCTGAATGAAGTAACGATTAAGAACAAGTATCCCTGTCTCGTATTGATAGACTTTTCGATAGGTTAAGTGGATACTATGTATTTTCAAAATTGGATCTTCGTTCGGGTTATCATCAGGGGAAGGTCAAGGAGTCCGACATTCCGAAGACGACATTTAGGCCTCGTTATGGCCATTATGAATATCTTATAATACCATTTGGAGTGACCAATGCACCTGCCATCTTTATGAACCCGATGAACCATGTTTTCTGAAAGTACTTAGACAGGTTTGTTGTTGTCTTCATCGACTATATCCTGGTGTATTCAAAGAACCGGAAAGAGCACGCCGAGCACTTACGCATTGTCCTGGAGAAATTATGACAACACCAACTCTACGCCAAGTACAACAAGTGTGAATTTTGGCTGAATCAAGTCGGATTTCTCGGACACATCATTTCAGGCGGAGAATCTATTTAGATCCAGCTAAGGTGTCAGCTGTCAGTGAGCGGCGACACCAAAGACGGTGAAAGATATAAGAAGTTTCTTGGGCTTAGCAGGATATTACAGACTTTTCATCCAAGGATTTTCAAAGATCGTAGCACCCCTGACCAAGCTCACACAAAAAGACGAAGCATTTGTATGATTAGAAACATATGAGAAGGTTTTTGTAGAACTCAAGTCGAGGTTAATCTCTGCACCTATCCTTGCAATACCAGATTAATATGGCGGATTCGATGTGCATTATGATGCATCGGGTAAAGAATTGGGATGTGCTCTACATCAGCATGGAAAAGTTGTGGCTTTTGCAACAAGGCAGTCAACATTTCATGAACGCAACTATCCAACACATGACGTGGAATTGGCAGTCGTCATCTTCGCACTCAAGATTTGGCGTTGATACTTATTGGGAGGGCGAGTGGATATATACACCGACCATAAAAATCTGAAGTATGTATTTACTCAGAAGGAACTCAACATTGTTTCTGCTAATTGGCAAAGAGCTAGCTCCCGCTTGGGGATGCCTTTTATTACTATTACGTGTATTCGTTTTTGGGTAAAAAAATTATAAAAGTGGTGCTGCCAAAATTTTCAATGACGAAACATGTTTTCAAGATAGCTACAAAACATTGTCTTTTCGTATACTACTACTTATCTTTTAAGAAAGAACTTGTTTTCATTATACCATCATTTTAAAAACATCACCTCCACTATTTTCCATAAAAGGTTTAGATTTCTGTGCTTTTGGATTACTTGAATTGGGTGGGGTCCTATAGACTTCATACGATTCAAGTACCAGTCACGTACCTTTTTCGGGTCATGACAGATTCCTGAACACGCGGGTAAATTACCACTC
Source organism: Agapanthus africanus (assembly GCA_030015575.1). NCBI lineage: Eukaryota > Viridiplantae > Streptophyta > Magnoliopsida > Asparagales > Amaryllidaceae > Agapanthus > Agapanthus africanus. Next base: position 213,468,851 of record JASDDO010000022.1, read on the forward strand.
TTAGAATCTTCTATACCAAACCTCTTTAGTATGGTGTCTATGTATCTGGATTGGGACAATCCCAACATCCGCTTAGATCTATCTCTATAGATCTTTATTCCCAGGATGTAGGAGGCATTACCTAGATCTTTCATGGAGAACTTATGTGATAAGAAGAGCTTGACCGAGTATAGCATAGGAACATCGTTTCCTATCAAGAGTATCTCATCCACGTACAATACGAGGAAGACATCTTTAAAGAAAGAAAGCGCTCACAAAGCGGGAATAGAAGGTTGATTCAACAACTATTGGGTAAAGCCTAGGGAAATTGAGAAAATGAGAAATGCCAGCCGATGCCTGCAGATGTGGCTGAGGACGAAACAAGACCAGAATCCGATTCTACAACCTTCTTGTATATACAAGGTTCATCTATATTTTTGATGTAGTCAAACTCCTTGATAGCTTCATCAAAACAGATGTTCCAGCTCCACGATGCCTACTTTAATCTGTAGATGGATTTAAGCAGTTTGCACACCTTTCCGCTTCTCCCACTTTCTACGAAGCCCTCTGGCTGTGTCATGTACATGCTCTCTTCTAAATCACCATTTAGAAAGAAGTCTTGATGTCATCTGCCAGATTTCGTAGTCATGGTATGCAGCAATGGCAAGTAGAATCCTGATGGACTTAAACATAGCGTCAGGAGAAAAGGTTTCATTATAATCGACACCAGGTCGTTGACGAAATCCTTTAGCAACAAGTCTAGCTTTGAAGGTCTCAACCTTTCCATATACATCAATTTTCTTCTTAAAGATCCACTTGCTTCCGATGGGTTTTACCCCTTAAGGAGCAACTTCCAAAGTCCATAATTTGTTGGTGTACATGGATCCCATCTCAGATCACATAGCATCCAGTCATTTCACAGAGTCTCCACTTGTGATGGCCTGCTCAAAACTAGTTGGGTCATCATCTTCCATGATGCAATCCTCGCTCCCAATGTCTGTGAGAAAACCGTAGTATTTCTCAGGTGGATGAGGAACCCTACCAGATCTGCGGAGTGGCTGAGGTTCGTTGGGTACTATTGGATCCTCCAGTTCTACCAAATCGTCTGTAGTAGTTAGTGTAGCTGGAACTTCTTCCAGTTCTACCTCATTAGAACTAATTTCTTTTACAAGAAATTCCTTCTCTAAAAAGATGGCATGTTGATAAACAAATGTTAGATATGTATGCCCTATAGGCCTGTATTGTATATGATGCTAGGCATGTATATGTACAGAAACAATCTTTGCTCGAAATGATAGTATGCTATCTAGTTTATCTTCATCTTAACGTGTGATGTGTTGTATTTCATATCTTTGTATACATGTTGATGAAGCCCTTAGGATTATGCTTGACTGCCGGGATTATGATGAAGATCATACTAGTGGGGAAGGGCAGTCTATAAGCATATCATTTAATAGTTCCTAGTCGAGGGTATATCGAGACAGGGCATCAATATTACCAGAGTAGACTAGTGTGTACGTTTCTTGACCCTGGGGGCGATGGTTGATCCCACAACCATTAGTGATTGATATCAAAGATTGTATATAGGTACTCATTAGAGAATGGGTACACCGAACAGGACTCGTCGCGAACTCCTAGATGGTATATATACCTATTGTCAGATAGCGGTTCTTTCGTGACACTTGTACAGGTTAGACTGCAGACCCAAGATCGTCATTGTATCTTGTGTGATTCCTACTGTACTTTGATTTCCTTCCTACCACGGTTCTACTGAGTCGTGCAAACAGGTGGATTTTGGGTACAGTCCCGAATCACATGGAGGCAGTGAGCGATAGGAGGGGTTTCGTCTCTCCCGGTATAGGGAGTTGATGCCGCGCTATGCTTGATCGACCATAAAAACAAATCCCTGGCCAGGGATGTCGAGATTTACTGATAAGAGTTATCAGCAGTTTCTCGAACCGTTATGGGTCATAAATCAGCATGACTTATAAAGTTACTAGGGTCTGACATTTACCACCCCTAGACTTCATATGCGACGTATCAGACGAAGAGACTGGACTGTACGGTAAGTGTTGCTTACAGGCTCGTTAGGGTTGGAATGAGTTCGCTCGTCGGCCACCTTTTCGTCACGTACCTGGGTAGCCGTTACGCACAACTAGTTCCACTAACATGCTTGTGGTTAAACCCACTGCCAGCATACTGTCGAGTCATTAGAGTCCCACATAGAGGGTTCCCTGGTTAAGGCAAAAGATGTAGAGGCCGTAAGCTGTTACGGCAGGGTTTCGATCATGTTCGTGTAATGGTTACAGGAATATTGATCGGAAGGATAATACTGGTAGGCTTTGGTTTAAGCCAGATACCGGTATTATATTATTGGATTATTTGTATTCGTATTTTTCGGAATTCAGATACAGGTATATTTATACGGTATACGCTGAGGGTTATTCTTGTAATTGTCCAAGAATACCTTCTAGAAGGGGACACCTCATAAATGGTTTTCATTTTGTGAAAATGGAAATTATGAGGTGGAATTTGGAGAGAGTCAAAGTATGGATGAAGGAATGGCTTATATCATTTTTTATTCATTTGGGATTACTATTGAAGGATGGTGCATTATTTTTTAGAAAAATATTGCATGCTTCAATTATTTTCATTTGAGCCATATCATTTTTCCATGCTTAATTTTATTCATTCATCATTCTCACATTCTCTCTCCTTATTATCTCCTTCTTCCTCCTCCAAACTTTACCCTTCACATGCGTTGTGAATCAAAAGCTTAGGGATCACTTTAATCCTCCACTTAATCTCTACACCATCTGAGTAATCATTTCTAGCACAATTGATTTCTTAGTTAACTCTTGAGAAGAGTTTGAATCTTGTTCTATAGCTCTCGGGTGGATCATCTACGACCTAGAGGTGAACGGAGACCGAGTTCCTTTCAAGCATCCAAAGAGCTTAGGAGTTGCATCCAAAAGAAGACACGAAGGACCGATTCATTAGGTATAACCCTTTCATAGTAGTTAAGAACTCTAGATAGGGTTTGCTAGTTATGGTTTAAGCACAAGATCTAAGTTTTATGTGGGTGTTGCATCCAAGAAATTTTTCGTTTGCCACTTCCGCCTCCTCACAAGTGTTGTGAAGGTGTGCAACATCCACTAACAAGGTATCGGAGCTACTAGGCATTGGATGTCGACCTATGGGGGGTTCTCACTATGTGACAGTATGGCGAAGCTTAGGCTCTTACCCCCAGGGTATCCCAAGACTGGAAGGTGTTCTGGCGGGTTGTAGTCCTCATGAGGGGGCATGCGTAAAAGGTAGCTGCTGAGGGACCTGTAGGTGCCACGGTGACCCTATTGGATGGGGTGGCTTCCTGACTAACATGGTATCAGATCCTCTCTTAAACCTTAAATAGCTTGTAGCGACGTTTGAAATCTCCGTTTTTGTCGCGCAAAAACTGTTGATAAAAACAGTTTCCAAAATTGTAGTTTTGAGTTATTTGCACACCCCGCGGGCTCACGGTTTGAACTGAGAAGCCGCGGGGTGGAGCGTTCGCACCCCGGGGACACCCGGGGGGGACCAAAAGCCAGACCCACACACCAAGACCACCACAAGGTGTCCTTGGGGGTGGGTGACCCGAGAGCACCCCAACTGGGTGCTCTCGGGTCTGCCTTCCCTTAGGGGCCACCTCGAGGTGGCCCCCAGGGATGGGTACCCCTTGAGGCCCCCATTCGATAGTTAATTTTGGGTCTTCGCCTCCGTGAAGATTCGAACGGGTTTCGAGTTCGTTTCGACTCCCGGATTGGCTTAAAATGATCGGTTTTGGAACTTTAGCTCACTGGATTTTTTCAAGTGTTGGAAAAATTGGTTTAGCTTGCTAATTACGTGCGGAATTCTAATGTTGCGGTTACTTTACAAGCTTTGTGATGTGTATGTGTGTTTAGAAACGTCAATTAGTCGGGGTTGCACACATCTGTAATGATATCATGTGATGGTATGTGTATATGAATATGTTTGATCGTCATGGATGAATAGCCGGGGGATGTGAGAAGAGCGTTTTTTTCTTTTCTTTCATTCATGTAATTTGTAAAAAGAGATGTAATATTATTTTGTGAGGCACATCCGGGTTGAGGTTGTAGCCACCGTTGTATAATTTCTTTTTACTGTTTTTTCTCTTAGGATATACCCAAGTTGGGGTGCACAAACTACCGGGTTCTTTGATGTGCCGAGTGGCCTACTCACTTTGTTGAGGGAGGTTGCTTCACTTCGGGAATTTGGTTGGTAGTTTTCCCCACCCGTAGGGGTCTAAGGTGGGGTTTGGCTATTCATCACGACCGTGGAACCCGTCTTTCGTTAAAGGGCTTAAATGAAATATGAAATTTCTAGTATATCCAATGTATTCATCTATGGTCTGGAATGTTTATAAATGCGTGCGACGAATGGCTATTTATATATGAGATATATAATAAACGTTGCTTATGTTTTGCACCCGCGCTAGTCCAGCTCCCGCTCTGCCATTAGTTAAGTAACCTAACGGTGCATGACGGGGCCCCGTGGCGAATGCGAATGGTATAAGCATACGTTCTATTTTCGTTTCTTTTCTGTGATGTTTAGGAAACGTAAATGATGGGACAACATTAATGTGATTAATGTTAAGAAAAAGAAACCTAAAGATGTTGTAGAATCAAACTTTTTAAAATGGGTAACTCTAGCTTTTGCTTTGCATAGTGGTATTCCTTGATGAATATCCATCACCTCATTCGTTGAGGAAAGGGCCGAGATCCCTTCACCGGGAGTGACCCCTTTAGCGAAACTAGCAAATGTTATAAAGCACTCGATTGTTTTTATAGTTGATCTAACTTTTGCTTTGCATCGTGGTATTCATGAATATCCAGCACCCCATTCGATGAGGAAAGAGCCGAGATCCATTCACCGGGAGTGACTTATTTAGCAAAATTAGAAAGATACTACAAAACCATTTAACTTTTAAAACTGAAGCTTAAACCACTCCTTTTACTAGATTCTACAACGATATCAAGTTCAAAGCATTAGAGGTTTTCATCAAAATCATCCGTTGCCCTCCGCCATTTTAGGAAGTAGAGTACTTAGTATTCATACCATGTTTGTTGACTATAGTTAAGGCATGGTGTACGGTAGCTAAGTGATGTCTTCCTACAGTGCATATGATGCGATCGATTAGGACATTCGCAAGACCTTGTTGACCATAGTTAAGGGTTATGCGGGTGGTTCTAAATCAATCACGAAATGGCGGGTATAACTTGTTGGAGATAGTGCCCTCAGAGTCAATTATTGGGTCACAGGCACGTGATTGCAATGATTGGGGGAGGACCTATCCCGGGAGGACAGTCTTACTCGAGATGATAGTACGCTATCTGGTTTACCTTTATCATCGTGTACTGCTTTAGGTAACCTGACATGTCGCTATTGCACGTTGATAGAGCCCCTAGGATTCTTGCTTGACTGCCAGCAGTATGAGGGCGATCATATAAGTGAGAGCCGGAGTCTATAAGCACATCCTTAAAAGGTCCCTAGTCGTAGGAGTTTCGAGACAGGGCATCGATTCTCCAGAGTAGACTAGTGTATACAGTCGAGACCCCGACGAGGGGCGGTGGCCGGTCTCACAAGGCACTGGTGTCAGTCGGTTCACCTAAGATGTATACTGGTGCTCATTGGGTTATGAGTACACCGGACAGGACTCGCCGGGAACATGCTAGTTGGTCTTATACCTGACGTCAGATAGCAGTTCCCAGGTGACATGTGTACAGGTTAGTTCATCGACCTGGGGATCGTCATTTGTCTCGTGTGTGTTCCCACTGTGCTTTGATTACTACCCTACCACTGCTCAAAGGAGTCGTGCAAACAGGCTTTAGTTGGGTACAGTCCCGAACCACATGGAGGCAGTGAGCGGATCTTCAGGGGTTCGTCTCTCCCGGTATTGGGGATGAGGTCGCGCTGTGTCTAGGAGAGCCATTACACGAAGTCCTTGGCCAAGGCAGGAGATTTACTGGTAGGTATTCCAGTAGTATCTCTGGGTGTTCTGGGCTACACTCCGACATGACTTGTACCGCTTTTGGGGGTCTGACTTTTACCAACCCCCTAGGCCCGACATGCGATGCTCATAGACGAACGGACCGGACTGTACGGATATTGTCACTGACAGGCTCAGTAGGGTGTCAGGATGAGTTCGCTCATCGACGTCCCTTTTAGTCAATAGCTGGTGGCATGTCACGTATTGGCTTATACCTCTGACGTGCTAGTGGTTAAATCCACAGCCATAGTATTGACAAGTCTTTAGAGTCCACCACACTTTCAGTTACTCAAGCTTTCGGGCGAAACGCTGTAGAGGCCGTATGGAGATATGGCAGGGTCCGATCAGATACGAGCGGTATTGTACGGATCAGGATCGGACGGATATTACTAGCCGGTTTTGGTTTAAGCCGGATCCTAGTATAGTACAGTGTAGATTTTGTCTCATTGCATTTGTATCCGGACGGAATACAGATGCGGGTGTGTATGCACAGTATCGGGATTTTCCTGTAATTTATTACGGGACCAGTTTTCTGGAGTTGCCAGTTTGCATTCCGTTCCGGCCGGTTTTCCTTTGTTCTTTCCCGGCCGGACTTTTCCGATGGAGGGTGTTATTTGCAAGTTTGCAAATAACACATTGTGGAGGGGTTTCTTGCAAATGTATTGATTATGATGGCATCTTTTCTTTTCCACCATCATATGATTCTCTTTACATCAACCTTTTGCATTAAATTGAGATTAGAAGTGATTTGAGTTTGTTATGATGATGTTTGGTTATGGTCACCATTCTTCTTCTCCTACACTCACCTCCCTTCATGTTATGTTTCATATTCATTACTCCACCATATTATTCTCACTTGATGGAAGAGGTTGGCCATGGTTGAGAGAAAGAAAATGAGAGAGTTTCATCTTTGAGAGGGTGGCATTCTTGATCTCTTTTTCATGCTAGAAAAATGCAAGCACCATTTTTCTTATCTTGATTCCTCCATCATCTTCAAAGGCAACAAACCCCAAATGAGACATAGGCTCTACACTACACATTCTACAGCAAATCTTGGACGCGTCGGCTAGCCTACTTCGCGCCCGAGTTGCCTCGGTATTGAGGTGGGAGCCCGTAAAAGATACAGGCGATGTGGTGCCCTTCCGGCGAGGAGGCGACGACCGGAGTTTCCGCAGGAGATCGGGATGACGACGAGAAGACCGGAGGACTCGGATCACTCGGTATATCTCTTCCCATCTTGTAGTTAGCTAGAATAAGTTTAATGGCCCGATCCAGGTGTTTAGTGCGCGGTGGTGCCGGTTTGCTAAGTTCGCAAAATTAAAGTTTATCACCGCTTCCGCATTTGGCCGTCGGATTGACGGCCGGGGCGCCGCCGTGCACTTACATAACTTGACTAGTGCTTATGATTTGTTGACCATAGTTAAGGTCATAAGACAATAGGGGTAAAAACCATATCGGGAATTTCAAGAGTTGAAATTTGCAATGAGATTGCATACCTTCTATTTGATAGTTGGATCCCGATCCCACTATGAGTAAAAGTTACTCCCATGAGAGTTTTGCACTTTACAATTAGCTAATCCAGTAGGTGTCTAGAAAGGTGTCAACGAGGTTATGCCTATAGAAAAACGAGGTTTATTTTAATTAGGTCCGTGCGAAAGCACGGGGAACCTCCCTTGGAGTACCGACACTGGCCTGGCCGACCGGTTAGCGAACTTGTAGATTGCAATTAATCCTGGCTAATTTTCTTTTGAAGGTTTGAAGGAAAATTTGATAAAAGTAGTGGGAGATATCGATTAGATAAGATTAATAACCAATCTAATTATGCAAGAGCAATCGCTGAGTGTCTTCTTTTCTCTCTCCTAATGGCAGATAGCTATGGCGGGACTTAAGCTTTTATTAGACAAGAATAAACTCACGGGACCGAATTACAAAGATTGGCTGAGGAACGTAAATATTGCCCTGACCTATGATAAGGTCGGATACGTCCTGACTACTCCAGCCCCTCCTAGCCCAGGCCCTGATTCTTCAGTTGCGGATAAAGAAATCCGCAAGACATGGGATATAGACTGTGCAACAGCCAAATGCCTTGCGCTTGCTTCTATGAACAATGAACATCAGAAGCAGTATGAGAAGATGGATGTACAATCCATCTTTCTCTATACAAAGGAGTTGTATGGAGAGCAATCTTGCACTCTCCGATATGAGACATCTCGAAAGTTGTTTCAAATGCGGATGGCTGCTGGCACGTCTGTAGGTGACCATGTATTGAAGATGATTGGACTTATCGAAGAACTATAGGACCTGGGTTGGACCATGGAGAACGAACAGTATGTTGATATTGTTCTACAGTCCTTCCCCCTGCCTTTGCTCAGTTCATTGTAAACTTCAACATGCACAATATGGAGAAGTCACTTCCTGAACTCCTCAATATGTTAAGGAGTGCAGAGAGCACGCTAAAGGTAACGAAAACTATCGCTCTAATTGCTGGGCCATCTTCCTCTTCCATTCCGAAAGCTAAGGCCAAGGGAATGAAGAAGAAGAATCCCATCAAGCCGAGAGGAGGAGTGATAAAGGCATCGGGGAAGGCCAAGATAGGGGTTGCTGCGTCGGGAAGAGGGGAATGCTTCCACTGCCACAAGACTGGGCACTGGAAAAGAAGCTGCATTGGATACCTTGCCGGCCTCAATAAGAAGAAGCATGGTGATGCTTCTACTTCAGGTGTGTTTGTAACAGAAAACTGTTTTTCAATTAACTCTTCTTCCTGGGTATTAGATACCGGGTCAGGATCTCACATATGCAATTGTGTGCAGGGGCTGAGAAATAGCAGGTTTTTTGAAGAAAGGTGATCACACTCTCCGAGTTGGGAATGGTTCCTATATACATGCTGTAGCAGTGGGAGAGTATCACCTTGGTTTGTATATTGGTTTTGAACCCATGTTATTTTGTACCTTCGATGTTATGTAATATTATATCAATATCGTTGTTGGACAATGAAGGATATAACTTTGTATTACAATCTAATATTATGAACATTAACCTTAATCAAGAGTTGATTGGTTCTGGTACATTAAATAACGGGATATACGTCCTAAATCAATATACAGTTTTCAATATACAACACATAAACAAAAGGAAGATTTCATACATAAATGAAACTTTCATTTTGCATTGTAGACTTGGTCATATTAATGAAACAAGACTAACCAAGCTACATAAAGATGGATATTTATACCCGTTTGAATATAAATCTTATGCGACTTGCCAGTCTTGTATCAAAGGTAAAATGACCAAAACTCCGTTTACTGGACTCAGAGAGAGAGAGAGAGCTACTGAACTCTTAGGCCTCATACATGTGATGTATGTGGACCAATTTCTACACATGCGAGAGGTGGTTTTTCGTACTTCATAACTTTTACTGATGATTTCTCGAGATTCGGAAACGTGTTCTTGTTGAAACATAAGTCCGAAGCCTTTGAAAAGTTCAAGGAGTATAAATCTAAAGTAAAAAAAAATAGGCTTGAGTATCAAGAAACTTCGATCAGATCGAGGAGGTGAGTATCTAAGCTTAGAGTTTCTAGATTTCCTAAAAGAGAATGAGATTCTCTCTCAGCTAACTCCTCCGTACATACCACAGCACAACGGTGTGTCAGAATGGAGGAATCATACCCTATTAGATATGGTACGATCAATGATGAGTGATGCTGAGTTACCACTTTCATTATGGGGGCACGCATTGGAAACTGCGATATATCTATTGAATAGGGTTCCGACCAAAACCGTGTTTACCACTCTATATGAGATATGGTATGGGAAGAGACCATCTCTTAAACGAGTTAAGATATGGGGTTTTCCGGCTTATGTGAAAAAGCAGAATCCAGACAAACTCAAGACACGGTCGGTTTTGTGCAGATTTATGGGATATCCAATACATTCATATAGATATCTTTTCTACGAACAAAGGGTGTTTGTTTCTCAGTATGCCACATTTTTAGAAAATGAGTTTTTTACAAATGACACTATTGGCAATGCGGTAGAACTAGAAGAAATTCTAGAACCACAAACAAATACCGATGATTTGGTTGAACCTGAGGTTTCAATAGAACCTGACGAGCACCAGCCACTCCGTAGATCTAGTAGGACTTCTTGCCCACCTGATAGATACTACGGTTTTCAAATTGATGGTGATAGTGAAGATTGCATCATGGATGATGATGATCCTACTAGTTTTCAGCAAGCTATCACGAGTAGTGACTCAATGAAGTGGCTGGATGCCATGAGATTCGAAATGGAATCCATGCACACCAACAAAGTATGGACTTTAGAGGTTGCACTTTCTGGAGTAAAACCTATAGAGTGCAAGTGGATCTTTAAGAGAAAGATTGGTGTGGATGGTCAGGTGGAGACCTATAAAGCTAGGCTGGTTGCAAAAGGATTTCGTCAAAGACCAGGCTTGGACTATGATGAAACCTTTTCCCCAGTCGCGATGCTTAAATCCATTCGGATCCTGCTTTCTATAGCTGCTCACTATGACTATGAAATCTGGCAGATGGATGTTAAAACGACATTTCTAAATGGTGATTTAGAAGAATGTGTTTTTATGGATCAGCCAGAAGGCTTCACTGATAGTGGGAGCAGTGGAAAAGCATGCAGGTTGCTTAAATCCATCTATGGATTAAAGCAGACATCACGGAGTTGGAACATCTGCTTTGATGATACAATCAAAGAGTTTGGTTTTATCAAAAATGTAGATAAACCATGTATTTATAAAAGGATTGTATAGAGTACTGTTATATCTCTCGTATTGTACATGGACGACATTCTCTTAATAGGAAATGATTTTCTTATGCTACAATCGATCAAGCTATTCTTATCGCATAGGTTCTCCATGAAAGACCTGGGTGATGCCTTATACATTCTGGGAATTAAGATCTATAGAGATAGATCTAAGAAATTGTTTGGATTGTCCCAATCGAGATACATTGACACCATACTAAAGAGGTTTAGTATGGAAGATTCCAAGCGAGATAATTTACCCGCTTGTTACGGGATCAACCTCTCCAAAGAGATATCTCCAAAGACTAATGAGGAGAGGGCTCGCATGAGAATTATACCCTACGCAGTGGTAGGATCTATAATGTATGCGATGTTGTGTACTCACCCAGATGTAGCTTATGCACTGAGTACAGTAAGTAGGTATCAATCCAATCAAGGTGAGAAACACTAGACTGCTGTGAAGAACATTCCGAAGTACTTGCGAAGGACTAAAGAAATGTTCTTGGTGTATGGTAACAGAGATCTCCAAATGGAGGCATTTACCGACTCCAGCTTCCAGAGCGACAAGGATGATAATAAGTCCATCTCAGGGTTTGTATTTACCCTAAATGGAGGGGTGGTATGTTGGAAGAGTTCCAAGCAAGATACCGTCACTGACTCCACGATGGAAGCTGAGTATATTGCTGCTAATGATGCCGCAAAAGAGGCAGTCTGGATGAGGAAGTTCATTTCTGAACGTCAGGTGGTTCCATCCATTGCTAATCCAATACCTCTGTATTGCGATAACAATGGAGCCATGGCTTTGGAAAAGGAACGCTGTCCCATCAGAAATCGAGACATATCTTGAGGCGGTATCACCTCATTAGGGAGATAGTGGATCGCCAGGACATCGAGGTACGGAGAGTAGACACGAAAGACAATACAACAGATCCATTCACCAAGGCCATCCCTCAAGTCCAGTTTGAGAAACTGTTCGAGCTGTTGGGCATGCGGTACGCCGGCAACTGGTTCTAGTGTAGACAGTGGGTACTTATTGCACCAACTACAGGCCTTAATGCAAGTGGGAGATTGTTAGATATGTATGCCCTAGAGGCCTGTATTGTAAAGGATGCTAGGCATGTATATGTACATAAACAAATTTTGCTCGAAATGATAGTATGCTATCTGGTTTATTTTCATCTTAACGTGTGATGTGTTGTATTTCATATCTTTGTATACATGTTGATGAAGCCCTTAGGATTATGCTTGACTGCCGGGATTATGATGAAGATCATACCAGTGGGGCCTGGGCAGTCTATAAGCATGTTCTTTAATTGTTCTTAGTCAAGGGTATATCGAGACAGGGCATCTGTCACGACCCGAAATGGCACGTGATTGGCACTTGAATCATATGAAGTCTATAGGACCCCCTCTAATTCAAGTAAGCCAAAATCCCAGAAATCTAAACCATTTGAAAGAGAAGTGAAGGAAAACTTGTTTAAAAGTTAACATATAAATCCCTTTGAAAGTCGTAGTAAGCATTTTAAAAACATCAAGTCCTTTCCAAAAATTTCGGCAGAGTTTCCTTTGTAAATACTGGCCCCAAACGGGTACAAACATGCATAATATAAAGTCATCCCCAAGCGGGAGCCAGCTCTTCGCCAATTGGCGGACACAAGCACGCAATGCAATATCATATACAACGCCGAAGGGCGAGGATCAAAACTCATCAATAAAAGCAATATCCTCAAGAAAACCAGAGAAAAACCATAATAATATAGGCGCGCGACTCTAAGATCGAAAGAATATACACTGGTCTTCTATGTCTATCAAATATACAAGTTTGGTTGATGGAGTTATTAGATACAACTGAAATAATAAAAAGTACAATGGTGTTCACGATGCGAGTGAACCCACCTACCAAAGCAATCACCCGGAAGGAAGCCGGGTACCAGCAAAGCCGCCAAGGAAACTTGTACGGCAAAACCTGCAAGAAACCGTGGCACAATGGGGGTGAGTTTCCAACTCGTGAGCAGAAAACATCACCGAGCAAAAATCGCATATATGACTCTATCCTAGGTAATACAATAATATAACCTCAATATAATATAACCCTGAAACATCTACACATAAGTGTAATATCAAGTGCTCGTGTCAGTGCCTCAGGTAGCAACATAATACATATATGATGTATGAATGCATGAAAACAGAATGCAACTAAATGAGAAACTGTTTTCATATCTCAGTGAGATTTCTGTAGAAAATTGATGTATCATCAATTAAATCAACAGAGAATCCGTGTCAAGCATCGACACAAAATATATATCCTAATATCTAAATATCTTGGGCTCCGGCAATCCGGACTGGCCCATATCATAAAATATCAATATCTCAATGTCTCAATATCTCGGGCCCCGGCAATCCGGACTTGCACCGAGCTCCGGCAATCCGGACTGGCCGAAATATCAATATCTCACGACTACATCGGTATACTCCGGATATCCGCCGCGTCACAAATAACCGGTCGGTAGTTCTCCCCTGCCAGGCTCAACGCCATCATTTGCAACCATCTTGCCCCGGGGTACTGCACCGGGTCCACCATGCACCCGCAGACGGTTCCTCCTCCTCCTCCTCGAATCGGGTGTATGTTATTGCTCGAGAGCCGAGAAAACTCATGGTGGATACCTCTCAAATCATATAACGAGAAAACCACAATTTTCTACCTTTAAAATGATAATAAGTTTATAAAATCTTTGCGGTTTCTCAAAATCCAGAAATCTCATGGAAATCCGAAATCCCAAATCTCGAGAGTAAATAAACAGTGCATTACCGACAAAAAGCCCCATAATATTGCATGGCACACATGCATGGATATCTAAGTAAAGAATGCAAATGTCTAATTTAGCACATGAAAGCACACATACCATTAATATGTTGAAACTACCAACTAGCAAGTCATATCAATGAAGTAATAATTCTAAAGTGTACGTGTCATGCAGTTACCGATGATGATGTGTGTGAGCCAGCAAGCAAGTGTTCGTAGACATACGCATCATCGGTAATGGTGCTGGTGTCCTGACAGCATGGGTTCATAATAAACAAAGGAATAACAAGTATAAGCATGCAATGCGATATGAACAACAAGAATATACGGAAAATGAATCGTAAACGCAACATATAAGAAATACAATATATATACGAGTCATACAGTTTTGCCATTTGAAATAGCACGAATCGTGGTGTTTAGAAAATAGGGGCTACGGTGTTTTTAAGAAAATGCACGTCCTTTGAAATATCCGTAGTATCCCTTGGCCTGTCTTTAAAATACTCATGATTCGTTAGTTTTGGAAACAAGTATGACTCGAGCCCAAATCTAAAATCTACTAAGCAAACTACAGGACAAGCTAAGAGACTAACCAAAGGGGTAAGGAAATCCACTAAATTCTGAGTCGATATATCTTGTAGTCGGTGATCCCGCCTCAATAGCGTCACGTGCGATAAAATATACAATACGACATCCTCGAGTCGAGAGTGCGGATCAATCATCATATTAATACATCGTACGGAAAAATCCATCGTACGACATCCCAAATCGAGGTACGTGTCAATATCACATATAACACATTATTCATATGGTATCATTATCATCATATCATAAACTAGGGTACTGATCTAAAGTCTAGTACATACCGATACCATCCAACATATATCCGCGTGTGAATAAAATCACATTTCCCATTCGATCCGCTATAATAACACATCGTATCTCATAACACGACCCAAACACATCACCGATCTCACAGCATCATGCCAATCACATCGACTCATCTCCAAGTATCATATACTATCCTCATCATCCGTGTATACGTATGTATGTGTGTGTGTGTGTGTGTGTACATATATGTAAGTGCACGGCGGCGCCCCGGCCGTCAATCCGACGCCGGAATGCGGAAACGAAAAACTTTTCTAAAAACTAGAAACCGGCACCACCGCGCACTAGAATCCCGGATCGGGCCATTAACCTAATCCTAGCAAACTATAGAAAGAGTAGAGAAGCTATACCAAGCGATCCGTGTCCTTCGGTCTTCGCCTCTACTCCGATCTCCTCGTGGAATCTCCGTTCGTCGCCTCCTCGTCGAAACGGGCACCACATCGCCGGGTTCTTTTACGGGCTCCCACCTTTGGACCGAGGCAACTCGGGCGCGAAGTTGGCTAGCCGACGCATCTAAGGAGTGCTGTAGACTAGTGTAGAAAACATTGTCTCAATTGGGGTTGTGAAGTTGCCATGATGGAGGAATGAAAGAACTTTAGAGAGAGGTTGAGAATTTTTCAAGCAAGCAAGCCAATGAGATATGAATTATTCCACTCATACAAAAAATGAAGCCTCTCTCTCTTACCCAAAGTGGCCGGCCCCCCTATCATCAAAATGGTGGAGGGAATAAAAACATGAAGGGAGGTGAGAGTAGGAAAAGCAAAAGGGTGACCACATCGAAAAGTGATGATAACAATATCAAATCAATTTCTAATCCATTCTTATCTCATTAATGCAAGAAATGATCACAAGAAAAAGCAAAGATGCTTAGACCATCATAATCTCTCAAATGCAAGAAACCCCTCCATAAATGCTAACTTGCGAACTTGCAAATTAGCCCCTCCATCAGAAAAATCCGGCCGTGAAGGAACAAAGGAAAATGGCCCGGAACGGAATGCAAACTGGCAACTTCAAAAAACTGATCCCGTAATAAATTACAGGAAAACCCCGTGACTGTATATACATACCCGCATTTGTATTCCCACTGAATACAAATGCAAAGAGACAAAATCTACACTGTACAATACTACGATCCGGCTTAAACCAAAGCCCGCTAGTATTATCTGTCCGATCATGATCCGTGCAATACCGCACGGATAAGATAAAACCCTGCCATATCTCCATACGGCCTCTACAGCGTTTCACCCGAAACTTGAGAAAACGGTCTGTGGGGGGCTCTAAAGATTCGTCAACACCTTGGTTGTGGATTTAACCACTAGCACGTCAGAGGTATTAGCCATACGTGACGGGCTACCAGGTATTGACCAAAAGGGACGTCGATGAGCGAACTCATCCTGACACCCTACTGAGCCTGTCAGTGACAATATCCATACAGTCCGGTCCGTTCGTCTATGAGCATCGCATGGCGGGCCTAGGGGGTTGGTAAAAGTCAGACCCCCAAAAGCGGTACAAGTTGTGTCGGAGAGTAGCCCAGAACACCCTGAGATACTACTGGAATACCTAACAGTAAATCTCCTGCCTTGGCCAAGGACTTCGTGTAATGGCTCTCCTAGACACAGTGCGACCTCACCCCCAATACCGGGAGAGACGAACCCCTGCAGATCCGCTCACTGCCTCCATGTGGCTCTGGACTGTACCCAACTAAAACCTGTTTGCACGTCTCCTTTGAGCGTGGTAGGGTAGTAATCAAAGTACAGTGGGAACTCACACGAGACAAATGACGATCTCTGGTCGATGAACTAACTTGTACACATGTCACCAGGGAACTGCTATCTGACGTCAGGTATAAGACCAACTAGCATGTTCCCGGCGAGTCCTGTCCGGTGTACTCATAACCCAATGAGCACGTGTATACATCTTAGGTGAACCAACTGACACCAGTGGCTTGTGAGACCGGCCACCGCCCCTCGTCGGGGTCTCGACTGTATACACTAGTCTACTCTGGAGTATCGATGCCCTGTCTCGAAATTCCCACGACTAGGGACCTTTTAAGGATGTGCTTATAGACCCCAGCTCCCACGTATATGATCGCCCTCATACTGCTGGCAGTCAAGAAAGAATCCTAGGGGCTCTATCAACGTGTAATAGTGACCTGTAAGGTCACCTAAAGCAGTACACGATGATAAAGGTAAACCAGATAGCATACTTTCATCTTGAGTAAAACTGTCCTATCGGGATAGGTCCTCCATCAATCATTGCAATCACGTGCCTGTGATCCAATAATTGACTCTGAGGGCACTATCTCCAACAATCTCCCACTTGCACTCAAGGCTAATTATTGCGATGTCGCATACTCACAGCCCGTGTGATACCGAACACCCAACTCCTCTACTGATCAGTCTCACAAAACCAGTTTGCGAAACTAATGTGTTCGAGGAATAGCCTCAGTGAGTGGATCCGCCTTGATGTTTCTTTCTATGTCTCTCTTTATCTCAAGTTCGCGGAGAAACCCATCTCCCGAAATGAGCAATACCTGTCTTAGAATATGTCTGGATGTCTGATAGGACCTAGCTCATAAATGAACTCCAAATCCAAACTTCTTAGACTGTATCGTCAACTGAACTTAATCAGTATCCTGCGCCATGCCTCCCTCAGTATGCGCTTGGACCTCCTGTCCAAACTACTGCCCCTCGTCGGGGGGAAAACTATAACTCTGACAGCAACTCTGCCATCCAGGTCACCTTGGAAGCCGGAATGATAACTGTCCCCCGAAGGAGGCTGCTGTTATCATTTTCCTAGAACATCAACTTATGTTCTAAAACTGCTTCCGATCGTTTTCCTAGGATTGGATTAATATCAACTTACTGCATCTGGTGCAAAAACAATATCTGGTGTGGTACTTGACATCTCATGATCAACTCAATTGCCTAAGCAAGTGATCGGTCGATCATGCACATCCCTCTCCCCTTTAGTCTATGAGACACCTTTAGAGAGGGTGACTCCATCACCTGCAGGTACACTACCGTGCCTGGAGTCATCCATTCTAAATACTCTTAGAATGCAGTCAAAGTACCCAGATTGGGAAACCACCCAAATCTAGATCTAAAACCGTAGATCTAGTAACCAAAATGTCTGGTATAATATCCAATTCCTATGTGGAGAAACCACTGTGTGACAACCAAAGTATAACCGATCGTAGTATAGGAATATCACTTCCTACACTATGTATGTCATCCAAATACCAGGACATCACACCCTACTACCTTCTTAACAGATCCATCCCCTATTCTGATAAAGTCAAACCTATGACTGTCACATCAGAAATAGATGATCTATCTCCGCTATATCTGCTTCAGTCAATAAATAGACATAAACCACTTGTTCACCATGCTTTCGCTGCTCCCACTGACTACGATAACCCTCTGGCAGAGTCATATAGACGCACACTTCTAAAGCTTGTTTAGAACGACGCTATACTCATCCTCCTGCCGGGTCTCACAGTTTGGAACAACAGCAATGGCAAGTCTGGGTAAACAAGAACCTCCGTGTCACCGTCCTTGAGGCTACCGAAGTACCTCTCGAGCGCTGATTGAAAGAATTAAAGTTAACCGCAATCAAGACGGTGTCGCTATGCAGCTAGCCGGTTGAGCACGGATCGATCCACAGGGAGATGGTTGTATTTCCTTTCTTGTTTTAGACGAGTCAATAAAGAATCTGTATGAGTTTGGTTCTAACCTATGTGTTTATTTGCAAGTATAAAGTTGTTAAGAAAAAGATACGAGATTGTAAGCTAAAGAAATCCGTACTCAAAACCTTTGAGCCGAGTCTTGACCAATTGAAGCTAGAGCAATCGGCAACAACGTGGATTAGGGGATTTAAGCGCGGTATTCGTGGAATCCGGCTTATTTACCCTTGTCCTTCCGTTCTTGTCTCTTGCTTTCGCCTCCGGCCAAACCGAACGCAACCAGTCGCGGTTAGGAATCACCGTTACCTTGTTAGGGTAGGGTGCCTAACGGAGCGCTTGCGTATGGTTTGGGCGGAGTTCAATGGAAAATAATGGGAAAAGGAAATGAGCAAAGAAATGTTAACTTACAATATCATATGGATTCTTAACAACAACAATAAATACAACATTCACAAAATGAACAAAAGAGAGCAAAAGAAAAGAAAAGAGAAAAGAAAAGATTACAAGTAATTAAGTGCATGAATTAAATTGCAAGAAAGTAAAGCAAGATAATAATAAGCAAGTAATAAAAAGCGATAAAAAGAACAAGAAAATAGAACTCAAGACAAGCATGTGATCAATAGCCAACCCTTAAACTTGCAAGCTCAATCAAGAGGTTGCAAGATCAAGAGAAGGGTAGAGAACGCATGTGAAATGAAGTGCTAATTCCATAAGAAAAAACGACCCTTGAGATCAATAACAAACTCTTAACCTTTCAAGCTCAATGAAGAGGTTGAAAGATCAAAAGAAAGCAAGAATCTCAAGGGGAAGAAGAAACAAAAGAGAATGATACAAAAGCCCTCATCTTCATTGATCTTCCACTCAAAAAGCCCTCACTACAATTTTCATGGAGAAAAGATGAAGAAGAAGAAGAAAAAGACTAAATCCTAACAAAAAGAAGAACAAAGAATGAACACCTTGGCTTGGCTCAGTTCTGGAGTATTTATATGCAGTGTTCTGAAACCCTAGGGCCAAATTCTGACCCCATATGAAAGTACCAAACTGCCCCTAAAATACGACAGAGTGAGGAGCCCACATGGCCGCGGATCCGCGGCCTAGACCCCCCTTTGGCCGCGGATCCGCGGCCGTCTTGATGAGTTGGGTCGTCGTCTTTTGGTTGCTTCCCTGGTTTCTTGTCCTGTGTTGTTATACATGTACCAATCTGCAATTTGGTTCCACAGTTGCTTCAGATTTGCAACGGTCCAAAGTGGCAACAAAAATAATACTTTTGACCTTTTCTCCCTCGAGCTCCGCGCAGCCATTGATTCTTGTGCAGCCCCCCTCGTGCTCTGTGCTTGTCCCAGACACGAATGACCACTGTCATATGTCTTGTCTCTGGAACTGGTACTCGGCACTGGACGGATATGGATGACCGGAACCCGGCTTTTATCTGCTGTGACGGATGTTCTGTATTTTGACGTAACTGTGGAGATATTATCTTGATTTGCAATATTTGGACTGGAAAGCTGTACTCTGTAAATATGTAACAAACACGGATTAAAAGCACCTACCTATAAACACACGAGCATAAGAATGGGCGGTATAAAATGCAATATTCTGTTATGAACAAATACCCCCAAACTTAACTTTTGCTCGTCCCGAGCAAAACCAATTATTCACAAAAATAAAATCCTAACCGCACTTTCGCAGGGAACGCGATTGCACTGAGCATGTGCAACAAGCCGTTAAACCTCTAGGTGTCCCTAGTAGGAGGAGTGTTGTCTCCTGAGGGTTTTCAGCGGATACTACCCACAAAAATCCTGTCAAGCTAGTGTCATAAGTTAACGTTGATTCTACTCCTACAGTTTAGTATATACGTTAGAAATTCTATCATCCTAAGTTAGAAATATCCAACCCATATGTTTCACACCTCCTATCTATTTAACCTTAGATCATATACGTTCCAAAAAAGTTTAGAAAGATGTTGGTATCTCCTGAGTTTTCCTTCTAAAGTGCGGTCTTAAATCAGGGATTTTTATTAACTTTACAGAAAATAAAAGTCTTATTCTTCATTTCTATCTTTTATCCAAACATTGATTGTATACCCCTACGTGTGTGTATATTTGCACCCCTACACTCAAGAATTCAATTCAAGCTATAATACCCTTGCCCTAATACCTAATACTACTTCTTTTCATTAAGGATGGACGGATTTGCTCACACACCTTTCATGCGACTATTAATGCTTCTTGAGGCACTAACGGCCGATTACTGAATGTGTGAACATTAAAGCGTAAATAGCAGTTTCCAGGTCTTGACTTTATTCAATTTTTTTCTTTTTCTTTTTCTTTTTTCTTTTTTTTTCAAGACCGGATATATTTTTCAACATGCTCTTTTGGTGTTTAGCTTTGAATACCGTTTTTTCTTTCATACTTGGCTTTCAGGCAAGAGTATTTCTAGGTATCCTCTACTATCCCAAGTTTCAAGGTACGTGTAGGTGCAGTTGTAGGGTATATACTTTCTAAATTTGAACTCAAGAAAAGAAACTATTTTTCAGACTTATCCTCCAGTAAAGCATCAATACTTTCCCTTCATCTTGACTTAACTAAAGAACTGAACTCAAGATTACTTATTTCTCAAAAAAACTGTAAGGACGTATACTTACCAAGTTTAAACAGAATGAGGGTTATTTTTAGGGTTTTCAATTCCTAAGCCTAGAATTTAGTTATTTCTATCATATCAACTAATCTTTCGGAATAAAGATCTAAGTTACCCTATTAGCTAACTTGACGACAAAGTTTTTATATTTTTGGAAAATTTTCGATTTTTGTGGGTTTTTAATATGGTATGCAAATGCAAAATATACAAATGAATGCGAAGGAAGAAAGCTTACCGAGCACACCCCCAAACTTAAACTTGACAGTGCCCTCACTGTCAGGCTATACCAAGAGGGTCAAAATTGTCGGCGCTCTCCAAAAGAAATTATATACAACAAAGAAAAAACAAAAAATATATACAAAAAAAAGAGTCCCCCCCCAAACTTAAGTGAAACAGTGTTTCCACTATTAAGCGATGAAATTCAGGATTAGGGGGGAAAGAATAGTATCAAGCTATACAAGGCCTTACACAGGCCAAAAGTGAGCACCAACCATTCAAAGATTTTATCGCTATAATGTACAGGTTGGTGGAAGAAGGCGTAGAGAAAAGAGAGGGAGAATATGCGAGACCGTATTGAGATAGAAGTGGTATACGGTCTAGGTATATAAGAGGAAGAAGAATGACGGAAGGGAAAAAGAAGTGGAGTACGAACTTGAGGGTGTAAATGGAGTAAATAGATTAGCACAATTTGTGATGACCGATGTGTGAAAAGCGAATGTGCTAATATATTTACCCGTCGAGAAATGGGATCAAATCCCTCAAGATTCGTGAGAAACCATGGGTACGCCGAACATGGTAAACCAGACACAGGAAGTGAAAATGATACGGGTTCTTGCAAGGTCGGAACGATGGAAAGGATGGAGGGAAGTGGTTGAGGAAGGGTATCGGTTAAAGGTTCAGGAGGGTGTACACAGTCAGTGGAAGGAACAGGATGAATTGGAAAATCCGACTCATCAAGCAAAACTGGTTCATCCTCAAAACTATCATCAATATTCTCCTCAAAATTTAGCACATCCATGCACTTCTCTTCAAAATCCAGACGCATATGAGGTTCGGGAAAAACATTTAATGACTCGGGATGATGATTTGAAGAGACAAACTCAGCCAAATCTACGGGTTCATCATCCAAAATATTCCCGGCGTCAATATCCTTAATCAAGTGAAAATAAAAATTCTCTGACACCTCAACAAAAGCATGGATATCAATCGATTCAGGTTCTAAAGTGGAGGTGTAGAGGTCAAAAGGTTTAGGATCGGTTTCACTTGGAAGAGACCCTTCACAATCGGGCAAATCAAATACTACGAAGTCGCACAACTCATTCATCATTCTATCTTCAATTGATAAATCATGTGGGATACTCGATAGACATTCAAAACAGGAGTTGTGGGATTCAATTTGGGATGGGTAGGTTTGATTTGGAAGGGGGTACATCTCACTCTCTCCACTCAAATTCACAGCCTGTCCTGCCGCCTCATCATACATTGAAAATTTTGGAGCTAGTTGATGTTAGTGTATATGCCCTAGAGGCCATTACTGTATCATACTAGTTTGTATATTACTTAATGGAAGCTTGGGATATTCACAGTTGTATATACAATCTTGCTCGAAATGGTAGTATGCTACTTGGTTTGTCTCTGCTTTAATATGTGCATGTGTTTCTTTTAGCATATTGCAGGTATACATATTAGTAGAGCCCTTAGGATCTTTGCTTGATTACCAGCGTTGTGATGGCGCTCGCACTCGTGGGAGCTGGGTAATCTATAAGCACATCCTTATACAGGTCCCTGGTCGTTGGACTATCGAGACAGGGCATCGATACTCCGGAGTAGACTAGCGTATGCGCTTCTCATCCCAGTGTGGGAGACGGTCTGTCCCACAGCCGTTAGTACGTCGTACTTGGGATAGTATGCGGGTGCTCGTTAGGTTACGAGTACACTGGACAGGACTCGTCGGGAACTGTTGGTTGGTAATATACCTATCGTCAGTTATCAGTTCCCAGGTGACATGAGTACAGCTTAGTCCGCTGACTTGACACTGTCACTTCGCCTCGAGTGTGTTCCCACTGCACTTTGATTACTACCCTACCACGGCTCAGAGGAGTCGTGCAAACAGGTAGTTTTTGGGTGCAGTCCCGAAGCACTTGGAGGCAGTGACGGTTAGACAGGATTCGTCTCTCCCGGTATTGGGGGTTGACATCGCGCTGTGTCCAGGAGAGCCATTACACGAGTAGTCCCTGGCCAGGGCAAGTGAGATATACTGGTAGGCTTCCAGTGTTATCTCAGGGTGTTCTGGGCTTCACTCCGACACGACTTGTACCGCTATTAGGGGACTGACGTTCACCGCCCCCCTAGGCCCGCCATGCGATGTATCAAACGAACAGACCGGACTGTACGGAGACTGTCACATACAGGCTCAGTAGGAATGCAGATGAGGTTTACCTCGTCAGTCTTCTTATCGACATCTACCTGGGGACCGTTACGTACAGCTAGTGCCGCTTGCGGTCTGTGGTTAAACCCACTGCCAGCGTAGTATCGAGTCTTTAGAGTCCCACACAGAGAGCTATTCGCCTTTAGGCAAAACGAGTAGAGGTCGCATGGTTTTGCGACAGGGTTCGTTCGCATCCGCGCACTTGTGCACGGTTGCTGTCCGGACAGTTTATACTAGCGGGCTTTGCTTTAAGCCGGATCCTAGTATATGATTTGAGATGGGTTTTTCTCATTGTGTTCGTGCTCCTCGGATCACGAATGCGGGTGCGTATGCACAGTTGCTTGAGATTGAGGGAGAGGACCTTGTTTAGGGTTAATGACTATTGTCATTTTATTAACCCTATTGTTTTTTGTGTGTATTATTGTTAATTAATAATTAGCTTAATTATTGTGCATGGTTGTTGTTGTTGACATTTTGACTTCATTGACTTGTTGACCATGTTGACAAGTTGACCATGATCATTTCATTTGGAAGATGCTCTTTGATCCTTGCAATTTGCATTAATGATGAAATGATAATGGTCACCTCTTGATTAAACCATGACAATTTTCTTGCTAATTAATTAATTAAAATAACACACACATATTAGTGAGAATGGCTCACTAATAATTCATTCTATCATATCTTTTCTCTCTCTTGATCATCCTCTCCCTCAAGCTCTCTCCCTCTCATGTGTTGAGAAACAAAAAGCTTGAGAAAAACCTTCACTTGATCTTCTCTACTCACTTCTAGGGTTCAAGTCTTAGCATTTCTTGCACTCTAGTTACTCCTAGCTTGGAGTTGAAGCTAAAGGTCGAGGCTTTCGGGTGGATCCTTCTTTGACGGAAGAAGACAAGCAAGGTGAGGCCTTTCTACCATTCCGACGAGCAAGGAGAGAAGGAGTTCGAGCTCAAGGTATAACCTTTCTACAACTTAGCTAGTTGTTAGTTTGCTTTAGCTAGTTTTCGTTTAGTAAAGATCCTCCCAAGCAAGGTCCATGTTGCCTAAGTCATTAAAAATCCAATTTTTATTATGTTTTCCGCCTCCCCGCAAGCACCGGGGTGGGCAACGTGGACTTACAGTGGTATCGGAGCCTAACTAAACTCAAACTAGCTAGGTAGTGAAGTGTAACGAAGTTTCGAAACCGAAAATCCAAAAACCGAACTTTTGAAAAACCCTAGTTTCTGTTGAAATTTGTTCTGCTCAAAATAGAAAACTTTATACTTGTAAATTCATCTCAGGGTTTTTTATGAACACCCATGAAAAACGACACAGAGATTCGTTCAAACCGCCGCCCTTCCGCCGCACGAGGTAGGCTCGTGCCGCGGAAGCGCCGCGGTTTGTCGTCTTCTCTGCATCGTTTTTCGTGCAGTGTGTGTTGTTGTTGGTTTTGGGATTTTTAGGATATATTATATGTGCCCAGATTTTCCAGAACTAAAATTTACTTTTGGGGGCCTATAAATCCGTATTTTTCGGAACTTCACTACACTTTAACTACATTGGTTATATCTGTAATGCTTGCATGTATTGAACGTCGGCTAATCGCTATAAGACGATTAGTCGGGGTTATACATGATCTGTGATTGTTATTGGTTTGTGGATATGAATGGATTGGATTGTCGCGGGTGAATGGCCGGGGTGGATGTGAGATGAGCGTTGTTTTTCTTTCATTCATTTGTAACATGTAAATTGATGTAATAATATTCTTTGTATGGCCGCACAACCGGGTCGGGGTTGTAGCCGTCATTGTATAATTCTCTTTACTGTTTTTGCTCCTAGGATAGACCCATGGAGGGGTGCACAAACTACCGGGTATCTCGAAGCGCCGAGTGGCCTACTCACGGTAGTGAGGGAGGTTGCTTCGCTTCGGGTGCTTGGCGGGTAGTTTGCCGCACCCGTAGGGGTCTTGGGTGGGGTATTGGCTATTCACCGCGACCGTGTAATCCGTTTTGCGTTGCAGGCTCGAACGCATTGCGGATTCCTAGTATATCCAATGTATTCATCTGTGATCTGTAATGTCTATCATTGCTATATATTTATTTATAATAACTATTTAGGCGTTGCTTATGTTTTACAGCCGCGCTAGCCCAGCCCCCGCTCTGTCGTTAGTTAAGTAACCTAACGGGTGATGACGGGGCCCCGTGGCGAATGCGAATGGCATAAGCGTACGTCATATTTTGGTTGTTTTCTGCAATGGTAGGATTAAATGATGGGACGCATTAAAAGAACTAATGCAAGAAATAAACCAAGTAAAAGTCGATTGGAACACTTTGAAAACCACTCGGTTCTTTTCAAAACTAAACTTTTAAACGCGGAGCTTGAGCCACTCCTTTTAAAAGCTATCTCGTTCCATCGATTATATCAAGTTCACTACGTTCACGGTTTTGCCAAAACCATCCGTAGCCCTCCGTCGTTTCATATGAATATTCAACGGTATTCAAGCTGTGTTTGTTGGCCTTAGTCAAGGCACAGTGTTTGGTAGCTGGTGGGTATTCATATGTTGCATAGATAGAATGCGTTGGTTTGAGACAGTCGTATTGCCTTGTTGGCCATAGTCAAGGGTGGATACGGGTGGGTTCAAATTAACCTGGATAACGACGGGTAGAACTTGACATGTGACTTATGATTTGTTGGCCTTAGTCAAGGTCATAAGAGCATGGGGCAAAAATCCACATCGGGAGTTTCATAAGTATTGAAACTTGCTAGATTTGCATACCATTTGGAGTGTGGTGATTCTGGTAGGATTCCTTCAGTTTCGTCACGCGATGATATTTGGATCCCGATCCTACTGTGAGTATATGCTACTCCTCGGGAAAACTCTCACTTAACGATCAATGCTATAAACCTAGTAGGTGCCTAGAAAGGTGTTAGCGGGGCTACGCCCACAGGGAAAAGAGGTTACTTAATTAAGGAACTTCGCGAAAGCGTTGGAAAACCTCCCTCGAAGTACCGACACTGGCCTGGCTGAACGGTTAAGCAAGTATTGTACGGTGAGAATGATCCCGGCTAATCCTTTTCTTTATGGTTTGAGAAGGGATTCGAGAAACAGTGGGAGCCATCCAGTTTAGACAAACTAAAAACCACTCTAAACTTGCAAGAGCATCATGCTAAAGTGTTTCTTTTCTCTCTCCTAATTGCAGCGACCATTCAACATGACCGGACTTAAGTTACTGTTAGATAAAAATATATTGACAGGGCCAAACTACAAAGATTGGCTCAGGAATGTCAAGATGGCGATCACTTATGACAAGCTGGGGTATATACTTACCACCAAAGCTCCCCCTGTCCCAGGTCCCACCTCCAGCGTCGCGGATGTAGAAATCCGTAAGACATGGGAGATAGATTGCGCGAGGGCCAGATGCCTCGTACTAGCCTCGATGGACAACGAACATCAGAGGAGGCACGAGAATATGGACCTAGAGTCCATATTTCTCCATACAAAAGAACTGTATGGAGAGCAGTCTCGTATCGCTAGATACGAAGTGTCGAAGAAGCTCTTTTCGGCAAGGTTGGCCGTCGGATCATCGGTAGCGGACCACGTGCTTAAGATGATCGGCTACATTGAGGAGCTCGCGGACCTTGGGACCACGTTGGAGAATGAACTCTATACCGATTTGATTCTCCAGTCCCTTCCTTCCACTTACGCCCAGTTCGTTCTTAACTTCAACATGCAAGGAAAGGAGGTTGAACTTGCCGAACTTCTGAACATGTTGAGGACTGCCGAGGGCACCCTACAGAAGGGTAGGGAGACATCCACTTTGTTTGTAGGAGGATCTTCCTCTTCTAGGTCCAGGGCGAAAGCCAAGGGCAAGAAGAAGAAAGCCCCCGCCAAACCAAGAGGCGGTGTCGGTAAAGTGGATACGAAGGGAAAGGGTAAAGCAACAAAAGTAGCGGGGAAGATGGTGGGGAAGGAAGAATGCTTCTATTGTCACAAAAGTGGTCACTGGAAACAAGATTGCAAGGCTTGGAAAGCCAGAACACAGGATTTGAAGCGAGTTGCAGCTTCAGCTTCAGGTGTGTATGTTATTGAAAACAGTCTATCAATAAACTCTACATCCTGGGTATTGGATACCGGATCAGGATCTCATATCTGTAATTCTTTGCAGGCGTTGAGAAAGCGTAGAGTTTTGAAGGCAGGTGACATGACCCTCAGAGTTGCGAACGGTGCTAGCATGGATGCAGAGGCCGTGGGGGACTATCACCTGGGATTATCAGATGGACACTTTTTGGTTTTGCGTAGTTGTTATTATGTACCGAATGCAACCTGTAATATCATTTCTGTATCTTTATTATCTAAAGAAGGTTATGAATTTGCATTTGTAAGTAATGTAGTGAACATTCACCTTAATCAAGTTTTGATTGGGTCAGGTACATTAAACAACGGTATTTACGTTTTAAACCAACCACAGGTTTTCAATATCCAGAATACACACAAAAGAAAGTCTCCAGATATTAATCAGGCTTTCTTGTGGCATTGTAGACTGGGTCACATCAATGAGACACGGTTGACTAAGTTACATAAAGAAGGATACTTGGATCCGTTCGAGTATCAGTCTTATGCCACTTGTGAATCTTGTCTCATGGGAAAGATGACAAAGGCTCCGTTCACTGGACACGGAGAAAGAGCGAGCGAGCTCTTGGGAATCGTACACAGCGACGTGTGCGGTCCAATGTCTACACATGCGCGAAGCGGTTACTCTTACTTCATTACTTTTACGGATGATTTTTCAAGGTACGGTTATGTCTTCTTAATGAAACATAAGTCCGAGGCCTTTGAAAAGTTCCAGGAATATAAGAATGAAGTGGAGAAACAGACCGGCAAAAGTATCAAGATTCTAAGATCGGATCGAGGTGGAGAATACTTAAGTGCCGAGT
The DNA here is from genome assembly GCA_030015575.1 of Agapanthus africanus. NCBI lineage: Eukaryota > Viridiplantae > Streptophyta > Magnoliopsida > Asparagales > Amaryllidaceae > Agapanthus > Agapanthus africanus. Next base: position 213,497,004 of record JASDDO010000022.1, read on the forward strand.
TCCTGAATTATTTAAAAGAGAATGGAATTCTCTCTCAGCTTACTCCTCCATACACTCCGCAACACAACGGTGTATCGGAGAGACGGAACCGAACCCTATTGGATATGGTACGGTCCATGATGAGTAAGGCTGAGTTACCGCGATCTTTCTGGGGTTATGCACTGGAAACAGCTGCACATCTCTTGAACCAAGTTCCTACTAAAACAGTGCCTACCACACCATATCAGATGTGGAGTGGGAAGAAACCCTGTCTTAAATCCTTTAAGACATGGGGATGTCCAGCCTTTGTAAAAAAGCAGCATGCGGACAAGCTCGAGGCACGCTCAGTACAGTGCAAGTTTGTGGGATACCCAAAGAATTCCAAGGGGTATCTCTTCTATTACGCAGAGGAGCAAAAAGTCCTTGTTTCTCGTCATGCCCGCTTCTTGGAAACTGAGTTTTTAGAAAATCAGATAAGCGGGAGCGCGGTAGAACTGGAAGAAATTCCAGAACCACAAACCATTACTGAAAGCTTAGAGGAACCAGAAGGTTCGAAAGAACAGGACATTCCTATGTCACTCCGTAGGAGTAGTAGGCAGTCTCATCCGCCCGAGAGATACTACGGTTTTCTCATTGACTGGGATAGAGAAGACTGCATCCTAGATTGTGATGAGCCTACTAGCTTCCAGCAAGCCATTCAGAGCGTCGACTCAGTAAAATGGCTGGATGCAATGCGGACCGAGATGGAGTCCATGTACACCAACAAAGTATGGACGTTGGACATTGCTCCAGACGGGGTGAAACCCGTAGGATGCAAGTGGATCTTCAAAAGGAAGATTGGTGTAGATGGACAGGTTGAGACCTATAAAGCTAGACTAGTAGCAAAGGGTTTTCGTCAGCGACCTGGTTTGGACTATGACAAAACCTTTTCTCCAGTAGCTATGCTGAAATCCATTCGGATCCTACTTGCCATCGCTGCTTTCCACGATTATGAGATTTGGCAGATGGACGTAAAGACAGCTTTTCTAAATTGTCATTTAGAAGAGTGTGTCTATATAGACCAGCCAGAGGGTTTCATTCAGGGTGGGAGCAGCGGAAAGGTTTGCAAGTTGCTCAAGTCCATTTATGGACTCAAGCAGGCATCGCGGAGTTGGAACATCTGCTTTGATGAGACGGTCAAAGAATTTGGCTTTATCAAAAATCCAGATGAACCATGCATCTATTGTAGATTTGTAGCGAGAACTGTAGTATTCCTCGTTTTATACGTGGATGACATTCTCTTAATAGGAAATGACATTCCTATGCTACAATCTGTCAAGGGGTTCTTGTCACACAGGTTCTCCATGAAAGACCTGGGTGATGCCTCATACATTCTGGGTATCCGGATCTACCGTGACAGATCCAAGAGGATATTAGGACTCTCACAGTCCAGGTACATCGACACCATACTGAAGAGATTCAGTATGGAAGATTCCAAGCGCGGTAATCTACCGGCTTGTCACGGGATCACCCTCTCCAAAGAGATGTCTCCCAAGACTGATTTGGAGAGGGATCGTATGTCTATTATACCCTACGCTTCTGCGGTAGGCTCTATAATGTATGCGATGTTGTGTACCAGACCGGATGTGGCTTATGCACTGAGTGTGGTAAGCAGGTATCAGTCAAACCCTGGGGAGAAACATTGGATAGCAGTAAAGAACATTCTCAAGTACCTGAGAAGGACTAAGGAGATGTTCTTGGTGTATGGCGGAAAAGACCTGCAGATTGAGGCCTTTGCTGACTCCAGCTTCCAGAGTGACAAGGATGATTCCAAGTCCATGTCGGGTTTTGTCTTTACCCGCAATGGAGGGGCGGTGTGTTGGAAGAGCTCCAAACAGGAAACCGTTGCTGACTCGACTATGGAAGCGGAATACATCGCTGCATCTGATGCCGCAAAAGAAGCTGTCTGGATGAGGAAGTTCTTGAAAGAACTTCAGGTGGTTCCGTCCATTGTTGACCCAATACCTCTGTATTGCGACAAAAACGGGGCTATAGCTTTAGCGAAGGAACCCAGGTCCCATCAGAAATCCAGACACATCTTAAGGCGGTATCACCTGATCAGGGAGATTGTGGATCGCCAGGAGATCGAGGTCCGGAGAGTTGCATCAGAGGATAACACAGCAGATCCATTCACCAAGGACTTGCCCCAGACTCAGTTCGAGCGGCTGATCGAGATGATAGGTCTTCGATACGCCAGCACATGGCCTTAGTGCAAGTGGGAGATTGTTAGTGTATATGCCCTAGAGGCCATTACTGTATCATACTAGTTTGTATATTACTTAATGGAAGCTTGGGATATTCACAGTTGTATATACAATCTTACTCGAAATGGTAGTATGCTACTTGGTTTGTCTCTGCTTTAATATGTGCATGTGTTTCTTTTAGCATATTGCAGGTATACATATTAGTAGAGCCCTTAGGATCTTTGCTTGATTACCAGCGTTGTGATGGCGCTCGCACTCGTGGGAGCTGGGTAATCTATAAGCACATCCTTATACAGGTCCCTGGTCGTTGGACTATCGAGACAGGGCATCGATACTCCGGAGTAGACTAGCGTATGCGCTTCTCATCCCAGTGTGGGAGACGGTCTGTCCCACAGCCGTTAGTACGTCGTACTTGGGATAGTATGCGGGTGCTCGTTAGGTTACGAGTACACTGGACAGGACTCGTCGGGAACTGTTGGTTGGTAATATACCTATCGTCAGTTATCAGTTCCCAGGTGACATGAGTACAGCTTAGTCCGCTGACTTGACACTGTCACTTCGCCTCGAGTGTGTTCCCACTGCACTTTGATTACTACCCTACCACGGCTCAGAGGAGTCGTGCAAACAGGTAGTTTTTGGGTGCAGTCCCGAAGCACTTGGAGGCAGTGACGGTTAGACAGGATTCGTCTCTCCCGGTATTGGGGGTTGACATCGCGCTGTGTCCAGGAGAGCCATTACACGAGTAGTCCCTGGCCAGGGCAAGCGAGATATACTGGTAGGCTTCCAGTGTTATCTCAGGGTGTTCTGGGCTTCACTCCGACACGACTTGTACCGCTATTAGGGGACTGACGTTCACCGCCCCCCTAGGCCCGCCATGCGATGTATCAGACGAACAGACCGGACTGTACGGAGACTGTCACATAAAGGCTCAGTAGGAGTGCAGATGAGGTTCACCTCGTTAGTCTTCTTATCGACATCTACCTGGGGACCGTTACGTACAGCTAGTGCCGCTTGCGGTCTGTGGTTAAACCCACTGCCAGCGTAGTGTCGAGTCTTTAGAGTCCCACACAGAGAGCTATTCGCCTTTAGGCAAAACGAGTAGAGGTCGCATGGTTTTGCGACAGGGTTCGTTCGCATCCGCGCACTTGTGCACGGTTGCTGTCCGGACAGTTTATACTAGCGGGCTTTGCTTTAAGCCGGATCCTAGTATATGATTTGAGATGGGTTTTTCTCATTGTGTTCGTGCTCCTCGGATCACGAATGCGGGTGCGTATGCACAGTTGCTTGAGATTGAGGGAGAGGACCTTGTTTAGGGTTAATGACTATTGTCATTTTATTAACCCTATTGTTTTTTGTGTGTATTATTGTTAATTAATAATTAGCTTAATTATTGTGCATGGTTGTTGTTGTTGACATTTTGACTTCATTGACTTGTTGACCATGTTGACAAGTTGACCATGATCATTTCATTTGGAAGATGCTCTTTGATCCTTGCAATTTGCATTAATGATGAAATGATAATGGTCACCTCTTGATTAAACCATGACAATTTTCTTGCTAATTAATTAATTAAAATAACACACACATATTAGTGAGAATGGCTCACTAATAATTCATTCTATCATATCTTTTCTCTCTCTTGCTCATCCTCTCCCTCAAGCTCTCTCCCTCTCATGTGTTGAGAAACAAAAGCTTGAGAAAAACCTTCACTTGATCTTCTCTACTCACTTCTAGGGTTCAAGTCTTAGCATTTCTTGCACTCTAGTTACTCCTAGCTTGGAGTTGAAGCTAAAGGTCGAGGCTTTCGGGTGGATCCTTCTTTGATGGAAGAAGACAAGCAAGGTGAGGCCTTTCTACCATTCCGACGAGCAAGGAGAGAAGGAGTTCGAGCTCAAGGTATAACCTTTCTACAACTTAGCTAGTTGTTAGTTTGCTTTAGCTAGTTTTCGTTTAGTAAAGATCCTCCCAAGCAAGGTCCATGTTGCCTAAGTCATTAAAAATCCAATTTTTATTATGTTTTCCGCCTCCCCGCAAGCACCGGGGTGGGCAACGTGGACTTACAGTTGAAAACTAGCTACCGGGTCACTAGGTTGTATGAGGGCGGCCATGGACGCATTCAAATCCATCATCTGTTGGCTTGACGCTACCCTAAAGTTTTCCAACGACTGTTCCAGACTAGACATGGGTTGTGAAGGGGTTTCAGTAAAAGATGCAAAGTTGTTTGGATACTGAAAACTCCCAAATGGCGGTTCTGAAGCAATGTCTAGGGAAGGTGCAAAAGTAGGGTAGGATTGGTAGGAATTGAATGGATGGACAGGAGCAGGATTAACATTTGGATAAGAAGGTGAATGGAATTGTTGATCCCAAGAATTTGAAGTGGTGAAAGAAGTGAAAGATCGGCTACGGGATTGTGCAATACGTTCAGCGATGGACAAAGGACGACTTGCAAAAGGGGTATCAACATAAGCGGGTGCGGGAGGTTGGAAAGGTTGATACAAAGTGGAATGAGGAGTGCAAGTGTTTGTCCTAGACGCTGCTATGCGATCTTTCAGTGAAACTTTGGGCATGGAGGGGTCGTTCGAAGTTCGGCCAAAGCAAGAACCGTAAGAAGTAATGTCTGGTTGTGGGTACCAAAGTTCGGCAAGAGTTTTTCGAGGTGGGGTACCCATGATATGAAGAGAGAGAAAGAAAGGTAGAGAAAAGGAGGGGAAAAAGAATGTGATTTTTTTTTTAGATATTAACAAAAGAATGAAATATACACAAAAAAGAATCTGGACAAAAACAATCACGACACAAAAATACCACACACCTAATCGTTCTAGGGTTCACCTAGGTAAACTAGACCTGCTCCAGAACTTGATTGTCGAAGTAAAACTGTGTCGAGAAACGGGCTCAAGATACACTGATCACGAGGCCAGGTAAGTGCAGAGATAAGGGGAGGTTTTCCAACGCTTTCGCGAAGTTCCTTAATTAAATAACCCTTTCACTTTTGGAGGTTTCGCCGTTAACACTTTCCTAGACACCCCGTAAACAATGTACCGTTAAGCAAGGTTCTAAACACAGTTAACTTCTCCTAGTGAGCGCGAAGTCCTTAAGGCTTAAAGTCTAATTTCTTTTAAAATTTGTGCGGGTAAACGTTATGCTCAAGTTCGTGATTTGTGGGCCACGGAAAAGGTGATGAAATCTTTTACCGTATATTGTGGGGTTCGCTTGCCCTTAAGTCCGTATTAAAGTATGCAATGCGCAATTCAAAAAATTCTATAAAGAATCAAACAATCGTTTTTTAGTTTAAGCGCGGCGCTGCAACAAATACGGGTTAGTCAATTTTTAGCGTTTGCTAGCGAACTTGCAAAGAATCCTGCAAAAGAATAGTATATTGGAAGCGTCGGATTTGAGAAGAAGGTGTTAGTAAAGTACGTACCGTTAAGTTTTGGGTTAGGAAACCCCCGTTGAATCAAATCCGGTAAGCTTGAAAAGTTCGCTTGCGCGGGTCAAACTACCCGGATCTTTGGCACTGTACTTTGCAATCACCTTAACTTTGAATGTGCACTTTGCTCCCCACAATCGCAGTTTGCAAATACGCAAAAATCTGCACACTTGCCCACAAAAATTATTAAAAATAACAAAAAGATTTTTATTTTTTTTATATAAATATATACAAAAAGAATATTAACCCGAATAACAAGAAAGAAAATACGCTACCGTCTCCCCGGCAACGGCGCCATTTGATTGAAAGAATTAAAGTTAACCGCAATCAAGACGGTGTCGCTATGCAGCTAGCCGGTTGAGCACGGGTCGATCCACAGGGAGATGGTTGTATTTCCTTTCTTGTTTTAGACGAGTCAATAAAGAATCTGTATGAGTTTGGTTCTAACCTATGTGTTTATTTGCAAGTATAAAGTTGTTAAGAAAAAGATACGAGATTGTAAGCTAAAGAAATCCGTACTCAAAACCTTTGAGCCGAGTCTTGACCAATTGAAGCTAGAGCAATCGGCAACAACGTGGATTAGGGGATTTAAGCGCGGTATTCGTGGAATCCGGCTTATTTACCCTTGTCCTTCCGTTCTTGTCTCTTGCTTTCGCCTCCGGCCAAACCGAACGCAACCGGTCGCGGTTAGGAATCACCGTTACCTTGTTAGGGTAGGGTGCCTAACGGAGCGCTTGCGTATGGTTTGGGCGGAGTTCAATGGAAAATAACGGGAAAAGGAAATGAGCAAAGAAATGTTAACTTACAATATCATATGGATTCTTAACAACAACAATAAATACAACATTCACAAAATGAACAAAAGAGAGCAAAAGAAAAGAAAAGAGAAAAGAAAAGATTACAAGTAATTAAGTGCATGAAATAAATTGCAAGAAAGTAAAGCAAGATAATAATAATAAGCAAGTAATAAAAAGCGATAAAAAGAACAAGAAAATAGAACTCAAGACAAGCATGTGATCAATAGCCAACCCTTAAACTTGCAAGCTCAATCAAGAGGTTGCAAGATCAAGAGAAGGGTAGAGAACGCATGTGAAATGAAGTGCTAATTCCATAAGAAAAAACGACCCTTGAGATCAATAACAAACTCTTAACCTTTCAAGCTCAATGAAGAGGTTGAAAGATTAAGAGAAAGCAAGAATCTCAAGGGGAATAAGAAACAAAAGAGAATGATACAAAAGCCCTCATCTTCATTGATCTTCCACTCAAAAAGCTCTCACTACAATTTTCATGGAGAAAAGATGAAGAAGAAGAAGAAAAAGACTAAATCTTAACAAAAAGAAGAACAAAGAATGAACACCTTGGCTTGGCTCAGTTCTGGAGTATTTATATGCAGTGTTCTGAAACCCTAGGGCCAAATTCTGACCCCATATGAAAGTACCAAACTACCCCCAAAATACGACAGAGTGAGGAGCCCACATGGCCGCGGATCCGCGGCCTAGACCCCCCTTTGGCGGCGGATCCGCGGCCGTCTTGATGAGTTGGGTCGTCGTCTTTTGGTTGCTTCCCTGGTTTCTTGTCCTGTGTTGTTATACATGTACCAATCTGCAATTTGGTTCCACAGTTGCTTCAGATTTGCAACGGTCTAAAGTGGCAACAAAAATAATACTTTTGACCTTTTCTCCCTCGAGCTCCGCGCACCCATTGATTCTTGTGCAGCCCCCCTCATGCTCTGTGCTTGTCCCAGACACGAATGACCACTGTCATATGTCTTGTCTCTGGAACTTGTACTCGGCACTGGACGGATATGGATGACCGGAACCCGGCTTTTATCTGCTGTGACGGATGTTCTGTATTTTGACGTAACTGTGGAGATTTTATCTTGATTTTCAATATTTGGACTGGAAACCTGTACTCTGTAAATATGTAACAAACACGGATTAAAAGCACCTACCTATAAACACACGAGCATAAGAATGGGCGGTATAAAATGCAATATTCTGTTATGAACAAGCGCCTGAGGTTACCCACCATATCTGTGGAGTGGCTAATGGAATGTCAAACCAGATTGAATCTTTAGGTTCTTATCAAATTTTCAGTAATCGTTTGCGGTTCTGGAATCACATCCAGTTCTACCATACTCCCACTACTGTTTTCTGAAAAAATCCATTTTTATTAAAACCGTGGCGAGTTAAGAACAATATCACTATTGATCTTCCTGATGGTAGAAAATCAACCCTCGTCATAGCCTGGGTCAACCCACAAACAGCCATTACAGAAACGTGCCTTGAGTTGTCCAGTGTCTGGTTTTAAGCATAAGCCGGACAACTCCCCGTACCTTAACATCGTTAAGATATGAACTGTTCTATATCCAATATAAAAACAGAGGCACTGATTTAATTGAACCAGATTCAAATCATGCGGCTGTCTCCAGTGCATGTCAACTAAATGGAAGGAGGCCGATCAGCGTTACTCAACTTAGGAATGCTTCCAATTATGAGTAACCTGAAAGAGAAGCAAGTTCTCTTAATCATTACTATCAACTTAATACCATGCACAAGTATCTACATCTTCGATCACCTTGAAGAATCTTGATACTTGCAATACCTGGTTCTCTACTTTACTCTTATACCTATAACTTCTCAAAATTCGGACCCTATGTTTCCACGAAACACCTGTCTAAAAACTAGAGAAGTCATAAGTAAACCGAATATAGTACGAGGACCAACCCCTCTGTCCTAATGGATGCTGGACAACATACAATACTCTGTACAAGTCCTTTGAGTCTAATAACTCATTCGCTGTGTGTCGTAGGTTGAAAACTGTACTTATGGTTAAGAAGAATTACACCGCTGTTTAATGCTCCTTACCTAACCATCCACTGATATAGGTAAATGTCATAGACATAATTTCAAAAAGGTATATCTCACTCTATAAAAATAGACGTACAGATATATCAATTTGAAATTGGTGCATAACAGCGGATATTCAAAACCAAATATTTGCCGTCCGGCAAAACAACCCAGGTGATTTCCTCAAATATCACCAATTACAACGAATCCCGATATAATGAGTGTAAGGTTTGTCTAGCACCCTATAATGAGTTTTGAAGCATCACATGTCCCAAAGTTTGGATTTTGATGGTGCTAAACAAGCATGCAAAGGAATCGATCCAAGAAAATTAGGGTTTCGAAACTTAAAACTTATAAAGTTAGGGTTTAGAGACTACAACCTTTGTAGCTCCCTTTTGTTGGACTCCTTGGTCTCTTGGGTGTTGGAAGAAGGTCCTCTTGTAGTCCTCTCACGTCCACGACGATCCACCCGGAGTTTCCCGTCCAAGCTCGCAACTTCGTAAAACCGAAGAGAACACTCTAAACAAGTTGGCTAAACTTGTGTAGAATGATGTCGTGGATAAGATTCTCACTTCAAAAACCTTTCTTTATGTGTGTATTACTCACTAGAAAAGACTAGAGAGCAAATGTGAAGGAGGAAGAAGATGGTGGTAATATTTTTCACAAGAGATGATAAAGATGAAGATAACCCTCAACAAGAAAAAGAAATATATCAATATATATATTTTATTTCTTCTTACTATGAACCATGGTTAAAGTGATGGAGACATTATTTAACTTGAGTTTTAAATCATAAAGAGAAGGATAACTCAATTTTAGAGGTAGGTAAGCTTGGTTAGGTCAAAAGAAGAATGTAGAAGCTAGAAATGATTATCCTTTTCTTTTCAATTTGTTTTAAATACAAAATTAAATAATAATCCATCACTTAATCCATGGTGTGAGTCTTATATTGCCACCATTTCGATATGTTAACAACCATGATAGATGGGTGTATGTATGTGTGTATGTATGCACATCCATATGTGCATGAAACTAGATAGAAAGAAAGAAACACATACACGCATGCATACATCCATCATCCAAGAAAAGGTTTTAAGTGAGAAAACTAATGGTTAAATGATAAATCAACACTTGATTTTTCAATCCGGTCATATCTCATATGACCCCACCAAAAGCAGGCCGCCCGATCAATGTTCGGTATCATATACGCACATTTTAATCGGGTGCATGCGCATATCGCATACGCGCACCACAACGTTTCGCCTGGACTGGGTAACTCATTTGTGGGACTCTAAGACTTATCAATACACCGGCAGAGGGTGATGATCATATCAAGCACCCCCAAGCCGCAAGCGGTCAGCTAAACGTAACGGCCACCTGGGTATTGAGCGATCAGAAGAAGACAAGCGAACCTGCTACAACTCCCGTCGAGCCAACCGGCAACACTACCGTACAGTCCGGTCTCTTCGTCAGATATGCCGCATATCAAGCCTAGGGATGGTCACGTCGACTCCAATAACTCAATAGGTCGTGCCGGTGAATGGTCTATAACAGATCGAGAAACTACTGATAACACTTATCAGCAATTCTCAGCAGCCCTGGCCAGGGACTTGTTGATATAACCAGTCGGGCACTGCACAACATCAACTCCTAATATCGGGAGAGACGAAACCCCTCCTATCGCTCATCGCCTACGTGTGTCTCGGGACTGTACCCAACGGCCACCTGTTTGCACGACTCGGTAGAGCCGTGGTAGGGTGGCAATCAAAGTACAGTGGGAGAATACACAAGACTCTATGACGATCTCGGGTCTACAGACTAACCTGTACCAGTGACACCTAAGAACTACCATCCGACGATAGATATAATTCCATATAGGAGTTCTCGGTGAGTCCGTCCAGTGTACCCAGTCAACAATGAGCACCCGTATATGATCTTGATGTCAAACATCGATGAATGTGGGAACATCCATCGCCCATCACATGGGTCTAGTATCATATACGCTAGTCTACTCTGGTATATCGATGCCCCGTCTCGATACACCTCCGACTAGGGACATTTCAGGATATGCTTATAAACTACAGATGTCCCACTAGTATGATCTCTATCATAATCATTGTAGTCAAGCCGATATCCTCAGGGCTTTATCAGCATGTATGAATGAATAAAAGCATGATCAAATCAACATGTCAGATAAAGAAGAACCAGATAGCATACTATCATGTCGAGCAAGAATGCATACTGAATATATATACATGTATAGATACATCCACTATCACATAATGGCCTCTAGGGCATACATATATCCAACAATCTCCCACTTGCACTAAGGCCAGTTATTGGCGTATCTCATACCCAACATCTCAAAAAGTCGCTCATGTTGTGGCTGAGGGAGGGCCTTGGTGAGTGGATCCGCGACGTTATTCTTTGTGTCTACTCTCTTAATCTCGATCTCGCGGCGATCTACAATCTCCCGGATCAAATGAAAGCGCCTCAGGATTTGTCTGGACCGCTGATGGGACCTGGGCTCCTTGGCTAACGCCATAGCCCCATTATTATCACAATACAAGGGTATTGGATCAATAATGGTTGGAACTACTCCTAGCTCCGAGGCGAACTTCTTCATCCAGACGGCTTCCTTGGCGGCATCATTTGCAGCAATGTACTCAGCCTCCATCATAGAGTCTGCAACGGTATCCTGTTTGGAACTCTTCCAACTTACCGCCCCTCCATTGAGGGTAAATACAAACCCTGAGATAGATTTGCTGTCATCCTTATCGCTCTGGAAGCTCGAATCGGTAAAGGCCTCCAGTTGGAGATCTGTATTACCATACACCAAGAACAATTCTTTAGTCCTTCGTAAGTACTTAAGAATGTTCTTCACAGCTGTCCAGTGGTTCTCCCCTGGGTTGGATTGATACCTGCTTACAACACTAAGTGCATAAGCTACATCTGGGCGTGTACATAACATCGCATACATTATAGATCCTACTGCCGAAGCATAAGGTATAATGCTCATGCGAGCTCTCTCTTCATCGGTCTTTGGACAAGAATCCTTGGAAAGAGTGACTCCATGGCAAGCGGGTAAGGCACCCCGCTTGGAGTCTTCCATACTAAACCTTTTTAGGATGGTGTTGATGTACCTGGTTTGGGACAATCCCAATAACTTTTTGGATCTATCCCTATAGATCCTTATGCCCAGGATGTATGTGGCATCACCCAGGTCCTTCATGGAGAACCTTAGTGATAAGAATGATTTGACCGACTGTAGCATAGGAATATCATTTCCTATCAGAAGAATGTCATCCACGTACAATACAAGGAATGTGACAGCTCTTCCTACAGCCTTCTTATAAACACAAGGTTCATCTGGATTTTTGATGAAATCAAACTCTTTGATAACATCATCGAAACAGATGTTCCAACTCCGAGATGCCTGCTTTAACCCATATATGGATTTAAGCAGTCTACATGCTTTCTCGCTGCTCCCACTATCAATGAAGCCCTCTGGCTGATCCATATAAACGTATTCTTCTAAATCTCCATTTAGAAATGCTGTTTTAACGTCCATCTGCCAGATTTCATAGTCGTAGTGAGCAGCAATAGCAAGTAGGATCCGAATGGATTTAAGCATGGCTACGGGCGAAAAAGTTTCGTCATAGTCCAAACCTGGTCTTTGACGAAAACCTTTCGCCACAAGTCTTGCCTTATAGGTCTCTACCTGCCCATCTACACCAATCTTTCTTTTAAAGATCCATTTGCACCCTATAGGTTTTACCCCAGGGGGTACAACGTCCAAAGTCCATACTTTGTTGGTGTACATAGACTCCATTTCGGATCTCATGGCATCCAGCCACTTCACAGAGTCACCACTCGTGATAGCTTGCTGAAAACTGGTAGGATCATCATCATCCATGATGCAATCTTCTCCATCACCATCAATGAGGAAACCGTAGTACCTCTCCGGTGGGCGAGAAGTCCTACCAGACCTACGGAGTGGCCGAGGTTCTTCAGTTTCTGTTGCAACAGCCGGTTCAACCAAATCGTCATTTGTAGTTTGTGTCTCCAGAACCACTTCTAGATCCACTACCCTGCCATCATCTTTATCTGTGAAAAACTCTTTTTCCAAGAATGTGGCATACTGAGAAACAAACACCTTTTGTTCCTCTTTGTGGTAGAACAGATATCCATAAGTATTCTTTGGATATCCTACAAAGTTACACATGACTGACCGTGTCTCGAGTTTGTCCGGATTCTGCTTTTTAACATAGGCCGGGCAACCCTAAATCTTAATTCTCTTAAGAGATGGTCTCTTCCCATTCTATATCTCATATGGCGTGGTAGACACGGCTTTAGTTAGAACCCTGTTTAGCAGAAACGCTGCAGTCTCCAATGCATGCCCCCAAAACGAGACTGGTAACTCAGCGTCACTCATCATGGACCGGACCATATCTAATAGGGTCCTATTCCGTCGTTCTGACATACCGTTGTGCAGTGGTGTGTAAGGAGGAGTGAGCTGAGAGAGAATTCCATTCTCTTTTAGGAAGTTTGCAAATTCTGTACTGAGATACTCACCACCTCGATCTGATCGAAGCATCTTAATACTCAAGCCGGTTTGTTTTTCTACTTCTTGTTTATATTCAATGAATTTCTTGAAAGCTTCGGACTTGTGCTTTAATAAAAATACATGACCGAATCTTGAGAAATCATCGGTGAATGTAATGAAGTATGAAAAACCGCCTCTAGCCTGTGTAGACATTGACCCACATACATCACTATGTATGAGGCCAAGGAGCTGAGTAGCTCTTTCTTCGTGTCCGGTAAATGGAGTTTTGGTCATTTTACCCTTGATACAAGACTGGCAAGTCGCATAAGATTTATATTCAAAAGAGTTTAAATATCGATCTTTGTGTAACTTGTTTAGTCTTGTTTCGTTAATATGACCAAGTCTACAATGCCAAAGAAAAGCTTCATTTAATTCTGAAAGTTTTCTTTTATTAGTGTGTTGTATACTGAAAACTTTGTGTTGATTTAGGACATATATTCCGTTATTAAGCGTACCATACCCAACCAACATTTGATTTAGGTGAATGTTCATAACATTGTTTTGCAATACAAAATTATATCCTTCATTGTCCAACAAAGAAATGGATATTATATTACATAGCATACTTGGTACAAAATAACATGGATTCAAAATCAAAATACATCCAGATGGCAACCCCAAGTGATACTCTCCCACTGCGACTATATGTACATTGGAACCATTTCCAACGCGGAGAGTATGGTCACCTGTCTTCAAAACCTTGCTATTTCTCAGCCCCTGCATAGAATTGCAAATGTGAGAACCTGAACCGGTATCCAATACCCAGGAAGCAGAGTTTATTGAAAAACAGTTTTCTGTCACAAACGCACCTGAAGCAGAAGCATCACCATGCTTCTTCTTGAGACTTAAGTACTCCGTGCAGTTGCGCTTCCAATGTCCTGTCTTGTGGCAATGAAAACATTCGCCTTTCCCCGAGTCTCCAGCCTTGGACTTTACCTTTCCCTTCACCTTTTTAACTCCGCCCTTAGGATTAGTGGGTTTCTTCTTTTTCTTTCCCTTGGCCTTAGCTTTTGGACGAGAAGAGGAAGACTGTCCAATAGTCATAACGGGTGTTTTTGCTAACTTCATAGTGCTCTCTGCACTCCTTAACATATTAAGGAGTTCAGGGAGTTCCTTCTCCTTGCCATGCATGTTGAAGTTCACTATGAATTGAGCAAAGGTGGAGGGGAGGGACTGCAGAATAATATTTATATATTGTTCATTGTCCATTGTCCAACCTAGGTCCTTAAGCTTTTCTATAAGAGCTATCATCTTCAGAACATGGTCTCCTACTGGTGTGCCAGGGGCCATTCGCATCTGAAACAGTTTCTTTGATGCTTAGTATCGTAATACGCGGGATTGCTCTCCATACAACTCCTTTGTATGGAGAAATATGGTTTGAATGTCCATATTCTCGTGCTGCTTTTGATGTGTATTGTCCATCGATGCAAGCGCGAGGCATTTGGCCGTGGTACAGTCAGCGTCCCATGTCTTGCGGACTTCAACGTCCGCAACTGAGGATGTTGGACCTGGGACGGGCGGGGCTGAAGCTGTGAGGACATATGATACTTTATCATAAGTCAAGGCGATTTTCAGATTCCTTAGCCAGTCTTTATAATTGGTCCCATTCAGTTTGTTTTTATCTAGTAGAAGCTTGAGTCCAGTCATGGGTATCTACCATTAAGAGAGAGAAAAGCATACACTCAGCGAAAGCTCTTGCACAGATCAGATTGGTTATTATCTTGTCTAATCGATGTCTCCCACTGCTTTAATCAAGTTTTTCTTTCAAACCTTAAAAAGAAAACTAGCCAGGATTAATTACATTCTACAACTTCGCTAACCGTTCAGCCAGGCCAGTGTCGGTACTTGAGAGAGGTTCCCCGTGCTTTCGCACGAACCTAATTAAAGTAAACCTCGTTTTCCCAGAGGCGCAGCCCCGTTAACACCTTTCTAGACACCTAATGAGTTAGTTAATTGTAAACTGCAAAACTCTCCTAGGAGCAACTATTGCCCACAGTGGGATCGGGATCCAACCATCACATGGAAGGTATGCAATCTCATTGCAAATTTCAACACTTGAAATTCCCGATGTAATTTTTACCCCTAGTACTTATGACCTTAACTATGGTCAACAAATCATAAGTACCAGTCAAGTTCTACCCGTCATTTCTTGATCAATTAGACCCACCCATATGACCTTTAACTATGGTCAACAAAGTCGCATGAATGTCCTAATTAATCTGCATTATATGCAGTGTAGGAAGACATCACTTAGCTACCGTACACTACGCCTTAACTAAAGTCAACAAATGTAGCACGAATACTAAGTACTCTACTTCCTAAAATGACGGAGGGTTGCGAATGATTTTTAAGAAAATCTTTAACGCTTTGAACTTGATATCGTTGCAGAATCAAACGGTTTTCAAAAGGAGTAGCTTGTGCTCCGCAGTTTTGAAATATAGCTTTTTCATAAAGAGCCGAGTGGTTTTCAAATTTGATTCTACAACATCTTTTTAGGTTTATTTTCTTTACATTAATCATATTAATGTAATCCTATCATTTTAGTCCTTAAGCCAATCACAGAAAAGAAACGAAAATAACACGTACGCTTATGCCATCCGCATTCGCCGCAATGTTCCGTTATGCACCGTTAGGTTACTTAACTAACGGCATGCCGGGACGGGACTAGCGCGGGTGTAAAACATAAGCAACGTCTACTATATATCATATATATAATATGTCATTCGTCTCAGATATCACAGAACACAGGCAGCAGAAACATATATATAATGTGGGATATACTAGGACGTCCGTATTTAGTATTTAGCCAATAATAGAAAATAGGATTCCACAGTCGCGATGAATAGCCAAGCCCACACCCCTAGACCCCTACGAGAGCGGCAAGCGACCCTACCAATCCTGGAGTTTAGGAGACCCGGTCTCGACTCCTCGAGATGGCCTCCCACTGAACCCTAGAACCCGGTCACTTGTGCTCCCCATCTTGGGTCTATCCTAATGCGGAAAAGTAAATAATATACAACACTGGTGACACAACCTCAACCCGGAAGTGCCCCGAATAAAAGAATATTACATTACATTTGAATTTACATGAATGAAAATATAAAACTCTCATCTCATATAAAACCCCGTCGGCTATTCAATCGTGACAATCCTACACATCATATCTCAGCAACACATAATATCACATATCATCAACGTAAGTAAGTATGCGTACCCCGATTGTCGTTGATGTATAGCAACGAAACCGACGATATCGAACATACTACACTTACGGTCACAGAAAAGAAAGTGTAAAACTACAATATTTGGAATCCACATTCTCTTTAGACATCATAAATGTGAAATATCACATATTTCGTATTTCATGCCTAAACTATATGAATTCCACATATTGTATCATATTCCAGATAAACAGACAGTATTAAAGTTTTCGAACTAACGATCAAGTTTCCAAGATTCACTAAAGCTCAACACTTGAGCAGGGTTAAAAAATCCGAAGTGTGACACAGTAGTAGCGGTCCAGCCGTAGAAGGGTCAAGCCAACGCCTCACATGTGGCACGCCGTACTGCCCCAAACCCTAAGGTTCAAAGGGCAGTTCAAGACGGTCACATAATCGAGTTAAGGTTTGTTGTCTTTTAGAGGGACCACCGCAAAAAGACTTGCACGTATCTCCAAAGTATTTAAACCCCATGAATAGTGAGCAAATGATACTCGTTCAAACACTTCAATACTTTCTAATTTACCCGGATAAATAACGAAATGAAAATACCGATCGAATCTATGCGTCCAAAACCATCTCCAGAAAATACAGAACTATATTCAGATTAAACATACCTAAAACATTATACAAGCAGACATAAGAATTATAGTGCAATTTTCATGGAATGATACCAATGTACGGCCGCGGAGCCGCGGCCTAAGCAAGTAATTGCCGCGGTTCCGCGGCCATATGAACTGTTCATTGCATCGTATTTCACCATAATTCTTAGATTTCCCTGCTTTAATTTTTAAGTATTTTTAATTCTGAAAAAGGTCAGATTTTAGAATTTGTCCAGAGAGGGTCCAAAAACGTCGTATTTTTGTTCAATCAGGATTTTTACTTCGTAAAAGCGTCGCCTAATGTTCTAGGTCGGCTCTGATACCAATGTAAGGTTTGTCTAGCACCCTATAATGAGTTTTGAAGCATCACATGTCCCAAAGTTTGGATTTTGATGGTGCTAAACAAGCATGCAAAGGAATCGATCCTAGAAAATTAGGGTTTCGAAACTTAAAACTTATAAAGTTAGGGTTTAGAGACTACAACCTTTGTAGCTCCCTTTTGTTGGACTCCTTGGTCTCTTAGGTGTTGGAAGAAGGTCCTCTTGTAGTCCTCTCACGTCTACGATGATCCATCCGGAGTTTCCCGTCCAAGCTCGCAACTTCGTAAAACCGAAGAGAACACTCTAAACAAGTTGGCTAAACTTGTGTAGAATGATGTTGTGGATAAGATTCTCACTTCAAAAACCTTTCTTTATGTGTGTATTACTCACTAGAAAAGACTAGAGAGCAAATGTGAAGGAGGAAGAAAATGGTGGTAATATTTTTCACAAGAGATGATAAAGATGAAGATAACCCTCAAGAAGAAAAAGAAATATATCAATATATATATTTTATTTCTTCTTACTATGAACCATGGTTAAAGTGATGGAGACATTATTTAACTTGAGTTTTAAATCATAAAGAGAAGGATAACTCAAGTTTAGAGGTAGGTAAGCTTGGTTAGGTCAAAAGAAGAATGTAGAAGCTAGAAATGATTATCCTTTTCTTTTCAATTTGTTTTAAATAAAAAATTAAATAATAATCCATCACTTAATCCATGGTGTGAGTCTTATATTGCTACCATTTCCATATGTTAACAACCATGATAGATGGGTGTATGTATGTGTGTATGTATGCACATCCATATGTGCATGAAACTAGATAGAAAGAAAGAAACACATACACACATGCATACATCCATCATCCAAGAAAAGGTTTAAGTGAGAAAACTAATGGTTAAATGATAAATCAACACTTGATTTATCAATCCGGTCATATCTCATATGACCCCACCAAAAGCAGGCCGCCCGATCAATGTTCGGTATCATATACGCACATTTTAATCGGGTGCATGCGCATATCGCATACGCGCACCACAACGTTTCGCCTGGACTGGGTAACTCTTTTGTGGGACTCTAAGACTCGTCAATACGCCGGCAGAGGGTGATGATCATATCAAGCACCTCCAAGCCGCAAGCGGTCAGCTAAACGTAACGACCACCTGGGTATTGAGCGATCAGAAGAAGACAAGCGAACCTGCTTCAACTCCTGTTCACATCATAATATTGCAATTTATACGCACCACTTTTTGTGCAATTTATAAGTAAACAGGTGCTTTTGACGATCGTTTGTTACATGATACAGGATACAGACTTTTGAAGCAAATACAGTGAAAAAGACAAAGTTGATACAGGAAATGGACTTTTGACCAACCAGCACACGGATCCTACTCAAGCCGAGACGAACGTCAAGTAAAACGGTCAAAAAGATCCTTACAAGTTTCACTGAGAATCTGGAGAATACTAGAAAGCCCAACAGAGAAAAGAATAGTAAAAGAAGAGAGCCCAAGAGAAGAGCAACAAATTACAGAAAGCTGGTGGGCCAAGCCCACTAGATGGCCGCGGATCCGCGGCCAAAGGCATGTCTTTGCCGCGGAACCGCGGCCATATGGTGCCCGTGTCGGCACCGACTTCTTGTGTCGGTGTGTCGTTTCATGTGTTGGGATTTTTAGGGGGTAAATCAGTAATTTCATGTCTACGAGAGTCTGTAACCCTAGCTTCACTAGTTACTTATAAATTGTAATCTAGATCTTAAAAATGTATGCCTCTTGATAATCAATAAAAGTGAGATTTGTTGAAGAATTCGGAGCATCACTTTTTCTTGTAAGTTTTTAGTTTTATTTCATTCTTGCCTTAGTATAATCTTTTACTTGCCTTAGTTAGTTAATTCTTGCTCTAGTGTAATCCTCTTTAATCTGCACCAAGTAGTTAACCTTTAAAACATAAACATAAAAATGTCTCTTTGCAACAATTCCCTAATGAGCGAATAAAATCCTCGCTCGTTAGGGTTAGGAACAAGGGAGTAAGTGAGAGATGGATGTCTCTCACCTCCTTCAACGCCAACTTATTTTTAAAACGAAATCTTCATGCATTCATATACGATCCGCCCCCTACGGCACCCTACCTACAAGGTAACGGTGAACCTTAGTATAAAAGGCCGGACTTATATGACATCCATGAAGATCACATCAATTAATAGGAAAGGACGGACAAGGATCTAGAGGAAGAAACTTTGTTTCTTCCCGATCATCCTAATCCCCTTTGCTAATAATTGTTGTGATATTTCTAAAAAGCTTAAATCATGGCATTGAAAGAGGTGAAAACATAGATCTCAACACCCCTACCTTCGACCTAACCCTAACGAGTCCTTTCTTATCACATAAATTCATCTTAAACTCAATTGATAAAAAACCAACCACGATTTGAATCAACTCGTTATAACACAAAATTAGAAATTAACACATCCCTGCGGATCGACCCGTATTCACCGGCTAGCTGCGAAGCGACGCCGTTTCTGATTACGGTAAACTACAATTTTTGGATTAATCAACTCCCGTCGAGCCAACCGGCAACACTACCGTACAGTCCGGTCTCTTCGTCAGATATGCCGCATATCGAGCCTAGGGATGGTCACGTCGACTCCAATAACTCAATAAGTCGTGCCGGTGAATGGTCTATAACAGATCGAGAAACTACTGATAACACTTATCTGCAATTCTCAGCAGCCCTGGCCAGGGACTTGCTGATATAACCAGTCGGGCACTGCACAGCATCAACTCCCAATATCGGGAGAGAAGAAACCCCTCCTATCGCTCATCGCCTTCGTGTGTCTCGGGACTGTACCCTACGGCCACCTGTTTGCACGACTCGGTAGAGCCGTGGTAGGGTGGCAATCAAAGTACAGTGGGAGAATACACAAGACTCTATGACGATCTCGGGTCTACAGACTAACCTGTACCAGTGTCACCTGAGAACTGCTATCCGACGATAGATATAATTCCATATAGGAGTACTCGGTGAGTCCGTCCAGTGTACCCTGTCAACACTGAGCACCCGTATATGATCTTGATGTCAAACATCGATGAATATGGGAACATCCATCGCCCATCACATGGGTCTAGTATCATATACGCTAGTCTACTCTGGTATATCGATGCCCCATCTCGATACACCTCCGACTAGGGACATTTCAGGATATGCTTATAAATTACAGATGTCCCACTAGTATGATCTCTATCATAATCACTGTAGTCAAGCCGATATCCTCAGGGCTTTATCAGCATGTATGAATGAATAAAAGCATGATCAAATCAACATGTCAGATAAAGAAGAACCAGATAGCATACTATCATGTCGAGCAAGAATGCATACTGAATATATATATACATGTATAGATACATCCACTATCACATAATGGCCTCTAGGGCATACATATATCCAACAATGAGGATGATCACCTAATTCCCAATAACTTACTCCCACTCATCATCTGCAAAACCATACAGATGTGAGAATCATACCTGGTAAATACATACCCTGGAGCAAGGGCTAACTGGGAAATCAGTTTTCTATTAACAGTACACAGTGAAACTGAAACATTGAAATGTTTCGTAGGGGTATCCGGGTATTCCTAGTAATGCCTCTTCCATTATCCAGATTCATAACTTTAACCGTATAATTCTTTGCCATCTCTCCAAATCCCTTTATATGTCTTTAGCCATTACCTTCTGTACACCCTCTTAGGCTAAATGGTTTTCTTCCTTCCCTACTATTCGACACCAGCCTATGGTTTGGAAGAAGACTATCCAATAAGCATAATGGGTGTACTGTCTTAATCCTAGGAGCACTCGCAAGCCGAGAGAAGGTGAAGATAAAAGACAACTGAATAAAACCTTATTCCTATTTCTCCTAAACCAAAATCCATCCCCGAACTGGAACAAGTTCCTTTCGAGTTCGTATATAACCATACGATGGAGTATCCAAATAAACTGTGGATCTTCGTAGTGATACGTAGTGTCTTGGAGAAATACAAAGGTGAAGTGGGAGTGGTAATGAAATACTTGGTTTGGTCGTGAATAGCAGTCGCAATTTACTTTGCCCTCCTTCTAATTCCTTTCTCTGTCTTTACTTAATACCTTCTGTACACCGTTTAGGCTAATTGGTTTTCTTCATTCCCTACCGTTCGGCACCAGCCTAAGGTTTGGAAGAAGACTATCCAATTTGCGTAATAGGTGTACTATCTCCTAAACCAAGGAGTACTCGCAACCTGAGAGAAGGTAAAAGGAAAAGACAACTGAATAGTCATATTCGTTTTCACCAGAATCCGAAACCATCCTCGAATAAATTCCTTCGAGTTCGTATATAACCATACGATGGTTTTATCCAATGGAAGTGGACGTTCATAGTAATACGGGGTGTCCTGGAGAAAAGGGTAAAAGTAGGAGTGGCAATGAGGTTTGCAACTCTGACAATCCAAAAGCCAGTGTTTAAGAAGGTTCGGTTAATTTTGGTCACTGAGTCATAGTCAAAGGGCGGGTCATGGTCGCTGCCAGAGAGAGAGAGAAAAGAAACACTCAGCGTGCACTCTAACCTAGATCAGAATGGTTATCACTTTATCTAATCAGGAAACCTCCCACTGTAACGTCAAATTCTCCTCCAAACCTGAAAGAAAAATTAGTCGGGATCACCCGAGAAGTAAACCAACTAATCAGTGGGAATCGGGATCCAACTATCATCGCATGATAACGTGACGGAATCCGCTCACGTTATCACACTATAGAAGGTATGCGCATATCTGGCAAGTTTCAGTTTCTTTAGAAACTCCCGATGTGATTTTTACCCCATGCTCTTATGACCTTGACGAAGGCCAACATATCATAAGTCACATGTCAAGTTCTACCCGTCATTGTCCAGGTTAATTTGAACCCACCCGTACATACCCTTGACGAAGGCCAAAATAGTAGTACGACTGTCCCAAACCAACGCATCTATCTATGCAGCAGAAAAGTAACAAATAGCTACCATACACTATGCCTTGACGAAGGCCAACATACATAGCATTAATACTAAGTGCTACCTTTCTGAAATGACGGAGGGCTACGAATGGTTTTTGGCGAAAAACCTTTAACGTAATGAACTTGATATCGTTGAAGGAACCGGATAGCTTTTTAAAAATATAGTGACGAAAACCTTTGCTAAAGAGGTCACTCCCGGTGAAGGGATCTCAGCTCTTTCCCCGTAGAATGAGGTGCAGTATATTCCAACTGAATACCACGATGCAAAGCAAAAGTAATCGGCTATAGTGAAGTTATTTCCCTGACGCAAACTTCTGTCCAAGGGGTCACTCCCGGTGAAGGGATCTCGGCCCTTGCCTCGTCGACTGAGGAGCTGGATATTCATAACCGAATACCACTGTGCAAAACAAAAGAGAACGCCCTTGCAATAACAACTTTTTGAAAAATGTTCCAACAACATCAGAATAGGTTTGTTTAGCTTGCATTGATTCGAATCAACGCAGTCCCATCAATTAATCACACCAATAAAGAACGAAAATAATGATGTACATATATGCCATCCACATTCGCCACTGGGTCCCGTCATCACCCGTTAGGTTACTTAACTAACGACAGAGCGGGGACTGGACTAGCACGGATGCAAAACATATACAACATCTACTAGTATATATATCAATATATAATATTCGTTCAAGGCGTGATAAAATGCAATATCACAGAAATGTAATAAGCATCATAGATCAATACAGATATCTGGGATCCTCGGGTTTCATAGAGCCGCTACTGAAACCCGACGTTCCCCTGGTCGTGTGGATAGCCTGTGCAATGAAATCCTAGACCCTTACGGGCGCGGCAAGTTACCCGCCAAAACCTGAAGCGAGGCAGCCCCCTTCAACAACGTGAATGGACCACCCAGCACTTCATGGAATCCGGTAACTTGGGCACCCCTCCTTGGGTCAACCTGTACCCCCTACGAGTGCGGCGAATAGCCCGCCAATTCTAGAGTGAAGCCCCCTCCGCCTCAAAGCCATGAGATGCGGGCCCGTTGCCCTCTAGAACCCGGCTATCCGTGCACCCCACCGCGGGGTAATCCTAGTACAGAAAGTAAAATATACAACGGGTACATCGACCTCAACCCGGTCGTGCCCCAAAAGAATAATATACAAACAGGCAGTGACAGCAGTCCACATGTCGGACGCTCACCCCGCAATATCAAATGTACATGTAAAACAAAACTGTACTACCATTGCAACCAGGCTGTCCCCCACGACCAATCCGCAACATCACAGCACATCACAAAACATCAACATGAATGTCACGTTCGCAAATCCGTCTAAAAGGGCTATAGCAGATAGACTGGATTTACCGATCGAGTGACATTCACGGTCGCAGATATAATGTAAATACTGTGAACTAACATGTTTAAAATATTCGATCGATCAAAAGTACCGAAGTGGGCCCCATGCACTACTGTAGCACTCAAAGAAAATCTGGGCCTAAACAGAACATTCCAAAAACCCTATTCTCAAGTCAGAAGCCTACTGTGAAAATTTGGTGCAAAGATAACACTTTCCCACCGCGGAACCACGACCAAACCAGGGGTTTGGCCGCGTTTCCGCGGTCGTACTGAGGAATCATTGCATCGAATTTTACCAGAATGCTTAGAATTCCCTGCACCAATTTCTGCAATGTACTGAAAAATTTTTAGAGCCAAACAAATTTCGACAGAAACTTATGCACTAGAAAATACGGTTTTTGGGATTTTTGTTCGATCGAGTTCTAAACATACTAGAGCAAGCTAGACTAGGTTAATAGCGAGGCTCTGATACCACTGTAAGTGCACGGCGGCGCCCCGGCCGTCAATCCGACGCCGGAATGCGGAAACAAAAACTTTTCTAAAAACTAGAAACCGGCACCACCGCGCACTAGAATCCCGGATCGGGCCATTAGCAAACTATAGAAAGAGTAGAGAAGCTATACCAAGCGATCCGTGTCCTTCGGTCTTCGCCTCCACTCCGATCTCCTCGCGGAATCTCCGGTCGTCGCCTCCTCGTCGAAACGGGCACCACATCGCCGGGTTCTTTTACGGGCTCCCACCTCTGGACCGAGGCAACTCGGGCGCGAAGTTGGCTAGCCGACGCGTCCAAGGAATGCTGTAGACTAGTGTAGAAAACATTGTCTCAATTGGGGTTGTGAAGTTTCCATGATGGAGGAATGAAAGAACTTTAGAGAGAGGTTGAGAATTTTTCAAGCAAGCAAGCCAATGAGATATGAATTATTCCACTCATACAAAAATGAAGCCTCTCTCTCTTACCCAAAGTGGCCGGCCCCCCTATCATCAAAACAGTGGAGGGAATAAAAACATGAAGGGAGGTGAGAGTAGGAAAAGCAAAAGGGTGACCACATCCAAAAGTGATGATAACAATATCAAATCAATTTCTAATCCATTCTTATCTCATTAATGCAAGAAATGATCACAAGAAAAAGCAAAGATGCTTAGACCATCATAATCTCTCATATACAAGAAACCCCTCCACAAATGCTAACTTGCGAACTTGCACATTAGCCCCTCCATCAGAAAAATCCGGCCGTGAAGGAACAAAGGAAAACGGGCCGGAATGGAATGCAAACTGGCAACTTCAGAAAACTGATCCCGTAATAAATTACAGGAAAACCCCGCAACTGTATATACATACCCGCATTTGTATTCCCACTGAATACAAATCCAAAGAGACAAAATCTACACTGTACAATACTAGGATCCGGCTTAAACCAAAGCCCGCTAGTATTATCTGTCCGATCATGATCCGTGCAATACCGCACGGATAAGATCGAACCCTGCCATATCTCCAAACGGCCTCTACAGCGTTTCGCCCGAAACTTGAGAAAACGGTCTGTGGGGGACTCTAAAGACTCGTCAACACCTTGGTTGTGGATTTAACCACTAGCACGTCAGAGGTATTAGCCATACGTGACGGGCTACCAGGTATTGACCAAAAGGGACGTCGATGAGCGAACTCATCCTGACACCCTATTGAGCCTGTCAGTGACAATATCCGTACAGTCCGGTCCGTTCGTCTATGAGCATCGCATGGCAGGCCTAGGGGGTTGGTAAAAGTCAGACCCCCAAAAGCAATACAAGTCGTGTCGGAGAGTAGCCCAGAACACCCTGAGATACTACTGGAATACCTACCTGTAAATCTCCTGCCTTGACCAAGGAATTCGTGTAATGGCTCTCCTAGACACAGTGCGACCTCACCCCCAATACCGGGAGAGACGAACCCCTACAGATCCGCTCACTGCCTCCATGTGGCTCGGGACTGTACCCAACTAAAACCTGTTTGCACGTCTCCTTTGAGCATGGTAGGGTAGTAATCAAAGTACAGTGGGAACTCACACGAGACAAATGACGATCTCAGGTCGATGAACTAACATGTACACATGTCACCAGGGAACTGCTATCTGACGTCAGGTATAAGACCAACTAGTATGTTCCCGGCGAGTCCTGTCCGGTGTACTCATAACCCAATGAGCACCTGTATACATCTTAGGTGAACCAACTGACACCAGTGGCTTGTGAGACCGGCCACCGCCCCTCGTCGGGGTCTCGACTGTATACACTATTCTACTCAGGAGTATCGATGCCCTGTCTCGAAACCCCCACGACTAAGGACCTTTTAAGGATGTGCTTATAGACCCCAGCTCCCATGTATATGATCGCCCTCATACTGCTGGCAGTCAAGCAAGAATCCTAGGGGCTCTATCAACATGTAATAGTGACCTGTAAGGTCACCTAAAGCAGTACACGATGATAAAGGTAAACCAGATAGCATACTATCATCTTGAGTAAGACTGTCCTATCGGGATAGGTCCTCCATCAATCATTGCAATCACGCGCCTGTGATCCAATAATTGACTCTGAGGGCACTATCTCCAACAATATATATATATATATACACACACACACACAGTACCAACACAATCCACACAAACACATACACGCATATACATATAAACATATACACCCAAACATATCCTGTGTATGCATGTGTGTGTGTGTACACCTATACTCTAGGGCGACTAAGAAACTATACAATAAGCGCTATTCCAAATTACACTAAAATTAACCCGTGAACACCTAAAGCCTATCTTGATAATCATCCACGTATCACAATACACACACACACACACACACATAAATATAACGTATTCGTATATTACACTACGAAACTGCGGGGGTGCTATACGCCATCCACCCGACGTCCCCCGTAGATATATATCTACTCACATTTATCCTTACTTGCCGAAGTCGATGTCATCATGATCCTCCTTGTAATCCGAAGTCCACGCGAGGGTGCCTATACATATAAACACATAGTATCGTAAACCGAAATCGCGCATGAAAACCAAAACGGCATACGTATCACACATAGGTTAAAACCTATGGTCCACGCATGCAAGAATAATCAAACAACTCCCGATATCGACGTACAAACGTCAAGTGCCCGAGACAAAACACAAATACCCACAATTCAAGTTAACAGAATTAGCAAACCGAGATCAGAAACTATGAAAAACACATCTAGATTTCATTCCAGGTTAAATTAGCCAATTTTGCATATGTGGAGGGTCTAATTAACAGATAATTGAGCCATGAACCAAGAACGAGAACCAAAGTTAACACCCTGGTCGCAATTTGCAGCCAGAAAGGGAAAATCTGCGTCCATAAGGTATGGTTGGGGTCACGGGTCTTTAGGGTATGCTCCACTTTGCCTGCACATCTATCAGTAATTGCTAATTGATTTATAGGGCCCCCGGGTGATATCAGATCTCAAAACAACATCACAAATCCTACAAAAATATGATATCGGGGATTTCTAAGTTTCGGGATGTGTGGTTTTAGTCTCAAGGTTGGTCCAGGTTTTGACACTAGAAGGGTTGTGATCCCTAATTACACTCAATTACACCCTTCACAACTCATACAATCTACTAAACCTTAACTTGGAATTTTCAAACATCACCAAACCTCACTAAATCAATTCTAAACTAAAATCAAAGCTAAAGGAAATGAAACCCTACACTTAAAGTGAAAGAATTACCTCATTTGGGACTCAAGAATCCCCTAGAGCATCAAAATCCTATTTTTTTTGGTTCCCCATACTTGTAGTGAGCTCGTGCACAATTTTAATGAAGGGAAATAAGTGTTTTGAGGTGGTTTTGGTGGTGTTGTGAGGAGGTGGAGGGGGTGGAGAGAAGGGGGCAGCCGTGAGGAGGTGGAGGGGGTGAGAATGATGAAGAAAATGGAGGGAAAACAAATGGGAGCAATGGTCAATGACCCCTCACCTCTCTCTCTTGCCCATTCCCATTTCTTTAATATTTTCCTTTCTCTTTTCTTTTCTAAACCAAAAACAATTAAAAACCCATATACATATAAAAGAAAACAAGATGCCATGGTTCAAAAATGAAACAAGTTTTGTTGCATGTCATGAGCAAAAATCAAGCTTAATGCAAGATTAGTGAAAATTAATCAAGTTTAGAAATAAACTTGTATATAATTAATTATCAAAATTTATAATTTGTCTAAATCACATAAATCCCTCCAAAAATCACCATTCAATTTAATTTTCCAATATTTTCCAAACTATCGGTATATAATTATACCACATCATTAAAACTAATCTCCACACATTAAAATATTCATAATATTTATTATTTTTATTATTTAAGTTCCCAAAAATAATATTTTATTTTTCTGAAATGTTACCGTCTTCCCCCTTAAATAAATTCGGTCCTCGAATTTAAATTTAAACCCCTCAAATACTAAAAAATTTCAGTAAAATGATCAAGTCGTAGGGGCTCAGAAATCATCAATACTTAAAACACATCTCAGCGCAATGCATGCGCATGAAAACGAGTATGCAACTCAAAATCAAAACTCCGTCAGGCATCATGAAATCATCGGAGTTATGGTGAAAATACCAATGTCAAAGTCCAATACGAAAAACAACATGTTATACTCAAAACTATAACATGTAAATAGTACGCATCGTTTAAGCTCGTCAAAACATCTGAAAGAAATGCATGCCAAACCTTTTTCAAATCACTGTGCAATGCGCGTATCATGGCATAAGTAGCGGACATTCATTGTAAGAAAATAACTGTATATATATATCCTTTGTTTAACATACACGTCCTGCCGTTTTTGAAAATAATTTTAGAAGGGTTTCCTTTATAAAATGTTCGTGTCACCTCGGACACATAGGAAAAATATCGAGACTGTAGCTCCTTTTTGGAAATCCCTTCGATAACTGTCGATGCATGCAAAAACATATTCAGGTACTGTCCTATGTCTAGTCCTGCTCAGTTACTAAACCAAATAGTAAATATCATAAAAACATACTGCTCAGAAGAAATCATACTCACTAGTACATGTCATAATGCCACGTGCGTCTGGTGCGCACCGAAATCGAAATCCATAAATGTGCCGTACATGTGCACAGAAACAAAATCTATGTGCAACGGATGTGCACGAAAACACCTGTCAAAGGCAATAGGTGTGCTTGACAGCAATATCCGGTGCATCTGATATGCACGAAGAATCCCGATTTAATGCATCTGGTGTGCACCAAAATCGCATCAAGCGCGTGAAGTATGTGCAAGAATCCAAATCAAGTGCATAAGGTGCACGAAAACAAATATCGAGTATCACAATCTAAATCGACGGTATACAACACATCTCAAACCAAATCAGGTATATTGTGGTATATAATCTCACAACCACATGCATCAGCGTGCACAAAATCGAATCAAAGCACTAAAAGTACATGGAAACTACACCGAAGGCACAAGTCAAATCCCATACATACCATGGGCATGAAATCAAAAATCAACATCTCGAACGACGTCAAATCGAAGTCGAGTGCAACTGAGGTGCACAAAATCTCAATCATGCAATAAATCGTCCATAATACCGAAATCCAAATAACGGACACGTGATATTCGAATCACTAAATCGCAAATCGTAAAGACCGTCGTCGATGTGTCCTTCCTTCAAAGTTGAGAAGGTGTCGGTGCATCCAAAGCCAGCAAAGAAAGATATCTTCTTACTTCCTGTTCATGGTCTGGCGCCTTATGCCCTTAGGCTCTCGTCTCTCACTGCGAATTGCCAGTTACATAACTCCTCGGCTCAACGGCCCAATACGGAAATGATGACGGAAACAGTTCCGCTCTGGCACATCCTCTAAAGATCTCTGGCCAACTATCATGGTCAGTCATAACATGTTTCGTCGATGATGTCGAACTGTGGCCTACTAGGTGTGCGTAATACGACCGATCCTAGGTCCAAGTCTCCTTGTGTAGTATTCCAGAAAGATCCTGTCGGGGTCTTTCCCAAATCTCGTTCCTGCTGAACTGCCTGGAAGTTATCACCCTTTACTAAATCTATATCTTGTTCCAGAACGGCTGCATACTCATCACGACTCCTCCTGGAAGATATGTCCATATTCAACGCCTCTGCATGCGTATGGCATCTCTGATGTCAACGGAGTGGAATGCCATCTCGTTAAAATCTCGTACGAACCTCTTACTCCACTTTTCTCTAATGTCGACTGATTCGGACTCGTCTCTTCGTAGCTGTATGGACTGCGCTACAACGACTATACTCATATATAGAATCTCCCAAGTAATGTAACCCATCACATGATGTCCGGACGACGTCGAACTTTTCGATCTATTCGTCAAAGTCCCATAATTCCTTGAGAGCTCAATACTCGAGCACAATTTAATAATATCCGGTATATTCCACAGTAATTATGGACCAACCGTAGAAGGGAAAACCCAAGCCTCATTAATGGCACCGCGGAACTGCCGCAAACCCTAAGGTTCAAAAGCGTTTCCATGGTCATTATGTCGAGTTAGGGTTTCATTCTTCTAGAGGGTCCACAGAATTACTTGCATGTTTTTTCGAATACCTTAAATTTGGAAAAATGGGTTTCTGACATTCGATCATTTTTATCGACTCTCAACATATCTGCGTGAAGTCTTCTCTAGCTGGAATCAATCAATCTGATGACCTCGCATCGGGGTATGCAAACGAACCATATGTCTTAGTCATTCATCCTTGGGTGACTAGCGATCTTCTATCACATCTCTATGTATATACTCGTGCTGCAATAGCTCCAAACATCTGTGGTGGTATCTTGTCAGTCGCAGCAACATTTGGCTCATTCGACTGCATGCTAAACAGTGCCTCAATCATCAAGAATAACGGTGCATTAACGGTTATCACATTCTAGCCGGCCTCTATCAGTGGCCCAATCCTTTGGTGCTGATCTGCACGTTCGGGAAATTTTTGTAAAAGAAATCCATCAAATGCTCATGGCATAAAAATATAATAAAACGACACATCTATGCAATCGTGTATCATCGGAATTACGCCTTGGTCAATCCTCGTCCAAGACGAGCTCATGCTGACCGCAACTCTAGCAGCAGCTCTCTTTGCCCGTGAAATCGTGGTAACACAAACCACAAACCGATATTGAAGAGGATAGATCATAGGAATGAATATAATACGGTGCAAAAAAATGTACATCCTAAGGCTTCCTAAGCGGAGTAGTGTATTGTAAGTATGCCGCGGAACATACACACGGTACATCACTCTACTTAAGTCACCTACTCCATCAACCAAGGTCAACCTATGTGACGAAAGTTCGGGTCTAAAACCCCCTCGACCAAGTTTATGTACCGTAAGGTCAAGCCTATGTTCCGAATATATATATACGCCCTAGACTCTGCATAGTCAAACATAGACTCGAACCAAGGTTAAATCTAGCGCTCTGATACCAACTTTGTCATGACCCAAAATGGCACGTGACTGGCACTTGAATCATATGAAGTCTATAGGACCCCCTCTAATTCAAGTAAGCCAAAATCTCAGAAATCTAAACCCTTTGAAAGAGAAGTGAAGTAAAACTTGTTTAAAAGTTAACATATAAATCCCTTTGAAAGTCGTAATAAGCATTTAAAAACATCAAGTCCTTTCCAAAAATTTCTGCAGAGTTTCCTTTGTAAATACTAGCCCCAGACGGGTACAAACATGCATAATATAAAGGCATCCCCAAGCGGGAGCTAGCTCTTCGCCAATTGGCAGACACAACCACGCAATGCAATATAATATACAATGCCGAAGCGCGAGAATCAAAACTCATCAAGAAAAGCAATATTCTCAAGAAAACCAGAGA
This sequence comes from Agapanthus africanus, assembly GCA_030015575.1. NCBI lineage: Eukaryota > Viridiplantae > Streptophyta > Magnoliopsida > Asparagales > Amaryllidaceae > Agapanthus > Agapanthus africanus. Next base: position 213,528,499 of record JASDDO010000022.1, read on the forward strand.
AAAACCATAATAATACAGACGTGCGACTCTAAGGTCGAAAGAATATATATTGGTCTTCTAAGTCTATCGTATATACAAGTCTAGTTGATGGAGTTACTAGATACAACTGAAATAATAAAAAGTACAATGGTTGTCACTGTTCAGTTGAAAATATTGCATTTTGGTATAAGTATTTTCCTTACATTTCTTAAATAATAAAAGGTGTTTATTATAAATATTAAACATATTTGGATTTATCTGCAAAATACTATTTGCCATATGTTTATATATTATAATTAATATTATGAAGGAAAATATAGGCATTTTATATTTATATAATATTTTGGTAATTGAAAATATGCATATCATATCAAATATTCTAATCACAATTCTTAAAAGATATAATATCATACAAATGGTTAGAATAATATTTCAAAATATATGCATAATATTTTAGTAACTAAAAGATGCATAGCATATCAAATATTCTTAATCATGTTTCTTAAAGATTTATTACCATATAAAGTGCATAGCATATTAAATATTCTTAATCAAGTTTCTTAAAGATTTATTACCATATAAAGTGCATAGCATATTAAATATTCTTAATCAAGTTTCTTAAAGATTTATTACCATATATAGTGATTAAGATACTCTCTCTAATTTAATAAATAGTACTAACATTATTCATAAAGATATTATGCAAGATTTAGCTCAGGTCAAGAGATCAAGATGTTCAAGATGTCAGGATCAAAAATCTGCCAAAATCATAAAATCAATACTGACAGGGACTCGGAATCCAGGCATGGAAAGTCACCATATTAGGAAGTCACCATATATGGTAACTAGTTTTCTTCTTTGAGGGCTATATAAAGGACCAAGGGCTAAAGTTAGAAGGCATCAAGCCGAAGAGATCACGAAGTCCAAGACGGCTCACGCATCCAGGCTGATCATCAACGGCTCATCTATCTCCTTAGAATAGATCGAGAAGCAACTAGAGATTGTAATCATTTTCTAAGGATTCAAGTGTAATGAATATTGTTGATTAATAAAGGTAGCTTTCTTTTTCTTATTCTTATTCTATTTCTTCGTAGTTTAATTATGCAATTTCTTTCCGTCTCTTTTTCTCCCAACATGCGCGAGTAATTCTCCGCTTGTTAGGGTTCGTAGGATTAGGGTAGGCTAATGGATGATGAATATCCCTAAACCCTTTTTAAGTCCTATAAAGTTTATGAACTTTATCAAAAGAATCATTAACATCCTAATCGGGCGCGCTAACAATTCTTTGTTAGTTCGGACTGCGATTAGAGATTAGATTAATAATTGTTTTGGTAAAGGCTAGATATGAACGGAGTTCCGTGTCGAGATAAGGGTTAAGAGTGGGATTCCTTTTCCCTCCAGAAACCCTAATCTACACGCATCACCGTCGTTCTAGTTTTAAATCTATTAAAGGATAAAAAGGGTAACTTTTAATTAATCATCCATAACTACTAAATCCTAACGAACCCTACAAGCCCCCCTATTATATTAACTACATCCCTAAAATAATCTAAATCTATATTTTTGCATTAGTGCTTAACATAGATCTAGAAACCATTCTACAACATTCTTATTTCTTCCTCCTTTCTCAACACATCTAAAGTAAGAGTAAAAATGTTCCACGTTTCCCTGAGGACGACCCGTACTCATCTCGGTCTAGCTACGCACGACACCGTTATTGATTGCGGTTATTCTACAAACACTTTTTCACATCAATCAAATGGCGTCGTTGCCGGGGAAACGTGCGTAATTTTTTATTCTTTCTATTTGTGTTGAATTCTTAGACGATTCATATCATTATTAAAAAAAACTGCAAATTGCATATTTAACGATTTTTGTGTGAATTTTGCGAGGGAATCTGGAGTCACGGACTTGAGGAAACAGGAGATCTAGGGTTTCACACTTCTCTGGTATCTTTCTTTACTCCTTCTCTCTCCTCTCAAATCCAATAAAATCTATTTTCTGCAGGATTCTTTGCAAAATATCGCCGCTCAAAAATCTTTTTGCAAAGTTTTGTTTTGCGGTTTGTTTTTGCATATTTTAATACGGATTTTTAAGGGGCAAAGACCAAATCAAGATTAGGTAGGGATTTCATCACCCTTCCTAAGCCCCACAAATAACAAACTGAGCATCTGCATCAACCCTACATTAATTTAAAAAATATCTAGACCAGACTCTAAGGACTGTCGCGCTCAATAAGGACAGAGGAAGGTCGTGGTTAATCTATCGCTTATCCGCATTACTTTTGTAGTGTCTAGGCAAGTGTGTCAAAGGCTAGTGGTTTTTAATTAGGCCCACTACTATGGTTCCTTCCTACTTACCTGGCACTTACCTGGCTACAAGGGTAGTACAGAGGCGGTAGAGGATTGATCCTGCGGCTTGTCCTTTGGAAGTCTAGGAGCGGTCTAGAGTGACTGGACCTAGGTAACCATAGTTCTAGGGTTGTGCATTTTTGTGTGATTTGTCTAAATCCATCATTTTTCAAAACAAACCAATTACTTTCTCTCCTTTTTACCCCTTCTCCCTTCTTCTCTTCTTATAATGGGTGACCTAAACAGAGGAACACTTGCCGAGCTTTGCTGTCCACAACCAGATATCTCTTGTTTTCGTAATCTCTTCGGTATACCGTCTGGCTCTTCCATGTCCTTAAGAGATCATATAGAACAAGCAGGAAGAAACAGTTGTCCACCTCAGTCTAGGTCTTATCAACCATATCCTGATCCTACACCTGTTTCAGTTCATACCCAGAGTGAGGAAGCCTCTAGACGAATGTCCATTGCTGAGCACATAGCTAGGTCTAGAGGTCAAAGTTTCAACCCAGACCAATATCAACCATCACCACCACTGTCCGGAGAAGAGTTTGATATGCGGTTTGTGGCATATAAGATGTCTGTAGAAAATAGCCAACCAACCAACCCATATCAATATTCTTCGTATCATAATATTGATCCTACTCCTACCCAAGTTCCGCAACCATTCTATTCCTATCAATCGAATCCGACTTTTCCACCTACTCTAGACAGTTCTTCTAATCAGTCATTTGGGAGTTTTAATTATCCACAGGAATTTCAATCTTATACCAAAACCCCTTATCAACCCAAGACTAGTCTGGAGCAGACATTAGAAAAGTTTTTGGAACTGTCAAACCAAATTAGGAAGGATTTGGGTAGTTAGACAGAACTGTACACCCTTCCTAATCAAACCTCCCCATTCCAAACTGAAATCCACAACTCCAGTTTCATAGATTAATCAAGTACACCAAATAGAATGTCTGATAAGTTGTGTGACTTTGTAGTGTTTGATTTACCCGACTGTGAAGGGTCCATTTCAAGTGAAACTGTAACATTTCGAAATAATAAAAATATTATTTTTGGGAAATTTATAATTTAATATTATTTTGTTGAATATTTTAATATTTTGGTATTATTAAATACAAATAAATGGAGAAAAAATTATGGAAAATTCAAAAATAGGGTAAATTAGAGAATTATGCCATTTCAAAGTTTAATTGATTAGTTATATGCTAAATTAGTGCTAATCGCGATTAAAAATCGCTAAACGGTTTTTTTTAGCTTTTTGTGCAAAACATGCACATATCAGTCCGTTTCACACTTGTGCATTTTCACCATGGTTTGTTTTGGGGTTACTATTTGAGTGAGAAGGGGTTTAAGGAAAAAGAAATGAAAAGGAAATGAAATGGGAAAAGATTAAAGAATGAGGTTTGGTAAGAGAGAGGTATGGGCACCCTTGACAAAACCCTTAGCCATTTCTCCTTCACTCATCTCTCTCTCCCTCTTCATCCTTGCTGCTGCTGCTTCTCCTCACTTCCCTCCCCTCTTTAAAGCCCTCTAAACACATCATAAACAACTCCAAAACCCTACCCCCATTTCACTAAAAAGATGCACAAGCTCAAGACCTACCCGATGGACCAAGAAAGCATGGATTTTGGCCACTAGGGGCAACTCAAGAAAATTCTTGAGTTGCCAAATGAGCTAATTACTGAACCATTAGCTTAGTTTTAGCATTTCTTGTAACCCTATGTTAAGATTGAATCGATATCGGGTAATTTTGTGAACATGGGAAAAACCTAGTTAGGGCTTGAGGGAAACTTGTGTTGTATTGTGAAATTGAGTTCAATAGAGGCCACACCAACACCGTAGTGTATGAATTGAGACCCTAACCTGAAGCTTAAACCCATAATACGGATTTTAGGAATTTGTGAAATCTGTGTAGGGTATATTGAATCTGCTATCACCCTAGACACCCTAAACAAAAATTGATTAGACAGTGGTATGTGCAGGCGCCCAGGAAGCTACCACCAAGACCCCAGCCCCTAACTCCTTTTCCCGGCCGCAAATTTTACCCATTTGGCCGCAATTTGCGGCCTGGACCCTACCAATTTGGCTCGTTTTGGTTTTAGTGTTTCCTTATCTGTAGATTAGACCCCTGGTATATATAGATTTGTCTAATTGGACCTAGGGTGAAATCTGGGACATATTTCCTAAGTTGCTGTTTTGGATTCGTGTTTCCGTATTCCGTATTGTTAATTCTGCAATTGTGTATTGTGTTTTGCCTCGACTATTTGGCGTTTATACGACGATATAGAGGATTTATTGATGGTTTTGAAGGCGTGCCATAGGTTCTAACCTATAGGCCCCTTATCGTATCGTTTTGGGTTTCGTGTGCCGTTTAGCTTTGATTTGGTTTTAATACGCATATACGATACGTTGATGTGTAGGTACCCCATGAAGACTTCGGGACGACAAGCAATGCGCGTGGTGACGTCGACAAATGAAGACGCAAGGTGAGTAGATTATATCTACAGGGGGAAGTCGGGGGATGACGTATAGCACCCCCGTAGTCCGTAGTTGATATACTATATATGATAGTTACAGTGTGTCATGGATATTGTGTTAGGTGTTTTATGGATAGTTTAGGCTTAGAAGTAAACTAGTGTAGTTCATAGCCACGAACCCTTGAATAGGTTTACACCCACACGCACACCCTTGCATATTCACTATACTTACACTGCGTTGATGATGATATTGGATGACTTTGGAGATGAGTCAATGATATTGGGCTGGGTGCCGTGAGATCGGTGATTTGATATGATTCGTATTTGGGATACAATATGTGATTCTTAACGGGCCTTTGGGCATGTGTTTTACCCCCGCATTCATAATTATATAGATGGTATCGATTTGTACTAGGATTAGATTCAGTATCCCAGATTATGTGTTATGATGATGAGAATACCAGGTACTTGATGAGATAATGTGATAGTGACCGTACCCAGCTATTGGGACGCCGTACGACGATTTACCGTACGAGCTTTATATTGATGATAGATCCGCACTCATGACTTGAGGATTGCCATATGATATACTGTGTTGTACGCGATACTATTGAGGTGGGATCACTGACTATTATATGGATATATATATTTATATCGACCTAGATTTAGGTGGATTCCATACCCCTCCCGGTTGACTTGATACTTAGATCTGTGGTTTGCATAATAGATGGTAGACTAGACCCAAGTCATACCTATTACAAAAACCCCGATTTGTCTTATTTCAAATGGTAAGCTGCATTATTATTCATTTACCATTTATTCTACGGCTCACATTGCATTGCATGATCATATGTTAATGATTCATATTCCTTGTGCACATGCCTTTACATAGTTGCATGCTTATATTAGTGTTCTTGTTGCACGGATTATAATTCATGGATTTCGCACTGTGATATGGTTGCATATGATGATTCTAGATTATTTTACTCCTGCGTATATATATCAGTGGTATGGGACGCTGAAATATATATGTATACCCATAGAGTATATATATATTAGTGGTATGGGACGCTGATATATATATACGCATACTTAATATATCATTATGATGATCTATGCAAATTTACATATGCACTATGAGCTCGATGTGAGAGGAGCCTATGTGCTCGGAGCCTATGAGCTCGATGTGAGAGGAGTCTATGTGCTCGGAGCCTATGAGCTCGATGTGAGAGGAGCCTATGTGCTCGGAGCCTATGAGCTCGATGTGAGAGGAGCCTATGTGCTCGGGGCCTTTATGGTCGATGGTATATTATATCTCCCCTACCCCACATTTATTGTATATGCATTGCATCACCTATAAGTAGTACCTGATAGAGTACCCTCATGAATGTTGCATACATGTCGGATACATGATATATGGGTTTCATTTGATATTGAGATATATAGTTTGTGTCAATGCTCGACGTTGATTTTCTGATGATTTCAATCACGATATCTCCTGTTTTCATTTTACCGCATACATACATCATATCTGTGATATAGTGTTACGTGAGGCACTGGTACGAGTACTCGGCTCTACACTTATGTTCAGATGTTACATTGCTACTTTACTATGCTTCAAACTTATTCATTTGAGGTTTATATTATATCTGATCGTTATGACTTAGGTTTATGTCTTGCTTCCAATTTCTGCTTGTAGATATTTTCTATTCACGAGTTGGCAACTCACCCCCGTTGTGCCACAGTTCTTGCAGGTTTTGCCGTACAGGTTCCATAGCGGCATTTCCGGCACATTGTTTCCTTTGCGGGTGATTTGCTCGGTAGGTGGATTCTTTGCATCAGAACCACCATTGTACTTGTATTATTCTTTGTATCTAGAATTTCCATCAACCAAAACTTGTATATTGTTTCAGACTTAGACGCAAGTGATGTATTATTTCGACCTTAGAGTCGCGCTCAGTAGTATTACGATTTTCTTGCTTATTGGAGATTCTCTTGGGTTTGATCCTCGCCCTTCGGCTTTGTATATTATATTGCTCGTGTGGGTTGTGCTCTTTGCTTAGGCGTTGTAAGTGTGTGATAAAATGCCACATTGGAAAATAATTTACAAAATATGTTTCTTTACTCTAAATGGTTTTAGATTTCTGGGCTTTTGGCTTACTTGGATCAGATGGAGTCCTATAGACTTCATATGGTTCAAGGGCCAGTCACGTGCTCTTTCGGGTCGTGACAAAGTTGGTATCAGAGCGCTAGATTGACCTTGGTTCGAGTCTAAGTTTGACTATGTGGAGCCTAGGGCGTTTATATATATACGGAACTTAGGCTTGACCTTACGGTACTTAGACTTAGTCGAGGGGGTATTAGACCCGAACTTTCGTCGCGTAGGATGACCCTTGGTTGATGGAATAGGTGACTGAAGTAGAGTGACGTACCGTGGGTATGTTCCGCGGCATACTTACGATACGCTACTCCGCTTAAGGAACCTTAGGATGCATATATTTTCGAGATCAGTGATTCTCTTCATATCCATGCTTGCATATCCATTTGAGATCCTCGATTCTATTAGTTTCATGATCATACATTCATTGATGTTGTTCCTTCTTATGATCATGTATCCACTTTGGATCAGTTGTTCTCTTTTGCTGTTGATCTGCTCTCTTCGATACTCGATTGAGGTTCCTGTCACCATATTTGAGCGCGGTTTGGGCTGCTGCTAAGGTTACGGTCAGTGCGAGCTCGTCTGGTACGATGGCCGGCCATTGTGTTTTCTGGTGACATGGGAACATCTCGAGTTAGTTTTGGTGATTATGACCTCTGGTGGAGGCGAGTGCTTGGTTTTGCACCGGATGATCGGGCCATTGTTAGAGCTGCCAGTTGAGAGAGGACTGTTGATATACAGCATACCTCAGAGATTATGATGTCGCCTTCCGTGTAGACAGATGGACCGGCTGTTGCTGAGATTGACAGGATATCGCTTCCGGAGCTTACGAGCTGAGATTGCCGGAGCTTCCAGGCAGATATGAGACAGATGATAGTTAGTCTACCCGATTTGAGAGACGAAGGTGATTCGTCCGATTTATGCGCCGGAGCGGGCCCAGTTGAGTTGAAGATTTCCAGTGTGAAGAGTCTTACTCAGATCTAGAGCAGACCGATTCAGAGATGACCGCCAATGTATCGCCTTTCCTGGAGGATTGAGGCGTTGTTCGGTGTACAGGCGAATGAGCCAGTTGTTGCTGCAAATGACGAGATATCGCCCAGATGGTTGGAGCTACTGCAGCGTGAGCATTTACTTAGAGAGATGATAGCGAGTCGCTAGTCACCTGAGGATGAAAGACTAGGACATATGGTTCATTCGTTTACCGATGCGAGGTCATCAGATAGATTGTTCCCAGCTAGAGACGACTTCACGCAGGTTCATTGAGAGTCGATAGAGACGATCGAGTGTCAGGAGCCCATTTTCCAAGTTTAAAGTATACGGATAGACATGCAGATGATTCTATGGACCCTCTAGAAGAATGAAACCCTAACTCTACTTAATGACCGTGTGAAAGCCTTTGAACCTTAGGATTTGCGGCAGTTCCGCGGCGCCATTAGTGAGGCTTGGGTTTGCCCTTCTACGGCTGGACCACCGACGCTGTGGCATGTACTCGATACTATTAAACTGTACTCAAGATGTTGATTTCTTGGGGGATTATAAGGTTCTGACGAGTCGATCGAATGTTTCGACATCATTCGGATATCATGTGATGGGATGCATTGCTTGGGAGACTCCAGATACGAGTATAGCCGTTGGAGCATAGTCCATGCAGCCACGATGAGACGAGTCCGAATCAGTCGACATTGAAGCAGAGTGAAGAAAAGAGTTCGCAAGAGATTTCGACGAGATGACGTCCCACTCCGCTGACATCAGAGATGTGATACGCACCCAGAGGCATTGTATATGGATATATCTTCCAGAAAGAAGCGCGATAAGTATGCAGCCGTTCCGGAATAAGAATTTGCTTCAGCGATGGATGATGACTTTCGGGAAATCCGGCAGGAAAGAGATTTGAGAGAGAAATCTCGATAGGACCTTTCTGGAATACGATACGAGAAGACCTAGACCCAGGGGTGGTCATATTGCGCACACCCAGCAGGCCAGAGTTCGGCATTGTCGACGAGGTAGTTGACCAGGTTCGGATAAAGGAACTTACCAGATGCGTTGCGAATTGATCAAGGACGGACGAGTGTTGAGTATTCCTCCGATGATTGGGATGTGTTCCCGAGGACCTGTTCGGCCTGACATCTTCTACAGAATGATGAAGCTACAGAGTATACGATTTCGAGTCCGTGTGAGAGGCTTCAGATTGACCGTGGCCGAGAATAGTGCAGTGCGTAGATATGCATGGCGTGACGTCATAGTGGACGACGATAGAGACAAGTGGAACCAGGGGTTCGGGCGAGATGCTGACGAGCTGTCATTACTTCCCGTCGAGACTGGAGACCTGATATGCTTGCAGAGGCGTTGGGATGCGACCAATTTCCGAGAAAATATTGTGCTGAGGACACCGATGTCCATCGAGTGAGAAGAGATTATGCAAGAGAGCCAGCCTTCGTACAGTTCGGCATAGGCAAGATCGGAGGAACCTTGAGCGGGATCCCTTCCAGGGCATGGCTGCAGTGGTCTTTGCACTCAGGATCTGATGACATTATCTGTATAGAGAGTCGTGCCAGATATTCACTGACCACAAGAGATTAAAGTACATATTTCAGCAGCGAGACCTGAACCTTAGACAGCGCCGATGGATGGAATTAGTGAAGGACTACGATTGTGCGATCTTGTATCACCCGGGCAGGGCGAATGTAGTGGCGGGTGCTTTGAGCAGGAGGCCCGGGGGTAGTCTATCCTGTTTAAGCGCAGTGCAGAGGCAGTCGTCGGTGGATTGGCAGGTCTTATGCGACAGCCGGGTACAGTTCGAGTTTACGCCGATCGGAGGACAAATTGCGCATGTTCGTGCACGCTCACAGTTGCTTGACCGTATACATGAGGCACAACACAGTGATGACCGCTGTTCAGAGATCAGGACACAGATGGGACAGGGCAGATTTTCCGAGTTTGTGATCGATGATCAGGGGATACTACGATTTGGAGCTAGACTGTGCGTACCAGATGCTGAGGGATTACGGCGCGAGATTCTTGAGGAGGCACATCGGTCGGTATATAGTGTTCATCCCGGTTCCACCAAGATGTACCATGATATGAGAGATGTTTACTGGTGGGACGGTATGAAGAGGGACATTGCAGATTTTGTGTCGAGATGCCTGACTTGTCAGCAAGTCAAGGCTGAGCACCAGAGGCCTGCGGGAGAGCTACAGCCGTTACCCATTCCGGAGTGGAAATGGGAACAGATATCTATGGATTTCATTGTGGGTCTACTCAGGACTAGTCGAGGGTATGACTCCATCTGGGTGATCGTGGATCGTTTGACGAAGGCGGCTCACTTCCTACCGGTGAAGACGACTTTCAGATTTGCTCAGTATGCCCAGATTTACATGGATGTGACTGTACGACTGCACGGAGTTCCGACTTGTATCGTGTCTGATAGAGGCACCCAGTTTACCAGCCGGCTATGGCAAAGGCTTCAGGAGGCTTTGGGCACTCGCTTGAGTTTCAGCACAGAATTCCATCCGCAGACCGACGGGCAGTCAGAGCGGACTATTCAGACTCTCGAGGACATGCGTATTAGACTTCGGAGGTAGCTGGGATCATCATTTGCCCTTAGTAGAGTTCTCCTACAACAACAGCTATCAGGAGACCTTTCAGATGGCACCGTTTGAGGCTCTTTATGGGAGGAGATGCAGGTCGCCCACCTGTTGGGCGGAGCTCAGAGAGAGCAGTATCTTAGGGCCGCAGATTGTGGAGGAGACGACCGCGAAGATCCAGTTGATTCGCGATAGGATGAGAGCAGCCCGGAGTAGGTAGAGTCTTATTCGGACCGTCGTCGGCGCAGACTTGAGTTTTCCGTTGGTAATCATGTTTTTCTTGAGGGTCTTCCCAATGAAAGGCGTGATGAGGTTTGGGAAGAAGGGAAAGCTTAGTCCCAGATATGTGGGCCCCTTCGAGATCCTTGAGTGTGTTGGTGCGGTTGCGTATCGTTTAGCCCTTCCGCCCATTTTTCCAGACGTACACCCCGTATTTCACGTTTCGATGCTCCGCAGATATCTTCATGATCCTTCGCATGCGATTCAGCACCCGATGATCCAGCTTGAGCATGACCTTTCCTATGCAGAGCATCCGGTGATGATCTTGGATCGACAAGTGAAGAAATTGAGGTCGAAAGAGATACCGTCCGTCAAGGTACTTTGGCGTGGCCAGAGCGGCGAGGAAGTCACTTGGGAGACCGAGAGCGAGATGAGGAAGAGGTATCCCTATCTTTTTGAAGGTGCGTATAGTTAGATTTTTAAATTCGGGGACCGAATTTATTTAAGGGGGGTAGATTGTAACATTTCGAAATAATAAAAATATTATTTTTGGGAAATTTATAATTTAATATTATTTTATTGAATATTTTAATATTTTGGTATTATTAAATACAAATAAATGGAGAAAAAATTATGGAAAATTCAAAAATAGGGTAAATTAGACAATTATGCCATTTCTAAGTTTAATTGATTAGTTATATGCTAAATTAGTGCTAATCGCGATTAAAAATCGCTAAACGTTTTTTTTTAGCTTTTTGTGCAAAACATGCACATATCATTCTTTTTCACACTTGTGCATTTTCACCATGGTTTGTTTTGGGGTTACTATTTGAGTGAGAAGGGGTTTAAGGAAAAAGAAAAGAAAAGGAAATGAAATGGGAAAAGATTAAAGAATGAGGTTTGGTGAGAGAGAGGTATGGGCACCCTTGATAAAACCCTTAGCCATTTCTCCTTCACTCATCTCTCTCTCCCTCTTCATCCTTGCTGCTGCTGCTTCTCCTCACTTCCCTCCCCTCTTCAAAGCCCTCTAAACACATCATAAACAACTCCAAAACCCTATCCCCATTTCACTAAAAAGATGCACAAGCTCAAGGCCTACACGATGGACCAAGAAAGCATGGATTTTGGCCACTAGGGGCAACTCAAGAAAATTCTTGAGTTGCCAAATGAGGTAATTACTGAACCATTAGCTTAGTTTTAGCATTTCTTGTAACCCTATGTTAAGATTGAATCGATATCGGGTAATTTTGTGAACATGGGAAAAACCTAGTTAGGGCTTGAGGGAAACTTGTGTTGTATTGTGAAATTGAGTTCAATAGAGGCTACACCAACACCCTAGTGTATGAATTGAGACCCTAACCTGAAGCTTAAACCCATAATATGGATTTTAGAAACCGATATCGGGGAATTTGTGAAATCTGTGCAGGGTATATTGAATCTGCTATCACCCGAGACACCCTAAACAAAAATTGATTAGACAGTGGTATGTGCAGGCGCCCAAGAAGCTACCACCAAGACCCCAGCCCCTAACTCCTTTTCCCGGCCGCAAATTTTACCCATTTGGCCGCAATTTGCGCCCTGGACCCCACCAATTTGGCTCGTTTTGGTTTTGGTGTTTCCTTATCTGTAGATTAGACCCCTGGTATATATAGATTTGTCTAATTGGACCTAGGGTGAAATCTGGGACATATTTCCTAAGTTGTTGTTTTGGATTCGTGTTTCCGAATTCCGTATTGTTAATTCTGCAATTGTGTATTGTGTTTTGCCTCGACTATTTGGCGTTTATACGACGATATAGAGGATTTATTGATGGTTTTGAAGGCGTGCCATAGGTTCTAACCTATAGGCCCCTTATCGTATCGTTTTGGGTTTCGTGTGCCGTTTAGCTTTGATTTGGTTTTAATACGCATATACGATACGTTGATGTGTAGGTACCCCATGAAGACTTCGGGACGACAAGCAATGCGCGTGGTGACGTCGACAAATGAAGACGCAAGGTGAGTAGATTATATCTACAGGGGGAAGTCGGGGGATGACGTATAGCACCCCCGCAGTCCGTAGTTGATATACTATATATGATAGTTACAGTGTGTCATGGATATTGTGTTAGGTGTTTTATGGATAGTTTAGGCTTAGAAGTAAACTAGTGTAGTTCATAGCCACGAACCCTAGAATAGGTTTACACCCACACGCACACCCTTGCATATTCACTATACTTACACTGAGTTGATGATGATATTGGATGACTTTGGAGATGAGTCAATGATATTGGGCTGGGTGCCGTGAGATCGGTGATTTGATATGATTCGTATTTGGGATACGATATGTGATTCTTAGCGGGCCTTTGGGCATGTGTTTTACCCCCGCATTCATAATTATATAGATGGTATCGATTTGTACTAGGATTAGATTCAGTATCCCAGATTATGTGTTATGATGATGAGAATACCAGGTACTTGATGAGATAATGTGATAGTGACCGTACCCAGCTATTGGGACGCCGTACGACGATTTACCGTACGAGCTTTATATTGATGATAGATCCGCACTCATGACTTGAGGATTGCCATATGATATACTGTGTTGTACGCGATACCATTGAGGTGGGATCACTGACTATTATATGGATATATATATTTATATCGACCTAGATTTAGGTGGATTCCATACCCCTCCCGGTTGACTTTATACTTAGATCTGTGGTTTGCATAATAAATGGTAGACTAGACCCAAGTCATACCAATTACAAAAACCCCGATTTGTCTTATTTCAAATGGTAAGCTGCATTATTATTCATTTACCATTTATTCTACGGCTCGCATTGCATTGCATGCTCATATGTTAATGATTCATATTCCTTGTGCACATGCCTTTACATAGTTGCATGCTTATATTAGTGTTCTTGTTGTATGTATTATAATTCATGGATTTCGCATTGTGATATGGTTGCATATGATGATTCTAGATTATTTTACTCCTGCGTATATATATCAGTGGTATGGGACGCTGAAATATATATGTATACCCATAGAGTATATATATATTAGTGGTATGGGACGCTGATATATATATACGCATACTTAATATATCATTATGATGATCTATGCAAATTTACATATGCACTATGAGCTCGATGTGAGAGGAGCCTATGTGCTCGGAGCCTATGAGCTTGATGTGATAGGAGCCTATGTGCTCAGAGCCTATGAGCTCGATGTGAGAGGAGCCTATGTGCTCGGAGCCTATGAGCTCGATGTGAGAGGAGCCTATGCGCTCGGAGCCTATGAGCTCGATGTGAGAGGAGCCTATGTGCTCGGAGCCTATGAGCTCGATGTGAGAGGAGCCTATGTGCTCGGGGCCTTTATGGTCGATGGTATATTATATCTCCCCTACCCCACATTTATTGTATATGCATTGCATCACCTATTAGTAGCACCTGATAGAGTACCCTCATGAATGTTGCATACATGTCGGATACATGATATATGGGTTTCATTTGATATTGAGATATATAGTTTTTGTCAATGCTCGACGTTGATTTTCTGATGATTTCATTCACGATATCTCCTGTTTTCATTTTATCGCATACATACATCATATCTGTGATATAGTGTTACGTGAGGCACTGGTACGAGTACTCGGCACTACACTTATGTTCAGATGTTACATTGCTACTTTACTATGCTTCAAACTTATTCATTTGAGGTTTATATTATATCTGATCGTTATGACTTAGGTTTATGTCTTGCTTCCAATTTCTGCTTGTAGATATTTTCTATTCACGAGTTGGAAACTCACCCCCGTTGTGCCACAGTTCTTGCAGGTTTTGCCGTATAGGTTCCATAGCGGCATTTCCGGCACATTGTTTCCTTTGCGGGTGATTTGCTCGGTAGGTGGATTCTTTGCATCAGAACCACCATTGTACTTGTATTATTCTTTGTATCTAGAATTTCCATCAACCAAAACTTGTATATTGTTTCAGACTTAGACGCAAGTGATGTATTATTTCGACCTTAGAGTCGCGCTCAGTAGTATTACGATTTTCTTTCTTATTGGAGATTCTCTTGGGTTTGATCCTCGCCCTTCGGCGTTGTATATTATATTGCTCGTGTGAGTTGTGCTCTTTGCTTAGGCGTTGTAAGTGTGTGATAAAATGCCACATTGGAAAATAATTTACAAAATATGTTTCTTTACTCTAAATGGTTTTAGATTTCTGGGCTTTTGGCTTACTTGGATCAGATGGAGTCCTATAGACTTCATATGGTTCAAGGGCCAGTCACGTGCTCTTTCGGGTCGTGACAGAAACCATACCCAACCCTTGTGATCTTTACACCTCCACTCTTGTACCAAAACTGATTGAAAACCATACTTTTGATGAGGTGTTTGAGAATTTTAACCTTCACTTGAATAAAGTGATTGACGTTGGGGATATATTGATTGATGAACCCAAAATTTTGGATGATTTTGTCCCACCAATTCATCAAATCCTTTCACTTCCTTGTGGTCATCATCTTGAGCCTTTAATTCTTCCCGAACCCCAAATATGTCTTGAAGTTGATGATAATGGTATACCCAAAAATCAGACCGAAATACAGCCTTCATCTTCCACATCTGGTACAACAACACTCTACACACCAATTTGTTTACCCATTTCACCTTCTATTTTCTCCGGTTCTTCTTCTGTTCCTATAGTTTCAGTGAGTTTTGATGAATCACAATACGTTAATTCAAGTTCAATAATACCAAAAATTCAACTTGATTTGGATATTTTTGAAAATGAGGTAGATGAGTTTTTCGAGTCCTCTACCTCAATAATTTTTGAATCAAGTAGGATAAATTCTGGCACAAAACTCTTTGACAGCAAAATGTTCAATCACACCATTGATAAAAGTTTTGAAGAACTTTTTGCTGACGAACTTGAATTTTTAAACAATACGGATTTTGTGATTGATCAATCTCCACCTATAGAGGTTGAACTGTCACCATTCCTTCTTCCTAATCATTCACATTCATCCTCATTCTTTCTTTTCTCTAATTTCAAACCCTTTCCAGACCATCTCTTATCCCTTCCCCATTTTTTCTTGACTCGATACAACACATTCTTCCACCAACCTATACGCTATACTGATAAAATCTTTGAATGGTTGGTGTTAACTTTTGGTCTTTGTAAAGTCTTACTTTGACCAAATGACCCACCCCCTCATAAAATGCTTCGTATTGTCTAACTCATGTTTGAGAGGGGTATATTTTTGGCTCTTGAACATAACTTTTGTCCTCAAATTTGTGAGCCAAAAATAAGTTTGGGGGAGGATTTTCACTTTCATATATTTTTGCCCCCATTAATAATGTCCTCCTAAGCTTACAGGTTTTTGTGATCCAGCAGATAGCAACAGTGAGGACACTGTTGAAAACAAGTTTGGGGGAGGTTTGTGCTTATTTACATATCAATTTGCATCATATTTTGCATAAGCACAACTTTTTTAGAATTTTTTTATTATTTTATAACAAAAGAGTAGAGTATGAAAAATTACATCCAAAAGATAGGAATAGTTTAAGAAAACCAAGAAAATTTGAAGTTTTCTTAAACAAACTAGTAATAAGTAGTTATGAGCTGTTGTCCTAAGGGTTAGTAAGATGAAGGAAGTCACTAATCTGAGGATAAAAATAAGTCTGAAAAATAGTTTCTATTCTGGAATCCAAACATTTGAATGTTGATATCCTACTATATGCACTTACACACGTCTTGAAACTCGGGATAGTAGACGATACCTTGAAATGCTCTTGTCTAAAAGCCAACGTATGAAGGAAATGAAAAAAAATGAAGAAAATATAAAAATGGTGAAAAGAAAAATGAACACTGGTTTTGTTATCGCCAAGGCAGCAATAAAAAAATAAAGCGAGGGTGCCTCTTCACCTAGTGCCCAAAGGCCAACTGGTCTGGGAGTCACTGCTCAGCCTTAGGTGGTGCAAGACGAGGAAAATATTATCACCTAATCAGCAAGCACATGAGTAATCGATCGGTTAGTACCTCAAGAAGTATTAACGGTCGCATAAAAATGTGTGAGCAAATCTAAATATTCATCAAGTTAAAAAGTACTGAGGTAGATGGACAAGAGTATGATAGCTTGAATTGAATTCTCCGAGTGTAGGGATGTCCATTTCACACACGTAGGGGTATATGATCGATGTTTGGATGAAAGATAGGAATGAAGAATAAAGACGATGTTTTATTGAGGGATGATGTGATTTCTAACATTTTTCATGACTATTAAAATAGGGCTCATGACAACTAAAAAGCCAGTATAGTTGGAAACTCTTATTTTCAAAGTCTTTCTTTTATGGTTCTTATCTTTATATGTAAATTTCACCATCTCTCTTTTATTATAGGATTTTGTGGGTGTAATCCGCTGAAAACCCTCAGGAGACAACACTCCTCCTAGTAGGGACACCTAGAGGTTTAACGGCTTGTTGCACGTGCTCAGTGCAATCGTGTTTGCCTACGAACGTGTGCTAATTAGGTTTTTCTTTTTCTCTTTCTCTTGAATAACTAGTTTGCTCGGGACGATCAAAGTTAAGTTTGGGGGTATTTTTTCAGATGAAAATATTGCATTTTGGTATAACTATTTTCCTTACATTTCTTAACTAATAAAAGGTGTTTATTATAAATATTAAACATATTTGGATTTATCTGCAAAATACTATTTGCCATATGTTTATATATTATAATTAATATTATGAAGGAAAATATAGGCATTTTATATTTATATAATATTTTGGAAATTGAAAATATGCATATCATATCAAATATTCTAATCACAATTCTTAAAAGATATAATATCATACAAATGGTTAGAATAATATTTCAAAATATATGCATAATATTTTAGTAACTAAAAGATGCATAGCATATCAAATATTCTTAATCATGTTTCTTAAAGATTTATTACCATATAAAGTGCATAGCATATTAAATATTCTTAATCAAGTTTCTTAAAGATTTATTACCATATAAAGTGCATAGCATATTAAATATTCTTAATCAAGTTTCTTAAAGATTTATTACCATATATAGTGATTAAGATACTCTCTCTAATTTAATAAATAGTACTAACATTATTCATAAAGATATTATGCAAGATTTAGCTCAGGTCAAGAGATCAAGATGTTCAAGATGTCAGGATCAAAAATCTGCCAAAATCATAAAATCAATACTGACAGGGACTCGGAATCCAGGCATGGAAAGTCACCATATTAGGAAGTCACCATATATGGTAACTAGTTTTCTTCTTTGAGGGCTATATAAAGGACCAAGGGCTAAAGTTAGAAGGCATCAAGCCGAAGAGATCACGAAGTCCAAGACGGCTCACGCATCCAGGCTGATCATCAACGGTTCATCTACCTTCTTAGAAGAGATCGAGAAGCAACTAGAGATTGTAATCATTTTCTAAGAATTCAAGTGTAATGAATATTGTTGATTAATAAAGGTAGCTTTCTTTTTCTTATTCTTATTCTATTTCTTCGTAGTTTAATTATGCAATTTCTTTCCATCTTTTTTTCTCCCAACATGCGCGAGTAATTCTCCGCTTGTTACGGTTCGTAGGATTAGGGTAGGCTAATGGATGATGAACATCCCTAAACCCTTTTTAAGTCCTATAAAGTTTATGAACTTTATCAAAAGAATCATTAACATCCTAATCGGGCGCGCTAACAATAGTTTGTTAGTTCCGACTACGATTAGAGATTAGATTAATGATTGTTTTGGTAAAGGCTAGATATGAACGGAGTTCCGTGTCGAGATAAGGGTTAAGAGTGGGATTCCTTTTCCCTCCAGAAACCCTAATCTACACGCATCACCGTCGTTCTAGTTTTAAATCTATTAAAGGATAAAAATGGTAACTTTTAATTAATCATCTATAACTACTAAATCTTAACGAACCCTACAAGCCCCCCTATTATATTAACTACATCTCTAAAATAATCTAAATCTATATTTTTGCATTAGTGCTTAACATAGATCTAGAAACCATTCTACAACATTCTTATTTCTTCCTCCTTTCTAAACACATCTAAAGTAAGAGTAAAAAGGTTCCACGTTTCCCCGAGGACGACCCGTACTCATCTCGGTCTAGCTACGCGCGACACCGTTATTGATTGCGGTTATTCTACAAACACTTTTTCACATCAATCAGTCACGATACGAGTGAACCCACCTACCAAAGCAATCACCCGGAAGGAAGCCGTGTGCCAGCAAAGCCGCCAAGGAAACCTGTACGGCAAAACCTGCAAGAAACTGTGGCACAACGGGGGTGAGTTGCCAACTCGTGAGTAGAAAACATCATCGAGCAGAAATCGCATGTATGACTCTATCCTTGGTCATACAATAATATAACCTCAATATAATATAACCCTGACATAAGTGTAGTATCAAGTGCTCGTCTCAGTGCCCCAGGTAGCAACATAATACATATATGATGTATGAATGCATGAAAACAGAACGCAACTAAATGAGAAATTGTTTTCATATCTCAGTGAGATTTCTGTATAAAATTGAAGTATCATCAATGAAATCAACAGAGAATCCGTGTCAAGCATCGACAAAAAATATATATCCCAATATCTAAATATCTCGGGCTCCGGCAATCCGGACTGGCCCATATCATAAAATATCAATATCTCAATATCTCAGGCTCCGGCAATCCGGACTGGCCCAAATATCAATATCTCATGACTACGTCAGTATCCTCCGGATATCCGCTGCGTCATAAATAACCGGTCGGTAGTGCTCCCGTGCCAGGCTCAACGCCATCATCTGCGACCATCTTGCCCCGGGGTACCGCACCAGGTCCACCATGCACCCGCAGACGGTTCCTCCTCTTTCTCGAATCGGGTGTTTGATATCGCTCAAGAGCCAAGAAAACTCATAGTGGACACCTCTCAAATCATATCACGAGAAAACCGCAATTTTCTACCTTTAAAATGATAATAAGTTTATAAAATCTCTGCGGTTTATCCAAATCGAGAAATCTCATGGAAATCCGAAATTCCAAATCTCGAGAGTAAATAAACAGTGCATTACCGGCATAAAGCCCAATAATATTGCATGACAAATGGATAAATACACATGCATGGATATCTAAGTAAAGAATGCAAATGTCTAATTTAGCACATGAAAGCACGCATACCATCAATATGTTGAAACTACCAACTAGCAAGTCATATCAACAAAGTAATAATTCTAAAGTGTACGTGTCATGGAAGTTATCGATGATGATGTGTGTGAGTCGGTAAGCAAGTGTTCGTAAACATACGCATCATCGGTAATGGTGCTGGTGTCCTGACAACATGGGTTCATAATAAACAAAGGAATCACAAGTATAAGCATGCAATGCGATATGAACAACAAGAATATACGGAAAATGAATCGTAAACACAACATATAGGAATATACAATATATATATGAGTCATACAGTTTTGCCATTTGAAATAGCACGAATCGTGGTGTTTAGAAAATAGGGGGCTACGGTGTTTTTAAGAAAATGCACGTCCTTTGAAATATCTGTAGTATCCCTTGGCCTGTCTTTAAAATACTCATGATTCGTTAGTTTTGGAAATAAGTATGACTCGAGCCCAAATCGAACATCTACTAAGTAAACTACAGGACAAGCTAAGAGACTAACCAAAGGGGTAAGGAAATCCACCAAATTCTGAGTCGATATATCTAGTAGTCGGTGATCCCGCCTCAATAGCGTCACGTGCGATAAAATATACAATACGACATCCTCGAGTCGAGAGTGCGGATCAATCATCATATTAATACATCGTACGGAAAAATCCATCGTACGGCATCCCAAATCGGGGTACGTGTCAATATCACGTATAACACATTATTCATATGGTATCATTATCATCATATCATAAACTAGGGTACTGATATAATGTATAGTACATACCGATACCATCCAACATATATCCGCGTGTGAATAAAATCACATTGCCCATTCGATCCGCTATAATAACACGTCGTATCTCATAACACGACCCAAACACGTCACCGATCTCACGGCATCATGCCAATCACATCGACTCATCTCCAAGTATCATATACTATCCTTATCATCCGTGTGTGTATATATATATATATATATATATATATATATATACGTACCAACGCAATCCACACACACACACACACACATATATATATAAACATATACACCCAAACATATCCCGTGTGTGCATGTGTGTGTGTGTGTACACCTATACTCAAGGGTTCGCGACTAAGAAACTATACAATAAGCGCTATTCCAAATTACACTAAAATTAACCCGTGAACACCTAAAGCCTATCTTGATAATCTTCCACGTATCACAACACAGACACACAAATATATATATATATATATATAACGTGTTCGTATATTACACTACGAAACTGCGGGGGTGATATACGCCATCCACCCGACTTCCCCTGTAGATATATATCTACTCACATTGATCCTTGCTTGCCGAAGTCGATGTCGTCATGCTCCTCCTTGTAATCCGAAGTCCACGCGAGGGTGCCTACACATATAAACAAATAGTATCATAATCCGAAATCTTGCACGAAAACCAAAACGGCACACATATCACACATAGGTTAAAACCTATGGTCCACGCATGTAAGAATAATCAAACAACTCCCGATATCGACGTACAAACGTCAAGTGCCCGAGGCAAAACACAAATACCCACAATTCAAGTTAAAAGAATTAGCAAACCGAAATCGGAAACTATGAAAAACACTTCTAGATTTCATTCCAGGTTAAATTAGCCAATTTTGCATATGTGGAGGGTCTAATTAACAGATAATGGAGCCATGAACCAAGAACGAGATCCAAAGTTAACACCCTGGCCGCAATTTGCGGCCAGAAAGGGAAAATTTGCGGCCATAAGGTATGGCTTGGGTCTCGGGTCTTTAGGGTATGCTCTACTTTGCCTGCACATCTCTCAGTAATTGCTAATTGATTTATAGGGCCCCCGGGTGATAGCAGATCTCAAAACAACATCACAAATCCTACAAAAATCTGATATCGGGGATTTCTAAGTTTCGGGATGTGGGGTTTTAGTCTTAAGGTTGGTCCAGGTTTTGACACTAGAAGGGTTGTGATCCCTAATTACACTCAATTACACTCTTCACAACTCATACAATCTCCTAAACCTTAACTTGGAATTTTCAAACATCACCAAACCTCACGAAATCAATTCTAAACTAAAATCGAAGCTAAAGGAAATGAAACCCTACACTTAAAGTGAAAGAATTACCTCATTTGGGACTCAAGAATCCCTTAGAGCATCAAAATCCTATTTTTTTTTGTTCCCGATGCTTTTAGTGAGCTCGTGCACAATTTTAATGAAGGGAAATAGGTGTTTTGAGATGGTTTTGGTGGTGTTGTGAGGAGGTGGAAGGGGTGGTGAGAAAGGGGCAGCCATGAGAGAGGAGGAGGTGAGAATGATGAAGAAAATGGAGGGAAAACAAATGGGAGGAATGGTCAATGACCCCTCACCTCTCTCTCTCTCCTCTCTCTCTTGCCCATACCCATTTCTTTAATATTTTCCTTTCTCTTTTATTTTCTAAACCAAAAACAATTAAAAACCCATATAGATATAAAAGAAAACAAGATGCCACGGTTCAAAAATGAAACAAGTTTCGTTGCATGTCATGATGCAAAAATCAAGCTTAATGCAAGATTAGTGAAAGTTAATCTAGTTTAGAAATAAACTTGTATATAATTAATTATCAAAATTTATAATTTTCCTAAATCATATAAATCGCTCCAAAAATCACCATTCAATTTAATTTTCCAATTTTCCAAACTATCGGTATATAATTATACCACATCAATCTCTACACATTAAAATATTCATAATATTTATTATTTTAATTATTTAAATTCCACAAAACAATATTTTATTTTTCTGAAATGTTACAACATCGATATTACCTGAGTAGACTAGTGTGTACGTTTCTTGACCCTAAGGGCAATGGTTGATCCCATAACCATTGGTGTTTGGAATCAAAGATTGTACACAGGTGCTCATTGGAGAATGGGTACACCGAACATGACTCGCCGAGAACACCTAGATGGAATATATACCTATTGTCAGATAGCAGTTCTCTTGTGACACTGGTATAGGTTAGTCTGTAGACCCGAGATCGTCATGGTGTCATGTGTGATTCCCACCGTACTTTGATTTCCTCCCTAGCACGGCTTGAAGAGTCCCGGCAGCGCCCCGGCCATCAAAACGCGGCCAAAATGCGGAACAAAA